>OY856359.1:12500000-13750000 GCA_963693475.1 Ectropis crepuscularia
AGCCTCGCCCTGTCGCCGACACAACGCTACAACAGCGTGGGTACCTGCAGCTGCTGCGCCATCTCGCTGGCGTGCTGCTGCGCCATGATGCAGGCGTCGCGCGCCGCGGACGCGTCCATCGCGTGCGCGGCCAGGTCCGCCTGCAGCGCCGCTATCTGCTGCAGCAGCGCCGCCTCACCCTGACGACAACAACGACTAGTTTTAACCTCCGACGCAGATATATAGATAGTGCAATCCACGAAGACGCGCCCCAAAAATTCTCGTTTCCACCAATCGCGTTTGCTCCGAGCGTCAGTCGCGAACCATTCACCAGTCATTGTAGTGTGCGTGTGCATTCATAGGTAATTATTGTGTACCGATAACACTCAAACATTGACGGAAGCTTGCACACATATACTATAAACGGTTAGGAGGAATAGTGGAGCGCGTCTTCGTGGATTGCACTATCTGTATAATGGTAGGACAGGTAACCTTTGCTAGTTATTCCGCCGCCAAGCAGAAATGTGTAAATATAATATAATAATATTGGTGGACAATTCACGCACAACACCATCTGACCCCAAACTAAGCAAAGCTTGTATGATGGCGGCCAGATATCTGATATATAATACTTATATAGTTTTAAATACATACTTATTATACATAGAAACACCCAGACACAGTACAAACATTTGAATTCATCACACAAATATTTGCACTGGGTGGGGATCGAACCAACGACCCTCGGCTTCACAGGCAGAGCTACTACCAACTAAGCCACGAGGGCAGTCAACAATAGGCTAGTATACAAAATTTTAAAAATTGGTTAATAATATAGCTATATGTTTATATTATTCCGAAACATCTATATTTTTGAAAAAAACTTACCTTTACAATATGTATTTTGCATTTCAAAGAATCAAACAAATGTCTGCACAAAAACGCTCCAGACTGTAATGGCGTCTTGAATGACGTCACGCCGTGGCAAACTTATGTGTTTGTGTAAGGACGTTGTCAATGTTTTTAATTTAAAATAAATCCCTCGTATTACAATAACTGCATAGTACCCCAGTGTACAAGCACAAGTATAAATACACCAAACAAATTACTCATCTATGTTCTAAACGATCCACAAATACGAAAAAAGTGGCTAACGCTTGCGCGGAGGAATGATGCCCACTAAAGCAAGAATGTATTTATGTGAAGATAATTTTAGTGTAAGTATTTGACATAGTATAATCTTGGTAATGTAAATGTAAAAAAACTGATAATTTTCCTCAAGAATAGTGGTAAAACAATAACAAACTAGTTGAGTAAAGCGGCTGAAGAACCAGTATCCATGACCAAGAATAAGCTAAATAAAAAATAAACTAATATTAGTTCTATGAAAATGTCAACAACATTAGTAATGTCAAGTGATGTTTAGCACGGCGTGACGTCACATTTTCTGATTGGTGTTTACTGTCACGTGACTCAATGCCTATTTTTTAAGATTTTCTTTTACAAAAATATTAATGATCTTTACTTATTTTTATAAACTGTTTTATTTTTAAAAATCTGTATATCTTAATCAATAGTAAGAACATCTAATCCATCCGATTCATTCTTAGTGAAAACAACCCTATTGTAAAATTACAACTGTGTTCCGGTTTGAAGGGCAATGTTTCCAGTGGCTTGGTGATAAAACATCTTATATCTGAATGACATTCTATTGAGTGACAAAAAAGTGGGTGACACTTTTCGAATGGGTGACATCTTGTGCGTTCACGTCACCAATATAATACTAGTATACTGTAGCTATATTGTGCAACATTAGTGTTGTATTATGCTAAAACTGTAAGTAATACATTTTCACTTCTATCGGTGGTCCCTAGGACTGTTAATTTCTGTTATACATACTAATAGAAGTGAATCTATATCTCACCTCTGAGAGCCTCTGAATGTGCATCTCCATTTGTACTCTCTGGGCCTGGGCTTCTCCTTCGGCAGCGAGTTT
Source organism: Ectropis crepuscularia (assembly GCA_963693475.1). Classification (NCBI taxonomy): domain Eukaryota; kingdom Metazoa; phylum Arthropoda; class Insecta; order Lepidoptera; family Geometridae; genus Ectropis; species Ectropis crepuscularia. The sequence goes on from OY856359.1 coordinate 12,501,976, forward strand.
CTGTTGTAACTGCAACAACAGTACACAATGTTACAAGAGTATAATGAATAATGGAACCTGTGTTCACAGGTTTCTAACGTACCGGTCGTATAATCATTAGTACATAGCTTCCAGTTTAACGGAAGTCAAAAACATGGGTGAAATGAGTTTCTGTTGTGTTTTGTATTGTATAAGAGCTAGTCCGCCGTGACGTATCCATGTACGCAGTAAGTACGTACCGGTTTCGCGCGCGTACCGCGACCGCGAATACAAAACCCAGATTACATCTGTACACTGGTGTGAAAGTATGTGCTACCACCACGTTTTCGGACAATTTTGATTACAATTTTGATTGGAAAACCGCTTTTTTTGAGAATTTGATTTGAAAAGTTACTTTTCAAATCAAATTCTCAAAACCAGCTGCGTGTCATTGTACTGTTATGGACAGGTAAGTATGTTGCTTATCAGGCACAGAATATACTCGTCTCGTCACCGTCGGCATCGCGTGCAGCTCGGCGCCTGCCGCCGTCAGCCGCTCGTCCGCCTCGCGCTGCTTCGAGCCGAGCTCGCTAGTACTGTATAATTCAGGGTGGGGGTGATCGACCTGCACTGTCGTCCCGCTAGGGGTGTATTGTGCACGCTAGTACTGTATATACAGTGTTCGTGGTGACGTATCCAGGTACGTAGAGTACGTACCATAGCGGTGTCGCGCGCGTGCGCCTCGTTGTCGGCGGCGAGGCGCGCGGCCCGCGTCTGCAGCGCGTGCAGCTCGGCGCCGGCCGCCGCCAGCCGCTCGTCCGCCTCGCGCTGCTTCGAGCCGAGCTCGCTAGTACTGTATATACAGTGTTCGTGGTGACGTATCCAGGTACGTAGAGTACGTACCATGGCGGTGTCGCGCGCGTGCGCCTCGTTGTCGGCGGCGAGGCGCGCGGCCCGCGTCTGCAGCGCGTGCAGCTCGGCGCCGGCCGCCGCCAGCCGCTCGTCCGCCTCGCGCTGCTTCGAGCCGAGCTCGCTAGTACTGTATATACAGTGTTCGTGGTGACGTATCCAGGTACGTAGAGTACGTACCATGGCGGTGTCGCGCGCGTGCGCCTCGTTGTCGGCGGCGAGGCGCGCGGCCCGCGTCTGCAGTGCATGGAGCTCGGCGCCGGCCGCCGCCAGCCGCTCGTCCGCCTCGCGCTGCTTCGAGCTGAGCTCGCGGTTCGACTTGTTCAACTGCTCCCTGGGGACGCGACACACGATACTATCATTACTGGAAGAGTAAACTAAAAGAAAGTTATTTAAAGAAATAAACTTTTAGAAAAGTTATCACAAAGAAAAAAATATTAGTTAGATTATAAAAAAAATTACGATATATTTTTTCTTCTGAAAACTTCTGGGTTGTTATGTCACGTCTTCGTAAAAATCGTACATTAAATTGACGTCAGTCGAAACTTGTACTGTACATATTTTCGTCATTTTGTTATTTGTGAAACCAAAGAAACAATATGTGTCCAATATTTGAATGATATATCTAACTGACGGACTGATAAGTTTGTTTTAGTCATCATGCCTATTTTTTAGTAAATATTCAAGAAATTAATCAATTTATGTCTGGCCCAGTAATAGCGGCATTTAGCAGCAACAGAACGAATAACCATATAAAAATACTATCAGAGACAATCGGTTGAAGATATGTGAGTAGCAAGATTCCGCCCGAACTAACATATATACACTGTAAGTTAAATAAAAGCTTCAAAAAAGAAAAAGAGCATACTATTATAGACATTTGTTATGTTGATTTCATGGACTTACCGGAGTTCCTTCAGCTTGGCTTGCAGAGCTTTCGAAGCTTCAGCCTCATCAGCCAGATTCTTTTGGGTCTCAGCCAACTGCTTTTTCAACTTCTGCATGGGATCATTGGGGCCCTAAAATACGAAAAAGAAATGATGTAATATACTTATTATAAATCGTCTACGATTTATTGGCAGTGAGGCATTTTCAGAAACAAAAAAGTAAAGGGCACTTAGCAAAACTTGGATGTTGTAGGTGCCATTTAGTTTCAAATTTAGGCTCGATGGCATTGCACGGTTTTTGCATAACTTTCAGCTCATAATTTTACAGGCGTCATCTTTATACATAAAAATGGATCTTCGAAATGTATGTACGCTCATAACTTTCGCATGACTGCACCAAATCGGATGATTATTTGTTTTATATATACGTTTGTCGGGAAAAAGTTTGTTGACGAAAAAAAAAATTTGCAGTCAGGAACTGCCAATAGAAGTGAAAACTTTTAACTCAGAATTGGATAGCTTACTTTGGAAGCTACGCGGGTGAAACCGGGGTGGTCATGTGGATGGCCATCTAGAAATCCTGACTCATTTCTAGATGGCCATGGTCCCGAGTTTACCCGAAGATTTCGTATCATTCCCGAGCGTGACGCTAGAATTCAACTCACAGCCCACGAAAAATCTGTCTGTGTGTGAAGTTTTCACTTCAAAAAGTATGGGTGTTTCGAAGTTTGCCGGCTCATCTTGTATGGCATAGATGGGGTTATGTGAGCGGTAGTACCTCCGACCACTCCGAGTGCTTCGGCAGCGGATCGTGGTGCTTGTTGAGGAGTGCCTCGGTGAGCGCCTGAATCTCGGTGTCGGACAACGGCGCCGCGCGGATCACTCGCTCCAACTCGCCCACGTTCACTCCGCTGCTATCGCCGGCTGGAATACCACCATTCATTATTGTATGCCGGTCTTTTTAAAGCGACTTCCAAAAAAAAACGTACAGGCGAATTGATAACCTCCTCCTTTTTTAAGACATTTAATTAATTAATAGGGCCGTAATTTTGAATTTTTAAAACAATTTTAAGACATAAAATAGTGTATTAAACTCTGAAAAAAAAAATGTATTAGTTAACGTATTAGTTAGTATGTACATATTAGTTAGTCGCACGAGAACGGTCTGCGAGACAAGACAGCGTTCAATGCTTACTTTGACAGAAATACCCAGCCTTAACAAGAGGTTATCAATTTTGATGTATGTTTTTTTTGTATGTATGTTACGCGATAGCACCGCCAATTGTGAATCGATTTTGATGGTTCTTGCCTTGTTTGGTAGATCATAGTTCAGAGATGGTCCCATATAAATTTTATCGAAATCGGTGAAGCTGTTTTGGAAATATGAACAAAAAACTAAAATTTGCTTTCACCTATTTACATAGATGATATAGTGATAGATTCTTATGAAATTTGGTCGAGTGTCTGAATTTAATCTAAAATTGAAGTCGGGTTTTTGAATAAAATATATCATTGACATTTCTTTTTTGTTGTAAGTCGATAATTTATCGGAGAACTCGATGTGCCACTCGTGCGTCTTTGGAGGCACTCTGTGCCACATAAAAAGTCCTGATTTTATGATACTAGCGGCCCGTTCCGGCTTCGTTCGGATAATGCCATATAAAGACCATTAATCGAATTATAAACTTTCCGATCTCTCAAGATGGACCAAATAACACATAGTCAACTTACGTCAATATCAACTGATATTGACGACTGGTTTTTTTATATGTTAAGATTAGAACTACAGAAACTAGGATTGATTTGTTTTTTAAACAGTTACATGGCCTCTTTGTTTTTATCGTAGGTACATAGCACGTTTCCTTAGCTGCCTAGTAATGTTCAAATGGTCACAGATCAACGAAAAACAATCTTTCATACATCAGACGTTTGTAATCAACTTGAGAGAAATTTCCGAGAATCGAATCGAATTGTGTTATGCGCTATTTGTATTCAGAAATTATTTATGAATAATCAATCCAAGAAATCAGTTCAGTAAGGTTACCGCATAAATTGTAAGATAAACTATTACTTTGTAGCATCTAGTAAGTTATCATTTGTACCAACATAATTATCAGAAGTGATTACACAAGCGAAATGTAAATATAATACAGTGATACCTTTTTCTATGGTCTGGCAAGAGGCTTATCTGAAACTGAGAGATAACGAGCGGAAAGCGAAATCTCGCTTTGTTTCCGTTCTAATCTCGACCTCTACTAAATAGACATCCTAAATTCGATATATGGGATTTTATGTTGCGGAAATTGAGTCAAAATATACATTTTATGAATGATCTGCAGTCTCACCGCCGCGTCGTAGAAAGAAACTTGGCTTAAGAGTGCGCCTAATGCCAGGGAAAAATCAGTTTTCATCCGCGCGACGCGTTTCTTAATGAGATATTTATAAAGTCGAGAATAGCATGACACAGTTTGGAGAAAAATCAATTTTAAATCAGGAGTCCATTTTTGACCAAATTTTATTAAATTACTCAATAATTAAAAATAAATTTAAATAAGTGTTTGGTTACTTTACTAGAACGTAAAATTAGGAATTTTATTACCAAAAAATAATGTGGGGTCATCGCTGATAATTTCGCGTACTCGAATTAAAACGGGTTTTTTCGGTGTCATTTTTATTTTTTTATTGTAAAAAACTCTGATCCATTTTTAAAATTCTATTCGGTTATTGTGCTTCTTCTAGATTGTACCAACACGTCAACATTTTTTTTGTCATAGTTTTTCTAATAGATCCAACCGTTTATTTTCTTTTTGACAGCACCAATAGAACGTAACTGCGTCATGTTACGCAAAATGGGTGATGTTGATAGTCATAGAACGTAAATTTTTAAAAACGTTTGTTGTTTTATGTAATTTATAAAAAAAACTACTGCACTTATGGACTCAATTTGTCAAAGATGATTATTATACGGGATCAAGGAGCAAATTTAAGCAGTTGCCATATTTTTAAAACCTCGCATTTAAAAGTGAACTTTTGCGTAACATGACGCAGTTACGTTCTATTCAGCGTCAGTATACGCTGTCAAAAAGAAAATAAACGGTTGGATCTATTAATTTCAGTGAGCGGCGTCGAAAATGTCCTTTTTTCGTTTTCTGGCACTAGGCGCCCTCTTAAATTAAATTTTGTCTTTTTGAGTAATTTTCGCGTTACTATCGTCGAATATTTCAAAACCGATTTGACTTTGGTCAAAATTTTTACAGGTTTTTAGCTGGTATAAGCTTCGAGTTAATGTTTAGAAATACGGCGATCAGACTTTTGCTTAAACATACTTCTTATTTGCGTCGATGATGTATCTTAATCGATACTTTTGCACACTATCTGGGTATGGAGAACAATAAAAAGCCAACTTTGAGTATCGAACAACCTTCAAAACATTCTCAAGTGTGGCATAAAGTAAGCTAGGGAAATATTTCTAAACAAAACAGAGAAGATTATAGATAGAATATGATAACACCAGCGCTATGTTAAATTAGATTTGGTGGATAAAGGACAAGTTATCAGCGAACATTAAAAATATCACTGCTGAACAGTTATTTAAGTTAATGTTTACATATACAAAGGTTTTTGTTTTGTCAGGAAAATAAGATAATGCATCCAGATAACAAAAATACTTAATGTTTAGCAAACAGGACAAGACATAATGTTGTGTGACTAAATGCGAGACTTTGACATTGATTAATTTTAATCTCAAGACTATGTATGTAGACATTAACTAGCAATGAAAACTCACCCATGAGCGTAAGAACATTAGGTTCATTCTTCTTCTTCTTCTTGCCGCCTGTGGGCGTGGAGACAACGGGTGTGGGTACAGGCGCGGGCGCAGCAGCCACGGGTGCCGCCTCCATGGCTTGCTTTAGAAGCTTCTCGGTAGTAAGATCTGTGGGCTCCGGCACGTTCAGAGGTAGGACCACTTCTTTACGCTCCTCCACAATCTCTTCAACAGGCTTCTCTGATTTCTTCTCAGCTTTCTTTGCTGTTTCGAAAAGGAAATATATTAGCAGTCCGGTACAAAATATACATTTCATTGAGAAAACGGCCCTGCCAACTTTTGTCATCCTACTAATATTGTATATACGTCAAAGTTTGGGCATTAATAAGATATTTGTTGCTGAATCACGTCAGAAACTTGGAACAGATCTTGCAGCAGATTTACAGTCAATTTATGTATTGACTGACTTTTATTATATTTTTATACTACCTATTCTCATTGGTACATTTTGTAATTTGGTACAATTTGTAAAGTGTTTTTCACTCACCTGTCTCTCAATCTAGAATTTTATAATCGGAGGTTCTTTTGTTTTTGCATGAACTATTTCGAAATAATTTATCCGTAAAATTTGCAGGGTCTGCTAATTTGTTCCCTTTCAGAAGATAATTATTTATCTGAACGAGGGAATGCAGTAGAAGGAAATGAACTACAAACATTGCAGTAATAAATAGCGAAACTTAATTCAATATCACATTTAAAATAAAGTGGCCAAGTGCGAGTTGGACTCGCCCATGAAGGGTTCCGTTGCAGAAAGTAACATAATATACATAGTACACATAGTTCTTGTAGTTCGTTGTAACTTTGATCGAAGGTTTAATAATAGTGTATTTATGACGTACTAAAAAAAAACTACTCATCAGATCGAGTTCAAACCAATTTTCGTTGGTAGTTTTCATGGTAATGTACATCATATATTTTTTTTTGATTTTTCATTCTCTTACTTTAGAAGTTAGAGGGGGGGGGGGACACACATTTTACCACTTTGGAAGCGTCTCTCGCGCAAGTTATTCAGTGTAGACAAAAACTATATTAGAAACCTCTACATCATTTTTTAAAACCTATCGATAGACACCCCACAGGTGTAGGTTTGATGAAAAAAAAATTTTTGAGCTTCAGTTCTCAGTATGGGGGGCACCCCTAATTTTTGTTTTTCTAAAAAACTTTTGTAAAAATCTTAATGCGGTTCACAGAATACATCTGCTTACCAAGTTTCAACAGTGTAGTTCTAATAGTTTCGGCAAAAAGTGGCTGTGACATACGGACGGACAGACAGACAGACAGACATGACGAATCTATAAGGGTTCCGTTTTTACGTTTTACGGAACCCTAAAAATGAATTTATATTATATATTGGTGGACAACTCACACACAACACCATCTGACCCCAAACTAAGCAAAGCTTGTGTGGTGGCGGCCAGATAGCTGATGTAATACTTATATAGTTTTAAATACATACTTATTATACATAGAAACACCCAGACCCAAACATTTGAATTCGTCACACAAATATTTGCACTGGGTGGGAATCGAACCCACAACCCTCGGCTTCGCAGGCAGAGCTACTACCAACTAAGCCATGAGGTCAGTCATTTAGTCACTATAGTGAATCCTGTTTGGAAAGGTTATATACATTTAATGTTATGTCATCTCAAAGTTATATATAACTAGTAACGCGTAAGCAATGGCTTATCTCGTTAATTAACTAAATATTTCTGGAATTCTCCGTATCTTGACTAAATTACGTTACATGTATGAGGATCCCCGAAAACTGATTGCGTGATTTCCAAGTATTTATCATTGTTATGAATGAATTAAGATTAGATATATTAAACATATTCGGAATTTCTGTTCAAGCTCGTTTTGTGGTTATAGTTTGAAATGAAAATACGTTTATAGTACTAATATTATAAATCCGAAAGTTTGGATGTTTGTTGCTCAATCACGTCGAAAGTTCTCAACGGATCGGGTTGGAATTTGAAATACAAGATTATGGTTTCGATAAGCACATAATCTATTTTTTATCACAAGAAAATAGCGGGAAATGGAACTAATGGAACTACGTGGGTAAAACCGCGGGACGCTGCTATTCTTTTTAGTAAAACAGTGTAGTATGTAGTTATGTACGCAAGCAAAGAGTTGGCAAGAAGATTTACCTACTTCTTAAATTCTTAAGAAGTATTTACTAACGCTAACGCGCAACTAACGCTTCTTCTGCGCTAGCCCCAAAGTTGTCTAGACAGTAGTAGCCACTTGAGTACTGAGTCTGCTCACTCAGCTGTGGGTTGTGGGTTTGATAACCACGCAGGACAAACATTTGTTTCATGAATATTTTGTCGCTGGGTTTTCATGTCTCATAAGTACGTACTTGAATATACTTATTAATAAAAGTAAGTTATAAGTTACGGCTGGTCTAGTCGGGAGAACGGCGTCTGCCGATCCGGAGACCCCGGGTTCAAACCCCACACGCACCACTGTCTTTTCGATGTGCGTAATGCCGGTAGCTTAAAACGGTGAAGGAAATCATCGTGAGGAAACCGACATGTACCTAGAATCTTTCGAAGTCATGTGTCATCCGCCAACCCGCACTGGGCCAGCGTGGTGGATTAACTCTCTCCTTGCGAGAGAAGGCCCCGAGTCCCAGCAGTGGGAACGTTTAGTGGGCTGTTGTTGATGTTGATGTTGATTAATAAAAGTAGGAGGTATCATTGTGTTGCGTACGAGATGTGCGTAGTACTCATTAAGTGCGGTAAATATTTGGAATTTCAGTTATGCTTCATGTATGCCCTACATATGTACGTAAGTTTAATTTGTAAAACCCTTTTGTGCAAGCCCAAAGTCATGTAGGCAGTAGAGACCAACTGCCAAAGTTAAAAATAAATAAAAAGTGGTTCATAATCATCAAGTAGATAATTTATTCTTGGTTTATGCGGCTTAGTACGGGTGTTTTGCATAGAGTTTGCACATTTACGTAACGTACGTTTGAGTAACTGCGACGAATAATGATTATTAGGGTGAAGCATGACAATAAAATCATAATACCATTATGATTTTAATGTAATTCTTGTATGTTGGAGTTTCTCCTTTATGCTGGTTGCTTGGAAGAGATGGTTCTCGGCAATTGTCCACTTGTGGCGCTACTTCATAAGTGTTTTACTGCATTATTTCTATTTCTTTGTGTCACAATACAAAGTTTTCTATCTATGTTTACAAATAAATAAAACGAAAGTCTCTGTTTGTATTATTAAAATAACCGCTTTTTACTACATGCGTACTCGGAATTATGAAGGTACGAGTATTGACGATACATATTGTACCAAAATAACATTTTTTCAATTTTTATCTGCCTGTTTGTTCCGGCTAATCTCCGAAACGGCTGAACGGATTATGACGGGGCTTTCACTACTAGATAGCTGATGTACTAATGCATAATTTAGGCTACTCTTACTTGAGGAACATAAACAAAATAACCTTACAGCCAAACCACACTAGCTACTTTTAGCAGCGGCGACAGGCATCTAAACGTGCGTCACGCTTCAAAAAGTAGCTCAGAATCAGAATCAGAATCAGAATTTTTTATGCTTATAGCTGCGCTTGGCGTCTAGTCGCTGCGTCCCGCTTCAAAAAGTAGCATGTGTGGTCAGGGCCTTAAAACGCGCATGAAACCGCGGGCACAGCTAGTCTATAGATAATAATATTTGGGCTACATGATCCATTGCTATTCTCACCTTTGCGTTGTTCCTTAGGAGCGTCGCCACTGTCGCGTCTCTCGCGGACCTCATCCTTGACGACCTCGACTGGCGGCGCGGGCTTGGGGGCGGCGCCCTTAGCCTTGGCCTTGGGAGCCTTAGCTTCCTTCTTCTCGACTGGCTCTTCTACTTTCTCTTGCGGCTACAGATTAAACTTAATATTAAAACATTGTTTCGTGCAATGCCGGTTGTTCACTACACTAGTATTATTACGGTATATTAATCGTGGTCACATAGAGTTTGTACCAGATATTTCGATGCGTTCAAATGCACCATATTCACGCAACTACATAGGTATATATTTATCCGTGAACATTGTACATAGAAATATCGGGGATTCGCTCCTCAATATAACTACGGTAAACATCCTACAATAATTAAAACATAATGTTATACAGAATCAGAGTCATTTACCACACAACACAAATTTGTATGGCTCATTGAAGGTGAAGTTTTCAAGCACAAGGAGTTGAATGCTAGCACGAATCTTAGAAACAAATTGCCGAGTCCCAATTGCTAGATCTAACGTTAGAGAATTATCAATACTGTACGTACATATACGACACATACGTTCACATGGAATGAAGTAGAGTTGAAAAAGGTGCAGAACACTAGTTGTATCAGGGTAAATTAATACCTTCATATTTGAAGAAGTGTTTTCGAATTGAGAGATGGTTGAAAAAAAGTTAGTTTTCGGTGTTATCTACCCTTTTCTAGACATTACCGGTGTTTCTTCCGAGATCGAAGGCGAAACAACTGGTAGTATTTCTTTATGTGCTGTGCTTATAGTCTGGTCTAGCACATGGCTACTTTTCATCGCAGGAAAATATTTGGAACGGAAACTATGGGGATAAAACCGCAGGGGCCTGCTATTGGTTTAATAAAAGAAAAAGCGTAAGTTTGATTTACCACTGCGGTAATTATATGCGTATTATTATAACGCATCATACTGGTTTCTCAGCCGGTCACCTTGACGTCCCTGACCCCAATGACCAGCTCGGAATTTGCATACTTCTTTTATTGTACATGCAAAATTCATTATTTTTTTTATTGCCTTGGCATTGTATAATCACGACGCGTAATGTTTGTTTGATTCTACAACATGCAAAACGACTTAGTAACGTGTAACACGTGTTGTAACATGTGTTGTATTGTTAGTGCCTCATTCGGATCACGGTTCTCGAGAAATAAAGACCAAGTTGCAAATACATGCTGGTATAAGTTGGCCTGCGATTGCGTAGAACCTAAACGAGTAGTGAGATCATGCGGGAGCATGATCTCACTACTCAGCAGTGGGAACTGCTGAGACCCGGCGCGGCGCCTTCTCTCGCAAGGAGAGAATGAAGGCCATAATCTACCACGCTGGCACAGTGCGGGTTAGTGGATGATGCATGACCTCGAAAGATTAAGAAAGGTCCAGCTTAGCCTTTAGATGAAATTGTAATTACGGAAGGATATTGTAATTTTGGAAGGATATTGTTTTCGTAACGCATGATAATTATTTAGATATTATTCAGGGCTTTAGGCATTATTAGGGTTCAATTCGGCAACACCTTACCTAGGTATATCATGTAAAAATATCGGTAAAAATGAATACATAAATACGTGTTACGAAAATTAGTTATTTGTGGTAAAGCGAAAATGAGATTAAATTTATTTCACACACACAAAATAACACATACAAAACAAAAGAGTGGTGTATAAGCCATGATTGTGTAATATGTGTAGGTATGTATCAGAGGTGATTCTGATCATATTCAGAATTAATTATTAATGTAATGTAAATCATAATCACCCCTTTTACTATGATACAACCATGGTGCATAGGCACCTACATCAAGCAGAATGGTATAAGCACATGCATTAGAAACACAAAGCAGGAACCTAAATTATATTATATGCAAAATTAAATGTTATGAACTGGGTAATAAATAATAGCTCTGATTTAAAAATCCTAAGGGAAATGGTATCTTGATTTTAGTGGACTAAGGAGGACCAGAAAATAATTATTATCGAATCATTTAATATGACAAAATTATTAAATTTGAGATATTATAGCTATAAAAACTCGTGTTTTCTGTACTTGCATTGCACTTGTACATTAATTTACTATGTGTTTTTTATTCCAAAAAAGTAAGGAAAGAACATTAATAAATCGATTCGAATGTATTTCCCCCACGTCAACTCATTTATGTCAAACTTTACGTAGAAAACATCGTCAATATGTGGCATGTGTACACGCGCAATGACGCACATTTTTGACCTCTAGCTCAAAAATACGTCATTTAATGTTAACAGCGATAAACCCAGACATAATAAATCATTGCACTTTATTTGCTGGGAACAGAATACCTAGTAATCATTTAATCAGCTGCTTATTTTTATACATTTGTGCCGTTTATTCAATTGGTAATTTATACCGAATATGTTTTTAAGAGTTAGACGAAATTTATCAAGTGTTAATCACAAAAACGTACCTATATGAATCTACTAAATGATCAGATTTTCTTGTTTCTACTTTTTTGATAATATATTTCTATGTACAATAAGTATGTATTTAAAACTATATAAGTATTATATCAGCTATCTGGCCGCCATCACACAAGCTTTGTTTAGTTTGGGGTCAGATGGTGTTGTGTGTGAATTGTCCACCACCAATATATATAAAATTACAGACAGAAAAATATCCTTAGGTTTAAAGTTTAGCCACGCATTTTACATTACAAAAACACAATTTGTAGCAAAACAAACTGTAGCTGATTACGTTAGCCGTCACACAATATAGCATTTGTGCTGCATATTATGCGCGGGCTAATACACACGTATAGGTAATGAGCGTAACAGTGAGAGCTAGACTAATAAGGTTAATAATTCATTTATGGAAATTACTTTTAATTCAGTAAAATTTACAAACACAACTACCATTGAGACAGTAGCTACTATGTAATAGATTAGACAGCCAGTAATTGATTCATTTAACAAAAGGATACTAATGTATTGCACATGTGAATATGGTACTTCATCCAAGTACTATCTATATTCGCAGTGATAACAAAAATATTTAATTTTATAATCAGAGCTCGTCTGATTGCACAACAGCTAAATTAAACTCATATTGCAGAACAGATTCACCTCTAGTACGTAGTACTTACAGCTCAATGTCATCTACACAGAAAATGAAATGTGAAAGGCGCACACTTCGGTGGCACTCACTTTTTCAGCAGCGAGAGTGGATTGCAACAATTCAAACTCGTCCTTGGGGTGAATTTCGTCGAAATGGTTGAGTATAGGGGAAGATGCGGCCGCTACGGCGGCGGGATCGCTCACACAGCTCGGATCGTCTTTGTTTACCAGTATCGGCTTTACCTTAGGATCCTTGCCGCGTTTGCGGATCTGCAGACAGGCACTATGCTCATTACAATCATAATCATATGAAATTATGAATAACAAATGTAATCATTTATTATTCTTATGTTCCAGTACTGCCCACTATATGCATTTTTTTAATCATTGCATATACATATGTACACAACAATATGACAAATAACAAGAGGGTAGATTACAAAGTTAGAGTTTGCAAATATTTTTATTTTAGTTGTCACCTTCCCTATTATCTGCCTAGACCCAGATCTCGAAACATTTTCCAGTGATATTAAAATGTAGAGGCTTTAGTAATAATGAGGTAACTAACCAGCCAGTGATAGTAGGAAAAGTTGGAATTTGGGATCTTAAAATTGTCGACAAATTGATATCTTACTATGTAAAAATATAAGTGTGAAAGTTTGGATGTTTGTTGCTCAATCACATTGTAAGGACAGAAGGCATCAAGCTGAAGTTTGTAACTCAAATATATTGTTGTCTGATATACCACACAGGCTTTTTATCCCAAAAAAAAATAGAAGTTCCTTAAGGAATGGATTTTTTAAATTCTATGTGAACTAAGTTGCTGGCAGATGCTAGTAAGTTATATGTTATAATTTATAATATCAGAGATATTATCTCTCAACAAATAGAAAACTTTGTGCTTTTTATACAAGTACGCAATAATATATATATAATATATATATATATTTAAAGCAAATTACCCTCAGACCTCAAAAGGCCAGTAAACATAGAATATTTTTTGGTTAACTTTGTACTTATTAATTATTGTGTTATAAAAAATAGGAAACGGTAAAATAGGAACGTAAATTTAGTGCAAAATTAAATTCTATTTTTACTGGCCTACGAATTATGAAATGTCCTGATTGCAGCAAAAAACTGTAAAATGTATATTATACAAATAATATTTTCACTTATTATTTGAATAAATGTCTAGCAAAGACAGTTTATAATAACTCTCTACAGTTTCTTCCAAACTATCAGACATTTATTTAATTAAGTATAGTGTGGTTTTTGCATATAGATATAATACAGCAAGTAGCATATAACCCGGTCTCTACCAAATCAAGCAATACGAGACACCTCATTCTGATATAATTATGTATGACCATAAATCTGCATGACATAATACAAGGGATAGTAGTCATGTGACCTTATATAGCAGCATGCAGCCCCAAAATTGAATACAGCAGCAATGAAGGAACACCCACTAACGATATTGTAACTAAAATAGTAACTTTTGAATACTTTGCAATTATACCAGTTACATCCCAGGTTTTTTTGATAATAATATATTTCATAAGAGTACCTAAATTGTGTAGTTTTGGAACAAATTCATGTATTAACAAGTCAATACTGTTACTGATAAAATGTAGAAATTTACAATTTTTTTGCAACATAGTATGTACCTATGTAAGTAACAAGCTACATTTTCTAAGCAGTAGGTACAGTAAATTTTTTTTGTCACAAATAAATGATGACGTTGATTTTTTATTTTTCACAATGCCTTGACAAATATTTCAATTAAATTGAAATAGATACTATAATATTTGACTACCTGGCAAGTAATACTGGTTCTGTTTTGAAGTGAAACCTTCTTTAGGCGCGCCTAGACAGATTTTTCGTGGGCTGTGAATTGAATTCATTCGTCACGCTCAGGTATGATAAAGTACATTAGCCAATGGGAAATGCTGAAAGGGCATGGACAGGCCATCATGGCATGGCCATCTAGAAACGCATCAGCCAATGGGAAATGCTGACGCATTTCTAGATGGTCATGCCAAGATGGCGAGGCCACGCCCTCTGGTTACACCCTTGTAGTTTCCAAGGTAAGCTATCAAATTCTGATTTATAAGTTTTCACTTCTATCGGCAGTTCCTACGACTGCCAATTTTTTTTTTTCGCGTAATCAGTAAATACATATAAAGAACTGAGATACCTTGATTATAGGACACATTAAAAAGAGTTACATCATGATAGTATGCAGTATAATTATTGTGAGGCTTTTTGAGCCTGAAAAACTGATCCATACTTTTTTCATTATTAATGAACCTAGTTCATTTTTCGTAACTCATTTACTACAACTACATGATCTAATTATGACAATCATTAATGTTTTATGTAGGTGGCTAAGAAGTCAAGACTAAAACACTGCTGAAAGATGAGTAAATACCAGACGATGACTTACCTTGACATTTGGAGGAGCATCCTTAGGAACATCAACCACTACAGGAGGTTTGAAATCCACATGCAACTTAGGTGCCACAGCAACAGGTTCATCCTCCAATCCACTCTCGGTCGGAGCCTCACTCTCATGGTCACTGCTAGTTGATACCGCAGCACTTTCTTTCTTTTCCTTTTTGGCTTGCTAAAATAAGAAGTTTCAATGTACATACAAAGTTGCATAAAGGCCGGGTCACACAGAGTCAATCCGGTACCTAGTATGGGATCGCGCCCGCTTGCTGTGTGTCAGGTTGCATACAAATTCGAACATTATAAAAAATATCGTCTCGCTATCGGATCGCTATCGCTATCGGATCGCCTCTGTGTGACCCGGCTTTAACCATGATAATGATCAACAAATCATTTATTTAACCTTTAACTATGGAGATTCCATTTTTGTTACACTACTCTGGATGTGGGGTCTCATAGACTGCTATCTTTACGGGCTGCTTTCTATTTTGATAAGTAAGTATTGTATCATTTTTGTTTTTATCCCTTAGAAGAGTTACTAAATGTAAATATGTAAATGGATGTTAATATTTATGACAAATTTATTTATTTTAAACTAAATCTATACTCAGCAGTGGGATAGAGAAGGCTGCGGATGATAATTATGTAACTAAATACAACAACCAAAGGTACTTCTCAGACTTTTTAGCTTAATATCACTTTATAATGCCACAGAAAAATTACTTTTTAAGTAAAGAAGATAAACTATCTTCTTTCACATTAAATATAAAGAACAAAGAACATAAAAAATTTAACATGATCTTCTCAACACAAAACATAAAAATTTCGACAAGTCAAGTCCAACTTGGTCATATTTATTGGCATTCTTTGCATATCGGCCTAGAGCATTGTAGGCACATTGGCTGTTTACAGCCTGCACAAGTGTGGGTTGTCACACAATATTATACTGTGGATTGTGCTCTTATTATGCTCTTCTATATAGAAGGTGGTTCTGAAGCGAAACTGAAAACATGAGAGGAGAGGAACAAGAGAATCACAAACTGCGTGTGGTCTATGAGACCGTACGTCCATAGTTAAAGGTTAAATTAAGCTTAATTTGCTTAAACTGTTTATATTGCAGTACTTTTATTTACCACTTGATTTTTTTTTATTTAATAATTATTCACCAACCTACTTGGTGACTAATATATTTATTACAATCTAGCCTAATTCAGAAAGTCTAGGCTAATAAGTAATTTTTTACATGACTTAGTTTGCTAAATAAAATAAAATTACCACTTGATGTCACGTGAAATTACCACCAGAGAGGTGGCTTATGCCCTCATGAAATAGACAAAATTAGCAAACAAAGATGATAAACATGATGTCATAATTGCATATTAATATTATGCATGTCTCTTGAAAATCTTATCTACCTTCGAATATCATGAACTTTGAAATTTGAAGCCCTTAAGCCTTACCTTCTTTATGGCTTTCTTGGTACTCTTCTTATTGTTCTTATTTTTACTTTCAGCCAAAGCTATGAGCTCAGCAGTAGATTTCCGCTGTTGAGCAATAGCTTCTTCATAACTAGTTCCCGACGAAGAGAACAAGCTCATAAGGAGGAGAACTGCGACTCCTGCTACTCCCACTCCGCACAGCACCAGCAATGCTTGCAGCTCCATTGGACCTGCTGCATGCACCTTCTGCCACCAATCAGCACAATGTCAACAAACCACTTACTTCATACAATAGTTTTTAGTTGGACAAATCCCATGAGCAAGACGCAATCTAACGCAATAAATGCCAGTATCAGTGGCTGAAATCTTCCACAAGCACCAATTAGAGCTATAAACTATAAGAGTAAACTCTAATGACTATTGAGTATTTCGAAGTTGGTACATGTGGGAAACTGTTACTATTGTAATCTATTAGCATACGCGTATCATTATACTAAACACAAGGTACGTATGTTAAGTACTTTTTAGCATTTAATTTGGTGTAAAAACAGGAACGGGCCCACAAAATGAAGGTATCGGCTGACACGTAAGCAATGACACATGTCAAAGGTTATTGACAGTCCTTTCGTTAGAAAGTAACTACAGTGGAATTCACCACGTAAACGAAATTATATCAGTACGATTCCACTTAATTAAAGTACTTTATGAGACGATTATATGAAAGGAATGTGATAAAATACCAATAAGATGATAACATTCAAGTAGAATTCGGTACATTCCCTGTTCCACTTTGCGAATCGTCAAACAATGTAAATGCTCAACTCACCAGTATTAAATAAAAATCCACCAGCAAGTGGTATTCCGTTTATATTATTTTAATTCAAACGAACGCACAAATTTGTAATTATTTAACGTTTTTCATTAAAAAAACCCACAATCAACAAGACTAAACCCGAGAGCTTTTTCAAAAGAAAGAAGGAATGAATGAACGAAACGAAAACGTCAAAGCGGACGGTCAAAGACCGGCCGGCACGGCCCGAATCACAGACTAAGTAGTGAGCTGCTCGAATGTTGGTCACGAACCAAATGCGAGCATGTGGAAGGCGCGAAGGCGGTGCGGTGAACATTATATTCGTGCTAGCAATATGGCATGACAACATGCCTTGCTATATTAACGCGATTGACGCGGTGATAGCACAAACACCAACACGAAATAAACTGTTCGATTTTCGATGAAGTGTTCGTTAGATGTAAAGTACCGAACCGATCGGGCGATCGGTTCGTGATACACAAACCATATTTGTGCGTCTGTAGATACTTTATCAGTTTCCAATGAGGCGTTTCCAGAGTGTAAAAATAATATACTTGTCATTTGTCGAAGATTGTTCTGTGATTATTCTTAATTTCACAAAATGTTGCGCAAACATTTCATGGAAATTTCTCTATCAAAATTGAACAATTCAACTCACTATAACTATCGCGGACATTTCTACACGCAGGGTCGGATTCAGGGTAGGGCAAACGGGGCATATGACCCTGAGCCTCCACAACAAAGGATTTTCGAAAAAAAAAATGGCGGTCACAGGAATTGCCGATAGAAGTGGACATTAAATAACTCAGAATTTGAAAGCTTACTATAGAAACTAAGCGGGTGAAACCGGAGGGCGTGGCCATGGCCAATGGACATCTATAAACCAATGGTTAACTATAAACCATTGGTTGTCCGGGTTTTTGATTGATGATTTCTATTTGCATCTTGAATCAACAAATTAGGTATAGGATTTAAGAAAAAAGACCGCAAAATAATTTACGTAATATTTATTTTATTTACTCCTAAGACACAATATTATATTCCGTGTACAATCTCAATATCCAAATCTCCAAAATGTTCCCGAAATCCTGCCCAAACACAAGCTTTCAAGAAAAAAAAATTGGCAGTCATAGGAACTGCCGATAGAAGTGAAAACTTGCTGTTGCCCTGGTACTTGTACCTAGGGGCAAACGCAACTCTTTTATATTTCTGTTGTCCTGGTATCTGGAGATAAACACTGTGGGCTGTTGGAGGTAGGTAATCGAAACTCTAAAGAGTTTCTGAGTTTCTGTTGCCCTGGTACCTACATGGCCGTTTTTACCGAGTTTACCCGAAGATTTTATATCCGATCCGATCCATTATCATATCCAAGCGTGAAGATTGATAAATCCATTTCACAGCCCACGAAAATTCTGTCTATAGCGCGCCTAAAGAAGTTTTCACTTCAAAAAGCAAACTAAACGACATTACACATTTAATATTTCAGAAGTAGCTTCGTACTCCATTGCGGCAGAGTTTCGGCAACTTCACATATAGAACGGCGATCCAAATTTTGTATCAAATGCACTGTGATAAGTGCCGTATACAGTAAAAGATTAGAAAAAAAACTATAAAACCCGGGGCTAAAAAAATCGCATATTCCCCAAATAATTGTTTTTTTTTGTTACGGGGCATAAATTCCCCAACTCCTCCAATAGTAATTTTACGTCTCTAGGAACTTTAATGGAAATTGCATTTTTTTTATTTGTATGAAATAGTCACTCTGTATCTAATTGTCAATGTCACTTGGAAAATTTTTACTGTCTTACTTGTGATACCAGTTTTTGGCTTCTGTAGCGGGATTTAGCATGTGTAGTTTAGTAACTAATTTATTGTACCTAACACAACGACAATAATATTTAAGTAAAAAGTTCTTATAGCGCACTACCCTCGTAACGCCTATGGTCCTTAAAGTCATGTGTCCGAACTCGGGTGTGAACTGAAAACTTATTTTGGCGTACTACACGACAGATTTTTCGTGAGCTGTGAATTGACCTCAAGCGTCACGTTCGTAAATGAAAGAAATCTTTGGGTAAACATGGGACCATTACCATGGCTATGGTCACGCCCTGCGGTTTCACCTGCGTAGTTTCCAAAGTGAGCTATTAGATTCTGAGTTATAAGTTTTCACTTCTATCGGTGTCGGTCTATGTAATTTATCAGCTAGAGATTACGGGAGATTTTCATAACTATAAACAAATTAACAGTCCTTTCATTGAATATTTATGAATGTATTATGTATGTAAGAAAAAAATCGAAGTCGACTGAAGAAACTAACTGATCTGAATCCAAAAGCGCACCATAAGCACACAATTGTATTTCCTAAGTGCAGACTTCAGAAAACAAATAACTCTTTCAAATGTTATGGTATTCGCTTCTAGGTATAATGCAATCCCTGCACAAGTCGATGGTCTTAATGAAACAAAGTTTAAAAATGAAATAAAAAGCTACCTATTGAGCAAGGCATATTATAATATAGATGACTTTGTTAAAGACAGATACGTATGGAAGAGAAATGTGTTGAAACTAGAATATTGTAATAAGGTAAAATAATGGATTTATAAAACTTTTGATGGAATATTGTTTGTACTCATGTAGTATCTGTATACTGTATGTAAGTAGGTATTAATTATTTGTTATTTTGTCGTTGACAAAGCTTTTTTACAGCTGCATTTGATTGACGAGGCTCCTTTACAGCCGCTTTATTCATTTTGACATTGTTATTTTATCTTATTATGTACACGGATTCTTTGCCTTTTTGTTAATGACGTTACCAAGTGTTCTTATGAATTTATGGTTCGAACAAATGAATTGAATTGAATCGACAGTTCATAAATATGACTGCCATTTTTTCATTGGTATGTAGTCAAGCAACACTAGCAAAATAAAATATTTGTTGTTTTTCCTGACCTGGGTAGCGATTCTAAATCCATTCGGTTGCATCCGACACGGAATCTCATCTCTCGGTCTATGTCTTATTTGTTTAGCATGACAGAGACAGAGATTGTCATTCCGATTTTGAAGCATTTGGGTTGGATTTAGAATCGCTACCCTGATGTCAAACAACACTGGATCTGCTTGTCGTGTATGTTAATAAATCTCAAATTATTCAAAGAACCTTTGATATTTATTTTTGTATGTTTCTTGCAAACAGTTACTTTTATTTAATACTAGCTGTTACCCGCGACTTTGTCCGCGTGAAATAAATACTAAGGTTACTCAGGTAGTACCAAATTTGTATACCCATACACGTTTACGGTTACTAAAAACAGCTTAAAACAAAACAATTATTATCTAGCACTGCACTGTGCTCGTTCACTCAGAGCACGCATATAACCAAAAATATTGGTGAAAACACAGTTTTATTTGGATGCTTATTGAAAAATTATTTCAAATACTTACTTATTTTTTCGTCATAAAATATTGTGTACTAGCAGCACTCCGCTGTTTTACCTTCGTGATTCTCGTTTCCTTTATTTTTCAGGATAAAAAGTTTTCCAGACTATAATCTAAATTCATTTTAAATGTCAACCCGATCCGTTTAGAAGTTCCGACGTGACTGAGCAACAAACATCCAAACTATGACATTTACAACATTAGCAGGTTTATAAAATTAGGTTACATACATAAATACAATAACTTTTTTTGATATGATAACGTCTTATAATTCGATGAAGCCGGCTGCACGCCCGCAAAACATGACGTCATGTAACGTTACCGCCATAGAATAGATAATATTTACCACCGTTACCTCGCCTTATTACTTTTCGCACCATCTAGTGAGTGAAATGTGTATTACGTTCAAGGAGTCTGTCCATGTTTTAGAAAAGCGACGATATGAAGTTAAGAACTTGTGCTAGTACAATGATGTACCCAGAGTTGGCGCTTTGAACAGCTTTTCAAAAAGCTTCAGAATGTTTACCTAGATGGCGCTTAACACAATCAGTATTTTCTTAAGACGTTGTCACGTTCAGCTATCGTCAGTAAACCGAGTTTACAGACAACCATTTTTTTTTGTTGTGGGGGAAATGCATTGACGCACCGTCCACCGTGTAGAGACACGGCAGGTGTGTCGGGCTCGACACCACTAAAAAGTGCCCCTACCCACTAAAACCCCCACAGGTTTCTCCGCAATAGCAGTGGGTCAAAGTCGCGGGGTCACTTTTCGCACTCACTCTACGATAAATACAATAACTTGTATTTTAGGCTTCTAACTGTTATGTAGTCCATTTTACATAAATCATATTTTCTAGTACTTGCTTTTCTCCAAGAGTACTTTGTAAATTATTACATCTGTACTTATTTATAACGACTAACTAAACTAAATTTATAACGATTCAGAAGATTTTTTTAGTCCAAGAAAGATACGACCGAATGCAAATTATAAGGTTTTCATATCTATATGTAAAACTTTTTGATAGGAACGCACTATGCATTTTGACATTAATAACCGCCGAATAGGCGCTACCTATTAATCAATTTAATTCTAAGCTTTCCTTTCAATTCAGTGACTTAATTTTTTTTAATATTTAAAAAGTAGAATATTTTATGTTTTTTTTTATTAGAATTTAGTTAACTTAGAAAATTATTCTTGGTAACACTAGATTTTTAATTTCCTTGGTTTTCATTTTCTCATCGTAGCAAAATTTTGTCAATTGTAAACAGCTGGCTCTATTTCATCGTCAATGAAAATAATTTCAATGATTATTATTATGTAGTAGAAAATAACTACGTCGCAGATAACAATAAGTGTAACTACAAGTGTTGTGTTATAGACATTTTGTTGGAGAATGTCGATTCCTCCACTCGTTTGTAGCACTCCTCCTCCACCCGACCAATGCGAGGAAGACAAAGATCCAGATGACTTCGACATTCCATACAACTGTGAGTTTTTCACCATCAAATCATTAATTCTACCCGCTAAACCTAAGATACGTTCGCAAAGTCAATCAAATCATGATAGGGAAAAACGAGTTATATTTCCTTTGCCTATACAATTTCCTTTTGTAGTCGTCGACGTTATCTCTTGATCCTTGTTTCAGTATCCCAAGATGATGATGAAGAAGACAGTTTTGGTTATGGAGGCTTCTCATCCTTCAATCACTATCAATCAAATTCTGAGGCTCGACAAAAAGAAACAAGTAAAAGTGAAAAAGAAATAAACATATACCAAGAAGAAGAAGTCAACAGAAGAGATCACCACCAACCAGACATCAAAGAAAGTGAAAGTTGTGGGACCACACTTGAAGAAAATAAAGTTAAAACTGATGAAGATACAAATATTGAAGATTTGTGTTTGGAAGTCAATGAAGTATCAATAAGTTCTAGTGAAAAAGATGATGAGTCTAGTGAAACAGAAAATGCTACTGTTGACAATTCAGAAAATGTGTTAGATGTCAGACCACATAATAATACTAAAGAACCAATCCTTAATAGTGAACAAATTGTAGTTGAAACAATTGAAGTAGATCAATGTGATGAATCCCCTGATAATGAGGTAGTAACAGACCCGTCTATAGACCTAGACATACATTTTAGTGAACCTAACTCCTCATCCAATGATGAAGTTAGTAAAAATGATCTCAACAGTGAAGAGAATAATGAACCTGCCAAAGAAACAAACTTGGATGATGACTTTGGAGACTTTGAGGACTTTCAATTTGTAAATACAGAAAGAAAAGTTTCAGAGGTTATTGAGAACTGTGATAATCCTTGGGACACAAATGGCATGGATAATAATGATGATTTCGGTAATTTTAATGCTAATTTTGAATCACATGACCAGGAAACATTACCAAGCACTGAAGACATGACTGAAGTGCAAAAAGATACAAACATCAATGCAGACGATGATTTTGGTGACTTTGATGACTTTAAATCCAGTTCCATTGAAAATGATTTAAAAGAGTCCTTTGATCCTGAATCCGCGCATGATTTACCAGTTTTGAATTTCCATGCATCAGACAGTGAGCAGCAGGTAACAGAAAGCATCACAAAAGTGTTAAATTCAATTTTTGAAGAGGAAATATGTGAACCAGATTGTGAGTTTGAAGGTAGACTAGAGAATATGCTTAGTGAAACATGGGGACATCTACGGGAAACTGATGTGAGGCAACCATATATCATAAATTGGAACAACTCACTTGGACAGAAAACTCTTCTTCGTGCATTGTGCATAGATTCCAGAAATATTGTAAGTATTGTGTGAACTGACTGGCCTCGTGGCTTAGTGACTGGCCTCGTGGCTTAGTGGGTAGTAGCTCTGCCTGCGAAGCCGAGGGTTGTGGGTTCGATTCCCACCCAGTGCAAATATTTGTGTGATGAATTCAAATGTTTGCACTGTGTTTGGGTGTTCCTATGTATAATAAGTATGTCTTTAAAACTATATAAGTATTATATCAGCTATCTGGCCGCCATCATACAAGCTTTGGTTAGTTTGGGGTCAGATGGTGTTGTGTGTGAATTGTCCACCAATATTTATATTAAAAAAAAACAATATTTGTTTTGAGTATCTATAATACTCAAATGAAGTTTTTTTAATAGTGTAGAACTGTAGTGTGATGAGACGAGCAGGATGTGATGACCATGTACCTGATGGTAAGCACCATGCCTGCGCATAACAGCACAGTGACATGCAATTGATTTTGCAAAGGATTTTGTGTATTTCATCATCAAAGTCTGATTTATATATGCAATTTTATTTTTGTAGTTTAAATAAAAACAAGAATTAAATATTAAATGTCAACAGAATAGCTTCTGTCTTTAGGCCTTTCTATAAGCCACCGCTGGGACTCTATAAACTTGAATCACTATTTAAACTTGTTAACATAATTTAAACTTTTTTGACTAAAATAAATTGTATTGTGAAACGTATTGCATGCCTCTCGAATAGGACAGTTTGTGTGGGTCAACTTTAATCCATAATATTCTGTATTGTGTTAACCTTCGAACAGTAATAAAGATTTTTGTATTTATAAATATGTAGGCACTGGTATTCTCAGAATGTTTTCTTGCATGGTTAATTAGTGGAGATGACAAAACTCATAGATTTGCAAAATATCCAAGAAGTGCAGGCAGGATTAGAAGCTTTGACCTCACAATAGTGCAATTGTACAATCTAGCCACTGGGTCAATATTGCTAATTGCAAAACACTACATATAAATTAGTTCACAATATTTTTGTTAATTTCCTAAAAACAACAAGTTAGTATAATTTCAAACTTTATCTTTAACTGTGGATAGGTCTGGGTTTGATCACCAACTTACCTCATGCTAAGCTATGATGTAGTTGCTTCTCCTTTCCTACTCAAATATTTGTTTAAATTATCTCTTACAATTCCAGCTGTTTGGCCCTAAATGGGGTTACAACATGCCGAAATATGCTGTAAACTTGAGTAATGCACCACTCCAGCCACAGAAACCCCTGACACCATCAAATCCTTCGCAAAATGATGCTATTACTGAGAAAACTACACCAAACCCTAGCCAAGGTTGGACGGACCCTTTCACAGCAGATGGACAAGAATGTAAGTATTGTATGAAATCCAGTTATCCCTTCCTAACTTAGTGAGCTAACACAACATTCAACTATTTTTTCCACAAGCATAATATAAAAGTGTGTATTGGTCTTATTATGAATATCTATGTGTTAAGTTTGAGTAATTCTGATCTGTAAATAAATATTAAATCCCATATAAATCAGAATACAGATTTGTATATGATTTAAGAATGATTTACATATTAAGAAATATGCTAACACCATTGATTGTGAAGATTGTATCCTACTCATAGCAAACATATCATCCGTTTCCAAGTGGGACAAAATATTATCACTATTGAATTTTGATTAATAAAAATAAAAGAGCAAACTTTTGTGATTTAGACAGTCTAGCTAGGATATACAATTTTAAATAATTACTGTGTGGATTTGAGGATCTGTAAGCTGTCAACTAGACTGTCTAAACAGCATCAGCAAACACTATATCATTGCTATTTATAACAATAGAACAAGCTACATGATTGAACACAGCTAAATGCACAAACGACACAGACTAATGGAATCATTAGAACAATTGACTAATTGCTTTGAATATAACTCACTATTGTGTAATTCTTTTGCATGTCTTGCACATGGACTAACACCCCACCTGTAAATTTCGCTTATTCCCAATCCTATAGTCACCTATGCTGAAGCCCTACTCCTAGATTTAGAACACCTTATGGCCACCTTAGACCAAATGGCTCACAACCACTCCACCCTCAAGATATCTGAGTTGCTATCACATGGTGAGTATTTATTATTTAATCTAGTTACAGGCAGTTTGAAACTTTCAGGTAAGATTATATTATTATGGGTTACACATAACAAATTTATGTGTTAATTTAATGTGATAAAGTGTTCTCATTATCATTACCTGTTTTGAACTGTGCGGCCAAGATAGAAACTGAGAAAAAAGCAATTTGTTCCATACAAAAAGCAATTTTATTGAGTAGAATTTTTGTAGTAGTGAATTGGTTTCTTCAAGGTAAGCATCCATCTGTCATCATGGTTATGCTCCATCGTTGACCGCATCGTCGCTTAATATCAGACGAAGTGATAGTCAAGTGCAAACTTACTATTGTTAAAAATAAATAAAAAAATGTAATGAAATTGTTGTATGAGTCAGCAGTTTCTGCTTACTGAGCAGATTTTGAGCAAGTTACGAGTTTGATTCACATCGAGGACTAACATTTTTGTTCACAAAAATGTTAAGGCCTAGGTACTGTCCACGCACGCGTCTTTTGTCGAATGCATGCATCCTACGAACAAACGCAAGACGTGCGGCTGTCGTGTCGTTGTCGTTTCGTGGACACAGACTTCATTAGGGGGCGTCCATAAATTACGTGAGGTGTTTTTTTAAATTTTCTGGCCCCCCTCCCCCGTTGGTGAGATGTCGTGAGATTTTGTTCAACCCCCTCCCCCATCCCCCAATCTCACGTGAGATTTTTCAGAATGTGGGTTTCTTACGTAAACGCGTTGGGTTGTTATTGTAGAAAGAAAAAAAACAATTTGCTTCGTGCTTTTATTTACGACTAGTTTAGACTAGTAATTTGACAATCTACTATGATAAAAAGAAAAGAATACCTAATCTAATTCAGTCCATCTTATACCTTTAAACGAGCAATTCTTGTACCTATATAAATATGTATATATATATAGAAACGGCTCGAACGATTTTGATGAAATCATGTATGCAGGGGGTTTCGGGGACGATAAATCAATCTAACTAGGTTTCATTTTTTATAAACACATATTATGCGCGTTTTTAGACAATGAAAAACTGTCACATTAGACATTAGATTGCGAAGGTAAATTTCGCCGCGTGACGCGACAGCGTAATAGCTCAGATGGGAAGTCGGGCGGTCATAGCGGTCACGAATTAATAGCTCCGGGTTCGAATCCAGACGGCTTCTCATTTTTTTCATGTTTTCTTTTTTTTAAGAAAATCTATTTCTTGGTTTCTTTTATCTGTACGTATCTAAGTATATTTACTATTTAAACAGAGCAAAGCTCGGTTACCCAGGTACTGGAGAATTATGAGCGGTCTCAAGAGAGACTATTGGCACCAACATGTCCATATGATTTTCTGTAAAATCATCTGCTCCTTCGAAATAGTGAATAATCTTAATCGTATTGATACGATGACGCTCAAGATTAATCTTGAGCATGTACATACAATTTGGATTGAATGGAACAAAACAGTATAATCTTTTTTTGTTTCAATCAGAACAAAAATTACGTGATATTTGTCGAGACCCTCCCTCCCCCTAACGTGAGATTACATGAGATTTGACTCGACCCCCTCCCCCCATCTAACGTAAATCATCTCACGTAATTTATGGACGCCCCCTTATTTGTACGCAAGATGCAAGCAAGATGCATGCATCCGACAATTGTCGAAATCGTGCGGATGTCGTGCAGCTACGTGGACAATTGGCCTAAGTGTTAAGTGTTTCTACATATAAAAATTATATATTTAAAGTTATATATGTTTTAAAATCAACTATCTGGGTTCCATAGTAGTTTTCTTTGCATTTGGAGCTAGAAAGCTATGTGATAGTGCTGTGAGCAGAGAAAAATCATTTCGTGCCTTTAATTAGGTAACCATATTGGTGTAATGGGTTAATATGTATGTTAATGTTTTTATTTTATGCTACATAATACTAATAATGTGTGTGTCCTATAGGCTTTGGGTAAAATAAAATCAGTGAACTCATTGTAGCATTTAATTAATTATGAATAAGTGTCATAGAATATTTTTTAGTACCTACATAACAATGCATGAAATCAAATTGGAAATCCGCTAAACTATATTATGAAAAAGTAATCATATTCATACAGTAAGGCTGTTTTCAAAAGAACTCTCGGATTTGGCTGTAGCTATTTTGTGACAAAGGAGAGTAGTAGGTCTATTCTAATTCAACGAAAAACTAAATTTGAGTTGACTCTTCCTACCACGGTTCCATTTCAATCAAAAACTGTTAGACGTTTAAATTTTCTAAGCCCAGGCTGCGACATGCACCGCAGTACCAACTCCAGAGAGTCCTTTTCAAATACGCTGAACTGTATTTACACTTGTGATAAAGTAATGGGCAAATGTATATGAATGTGCAAGTGGTGTTATTTGTTTTTTGGGCAGCCATTTGTAAAGTTATTGCACAGCAAAGGCCATGGCAGAAGTTAGGTGTGTGAGTGAGGCTTAAAGGGGCAATCAACAGTTTCACTTTTGTAATCATGTATTTGCTAACATTGTATTCTTTATGTTTCAGCTTGCAACACAGAGAGCGAAAGAGTCGTCGAGGTCACTGCAACCGACCTTGACGTATTTGAAGCGGCAATATCATCAAAACCTGACAAAGTGTACCCAAGCACTCTCAATGTCCAACCACTGAGGCAAATTAGCTTGCCTGATACACACATATTTACCCCTACTGATTCAGAAATACCTACGTCTAAAACCGTGCATTATGACAGCGGCCCTCCTATACTTTTACCACAAAATGTGCCAGAAGGTAAACAAACAGACACTTCAGTTACACTAGACACAAATAATACACCTAAAGATGATGATGATTACTGGGATTTTCAAGATTTTAAAAGCAGTTCCACTAAATCAGCAACTAATGTGTCCACCCCTCAACCAGACCCACTTCCAGAAACAAAAACGCCTTTTAATCCCATTTCAACATATCAAACACAAGTCCTACAGCCCATAAGAATGGAACCCCTAATGCCAACAGTAAATTGGCCGGATCCCGGCGAAATCAAAGAAACGTTTGACGACTTTTCAGATTTTGTTTCCAACTCAACATGGAGTGATAAACCACAAGAAGAGACCCCACCGGCAACAGAAATCAGTTCTACCATTGAGACAAACGTACTCGATAAAATTAACGATAAACATAAAAATACAGAAGAAGTAGAGACGCCGAAGAAAAACAATCAAGATTTCGATGATGATTTTGACACATTCCAATCGGCGTTACCACAGAAGGATGTCGCGCCGGAGTTTAAATTCGATAGTTTAGGAACATTCAGTAACATTCCATCGCAAAATTCAACGCAAATAGCAGACTTTCAAAATGCATTCCCGAAAAACAACGTCAAGTCTGAGACCATATCAGTTAGTAATTCAATAAGATCGAATGATGCTTTAGGAATAAATCAGAACACTTTTGTAAATACTTCAAGTAAAACTTCGCCCGCCTTAAGTCAACCTATGCAGCCTGGTTTGCTGCAACCAATGTCTGTAGCCTCTGGCTTGCCCACACAAAACAAGCAGAAAGCTGGTCAAATATTGCAGCCACTTTCATTAGAGAGTTACTCGCAAATAAATTGGCCTAATCCAGGAATCGACCTTCAAGACTTATCGCGGTTCAACCCTGTCGAGACTTTGCAATCGTTGAAAAGCGATTTAAGTGTCGGCGGCCCCAGTAAAGGGTCGTCTCCCGTACACAGTCAAAAGAACGCTGTGAGTAATCAAGTGGCTGACGACGATTGGGGCGAGTTCGTTTCGAGTAAACCTAAACAGCAAGCGACTACAGCGAAGAAGCCAGCTTCGTTTCCCGACGACGACGAGTGGACAGATTTTGTCTCCAGCCCGAGCGTCAAACCACAAAATGGATTAAACACGATAAGCCTAAACGTTCACACAAACTCGAATATCCAGAAATCTAGCAACAGTAAATATTCAAAGAACAATCAAATGTCGCTCGACATACCGACGCTGAACTACATCACACCGAAAGCGAGCGGAAATTCATACAACGACCGACACTTTCAAAACTTATAACACTGCCGTAACGGATATCTCTGGAGTTAGGTAGGGCCTTTCAAGTATTACATAAGTGGAAAAAATTATTTATGCCCGTTTAGGGATGTGAGCAAAGCTCAATACTTCTTCGACAATTTAAATAGTTACATGAGAATTTAATTATAATTTTATTTTTACCATTATCATAGATATTCAAAGATAAAACACATGTTGGTGCTTATATGATACTTGAAAGGCGAATTTGGGTACTTAATCTACTTAATACAATATACTCACATATGTAAATATGGTGGAGGTTTCTAGTATTTTAAAATGTATTTGACATATTTTTGCACAGTTCTATTGATTGTTTCATGTAAATTATATTTGTGAATTGTTTAATCATCATAATATTGTTTGTTAGATAAAATTAGACACTTTTGCACCATGGTGTATCATACTAAAATTCCGTTAACCATGGTATTGTGATTTGCAAAAGTGACTATTAGACCCGTCCTTTCCTCTGTGTTATAAGTTATTATTTGTTTATAATTTTAATGATTATAGTTATGTAAGATTATGATAATTTTGTGTAAAAGCAATACATTAAATACTAATAGTTAAATTAATTATAACAATTGGTTCAATTATTTATGGATTGAAAATTATGTAAAAAGAGAGAAATTAGAAATTGTGAATTGTTATAGTTACTGAGTAAGTAGGTTGAATATAAATAATTACTATTTATTATTTTATTTTTAGATTGCTAGGTAGGTATGTCTACTACAATAACTGACTGTTCTGTCTGACTGCTTTTTCAGTCTAATAAAGTTTTAACTAGTGTTAGTAACACCAGCAAGTATTTCGGTATAAGCACTCTAGCACACTCCTTTCCATCTTCGATTCTCATCATGATGGCCTACCCTTAACTTAATCGTAATTTTTCTTTCGCATTTTATATGCCAATAGCAGGAATTATTAATTATTATGTTATTAGTTTATTGTCCCACTATAAAGCAAAGCATCTCTCTTCCCCCTCCCTCGGGGTTTCCGGTTCAGGACAACAAGCTTTCAATATTAAAAAGTGTCAAGTAGGACCCAATTAGTTGTTTATTTGGTCCTGTGTTTTGGCATTCGGCGAATAATTACCAACCCCCTAAGATGTGTGTGTGACGTCATATATTTTGGCAACGTCATAGTAGCTGACTGTTTTGTAACAAGGATAGCAATAGAATCCTTTAAAAAATTTAAATGCTTATAAGTTTTTTAATGTGTTACACATTTCATTTGTTATTTTCATCTCAAAACATGAACATTGCAAATGGAATTTCATTATTATCCACCACAGAATCAGTGCAACTACACAATAGCTTCATAACAAGTACATTTGTGTGTAACGTGAAAAGGGACACAGTTTAAAAAAACAGACATACACATACCAACAGACGTGCATCACTAAACATGTCCAATAAGCTAGGGCACAAAATTTGTTAGACGCCAATATAAGAAAAAAAAAGTTAAATCTCATGAGTTCAAAAGCAGGCCTTTTCGAATACTAACTATTCAGTTAAGCCCCCATCAGTTGTCAACTTATGGTAGCGAAGCGTTATAACCCAAAATGTTATTACGATAACGGTCAATCTCAGGCAATTCGTCAGATAAGATCAACCCCAAACAAACTTCCGAGTGAAACAATTATCTCAATATTTTATTTCGTATCGTGCGAGAGCGAAACAGTTTCGCGCGTAATCCTCTCCGGAGAGTGAATCTTCTATTAGAAGAGCGGGATCATACGTCTGAACCTTGTAATACGTAGTCTTACCTACAAACCGAATAAAATTCTAGAGAAAAGAGAGGACATTTCGCCGGAGATATGTCACGAAAATGTGAATTTAAAATTAGTTGGTTAGATAGTTCTGGAGGGTAGTCACCGTATACATCACAACACCTTGTAGCAAAACTTCTCTGCGCTTTAGTGACGCACGGATAGAAAGAATGTTTTGAAACCATTCAGACTTAGCGTTATTTGCACTCGTTTATTGTGGTGTGTTTACTCTAAGACACTAACCGAGTCGAAGTCACTCAAAAGCATTATTAACGAACCAATTCTAATATGGCGTAAGTATAGAAGAATAGAATATTATATATTGCTAACTACCCAATACGGTAAGGCGTTCAAGTATTAAGTAAAGCATTTTTTAAAGATTTTATACCCGCCTTGTAACGCAACGTAACTTTTATAGCCCTCCCTGTCTCACTCAAACGTTATACAACATCCAAGTGACCAGTTTTACCTAAAAGTCACCACACAAGTTGCCAACTTGAGAGAATTTAATTCCCTAATTTTTCGGATTTTTTTGTCAGACCGTCACGTTTAACAAGACACCCCCTCGTAATACTTGAACGTCCTCTAAGCATCGTAGACCGCATCGTCGCTTAACATCGTGCGAGATGGCGGTCTAGTGTAAACCTATGAAAGTAAAAAAAAAATAAAAAATCTTCCATGTAGGTCCTTGGAAGATTAATATAATTGTTGAGGTAGATTAGGCTATCTAAGACTAAATACATATTATGTATATTAATCTACTTTAGGAGTTAATGGTAACAAAACGGTTTTTGCATCCTGGAGAGTTGTCGATTTTGACTTATGTATATGCCAAATTAGAGTTGGTTTTACAATATCTATGGTTCCTTTTCTCATCATCATCTCTGATTACTTATATATTATAGAAAAGTCGCTTCACCAACTAATGCATCGTCAGTCAAACTGTAACAACGAACTTTAACATTTTATGACTATGGGAACAAAGTCGAAACTTACTTAATTTTACTACTTATTTATTACTAAAACCTACTAAGTATTTCTTGATTAGACTATTAATAAAATTTCATTTTTATAGCTATTGTGATGAAAGTAAACTTTTAGTGGTATATTTTGACAGGCGATGCAGTATTTGCCGTGCTTGTATTTATAAACACTTTCTCGTATACGAGATTAGTCATATGGTAAAATGCGCTCAAATTCGCATTTAACACCGCAAACAACGCTAATCTGAATTAATATATTAGTAAATAAAACAGTCAGTATAAGAACACATTCTTCTGTATTTTTCGATCAGTATTTATTTGTAATTAAAATTATTTCTTTGTAGTATATAAACTGTCTTTGAAGACATAGTCACGCCTATTTTCTTCTTTATTTTACAAAATATTACCTTCGTTTGATCATTTGTTAA
Source organism: Ectropis crepuscularia (assembly GCA_963693475.1). NCBI lineage: Eukaryota > Metazoa > Arthropoda > Insecta > Lepidoptera > Geometridae > Ectropis > Ectropis crepuscularia. Next base: position 12,534,694 of record OY856359.1, read on the forward strand.
TAGTGTAAATATTAATGAAAATACACATTATATACCCTTATAAAATTTAGTTTTATTATTAACAATTATATTTGCTGAATAATGGCAAAAAGTCTTGCTATTTTTAGTTTTTCATCAACATTAAACTTAGAACGAAAAATAACTGTTATACAGTCACACTTTTAGGTTTTTTTATAGTAATGAGTAACGGGGCAAGCAGGACATGTACCTGATGGTAAGCAACGTGCCTGCCCAAAACAGCACAGTGTCTCGTTGCTATTGGAACATGAAAACCCCAACTCATTAGGTACCTAGCACTGCACTCATGACACAGTGACATAAGATGGTGCTATGCCTTGTAATTTCTCTGGAAACATTGCTCTTCAAACCGGAACTCTATAGGTAATTTAAGAAAAAGTGCAGTAAAATAATGAAATCTTGTCTTATATTGTGACTAGCAGTGAGTTTCACTAGAAATGTCAGGACAAAAATTAGCCCACGTTAATGAGGGACAATGTTCTAACGGTGAAATATTTTTTTAAATCGATATGATAGTTTTGGATCCTATTCAATGCAAACAAACAAACAATATAAATCTTTCTTCTTTATAATATTATATTATAGTATAGTAGATACAAGATCACGTTTCTGGTTCGGAGTCGCTGTGGTCGCTATCGTCTATGTGGGTCCCGATGGAATCCTTCTCGTCTTCGAGCTGCGTCACGTATTTTGGCAGATTGTTCTCCATCGTTATCCTGAACTGACATTGCTCGAACTCCGGCCACGATATAAACCTACAACAAAATTTATACATTTTTATTACACATACATAACTATAGAATGTTTATGATTGTTTTTTTGCATTGAAATGAGCCAACGAATGATCACAGCCAGCGTTTCACCACAACTCGCTTATTGGAAAGCGATGAGGATTTTGTTGTGACGCGGGTACGTCTGGCACCCAATAGGTATAAAAACTAAGTAAAACTAATTGCCCGTCAGTTAGATAATTAAAAAATATTGTATTCGTATTTTTTCTTTTGTTTCACAAACAAAAAATGACGAAGATACAGTGCTTATATAGTAGTATCGGGTGTCACATTGTAAAAAAAAACGAAGGAGTGACGTCAGAACGCCCCAGTCAGAAAGTTTGATAATGAATATCTATGTCGATTTTTATTAATTTTATAAAACAAAAAATATTTATCCCATATTTTTCCATAATCAACCTGACAGACTAATTAGAAAGGTATATTTTCGACACAGCCATCATCCTAATTACCGGTTGGTGCTCAAAGTGGTCAGGTCATGCCTTGGGTTCAGGTCTTCAGGTGCACCGGTTACAGGGGTGTACCACTGAGGAAGGTCCAGAGATGGGCAAGCCGCGGAAGAATGTGAAAGCGTTCTTGCGTTCGCCGTAATATACTACAGGCCCGTGAACAAAATTTACGTAGTAAATGAACCACTAGGAGACCTATGTAGGATGATAGAAGGGTATAAAGTAATAAGATCCAGCACTGTGCCGTCACTTGTAAGCTGTCCAACTGAGTACAGTCGAAGAGGGGGGTTGCAACCCTCGATCATTTCTCCTTGTCGCATGATTTTTGTACGGCGTTGCGAAATAATGGATAAGGAGAGGTATTGAAACTGTATGGAACCAATGCCGTACATAATCAAATTCCCAAATTGAAGAGACGAACTTCTTAGCATTCCATGGATTCACCGTGCGGGTGCCGGGTCCATCATGTGACAGAGAGAGAAATCTCGAGCAAACCCCAAGACTTGTGTCTCGGCGCAAACTGGCGCCCATACAATTCTATAATGTGAAGTGCCTGTCCCGGTCTCAGTCTCGTGTCGCGATCGCTGGGCGAACCGCCGTTATAACGCGTCAAAAATTGTATATCTTCAAAAGTAGCATGTACCTTTTGAAGACCGTAATCTTCTGACCGAGGTTAAGGTCTCCGAACTCTGTGAATATAGTCATGTGAGGCAACGGGGCGTCAGCCGGGCCGGGGCGAAGCGCCGCGTTACTTTCTGGCGGGTCCTGCCCTGTGATCAGCCACACGCCACACCCTGGGATCCACTGCCTGATAACACGACAATGCATTATTACATATTATCAGTTATTTTTAAATAAATACACGGGTAAGTCACGTTTGATATAGTTAGTATATTTAATTAAAATGTGTAACAACCACGTTAGTTTTCATACTAATATCACAGTCTATTAAATCATACAGTCGTTCGACGAAGTCGTATAGAAGGGACAATCGTGCGGGGTGGAGACGCGGGAAGCGCGCTCCTGCATTGCCTACATTGCAATGTTAGTAGTGCAGGAGCGCGATTCAGGGCTGGCGTCTACCGTATGTTTTAATTTTATTTTGGTGCCACGTTTTTTTTGTTTGCGACAACCCTACCCGTGTCTAGACATTATCGGCGTTTCTCCCAAGATCAAAGGCGATGAACTACTGGTAGTATTTCTTTATACTGTGCTAATATTATCAGTTACCTATCTGTTTCTCTAAACTTCGGTAGGTCATAGGAACATTTAAAAAAAAATTGGCAGTCATAGGGACTGCCGATGGAAGTTAAAACTTCCATCTTAGAATTTGATAGCTCGTTTAACGTAGTTCTTTGCTAAAACCGCAGATGGTGCTGTTATATAAGAAAAATATGTTTTCGGAAAGCGTTCGATGATGATGACGTGAGTTCCATGATTTTTGTTCACCTAAAAAGTGCTGGACGCGCCTAAATAAGTATTAATTTAAAAATCTGGTACCTATAGTAATAACAGCTTTATATAGGGCTAAGTAGTGTTGGATGAGATAAGTCCACCATAACATAATAACCAAAAGGTGCACCTCGAGGTGTCCACAACCACTAACTTTAATGGGATAAAAAGTAGCCTATGTATTAATTCAGCTAACGTCGTTTTTACGTATGTAATTTCATTCAAATCCTTTCAGCCGTTACAGATTTATGTGGGATCAAACATAATACACACAGGCGCGGTCCCAGCCTCGAATTTTGGCGAGGGTCATCACTCATCATCTCACCAGTACGCAGCCTCAGATTTTGGTCCCTAGTAGAAATATAAAAAATCGAGTAAAAAAGACTTTACTAGTAGTGCCCCACGACATTACCCGCGTAGTTGCCGTTCCAGTTGTTTTCCCGCGTTAAAAATAGTCTATGTAGGTACTATAAGATATTTTGAAATTTATAAAATAAAATATTTTACGTAGGTATACGATTTTCCCCCGTCATGTCCCCCTTCGAACCGGGGCTGACAACACACGTAGTGACCGGCAAACAAGTTGACCCAAAGTTGACGTGGAAGGGGAAAGTTCGCACATGTACCTACCTACACTTCCACCAAAGAGACCTTAAAAACGTTTCTGCGCAGCCATGCGCGGCTAACTTCATTGGGTCAACTTGTATGCCGGTACCTAAAGTCCAGTCGCGGAGCAGGAAGAATTTCGTACAATGACTTGTTATTACCTGTCTCTGTCACTCCCGCGTAAATATAAATAGTATCGCTCGCACAGATGCAATGACCGCCGTCCTCGGGGATTGTAAACCTTTTCCTTAGACAGTAAGGTTTGTTCTTGTTTACATGTGGTATGTGGTTTTGGTTGGCCTTGAGTCACGACAAGTTTTTGTTATCTTGTTTTAATTGTTATGTAGCGGCTGCATCGTATATTTCATATATCAAGTGGCCACCTACTCCATTGCCTTTGTTCATTGTGTCCCTTGCCGATAAAATAAATCGTATAACGTAAATATTAACCACAACTAACAGTGCTCCATTGTATTAAGAAATAGTTATAAGCCACAGTCACATTGTAAAAGTAAACCGCACTAAATACAAAAATGTTTGTGACCACTGTCAGTAGATAAAGAGGTCATTGTACAAAATTCTTCCTGCTCCGCGACTGGACTTTATACAATCACATAAATTTTATTTCGCCTTTATAATGTTATGGCCTGGCCACGGGAATCGGCGGACAGGCACGACCGCCGCCGCGAGCAGAGGGTCTACAGCCTAACTAGAAATGTCTTAGCTTTCATATTGCTCTCTCTTTTCTTTCAGCTTGAAATGATAGAGACCGCAATAGCAAAGCGCGAGCCGATTTAATTAGGCGTTGGAAGGGATGTAAGGAAGTCCGAGAGCGAAATTTCTTTATCAAAGTTATCTTGTCATTGCTTAGAAAGTATCCAATATTTTTTTGTTTGAAGACCTACTAAGAAGAGATTTTGGAGTACACGATTTGAATAGGAATCGGGGTATACCTAGATGGAGAATACTACAAGAAGTATGAAAAATACACATACACAACGTATCCAGAAGATTGTCTCACTAACATTTCCTTCCTTCGAATCAAACGGAATACTCACTCTAACATGGGAATGATCCTTGTTGATTTGGAGAACACCTGCGGTTTGAAGAAGTACCACAGCAACGGCAAATAATCTGGCGGACAAGGCAGTTGCTCTCTTTGTGTTATGTTCACTAAGTAGTGACTATGTTCGTCTACCTGAAACCATAAAATTATGTTTTCTTTCAAAAACGAAATAAACGGCTTCCATTTAAAAAAAAACCTGGCAAATGCGAGTGGTACTCTCAGCACGAAGGGTTCCGTACCATTAGCAAATAAACGGCGAAAACCTATTTGGCTTTATTCCGAATTCCGTATACATAGACTATCGCAGTTTCCGCGGACAGGATTTCATCCAAAAAGCTTTAGTAAAATTTTGATTTTACGTTGTGGTTTTAACGACGAATTCGTTAGCACGCTTTAGTCTTCCAGTGGCGCCATCTAGTTTGCTTGGGACGGACTAATCGAGGAAGAAACGGTATAAAATCAAGTTTGTTGTATGAGAGCACCCCTTAAATATTCATTTTATTTTATTATTAGTATTTGTTATTACAGCGGCAATAGAAATACATCATCTGTGAAAATTTCAACTGTCTAGCTATCGCCGTTCTTGAGATACAGCCTGGTGACAGACGGACGGACGGACGGACAGTCAAGTCTCAGTAATAGGATCCCGTTTATACACTTTGGGTACGGAACCCTAAAATTTAAACTCACAGTCCACTAGGTAATTTTCAAACAAAAGTGATACCAAATGCCGTGAGTAGGCTAACTAAACACACTGATGACTTGATAATTTACTTATGTATGTGTTGTTAGTCTCTGTGTGTTAAATAAAAATTTCATTTCATTTAATTGCTAAAATGATACAGCGAGATTTCGAAGTTATGAATATACCGTCGAGATAAGCAAATTTTAATTTTTTCTTGATATTTCCAAAACAGCAACACCGATATTGATAAAATGTATATGGGACCATCGTTGAAGTATGATGTAACAATAAAAAAAACGAATAATTAAAATTAATTGACAATTGGCGAAGCCATCGTGTAACATATTATGTAAATACCTATGAGGAGTACAAAAAAAACACCACCAAATTGATAACCTTCTCCTTTTTTGATGTGGGTTGAAAAAGCAGTCATATTACAACCAATGAAAAGGCAGATCTCTTTTATTCATCTTTATACATATTAGAACAAATGAGTCAACTACCTACATGTCTTGAGTTTGCCCCAAATTTGAATATCTAAGTTTCTGCTTACCATAGTGACTTTTTTATTTTGTGGCACCTGTGTCCATGGCAGAAAGTGCACTTTTGGCACCATAGTCAGAATCTTACACTTGAATAAGAGCTGAAAGAGTGTGGGGACCAACTTGTGCTTTGACTGCTGAACCGCCTTATCTGTAAGAAACTGTTAAATGCCAATGTTAAGTATGTACATCTTTTTAAAACTTATCATACATTTTTGTAACTTTTTTAACATTGAAGGGATTTGGTTACAAATTTATAAATAAATCCGTCCAAGTACGAGTGGGACTCGCGCACGAAAGGTTCCGTACCAATATCTGTAACCTAACCTTGCAAGTTGCAGACACTTATTAGTATCCAGCAAGAAACTGTAAAAAAAACAATTTTGTTGTATGGGAGCCCCCGTTAAATATTTTTAGTATTTGTTGTAATAGCGGCATAAGAAATACATCATCTGTGAAAATTTCGGCTGTCTAGCTATCACCGTTCTTGAGTTACAGCCTGGTGACAGACGGACTGACAGACAGCGAAGTCTCAGTAATAGGGTCCCGTTTTTAGCCTTTGGGCATAGAATAGATAATACAGCTTTGGGTACGGGTATGGAACACTAACAAAACTAGCATCATGTTACTGTTTTAATGGCTTAGTTTCACTTCCCATAATTTGCATGTGAAAAAAGTTGCCTGTATTATACTGAAATGTGAAATCTATCTCAGTACCTACCTATCAAATTTCATCCTGATTAAATCATTTAGTTCATGCATGAAACAGTAAGGAACATCCATCCTCCACAGACACAATCTTTCGCAATTATAATATTAATAGGTTTAGATAAAAAAATAAACTACATTTTTTACTACTTACATTAAATTTTATCTCATAAAATTAAAACATCCCTGTTGGATTGAATATCTTACGTGGACAAGAACAGCTCAACAGATTTCAACAGAATTTGTTAAGGCGGCAAGAAAAGCCATGAATGTTTACTATTTTATGTCAATTTGGATTAATAATAATTTCAAAGATCTTTTCAAAAACAGGATTAAATTAAGTTTTAAAACAGATAATGAAAATACTGCTTCTACAATGATACTCAGAAATGTTCTCTGTCTATAGTATTAATAATAGTTTTTCAATTGATGATTCTTACTTCATAGTGGTGTGCTGGCATAGCTATAAATAGGTCCGGCCGCCCAAGCTGATTAGAGGAATTGTGAAAAACAATACTGTTTATCAGATGTCTCACAAAGGATAGCCCGGGCATGGAACCTATTATCTTAACTGTTCTATCTGAAAACAATTTATAAAGATCTGATTACTTTTAAATGGAAATATAATATGGAGTAGATAGAAATCAACAGATACAGTATGGATGGTTTTGTAGTCAGGCAGTGATAACTCAATCCAAGATTGAGTGTTTCTATGTATAATAAGTGAGTATTTAAAGCTATATTAAGTATTATTATCAGCTATCTGGTCCCCATAGTACAAGGTTTGCTAGTTTGGGGTGAGATGGTGTTGTGTGTGAATTGTCCACCAATATTTATTTATTTATTGTAATCACTCATTCAGGGAGTTTCCTGCCTTTTATGGGAAGTGAGTTCAGTTCAGTGAATTCTAATACTTATTTGAAAATGTTCACTATCAACCAAAAAATAAAAGCAGAAATTGGTTCACAGTTAGAAAAGATAGTAATAATATAGTTAAATCCTAAAATCTTCTTTTTTAAGTCTGTTAATAACTTTTATATCTATATTTGTTGGCAATATGACTTGACTAGCTGTTTAGTGTTGTGTGAACCATGTCAAACTTATTTACTTTAATTTATTTATTTGATCATATTATTACACATACCATTATCATCAGTAGCAAGGTCACCAAGTAGTTCTTGAATTCTATTTCCATTGTCCATTTTGTCTCTGAACGCAAGTTTCCACATACCAAAGAAATCACCAAATTTTATAGTTATTCTATTCGGATATTTATTTTGTAATTCCTGTGAAAAATTATTAATTAGATCTCTACAGCAGTTACTTATTATATTTCTTAATTCAGCATAAATGTTGTTGTCTTTGAATACAAGCTTCTACATTCCAAAGAAATTGTGGGCATTCATTCAATATTACATACCTACATACATACAAGTTTTACAGTAGTTCTGTTTGGATATTTCTGGTGTAATACCTGTTTAGCATATTAAGTTATTTTAATCCTTAAAAAGTATTTTGGTAGCAGCGAGCAACACGGAAGGGAGTAGCCTTAGCTAAAAATGTTGTTCAAATCTTTCTGTCATTTCTTGCAGGAGGGGAAGTTGCACACTAGCGCAAAGCCGCACTATTACATACAAAACATACCTGTTCCCGTCCATTGCCGATCATACTCACACAACCAAATCACTAACACATAAAAAATAAAGCACCATTCACAAATCTAGCCCCGCCCTCACGCCACAGTATATTATCAAACTCCATGGTCCACGCGGACTTGTACTTTGACAGAGGGGAAACGCTGTGTATGCCTACTCCCTTCCGTGTTGCTCGCTGTTTGGTAGGTATAAGCTTATTATTCATACTCATTTATTCATACCTTCTATACATTATGTGTTAGGTGTTAGTCATTAGGTACAATACTCAATTGAAAGAAATAATCATTACATATATTAATTTGAGAAATGGTCATTACATAATGCAATTAATAGTTATTACCATAGATGAAGAATTTTTTTTGCTACGCAAAAAGATCAACAAAGCGAGTGAGCGAGAAATCATTTTCAAGTGGAAATTGCTCGAGAGAAGAAGAGAAAGTGAATGAAGTAACGTCATTACAATATTTTAGTATACCCGAACGTAACAGTCTGATTTCGTCGTGGTGAAAATCGTGTATTTTTTAATTAATTCTTGGATTGCAGACGATTTTATTAAATTATTTATATTATGGCATGTTCTGTGCGTGAATGTGATACATGACGATATTATAATCCGAATCATTACACTAGTCACCAACACATGTAAATATGATTTTTTATCAGGTCTCCGAGCAGCCTTTGTGTGTCTTGTACATTTGACGTCTTTGGTTATTAACAAATTAAATTAGACAAAATAGTAATCACTTAAATCAATTAGAAAAAAAAATTCACCATGGGAGAAATGTAATATTCTCAATCATATATTGTAAGTTTTTAATTGTAGTACTCATCACCAAATAAACTAAAACAAGTTTGATTTACAATACAACCGATTAAAAGCTAAAAATGAAAAGATGAAGACTTTAATCAGCTGACTATTATTTTTATCATTGTATAAATTCTGACCAATAGAAACTGTTTTGCCAAACATATTGCATGCCTCTCGTAGATGCCAGTTTGTATGGGTCAACTTTAATGTTTTGTAATATCTTATCTTACCTGCAAACAGCACTAAAGATTGTTTGTATTTGTATTTGAAAAATACAAATACAAACACACAGCTAAAAATATATCAGCTGCACAATCATTTTAATTCCTTAGGTTTTAAAAGAAAGGTTTGATGTGCCTGTTATATATATATATATCTATCTGTGGACTTATTACTTATAGCTTTTGTACAAATGGTCTGATTTTTCTGCAATCTGTTTTGCATTAAAGCTGATATGAATCAGATTAATTCATTCATTCATAGTTATAATTTGTATGGGACTATACATAATTATTTCAGTATTGTTATTCATGGCTGAAACTGTACTTACATTTAATACTGGTGAGAAATGATTCAGTGACTCGTACATATAAATATGGCCAGATTGGCATTTCAATAACTCTTCAGAGAGCAGACCCAAGCCAGGGTTCACTTCTACTAAAGGAGAGCCTTTCTCTAAATGACTCTTGATTGTGTTTGTTATATTTTTTGCAGTTTTTCGATCGATCAAATACATGCTTTCTGGACTTTTATATTTCCTCAACAAATTATTAGGTAACTTTTCTATGAGGTTTTTGTGTTCAGGCGTATTTTCTAGGAAATTCACGACGTCTGCTGCGAGTTTTGGCGGGTTCTTTTCCTCATTTTTACGATTTATTTTGTGTCGTAACCTCAAACTATACTTAAAGTGGTCTCTCCTTACGGCTAAATTTAAGTTACCCAGAGATCTTTGCAACATCTTTCCTAAAATCTAGTTGTTTTACGAGTTTCAAGTGTTCACAAGTAGTAGGATAAATCACAAATGTTATATTTTATTGTACCAAAACAATGAAGACTCAAAACATTCTCATGTAAACAAACAGAAATGTAAAGAACAGATGTGACAGATGTCAGACAGTCAGATGTTGTCAAAATCACATACCTATCTAGTATGAGAAAGGTCAAAGAGATCTAAGCGTTCCGAAACACCAAGATTGAGTCTTATAATGGCGTTTGTGTTCAATGAAAATATTTGTCTAAATGTATGTCAATGTTTGTGGTTATCTAAAGTGTTATGAGATAATATAATTTTTATTACACACTTAGCTTACTTGGTTTTCTTAGTATACGGGGATAACTAAGGAGTACATTTTGTCATAATGACAAGTACCTACCCGGAAAACATACGAGAGAAATAACTATCTTCTTCTATCTTGATTAATTCGGAACGGACAGTGATAATTATGGTATCTTGATAGTCCAAAAGCCAAAAGTTTGGTTTGTATTATGTAACCCATGTAACCCGAATAGTTCCCGACCTCGTTATATTCTCGGGATACAAAGTATGTATGGGTTATTCCAGACCTTTATTTATCTATGTCCCAAATTACATCCAAATCCTTTCATTAGTTTTTGCATGAAAGAGGAAAGAGTAACAAACATACATCCAAACGTGAAACCTTGTTTGAAACAAGGTTTCACGTTTGGATGTATGTTTGTAACCCATGTAACCCGAATAGTTCCCGACCTCGTTATATTCTCGGGATACAAAGTATGTATGGGTTATTCCAGACTTTTATTTATCTATGTCCCAAATTACATCCAAATCCTTTCATTAGTTTTTGCATGAAAGAGGAAAGAGTAACAAACATACATCCAAACGTGAAACCTTGTTTGAAACAAGGTTTCACGTTTATAAAATATTTGCAGGATTATGTATGTACCTTTAAGCAAAGAATAGATATTTTTTAAGCCAATGACTTAAAAAATGATCGTGCGTTCAAGCATACTAAAAAATATCAAGTTGTATTTAAGTATGCTCTTAAGGTTCTTTAAGGCGTTTACAGATTATCTGACGTCTGACACTATTAACCAATAGTATTTTTATTTATAGAGGTAGCTATTGTGCTATTACTATCATTAGTTAGCCATGAAGTGATGCGGCAATGCTGAAATACTGATATATCGTCCTTCGAGCCAGTTTTATCAATAACTTTTTTCGGTAAGTAAATCTGGAGCCGTCTTACAGATTGGAATTTCTTTTATCATGGAAGTTACAATGATTACAATCCGTCACGCTTGCGAATAATGGTTTGGTGGAGGCTCAGCATATGAGTATTTTGTGATGTTTGTTGAAGATATCCACCTATTTCCTCCAAGTTTCTCCACGATGTCATCATTCAACATTACGAAGAAATTACACATATGTTTGTACAACAGCAATTGGAAAACACTCGAAGATGTGGGTGCGGCTGTCGAGATACCACAGCCGATTACAAAACGGGCGATCATCCACTAAACTTTTACTGCTTCCAAAAACATCATAGGTGATATTATTGTAGTATATTTTAATAATGGTTTAGCTATTTTGAATATGAGACTATGGAGCTAGCCGGAGTTCGCAAGATATGTTGAAAGCGCTATAAACGTTATGGAATTGTTGAAATTCATCAATATACAGAGTTATTGGTAATCAAACTGCATATTTTTAATGGCATGCTAAGTACATCAAAATATGACAACTCTAGTTCTATTTTTTTTAATCGTAATTTTTTTATGTAACGCTTAAAAAAAAGTGAATTTGCCCGGACTAAAAAGATCGAACTCTTCGTAACAAGAGCGCGCGCACTTTTTGACGCTCGGTTAGAGGACAGTAAAAACTATATTTTTTTGGGATAGGTATATATTGAGGTTTTACCAAATTTGTAGAACAAGAGATGTTTGTTTAAATATGCAGAACATTAAATGGATACAGCCTGATTACCAGTAAGCCTTTACTCTCCCTTATATGCCCATGGCATTATAGGATCCAGGAATTTATGTGGGAAGTTGCGACCTACCTCCTACCTACCTACCTACTAAGTGCCTACCAATAATAAATAATTCAACTTCAACTTTTGCTTTATGACTCATCTTATACCTACCTTTAAACGAGCAATTCTTGTACCTATATAAATATGTATATATATATAGAATCTGAATCTCGGAAACGGCTCGACGGATTTACATGAAATTATGTATGTAGGGGATTTCGGGGACGATAAATCGATATAACTAGGTCTTATTTAAAAAAAACGCATATTATGCGCGTTTTTAGACAATGAAAAACTGTCACATTAGACATTAGAATGTGAAGGTAAATTTCGCCGCATGACGCGACAGCATAATTAGCTCAGACGGGAAGTCGGGCGCTCATAGCGGTCACGAATTAGTAGCTCCGGGTTCGAATCCAGACGGGTTCTCTTTTTTTTTCAATTCGTTAATATATTTTCTTGGAGTCTTTTATCTGTAGGTATCTAAGTATATTTAGTATTTAAATCGAGCAAAGCTCGGTCACCCAGGTACTACCTATATAATAATTAAGTAATATTTCTTAAATCGTGACGTCTGGCATTCGTGACGCGGCTCTAATGAATACCTAAAGTAGAGGTATTAATACTATTAATAATTATGATTAATTAACCCCTGACGATGCAACCGCTCCGCACATTACCTCGATCCTGAGGTTGTTATCATCAGCGATAATCGTTGACTACAAACCAGATAGGTGTGTACTTACCAAGTATTTGGCGTCGCACCACTTTCGTTCAGTATGAGTTTCAAAACAGTGTTTTACGAGTACTTATACAAATCAAAGCGGAGAAAAGAATGATGTTAATCCTAGTATTATTGCAACTTATCGTGGCAGTGTATGCGTCGGTGGTGTTTGAAGACTGCGGTGAGTACTGATAGATAAATTGACTCGTTATTGTGCACATAAAAAATAAATACACTTACACAGGAGAAGAATCCTACTAATATTATAAATGTGGATGTTTGTCGCTCAATCACGTCCTAACGTATTACTAACGGATTGGGCTGGAATTTGAAACACAGTTAGATAATAGTCTGGAAGAACACATAGGCTACTTTTTATCGCAATAAAACAACGGGAACAGGAACTACGCGGGTAAAACTGCGGGGCGCTGCTAGTAAACAATAAAATTAGTGTTACCATCGGCGGCGTTGTCGCTAAAATACAAAGTCTTGGGTCCTCCTTATTGATTATATCCATAATTCTGACGGACAAAGTTTAAAGGTCTAAGCATTTTTGTGGCATATACATTTTTCCAATAGTTCTATTCGAGCAGCCTGTGGGCTTTATTTACCAAATAAAGTGGCCAAGTGCGAGTTGGACTCGCCCATGAAGGGTTCCGTTGCAGCAAGTAACATTATATACATAGTACACGTAGTTCTTGTAGTTCGTTGTAACTTTGATCGAAGTTTCAATAATAGTGTATTTATGACGTACTAAAAAAAAACTACTCATCAGATCGAGTTCAAACTAATTTTCGTTGGTAGTTTACATGGTAATGTACATCATATATTTTTTTTAGATTTTTCATTCTCTTACTTTAAAAGTTAGAGGGGGGGGGGGACACACATTTTACCACTTTGGAAGTGTGTCTCGCGCAAACTATTCAGTGTATACGAAAATTATTTTAGAAACCTCAACATCATTTTTAAAGACCTATCGATAGACACCCCACACGTGTAGGTTTGATGAAAAAAAAAAATTTGAGTTTCAGTTCTCAGTATGGGGGGCAACCCTAATTTTTCTTTTTTTTTAATTTTTCTGTTGAAACCTTAATGCGGTTCACAGAATACATCGGTTAAGCGATGATACAATCCATAATAGAGGGCGGTAACTTGGAAGAAACCAATACACTCTCAATTTGAAGTCACCAAGATTGTTGATTGATTGATTGTTTGACTGGCCTCGTGGCTTAGTTGGTAGTAGCTCTGCCTGCGAAGCCGAGGGTCGTGGATTCGATCCCCCCACCCAGTGCAAATATTTGTGTGGTGAATTCAAATGTTTGCACTGTGTCTGGGTGTTTCTATGTATAATAAGTATGTATTTAAAAACTATTTAACTATCTAATTATATCAGCTATCTGGCTGCCATCGTACAAGCTTTGCTTAGTTTGTGGTCAGATGGTGTTGTGTGTGAATTGTCCACCAATATTTAACTATTTTATTTATTTATTGTATCTATCAGGAAAACCCCACTCAGGCAAAGCGTTCCACAGCCTAGACGTTCTTATCACAAAAGTAGACTCAAAGCTCTTCGTTCGAGTCTTTGCGACGTTAACCATGAAACGATGACGCTTTTACGAGCTATGAGCAGTCCGATAGAAAAATGGGTAAGGTGGTATTAGATCATGCAGATCAGTGGCACACTCCAAAATGCATCTTATAATAAAAACCCGCCAATCTAGCAATTGTATGGGGATGGCCAAGGCTTTAGACTTTTCACACATGGGTGTCGTTGTTTAGTTGCCTAGTGTCTAGTAGGTAAAAAAAATCACAGTCATAGGGACTACCGATAGAAGTGAAAACTAATAACTCAGCAACATAGCTTACTTTGGGATCTACGCGGGTGAAACTGGAGGGCGTGGCCATGACCATGGCCATATGGCCATCTAGGATCATCCAAGTTTACCCGAAAAATTATTTCATTTACGAACGTGACGCTTGAGCTCAATTCACAGCCCACGGAAAATCTGTATGTGGTGCGTCAAAATAAGTTTTTACGTCAAAAATATTTCCAGTAAGACTTTCGACTCCAATTCTCATCACTAGTAGGTATGGGGTACCACGGCTCCACGGCAAATATTTAATTTACGATACGTAACAATACAATTGTAATAATACTAACAGGCAGACGCAGCGTAGGACGGCCCCGGACGGACACGATGGACCGATGATATTATTTCGGTCACGGGAAGCCGACAGATGGAGGCAGCACAAGACATTAAGACTTTCATTAAGGTCATTACGGTCATTCTTCTTGTTGAAATCATTGGGGGAGGCCTATGTCCGGCAGTGGACGTCTGCGGGCTGCAGATGATGATGATGATGATGAACAATAAAATTACAAAAGGGGCGTGGCCTACTGTTGAGGAAGAGGAGTCGAGAATCCTAGTTGAAATAAATATTTATTTGACACTAGCAGTACCCCGCGATTTTACCCGCGTAGTTCCCGTCCCCGTGATTTCCGTGATTCCCCCAAATAAAAAGTAGCCGCATGTGCTATTTCAGACTGGAATCTAACTGTGTAGATACCAAATTTCAATCCGATCCGTTTAGCCGTTCCGACGTGATTGAGCAACAACCATCCAAACTTTCCCATTTATGATATTATCCTTAGGTACGTAGGTGTTTGGGGTAGAATCTATTACAATACCGAGAATAAAAGTGCACTGCGATTGGACGGGAAACTCATTGACAACATTTCGTTATCAAACGGTAATTAATTAATTATTATTTAATCTTTAGCAAGATTAAAAACTGAATTCATTTTGTAATTTTGTGTAGTTGTACATTTGTGTAGAAAGGTTTCTGAAATGTTCAGTGGGGACAAAGTACGAATACGTTTCGTCGTTGTTATCGCTTGCATACCTATGTGGGGAAAATACTTACATTACTCTACCACGAAAGTATTACAATAACACTAATATTAGAAAGGCGAAAGTTTCTATGTTAGTTCCGTTTGTAAGTTGGTACGTTTAATGACTGAGCAGATTTGAAGGAAGTAGCTACATTCGTTTTTTTGTGGGGTTATAATGCATGGGTAATGTATTTTCGCATCATCCGCCGTGCAGGGACTCGGCGGGATAAATATGTATGTCGGGCTCAACACCACGGAGATGGTAACCCCGTGGAGATTCCTGAGCCTCGCATCCCGGGAATTATGTACATTACCACACCCTAAAACACTATCGAAAAACTGTAAAAACGTGAATCACAGTAATAAAAACTACGTAGGTAGTAGTGATAGGACTCTTTGCAGAGCCTGCCTTGGGAATTGCCATAGCTTTGACAATTATTCTACCGAGCAGTAATGGGAAAACATCATTTTGCTCCTGTTTGAAGGGCAATGGTTCCAGTGAAGTTGAAGTTTAGTTCCAGTGAAGTGAGATTTCTTACAGCAAAGCCAGATCTCCTTGTAGAAGCCGAGACGTTCTACGGACAACTGTACTCCTCACACGCACCGAAGTCCACGACTCGAGACTACAGACGTCAGACGTGCTAAATCACCTCGCTACTTCACGGATGAGCTACCGGACATCAAGATTCCCGAAATCGAGATGGCTTTTGCGCAGCTTAACAAGAACAAGGTGCCTGGAGATGATGTCATTATACATCTAAGCTCTTAAGAGCTGGTGGGCGTCCTGGAACAGCTTCGGAAGCTATTTAATGCTGTCATCGAGAAAAGTATAATGCCAGAGGCGTGGTCTAGAAATGTGGTCACCTTGTTCTTCAAAAAAGGCGATGTCAAGTCGATTGGCGCTACATTAAGGTGTTGAAGTGTCTATACAGCACACCGCACAGCCGCAACCATGACCGTACAAATCCAAGATATCCAGACAAGACCAATACTTCTGCAGCGTGGAGTGAGACAAGGAGACGTTATCTTTCCGAAGCTCTTTACCAACGCTCTGGAGGACGTCTTCAGAATACTGGACTGGAACGGTCTGGGCATAAATATCAATGGTGAACACATTTCACACTTACGATTCGCAGACGACATAGTTATAATGACAGAGTCGCGGGACTTATCGGAGATGTTGCGGACCCTAAGTGTTTCTTTCAGACTGGTGAGTTTCGGAATGAACTTGGGCAAGACGAAAGTCATGTTCAATTCATTCGCAGCCCCAATCGCAATCACAGTCGATAATGTCGGTATCGAAATTGTCCAGGAATACGTATATCTAGGTTCTAGGTCAAGTTATTCAACTGGGTAGAAACAACTTCGACAAAGAGGCTGACAGAAGGATACGTCTGCATTGGGCAGCGTTTGGGAAGTTGCGTCAAATACTAATGTAACCGACCTAGTCTTGAGAAGCTGAAGTGGCAGTGGGGGGATCACATATGTCGCAGAGCCGATGGACGTTGGAGGAGAAGGGTTCTGGAGTGGAGACCACGTTCGAGACGTCCCGAGGGACGGCCTCCCGCTCGGTGGACCGACGACCTGAAGAGAGTGGCAGGAAGCGGATGGATGCGGAGCCCCGAGGACCGGATTTGGTGGCGGAACATTGGAAAGGCTTATGTCCAGGTGTCCAGCAGTGGACGAATACGGGCTGGTGATGATTCCCGTGAAATTACAGGGCACAAAAAGATAAAATATCTTTGGTTGACGAGTTGAGTGCAGTGCTAGGTAGTGATTTGGACTCTTCGTGTTCAAATAGCTGCGTGTCACACGGGAACTACTGGACCGATTTCAAAAATTCTTTCTTTGGTGGATATGTACATGATCCCTCAGTTCTACGGGCGAAGCCGGAGTGGACCGCTAGTTATATATTAAAAAAACGCGAGGTGCAAGTAGTTTACATGTAGATTATTTTAACGACAATAAGTTTAAAACGATGTCGCTTTCTGGAGGTGCCAACTGTCAGATAGGTAAAAAGCGTGTTAAAAAGGCAAGGTGATATTAGATCACAAGCGTCACACTCTCCCGTATGTATCCGATATTAATTTATTTTCCTCGAAAAAACAAAAACCGACTTTAATTTAAAACTTAAATAGTTCAGATACTCAACCTTAAAACTTTAAATCTAAGTAACGTCTAATCAGAATGAAATTTGTTTTGTTATCTCTACCTACTATATGTATAAGTAGGTACTTTGATTACGTTTCCACAAATCAAAGTGAATCAAAGCAGTCATATCTGAGTCATGTCACATTCTAACGCTGGTTTCAGGAAGCGATTAACCGAGTTGATAGATACATCTGACTTGGTACGGACCTACATCGATACCGGATCTAATCCGGAATTCGTGTCTTATATCCGGAAGAATAGAACTGGAATGAGTTAAAGGATAATAGGCTTGACCGCCTTTTCATCTATTAGTATGTAGTATGAGGTCTACGTTAAAACGTGCATACTTACGTAGAAGAAACCAATAGGTACACTTTCGACTTAACGACAACAATACTGTATCCATCAGGAAAAATCCACTTAGATGACACATTCCACAGCCTAGACGTTCCTATTATAAACGTGGAGTCAAACCTCTTAGCATAAGGAACCTATTAAATGTTACCGCTGTTGGGTCTCGGTGCCTTCTCTCGCAAGGGGAGAGTTAAAGCTACAATACACCATGCTGGCCCTATGCAGCTTGGTGGTTTATCTCAAACCTTTTAGTTCGAGTCTTTAGTTACTACGTTACTAGTGTTGTAAATTATTATTCATAGAGGATCTTCTCAATACAATTAAATGTAATAGATACAAATACCCATCTCACAAAAAATATTTCGCTGTTGATTGCTAGCTGACCCAAGAACTCAGCTGACTGACGTCATTCAAAGTCAAAAGCTGTGTGGTAAGTTATATTAAAACCGGCAAAGTGCGAGTTGGGCGCACCAAGGGTTTCGTGCTATTATAATGTATAAAAACGACATAAAAATTATGTCTGTTGTATGGGAATCCCTCGTCCATGGGAAAATACATGTGTATTTTTTATACTATAGATTGACGAGATAAGCAAGACATGTGCCTGATGGTAAGCAATATGCCTGTCACATAACAGCACAGTGACAAGCAGCTATTGAAACGTGAAGAGTCCAATCATTACCCAGCACTGCACTGCGCTCGTCACCCAGAGATCTGAGATAATTATATCTCTAAGCCCTGTAATTTCTTTGGGAAAATTGCCCTTCAAACCGGAACACAGTAATTGTTCGGCTATAATTAAAATTGTAGAGAACAAAATTAGTGATGGCGACATCAAAGGCGCGGCACGTATTTTGTTTTCCAGTGACACCATTGCACCAAACACACCACACACCATTCAGTCACTTCGTGACAAACATCCACCCGCAACAGCTAATCTCCACCTCCCTGTTCCACCACAATCAGATGACGTCACTATTGAGGCCACATCGCAAGAGGTTTCGGCTGCGATTACATCTTTCTTGAGTGGCTCAGCTGGAGGCCTAGATGGCCTGACACCTCAACATCTAAAAGATCTTCTATCTTTTAGCTCTGGTGAGGTAGCAGAGTCCCTCTTGAGAGATCTAACCTCTTTAGTTAACCTCATGTTATCTGGTCGAGCCAGTAGTGACGTTGTCGAAGTTTTGTACGGCGCCAATTTGTGCGCACTTTCCAAAAAAGATGGTGGGATCAGGCCAATTGCTGTTGGCACCACATATCGTCGCCTTGCTGCCAAGGTGGGTTGTAGGAAAAAGGTTGCTTTTTTGAGCTCCCTTTTCCAACCAATACAACTCGGTTCTGTCCGGACCTTCCTTTACCAAAATTCGGGAGAGGTACTGTTAAAGGTGGACGTCTAAAACGCCTTTAATTCGGTTGATCGAGGAGCCCTGTTGGCCCAAGTGAAGGATAAAATTCCTGACCTGTACAATTTTCTTTGGCAATGTTATGGCGAGCCCACAAAATTGACTTATCAAAACAATCATATATTATCCTCCGTCGGCTGTCAACAGGGTGATCCCTTCGGCCCTGCGACCTTCGCCTTGGCCATTCACCCTATAATTCAAAGTCTTCAGTCCAAACTAAACGTTTGGTACTTGGACGACGGAACTTTGGGGGGCGATGTGAATACTGTTCTAACTGATTTACAAAAACTCATAGACGGTTTTCGTCTGATTGGTTTAGAACTAAATTTTTCGAAATGCGAATGTTATCACCTGTATTTTGTTTGCCGTGTATTTCACTATAGTATTATTTTTAATACTGGGATTTGAGTCTAAATATGTGTCATTTAGTGTAGAGGGCGCCGGTGGGATACCATTCACTTCTACCCGCCATCTCAAAAGAGTTTTAGAGGGGTTGGCGCTATAAGTAGATGGAGCTAAGCCGTTGAAGAGCATTCCGTTGTGAAATTTTATATGAGAAAGATCTAACAGTTGTCGATATAAACCCTTACATTTATTTAATTGGTTTATTTTTACTCAGTTGATAAAATCAGAAGTGCTATGAACACCACGCCTGGAAATCACAACACAACGGTGATGAGAAATAATCGGAAAAGCAAGCGTCGCCCGCAGTTAGTTAAAAATGTTATTCTTGGATCAGTGGTTTCAGTAAAAGCGTAATGTACACGTGAGTAAGCAACAGTTTTATATTACGATTTACTTTGAAGAAACGATTTTAAAAATTGTTTTAACCTTGTTTTTGCATTTCGAATGAAATTTATGCATACCACCGACAAGTTAAAACTATTAATTATTATCTCGTTAGGGGGTACTGTAAAATAACATTCAATTCCGGGAACTGCAATCAGAACATTTCGTAGAATGAAACATCTTCGGTTTTTTTTAAAGTTTGTGGATACTGTTTTACGAAACTTTATGAGAGGGTAGCTTATTTTGTAGACGAGTTGTTGCGAGGCACATACCATAGATAAAAAGTGTTAATCAGTTGGATATTGGTATAAATATCTTTCAGGGAAACTGTTTGAGAAAGGTCATGCATTTTAAAACATAATACAGTAATAGAAAGTGTTACATCTTTGATTTGAATTTGGTTACCGTAGTTGGGTTACAAAGTGGTTATATTCAGTGCAGTTATAAGATACCCTTATGGTTGAAATTAGAGAGATTTTAGTCAGATGATGCCGAGCTATGTACGTTACCAATGAATTGTTTTGGTATTGTTTCAAAAAATGAGATCCTTTAATTCGCTATAAATATCACTTGGGAGCGTTTATAAAAACTATGTACATAGAAGGCCATATGTGAGAAAAATATGAAACCTTGAATAGGTACGATTAGTATACTTGGAGAGATACTGTAATTGAAAGTCAAACCCAATCGAGCAGTGCAATGGCTCTAGGATGTTGTCAGGTATTATGATTGATTGCTGATGAGTTAACGTTTGAATAACGTAGTGAAGTGCAATGGCTTCAGATCCATTGACAAAGTAAGCGTTAGTGTGAAACCGTAATACCTTGGACATAAACTGACGTACTTAGTGTCGGCCTAAGAGTGGTAACTGCTAGAGAAAGCATTAAGAGTGAACATAATGAACTTTGACTTTGACTTTGACTTTAATGCCGCGTATCTAGAGTTACCAGGCGGCAGCTAAGGAAAGGTGTATGTTTGAGATTTATGGAGAATGTGGGTAATGTAGTGACGTACCTCGAGTTGCGACAATGTGAGAGCGCAACTGCTTGGGAAAGCTATTCATTACTCATCTTAAGTGGATTTATGGAGAATGTGGTAATGTAATGACGTACCTTGAGTTGCGACAATGTGACAGCGCAACTGCTTGGGAAAGTTACTCATCTTAAGTGGATATTACTGGAAGAGTAAAATTAATAAAATGAATAACTTGTGCATTTTGTTCGCAGCAACTACACCAGACTGTGACACTGCCAAGGTTGGCAGCGTGCGCAGGAGGGCCGTGTTATCACCTGTATTTTGTTTGCCGTGTATTTCACTATAGTATTATTTTTAATACTGGGATTTGAGTCTAAATATGTGTCATTTAGTGTAGAGGGCGCCGGTGGGATACCATTCACTTCTACCCGCCATCTCAAAAGAGTTTTAGAGGGGTTGGCGCTATAAGTAGATGGAGCTAAGCCGTTGAAGAGCATTCCGTTGTGAAATTTTATATGAGAAAGATCTAACAGTTGTCGATATAAACCCTTACATTTATTTAATTGGTTTATTTTTACTCAGTTGATAAAACGAACTTTTCGTTTACGACACATATCCAGATGAAGATTCGATAATACAGAAATTTAATGATCTGGCCCCCAACATCAAATCAGTTGACAAATGTTCCCTGCGCCTCCTGGGTTCACCGATTTTAGATGAGTCGTTACCACCTTTTGTCGAGGAAAAAAATCTAAATTTCACGAGAGCCTCCGATAGGCTACTCAAAGTAAACGCCCATATGGCGTTTACAATTATTCGGCAATGTCTCTTTGTTCCGAAATTTATGTACGCTTTACGATGTAGTCCACTGTGGAAACATGGTGAGCTCCTTGGGAACTTAGACAATGTTGTAAAGTAATCTCTAATATCGGTGTTGAATATATCTGACGGTGGATCTGAGTGGGAGGGCCTGGTCACAAACCTCACTACCCATACGGTTGGGAGGCCAAGGGGTCCGCCAAATTTCAAGTGTAGCTTTACCGGCATTCTTGTCCTCAGTTCATAGTACTCAAAATCTAATAGACAAAATTTTCGCACCCTCTTTAGGCCATTTGGAATATTCTGATGTAGTAGTAGCTAATTTGTGCGAGGCTAAGAATGCTTGGAGGCTGGCTTGTCCAAACAACGATTTCCCCAGATGTCTGTCATCTCAGAGACAGTGGGATCGACCGATCTGCGATCTAGCACGGAACTCTCTTCTCGATACGTGTCCTAGTATCGCGGATCGTGATCGTATCCTTGCTATGTCTGTGTGGGAATCGGGCCTTTGGTTACAAGCTTTGCCTTCTTTCAATACCGGTAGCCTATTAGATCCAACTGCATTTCGTCTAGCTGTTAGCTTGCGCTTGGGTGCGAGGTGCTATGAAGCCCATCGCTGCCATTGTGGTACTGCCGTCGACCAACTCGGTCACCACGGTCTCTCTTGCTCAAAAAGCGCGGGTCGTATTGGCCGCCACGCCATCCTGAACGATATCATACGCCAGGCTTTTTCCACCGCCAATGTCCCAGCAATACTCGAACCGAGTGGGCTTGCGCGTGACGATGGCAAAAGACCTGACGGCATGATTGTTGTGCCTTGGAAGTTGGGTCGGCCCCTAGTGTGGGACGCAACTTGCGTCGATACTCTGGGACCATCACATCTCCCAGAGACACATTGTAGGGCTGGTGCAGCGGCTAATTCAGCTGAGCGACTCAAACGGCGCAAATATGCAACCCTCGCCAGAGGTTACATATTTGAGCCCTTTGGGGTTGAGACATTGGGTCCGTGGGGGCCGGGAGCTCACCTCATTTTCAAAAGCCTTTCCGAGCACTTGGTCGACGCGACGCGTTACCAAAATGCTGGCGTTTATTTGGCCCAACGCATAAGCATTGCCATTCAGCGTGGTAATGCCGCCAGCATGCTGGGTACGCTTCCGATTGGTAGTGGGCTTGAACATCTTGATTATCTGTAGACCTTCATTGGTCTATGGATAATTCAGGTGTGCTTAGTGTAAGTAGTTGTTAGGTGTGTAGCGTAGTGTAGTTCTCATTGTATTTTAGTTGTGTTAATAAAGTATTTCAGTAATTTTTGCCCATTACTGCACTCTTTTATTTTGATGTAATTATTTAAGTATTTGTAAAGTAATATCATAATAAATAAGTTAATATTCTGTGAATACTAAATATGTATGTCTACCGTCTATCTACTTATTTCCATCACCAATATCGAGCAAAAAACAGGAGACCCCTTATATTAACTTTAGTACCTGGGTGACCGAGCTTTGCTCGGTTTATATACTAAATATACTTAGATACCTACAGATAAAATACTCCAATAGATTTAAAAAAAGAGAAGCCGCCTGGATTCGAACCTGGAACTACTAATTCGTGACCGCTATGACCGCCCGACTTCCCGTCTGAGCTAATTATGCTGTCGCGTCACATGGCAAAATTTACCTTTGCATTCTAATGTCTAATGCTAATGTGACAGTTTTTCATTGTCTAAAAACGCGCGTAATATGCGTTTTTTTTAATGAAACCTAGATCGATTTATCGTCTCCGAAATTCCCTACATACATAATTTTGGGGGGGTCACCAGTACACAGCCTAGGATTGGGGGGGGGGGGGGGTCACGAGTAGAAATTACAAACAATTAATCAAGTAAAAAAGACTTTACTAGTAGCACTCGATTTTACCCGCGTAGCTGCCATTCCAGTTGTTGTCCCGCGTTAAAAAATAGTCAGTCTATGTACTAGTAGATATTTTGTTTTTTTTTAGATTTTTTATTTAATGTATACCTACGATTTTGGAGGGGGTCATGTCCCCTGTGACCCCCCCCCTCTTCGAACCACGCATGTACGGAACCCTAAAAAGTGATGTTTTTGTAGTGCCGGGTATTTTTTTTCAATTAATTAGCACCTTGAACTTAAAGAATTCTATAAGTTGCTTCTAGTAATCTCCTTGTCAGTGTAGTTAAGATCTAAGACTTAGATGTGCTACATCTTAGACTCTAGATGTTGCATGCTTGCTCAGACTATCCCTATTCACCCTTTGCTTGAAGACATCCAGATTATCACTGACAATGCAAAAACGACTGCTAACAGCTCCCAAAGAAACAAAACTTCTCACGAGGGGAGCCCATTGCCAAATGGATAGCTTTCATCCACTGTTCCCAAGGAAAAACATTGTAAAGAGCATTAGAATTAAATCGATAGAATTAAATCTATAGGTACTAATACCACAGTATAAAGAAATACTACCACTAGTTCATCGCCTTTGATCTTGGGAGAAACGCCGATAATGTCTAGACATGGGTAGGGTTGTCGCAAACAAAATTTTGTTAGAATTTGTTTGTTCTTAAAACATACGGAAAATGTCAGCCCTAAGGCGCGCCTCTGCAGTACTAAGACGGCTTCGTCGAACGACTGTATGATTTAATAGACTGTGCTAATAAAGCTGAAGAGTTTTATTATATCTAATAATTAAAGAAAAATATTAGTGTATACCCAGAGCATTCATGGGCTTATTCCCGAAATCCCATTTTCTCCTTAAAGGGGATATGTGGATTTTTTGTCCAAAAATCCTTCCGAAATATCACAGAGGATTTATGGACAAAAATTAAACAAATCCCCTTTCGTATTTCACTGGCAGGGGATTTTTGGTCTAAGTAACCTAACCGATGCGATTTGTCACGTAGCCATATATAATAATGAACGGGTAATATGATAATTATTACTTTGACTAACTTCAACCTGCTATTTTTTTAAATCTCCGGATAAAGTGATAAATTTATCACATTGTATAAACAATTTAGTCATTTAATGAAGAGCATGTATAATAACTATTTAAGCATTAGTCCGAGAAACCCCTGCCAGCGATATGAAAGGATTTTTTTCCACAAATCTCCTTCCAAAATATCGCAGGGGATTTATGGACATAAACTCCGTAAATTCCCTTTCGGGAATAAGCCCATTCATGTCTTCTTCTTGGGGTAGCGTAGTTCGGTGGGTCGCTCTCTTCCCTAAAATATGTTTGAGGAGGGCGATGGCTGGTACATCCGTCAAGATCGTGGTACTTGCGGGACGCTGGTATGTTCGCGGTGTACATGCTACCTACGCAGTTAGAAAAAAAAACTTGTTTCCTACTCCTCTCTAAAAAACCTTTTCTTTTCTTAATCTAAGAAGTATATAAAAATAAACCAAATGATTAAGGTCACGGCTAGTGGAGAGGCTAAATCAAATAAAAAGAAACATCCAGAATTCAGACTTATTAGTAAAATTATAAAGTGAAGGTGAGTGTTGACGTACGTCAATATAAGGGGCCCCTTTTAAACCTACGCCCGAGTCACAAGTCTTGGGGTCTATTCGAGATTTCTCTCTCTGCCACACGATGGACCCGGCACCCGCACGGTGAATCCATGGAATGCTAAGAAGTTCGTCTCTCTTTTATTATTTTAAGTCTATTTTAATATTTTAAGCTGCAACTATACGGAAAATAAACGAGTTTCGTACCATTTCGTGCGAAATCGAGTTTTTTGTTCACCAACACATTTAGCTAATAATTCTATTCGTAAAGTTTAGAGCTGTTACGTGCCACTTTGTCCGCGCTTTTGTTTGTTACTGCGGTTCGATAAAAAGTAATTACTATATTCGTCCTCAATCAAGATTACTGTATACTAAATTTCGTCAAAATGAATTGAGTACTTTAGTCGTAAAAGTGTTACAGACTGACCGATGGGCAGAGTTACTATGGAATCAATAATTTTAATAGCAGTGCCTCGATTTTACCCGCGTAGTGCGTAATACCTGTTTCAGACATTTTCCCGCAATACAAAGTAGTCTATGCGTTATTCCTACTATACTATAGTCTGTAATATAGCTGTTTTAACCCAATCCGTTCAGACGTGCCGACGTGACTGAGCAACAAACATCCAAACTTTCGCATCCATAATATTAGTAGGATTGTGGATGTGTAGCATAAGCAGCCCACTAAATGTTCCCACAGCTGGGACTCGGGACCTTCGGCCATAACCCACCACGCTGGCCAATTGCAGGTTGGTGGATGACACATGACTCCGAAAGATTCTAGGTACAAGTCGGTTTCCTCACGATGTTTTCCTTCACCGTTGTCAGTTAGCGGCATTACGCATATGACTTCGAAATGACAGTGGTGCGCGCGGTTTTGAACCCGGGCTCTCCGGATTGGCAGTCGCCGTTCTCCCGACTAGACCAGCTGTAACTTTGCTTGAAACTTTGTGGAAGTGTGAATTTGCACAAAAACAAAAACGAATGCAAAATCTGTTACAACTAATAGTTGTTTGTATACCACGTTGTTTATAATATCTATTTTATTTTTAAGTGTTTATGTTATTCTGTCGACAGGTTCTGCATACGAACTGCAAGCGGTGAACATTCAGGGATGTGGTATGCGACTGCCATGTCTCATCACTCTGGGAGAGGATGTGCCTGTCAAACTGGAGTTCAAAGCTGGTAGGTGATTCCGATTAATTATTTATTAAATTAACTACATTCCAAAAACCCCATCCATATAATATTTATGTATAATTATATAAGTAACTTCTCGGAGAAATAATGGGCAACTGATAGCCCATTACTGATAGGTACTGATACGACTCCTTGCAGAGTCCGCCTGGGGAAGTACCACACCTTTGCCAGTTATTCTACGCCAGGCAGTAATGGAAACATACTCGTAACCGTGTTCTGATTTGTAGGGCAATGTTTCCAGTTAAGTTACAGGGCATAGAGATAAAACATCTTTTATCTCTGGGTACGAGCGCAGTACAGTGCTAGGTAATTATTTGGACTCTTCATGTTCCAATAGCTGCATGTCACTGTTATGCTGTATGGCCAGGCGTGTTGCTTACCATCAGATATGTCCAGTATATCCTGCTCGTCTCGTTACTCTATACTGTAAAAAAAGCAAAAAATGTTCAAATCCTACTGGTATGGTGTTTCCAAAGATTTGAGAGCATGGGAGTTGACACAAAATGTGTACCTACACTAAAACTTAATAAAGTGGTGTGGATACGATCGTATTCAAACTGACTTATGTTAACAGGTTCACTTATGTTAAGTTTAACTCTTCGATCAGCTGACTAAAAAGGTTATGGCTTTTTTATTGCTCTCTGTAATCTCCAGCGAATTTAAACAACATAGATAATGTTGTATAGAGCAACATCAAAGCCAACACCATTTTAGCCACACGTTTTGTTTATTAATTAATTTTGGTTAATCCGGGTCTTCCGTATCTTTTGAACATTAAATTCTTAAGATCAGGCACCGTTCAAATTCAAAATAGATACCTAATAGGTAAATAATACAATAGCGGTCACATGAAAATTAAGTAGGT
Source organism: Ectropis crepuscularia (assembly GCA_963693475.1). Lineage (NCBI taxonomy): Eukaryota > Metazoa > Arthropoda > Insecta > Lepidoptera > Geometridae > Ectropis > Ectropis crepuscularia. The sequence goes on from OY856359.1 coordinate 12,562,182, forward strand.
GGTTTGGTTTTTAATCCTTTAAACTTTAAAACACCGTCAAGAGATCATCGCTACTGCTGCAGATCAGATTGCCTTTCCCAAGATTGACCACTCAACATGATTCACGATTTTACACAATGTGTATAAATAAACCTATACTTCCCTAAAAAGATCTGGTTCTAGTTAAATCACAATAAGTATTCTGTTTCAGCTTTTCAATCCAGTAAGCTGGACCAGAACGTCGTTCTAAACATAAATCATGTGGATTTGAGAACTAATGTGACGCCGGGTAAGTCTATTTGCTTACCATAAATTCATAGTAAGTACTTAGTAGGTATATAGTAGTAGGATCTAAGATCCAGTAGCTTTTTTCCTAGAAAGGGTAGCAATTTAAAGAAGAATAGTGATTTCCGGCACTCTCCTTCTGTCGAGCATTATAATATATGCTATGCCTCGACCCTGGTCATTAATGGCAAAATGTAGACCCTCTGACCCTCCATTGGACGTTTAACGACGTCTACAAGAACTGTTGGCAAGTTGGCATACACTGCGAAAGAGGTTAAAATAATGTCCTTTGGGACTAATTCGAAACTAAACTGACATTCTACTTATGTATAAAATATAGAACTGGTTAGTCAGGTTGGGTAACTTTGAACATTTTTCTAGAACTTTTCCGAATATTATAAAAAATGTAAAGCTCGAACTGTTTTACATTTATTTATGGGTGCTCTCTTGGACTAATACTCCGAATAATTTAACTCATGAAACGAATTAAAAACGAAATATTCGATAAAATTGCAATTATGTGGCCATTCAAAGTTATCACGATTTTTGGGTATCTTTGAATGGACATATTTGGAACATCAGAAATCTCTATTTTTTTATAGTTTTACCGCTTGGGTATCATTAAACTCTACTGTTTTGAATAAAATAAACGTAGATCTGTCAAATAAACACAACTTGTCAAAGTAAATAACCTACCATTCACTCAGGGTTACTATCACTTTCATTTTGAATTGATTGAATTTGAAAATTGATTTTGTAACGGACAGTCTTCACCTGTTGAAAACATCGAACAGAAAAAGGCGCCAAACTTACGATTTGCTTTAGTAAACAGTCATTTTTATGTCACTTTTGACAATTTAAATAATTGATCTTTACGTTTGACACAGACAACATATGTATTGTGTTAAAAGTTGCAGAGAAAAAAAATAAAGAATCATCAAACCAGTTTTATTCAAAGTTATACGTAGATTCAAAGTTACCCAATATCAGGAAATGTGATCTCATTCAACCCGAAAGAACATTCCACCATTTTCGTGGATCAGTTCGGATTTAATACTGGTTTACTGCTGCTCATTATTTGTACCTACGTATTTCTATTTTTTTTTTGTCTTTGAAAGAACTAATACCACACACAGAAAGATAACATAATAACATATGTTAAGTACCTAATTTATTCTAAATTAAGAAGACAATTAGTCCATAAATAAAACAGCTATGATCAGTCTACAGCATTATATTTCGAAATCAATCCTTCATCACTTATTCAACTTATTCACAGCTGCCTTGTGCAGCTGAAGTAGTAAATTTTGTAAAATATTACAAAATTGAAGAAAACGCTTTACAGTACCTTAAATTCAGTAACAGATGTACAATTATCACTTTTACTTAGATGTTTATCGGTTTACTAGTACTTTTAATTTAAACCTTTCGCTTAGACTTGCTGCTGCATATGATTTTTCTTATTAACCTGTTTTCGAGCAAAAACAAGAGCTTGATTGTTTCCCGCCAAAACGATCAAGCCACAGACTATATACCAATCAAACCCAGAATTGTAGGGTTGCCACAGAGTGCATTTCGGTATTCTTACTATTCTTTCAATAAGAACTTATATAAATTACCAATATTGCTAACAGCTCGGCCATCCTGCAGAAGCGAGTCCTCGCGCTTTAATAATATATTGTTAAGTATACATGTTGAAGGATTTAAGTTTATTTCACATATCTTGACTAAATTATACGAGTACTTCTGTTCTGTTTCTATAGTAATAATAGCCTCTATTCAGGTAATGCTTACAATTTTTCATTGTTATTACAATTTAAAATTCTTAAATTTAGATTGCCGTCGCACCGTCTGTTTACTTATTGACAAAGGCCTCCTCCAACTGCCTTCAAACTTCTTCCAACTTCTTCCCAAACGTAAGCTTTTCTGGTCCATGTAGCACCTGCTGTCGCTTCTATGTCATCGACCCATCTTCTGAGTGGTCTGCCACGATTTCTTTTCCTCTAATTATTATGTATTCATTTCCATTTAAGCTTTCTAACAGTTATTGTAACATCTTTTATTTTTGATTTTGCTCTGAAAGTTGTTGTTCTTATTTTATCAGATAGCCTTTTTCCCATCATACACTTTTCCATGGCATTTTGAGATGTTTTTAATTTTCTTATGTGGGTATTGTTGGTCGCTCAGGTTTGACAGCCATAATATAATAAGTACGTTATAGCCCGAATCCATTATCATTTAGTTTCTATCTATATTTTAAATAATATGTACGTTACAATTTGTGTTTCAAATTAAGGAACATAATTTATTAGTAATGTTCGAAAGAAAACAAATAAAATTGAGCACATGGCATCATCAGTCACTATACGTTTCTTTAAATGTGTCACTATACTTAACAAGGAAAATATCTTCGTAGTTACATTATCAAATCAAATCATGCTTTATTGACACACACAGTTTAACAATGTTTATTATATTTTATTTAAATTTACAATTCACAATAATAAGATTGTACGACAAGAACATAGTAGGTATTATTGTTGCATAATAAATTAAGCTTCTGTCAATAAATCTCAAACTAGGCCTAAGCCTGTATCTAGTCACCTGTTTACCATGTGTCCATTTTGTGAAATAATTGTACTACAAAAATATAAGCTAGCTTTATATAATAATAGTATTTATTCCTTTCAAAATATCGAATCAGCGAATCAACGGTAGGAACAACCTTGTAGGTAAGTCAACGGCATACAACGACCGACACTTTCAAAACTTATAACACTGCCGTAACGGATATCTCTGGAGTTAGGTAGGGCCTTTCAAGTATTACATAAGTGGAAAAAATTATTTATGCCCGTTTAGGGATGTGAGCAAAGCTCAATACTTCTTCGACAATTTAAATAGTTACATGAGAATTTAATTATAATTTTATTTTTACCATTATCATAGATATTCAAAGATAAAACACATGTTGGTGCTTATATGATACTTGAAAGGCGAATTTGGGTACTTAATCTACTTAATACAATATACTCACATATGTAAATATGGTGGAGGTTTCTAGTATTTTAAAATGTATTTGACATATTTTTGCACAGTTCTATTGATTGTTTCATGTAAATTATATTTGTGAATTGTTTAATCATCATAATATTGTTTGTTAGATAAAATTAGACACTTTTGCACCATGGTGTATCATACTAAAATTCCGTTAACCATGGTATTGTGATTTGCAAAAGTGACTATTAGACCCGTCCTTTCCTCTGTGTTATAAGTTATTATTTGTTTATAATTTTAATGATTATAGTTATGTAAGATTATGATAATTTTGTGTAAAAGCAATACATTAAATACTAATAGTTAAATTAATTATAACAATTGGTTCAATTATTTATGGATTGAAAATTATGTAAAAAGAGAGAAATTAGAAATTGTGAATTGTTATAGTTACTGAGTAAGTAGGTTGAATATAAATAATTACTATTTATTATTTTATTTTTAGATTGCTAGGTAGGTATGTCTACTACAATAACTGACTGTTCTGTCTGACTGCTTTTTCAGTCTAATAAAGTTTTAACTAGTGTTAGTAACACCAGCAAGTATTTCGGTATAAGCACTCTAGCACACTCCTTTCCATCTTCGATTCTCATCATGATGGCCTACCCTTAACTTAATCGTAATTTTTCTTTCGCATTTTATATGCCAATAGCAGGAATTATTAATTATTATGTTATTAGTTTATTGTCCCACTATAAAGCAAAGCATCTCTCTTCCCCCTCCCTCGGGGTTTCCGGTTCAGGACAACAAGCTTTCAATATTAAAAAGTGTCAAGTAGGACCCAATTAGTTGTTTATTTGGTCCTGTGTTTTGGCATTCGGCGAATAATTACCAACCCCCTAAGATGTGTGTGTGACGTCATATATTTTGGCAACGTCATAGTAGCTGACTGTTTTGTAACAAGGATAGCAATAGAATCCTTTAAAAAATTTAAATGCTTATAAGTTTTTTAATGTGTTACACATTTCATTTGTTATTTTCATCTCAAAACATGAACATTGCAAATGGAATTTCATTATTATCCACCACAGAATCAGTGCAACTACACAATAGCTTCATAACAAGTACATTTGTGTGTAACGTGAAAAGGGACACAGTTTAAAAAAACAGACATACACATACCAACAGACGTGCATCACTAAACATGTCCAATAAGCTAGGGCACAAAATTTGTTAGACGCCAATATAAGAAAAAAAAAGTTAAATCTCATGAGTTCAAAAGCAGGCCTTTTCGAATACTAACTATTCAGTTAAGCCCCCATCAGTTGTCAACTTATGGTAGCGAAGCGTTATAACCCAAAATGTTATTACGATAACGGTCAATCTCAGGCAATTCGTCAGATAAGATCAACCCCAAACAAACTTCCGAGTGAAACAATTATCTCAATATTTTATTTCGTATCGTGCGAGAGCGAAACAGTTTCGCGCGTAATCCTCTCCGGAGAGTGAATCTTCTATTAGAAGAGCGGGATCATACGTCTGAACCTTGTAATACGTAGTCTTACCTACAAACCGAATAAAATTCTAGAGAAAAGAGAGGACATTTCGCCGGAGATATGTCACGAAAATGTGAATTTAAAATTAGTTGGTTAGATAGTTCTGGAGGGTAGTCACCGTATACATCACAACACCTTGTAGCAAAACTTCTCTGCGCTTTAGTGACGCACGGATAGAAAGAATGTTTTGAAACCATTCAGACTTAGCGTTATTTGCACTCGTTTATTGTGGTGTGTTTACTCTAAGACACTAACCGAGTCGAAGTCACTCAAAAGCATTATTAACGAACCAATTCTAATATGGCGTAAGTATAGAAGAATAGAATATTATATATTGCTAACTACCCAATACGGTAAGGCGTTCAAGTATTAAGTAAAGCATTTTTTAAAGATTTTATACCCGCCTTGTAACGCAACGTAACTTTTATAGCCCTCCCTGTCTCACTCAAACGTTATACAACATCCAAGTGACCAGTTTTACCTAAAAGTCACCACACAAGTTGCCAACTTGAGAGAATTTAATTCCCTAATTTTTCGGATTTTTTTGTCAGACCGTCACGTTTAACAAGACACCCCCTCGTAATACTTGAACGTCCTCTAAGCATCGTAGACCGCATCGTCGCTTAACATCGTGCGAGATGGCGGTCTAGTGTAAACCTATGAAAGTAAAAAAAAAATAAAAAATCTTCCATGTAGGTCCTTGGAAGATTAATATAATTGTTGAGGTAGATTAGGCTATCTAAGACTAAATACATATTATGTATATTAATCTACTTTAGGAGTTAATGGTAACAAAACGGTTTTTGCATCCTGGAGAGTTGTCGATTTTGACTTATGTATATGCCAAATTAGAGTTGGTTTTACAATATCTATGGTTCCTTTTCTCATCATCATCTCTGATTACTTATATATTATAGAAAAGTCGCTTCACCAACTAATGCATCGTCAGTCAAACTGTAACAACGAACTTTAACATTTTATGACTATGGGAACAAAGTCGAAACTTACTTAATTTTACTACTTATTTATTACTAAAACCTACTAAGTATTTCTTGATTAGACTATTAATAAAATTTCATTTTTATAGCTATTGTGATGAAAGTAAACTTTTAGTGGTATATTTTGACAGGCGATGCAGTATTTGCCGTGCTTGTATTTATAAACACTTTCTCGTATACGAGATTAGTCATATGGTAAAATGCGCTCAAATTCGCATTTAACACCGCAAACAACGCTAATCTGAATTAATATATTAGTAAATAAAACAGTCAGTATAAGAACACATTCTTCTGTATTTTTCGATCAGTATTTATTTGTAATTAAAATTATTTCTTTGTAGTATATAAACTGTCTTTGAAGACATAGTCACGCCTATTTTCTTCTTTATTTTACAAAATATTACCTTCGTTTGATCATTTGTTAATAGTGTAAATATTAATGAAAATACACATTATATACCCTTATAAAATTTAGTTTTATTATTAACAATTATATTTGCTGAATAATGGCAAAAAGTCTTGCTATTTTTAGTTTTTCATCAACATTAAACTTAGAACGAAAAATAACTGTTATACAGTCACACTTTTAGGTTTTTTTATAGTAATGAGTAACGGGGCAAGCAGGACATGTACCTGATGGTAAGCAACGTGCCTGCCCAAAACAGCACAGTGTCTCGTTGCTATTGGAACATGAAAACCCCAACTCATTAGGTACCTAGCACTGCACTCATGACACAGTGACATAAGATGGTGCTATGCCTTGTAATTTCTCTGGAAACATTGCTCTTCAAACCGGAACTCTATAGGTAATTTAAGAAAAAGTGCAGTAAAATAATGAAATCTTGTCTTATATTGTGACTAGCAGTGAGTTTCACTAGAAATGTCAGGACAAAAATTAGCCCACGTTAATGAGGGACAATGTTCTAACGGTGAAATATTTTTTTAAATCGATATGATAGTTTTGGATCCTATTCAATGCAAACAAACAAACAATATAAATCTTTCTTCTTTATAATATTATATTATAGTATAGTAGATACAAGATCACGTTTCTGGTTCGGAGTCGCTGTGGTCGCTATCGTCTATGTGGGTCCCGATGGAATCCTTCTCGTCTTCGAGCTGCGTCACGTATTTTGGCAGATTGTTCTCCATCGTTATCCTGAACTGACATTGCTCGAACTCCGGCCACGATATAAACCTACAACAAAATTTATACATTTTTATTACACATACATAACTATAGAATGTTTATGATTGTTTTTTTGCATTGAAATGAGCCAACGAATGATCACAGCCAGCGTTTCACCACAACTCGCTTATTGGAAAGCGATGAGGATTTTGTTGTGACGCGGGTACGTCTGGCACCCAATAGGTATAAAAACTAAGTAAAACTAATTGCCCGTCAGTTAGATAATTAAAAAATATTGTATTCGTATTTTTTCTTTTGTTTCACAAACAAAAAATGACGAAGATACAGTGCTTATATAGTAGTATCGGGTGTCACATTGTAAAAAAAAACGAAGGAGTGACGTCAGAACGCCCCAGTCAGAAAGTTTGATAATGAATATCTATGTCGATTTTTATTAATTTTATAAAACAAAAAATATTTATCCCATATTTTTCCATAATCAACCTGACAGACTAATTAGAAAGGTATATTTTCGACACAGCCATCATCCTAATTACCGGTTGGTGCTCAAAGTGGTCAGGTCATGCCTTGGGTTCAGGTCTTCAGGTGCACCGGTTACAGGGGTGTACCACTGAGGAAGGTCCAGAGATGGGCAAGCCGCGGAAGAATGTGAAAGCGTTCTTGCGTTCGCCGTAATATACTACAGGCCCGTGAACAAAATTTACGTAGTAAATGAACCACTAGGAGACCTATGTAGGATGATAGAAGGGTATAAAGTAATAAGATCCAGCACTGTGCCGTCACTTGTAAGCTGTCCAACTGAGTACAGTCGAAGAGGGGGGTTGCAACCCTCGATCATTTCTCCTTGTCGCATGATTTTTGTACGGCGTTGCGAAATAATGGATAAGGAGAGGTATTGAAACTGTATGGAACCAATGCCGTACATAATCAAATTCCCAAATTGAAGAGACGAACTTCTTAGCATTCCATGGATTCACCGTGCGGGTGCCGGGTCCATCATGTGACAGAGAGAGAAATCTCGAGCAAACCCCAAGACTTGTGTCTCGGCGCAAACTGGCGCCCATACAATTCTATAATGTGAAGTGCCTGTCCCGGTCTCAGTCTCGTGTCGCGATCGCTGGGCGAACCGCCGTTATAACGCGTCAAAAATTGTATATCTTCAAAAGTAGCATGTACCTTTTGAAGACCGTAATCTTCTGACCGAGGTTAAGGTCTCCGAACTCTGTGAATATAGTCATGTGAGGCAACGGGGCGTCAGCCGGGCCGGGGCGAAGCGCCGCGTTACTTTCTGGCGGGTCCTGCCCTGTGATCAGCCACACGCCACACCCTGGGATCCACTGCCTGATAACACGACAATGCATTATTACATATTATCAGTTATTTTTAAATAAATACACGGGTAAGTCACGTTTGATATAGTTAGTATATTTAATTAAAATGTGTAACAACCACGTTAGTTTTCATACTAATATCACAGTCTATTAAATCATACAGTCGTTCGACGAAGTCGTATAGAAGGGACAATCGTGCGGGGTGGAGACGCGGGAAGCGCGCTCCTGCATTGCCTACATTGCAATGTTAGTAGTGCAGGAGCGCGATTCAGGGCTGGCGTCTACCGTATGTTTTAATTTTATTTTGGTGCCACGTTTTTTTTGTTTGCGACAACCCTACCCGTGTCTAGACATTATCGGCGTTTCTCCCAAGATCAAAGGCGATGAACTACTGGTAGTATTTCTTTATACTGTGCTAATATTATCAGTTACCTATCTGTTTCTCTAAACTTCGGTAGGTCATAGGAACATTTAAAAAAAAATTGGCAGTCATAGGGACTGCCGATGGAAGTTAAAACTTCCATCTTAGAATTTGATAGCTCGTTTAACGTAGTTCTTTGCTAAAACCGCAGATGGTGCTGTTATATAAGAAAAATATGTTTTCGGAAAGCGTTCGATGATGATGACGTGAGTTCCATGATTTTTGTTCACCTAAAAAGTGCTGGACGCGCCTAAATAAGTATTAATTTAAAAATCTGGTACCTATAGTAATAACAGCTTTATATAGGGCTAAGTAGTGTTGGATGAGATAAGTCCACCATAACATAATAACCAAAAGGTGCACCTCGAGGTGTCCACAACCACTAACTTTAATGGGATAAAAAGTAGCCTATGTATTAATTCAGCTAACGTCGTTTTTACGTATGTAATTTCATTCAAATCCTTTCAGCCGTTACAGATTTATGTGGGATCAAACATAATACACACAGGCGCGGTCCCAGCCTCGAATTTTGGCGAGGGTCATCACTCATCATCTCACCAGTACGCAGCCTCAGATTTTGGTCCCTAGTAGAAATATAAAAAATCGAGTAAAAAAGACTTTACTAGTAGTGCCCCACGACATTACCCGCGTAGTTGCCGTTCCAGTTGTTTTCCCGCGTTAAAAATAGTCTATGTAGGTACTATAAGATATTTTGAAATTTATAAAATAAAATATTTTACGTAGGTATACGATTTTCCCCCGTCATGTCCCCCTTCGAACCGGGGCTGACAACACACGTAGTGACCGGCAAACAAGTTGACCCAAAGTTGACGTGGAAGGGGAAAGTTCGCACATGTACCTACCTACACTTCCACCAAAGAGACCTTAAAAACGTTTCTGCGCAGCCATGCGCGGCTAACTTCATTGGGTCAACTTGTATGCCGGTACCTAAAGTCCAGTCGCGGAGCAGGAAGAATTTCGTACAATGACTTGTTATTACCTGTCTCTGTCACTCCCGCGTAAATATAAATAGTATCGCTCGCACAGATGCAATGACCGCCGTCCTCGGGGATTGTAAACCTTTTCCTTAGACAGTAAGGTTTGTTCTTGTTTACATGTGGTATGTGGTTTTGGTTGGCCTTGAGTCACGACAAGTTTTTGTTATCTTGTTTTAATTGTTATGTAGCGGCTGCATCGTATATTTCATATATCAAGTGGCCACCTACTCCATTGCCTTTGTTCATTGTGTCCCTTGCCGATAAAATAAATCGTATAACGTAAATATTAACCACAACTAACAGTGCTCCATTGTATTAAGAAATAGTTATAAGCCACAGTCACATTGTAAAAGTAAACCGCACTAAATACAAAAATGTTTGTGACCACTGTCAGTAGATAAAGAGGTCATTGTACAAAATTCTTCCTGCTCCGCGACTGGACTTTATACAATCACATAAATTTTATTTCGCCTTTATAATGTTATGGCCTGGCCACGGGAATCGGCGGACAGGCACGACCGCCGCCGCGAGCAGAGGGTCTACAGCCTAACTAGAAATGTCTTAGCTTTCATATTGCTCTCTCTTTTCTTTCAGCTTGAAATGATAGAGACCGCAATAGCAAAGCGCGAGCCGATTTAATTAGGCGTTGGAAGGGATGTAAGGAAGTCCGAGAGCGAAATTTCTTTATCAAAGTTATCTTGTCATTGCTTAGAAAGTATCCAATATTTTTTTGTTTGAAGACCTACTAAGAAGAGATTTTGGAGTACACGATTTGAATAGGAATCGGGGTATACCTAGATGGAGAATACTACAAGAAGTATGAAAAATACACATACACAACGTATCCAGAAGATTGTCTCACTAACATTTCCTTCCTTCGAATCAAACGGAATACTCACTCTAACATGGGAATGATCCTTGTTGATTTGGAGAACACCTGCGGTTTGAAGAAGTACCACAGCAACGGCAAATAATCTGGCGGACAAGGCAGTTGCTCTCTTTGTGTTATGTTCACTAAGTAGTGACTATGTTCGTCTACCTGAAACCATAAAATTATGTTTTCTTTCAAAAACGAAATAAACGGCTTCCATTTAAAAAAAAACCTGGCAAATGCGAGTGGTACTCTCAGCACGAAGGGTTCCGTACCATTAGCAAATAAACGGCGAAAACCTATTTGGCTTTATTCCGAATTCCGTATACATAGACTATCGCAGTTTCCGCGGACAGGATTTCATCCAAAAAGCTTTAGTAAAATTTTGATTTTACGTTGTGGTTTTAACGACGAATTCGTTAGCACGCTTTAGTCTTCCAGTGGCGCCATCTAGTTTGCTTGGGACGGACTAATCGAGGAAGAAACGGTATAAAATCAAGTTTGTTGTATGAGAGCACCCCTTAAATATTCATTTTATTTTATTATTAGTATTTGTTATTACAGCGGCAATAGAAATACATCATCTGTGAAAATTTCAACTGTCTAGCTATCGCCGTTCTTGAGATACAGCCTGGTGACAGACGGACGGACGGACGGACAGTCAAGTCTCAGTAATAGGATCCCGTTTATACACTTTGGGTACGGAACCCTAAAATTTAAACTCACAGTCCACTAGGTAATTTTCAAACAAAAGTGATACCAAATGCCGTGAGTAGGCTAACTAAACACACTGATGACTTGATAATTTACTTATGTATGTGTTGTTAGTCTCTGTGTGTTAAATAAAAATTTCATTTCATTTAATTGCTAAAATGATACAGCGAGATTTCGAAGTTATGAATATACCGTCGAGATAAGCAAATTTTAATTTTTTCTTGATATTTCCAAAACAGCAACACCGATATTGATAAAATGTATATGGGACCATCGTTGAAGTATGATGTAACAATAAAAAAAACGAATAATTAAAATTAATTGACAATTGGCGAAGCCATCGTGTAACATATTATGTAAATACCTATGAGGAGTACAAAAAAAACACCACCAAATTGATAACCTTCTCCTTTTTTGATGTGGGTTGAAAAAGCAGTCATATTACAACCAATGAAAAGGCAGATCTCTTTTATTCATCTTTATACATATTAGAACAAATGAGTCAACTACCTACATGTCTTGAGTTTGCCCCAAATTTGAATATCTAAGTTTCTGCTTACCATAGTGACTTTTTTATTTTGTGGCACCTGTGTCCATGGCAGAAAGTGCACTTTTGGCACCATAGTCAGAATCTTACACTTGAATAAGAGCTGAAAGAGTGTGGGGACCAACTTGTGCTTTGACTGCTGAACCGCCTTATCTGTAAGAAACTGTTAAATGCCAATGTTAAGTATGTACATCTTTTTAAAACTTATCATACATTTTTGTAACTTTTTTAACATTGAAGGGATTTGGTTACAAATTTATAAATAAATCCGTCCAAGTACGAGTGGGACTCGCGCACGAAAGGTTCCGTACCAATATCTGTAACCTAACCTTGCAAGTTGCAGACACTTATTAGTATCCAGCAAGAAACTGTAAAAAAAACAATTTTGTTGTATGGGAGCCCCCGTTAAATATTTTTAGTATTTGTTGTAATAGCGGCATAAGAAATACATCATCTGTGAAAATTTCGGCTGTCTAGCTATCACCGTTCTTGAGTTACAGCCTGGTGACAGACGGACTGACAGACAGCGAAGTCTCAGTAATAGGGTCCCGTTTTTAGCCTTTGGGCATAGAATAGATAATACAGCTTTGGGTACGGGTATGGAACACTAACAAAACTAGCATCATGTTACTGTTTTAATGGCTTAGTTTCACTTCCCATAATTTGCATGTGAAAAAAGTTGCCTGTATTATACTGAAATGTGAAATCTATCTCAGTACCTACCTATCAAATTTCATCCTGATTAAATCATTTAGTTCATGCATGAAACAGTAAGGAACATCCATCCTCCACAGACACAATCTTTCGCAATTATAATATTAATAGGTTTAGATAAAAAAATAAACTACATTTTTTACTACTTACATTAAATTTTATCTCATAAAATTAAAACATCCCTGTTGGATTGAATATCTTACGTGGACAAGAACAGCTCAACAGATTTCAACAGAATTTGTTAAGGCGGCAAGAAAAGCCATGAATGTTTACTATTTTATGTCAATTTGGATTAATAATAATTTCAAAGATCTTTTCAAAAACAGGATTAAATTAAGTTTTAAAACAGATAATGAAAATACTGCTTCTACAATGATACTCAGAAATGTTCTCTGTCTATAGTATTAATAATAGTTTTTCAATTGATGATTCTTACTTCATAGTGGTGTGCTGGCATAGCTATAAATAGGTCCGGCCGCCCAAGCTGATTAGAGGAATTGTGAAAAACAATACTGTTTATCAGATGTCTCACAAAGGATAGCCCGGGCATGGAACCTATTATCTTAACTGTTCTATCTGAAAACAATTTATAAAGATCTGATTACTTTTAAATGGAAATATAATATGGAGTAGATAGAAATCAACAGATACAGTATGGATGGTTTTGTAGTCAGGCAGTGATAACTCAATCCAAGATTGAGTGTTTCTATGTATAATAAGTGAGTATTTAAAGCTATATTAAGTATTATTATCAGCTATCTGGTCCCCATAGTACAAGGTTTGCTAGTTTGGGGTGAGATGGTGTTGTGTGTGAATTGTCCACCAATATTTATTTATTTATTGTAATCACTCATTCAGGGAGTTTCCTGCCTTTTATGGGAAGTGAGTTCAGTTCAGTGAATTCTAATACTTATTTGAAAATGTTCACTATCAACCAAAAAATAAAAGCAGAAATTGGTTCACAGTTAGAAAAGATAGTAATAATATAGTTAAATCCTAAAATCTTCTTTTTTAAGTCTGTTAATAACTTTTATATCTATATTTGTTGGCAATATGACTTGACTAGCTGTTTAGTGTTGTGTGAACCATGTCAAACTTATTTACTTTAATTTATTTATTTGATCATATTATTACACATACCATTATCATCAGTAGCAAGGTCACCAAGTAGTTCTTGAATTCTATTTCCATTGTCCATTTTGTCTCTGAACGCAAGTTTCCACATACCAAAGAAATCACCAAATTTTATAGTTATTCTATTCGGATATTTATTTTGTAATTCCTGTGAAAAATTATTAATTAGATCTCTACAGCAGTTACTTATTATATTTCTTAATTCAGCATAAATGTTGTTGTCTTTGAATACAAGCTTCTACATTCCAAAGAAATTGTGGGCATTCATTCAATATTACATACCTACATACATACAAGTTTTACAGTAGTTCTGTTTGGATATTTCTGGTGTAATACCTGTTTAGCATATTAAGTTATTTTAATCCTTAAAAAGTATTTTGGTAGCAGCGAGCAACACGGAAGGGAGTAGCCTTAGCTAAAAATGTTGTTCAAATCTTTCTGTCATTTCTTGCAGGAGGGGAAGTTGCACACTAGCGCAAAGCCGCACTATTACATACAAAACATACCTGTTCCCGTCCATTGCCGATCATACTCACACAACCAAATCACTAACACATAAAAAATAAAGCACCATTCACAAATCTAGCCCCGCCCTCACGCCACAGTATATTATCAAACTCCATGGTCCACGCGGACTTGTACTTTGACAGAGGGGAAACGCTGTGTATGCCTACTCCCTTCCGTGTTGCTCGCTGTTTGGTAGGTATAAGCTTATTATTCATACTCATTTATTCATACCTTCTATACATTATGTGTTAGGTGTTAGTCATTAGGTACAATACTCAATTGAAAGAAATAATCATTACATATATTAATTTGAGAAATGGTCATTACATAATGCAATTAATAGTTATTACCATAGATGAAGAATTTTTTTTGCTACGCAAAAAGATCAACAAAGCGAGTGAGCGAGAAATCATTTTCAAGTGGAAATTGCTCGAGAGAAGAAGAGAAAGTGAATGAAGTAACGTCATTACAATATTTTAGTATACCCGAACGTAACAGTCTGATTTCGTCGTGGTGAAAATCGTGTATTTTTTAATTAATTCTTGGATTGCAGACGATTTTATTAAATTATTTATATTATGGCATGTTCTGTGCGTGAATGTGATACATGACGATATTATAATCCGAATCATTACACTAGTCACCAACACATGTAAATATGATTTTTTATCAGGTCTCCGAGCAGCCTTTGTGTGTCTTGTACATTTGACGTCTTTGGTTATTAACAAATTAAATTAGACAAAATAGTAATCACTTAAATCAATTAGAAAAAAAAATTCACCATGGGAGAAATGTAATATTCTCAATCATATATTGTAAGTTTTTAATTGTAGTACTCATCACCAAATAAACTAAAACAAGTTTGATTTACAATACAACCGATTAAAAGCTAAAAATGAAAAGATGAAGACTTTAATCAGCTGACTATTATTTTTATCATTGTATAAATTCTGACCAATAGAAACTGTTTTGCCAAACATATTGCATGCCTCTCGTAGATGCCAGTTTGTATGGGTCAACTTTAATGTTTTGTAATATCTTATCTTACCTGCAAACAGCACTAAAGATTGTTTGTATTTGTATTTGAAAAATACAAATACAAACACACAGCTAAAAATATATCAGCTGCACAATCATTTTAATTCCTTAGGTTTTAAAAGAAAGGTTTGATGTGCCTGTTATATATATATATATCTATCTGTGGACTTATTACTTATAGCTTTTGTACAAATGGTCTGATTTTTCTGCAATCTGTTTTGCATTAAAGCTGATATGAATCAGATTAATTCATTCATTCATAGTTATAATTTGTATGGGACTATACATAATTATTTCAGTATTGTTATTCATGGCTGAAACTGTACTTACATTTAATACTGGTGAGAAATGATTCAGTGACTCGTACATATAAATATGGCCAGATTGGCATTTCAATAACTCTTCAGAGAGCAGACCCAAGCCAGGGTTCACTTCTACTAAAGGAGAGCCTTTCTCTAAATGACTCTTGATTGTGTTTGTTATATTTTTTGCAGTTTTTCGATCGATCAAATACATGCTTTCTGGACTTTTATATTTCCTCAACAAATTATTAGGTAACTTTTCTATGAGGTTTTTGTGTTCAGGCGTATTTTCTAGGAAATTCACGACGTCTGCTGCGAGTTTTGGCGGGTTCTTTTCCTCATTTTTACGATTTATTTTGTGTCGTAACCTCAAACTATACTTAAAGTGGTCTCTCCTTACGGCTAAATTTAAGTTACCCAGAGATCTTTGCAACATCTTTCCTAAAATCTAGTTGTTTTACGAGTTTCAAGTGTTCACAAGTAGTAGGATAAATCACAAATGTTATATTTTATTGTACCAAAACAATGAAGACTCAAAACATTCTCATGTAAACAAACAGAAATGTAAAGAACAGATGTGACAGATGTCAGACAGTCAGATGTTGTCAAAATCACATACCTATCTAGTATGAGAAAGGTCAAAGAGATCTAAGCGTTCCGAAACACCAAGATTGAGTCTTATAATGGCGTTTGTGTTCAATGAAAATATTTGTCTAAATGTATGTCAATGTTTGTGGTTATCTAAAGTGTTATGAGATAATATAATTTTTATTACACACTTAGCTTACTTGGTTTTCTTAGTATACGGGGATAACTAAGGAGTACATTTTGTCATAATGACAAGTACCTACCCGGAAAACATACGAGAGAAATAACTATCTTCTTCTATCTTGATTAATTCGGAACGGACAGTGATAATTATGGTATCTTGATAGTCCAAAAGCCAAAAGTTTGGTTTGTATTATGTAACCCATGTAACCCGAATAGTTCCCGACCTCGTTATATTCTCGGGATACAAAGTATGTATGGGTTATTCCAGACCTTTATTTATCTATGTCCCAAATTACATCCAAATCCTTTCATTAGTTTTTGCATGAAAGAGGAAAGAGTAACAAACATACATCCAAACGTGAAACCTTGTTTGAAACAAGGTTTCACGTTTGGATGTATGTTTGTAACCCATGTAACCCGAATAGTTCCCGACCTCGTTATATTCTCGGGATACAAAGTATGTATGGGTTATTCCAGACTTTTATTTATCTATGTCCCAAATTACATCCAAATCCTTTCATTAGTTTTTGCATGAAAGAGGAAAGAGTAACAAACATACATCCAAACGTGAAACCTTGTTTGAAACAAGGTTTCACGTTTATAAAATATTTGCAGGATTATGTATGTACCTTTAAGCAAAGAATAGATATTTTTTAAGCCAATGACTTAAAAAATGATCGTGCGTTCAAGCATACTAAAAAATATCAAGTTGTATTTAAGTATGCTCTTAAGGTTCTTTAAGGCGTTTACAGATTATCTGACGTCTGACACTATTAACCAATAGTATTTTTATTTATAGAGGTAGCTATTGTGCTATTACTATCATTAGTTAGCCATGAAGTGATGCGGCAATGCTGAAATACTGATATATCGTCCTTCGAGCCAGTTTTATCAATAACTTTTTTCGGTAAGTAAATCTGGAGCCGTCTTACAGATTGGAATTTCTTTTATCATGGAAGTTACAATGATTACAATCCGTCACGCTTGCGAATAATGGTTTGGTGGAGGCTCAGCATATGAGTATTTTGTGATGTTTGTTGAAGATATCCACCTATTTCCTCCAAGTTTCTCCACGATGTCATCATTCAACATTACGAAGAAATTACACATATGTTTGTACAACAGCAATTGGAAAACACTCGAAGATGTGGGTGCGGCTGTCGAGATACCACAGCCGATTACAAAACGGGCGATCATCCACTAAACTTTTACTGCTTCCAAAAACATCATAGGTGATATTATTGTAGTATATTTTAATAATGGTTTAGCTATTTTGAATATGAGACTATGGAGCTAGCCGGAGTTCGCAAGATATGTTGAAAGCGCTATAAACGTTATGGAATTGTTGAAATTCATCAATATACAGAGTTATTGGTAATCAAACTGCATATTTTTAATGGCATGCTAAGTACATCAAAATATGACAACTCTAGTTCTATTTTTTTTAATCGTAATTTTTTTATGTAACGCTTAAAAAAAAGTGAATTTGCCCGGACTAAAAAGATCGAACTCTTCGTAACAAGAGCGCGCGCACTTTTTGACGCTCGGTTAGAGGACAGTAAAAACTATATTTTTTTGGGATAGGTATATATTGAGGTTTTACCAAATTTGTAGAACAAGAGATGTTTGTTTAAATATGCAGAACATTAAATGGATACAGCCTGATTACCAGTAAGCCTTTACTCTCCCTTATATGCCCATGGCATTATAGGATCCAGGAATTTATGTGGGAAGTTGCGACCTACCTCCTACCTACCTACCTACTAAGTGCCTACCAATAATAAATAATTCAACTTCAACTTTTGCTTTATGACTCATCTTATACCTACCTTTAAACGAGCAATTCTTGTACCTATATAAATATGTATATATATATAGAATCTGAATCTCGGAAACGGCTCGACGGATTTACATGAAATTATGTATGTAGGGGATTTCGGGGACGATAAATCGATATAACTAGGTCTTATTTAAAAAAAACGCATATTATGCGCGTTTTTAGACAATGAAAAACTGTCACATTAGACATTAGAATGTGAAGGTAAATTTCGCCGCATGACGCGACAGCATAATTAGCTCAGACGGGAAGTCGGGCGCTCATAGCGGTCACGAATTAGTAGCTCCGGGTTCGAATCCAGACGGGTTCTCTTTTTTTTTCAATTCGTTAATATATTTTCTTGGAGTCTTTTATCTGTAGGTATCTAAGTATATTTAGTATTTAAATCGAGCAAAGCTCGGTCACCCAGGTACTACCTATATAATAATTAAGTAATATTTCTTAAATCGTGACGTCTGGCATTCGTGACGCGGCTCTAATGAATACCTAAAGTAGAGGTATTAATACTATTAATAATTATGATTAATTAACCCCTGACGATGCAACCGCTCCGCACATTACCTCGATCCTGAGGTTGTTATCATCAGCGATAATCGTTGACTACAAACCAGATAGGTGTGTACTTACCAAGTATTTGGCGTCGCACCACTTTCGTTCAGTATGAGTTTCAAAACAGTGTTTTACGAGTACTTATACAAATCAAAGCGGAGAAAAGAATGATGTTAATCCTAGTATTATTGCAACTTATCGTGGCAGTGTATGCGTCGGTGGTGTTTGAAGACTGCGGTGAGTACTGATAGATAAATTGACTCGTTATTGTGCACATAAAAAATAAATACACTTACACAGGAGAAGAATCCTACTAATATTATAAATGTGGATGTTTGTCGCTCAATCACGTCCTAACGTATTACTAACGGATTGGGCTGGAATTTGAAACACAGTTAGATAATAGTCTGGAAGAACACATAGGCTACTTTTTATCGCAATAAAACAACGGGAACAGGAACTACGCGGGTAAAACTGCGGGGCGCTGCTAGTAAACAATAAAATTAGTGTTACCATCGGCGGCGTTGTCGCTAAAATACAAAGTCTTGGGTCCTCCTTATTGATTATATCCATAATTCTGACGGACAAAGTTTAAAGGTCTAAGCATTTTTGTGGCATATACATTTTTCCAATAGTTCTATTCGAGCAGCCTGTGGGCTTTATTTACCAAATAAAGTGGCCAAGTGCGAGTTGGACTCGCCCATGAAGGGTTCCGTTGCAGCAAGTAACATTATATACATAGTACACGTAGTTCTTGTAGTTCGTTGTAACTTTGATCGAAGTTTCAATAATAGTGTATTTATGACGTACTAAAAAAAAACTACTCATCAGATCGAGTTCAAACTAATTTTCGTTGGTAGTTTACATGGTAATGTACATCATATATTTTTTTTAGATTTTTCATTCTCTTACTTTAAAAGTTAGAGGGGGGGGGGGACACACATTTTACCACTTTGGAAGTGTGTCTCGCGCAAACTATTCAGTGTATACGAAAATTATTTTAGAAACCTCAACATCATTTTTAAAGACCTATCGATAGACACCCCACACGTGTAGGTTTGATGAAAAAAAAAAATTTGAGTTTCAGTTCTCAGTATGGGGGGCAACCCTAATTTTTCTTTTTTTTTAATTTTTCTGTTGAAACCTTAATGCGGTTCACAGAATACATCGGTTAAGCGATGATACAATCCATAATAGAGGGCGGTAACTTGGAAGAAACCAATACACTCTCAATTTGAAGTCACCAAGATTGTTGATTGATTGATTGTTTGACTGGCCTCGTGGCTTAGTTGGTAGTAGCTCTGCCTGCGAAGCCGAGGGTCGTGGATTCGATCCCCCCACCCAGTGCAAATATTTGTGTGGTGAATTCAAATGTTTGCACTGTGTCTGGGTGTTTCTATGTATAATAAGTATGTATTTAAAAACTATTTAACTATCTAATTATATCAGCTATCTGGCTGCCATCGTACAAGCTTTGCTTAGTTTGTGGTCAGATGGTGTTGTGTGTGAATTGTCCACCAATATTTAACTATTTTATTTATTTATTGTATCTATCAGGAAAACCCCACTCAGGCAAAGCGTTCCACAGCCTAGACGTTCTTATCACAAAAGTAGACTCAAAGCTCTTCGTTCGAGTCTTTGCGACGTTAACCATGAAACGATGACGCTTTTACGAGCTATGAGCAGTCCGATAGAAAAATGGGTAAGGTGGTATTAGATCATGCAGATCAGTGGCACACTCCAAAATGCATCTTATAATAAAAACCCGCCAATCTAGCAATTGTATGGGGATGGCCAAGGCTTTAGACTTTTCACACATGGGTGTCGTTGTTTAGTTGCCTAGTGTCTAGTAGGTAAAAAAAATCACAGTCATAGGGACTACCGATAGAAGTGAAAACTAATAACTCAGCAACATAGCTTACTTTGGGATCTACGCGGGTGAAACTGGAGGGCGTGGCCATGACCATGGCCATATGGCCATCTAGGATCATCCAAGTTTACCCGAAAAATTATTTCATTTACGAACGTGACGCTTGAGCTCAATTCACAGCCCACGGAAAATCTGTATGTGGTGCGTCAAAATAAGTTTTTACGTCAAAAATATTTCCAGTAAGACTTTCGACTCCAATTCTCATCACTAGTAGGTATGGGGTACCACGGCTCCACGGCAAATATTTAATTTACGATACGTAACAATACAATTGTAATAATACTAACAGGCAGACGCAGCGTAGGACGGCCCCGGACGGACACGATGGACCGATGATATTATTTCGGTCACGGGAAGCCGACAGATGGAGGCAGCACAAGACATTAAGACTTTCATTAAGGTCATTACGGTCATTCTTCTTGTTGAAATCATTGGGGGAGGCCTATGTCCGGCAGTGGACGTCTGCGGGCTGCAGATGATGATGATGATGATGAACAATAAAATTACAAAAGGGGCGTGGCCTACTGTTGAGGAAGAGGAGTCGAGAATCCTAGTTGAAATAAATATTTATTTGACACTAGCAGTACCCCGCGATTTTACCCGCGTAGTTCCCGTCCCCGTGATTTCCGTGATTCCCCCAAATAAAAAGTAGCCGCATGTGCTATTTCAGACTGGAATCTAACTGTGTAGATACCAAATTTCAATCCGATCCGTTTAGCCGTTCCGACGTGATTGAGCAACAACCATCCAAACTTTCCCATTTATGATATTATCCTTAGGTACGTAGGTGTTTGGGGTAGAATCTATTACAATACCGAGAATAAAAGTGCACTGCGATTGGACGGGAAACTCATTGACAACATTTCGTTATCAAACGGTAATTAATTAATTATTATTTAATCTTTAGCAAGATTAAAAACTGAATTCATTTTGTAATTTTGTGTAGTTGTACATTTGTGTAGAAAGGTTTCTGAAATGTTCAGTGGGGACAAAGTACGAATACGTTTCGTCGTTGTTATCGCTTGCATACCTATGTGGGGAAAATACTTACATTACTCTACCACGAAAGTATTACAATAACACTAATATTAGAAAGGCGAAAGTTTCTATGTTAGTTCCGTTTGTAAGTTGGTACGTTTAATGACTGAGCAGATTTGAAGGAAGTAGCTACATTCGTTTTTTTGTGGGGTTATAATGCATGGGTAATGTATTTTCGCATCATCCGCCGTGCAGGGACTCGGCGGGATAAATATGTATGTCGGGCTCAACACCACGGAGATGGTAACCCCGTGGAGATTCCTGAGCCTCGCATCCCGGGAATTATGTACATTACCACACCCTAAAACACTATCGAAAAACTGTAAAAACGTGAATCACAGTAATAAAAACTACGTAGGTAGTAGTGATAGGACTCTTTGCAGAGCCTGCCTTGGGAATTGCCATAGCTTTGACAATTATTCTACCGAGCAGTAATGGGAAAACATCATTTTGCTCCTGTTTGAAGGGCAATGGTTCCAGTGAAGTTGAAGTTTAGTTCCAGTGAAGTGAGATTTCTTACAGCAAAGCCAGATCTCCTTGTAGAAGCCGAGACGTTCTACGGACAACTGTACTCCTCACACGCACCGAAGTCCACGACTCGAGACTACAGACGTCAGACGTGCTAAATCACCTCGCTACTTCACGGATGAGCTACCGGACATCAAGATTCCCGAAATCGAGATGGCTTTTGCGCAGCTTAACAAGAACAAGGTGCCTGGAGATGATGTCATTATACATCTAAGCTCTTAAGAGCTGGTGGGCGTCCTGGAACAGCTTCGGAAGCTATTTAATGCTGTCATCGAGAAAAGTATAATGCCAGAGGCGTGGTCTAGAAATGTGGTCACCTTGTTCTTCAAAAAAGGCGATGTCAAGTCGATTGGCGCTACATTAAGGTGTTGAAGTGTCTATACAGCACACCGCACAGCCGCAACCATGACCGTACAAATCCAAGATATCCAGACAAGACCAATACTTCTGCAGCGTGGAGTGAGACAAGGAGACGTTATCTTTCCGAAGCTCTTTACCAACGCTCTGGAGGACGTCTTCAGAATACTGGACTGGAACGGTCTGGGCATAAATATCAATGGTGAACACATTTCACACTTACGATTCGCAGACGACATAGTTATAATGACAGAGTCGCGGGACTTATCGGAGATGTTGCGGACCCTAAGTGTTTCTTTCAGACTGGTGAGTTTCGGAATGAACTTGGGCAAGACGAAAGTCATGTTCAATTCATTCGCAGCCCCAATCGCAATCACAGTCGATAATGTCGGTATCGAAATTGTCCAGGAATACGTATATCTAGGTTCTAGGTCAAGTTATTCAACTGGGTAGAAACAACTTCGACAAAGAGGCTGACAGAAGGATACGTCTGCATTGGGCAGCGTTTGGGAAGTTGCGTCAAATACTAATGTAACCGACCTAGTCTTGAGAAGCTGAAGTGGCAGTGGGGGGATCACATATGTCGCAGAGCCGATGGACGTTGGAGGAGAAGGGTTCTGGAGTGGAGACCACGTTCGAGACGTCCCGAGGGACGGCCTCCCGCTCGGTGGACCGACGACCTGAAGAGAGTGGCAGGAAGCGGATGGATGCGGAGCCCCGAGGACCGGATTTGGTGGCGGAACATTGGAAAGGCTTATGTCCAGGTGTCCAGCAGTGGACGAATACGGGCTGGTGATGATTCCCGTGAAATTACAGGGCACAAAAAGATAAAATATCTTTGGTTGACGAGTTGAGTGCAGTGCTAGGTAGTGATTTGGACTCTTCGTGTTCAAATAGCTGCGTGTCACACGGGAACTACTGGACCGATTTCAAAAATTCTTTCTTTGGTGGATATGTACATGATCCCTCAGTTCTACGGGCGAAGCCGGAGTGGACCGCTAGTTATATATTAAAAAAACGCGAGGTGCAAGTAGTTTACATGTAGATTATTTTAACGACAATAAGTTTAAAACGATGTCGCTTTCTGGAGGTGCCAACTGTCAGATAGGTAAAAAGCGTGTTAAAAAGGCAAGGTGATATTAGATCACAAGCGTCACACTCTCCCGTATGTATCCGATATTAATTTATTTTCCTCGAAAAAACAAAAACCGACTTTAATTTAAAACTTAAATAGTTCAGATACTCAACCTTAAAACTTTAAATCTAAGTAACGTCTAATCAGAATGAAATTTGTTTTGTTATCTCTACCTACTATATGTATAAGTAGGTACTTTGATTACGTTTCCACAAATCAAAGTGAATCAAAGCAGTCATATCTGAGTCATGTCACATTCTAACGCTGGTTTCAGGAAGCGATTAACCGAGTTGATAGATACATCTGACTTGGTACGGACCTACATCGATACCGGATCTAATCCGGAATTCGTGTCTTATATCCGGAAGAATAGAACTGGAATGAGTTAAAGGATAATAGGCTTGACCGCCTTTTCATCTATTAGTATGTAGTATGAGGTCTACGTTAAAACGTGCATACTTACGTAGAAGAAACCAATAGGTACACTTTCGACTTAACGACAACAATACTGTATCCATCAGGAAAAATCCACTTAGATGACACATTCCACAGCCTAGACGTTCCTATTATAAACGTGGAGTCAAACCTCTTAGCATAAGGAACCTATTAAATGTTACCGCTGTTGGGTCTCGGTGCCTTCTCTCGCAAGGGGAGAGTTAAAGCTACAATACACCATGCTGGCCCTATGCAGCTTGGTGGTTTATCTCAAACCTTTTAGTTCGAGTCTTTAGTTACTACGTTACTAGTGTTGTAAATTATTATTCATAGAGGATCTTCTCAATACAATTAAATGTAATAGATACAAATACCCATCTCACAAAAAATATTTCGCTGTTGATTGCTAGCTGACCCAAGAACTCAGCTGACTGACGTCATTCAAAGTCAAAAGCTGTGTGGTAAGTTATATTAAAACCGGCAAAGTGCGAGTTGGGCGCACCAAGGGTTTCGTGCTATTATAATGTATAAAAACGACATAAAAATTATGTCTGTTGTATGGGAATCCCTCGTCCATGGGAAAATACATGTGTATTTTTTATACTATAGATTGACGAGATAAGCAAGACATGTGCCTGATGGTAAGCAATATGCCTGTCACATAACAGCACAGTGACAAGCAGCTATTGAAACGTGAAGAGTCCAATCATTACCCAGCACTGCACTGCGCTCGTCACCCAGAGATCTGAGATAATTATATCTCTAAGCCCTGTAATTTCTTTGGGAAAATTGCCCTTCAAACCGGAACACAGTAATTGTTCGGCTATAATTAAAATTGTAGAGAACAAAATTAGTGATGGCGACATCAAAGGCGCGGCACGTATTTTGTTTTCCAGTGACACCATTGCACCAAACACACCACACACCATTCAGTCACTTCGTGACAAACATCCACCCGCAACAGCTAATCTCCACCTCCCTGTTCCACCACAATCAGATGACGTCACTATTGAGGCCACATCGCAAGAGGTTTCGGCTGCGATTACATCTTTCTTGAGTGGCTCAGCTGGAGGCCTAGATGGCCTGACACCTCAACATCTAAAAGATCTTCTATCTTTTAGCTCTGGTGAGGTAGCAGAGTCCCTCTTGAGAGATCTAACCTCTTTAGTTAACCTCATGTTATCTGGTCGAGCCAGTAGTGACGTTGTCGAAGTTTTGTACGGCGCCAATTTGTGCGCACTTTCCAAAAAAGATGGTGGGATCAGGCCAATTGCTGTTGGCACCACATATCGTCGCCTTGCTGCCAAGGTGGGTTGTAGGAAAAAGGTTGCTTTTTTGAGCTCCCTTTTCCAACCAATACAACTCGGTTCTGTCCGGACCTTCCTTTACCAAAATTCGGGAGAGGTACTGTTAAAGGTGGACGTCTAAAACGCCTTTAATTCGGTTGATCGAGGAGCCCTGTTGGCCCAAGTGAAGGATAAAATTCCTGACCTGTACAATTTTCTTTGGCAATGTTATGGCGAGCCCACAAAATTGACTTATCAAAACAATCATATATTATCCTCCGTCGGCTGTCAACAGGGTGATCCCTTCGGCCCTGCGACCTTCGCCTTGGCCATTCACCCTATAATTCAAAGTCTTCAGTCCAAACTAAACGTTTGGTACTTGGACGACGGAACTTTGGGGGGCGATGTGAATACTGTTCTAACTGATTTACAAAAACTCATAGACGGTTTTCGTCTGATTGGTTTAGAACTAAATTTTTCGAAATGCGAATGTTATCACCTGTATTTTGTTTGCCGTGTATTTCACTATAGTATTATTTTTAATACTGGGATTTGAGTCTAAATATGTGTCATTTAGTGTAGAGGGCGCCGGTGGGATACCATTCACTTCTACCCGCCATCTCAAAAGAGTTTTAGAGGGGTTGGCGCTATAAGTAGATGGAGCTAAGCCGTTGAAGAGCATTCCGTTGTGAAATTTTATATGAGAAAGATCTAACAGTTGTCGATATAAACCCTTACATTTATTTAATTGGTTTATTTTTACTCAGTTGATAAAATCAGAAGTGCTATGAACACCACGCCTGGAAATCACAACACAACGGTGATGAGAAATAATCGGAAAAGCAAGCGTCGCCCGCAGTTAGTTAAAAATGTTATTCTTGGATCAGTGGTTTCAGTAAAAGCGTAATGTACACGTGAGTAAGCAACAGTTTTATATTACGATTTACTTTGAAGAAACGATTTTAAAAATTGTTTTAACCTTGTTTTTGCATTTCGAATGAAATTTATGCATACCACCGACAAGTTAAAACTATTAATTATTATCTCGTTAGGGGGTACTGTAAAATAACATTCAATTCCGGGAACTGCAATCAGAACATTTCGTAGAATGAAACATCTTCGGTTTTTTTTAAAGTTTGTGGATACTGTTTTACGAAACTTTATGAGAGGGTAGCTTATTTTGTAGACGAGTTGTTGCGAGGCACATACCATAGATAAAAAGTGTTAATCAGTTGGATATTGGTATAAATATCTTTCAGGGAAACTGTTTGAGAAAGGTCATGCATTTTAAAACATAATACAGTAATAGAAAGTGTTACATCTTTGATTTGAATTTGGTTACCGTAGTTGGGTTACAAAGTGGTTATATTCAGTGCAGTTATAAGATACCCTTATGGTTGAAATTAGAGAGATTTTAGTCAGATGATGCCGAGCTATGTACGTTACCAATGAATTGTTTTGGTATTGTTTCAAAAAATGAGATCCTTTAATTCGCTATAAATATCACTTGGGAGCGTTTATAAAAACTATGTACATAGAAGGCCATATGTGAGAAAAATATGAAACCTTGAATAGGTACGATTAGTATACTTGGAGAGATACTGTAATTGAAAGTCAAACCCAATCGAGCAGTGCAATGGCTCTAGGATGTTGTCAGGTATTATGATTGATTGCTGATGAGTTAACGTTTGAATAACGTAGTGAAGTGCAATGGCTTCAGATCCATTGACAAAGTAAGCGTTAGTGTGAAACCGTAATACCTTGGACATAAACTGACGTACTTAGTGTCGGCCTAAGAGTGGTAACTGCTAGAGAAAGCATTAAGAGTGAACATAATGAACTTTGACTTTGACTTTGACTTTAATGCCGCGTATCTAGAGTTACCAGGCGGCAGCTAAGGAAAGGTGTATGTTTGAGATTTATGGAGAATGTGGGTAATGTAGTGACGTACCTCGAGTTGCGACAATGTGAGAGCGCAACTGCTTGGGAAAGCTATTCATTACTCATCTTAAGTGGATTTATGGAGAATGTGGTAATGTAATGACGTACCTTGAGTTGCGACAATGTGACAGCGCAACTGCTTGGGAAAGTTACTCATCTTAAGTGGATATTACTGGAAGAGTAAAATTAATAAAATGAATAACTTGTGCATTTTGTTCGCAGCAACTACACCAGACTGTGACACTGCCAAGGTTGGCAGCGTGCGCAGGAGGGCCGTGTTATCACCTGTATTTTGTTTGCCGTGTATTTCACTATAGTATTATTTTTAATACTGGGATTTGAGTCTAAATATGTGTCATTTAGTGTAGAGGGCGCCGGTGGGATACCATTCACTTCTACCCGCCATCTCAAAAGAGTTTTAGAGGGGTTGGCGCTATAAGTAGATGGAGCTAAGCCGTTGAAGAGCATTCCGTTGTGAAATTTTATATGAGAAAGATCTAACAGTTGTCGATATAAACCCTTACATTTATTTAATTGGTTTATTTTTACTCAGTTGATAAAACGAACTTTTCGTTTACGACACATATCCAGATGAAGATTCGATAATACAGAAATTTAATGATCTGGCCCCCAACATCAAATCAGTTGACAAATGTTCCCTGCGCCTCCTGGGTTCACCGATTTTAGATGAGTCGTTACCACCTTTTGTCGAGGAAAAAAATCTAAATTTCACGAGAGCCTCCGATAGGCTACTCAAAGTAAACGCCCATATGGCGTTTACAATTATTCGGCAATGTCTCTTTGTTCCGAAATTTATGTACGCTTTACGATGTAGTCCACTGTGGAAACATGGTGAGCTCCTTGGGAACTTAGACAATGTTGTAAAGTAATCTCTAATATCGGTGTTGAATATATCTGACGGTGGATCTGAGTGGGAGGGCCTGGTCACAAACCTCACTACCCATACGGTTGGGAGGCCAAGGGGTCCGCCAAATTTCAAGTGTAGCTTTACCGGCATTCTTGTCCTCAGTTCATAGTACTCAAAATCTAATAGACAAAATTTTCGCACCCTCTTTAGGCCATTTGGAATATTCTGATGTAGTAGTAGCTAATTTGTGCGAGGCTAAGAATGCTTGGAGGCTGGCTTGTCCAAACAACGATTTCCCCAGATGTCTGTCATCTCAGAGACAGTGGGATCGACCGATCTGCGATCTAGCACGGAACTCTCTTCTCGATACGTGTCCTAGTATCGCGGATCGTGATCGTATCCTTGCTATGTCTGTGTGGGAATCGGGCCTTTGGTTACAAGCTTTGCCTTCTTTCAATACCGGTAGCCTATTAGATCCAACTGCATTTCGTCTAGCTGTTAGCTTGCGCTTGGGTGCGAGGTGCTATGAAGCCCATCGCTGCCATTGTGGTACTGCCGTCGACCAACTCGGTCACCACGGTCTCTCTTGCTCAAAAAGCGCGGGTCGTATTGGCCGCCACGCCATCCTGAACGATATCATACGCCAGGCTTTTTCCACCGCCAATGTCCCAGCAATACTCGAACCGAGTGGGCTTGCGCGTGACGATGGCAAAAGACCTGACGGCATGATTGTTGTGCCTTGGAAGTTGGGTCGGCCCCTAGTGTGGGACGCAACTTGCGTCGATACTCTGGGACCATCACATCTCCCAGAGACACATTGTAGGGCTGGTGCAGCGGCTAATTCAGCTGAGCGACTCAAACGGCGCAAATATGCAACCCTCGCCAGAGGTTACATATTTGAGCCCTTTGGGGTTGAGACATTGGGTCCGTGGGGGCCGGGAGCTCACCTCATTTTCAAAAGCCTTTCCGAGCACTTGGTCGACGCGACGCGTTACCAAAATGCTGGCGTTTATTTGGCCCAACGCATAAGCATTGCCATTCAGCGTGGTAATGCCGCCAGCATGCTGGGTACGCTTCCGATTGGTAGTGGGCTTGAACATCTTGATTATCTGTAGACCTTCATTGGTCTATGGATAATTCAGGTGTGCTTAGTGTAAGTAGTTGTTAGGTGTGTAGCGTAGTGTAGTTCTCATTGTATTTTAGTTGTGTTAATAAAGTATTTCAGTAATTTTTGCCCATTACTGCACTCTTTTATTTTGATGTAATTATTTAAGTATTTGTAAAGTAATATCATAATAAATAAGTTAATATTCTGTGAATACTAAATATGTATGTCTACCGTCTATCTACTTATTTCCATCACCAATATCGAGCAAAAAACAGGAGACCCCTTATATTAACTTTAGTACCTGGGTGACCGAGCTTTGCTCGGTTTATATACTAAATATACTTAGATACCTACAGATAAAATACTCCAATAGATTTAAAAAAAGAGAAGCCGCCTGGATTCGAACCTGGAACTACTAATTCGTGACCGCTATGACCGCCCGACTTCCCGTCTGAGCTAATTATGCTGTCGCGTCACATGGCAAAATTTACCTTTGCATTCTAATGTCTAATGCTAATGTGACAGTTTTTCATTGTCTAAAAACGCGCGTAATATGCGTTTTTTTTAATGAAACCTAGATCGATTTATCGTCTCCGAAATTCCCTACATACATAATTTTGGGGGGGTCACCAGTACACAGCCTAGGATTGGGGGGGGGGGGGGGTCACGAGTAGAAATTACAAACAATTAATCAAGTAAAAAAGACTTTACTAGTAGCACTCGATTTTACCCGCGTAGCTGCCATTCCAGTTGTTGTCCCGCGTTAAAAAATAGTCAGTCTATGTACTAGTAGATATTTTGTTTTTTTTTAGATTTTTTATTTAATGTATACCTACGATTTTGGAGGGGGTCATGTCCCCTGTGACCCCCCCCCTCTTCGAACCACGCATGTACGGAACCCTAAAAAGTGATGTTTTTGTAGTGCCGGGTATTTTTTTTCAATTAATTAGCACCTTGAACTTAAAGAATTCTATAAGTTGCTTCTAGTAATCTCCTTGTCAGTGTAGTTAAGATCTAAGACTTAGATGTGCTACATCTTAGACTCTAGATGTTGCATGCTTGCTCAGACTATCCCTATTCACCCTTTGCTTGAAGACATCCAGATTATCACTGACAATGCAAAAACGACTGCTAACAGCTCCCAAAGAAACAAAACTTCTCACGAGGGGAGCCCATTGCCAAATGGATAGCTTTCATCCACTGTTCCCAAGGAAAAACATTGTAAAGAGCATTAGAATTAAATCGATAGAATTAAATCTATAGGTACTAATACCACAGTATAAAGAAATACTACCACTAGTTCATCGCCTTTGATCTTGGGAGAAACGCCGATAATGTCTAGACATGGGTAGGGTTGTCGCAAACAAAATTTTGTTAGAATTTGTTTGTTCTTAAAACATACGGAAAATGTCAGCCCTAAGGCGCGCCTCTGCAGTACTAAGACGGCTTCGTCGAACGACTGTATGATTTAATAGACTGTGCTAATAAAGCTGAAGAGTTTTATTATATCTAATAATTAAAGAAAAATATTAGTGTATACCCAGAGCATTCATGGGCTTATTCCCGAAATCCCATTTTCTCCTTAAAGGGGATATGTGGATTTTTTGTCCAAAAATCCTTCCGAAATATCACAGAGGATTTATGGACAAAAATTAAACAAATCCCCTTTCGTATTTCACTGGCAGGGGATTTTTGGTCTAAGTAACCTAACCGATGCGATTTGTCACGTAGCCATATATAATAATGAACGGGTAATATGATAATTATTACTTTGACTAACTTCAACCTGCTATTTTTTTAAATCTCCGGATAAAGTGATAAATTTATCACATTGTATAAACAATTTAGTCATTTAATGAAGAGCATGTATAATAACTATTTAAGCATTAGTCCGAGAAACCCCTGCCAGCGATATGAAAGGATTTTTTTCCACAAATCTCCTTCCAAAATATCGCAGGGGATTTATGGACATAAACTCCGTAAATTCCCTTTCGGGAATAAGCCCATTCATGTCTTCTTCTTGGGGTAGCGTAGTTCGGTGGGTCGCTCTCTTCCCTAAAATATGTTTGAGGAGGGCGATGGCTGGTACATCCGTCAAGATCGTGGTACTTGCGGGACGCTGGTATGTTCGCGGTGTACATGCTACCTACGCAGTTAGAAAAAAAAACTTGTTTCCTACTCCTCTCTAAAAAACCTTTTCTTTTCTTAATCTAAGAAGTATATAAAAATAAACCAAATGATTAAGGTCACGGCTAGTGGAGAGGCTAAATCAAATAAAAAGAAACATCCAGAATTCAGACTTATTAGTAAAATTATAAAGTGAAGGTGAGTGTTGACGTACGTCAATATAAGGGGCCCCTTTTAAACCTACGCCCGAGTCACAAGTCTTGGGGTCTATTCGAGATTTCTCTCTCTGCCACACGATGGACCCGGCACCCGCACGGTGAATCCATGGAATGCTAAGAAGTTCGTCTCTCTTTTATTATTTTAAGTCTATTTTAATATTTTAAGCTGCAAGTATACGGAAAATAAACGAGTTTCGTACCATTTCGTGCGAAATCGAGTTTTTTGTTCACCAACACATTTAGCTAATAATTCTATTCGTAAAGTTTAGAGCTGTTACGTGCCACTTTGTCCGCGCTTTTGTTTGTTACTGCGGTTCGATAAAAAGTAATTACTATATTCGTCCTCAATCAAGATTACTGTATACTAAATTTCGTCAAAATGAATTGAGTACTTTAGTCGTAAAAGTGTTACAGACTGACCGATGGGCAGAGTTACTATGGAATCAATAATTTTAATAGCAGTGCCTCGATTTTACCCGCGTAGTGCGTAATACCTGTTTCAGACATTTTCCCGCAATACAAAGTAGTCTATGCGTTATTCCTACTATACTATAGTCTGTAATATAGCTGTTTTAACCCAATCCGTTCAGACGTGCCGACGTGACTGAGCAACAAACATCCAAACTTTCGCATCCATAATATTAGTAGGATTGTGGATGTGTAGCATAAGCAGCCCACTAAATGTTCCCACAGCTGGGACTCGGGACCTTCGGCCATAACCCACCACGCTGGCCAATTGCAGGTTGGTGGATGACACATGACTCCGAAAGATTCTAGGTACAAGTCGGTTTCCTCACGATGTTTTCCTTCACCGTTGTCAGTTAGCGGCATTACGCATATGACTTCGAAATGACAGTGGTGCGCGCGGTTTTGAACCCGGGCTCTCCGGATTGGCAGTCGCCGTTCTCCCGACTAGACCAGCTGTAACTTTGCTTGAAACTTTGTGGAAGTGTGAATTTGCACAAAAACAAAAACGAATGCAAAATCTGTTACAACTAATAGTTGTTTGTATACCACGTTGTTTATAATATCTATTTTATTTTTAAGTGTTTATGTTATTCTGTCGACAGGTTCTGCATACGAACTGCAAGCGGTGAACATTCAGGGATGTGGTATGCGACTGCCATGTCTCATCACTCTGGGAGAGGATGTGCCTGTCAAACTGGAGTTCAAAGCTGGTAGGTGATTCCGATTAATTATTTATTAAATTAACTACATTCCAAAAACCCCATCCATATAATATTTATGTATAATTATATAAGTAACTTCTCGGAGAAATAATGGGCAACTGATAGCCCATTACTGATAGGTACTGATACGACTCCTTGCAGAGTCCGCCTGGGGAAGTACCACACCTTTGCCAGTTATTCTACGCCAGGCAGTAATGGAAACATACTCGTAACCGTGTTCTGATTTGTAGGGCAATGTTTCCAGTTAAGTTACAGGGCATAGAGATAAAACATCTTTTATCTCTGGGTACGAGCGCAGTACAGTGCTAGGTAATTATTTGGACTCTTCATGTTCCAATAGCTGCATGTCACTGTTATGCTGTATGGCCAGGCGTGTTGCTTACCATCAGATATGTCCAGTATATCCTGCTCGTCTCGTTACTCTATACTGTAAAAAAAGCAAAAAATGTTCAAATCCTACTGGTATGGTGTTTCCAAAGATTTGAGAGCATGGGAGTTGACACAAAATGTGTACCTACACTAAAACTTAATAAAGTGGTGTGGATACGATCGTATTCAAACTGACTTATGTTAACAGGTTCACTTATGTTAAGTTTAACTCTTCGATCAGCTGACTAAAAAGGTTATGGCTTTTTTATTGCTCTCTGTAATCTCCAGCGAATTTAAACAACATAGATAATGTTGTATAGAGCAACATCAAAGCCAACACCATTTTAGCCACACGTTTTGTTTATTAA
Organism: Ectropis crepuscularia; assembly: GCA_963693475.1. Taxonomy (NCBI): domain Eukaryota; kingdom Metazoa; phylum Arthropoda; class Insecta; order Lepidoptera; family Geometridae; genus Ectropis; species Ectropis crepuscularia. The sequence continues at coordinate 12,595,776 of OY856359.1, forward strand.
TTAATTTTGGTTAATCCGGGTCTTCCGTATCTTTTGAACATTAAATTCTTAAGATCAGGCACCGTTCAAATTCAAAATAGATACCTAATAGGTAAATAATACAATAGCGGTCACATGAAAATTAAGTAGGTGGTTTGGTTTTTAATCCTTTAAACTTTAAAACACCGTCAAGAGATCATCGCTACTGCTGCAGATCAGATTGCCTTTCCCAAGATTGACCACTCAACATGATTCACGATTTTACACAATGTGTATAAATAAACCTATACTTCCCTAAAAAGATCTGGTTCTAGTTAAATCACAATAAGTATTCTGTTTCAGCTTTTCAATCCAGTAAGCTGGACCAGAACGTCGTTCTAAACATAAATCATGTGGATTTGAGAACTAATGTGACGCCGGGTAAGTCTATTTGCTTACCATAAATTCATAGTAAGTACTTAGTAGGTATATAGTAGTAGGATCTAAGATCCAGTAGCTTTTTTCCTAGAAAGGGTAGCAATTTAAAGAAGAATAGTGATTTCCGGCACTCTCCTTCTGTCGAGCATTATAATATATGCTATGCCTCGACCCTGGTCATTAATGGCAAAATGTAGACCCTCTGACCCTCCATTGGACGTTTAACGACGTCTACAAGAACTGTTGGCAAGTTGGCATACACTGCGAAAGAGGTTAAAATAATGTCCTTTGGGACTAATTCGAAACTAAACTGACATTCTACTTATGTATAAAATATAGAACTGGTTAGTCAGGTTGGGTAACTTTGAACATTTTTCTAGAACTTTTCCGAATATTATAAAAAATGTAAAGCTCGAACTGTTTTACATTTATTTATGGGTGCTCTCTTGGACTAATACTCCGAATAATTTAACTCATGAAACGAATTAAAAACGAAATATTCGATAAAATTGCAATTATGTGGCCATTCAAAGTTATCACGATTTTTGGGTATCTTTGAATGGACATATTTGGAACATCAGAAATCTCTATTTTTTTATAGTTTTACCGCTTGGGTATCATTAAACTCTACTGTTTTGAATAAAATAAACGTAGATCTGTCAAATAAACACAACTTGTCAAAGTAAATAACCTACCATTCACTCAGGGTTACTATCACTTTCATTTTGAATTGATTGAATTTGAAAATTGATTTTGTAACGGACAGTCTTCACCTGTTGAAAACATCGAACAGAAAAAGGCGCCAAACTTACGATTTGCTTTAGTAAACAGTCATTTTTATGTCACTTTTGACAATTTAAATAATTGATCTTTACGTTTGACACAGACAACATATGTATTGTGTTAAAAGTTGCAGAGAAAAAAAATAAAGAATCATCAAACCAGTTTTATTCAAAGTTATACGTAGATTCAAAGTTACCCAATATCAGGAAATGTGATCTCATTCAACCCGAAAGAACATTCCACCATTTTCGTGGATCAGTTCGGATTTAATACTGGTTTACTGCTGCTCATTATTTGTACCTACGTATTTCTATTTTTTTTTTGTCTTTGAAAGAACTAATACCACACACAGAAAGATAACATAATAACATATGTTAAGTACCTAATTTATTCTAAATTAAGAAGACAATTAGTCCATAAATAAAACAGCTATGATCAGTCTACAGCATTATATTTCGAAATCAATCCTTCATCACTTATTCAACTTATTCACAGCTGCCTTGTGCAGCTGAAGTAGTAAATTTTGTAAAATATTACAAAATTGAAGAAAACGCTTTACAGTACCTTAAATTCAGTAACAGATGTACAATTATCACTTTTACTTAGATGTTTATCGGTTTACTAGTACTTTTAATTTAAACCTTTCGCTTAGACTTGCTGCTGCATATGATTTTTCTTATTAACCTGTTTTCGAGCAAAAACAAGAGCTTGATTGTTTCCCGCCAAAACGATCAAGCCACAGACTATATACCAATCAAACCCAGAATTGTAGGGTTGCCACAGAGTGCATTTCGGTATTCTTACTATTCTTTCAATAAGAACTTATATAAATTACCAATATTGCTAACAGCTCGGCCATCCTGCAGAAGCGAGTCCTCGCGCTTTAATAATATATTGTTAAGTATACATGTTGAAGGATTTAAGTTTATTTCACATATCTTGACTAAATTATACGAGTACTTCTGTTCTGTTTCTATAGTAATAATAGCCTCTATTCAGGTAATGCTTACAATTTTTCATTGTTATTACAATTTAAAATTCTTAAATTTAGATTGCCGTCGCACCGTCTGTTTACTTATTGACAAAGGCCTCCTCCAACTGCCTTCAAACTTCTTCCAACTTCTTCCCAAACGTAAGCTTTTCTGGTCCATGTAGCACCTGCTGTCGCTTCTATGTCATCGACCCATCTTCTGAGTGGTCTGCCACGATTTCTTTTCCTCTAATTATTATGTATTCATTTCCATTTAAGCTTTCTAACAGTTATTGTAACATCTTTTATTTTTGATTTTGCTCTGAAAGTTGTTGTTCTTATTTTATCAGATAGCCTTTTTCCCATCATACACTTTTCCATGGCATTTTGAGATGTTTTTAATTTTCTTATGTGGGTATTGTTGGTCGCTCAGGTTTGACAGCCATAATATAATAAGTACGTTATAGCCCGAATCCATTATCATTTAGTTTCTATCTATATTTTAAATAATATGTACGTTACAATTTGTGTTTCAAATTAAGGAACATAATTTATTAGTAATGTTCGAAAGAAAACAAATAAAATTGAGCACATGGCATCATCAGTCACTATACGTTTCTTTAAATGTGTCACTATACTTAACAAGGAAAATATCTTCGTAGTTACATTATCAAATCAAATCATGCTTTATTGACACACACAGTTTAACAATGTTTATTATATTTTATTTAAATTTACAATTCACAATAATAAGATTGTACGACAAGAACATAGTAGGTATTATTGTTGCATAATAAATTAAGCTTCTGTCAATAAATCTCAAACTAGGCCTAAGCCTGTATCTAGTCACCTGTTTACCATGTGTCCATTTTGTGAAATAATTGTACTACAAAAATATAAGCTAGCTTTATATAATAATAGTATTTATTCCTTTCAAAATATCGAATCAGCGAATCAACGGTAGGAACAACCTTGTAGGTAAGTCAACGGTAGGTAAACCTTGATATATTGTTATGTTTTAATTTCTGACAATTATCACATTAAAATTATAATTAGAAATATAGATATCTCTAATTTCAGTCATATACGATAACATATCTACTTTATTTACTTAACATATTATAGTGTTGTGTGTGAATTGTCCACCAATATTTTTTTATTTATCCATACTTTGCAGTCAAAAGATAACCTGCATTTCATAAGAAACAAAACAATTATAACCGAATTCTTCATATTTTATACCTAATATATAATATTGTTACGCCATAACACAGGTTTAACCCTAGCTTGGGTAACAATGCTTCTCAATCTGAATTACCAATCAAGGATAGATAATCTGTACTGATTTGTGAACTTCAAATGTTTGTTAATGCCTAATAAATTTCATTTGATTTCAAATTTAATTTCATTTCAAATTTCATTTCATTTCAAATTTCATTTCATTTCATTTCATTTCAAATTTCATTTCATTTCAAATTTCAATAATTAAGTAACGTAACAATCGTTTACAACAGTTTTTGGTCTTAGTTGTAATAACTTTACTAAAAGTTTTATTCGTTGAACATAATCCAAAGTAATAATTTACTCACAAATTAATGATGATGAATCACATCAATGGTTTCTCTACTAGGCAATGTAATTATTTTAGCGTATCTAATCATTTAGCATTATAACCTGCTTCATATGGGCGATTAAATAATTTTTACTTATAGATACTTATACGGAATTCTTGATTGTTTCGTGATCAACAATCTGATAATCTCTATTGAAATTTTATTTTAATATAAAGTATTAAAACACCTATTAAACATCATCGATGACTTAAGTTTATCTGCGGCTACCACGTCTTCATATCAACCGCGGCTATTAAAGGCATATCATCTATCAGATTTTTAATATTTGTCAAAATTTCTAATACGATACAGGCCTTGAAATGTAATAGCTAATTTTATTATTACTTGGCGTTCCGCGCCTTACATTCTCACTAAAACCTCCTCGTTGAACCTTATTGATGAAGAAGTATGCACGTATGTTTCGGATCTGATCATTGTCATTGATTACTCGATAGATGATATCTTAGTTTCGACGATATTTACTTCTTATACTATATTTATTATTTATACAACATTCAATTATACTACTTAACTTAACTACTTAACTACTTTCGGATTATTTTCTGAACAGTTGATATCTTTTCAGCCTCGTTTCATAAACATGTGCGTATTGTCCTTTACGCGTAGGTATTCTATGTTATGAAGTGTGTTTATGTAAGTGTATTTTAATATAGTATGTTCATGCATTATATTATTTATTAGCCACCCACCCCAGCTTCGCTTGCGGTAGGTATATTTATAGCCTAAATCCCTCGAAGACCACGCACACATCCAACGGTGTAATAACGCATTTACTTTGAAATTATATGTATTCTATTTGTGTAATTATTTATGTACGTAAGTACCTATATCATGGATACCACACCCATACGTTTACTTGTTACCTTGTCCTAGCAACCAAAAGGTCATCTAGAAGAGATCTCTATTAGCGATAGGATAGACTTTTGTGTACGACATTTTAATCACAAGTTTACTCACTTTTTTGTATTGTTTCGTGATATAATAAAGTATTTTGTATTGCATTGTATTGTTTTCTATACAATCTTAAAAATACTCTAATAAAGTCTAGGATTTGAATCTATAACTTCTCCTTGGGACTCCTATTCTAAAGCATCCAAATGTGGGTTGACAGCTCGATATTCGATGTCGCAATTGAATTCTTGGAACTACACCCTTCAACGAGCAATACACGGTACTAGATCTCTGTTAGTGAGTGTGGTTCTCGGCGCATTGCGGTCTGACAATATTTTAAGTTGCATACTCTGAAGGTTAACTCTAAATTTACCAAAAGAGGATGATAATGATAGGGTTTCAGGTTCGAACGAGTGGAGTTTTTGCTCCTCTTTGTCTTTTTACTGTTAAAAGAGACTGTCCTAAGGACCCAAGAATACTTGCCACGCCGTACTTAGTTGAATCTATGTGGACCGGCCAAACGGCCCGCAAATCATGGAAAGCTGTTTAAGCCCAGTTGGTTCTTCGATGTACTTAGAGTACCCACTTCGAAACCGCCTTCAAGTCCAAGCTTTAAACCGGTAATACTGACGGCAAACCCCAGGGAGTCTGTTAAGTTGTAGCGTGAAAGAAATGCCACTTCGATACTTTACTTCGGCTTAACCCGTATTTTTTTGTCACGAGACATACGATACGTCTTGTACTCGTATATTGCTGGCTTCGTATCCTTATCTCATCAATTGTGGCAAACTCCTAAATCTTTTTATTTTTCCGACAAGAAGCAATCGCTTTATTCAACGAGAAAATTATGTAGTTACGATGTTTTTTTTTTAATTTTGGCTGCTAGTCACAATTGAAGAAGTGCCCTTTATTATCAAATGCCACGGGACAGATATCACTCATTATAACTTGTAGGTATAACTCGATTTACTAAAGTACTGTTCTAAACCGAATCTTCGCTTCAACGAGATTTCCGATAACATTTCCCTGACCACCATCAAGTGTGAATTAGGAAGGCATCAATGCAGTAATATAATTATATAGATACTAGCGGCCCGCTTCAACTTCGCTCGCAAACCTCCATACAAAGACTATCCCATCTTTCATTTCATCATCATTTAAGTTGGATCAAGCCTTACACGGTGCGCAAACCAGATTACAATCGCAGAGTCCGTCGCTGACAAACAACGTAACACGTAATTTGTGAATGTTAAGATTTATTTTATTATTTATGAATTGAACGGTGTGTTTAGATTGCCTCTTTATACTTGTGATTTTATTGGAACAGTATGTGATTGTATTGATCGCCCCGGACCAATAACAACTTCATTGTTCAACTTAAGAAAAACTCTTGTTTCAGACCTATTTTCGAAAAGAGGTCATCTGGTGTATTTGTAACTTCCATATTAAATTCTTAATACAACTAGTACATGCCAATTTTACACCATCATTCGATAATACCAGAGTATTATATTATAAGCTATTTTATTAAACACAAAGTAACATTAACATTATTAGGAATAGCGAGTTCTAGTTTTTGTTCAGTTAAACCGTGATCAACTAATCCATTCAAAACTGATCCTCGACAATATATATGTCGACATTTTCTGATACAAGCTTTTATGTCTACGTTCACTTTGAGCAATGGGTCTAATGGTTTGCAATTTGATGCTCTTAATCGATCGTCAATTATGTGTAATTAACAGTCGGCTACCTTCCGTATCTCTCTCAACATCTGCGATATTCTTCTTGTGTATTGTGTATTCTTTTAAGTAACTAACAATATTGCCTTCATGAGACCATGTCTTGCAAGTTTGGCAAGCTTTAAAGCCTAATAATAATAGTAATTCGGCATGATTGTCTCAGCGGCCGCGGGAGAATGCCTAGCTAAGCTTTGTTATCCATTCGGCCCAGCTATTAGAGTAACGTTCCTGAGATTTTGCAATGCCTGATTATTGTGTAAAGCAAAGTGGACTATTTCCTTTTCGTCCCATTCGTAAATTTTGACACATTACTTTGTAACTCAAATCATTTTGGTTCAAAATGCGATGAACAGAAGTGATATTGCAAAGAGTAAACCAAACTTTTTTTAAATAACTTAATGCGTCGCTAAACAACTCTTCGTTAAACCACGTCAAATTTACACCATAAATCGAATCTATATATTTATGTGCGGCTGTGGACTTGCCTGTTGAAATCCAGCCTACCTTCCACATCCTCGCCTTGGTTCTAAACCGTGTCAATTTACACCATTACTTAAACAAATTCAAATTAGAGCGCTTGTGGACTTGCCTGTTATCCAGACTCCCTTCCACTTCCTGGCTGCGGATTTCAGTATAAATTTACACTATTACTGAACAAGTTTAAATTAGAACGCTTGTGGATTTGCCTGTCATTCAGACTCCCTTCCACTCCCTCGTTCCGGTCCTTGTCAATCGGTGGAATACTCGTTATCTGAGCGCGCCCTTTGCAGCGCTCGATTTCAGGTTCACTTTCCATGTCGCAACTTTCGACGCTGCGGCCTTGATACAGTCTAACCATAATCTGCAACTTCCAATAAAGGCATTAATAATTGCTCAACCTACTTTTAACTCCATCTTTCTCATATATGAGCAAGTACTTTCATCAGATCACTTTAGTCTAGAACACTGCTAAACTGCAATGAGAAGCTCTGGTACCTACTTTCTACCTTGATAATACTAGGCACGTGTGACTCTAGTTTCAATCTATAAAAGTTTTAACTCTTTACATTTTGTACATACACACATTGAGTTACATCTTGGCTGAACAATAGCCACCTCAGTCGCAGTTCACAGCTCAACTCCATTCTCAAAGAATGGCACATGCTGTGACTTAAGATCAAATTACTGGCAATGTCAATTTAGTTTATAGCTATTGGTAGAAAAGTGGAGTTTAATTTAATATACGTCACATGCACATGGTTATCTGACTCAGCAGTTAAATACAGTTTCTTAAAAATATTCTACGTGCGAAAGATTATCTCTCAAATTGAATTAATCGCTAAAACGACTAGACAAAGACAATTTTTACTCTGTCCGGATCTCCATGTAAGTTATAAACATAGTACCAAGAAGGCAAAAGCGAGTTGACGTCAAACCATTAGAACTGATTTATATACTAAATGCATTACCGCTTCGCTTCGTCATGGTACTCTACATTTAATAGTTTCATAGTATTCTGAGGATATTTTATTATGATGTGTGATACGGTTTGTACATACAACTTCAACGTCTGACCCATGGTCTGACATGCATGTCTATTGAGTCACTATTTTTATTCCCACGGCTGGGACTAAAAAGGTACTTCTCTTAAAAAAAAAGACAAACGCCATTATCCATCACTCTAGCTAAGTGCCGCTGGACGGATAACGATTCCCTGAAAGATATCGTTCTAGGTCCATACCGGTCCCCTTGTGACTTACAGGACATGTGTCATCAGGCATCATCATAATATGACTTTAGCGGTCATGACAAAGTTTCACTAACAGAACATGGAGAAATACTCAAACATGCGGTCGGGATTCGAACCTCGTGTAAATCGAACGTTCTCACAACTAGGCGACCAGTTTTAAAAATAACGCTTTAATAAACCTCAAAGTAACGTTAATGGTCTGTCCAGAATTACTGACATTGCGGTTATTGGTGTTACATACATATTTATCGAGGCATGATTTTCGAAAACTGTAATTATGAAAGAGAATCTTTGTAAAATGGCATACCCTTTTTAAATTGCATAGAAAATATGAATAGCCGTCATTTACACATTAATTATTATGTGTATTATTGTGTACACAATTAGACGGATATAAAGGCACATGGCCGATATCAGGGTCTTTATCAGAAGCTTCCATGTTCATACACGGGCGTGGATTATCGGGCGAGAGGAATGGAAACCACAATTTTAGTACAACACACTCTAATCAACTATTTTACAGTATTTCTACAAAATATCACTAGCACGGTCTCAATATTTAAATCAACGATGTACGAACGACACTCCGCCGAACACGTAATGCGCATATGCGATGCAAACCGATTTCTAGCTCAAAAACCTTAAGCTTCGACCACCATCTTCGTTTGCTTGCCGCACGTTTTTTCATTAGCGTCCGGAGTTGTGTCAGAGTGGAGAAACGTCAACTGTCGTCGCAGCTGTCTCTATCAGTTACGTTCCTCGCCACTCTAAAATAATAGACGCGCCGTCACGGCCGGACTGACATTCGCACGTCCTCGTGCATTCGCTGGTGTAGATACAGCCCTCACTCCTCAGTTAATCTGCAAAGATGAAACACAGCTGGAACACTCATCATCGCTCGCCTATTCCTGACACTGTATCTCAATTTGTTACTCAATTAGTTACTCGTTAAATCTCATCTCAACATCTGTCCATCACGGCACGTCGCATCACAATACACTGGACCGGACAACCAACTCTGGCGTCCCTTCGACCAGGCCACATCAAATATCAACCCAACACCAGCATAGCGATATGATCCGGAACTTCGGCCAGTATAAGCCAGTCCCTTAGACCGTCCACTAGCTGCACACGACAGGCACACTCTGTGCCATACACAGGCACACTCTGTGCCACACACAGGCACACTCTGTGCCACACACAGGCACACTCTGTGCCACACACAGGCACACTCTGTGCCACACACAGGCCACACCGAGGCCACACACAGGTATTGTAGACTGACTATTAAGACATCGACCCATATGAGCCAGTCCCGTAGACCAGCTACTCTACCGTCACACAAACACACACGTAAAACCCCACATGGAGACATGAGAATTAACATGGACAGTAAACTGGGATTCATATTCATATGAAGTAGGTACTCACAACTCATTATTACTCGTCACGCTCAGAGGCAGAGAGGGTTCCAGAGCTAGCGGTAAGAGTGCGACTAGATACCGAGACTGTATCACTATCATCATCAGATGGCACCGCTCCAATCTCTTGACTATGGACCGCCGTCTCGGCCTCCTCCGAGTCGTTTATTAAGGAAGCGGCTGCTTCAACTAAACCATCATAGCCTCCGGGTACTGCGCGCAAATTTTCGTGAGCATATTTGTATGTTCGATTAGACCCATCAATGTCTCTTAGCTCGTACCTATCGTTATCTAAAACTCGGGTGATCGTAAATGGACCTCTAAATTTTCGTTGTAATTTGGTCTGATTACGCTCGCTACATTTTATGAACACGAAATCGCCTTGAGAGAAGGGTTTCACGACTGCCCTACCGCGGTTGAAACGATTTGTATCCGACTCCGCGGCCTTCTCAATGTTTTCGGAAGCATTCTTTCGGATCGAGTCTAAATCCAAACGAGGCTCAGGTTCCGGGTTAGGGGATATACTAGACATGCCTAATGACTGTGTTCGCGTACCGAACATTAGTTCCGTGGGTGTGTAGCCCGTTACTCTAGAACGGGTACTATTTAGTGCGAGTTGGACCTCGGGAAGCTCGTCACGCCATGTCTTGTTCGGATCATTCTCTACAATTGTAAGCAAGCTCTTCAAGGTGCGCATAACCCGCTCCACCTGGCCATTAGCTCTGCTAGAGCCAGTGGCAATTAAATGGAGCTCTATGTTATGGTCACTACAAAATTGTTTGAAGTCTGCGCTAATGTAACATCTACCCTGATCTGCTACAATTCGCTTGGGAGCGCCGAAAAGACAAACCGCTTTTTTAAGAGCTTTAATGGCACTAACCGCATCGAGCGAAGCGGTGTACTCCAGAAGAACATACTTAGTAAAGGAATCTATTATTACTGAAGCATATTCTTTCCGGTCACTCTTCCCACTAAGCTTACCCGTGATGTCAACATGTATCGTGTGCCAAGGAGTGGCAACTTTTGGGATCGGGTGGAGTTGGATTTGTTGAGCTCCCGAACACCCTTTTGACGCTTTACACACGATACACGAATCCACAAATTTTCGTACTTGCTTAGCCATTAGTGGAAACCAATACTGCTCATATATCTTGTCTAGAGTCTTTTCTGCGCCGAGGTGCTTAATTTCAGTGTGAACATGATTGATCAATGTCCATGTCAAAGATCTTGGCACAACCGGGAGCCAAAAGGAATTCCTGTTACGCTCGATTTTCCTATAAAGTATACCTTTACGTACATCATAAGTATGAGCAATTGCTTCGGGTAACTCTTTATTATTATGCTTGCTAACAAGATCTCGAATTTCGCTATCACGTTTTTGCTCTACTGCAAGCCAACCTTGGTGCAGTTCAATGAAATGGACGTCTCTACTTTTCTTTGATGTGTCAGATTCACCGACTATGCAGGACGACCCGGGCAATGGATCTGAGAGAGGATTTCGCGATAAGAAGTCAGCATGTTCCATGCTACTTCCTTGTTTATAGATAATGTCGAAATCATATGCTTGTAGAAAGGCCCACCAGCGATGAACGCGCGGGGTGAGGTCAGTTTTTGATTTGGATGCTTTGAGAGAGTTACAGTCGGTAAAGACTGTAAAATGTTGTCCATACAAATAATGCCGAAAGTTTTCGACGGCCCGAACGACTGCCAAGGTCTCTAATTCGTAAGAATGGTATCGCGATTCCGTGTCAGTCGTTCGTCGACTGAAATAGGAAACTACGTGGGGTACATTTTCTTTTCTTTGGATTAGTATCGCACCATAACCTTCCGAACTGGCGTCGGTATGAAGTTCTATAGGGGCGTCACGGTCAAATATGGTCAAAACCGGTTCCGACGTAAGTATAGCCACGATTTTTTTGTGAATAGCATCGTGGACCTCTGTCCATCTGATGGGACCTTTCAATTTGGTCAGTGGATACAGCGGTCCTACAAGACGGGTAAAGTTTGGTATAAAACGCCTAAAATAGGACGCAAGGCCTAAGAATTGCCGAACATTGGTAGCCGTTTTAGGAGATGGAGCATCTACCAATGCTTGTACTTTCCTAGGATTTGGAGTAACTTCTCCTGCCCTAATCACGTATCCCAGATAATCTACTTCACTTTTCATAAAGGCACATTTTTTAATGTTAAACGAAAACCCAGCGTCAGAGAGAGCTTTCAAGGTCGTTTCAAGACGTCGTAGCCCTTGAGTGACGTCATCGGAGTAGCATAAAACGTCATCCATATAGGCTAGTGCTGCCTGGTCTTTAAGCGGCCCTAGAGCTTTGTTAATGCACCTTTGGTATACTGACGCTGCATTCCTTAAACCGAAAGGCATGGCCAGATACTCGTACTGGCCATCTGGAGTCACAAATGCCGTTCTCGCAATGCTGTCACCATCCGGATCAACTAATATTTGGTGATAGCCCGAAGCCATGTCTAACGACGAGAAGTAATGCGCCCCATGAAGCCGGTCTATCTGTTCGTCAATTATAGGTAAAGGATAGTGCTCGGGTCGTGTGTTAGCATTGAGTTCCCTATAATCTACGCACATCCTATCGGTGCCATCCTTTTTCTTGACCAAGAGAATAGGACTAGCAAACGGTGATGTGCTTTCCCGAATAATACCTGCCTGCAACAATGACTCTACCTTTTCTCTAACTATTTCTTTTTCCGCGGGGGCCAGTCTATAAGGACGCCTTTGTACGGTTTTGTTTGGATCAATGGGATTTATACGCAGAACACCGTTCGTTACACGTCGTGTCGGTATGCCGTCGATGAAAAAGTCACTATACTTTTGTAATATCTTAATTAAAGCACTTTTCTCATCGCCTTCTAAGTCAGTGTTAATGTCAGTAAAGTCAAAGTTATTCAGTTTTTCAGCCACATTGACCTCTTTTTGCAACGAAAATATCACACGCTCATTGTCAATATTAACTTCAATCTTATTTTCTAAGAGGTCTCTACCTATGAGTACTGGCTCAGCGATGGCACCATCAGGCACTATATGAAAAAGCAATGATACAGATATGCCTTGTACATTGATGGTGCTAAGAACCTGTGAAACACATTGCACATTGTTGCTACCTATACCTTTAAGGTATACCAAATCATTATGCAAAGTACCCGGAAACTTCTCGGCAAAGCTACACTTCAACAACGAACAGGCTGATCCACTATCAAACAAAAAGGAAACGGGCTCACCAGATGATGTAGTCAAGGTGCTCTTAGTTGCTTTGCGCTCGCAGATATGAACTTCTTTTACCGCCACTGCGCCACCTGCACCACCTCCTTTCCGGTCTGGACACGCCGAGGCAAGGTGACCCGGTTGCCCGCACACAAAACAGGTGATCGTTCGTGCTTTGTCGATAACCCTTGGCATTTGGTTCACATTCTTGTCAACAGCAGCAGGCTCTTCCCGTCGCTTGCGGCAGTCAAAAGCTCTGTGCCCCGGTGTACCACAGCGATGACATGTTCCAAAAAAACGAGATTCACCGTAGCGAGGTCTTTTCACATCAACCTCGTGATTTTCATTACCCTCGTACTTCCGCTTGAGCGAAATTCCATTGAGCACTCGAAAGAGTTGAGATCTGGTAGTCGGGTTATGCGAATGGAGCTCCCTTCGAATCACAACATCCTTTTGACACAATACCGAAGCCACAAAACCCGTTACTATATCTTCGGCCATTTCCGTACGTGGAATTCTCTTTATAATACTCCAAAGACGCATCGCCGCCTCACAAGCAGTTTCTTTGAGAGCGATTTGAAAACGCAACACTTCGTCAAAATAGTCTTGAGCTAACATGGGCTTGGCAAATTTCGCTAGTAGCAGCTCTTTTATTTGAGGCCATGTCAGCTGGGAAGCTTGCAGTTTTGTTAAGCAGGTAACAGCTCGTCCTTTAAGGGCATGCGTCAGCAACAACAATAACTCGGCACCTTCTAGACTTCTGCTGTTAACTATTATCTCGGTTACTTTGCACCAACCTTCAATGTCAGCTTCGGCATCATCGGGGTCAAATCGGATCAACTGCGTTGTCGTACTGCTCGTGGATCGAGGCTGAGTACTTGCCAATACTCTGGACAGCAATGTCTCCATATGAAGTAACAGGTTAGGCGCCGTGGACGAGTTAGGCGTTTCATTACTTTGTGTATTCTCCTCTGAACGTAGCCCTGCGCATCCCACTTCTGATAAAGGCACATGGCCGATATCAGGGTCTTTATCAGAAGCTTCCATGTTCATACACGGGCGTGGATTATCGGGCGAGAGGAATGGAAACCACAATTTTAGTACAACACACTCTAATCAACTATTTTACAGTATTTCTACAAAATATCACTAGCACGGTCTCAATATTTAAATCAACGATGTACGAACGACACTCCGCCGAACACGTAATGCGCATATGCGATGCAAACCGATTTCTAGCTCAAAAACCTTAAGCTTCGACCACCATCTTCGTTTGCTTGCCGCACGTTTTTTCATTAGCGTCCGGAGTTGTGTCAGAGTGGAGAAACGTCAACTGTCGTCGCAGCTGTCTCTATCAGTTACGTTCCTCGCCACTCTAAAATAATAGACGCGCCGTCAGATATATTTTGTTTTTATATAAAAATAATAACAAAATCACAACTGGCTTGGCTGTTTGCACAATTATAGCCAGACTATGTTTGTATTTTGAACATCTCGATAATGCGGTATAGGTTGCAGTCTGCTTGACTTATTCCAGTAATAGAGATAGTGAGGACCGCATTGCGTGAAAAATTCAAAAATGGTAAGTACCTATACGGACAAAATCCACTTAAGTGATATTGTTCACTCCAACGATCTCAATACACAGATGTGCCCTCCCAAACTTCAGGGCGCACGGAATCATGTCTTCGTTGGGAAGAGTGAGCTCACTCCTTCCGTTCTAGTCGTTTGTCACTATTCGTTGTCAACAACCACAGTAAGTAGAACCACAGTATATCGCGCCGCTAGCGATTCTAGGATCAAGTAGATTGGTTGTGTGTAAACTACTTACGATACACATAGAGACGCAGTTTATTACCAATTTCAAGGTGCTCAGGGTCCATCTGTTGGTATATATCGATGGTTCACTCTGCAACTCATTAAACCAAATTAGATCGTTTCATTAAACCGTACATTTTATAACAAATGAAATACTGATCATAGAGTTTTCGTATTGAGTGACATTAACAAGCACATGATAAGTGTGGAGATAAAAAAACATTGAAAAGAAAAAAAAATATATCCCATGGGCGGGATCAACGGACAATTATATAATTTTCTATTATTGATTATATTATAGTCTTCTTGTCCGCCGATCCCACTTCTGAATTGTTAAGTACCTAATTTATTCTAAATTAAGAAGACAATTAGTCCATAAATAAAACAGCTATGATCAGTCTACAGCATTATATTTCGAAATCAATCCTTCATCACTTATTCAACTTATTCACAGCTGCCTTGTGCAGCTGAAGTAGTAAATTTTGTAAAATATTACAAAATTGAAGAAAACGCTTTACAGTACCTTAAATTCAGTAACAGATGTACAATTATCACTTTTACTTAGATGTTTATCGGTTTACTAGTACTTTTAATTTAAACCTTTCGCTTAGACTTGCTGCTGCATATGATTTTTCTTATTAACCTGTTTTCGAGCAAAAACAAGAGCTTGATTGTTTCCCGCCAAAACGATCAAGCCACAGACTATATACCAATCAAACCCAGAATTGTAGGGTTGCCACAGAGTGCATTTCGGTATTCTTACTATTCTTTCAATAAGAACTTATATAAATTACCAATATTGCTAACACATAAGACATAAACATAACAGAAGTAGTTAATAACATGTCGCGTGTTTTTCTCATACTCTATAATTTGAATCAGGTGATTAGTTGCTTAAAATTGCAACTACAGTAGAATGTGAACGATGATAAAGAGTGTGAAGTAGTACATATAGGTACCTCTGTATGTCGAACTTGAAGGAACACGCTTAAAAATGCGTGTTGTAGAGTTTTCGACTCATAGACAACTTCGATTTAAGCTGATTTTATAAGGAAACATTAAAATAGTAATCCTAGTTATAGAGGTAAATGACATTTTCATTTGCAAGTTAAATCATACGTAACACTATGTTTTGTTTGTTTGTTTGTTGTCATCACATTGTTTACTAGTTTAGACAGCATAAAACATTGTTTGTTAGATTTTATTTGAGTATTCATTTATTTCCTGTAACCTAACGTACAAAACAGTTTACAAGTTTACATTAATTGAACATATCAAACAAATAAAAATACTCAATAATAATTTCATTTGAACACCTTATAGATAGGAATATTTCAATTACTTAGTACATTAAATCGTTCACAGAAAGACAAAGTATGTTGTTGCGTAATAATTTCTTTTTGTACAACGGGTTCGTTAGACAGTCTTGTGGTAAAAGTTAGATTTTAAATAATCGTGTTGTAAAGTATGTGAAATCAAATATTGCTATGGTCGAGATACGATTTCTTTCACAAACGTTTTTAGGTTACGTGATTATTTTTTTCGTATCTCATTCAGCAAACCCTTTCATTTGATACCCATATCATGGGGGTGGATTTCAAACAGTCAGTCGGCCATCTTGGGGAGGCCGCCATATTGGATTTGTAATGACGTTTCTTAGCTAGTCATGTATTGTCATCAGAACTCAGGGCGTGTGCAAAATTTCACCCTAATCGAAGACCGGAAAGTGGGTCAAATTAAGATTCCAAGATTTTCTTACATACATACATAGTTAGTTACAAGTGAAGCTAATAAAATCGGGCTAAAATAACATGTTGTCCGTAACGTTGTTTTAACCAACAGTGTAATTCTATATACTCGTAGATAAAATTAATTGTTATTACAAAATGAAAAGTTCCACTAACAAGGTCACGCTGTATTATTATTAAATAATTTAGCCGAGCACGGTATTTTAAATTCGTGATACTTTCTAAGACATTCGTCCAGATTACACAGTATGAAGGATAAAGATTTGATATTCTAGATAATTCTATACCTATCTACGATTACGATCATTTCACAATCGTGAGCTTTTCGAATCTCGTTTCTACCTCTGAGGATTTCCAAGTCCAATTTGTCAACACCACTGGCTTCTATGGTGAAGGACAAACATCGTGAGGAAACCGGCATATTACAAGAAAGAGATCTTTCGATGGCATGTCTGTGGCTTGACCACGACTATATGACACCCCCCCCCCCTGAGGCCAAAGCTTGATCCGCCCTCGTCATCCGCCAACCCACACTTGGCCAGCGTGGTGTATTATGGCTTTTGACACTCTCCTTGTGAGAGAAGGCCCCGAGTCCCAGCAGTGGGAACACAAAGTGAGCTGTTCGTGCTATGACTTTAGATTACTTTTGCTGGACTAGTAACATCTCGCGGCTTCACCCGCGTTGTTCCGGTTCCTGTTAGGGGGCGTCCATAAATTACGTGAGGTCTTTTTTTAAATTTTTTGTCCCTCCCCCCCCTCTGGTGAGATTTTATTCAACCCCCTCCCCCATCCCCCAATCTCACGTGAGATTTTTCAAGATGTAGGTTTCTTACGTAAACATGTTAGATTGTTTTATTATTTGTGTTCTATTTGAGTATTCATTTATTTTTTTGTTTCTCGACCCACAAAATTGTTTTCAAAGTTTGAACATATTAAACAAATAAAAATACTCAATAATTAGTTTATTTTGATGCCTGAGCTATAGGAGATATATCAATAAGTACATTGTCGTTTACAGACACATAAAATATGGTTTCGTTGTTGAGTAGGTAATGATTTTTTTTGTGCGACGTCGCGACGCCGACGGCTTCGATTCAGCCTTAAGCATGTACAATCTGGATTAAATGGACCAAAATCGTTTTTTTTTTTTTGTTTCAAGGAAAATAAATTGCGTGATATTTGCCGAGACCCCCCCTCTCTCCAACGTAAGATTAGATGAGATTTGACTCGACCACCTCCCCCCCTTAAACACCTCACGTAATTTATGGATGCCCCCTTATTATCCCCGGATAAAAATTCCAGAGTAATGATTATTTATATAAACCAAAAACCAACTATTATCTTGATCCCTTCAGTAGTTTTTTCTTGAAAGAGTAAAACCATCCATACCTAGATACTTTCAAAGTTTTGCATCTATAATATTAGTAGGAAGTACCTAGGATGGTTAGTCAACTCGGATATAATCGGGGCGGGGACGCTGATGACTTGAATGACACTCATGAAACACTTTTTTTTGCAGAGCTGTGTGACAGTGTGGTGTGCCCTGTGCAGACAAACGCTATGACATACTTCAACAGCGTCATGACAATACCAAATAACGTTGCATTGGTAAGTTTCGTCTTTCGTCTATTACAAGTTGGCATAGGTATGTAACATATCTTCGAAAGATGAAGAAAGTGTAAGAACACTAGTAATCCATAGACAGATAAAGGCACAGATCCCAAGATGATAATCTCTATTCTAATCAGAAGCGTGCCCAGCATTCGGGCGGCATTACTTCTCTGAATGGCAGTAGGTAGGTACTTATACGAGTACATTGGCCCAAATAAACGTCAGGACTTTGGTCAGGCAATCTTATCTAGGCTATGATCAGGTGTAGCGTCAACTGAGCGCTCGGAAATATTTTTGAAAATACCGGCCCAATGTCTTGACCCTAATAATTATTCAAATATGCTTAGTGTAAATAGTTGTTAGGTTAGGCTGAGTAATTTTCATTGTAATTTAGTTTTGTTAATAAAAGCTGTGCCCCTTTTAAAAAATAAACTACGCAGGTAGGTACTTCATAATAGATATATATATGTCGGATGCCTTGATGTTTTCCTTCAACAGAAGGTCAAGCTCAATGGTGATGGAAACCTACAAAAACATGACAATACGTTAAAATCTGGCTATAAATTTACGACGTAGCGTAGCGTAATTCAGTTTTGAGATGATAATTATGCGTTTTAAATAATACTCTTTGTTAGTCAGACTCGCATTAAATTATCTATGAACAATGCGAGAATATTAAGTAGTAGTGATATCTTTGTTTGATTTATTGACTGAACTTCGTTCGCGTTTATTGTATTCTAAACTCATAATAATTAACAGAGCAACAAACTGATATGGGCCATGCTGTATTCGATATTATACTGACGTTCTCTTTATGGAAAGACAGATACTCTTTGCTGTTCTCAAGACAATAATCCTAAAGCCAGTAAAAATAATGATGACGAAAGCGATCTCTTTCTTGAAATCTAAGAAGACCGAAACTTCCGAAACCGTTGTAGAACTATTTCTAGTTTTTAAAACAATACTGTTGCAATACCTAAATTAATTTCGATCTCTTAATTAATTAAATTAATTACTTAATTAAGATAGAATTTCCACAGATTTCTGTGGTTATTTCAAACTATAGGTAGGTACCTGTATTCCAAATTTCAGCCCGATCCGTTCATACGTTACGACGTGATTGAGCAACAAACATCCATACATTGACATTTAAATATTAGTAGCATGTAAATAACATCTACCTTAACATTGTACATATTATAGAATAGAAGAATATACTTATTTGAACACAGCATACAGAATACAGCATAATTACCTATACCCAGATATTTGTATAATTACATCTGAGGAACTGAGATATTAGAATAGATGTAGATATGTAGTCTGATATCTACCTACTTGTTTGTGGGGGTCCATTGTTATAGGACGAGTAAAAAACCGTTTCTTGTGCTATTGTCTTCGTAGTTCATCGCAAGAATCATGGGATATTTTTTTACGAATGTCATTCAAGATCTAAGCTCACTGGTTCTAGTAGTGTAATTTGCAATTATTTTTCTTTAATATGCTAAAGAAAGACGATCATGGTTCATGGCATGCACCTGTTGTTAAAACAAGCGCACCGATAACAGCCGAGTGTCACGTAATCTATACTTATAATAAAACTGTAGCGGGTCGAATTCTGTACATTGAAGATATTTTGAAAAAAAATGTTGGGGGCACTCCATAGTCGATACTGATGGCGAAACTGTATTTTTTTCTTTCATGTCTGTCTGTCTTTCTGTATAGGGAACTCTCATCACGCCGAAACTACTGATTCAATTCAAGTGAAACTTGACATGATTTAAGATCATACTAAGTAGATGGTAGCTGTCTACTTTTAATCCCCAAATTCTGCACGGTTTTCTTGCAGAAAGGGGTGAAAGTCAGAATGTGTATTTGGTTGTAACTCATGTTTGCGTTGTTCAATTTCGTTAATTTTTATTTTGTTGGAAAGAACACATTTTTTATTGTATAGTCCCATCAAAATTTTAACATTGTTGGTCGTGTAGTTTGGAAATTACATAGAAATTAAATAATAACGGTAATAATAAGTTCGTTACATACTAACTTCTAAGTACACTGTGACACTGTAAACACTAGAGATGTAATACCCGTTTACATTATTCCAGTCCAGCTTCCGAATCCAGCGCTGGATTGCTTACTGGAATAGTGTAAACCGGCACTGGAATGCATTGGCACTGGATTGATGCATTCCAATGCCGGTCTCCATTATTCCAGTAAGCAATCCAGCGCTGGATTCGGTCGCTGGACTGGAATCATGTAAACGGGGTATTATGGAGGTCATTTTAACCAAACCGATTTCGGAGTCGGAGTTTAAAAATTTTATTAATCGGAGTCGGAACCGAAATCGGAGGCATAGGCAGGATTAAAAGTGTTGGCAGGAGAGATATTTTTATTGGGTATATGTATTTTGCCAAACACGTGGGGACACGATAAACATTGACGAGCAATTGATTTAGGAAGCTGGGATTTTGTATTTCCATTTACTATCCATCACAATAAGGGATTATCTGCAATATTTATACACCTTACCTCCGATTATAACCTCCGTTTTAAAATTTTCGGAACCGAAATCTCTCGGAATCGAAGGATTAATGGTAATCGGAAGTTCTGACTCATCGGAGTCGGAGTCGAAGCTCATCCCTGGTACACCGCGCTCAAATCCGTCATCCGTCATCAATATGACAATACCTTTCTAATTTATTTCTTTTTCTTTTTCCACATTAAGTATAGATGGCAGCTCAGGTACGAAACACGATCTGATATTTAGTAGAAAATGTGTAATGTAGTATTTGTTGTTGTAGCGGCAATATAAATACATCATCTTTGAAAATAACAACTGTCTAGCTATCACCGTTCTTGAGATACAGTCTGGTGACAGACGGACGCACGAACGGACGAACAGCGAAGTCTCAGTAATAGGGTCCCGTTTTTACCATGTACATATATTATATGGAAAACAGGGAGGCGGTTTTTTGAATATTAACAAAAACTGGATGACAAGATGTTCAAGCCCACTACCAGTCGGAAGCGTGCCCAGCATGCTGGTGGCAGTACCACGCTGAAGAGCAATGTTTATGCGTTGGGCCAAATAAACGCCAGCATTTTGGTCACGCGTTGAGACGGCCAAGCGCTTGGAAAGGCTTTTGAACGGCCTTCACAGGCACTCAACCTCAAAAGGCTTAAATATAAAACCACTACCGAGGGTTGCATATTTCCACCGTTTGAGACGCTCAGCTGAATTAGCCGCTGCACTAGCCCTACTATGTGTCTCTGGAAGATGTGATGGTGCCAGAGTATCGACGCAAGGTGCGTCCCACACTAAATCCGACTCAACTTCCAAGGCTAAAAACTCATGCCGTCAGGTCTTTTGCCATCGTCACGTGTAAGACCACTCCGGTTTGAGTATGGCTGGGACATTGGCGGTGGAAAAAGCCAAAGTTTTGTGTGTGAATTGTCCACCAGTGTCTATTTATCTGGACGACGTAGTCATAGCTCTTCAATTAGTCGAGTGAATTTTTTACTTGACTAGAAGTTAGTTAGTTGACGTGAAATGATAATAATTGAAGGCAGTTTTTGTTCTTTCGGATATTATTTCAATCCAAATATTAAATTTAGTGTTCAACAACCTTTGGTGACCAAAGCAGACCGTTGTTTTTCTAAAATTGAATAAAATGTTATCTTACTACTAAGTATTATATGTATAATATGTAAAGGTTTAATTTGGTTAAAATTTGAAACACAGATAGTTTATAGTCTCATATACTACCTATCATCTCGGAAAAAGCATGGGCCCTAACGAAACAAATATTAACGACAGAACGACATTACAATTAGATTGACATTTGAAACACACATGGTCTTAGAGTCTGGCTTAGAGTCTAAAATATCACATCGGCTAATAATAATAATAAGTCAATGCTAATAATAAGTCTATCACCTACTTAGGCTATCCTGTAAAAATGTATAAGTGGGTAAGTATCAGATTACGCACATCAGCTACAGACTCTTCGTAATGTATCCTATAAAAATCCTACAAACTTAATACTACGGCTTTGTTCGATACTCCACAAC
The DNA here is from genome assembly GCA_963693475.1 of Ectropis crepuscularia. Taxonomy (NCBI): domain Eukaryota; kingdom Metazoa; phylum Arthropoda; class Insecta; order Lepidoptera; family Geometridae; genus Ectropis; species Ectropis crepuscularia. The sequence continues at coordinate 12,617,819 of OY856359.1, forward strand.
CTTACTACGAGTATGTTTGATGTTGCTAAAATATAAAATATGAAGTTGCTAAACTCGAATAAATATATTTTTGTGTGGAAAAACAAATTCACACAGTTTGTGTAATGGCCACCCATCCCAATATTTTTACGTAAGTACTACTAATCTATATCTATATCTATATCTATATCTATATCTATACTTATAATAAAACTGTAGCGGGTTGAATTCTGTACATTTAAGATATTTTGGAAAAAAAATTTTGGGGGCACTCCATAGTCGATACTGATGGCGAAAATGCAATTTTTTTCTTTCATGTCTGTCTGTCTGTCTGTCTGTCTGTCTGTCTGTATAGGGAACTCTCATCACGCCGAAACTACTGATTCAATTCAAATAAAACTTAATATGATTTAAGATCATACTAAGTAGATGGTAGCTGTCTACTTTTAATCCCCAAATTCTGCACGGTTTTCTTGCAGAAAGGGGTGAAAGTCAGAATGTGTATTTGGTTGTAACTCATGTTTGCGTTATTCAATTTCGTTAATTCTTATTTTGTTCGAAAGAACACATTTTTAATATAGTCCCATCAAAGTTTTAACGTTATAGGTCATGTGGTTCGGAAATAACGTAGAAATTAAATAATAACGGTAATAATAAGTTCGGTACATACTAACTTTTAAGTATTCTGTGGCAATGTACACACTAGGGATGTAACGGAGGTCATTTTACCGGAACCGAAGGCGGAGTCGGAGTTTCAAAATTTGATTTATCGGAGTCGAAACCGAAGTCGGAGGCATAGGCAGGATTAGAAGTGGTGGAAAGAGAGACATTTGTATTGGCTATATTTTTTTTTTTGTAAAACACGTGGACACTATAAACATTGACGAACAATTGATTCAGGAAGTTGGGATTTTGTATTTCCATTTACTATCCAGTATCCACCACAATAAGGGATTATCTGCAATTTTTATACATCTTCCCTCCGATAACCTTCGTTTTAAAAGTTTCGGAGCCTAAATGTAAAATATTACAAAACTGGTTTAGAAATAAACCATAAATCATTACAATATTGTGTTTGGTGTTAAAAACCCGAACAATCTGCAATATTTATACACCTTACAATTAAAACCTCCGTTTTAAAAGTCGGAACCAAAGGTATTACACCTTTGGTTCCGGTTGTAATCGGAAGTTCCGACTTATCGGAGTGGAAGCTCATCCCTACACACACGGCAGTCAAATCCGCCATCCGTCAACTACTTCAACTTTTTTGTATGGCCTCCATTTGGTAATGTTACCGTAATTTCGCCAATGTCCAGCGTTTCATTGTTGTTATAGTCTTCTGAAGTTTATTTTGTAGTAGAGATATGAGTCTTGCCACAGGTGATCAGTCCACTTCAGGTAGTCTTGGGTTTCATGATGGTCAGAAACGTCTGGTAATCGGTGAATATGCAGGATTCTTGACTCTGATGATCGGTCAACTTTGAACACTTTTGTAAGTAAGTAGATATGTACTTCATATAATATGATAGATAACTTTACTGTATGGGACAAATACAAACATGGCATCACAAAATAGACATAAAAAGATATAACTTATAAATCATCATAAATCATAAATCATTTATTCTCCTTGTAGGCCTAGGTTACAAAGTTCTTGTACAGATAATGTTCGATCGATTCACTAGGTCTCGCTGAAATTGCATACAAGGGCCCAAATTGGCAAGGTTGGATTACATAAAATTATCACAAAATTAATATTTATAATTTGAAATTTGAAACAATATATAGTTGCCCATGTCACATAAATTACAGATGTCAGTCGAGTTCACAATACTAGTTTATACAAAACAATTCATTCAACAAATAAATCAGTAACATTTATGAAGTCATATGGTTTTGTCATTTAAGTATTCTTCAAGGGAATAGTATGCCTTTGAAATTAGTAACTTATGCAAAAGTTTTTTAAAACTGTTAATATCAGTTCTGTCCCGTATAGACAGGGGCAGTTTATTGTAGACAAGAGGTGCCGTACAGAACACACTTTTGGTCATTAATGTCGTCTTTACACGACTGGGATATTTTAAATTCTTCCCACGTCTTCCAGTGGAATCACACATCTCAAAACGAGTAGGGTTCTTTTTTACAAAAAGAGCGATTTCACTGAGATATAATGAATGAGATATAACTTATAGTAAAATTAAAATACAAATAATATATAAATATCTAATTTACACAAAAACTATCACAATTTAATATGATTTTTCTGAATATATTTACTAGGGACATACACAAATCAAAGGGGAGTAATTTGAAAAAGTTAGTGGGACGGGGAAGGTCAGGTGGGATCATGTCATAGAGGGAGAATTGATTTCTACTACACTAAAAAAAAATGTGGCCGGTGGTACCATCAGCTAACCCACATTCACACAGAGAGTTATCACGGATTCTTAATTTTGAGAGGAACACCGGAGTGCAGGCAAAACCCAACCGCAAGTGGAAAATGGTAGATGTGGTCCCTTTGGGGATACTTTTGTATTAAAAAAACCAGGGTTTAGGGGGAATTGTAGGCTGTACTTGACCATAAAATTTGCCAGTTATAGACTTTGTGCGAGACCAGAGTGTATTCCAACTTTCAAGTAACTTAGGTTGGCACGTTGCAGATAAGTCATGGGAGTACACATGGTAGTGGTCTTTATTGCCCAATGTGGTAGCCTGTTTAGCATGGAAATCGGCGCACTCATTTTCTAAATTCCTTTATGAGCTGGGATCCAGGCTAAAGTTATTTACAACTGTCTAGCTATCATCGTTCTTGAGGTATAGTCTGGTGACAGACAGACGGACGAACGGACGGACAGCGAAGTCTAAGTAATAGGGTCCCGTTTTTACCATGTACATATATTATAAACAGGGAGGCGGTTTTTTGAATATTAACAAAAACTGGATGACAAGATGTGCAAGCCCACTACCAGTCAAAGCGTGCCCAGCATGCTGGCGGCAGTACCACGCTGAATGGCAATGTTTATGCGTTGGGCCAAATAAACGCCAGCATTTTAGTCACGCGGTGCGTCGGCCAAGGCCCCTACTATGTGTCCCTGGAAGATGTGATGGTGCCAGAGTATCGCCGCAGCTTGCATCAGCACCAAAATGATCATCACCATCGTAATGTATCGTATAAAAATCCTACAAACTTAACACTGCGGCTATGTTCGATATTCCACAACCTATGTTTGATGTTGCTAAAAATATAAAATATGAAGTTGCTAAACTCGAATAAATATGTTTTTGTGTGGAAAAACAAATTCACTCGGTTTGTGTAATGGCCACCCATCCAAATATTTTTACGTAAGTAGGTACTATTAAGTTCGCAAGAACAACGTACGCGAACGAAGTAGCGGGTTCAGCTAGTGTACTAATAAGGTCGCAAGATCAACGTACGCGAACGAAGTAGCGGGTTCAGCTAGTTGTTTGAATATTTTTAAAACGAAGTGACAGGACGAGCAAAACGAGCGCCTGATGGTATGCCACACACCTGTCTGTAACGACAGTAATATTTGAACTCTCAACATTAGGTTACAGGTTTACACCACTGTTATCCACATGCTCCAATATGGTTCAAGAAGAACTATATTCGTGGTGTGCAAGACCAATTTTCGATTATTTGTTATTGAAGTGAAAACTTCACTTGGTGCACCGCACACAGATTTTTTCGTAGGCTGCGAATGGGGCTGATCATCACACTCGACGATGAAAGGCTCCATCGGGTGAACTCGGGACCACCGACTATACCCGAGCGAGAAACGAGAAAGATACGGTCAGCTGCACACATTAAGTACCTAAGTACCTACCAGCTGTCGTGGCTGTCTCGCTGTGTTTAATATATGCCAAATATGTAATAGATGCCATTATTAAACATTATAATGAAGCTTTCACTTCTGCTGTGCCGTCATAAGCACACACATTTAAAAAACATATATTTTATACTCATATATGTACTTAAACGTCTCATTCAAGCGAGTATGTGTGATCATGTTCGATTACTGAAATGTAGGTCCGTAGCGGCATGACAATAGTGGACAATGATACATAAAGGCATAGCAAATCGTTTTTAGCGGTTTAGTTCAGAAAAACACAAAGAACGGAAATTATCACGAACAAGGTCAATATTATTCATGATTGATTGAGTGATTGCTCACGAATCGGATTTTCTATGTTTTATCCTGTTCTTGTAAAATTATTTGTTTACATATGACATTCTTACGAATTTATGGGGTGTAAAAAAACACTCAAAATTGGTAGCATCGTATAAATTATGAAAAACTGATAGATAGCGTCGCATTATAAAAACTCGATCAAGAAACTTCGGGCTTTAAAAATTATTTAATTTAAAATATTGTTTCGATCGAATTTGGGCATCTTCTGATTTGATCCTACTAAATGAAAAAAGTTTTAATGTATGAATATTTCATGCTCTATTTCTTAGTATAAGTTCGGATGTTTGCTGATACCACATTCTAAACATAGTATTGAAATAAAATGATCGCTGTCTCTTAGCCACGAGAAGAAGTAATTTGTAGTTGAATACGAGTAGTAAGTGACTAGTAACAGTTGAAGTTACGTTTGGTCTAGTTCTAGTCGGGAGAACGGCGCCTGGCGATCGAGAAACCCCGGAGAAATCGGGTTCAAACCCCACACGCACAACTGTCTTTTCGAAGTCATGTGTGTAATGCCGCTAACTTAAAACGGTGAAGGAAAACATCGTGAGGAAACCGACATGTACCTATAATCTTTCGAAGTGATGTGTCATCCACCAACCCGCACTGGGCCAGCGTGGTGGCCTTAGCTCTCTCATTGCGAGAGAAGGCCCCGAGTCCCAGCAGTGGGAACATTTAGTGGGCAGTTGATGATGATGAGTAACAGTTGGGAATAGGTCCTGACTAGATGGTACCCTAACAAGCTATTAAGTACGTCAATCTGTGTAACCTCGTGTTGTATCCTGTTGGAAGAAAATATCATTGCTCGAATGGTAAACCCACACCCTTTCAAGCAGAACGTTTTCGAAATGTGGTAATACCAGCTTACTTCAGGGTCAACAAGCCCATTAAAGGTAATATTTACTCTTTTTAAGTACTTTGTAAGTACCTACTCTTATTCGAGTTATAGGTACTTAGGTATGAGTATTTAAAATATTTACGTAGCAAGTTACTTTAAGTTAGGTATAAAAATGAATACCCTCGTCAATATTCTTTGAACAAGTACCAAATGCAGTGGGAGAAACGACCTTATTACCCGACTGCGCGACGCAAAGGAGTGGTAATGTGTTTATCAGTCTATGTATGTATGTATGTTCCTTTAAATCACTATATATAGACCAAGCGCCTGGGCCGATTATTATGATTCACACGTCCATCGATTCCTCTTAGTCCGGCGAGTGACACTAAAGACATGACATTAGTGTAAATTCAATATGGCAGCTACCGGACGCCAAATTGTTCAAATTAAACAAATGAAAGTCAACAAACTATGTCAAGAGGGGTATCGATGAACAGGTATTTAACACAGGTTTTACAGGTTTAGTTTTTTATCAACGTTTTTTGATTTGGCTGACCGTTTAGGATGTGTATTAATTTAAAGTTGCGTAACAACCATTCTCACATTTATAGGGTTTTTAGGTAGCAGAAAACTTCGTATAACTAACTGTACGTATGAATGTGGATGGACATATATATCTACGTGGGACACTCAGAAAGTTTTGAGAAACTAAAAAACTAACTTGTATGAAAAAAATAATGTTCAAAGAACTCTCCACCAGCCTCTATACAAAGTTTCATGCGTCTGAACCAATTTTCAAAACATTTTTTCCAGTCCTCCACAGACACCTCTTCCACGGCCTTCTCAAACGCTGTTAGCGCGTCTTCCGGCGATGAAAACTGTATACCTTTGATCTGATTTTTAATTTTAGGGAATAATAAAAAAAAGTCACACGGAGCCAAATCAGGACTATAAGGAGGGTGTGCCCCAAGACTCTGACCGGTGTGGAGTCCAGGAAGCCCCTCGTTTTGATCGCAGAGTGCGCGGGCGCGTCGTCGTGGTGAAGAAGGACCCCGCAGAGCCCGGTGTTCGGTCGCTTGTTTCTCATTGCAGAAAAAACTTCTGGCAAGCATTTTATGCTGTACCATTCGGCGTTGATACTGCTTTGGTCTCGAAGTGGAATTGAAATTAAGTACCCCGTCAAAGTGAAGAAACTAACGATCAAAATTTTCCTTGCGCTCCTCGATCGCTTCACTTTCGTAGGTGTTGGTTCATTTTGAAACAGCCAAACTGTCGACTGACGCTTTGTCTCTGGGTCGTATTGATAAATCCAGGATTCGTCACCTGTCACAATGTCGCAAACGCGCCGTGTTATCGACATTCGGGCTATGTTGCACTCCATATCTACCATGTATGGATATATCTACTAAAACCTCCATGGGGTTTCAACTCTGCCGCTGATGGTGGGAACACGGAACCGCTCTCGGATTACTCCGCCTCGGTCCCCATCTCCAACTTCAAACGATTTAGTACTCAACTTCAGTCGAAAGTCTATGATTATATAGGTACTTCCACAAAACTATACAAATTACATGCAGTAGAAAAACCTACATATCATATCAGTAGAAACGAAGATATTTGGTCAAAAACCAAAAGATGCATTTTATGTTGAGCATATTACCATTCATAACAACACAAAAAAAAAAACTCAACAAAACCCGACTGCGTAAAAAGTGAACCAAACTACACGCTAAAACAAACTTAAAAGAATAAAACTAGCACTTAGATTTCTGGTGGTCTAGAATTCTATAATATGTTATTGAATTAATACTATTGAATACAATAAAATATGTTCTAATAAAATAACATAACAACTAAACAGTCGGGATCCATTGAAGAATTAGATAGTATGTCGAATAATACTGGATCCCGACAGTTTAGTTATGCCAGTCATCCTTTGAGAGACTATTAACAACTATCAGAAAGAACGCTTTCAGCGATGAGGCTGCAGCGGCCGCACATCAATTATCTGCTAAGTATCTAAATACGTACCTACATATACAATGATTTAACAAAAAAAACAGTTTGGTTTCGAAAATAAAGGTTGCCAAAAGGTTTAATTCCAAAAAGAAAAATAAACAGCAATCGGTATAGGTGTTTCCCTCAGTTGTGTTTTTACCCGACTGAAAGAATGAGAGAAGGGTTATGTTTTTCGCGCGTATCTTGTATGTTTGTAAATTTCTTTATTTCTACGCATCTTGCAAACGGTTGGGTGGATTTTTTGATAATTAAGATATCGTTAGATTAGTCTCAATCACCAAAGTGTCCTTATATAGTATATAATGGTTTTTACGTGTTGATTTTATGCTGTCGGGGTTTTTAAATTAAAGTTATTTCACTTAGTGTACATAGGGCACATTAAAAGTTTTGCACTTCTAGCTTCTAGCTAATCGGAACTAGTTGAATTTCGAATGATATATTTTTTTAAACGTTGCAACCTTCTTAGTACTATAAAAAATAATTGGCGGGAAATCATTTGTCAATTCTCAATTGTTTTTTATCACACAATTCACACATCAAAGTTCTGAGTTCGCAACGAAAATGGAAAAGATTTTAGACCGATGATTTTTATGATTTTAAAAGTTCTCTCTCTCCGCAAGACTGTGCCGCTCGTCTTCATCTAGAAATGCGTCAAAATTTCCCATTGACCATGTGCATTGGCCACGCCCTCCGGTTTCACCCGCGTAGTTTCCAAAGTGAGCTATAAGTTGTATTAGTTATAAGTTTTTAGGTACTTCTATCGGCAGTTCCTATGACTGCCAATTTTTTTTAAGGGATCTCTATGGCAATGTCTATAGACGTCCTCTACTGATCACCGAACTTTGGACTAGCGGCATAGAATAGATAATACAGATAGAACGGACACTCCCCACCCCCCGCCAGTTTCAAGCTTCCTACCCCGCAAGGACGCGAGAAGCACTCAACGAAGGGTTATATCGGACGACAATTTTCTATGAGAATACGACCATGACGCTGTGTTGCTGTGTTATTTAAATTTAGGTACCAATTTTTTCATCTGTTCAACGAAACAAGAATAACAGATTTTTAATTTCATAAGAATTTCTACAATATACTAGGATTGAATCGTTTTTCTACTGTGTTTTGATAAGTTCACAATTTTAAGTTAAGAATAAGAGATTTTTGATTTCATAAGAATTTCTACAAAGATTGAATCATTTTTATAAACTGTGCTACTGGTTAGAAGTACGCGCCAACACTGAAGTCCTGTGACGAAATTATTAAACTCGTTGTTTTTAAACTGCGGCTTTCGTTAATCGTTGTGAAATACGTCAGTGGCGCCAATAACGTATGGTAACGAGTGATGGCGCGGAGTATAGTTCGCTTAGTCACTAGTGTTGCCAATTTAGTGGATTTTTTTACTAAGATTGCAACTATTCAGATTTATTGGTAAGTGATTATTTCTTAGCATTCAACCGACTCAAAAAAAAGAAACAGGTTCTATATTAGACTATCTGTACTTTTATGTGCGTCCATGTATATATTATGTCGGTCAATAGTGAACAATGAATATAGGATTTCATCTAGTAAGTAGTATGCTTATTTAAGATTTCGCAACAACCGTTCATTAAAACCAGTAAGAGGATACGAGTACATTGACTATTGGAATGGATAGTTCCAAAAAAAAAATAACGATATTTTTAAACTAAAACTTATTCAGTAATTAACGGCTTTGACATTGACTTATAAACTTTACCGGTTCTTATTCAGTAATTAACGGCTTTGACATTGACTTCTAAACTTTACCGGTTCTAGTACTACCGGTACTACTACGATTTAGTTTCATTTTTAACCAACTTCAGAAAAGGAGACGGATCTCAATTCGTTTATATGTTTGTTACGTGATAGCTCCATTTATTGTGAAACAAAGGACATAAGCCCAAATCACATTGAAAAAACCCAGGTGCCACACCTGGGTTTTTTGATGTACCTCGGATTTTAAGTTATTAGTAATAATATTCTAAACTATCATCATCATCATCCGTTTGAGTGGCTAACCTGCGTTTTTTTGCTTGTAGAAGTTTTGTAGAAGTTCGTGTCAAAAGCTCGTTTTATGGAACAAAATATATTGTATAATTTGGTGTTAATGATAGAAAAATAATATATACCGGCTGAGTCATAAAGAGATATATCAAACAATGCACGAATATGCTTAGGTTCTTTTCGCGATGGGTGGCCTTGGAATTCAAATTTAACGAGTGTAAGTAAAATAATTCATGATAATACGCTTATTTTTGGTAATGTACTTTGGACTTTGTATTCAATTGTCAGTATGCTTACATCGCGGGTCAAATCTGGACAAGTACTAGCACAAGCACAGCACTAGCATAGGCCTGGGATATGAGGCGTAGGTACTTGAAGAGAGGTATATGCTAAGATGTTATGAAGATGATGATGATGATTACATCGGATTGCAAACAGTATTGGTGAACTTTAAAAAAAACGCCTACAAAACTACACTGATAAAAAAACATGTTAGCCACTAATTGGGGTTATGGGAGTGGTGTATTTTTTTTTCCTAAAATATATTTACATACAATTATTAGATTTTTTTGAGATTAGATACAATTATTTTGTGCCGAGGTCAGATGAAAACAAAACTAAAAATTACTTTCGTTTATTTTTGTTCAAGTTTTTTATGATCGTCGTTGAAATTTGGTCAATTAAGTTTCTGAATTTAATTTGAAATTAAAACTGATTTTTGTTTATTCGGCGCAAATATGATTGTGATTTGAGTATAATAGACTCACTTACTATTCTCACAATACTTATTTAAAGTTTTATGCGATCCTTACTATAATGCGAATAAATAAATCACTATTTATCAATATACAAAAGTAATATTTTTTAAGCAATTAGGAATAAATTAAATCCGGAACTAGCAACATTATCTTTCCGGCCGGTTCGAGTTTGTTTACAAAATTGAATTGTGAGTTTTGAGTTGAAAAATCATCTTGTTTTTCTTTACTGTGCTGACATGAGATGTAAATAATTAGTTTGTGCAGTGTATGATACTCTGATATACCTAGTGAACTGTGATGACGCCTTGCAACTTATGAGCGTTGTTGTACCTAATCTAATGTTCTGTGACTAGCCTACCTACCTATAATGAAATACGCGATATGTGGAGTGATTAATTAATATATTGTCAGAATAAAGTTTTCTCTTTGGGTAAGTGTACTTAACTAAAAATCAATTCGTCCATGGTACCTTTATTATCTCCTATTTTGTTTTAAATCTTCTCCCTTCTGGTTGTTGATGAAAGTTATATGTACCTACATTAAAGATCGAACACTAACTAGGTAAGATTATAGGCCACTTAATACAGGCAGGTGAACTCACGGGTCACAGCTATTCCATAAAATAATTTAGTAACCCTAGATGACACGCACACATGCGTAAATGTGTTCGAACGACATATGCGTAGTTGTGTGAGTGTAGGTATGTCAACTGCACCGTCTGTATAGATTTTAGGCCGAGTGTCCGGGGTGTGCTAGCGGAGAAAGCGCAGCGTCCTACTAACCTAAATTTACTAATTATATTTACGCTGATACGTAGAGCGGACTTGGATACAAGACACATATCAGAAAGCAGTCCTTTTACTTATTTATCACACTCACAGTAATCAACGATTACAACATAAATAATAACATATGTGTTTAATGTAAAAAATATACACATATGATACGATAAACACATATGAATCATCTAGACTACAGGCCCGTGAACAAAATTTACGTAGTAAATGAACCACTAGGAGACCTATGTAGGATGATAGAAGGGTATAAAGTAATAAGATTCAGCACTATGCCGTCACTTGTAAGCTGTCCAACTGAGTACAGTCGAAGAGGGGGGGTTGCAACCCTCGATAATTTCTCCTTGTCGCATGATTTTTGTACGGCATTGCGAAATAATGGATTAGGAGAGGTATTGAAACTATATGGAACCAATGCCGTACATAATCAAACGCCCAAATTTAATCTGTAAATCATTAAACAAACTAATAATTAAAAACTTAAAATTTATATTTTTTATAGTTTCTATACCTCTTCTAATCTATTATTCTGCAACGCCGTACAAAAATCATGCGACAAGGAGAAATTAACGGGGATTGCAACCCCCCCCCCTCTTCGACTGTACTCAGTTGGACAGCTTACAAGTGACGGCATAATGCATTTTGTTCACGGGCCTGTAGTCTAATCCATATGCCGGTGAATGTCTAGATTTCCAAAGATAATCCAGTTTTTGTCTTGTTTAGAATCAGCGTGGCTACTTGCGCTGGAGGATCTACAACGAGCGAGGAGTGCTGGTGCTATGCTACTCCACGGTGGTGCAAACGCAGAGCCGACTGCAGAAGCTGCTGCGTGCCAATTCATCTCTGCAGGACCCTATTGGCTAGCATCGGTTTCATTTCATGTGCACCTCCCCAAACTGACGACACACGTTTATTTACAGAGAAACAAAATGCAATCATTTAATAGTTTTTCTAATATATACAGAAAATTAAATTAATGCCGAATATTTATTGATTTACTTATGTATACCACGCATTATATTCTTGAATTGAGATGAGTATGGAACGCAGTATTGAACTTGTCCAGCTAATCAAAGAACGTAGGTATATTATTATCCGAAACTGGTTATTGAATGATATGGTCACAAGTTCCTGAGTTGAAAGCAAAACCTCTTTTTAGGGTTCCGTAAAACGTAAAAACGGAACCCTTATAGATTCGTCATGTCTGTCTGTCTGTCTGTCCGTCCGTATGCCACAGCCACTTTTTGCCGAAACTATGAGAACTACACTGTTGAAACTTGGTAATTAGATGTATTCTGTGAACCGCATTAAGATTGGAACAAAAAAAATAAAAAAAAAGATAAATTAGGGTTGCCCCCCATACTGAGAACTGAAACTAAAAAAAAATTTTTCATCAAACCTACACGTGTGGGGTGTCTATCGATAGGTCTTCAAAAATGATGTTGAGGTTTCTAAAATTATTTTCGTCTACACTGAATAATTTGCACGAGAGACACTTCCAAAGTGGTAAAATGTGTGTGTCGCCCCCCTCTAACTTCTAAAGTAAGAGAACGAAAAATCTAAAAAAAATATATGATGTACATTACCATGTAAACTACCAACGAAAATTGGTTTGAACTCGATCTGATGAGTAGTTTTTTTTTAGTACGTCATAAATACACTATTATTGAAACTTCGATCAAAGTTACAACGAACTACAAGAACTATGTGTACTATGTATATTATGTTACTTGCTGCAACGGAACCCTTCATGGGCGAGTCCAACTCGCACTTGGTCACTTTATTTGATTAAAAAGCTGTTTGTTAGTCGTTGGAACTGCCTATTTTATTTAAGTTACAATGTATACATTTTTTTAAATGAAATATACTTACCTAATATGTGTAATTTTTGTCAACTGTTGAGCCAATAAAGTATTTTTGTAAAAACATTTATTCTATTCTATCTGTGTCCCTTATTGTTATCCACGGCTTAAAAAGTAGTAGTAATTTTTATTTGAGCCAATCGGTTGAGGTATCTGCGTCGCACAAAAAAACAGGTAGTTGAATGCACTCCTGGATCTTCAGATTCAAACAGTTGCATTAACGGAGATGATGAGCTTTCAAGTGGCATAGATGACTGCGATAACGTGGACGGCAGTGGGAATTGTGCTAGACTCTTCCGTTTAAGCGCAGTTTTGTTGAACATCTCATCCGTATAATTATTTTAACAAGATGTGTGAACCCTAAAATCAAACAAAATTACTGAAATATCTGAAAATAGCACAAATGTACACACACACACACGGAGAGACGAACTTCTTAGCATTCCATGGATTCACCGTGCGGGCGCCGGGTCCATCGTGTGGCAGAGAGAGAAATCCCGAGTAGACCCCGAGACTTGTGACTCGGGTGTGGGTTTAAGGGGTCCCTTTTTGACGTACATCAACACTCACCTTCACTACTCGTATTTCTCTCTCTGCCCAGCCAAATCTAATATGATCCTACTAGTGCAGCTTTAGATACTCGTTCTAGTATTAAACTTACTGCACTTCTGGACAAGTCAAGGTCTTTCAGCAGGTTATAGAGAGATTTTGCTGGTATACCTCTCGCTCCTACTTCTACAGCGTATACATTAACTACACAGCCAAATTTTTTGTTAGCTCGTTGAGAAGGTCGTAATACTTATTTTGTTTCATCGCGTGGTCTTTAGGTATATTAGTTTCCCACGGTACGGTAAGTTCTACAAGGACTACGCGATTCGTAGCTCTAGAAAAATGGAAAATGTCCGGTCTGGATGACGAAACACCCACATCCTCTGGGATTTTAGAGTGCTTTTCATACGTGTCCATTAAAATAGTCCAATCAGGTGCCGTACCCAGGATTGAGTTAGGCTTGTTCTTGGAGTTTGAAGTTGAGCCCTCTTTTACAAAGTTAATTTGCCTTTAATCGTTTGTCGTTAATCCTTTTTGGGCTCTAACTATTGAAAGGCTTATTTATGGCTTTACGTATGATTTCAAGTACTCTGTCATGGCGCTGTGAGTAATTATCCCTATTAAGGAGCACCTTGCATCCCACCAATATGTGCCTTGCTGTACATATCGCCTCTCCACAAGTATAGCAATTTTTCACATTTTTCAGAGGCTTTTACCACCTTACCAAGTTACTTTGGTCAGGGAGGGTAATTTGGAAAGGAAAAAAAAAAACTATAAATCTGGCTATTTTTAAGTTTTTAAAGGACGTTATGTCAAAATTAGATGCTAAAGTTCCTATCTATGCCCTCTACATGGATCTCACAAAAGCATTCGATTGCGTGGACCACGATGTTTTATTAAACAAACTAAATGCGTATGGGATCCGGGGAAACATTAACAACTTGATCGAATCCTACTTAACTAATCGTAAGCAGTGTACGCAAATAAGTAATATATGTCCAAAACTAAAAGAGGAAATTATCTATTCATCCGACTATAGATCGGTGAGGTGTGGTGTACCACAGGGTAGTGTCTTGGGGCCACTACTATTTATTATATACATAAAAGACATTATCGAAGCTACCAAACAGCCTACTATTCTGTTTGCTGACGATAGCGCCGTATTGTTTTCTGGTCTAAATAAAACATTTATTGAAAATTACATTAACTTGACATTAAATAGCACAATTGAATACATGACATCTAATAATTTAAAAATAAATCTTGATAAAACAAAACTAATGACATTTAGGAACAGAGTAAATAGGATAGATAATCTTGACATTCACAATTCTGGACATACAATTCAAGTTATAACTACGAAATTTCTGGGTTTGCATATTGACAGCAATTTAAGTTGGAAAACACATATGGATAATTTATGTTCAAAAATAAACCAGCGTTCATATGCCCTTTGTATGTTGTCAAAAATAGTGAATAAATCTACAGTTCTGGCTGCGTGTAACGGAAATGTCTCGTCATTGCTTCGGTATGGTGTCATGTTCTGGGGGAACAGCACAACAAAAGAAAGGGTGTTTAGGGCCCAAAAAAAATGTATAAGGGCCATTTGTCAGTTGCGTCAAAAACAAAGTTGTAAACCATATTTCAAAAGTTTGAAAATCTTAACTCTACCATGCCTGTATACAAGGTGTTGCAGAAAGGTGCGACAATATTTATGGTAGTTCATCTACATTAAGTTTTGAATCACATATGTGAAAATTAGGCATGAAAGCTCAAAAAAATTTTTCCATAAAAAAAAAAAAAATTGGCAGTCATAGGAACTGCCGATAGAAGTGAAAACTTATAACTCAGAATTTGAAGCCTACTTTGGAAACTACACGGGTGTACCGGATGGCGTGGCCTGACCATCATGGCAAGGCCATCTAGAAATGCGTTAGCATTTTCCATTGGTTCACGCATTTCTAGATGGTCATGCCGCGATAGTTAGGCCACGCCCTTTCAGCATTTCCCATTGGCTGACGCATTTCTAGATGGCCAATGGGCGTGGCCCCGAGTTTATCCGAAGATTTCTTATCATACCCGAGCGTGACGCCAGTGACGCTAGAATTCAATTCACACCCCACGAAAAATCTGTCTAAAAGCGCGCCTGCGCGCCAAAAGAAGTTTTCACTTCGAAATACTTGGGAGGTGTCAAGGGACATTCTGATGGAACGAAGTTGTACAAAATATTGCAACTCTTTACTGTTTCTGTTGCCCTGGTACTGATACCTAGGGGCAAACGCAACTCTTTTATATTTCTGTTGTCCTGGTATCTGGAGATAAACGCTGGGCTGTTGGAGGTAGGTAATCGAAACTCTTTACTGTTTCTGTTGCCCTGGTACCTACCTGGCCGTTTTTACCGAGTTTACCCGAAGATTTCATATCCGATCCGATCCATTATCATATCTAAGCGTGACGATTGATGAATCCATTTCACAGCCCACGAAAATTCTGTCTATACCGCGCCTAAAGAAGTTTTCACTTCAAAAAAATTTTGGTTGTTATTTCATTTGACATACCCCTAATGGCCAGATCTCCTCACGGATTTTTCTACGACGTCGCGGCGTCGGCGGCAAGGTCGTTTGTCTGCTGTACATGCTTTAGGGTTGAAACTGGTGATTTGAAGGAAATTTTACGTCAAACTTTGACTCGCATTATCTCGTGATCTACCGTGCTGAGGGGAAAGAGACCTTGGGTGATGAAGTCTACATCAGTGTTAAAATGGACTGTTAAAATATTGTTGGGGGTAAATCCACCACGTTGTATATACGAATGTGTTGTGTTTGTTCGTAAAAATGTAGAACTGTTCGAAAACTTGAACAGTGCTAGGCAAAAACATAAATTAAGGGTACCTAAGCGGCAAACAACTCTATTTGCCAATAGGGCAGTATGTATGGCCCCTATGTTGTACAATCACTTGCCGATAGAAATTGTTAAAGTAGAACAGATTAATGTTTTCAAACATAAATTGAAGAGCTTTTTGCTCGAAAAGGGTTATTACAAAATAAAAGAGTTTATACTACACCTGCTCGGAAAGTACCTTGATACTTTATCAAATTTACGGTAGAAAGTACGTCATTGCATATCGAACAAATATGCGGCGAGAAAACGCATCTGAGCGGGAGAGAAAAGTGTATGAAAATCCATTTCTTACGTGGTTTTTCTTTTTTAATTTTGGGTAAGACTATGCGCTGGTAACCTAAATATCAAAAGCCAAAAAGTTTTTACAGTGAGTTTTTATCTCCAAGTTCGCAAAATGACACTGGCCACTAGCTGTGTGTTGGATGGTGTCAAACAATTTGAAAAAAGAACATGTGAAAATTGCAGACGCCATTGGCGCCATTTTCAATTTGTGTGTTGTTTGAGGATTCAGTTTTCGTAGAAAAGTAAAATAAAACTATCAAAATGATAAGTAGTGATAGTGATGATGAAGATTTTTTAACTCCGCCGCAGTTGAAGGAAACAGTATGTATCGATGGTAACTAAATGCAACAATTTCAATATAAATTTCAATTAGTAAAGATTTCGTTTTTTATTTTCCTCGTAGGTGTAGTATAAAGCACTATGTATCACTCGAGAGAAAGTGCGATTCCCGATCTCGGGTGTTTTAAAGCCCTCGCCTACGGCTCGGGCTTCAAACGACACCCTCGACGGTAATCGGTCACTTTCTCCTCTCGGTGAACAATGTACTATTTTACAGGAGAAGTTTTGAACACTTTCACTAATGTTCACTATTGTACTTTCATCTCTCTTGTGTATTGATAATTCAATAAGTATTGGTACAGGATATTTTATTATTGTGAATTGCTAAACCTGCCAATTGACTTTTTTATTTTTGTGACATTTTATTAATTGAGAAATTGTAATTGGTAATATTATTCTCTTTAGCTTGACATTATTTTATTTTGACATTTATTTTTTTTATTTATGAGATTGTAGTTATAATGATTATTTGTTCTATATTGACAGTGTATTTTTTTGTTTGATGACATTGTATTTTCTATGACTTTGTAAATTTGAAATGATACCTAGGACATTATTGTAATATCATAAATATATCAATTGGCATTTCTTGAAATTGTTGGTGACATACAAAAGCTATTCGAGAGAGGATCGAGAGGAATTCATAATATTTGGTACATGTGTCAAAGTACATGTATGACCGCGAACAGTTTTCTTTATTTTCTTGCGGGCTCGTTATAGAACGGACAACTATAGCTGATTGGCTTATTTTATTTGATTGTGTGTTGGCATTGGTTGATTACTCTTGCAATCATGCTTTTTTGTTGATGGTTATGATCCATTTGATATTATTGCTCAACATAATTATTTTTGCATACCGAAAGGTGGCATATGGAGGTCATTTTTGTATAAGTTATTGTGAACATCCTTGTAAACCCATATACGCAAATAAATAAATTGAAATTGAAATTGAAACCAGTCATAGAGCAAGGGGCGCCACTTCAGAGCTAATGGGATACAAAACTCACCTAAGGTTAACCACTCACTTTGCATTTCTAAATTCATAGCGTGCACTTTGTAACTGTCATTTTCATCTTGTTGTAGAAAGGTTTTTACTATGTCTCGGTCTTCTCTTTTCTTTCTCGCACCCAACCCAGCTGTATTTACTTGTGCACCTGCCATAAATTGTTTATGGAATTGAAGCACTTTTGTCTTTTGGGAGAGATGCAATCAAAATTCGTCTTGCGATACATGCGTTTTTGTAACTTTTAGGTGTTTGTAGAGTTCGGATGGTTTTTTAGTTTCAGCCCAAAACTATTGTGATCCCTAAAGAGAGTAGAGGGATCAGCCGGATGTGCCAATCCAAACCATGACTTCAATATCTTTATGACATTAGGATCTAGGTTTGCCAGGAGGGTTTTACCGATGTCATATACTAGGAAAGGCCAAGTGAGACGTGATGTGAGATAGTTGTCGTATATCCATGCTTTTTTGATATTGCTGATAGGCTTTTGGTCTACCTTATTGAGGTTGTTCATGAAATTTTCAACAACTACCTCTAATGATGGTGTACGTCCTTTGTAATCTATCTTTCTACCAAGAAATTTGAAAGCCTCTGCCTCTGCAATTGTGGCAAATCTTTGGCCACTTATAGAGAGTCCCGGATCGTAAGAAGTATGTTTGGTATTTCGTCTACCCAGACATAGACAATGACTTACTTACTTAGATACTTGGTTTTGCCCTCATTCCCTCCGTCCATGTACAGAACTCATCGACATCATTCAACAATTCCTGACACTGTTTGGGATTGCGTATAAGTATTGCAAGGTTGTCCGCAAAGGCTAAGATTGACTCAGTGTACTTATTATTGATTTTAAACCGGTAACCCACATTTCTTTTCACGGGATATTAATTTGTCTACTAAAATGTTTATAACTATATTAAATACTATTGGTGATAAGCAGCACCCTTGGAATAGTCCCACATTATATTTAAGTGGTTTTGAGTATTCCTTGTTTACTGTTATAACAAATTTTAAGTGACAATAATATGAATTAATTATGTCAATAATTACAGCAGGGAAATTTTACCCTTTTACAGCAAATATCATAAGTTCATGATGCACGGAACCAAATGCGTTCTCTAGGTCTATCCAGCAGACTGTTATTTGTCTCTCATGTGTTCTGGCATCTTTCAAACTTTCCGCTAGTTATGTATTGTGTTCCAAGCATCCAGAAATACCAGGCAAGAATATACTATATTCCAATTACCGTAAAGTTTCAAGCTCCTTTAACATGCTCTCATGTTCACTCTCGCCTCGTCTAATGCTGGCTTACATTAGACTCTGTATCTGTTTTTTTCTTACATATACAGAGTTTTCATCGTCTAATAACACATCACAAATAAAACAAGTGTTCATTTTAATCCAATTCATCAATTTATAATATTTTTGGCAGAATAACAGAATTTGAACGTCTTATAACTCAAAACGTAAGGATATTAGAAAAACAAGTTAGAGACAAAAGTTTTAGAGAATAAACTGATCTTAAAAAAATGCGTTTTATTGATTAATCTAATTTCAAGAGTTATCGGCCACGATAGAAAAACCGGTTCATTAAAGGGAACATAAATCATAAACGGTACGTTTAACAGAAAAGTTGACTGACAATAAAAGCTGCACTATTTTGTTTTTTACAATAACGATCTCAATAACGTTTGCCTTAAAGTGCATAGTTTCCGAGATATGGGTCAAAAATGTTTTTTTCAAGATGGCGCTTGAAGCTTAACCCGAATCTGTCAGCATTTTGTGATTTTATGCTCGGTAGGTGATCCTAAGCCTCATAAAAAAGAAATTTGGATTGGAAATTTATTGCAAAGTTGACAAAATAAAAGTCTATTTTTATTGGCCTATTATTATAAATCTAAATTCATTCAAATTTGTTTTGCCGTTAGAGAGATAAATGGAAATAATATGCAAATGTACCTACTTATACACACTTGCAAACCTTTTTTTAACTTTTGTAGGTATACGGTTGCCTGGTAGAGATAGCTTTTTTTTGTGTTATTTTAAGTAAAGAACTCTTGTTTATTTCAAACTAGCGCCCCGCGGTTTCACCCGCGCAGTCACGGTATCGTAATTTTTTCGGGATAAAAATAGCCTATGTTTTAATCCAGCCAATAATAGGTATATCTATGAGCCGCCTGTTCTCGGCTCAGAATCTCCTCCACGGCTGCATTTCTGTCCCAGATGGCTATGGTATGTAAATTGTACTATCGTATTAATTAACATGCTTTTTCCGATATGATAGGTAGTATATGAGACTATAAGCTACCTGTGTTTCAAATTTCAACCAAATCAAACCTTTACGTAATATTTTATACTTATTAGTAAGATAAGATTTTATTCAATTTTAGAAAAACAACGGTCGGCTTTGGTCACCGAAGCTTGTTGAACACTAAATTTAGGACAGTATTTGGATTGAAATAATATCCGAAAGAACAAAAACCGACTTTAATTATTATCATTTCACGTCAACTAACTAACTAACTTCTAGTCAAGTAAAAAGTTCATTCGACTAATTTAAGAATCTAGAAGCTGGAAGACTACGTCGTCCAGATAAATAGATACTGGTGGACAATGCACACACAAAACTTTAGCTTTTTCCACCGTCAATGTCCCAGCCATATTCGAACCGGAGTGGTCTTGCGCGTGACGATGGCAAAAGACCTGACGGCATGATTTTTGTGCCTTCGAAGTTGAGTCGGTCCCTAGTGTGGGACGCAGCTTGCGTCGATACTCCGGACCATCACATCTTCCAGAGACACATAGTAGGGCCAGTGTAGGGGCTTATTCAGATTAGCGTCTCAAACGGCGGAAATATGCAACCCTCGGTAGTGGTTTTATATTTAAGCCTTTTGGGGTTGAGACATCGGGCCTGTGGGGGCCGGGAGCTCACCTCATCTTCAAAAGCCTTTCTTTCCATGCGCTTGGTCGACGCGACGCGTGACTAAAATGCTGGCGTTTATTTGGCCTAACGCATAATAAATACATAAATAAATATTGGTGGACATCACACACAACACCATCAGACCCCAAACTAAGCAAACATAAACATTGCCATTCAGCGTGGTACTGCTGCTGAGTAAAAACGGGACCCTATTACTGAAACTTCGCTACCCGTCCATCCGTCCGTCCGTCTGTCACCAGGCTGTGTCTCAAGAACGGTAATAGCTAGAAAGTTGTAATTTTCACCAATGATGTATTTATATTGCAACAACATTTATATAACAACAAATACTAAAAACAACATAAAATAAATAGTTAAGGGCGGCTCCCATACAACAAACTTGATTTTTTTACCGTTTCTTTTTCGATATTAACGGTGACTGGTAGAAGCTTTAACTATTCACAGAATATTTCGTTTTATGTTCTCTTTCAATAATTTATAATTAATTAAAATTAATGAAAGAGGGCTCCCATACAATAAAAGAAGTTTTCGCCGTTTATTTGCTAATGGTACGGAACCCTTCGTGCGTGAGTCCCACTAGCACTTGGCCGGTTTTTTTATACCTAATTTAGAATTTGTCATGTTAGGTACGTGACAAATTCTAAATTAGTCTACTCAATTTTAAGTCAATATTTCCTAATACATGTCTTACTCAGTCTCGCGCTCTTACCCATAGAGGCATAGTTAAGTTTAGGGGATGATTGGCCCCTTAGATTGGATATTGCCTACAACATACGTGAAAATCTGACCTATTAGAAAATACGTGAAGTAAGTAATGTTTGTATGTACCTTCATAGCCCCGTATCTCAAAACTGGCTGTCTAGGCAAGTTAGCGAGTAAGCATGAGTTCTTAGTACGTACTAACTCTATCGTCCACATTTCATTCATTAGAAAATACGTGACGTCTGGCGGCCCTGGGATCTTACTCTATGACGATAGATGACGGATGGCGGATTTGAGCGCAGTGCCACAGAATACTTAGAAGTTTGTATGCACCGAACTTATTATTACCGTTATTATTTAATTTCTATGTAATTTCCGAACCACACGACCAATAATGTTACAATTTTGACGGGACAATATTAAAAATGTGTTCTTTCTAACAAAAATAGAACTAATTAAATTGAACAACGCAAACATGATTTATAACCAAATACACATTCTAACTTTCACACCTTTCTGCAAGAAAATCGTGCAGAATTTGGGGATGAAAAGTAGCCAGCTACCATCTCCTTAGTATGATCTTAAATCATGTCAAGTTTCATTTGAATTAAATCAGTAGTTTCGGCGTGATGAGAGTTCCCTATAAGGAAAGATAGACAGATAGACATGAAAGAAAAAAAAAATGCAGTTTCAGCATCAGTATCGACCTATCGACTATGGAGTGCCCCCAAAGTTTATTTTTCAAAATATCTTCAATGTACAGAATTCGACCCGCTACAGTTTTATTATAAGTATAGAATAGATATCTTATACCTTTAAACGAGCAATTCTTGTATATATGTATATATAGAATCTGAATCTCGGAAACGGCTCGAACGATTTTGATGAAATTATGTATGCAGGGGGTTTCGGGGACAATATATCGATCTAACTAGGTTTCATTTTTAAAAAACGCATATTATGCACGTTTTTAGACAATGAAAAACTGTCACATTAGATATTAGAATGCAAAGGTAAATTTCGCCGCGTAGCGCGACAGCGTAATAGCTCAGACGGAAGTCGGGCGGTCATGGGCGGCCACGAATTAGTAGCTCCGGGTTCGAATCCAGACGGCTTCTCTTTTTTTTCAAGTTTTTTTTTATGAACATCCATTACATGGAGCCTTTTATCTGTAGGTATCTAAGTATATTTAGTATTTAAACCGAGCAAAGCTCGATCACCCAGGTACTAGATATTAATCAACTAATATTAAGTAGTAATTGTAGGTATTGGTTTCCGGTGGTGTAGCCAACGCTCGCCCTACGAACCGTATTACATTTAGAAGTTAGAGGTAATGTCGCCCGACTTGGTTATAGCAGTGGAGCGTCAGTCTTTTATTCCATTGTTTTAAACTACGTTTCTAAAAGTTAGGGTGGTTGATCCTTTCTGTTCTAATTTATGGTTTAGTATTCAATTATGTATTTATTTAAATATTCAGTTAGCACATAATAACATTTCAGAAATCCAGTTAGACTAGTTTTATTATTGTTACGTGGTACCGGCAGCAATTGTGTTACGTCTCTTGATTTTTGTTTCCTAATCTTATTTCCTGGTTTAAAAATAGGAGTTTTCCTGATACATAAGGAACAAAAAAAATTTTGGTCCATAAAACACAAATATTTATTCGCTTCTCTATCGTCAATTTATATACCGAAAACGTCGTGTTGGCCTATAGCCTATAGTCTAGTCAACAAGTGCTGTTTAGGTAATTTTTTTCGAATTCTATAATTATGATTGAGGTTGTTATACGATTCGGAATGGCATCTATATAATTTTTGAGAAAATACAGAGCTCGCTCGCAAGACTTGCAATAGCAATGAACAATTTAGTGAACATTAAAAAGGGGGTTTCGTTATTAGCCAATATGTCAAGAACTTCGATTATTTTTCGTAGTGGTAGGACTCTTGGCAGAGTCCGCCTGGGGAAGTACCACACCTTTGCCAGTTATTCTACCGCCAGGCAGTAATATGCAAACATTACTGTGTTCCGGTTTGAAGGGTAATGTTTCCAGAGAAATTACAGGGCTTAGAGATATAACATCTTAGATCTCTGGTTGACGAGCGCAGTGCATTGCTAGGTAATGATTTGGAATCTTCATGTTCCAATAGCTGCGTGTCACTGAGCTGTTATGTGGCAGGCATGTTGCTTACCATCAGGCACATGACCAGATCGTCTCGTCACTCTTTATTTAAAAAAAAAACTTTTTAAGAAAATTCAAATTGAAAAAAGATTAAAAAAGAAGAGGAAATTTCCTGTAAAAAGTTTGAACTTCCGGAACTGTAAGACCAATGTTTATAGTTTTCCCAGAGAGTTAAATTACGCCTGCAAACCGGTACTCCGGCTTGCAATTTTGACCTAAAAAGCACTTGATGACTAGACTACTAGTGGCTGGAACGTCCTATTTACGAATCGTGATAAGGTTAGAATAGGTTAAAATCCTGTCTAGAGCTCTGAGTATTTTTCTGAGTACATCTGTATGTACGTGTTTGTCATCACCACTGGTCTTAACGGTGAAGGAAAACACCTATACATATATAACACCTATTTTCTAAAACATATTTCAGATTAAGCATGGTAGACAATGGCCTGGACTCTCTCCTTGACGCAAAGCATTAAATATAGCACTTGTTCCCACAGCTGCGAAACTAGTCTTTTCTTACAGTCAAGGCCATAATCAGCCACTTGTCAGATGACACATTATCTATTATAGAGAATTAAAAAAAATATCGAAAAGATGTGGTGTCATGGGACACCAGGTAGGAACGAAGTTCCCTCGGATATGTAGAAATAGCAGCAGCACAATTCGCAAAAAAAAATGTCACAAAAAATGTAAAAAAAATGTTATTACTAATTAGTCTAGTTAATATATTTTTTTAAAAGTCCGCTCGCAAAAATCGCAATAGTTACAAACAATTAAGTGCAAATAAAAAATTGCGTTTCGTTATTTGCCAATATGTTAGAAACTATTTAAGATACTTCCACTTTAAAAAAAGATTCAAAAAGAAGAGGACATTTACTAAAAAAAGTCTTAACTACCGGAACTGTAGAACCAATATTTATAACTTTTCCAGAGGGTTGGCTACGCCCGAAAACAGTTGCCCCCCCGGCTTACGCCCCTTCGGACCTTGATTGAATAAACATTATTTAAACTTATTAAATGTGAAAGTAAAGCATTGAAAAAATTCAGGCACCTACAGGATAGATCAATGAACAATAATTCATGGTTCAAAATTTTTTTTCGCGATTGTTCAGTAAGTATCCATTACTTAATTGAGATTTTTTAGCAGCACGAGCATTAACATTGTAAGTGCGATAAAGGTTAAACTATAAATCTGAGTTTTTTTCTCCGTTTACGGAGCTATTCTTCAAAGGTATAGATTCCTGTTGGAAAAATAAAAAAATAATTATTTTTCTTTTTGTTATTAACAATTTTACTGAGGTTCACGTCAAAAAATACGTCGTTGTATTTGTTTTTTTATTTGTAGAAAAAGAAATAAAGTGGCCAAGTGCGAGTTGGACTCGCCCATGAAGGGTTCCGTTGCAGCAAGTAATATTATATACATAGTACACATAGTTCTTGTAGTTCGTTGTAACTTTGTTGGTAGTTTACATGGTAATGTACATCATACATTTTTTTAGATTTTTTATTCTCTTACTTTAGAAGTTAGAGGGGGGGGGGGACACACATTTTACCACTTTGGAAGTGTCTCTCGCGCAAGTTATTCAGTGTAAACGAAAATGATTTTAGAAACCTCAATATCATTTTTGAAGACCTATCGATAGACACCCCACACGTGTAGGTTTGATGAAAAAAAAATTTTTGAGTTTCAGTTCTCAGTATGGGGGGCAACCCTAATTTTTCTTTTTTTTTAACTTTTCTGTTCAAATCTTAATACGGTTTACAGAATACATCTACTTACCAAGTTTCAATAGTGTAATTCTCATAGTTTCGGCAAAAAGTGGCTGTGACATACGGACGGACAGACAAACAGACAGACAGACAGACAGACCAGACAGACAGACAGACATGACGAAACTATAAGGGTTCCGTTTTTATTACGGAACCCTAAAAAGTACAAGACAGATACTTCACTTATTTGAAATAAATCGTTCATTTAATGTCATAAATAGAGATTAAAAAACTCTGTTCATTAATTTTCCTAAAAGTGTAAAATGTGGTAATAGTACATTATGATATAAGTGCGGTAATTATCAAAGCGCACGTATGTCATACGACGTTTTATAACATATTTGCGAGGAAATAAACAAAACTGTGACGACATTTTCAAATAAAAACAATACAGCGAAAAAAAACGCGCGGAATAATATTTACTTGATCACAGATCACAGCACAGAGTAAGTAATCACTATGGATCACAGATTAGCAATGCGCGCGCATCGGCGCCTTTTTTTTTTAAGCAACGGCACAGAACCAGCCGGTATGCCATTAATAATAAAGTAAATTAATATTTTTGTGTTTTGTTACAGAAAAATTTAAGTAATTTATGGTCTAAATTAATTAAATTAACGAATTTAATAATACTTTATTATATTTTACCTCTCAAAGTTAATTTTATTCATAAAATGTTGACCACACTTTTCTGACATAAAAACTCTTTACTAAGATTTAAAAAGGTACAGTTCGTTTTAAACGGAGCATATCTCTCTTCCTAGTCTGTGGACGGAGCATTTTGAAACCGTGCGTTTTACATTACACATTACAGCACTAGTGCGTAATAAGATACATTACGATACAGAAATTGATCCAATAAGAGACCCTTTACGAGCAAATATGTTATAAAAAATGTTATTTAACAAATGCGTTATTATATATTTTTTATGAAACGGTTATTTTCTTAAACATTATTTTCATCACAGATTAAAATATTAAACAAGAAGTACCAATTATTTATCTCATAAACAATGCATTTGTGTATAACAATATTTTAAACAGTAGAAGATAACTGTTATTACAGACTATTTTGTAGCTTCTGATCATAAAATAACGGACCAATACTAATATTATAATATAAAAAAATATTTCAATGTTTAATGTGGATTTCTAATTTTTCACCTCAGTAAAATTGTTAGTAACAAAACGAAAATAGTTATTTGTTTCTAGATGGCCATTGGCTATGGTCCCGAATTTACCCGAAGATTTCTTATCATTCCCGAGCGTGACGCTAGAATTAAATTGACAGCCCACGAAAAATCTGTCTTTGGCGCGCCAAAAGAAGTTTTGACTTCAAAATATATTGTACCTACATGTTTTCTCAAAATAGTAATTATTTATTTGATGTTGTTACTACATTTCGGATTCGGACAAAATCGGATTTTCACGGCGCGGCTGCCAAACGCGCCCGCGCGCGAGCGCGGTAGATTTCCATATAAAATTGAATTCAAAACACACGACGCGGTTTACGGCCGCGGCGGATGCGGCAGCCGCGCGGCGCCCGCGTGGCTGCGCGCGATTCTTGCGCAGTAGCTTTCCGGAGCAGAAACCGTGAAAACCTGCGGTCTCGTGTCGGTCTGCGAGTATTGAAACAAAACCGTCGCGCGGCGCGGCGCCGCGCCCGCGCGCAGCCGTGGTTTGAAACCGCGTCGTGAAAACCGGCTCTTAGCCACCAACTTCGTTTTTGTGTCTTTATATATATATAGACTCTGACCTACCCTTTGCTGCCCGGCACGGTTTTGCCCGTCATTTCAAATTTTATTATTTACATAACAGGTTTTTGAAATAAAACTTCTTTACACACGCCTGACTTGGGGAGTAAGTTGGTGAATGCATTATGAGAGCGTTACGAAAAGTGTGATTGTGAAATTAGTGGAAGAGAGAGAACTACGTGTCGTATGTTACAGTAGGGACAAGAGTGAGAAGTGCGAGTCTATTTTATTGCTCTCTTTCTCTTAAAGTCATCTACGTATCGTATATCTAAGACACAGTGCAGGGTGCAAAATATTTGTATAAATATTTTGAAAATACCCGATAAATTGTCTATGTAGACTATCAATTCTGATTTGGTACTGTCATTGAATATTGACGACGGGTCCTATTAGGGTCTATCACTGAGATTTGACTCCGGGTGGGCTCACGCCAGAAGCTCTGCGGTCAGTTCTGATTCTGAGTGTCGCTTTTCCATACTCGGCCTGCGCATCACTACAGAGGTTGAAATTGGTAATAAACTGCGTCTCTGTGTGTATCGTAAGTGGTTTACTAACAACCAATCTACTTGACCCCTAGAATCGCTAGCGGCGAGATATGCTGTGGTTCTACTTATTTTGGTTGTTGACAATGACAACGTATAGTGATAGGTAAAGACGTCCAGCGCCCACCGCTTCCTGAAACAGACTAGAACGGAAAGAGTGAGCTCACTCTTCCCAACGATAACATGATTCTGTGCGCCCTGAAGTTTGGGATCCCTCCCACATCTTTGTATTGAGATCGTTGCTCTAGGGGTAGTAGCAACAAGACTAGGCGGAGTCGGGGTGCTCCGAGTCTGGGTCCTAAGTAACCCGGTCTAATTTGGTTATTTAGATATTCAAAAATTACAATCAAGTTTGTATGTAATTTAATAAATGTTTGTTTTATAAATTGAGTTGCTTGCCAAACAACACATTATAAAATAAAAATATGTTAGTTAAAAAAGTGTTGGTTTTGTATTTAAATATTTGTTAGTTAATTGTCAGTACCTGGGTGACCGAGCTTTGCTCGGTTTAAATACTAAATATACTTAGATACCTACAGATAAAAGACACCAAGAAATAGATTTTCTTAAAAAAAAACATGACAAAAAAGAGAAGCTGTCTGGATTCGAACCCGGAGCTACTAATTCGTGACCGCTATGACTGCCCGACTTCCCATCTGCGCTATTACGCTGTCGCGTCACGCGGCGAAATTTACCTTCGCATTCTAATGTCTAATGTGACAGTTTTTCATTGTCTAAAAACGCGCATAATATGTGTTTTTTTTTAAATGAAACCTAGTTAGATCGATTTATCGTCCCCGAAACCCCCTGCATACATCATTTCATCAAAATCGTTCTAGCCGTTTCCGAGATTCAGATTCTATATCTATATCTATATCTATATCTATATCTATCTATATCTATATCTATATCTATACTTATAATAAAACTGTAGCGGGTCGAATTCTGTACATTGAAGATATTGTGAAAAAAAAATTTTGGGGGCACTCCATAGTCGATACTGATGGCAAAACTGCATTTTTTTTCTTTCATGTCTGTCTGTCTGTCTGTCTGTCTGTCTGTATAGGGAACTCACATCACGCCGAAACTACTGATTCAATTCAAATGAAACTTGAAATGATTTAAGATCATACTAAGTATATGGTAGCTGTCTACTTTTAATCCCCAAATTCTGCACGGTTTTCTTGCAGAAAGGGGTTAAAGTCAGAATGTGTTTTTGATTGTAACTCATGTTTGCGTTGTTCAATTTCGTTAATTCTTATTTTGTTAGAAAGAACACATATTTAATATAGTCTCATTAAAATTTTAGCATTATTGGTCGTGTGGTTCGGAAATAACATAGAAATTAAATAATAACGGAATTAATAAGTTCGGTACGTACTAACTTCTAAGTATTCTGTGACAGTGTAAACGACAGCAGGTCTACTACGAAGTCCGATAAACGATATATCGGCCGAACTTATGAAGTTTCCGACCACGAAAGACAATCGGTCGGTTGATCAGATCGGCCGTTTCGTTCGATCCGACCTTCATCCGACCTAAGTCTATAACTTCCGACCCGAAATGTATCGATCCGAACGTTTTTCGTGGTAGGCTACAATCCGATTCAGCTGTCGGTCGGATGCGATCATTCGGAGTTTGTTTTCCTAGTAGACCTGCTGGGATGTAACGGAGGTCATTTTATCGGATTCGAAGGCGGAGTCGGAGTTTTAAAATTTGATTTATCGGAGTCGGAACCGAAGTCGGAGGCATGGGCAGAGGATTAGAAGTGGTGGCAGGAAATACATTTTTATTGTTTTTTTTTTTTGCCAAACACGTGG
Source organism: Ectropis crepuscularia (assembly GCA_963693475.1). NCBI lineage: Eukaryota > Metazoa > Arthropoda > Insecta > Lepidoptera > Geometridae > Ectropis > Ectropis crepuscularia. Next base: position 12,647,087 of record OY856359.1, read on the forward strand.
ATAAACATTGACGAGCAATTGATTTAGGAAGTTGGGATTTTGTATTTTAATGTACTATCCACCACAATAAAGGATTATCTGCAATATTTATACATCTTACCTCCGATTATAACCTCCGTTTTAAAAGTTTCGGAGCCGAAGTCGGAAACGAAGGTCTAATAGTAATTGGAGGTTCCGACTTATCGGAGTCGGATTCGAAGCAGCTCTTCCCTGGTAGGCACACAGTAGTCAAATCCGTCATCCGTCATCTATCGTCAGGTAATAATATGACAGTACCTGTCTTATGTTTTTCCACAAAATGGCAGCTCATGGTACGAAACACAATCTGATATTTATTAGAAAATGTGTAATGTAGTATTTGTTGTTGTAGCGACAATAGTCAGGTCTTTTGCCATCGTCACGCGTAAGACTACTCCGGTTTGAGAAGGGCTGGGACATTGGCGGTGGAAAAAATTGTTTTGTGTGTGAATTGTTCACCAGTATCTATTTATCTGGACGACGTAGTCATAGCTTCTTAAATTAGTCGAGTGAACTTTTTACTTGCCTAGAAATTAGTAAGTTGACGTGAAATGATAATAATTGAAGTGGGTTTTTATTTTTTCGGATATTATTTAAATCCAAATACTGTACTAAATTTTAGCCCAGCCAAAATAGATATTCCAGTTTGCATTAATTCCCAACAAGCTGGATTTTTGTTTAGGCCTTGAATACGTCATTACAAATGATATGTCAAAAGTCCCCATCGATCCCGCTTGTGCGTTGTTTTTTATTCGAGGTCAAAGGTTACAAATTTGCGTTTTTGAGTATATTTCTGAAACAACGAGAGCTATCGAAAAATGTTTCAGGCAAAGTTTGAGGATCGTTAAATTGTCTACAAAAAAGATTACATCACTTTTCTTCTACAAAGCATCGCTTTCGAGATATCGTCACTTTAGACCGCAGGAAAGTCGTATTTTCTACTACATGCACACATTTCCGCACCACCTCTGATTTTGAATATTGTATTTTTACCTCTTTTAAAAATTGCCGATGTCGTATCGCAGCCAGTTACCGCATGAAGGAATAATATATGAGGCTGACATTTTTGATATGCAGTTAAATTTTGTGAAGAATATATTTTCGTTTGTTCTTGAGCTCTCCTTGGTTTTACAAAGTAAATGATCTTATCCCTAGGTGTTCGTGCAGTTAATATTATTAACAAATCTAAATCTTCTCTAACAACGATAGTTGGATTGGTGCTACTGAATTATTCAATTGCGGTTTCAATAATGATGACATCAGCGTCATTTTGAGCTTGTTTCACAACAATATTGGCAGCTGCAAATTCTTCACATAACATCGAAATCAAACGAAATTTATTGTGAGTATTAGCAAGAAACTGCTATTGGTTTGTCGGAACAGTCATTGATCGATCGATCAAAAACAATATCAGACGATGAAGCTGTTTGTTTAGCTCGACGACGTTGTTCTGCAGCTTTGATATTTTTTGTATAACCAGTGTAACCGTCAAATATTATAGTAACGTTGTGACCAAACTTTATCGCTTTATGAACTTTTTAATATACTAATAGGTAAACTCCATGACAACTCCAAAATGGAATAGCCGCGGGAGAGGATGGTACAAACGACCTCTTAGAAGACGGTGGAACACCACTGATAAAAAAGTTCCAAGCTCTGTTTCATGTCGTGTCTTCTCGTCGTCTCTCTCACATTGTCTAAAGACAAAATTTCGATCAGTGTGTAGGTGTGTCATGACCCACGGTGCCAAAACGTGGACACGGACAGCTAAGGTAGTCCACAAATTTAAAGTTGCAGAGCGTGGAACATGGAACAAGCTATGCTTTGAGTTTCTCTGGAAGATTGAATTCGGAACTAGAGAACCAAGGTTATAACGACATAGCTCAACGCATTTGCAAATTAAAGTGGCAATGGGCCGGCCATATCTGCCGCAGAACCGGAGTAGACATGTTCTTCAGTGGAGACTGCGAATCGGGAAACGTAGTGTAGACATCCTGAGACTAGATGGAGTGACGATATATGGAAGACAGCAGGCAGTAGATGGAGACGTAAAGCTGAGGTTAGGGCTGACTGGCGGATCATGGAAGAGGCCAGGGAACTATGTCCAGCAGTAAACTAAGATAGGCTGATGATGATGGTGATGAAACTCCACGACCTCCAGCCAATAGGTACTAATCATACATAGATCCACATTTCCACTCTAAGAATGGACTTCAAATCTGTGTGAACCGTAGAATTGTTGTTGGTCATGTCTTGGAGTCAAGTATGATAATATTATCCAAGCTCGTTCTATTATTTATTATTCTACAAAGTATTTTGATACCTAATATTTAACTCCTTTTTCAAGGATGATTCTCTAAAAGATTATACCAAATCTCGAACTTATTTACATAATCTTTGTATAGAAATTCAGATTCTGGAATTCACGATAAATGCACGATGATGATGATTATAAAATAAAATTATATAAAATATTGCGTCCACAATTTTGCAGTTGGTCCACGTTGTTCATATTCCTTTAATTTTGTATGAGTGCCACGTATGAGTGCATATTCGTATTTTCTATGTTTAAAATAGCCATAATTCGAGGAAGTACATCGTAGAAGAAAAAGTGTTGAGATTTTTTTAGACTTTTTGTAGACAATTTTATTTTTTAGATTTTTGTAGACAATTTTATGATCTACAAACGTTGTTTGAAGCATTTTTCGTTAGCTTTCATTGTTTCAGAGATAAACGCAAAAAACGCAAATTTGCGCCTTTGACCTCGAATAAAAAACAACGCACAAGCGGGATCGATGGGGACTTTTGATATGTCATTTGTAATGACGACTCCAAGGCCTGCACAAAAATCCAGCTTGTTGGGAATTAATGCAAACTGGAATCATAATTAAGTCTATTTTGACTGGACTATTTAGTGTTCAACAAGCTTGCAGAAGCAGAACCAAAGCAGACCGTTGTTTTTCTAAAATTGAATAAAATGTTATCTTACTAAGTATTATTATGTATATATTATGTACAGGTTTGATTTGGTTGATTTCGGAAAAAGCATGGGCCCTAACGAAACAAATATTAACGACAGAATGACATTACCAATTAGATTGACATTTGAAACACACATGGTTTAGAGTCTTAAATATTACATCGGCTATAAGTAGATCCAACCGTTTATTTTCTTTTTGACAGATCTAATTTGTCAGTTATAGTGTTGTGACCAAGTATAAACAGGTACATCGATAATAGCATTTTGCAACGGTCTGGTTATTGAATTGAAATTAAATAAAATTGAAGATTATTTTGGCAAATAAGAACATGACATAGGGTTGCCTGCGAAAAATCAGTCCCGAAGTCCGGTTGCCGAATTTTTTAAAGTAAAGCATTGCTGCGAGATTGGCTAAAATATCTCGGAAACTATAAATTTTAGGGCAAAAATTGTTGAGGTCGTTATTGTAGAAAATAATATTTGGCATCTTTTGTGGCCGGAAAACTTTTCTGTGACATGTACCGTTTACGATTTATGGCCCATTTAATTAACCAGTTTTTCTATTGCAGCCGATAACTCTTGAAATATTAGATTAATCAATAAAACGCATCAGACCTTTTCTAAAGACTAGTTTATTTCCTACAACTTTCGTTTAAATTTTTTTGTTCATACGTTTTGAGTTAGAAGAAGCTTAAATTCAGTTATTCTGCCAAAAATATTATAAATTAATGAATTGTATTAAAATGAACAATTGTTTTATTTGTGGTTATGTTAGACGACAAAAATTCTGTACTTGTAAGAAAAAACAGATACTGAGTCTAATGAAAGCCAGCATTAGACGAAACGATAGAAAATAGAAAGCAAACTAGAAGATAAATAATTAACGGATTCAAAATATCCATTTCAAACTATATAAATATATACTATACATTTGAACTACACAACAAGGACGTTTAAAGTGGTGGCTCTCTACTAGCCAACTAATATTATAAAAGACTTTAAAAAGATAGAAACTCTTTATTATCCACAATAGCCCGCCGCGCTAGTCCGCTGTACATGTCGCTGAAAGATGTCATCACATTAACATCTTCACGAGTATTGATAATACCCTAGACATTTCCGAAAATGAGGGTAGATTTGTTATCTTTTTTAAATGTTACAGACCGAATACACATAAGTATTGTTGCGGTGGTAGTATAATCATAGAAAACGAAGATAATTTGTGTGCTATCACATATTACTAGTCCCTATCTAAGAAAACCCGAATAAATTTCGAGTCAAATTAAATAAATTTTACTTATAGCAGTTACTTAACATCCTGTTATTGAAAAATTAGATATGTCCAGTCTATTGAAACAGTGCTATAGACGCACAACTAGTAGACGTAGATCAGGTATAGCAGTAACCTTTGGGTGATGAAATAATACCCAACCGACTGATGAGACATTATTAAGCCAAATATGGAAATATTTTAACACATTAAGCATATCAGGTTAATTTATTTATAAATTAACGAAAATGGTACATCATGTTTTTCAAAGTTTACATCAGACGTAAATAAACTTTGTTAATTTACCTAACTACAAAATGTTATTGAACACTTTATTTTAATAAGTATTCAAATGTTCTTTTTTGGATATACACCAGCAGATAAACACGTCTTCAAATAATGCTGTATATTTTCCTGAGGCGCATCAATATAACGGTTTTACATAAAAATAAATCCGATATTATGTGCCGAGAACGGAAAACACCCGTGTAAAAATAGTTCATAAACAATATCGATATCTCAATCGTAACTTCGTAACATCACTATGTTGATAGCCATAGAACGTAATTTTTTAAAAACGTTTGTTATTTTATGTAATTTATAAAAAAACTACTGCACTTATGGACTCATTTTGTGAAAGATGCTTATTATACGGGATCAAGGAGCAAATTTAAGCAGTTGTCATATTTTTAAAACCTCGCATTTAAAAGTGAACTTTTGCGTAACATGACGCAGTTACGTTCTATTGGTGCTGTCAAAAAGAAAATAAACGGTTGGATCTACTATAATAAGTCTATCACCTACTACTTAGGATATCATCCTGTAAAAATGTACAAGTGGGTAAGTATCAGATCACGCACATCAGCTACAGACTCTTCGTAATGTATCCTATAAAAATCCTACAAACTTAACACTGCGGCTATGTTCGATACTCCACAACCTTACTACGAGTGACTAATAAGGTCGCAAGATCATCGTACGCGAACGAAGTAGCGGGTTCAGCTAGTATATATATATACATATTTACCTACAAGAATTGCTCGTTTAAAGGTATAAGTTAAAAGACGTTATAGAATGAAAGTTTGTCAAATAATTACTTTGAGATATAACTAATTTGTTAAATATTTTTTTGTCTAACGTTGGTTACCACAATATGTCGATTTGTGAAAAAAGTTTGTGAATGGATACAAAAAAAACGCATCAAAATCTGTAAATGTGGTAGATCTAAGGGATCTATAGGGACAGACAGCGGGAAGTAACTTTGTTCTACAGATTTTAATACAGTTTTTTTAATAGATAGAGTGATTCTAGAGAACGATTCAAATCAAATCAAATCAAATTTAGTAAATAAATATAATAAATATTGGTGGACAATTCACACACAACACCATCTGACCCCAAACTAAGCAAAACTTGTACTATGGCGGCCAGATAGCTGATTTAATACTTATATAGTTTTAAATTCATACTTATTATAAATAGAATTGCTTTATTACTTAATTTGTGTATTACAATGTGGATCCACCGTCTCCGAACTAGTTAAAAACTGTATTTCGGAGTCCGGTGGCCTCCTCCTAAGGTACATGATTTTCCAATATAATATTAACCTAAAAATAAATAAATTACAAAATAAATAATATTATTAACAAATTAAATTACAATCCAAGTTAATAAATTAAATTCCTAATAACAATTAACAAAAAACAAAATACGAAAAATAAAATAAATTTAGTGAATTTATGCATAAAATATAGGGCAAATCAGCCAAGCCATGTCAACATGAGATGGCTGCAATTAAAGAAAAGTTTTTAATCTTTTGATGCCGTCACGGGACTCCGCAGTCACCAATTTCAATTTAAACAATACCTAAAACGTATTATGACTCAGCATAAATGTTTCTGTTGTGTGGTAATCCATGCCTTTAAGGATGTTGATTAATTTCAGTTTACAATTATAGTGGTTTAATTTGGAAATACTACAGTTATTGCTAGTTTTGTTATAGAGATGTGGGCCTAAATAGTAGCCGAAACGCTCCGCAAATTTTGTATGCGTTTGGGGCTCTTTGAATATTCTACTATTATTCCTATTCTTACGTTTATTTGCTGGGTTAGTTAGCGACTCCGCTTGTAAATGTATGTGTTGATTTAATGCAGTTTGCACGATAAACAGTTGTCGAACCGTTAGGATATCACATTCCCTGTATAAGTCTGCTGTAGGATAAAAGCGAGTCTTGAAGTTAGATACTTTCAGAATGGCTCGTTGAGCATATTCTAAAGGTTTTAAATTGGTTTTGCAAATACCTCCCCAACTAGTAATGCAATACGTCAATAGTGATTGGCAAAGACCATAGTATACAGATCGCAAAAGACTGTGATCTGCTACGTGCCTTAAGGTTTTGAAGATTGGGATCAGTTTCCTTATTCGGCCTTTTGCAATTGAAATGTGCTCCTGAAAGGACAAATTCCTATCCACTATGATCCCAAGGTACTTTATGGTACTTTATATAAATGTATTACATACGTGCATAAAATAGTTGCGAAACACTGATAACTTTAAAGGTTTCCAATGTGAACCCTACGAGATAGATCAAAATAGTATACTGCAGTATTGTACCCCACTTCCAAGTTGGCGCGGAACTTTGGATCTAATAAAGCAATCGACATCTAAAAAAGAAATAAACAAATTAGTGGTAAATGATAAAGTAATAACAGACCCCCCAAAACATCAGTGCAGAATTTAACAACTACTTCATTAATATAGTATCTCGAACACACAATGCTCAAGCACAATCAGACCCAACCTTGAAAATAGCATCTACTCAAAACTCTATATTTTTATCACCGACCGATCCAAGCGAAATATATAAAATTATCATGGCACTAAACAGTAGCGATGCTGTGGGATACGACGAAATCAACACAAAAACCATAAAAATAGCAGCACCATATATATGTACTATCATTAGTCACTTAATCAACCTCTCTTTTGTGCAAGGCAAATTTCCCACTATACTAAAACTGTCAATTGTAAAACCGATATATAAAAAACCCACAATAAATTTAAATATTCGTAAAAAAGAGTCTATGCAGTATTTATACGTATACCTACATACACACACGTATATTTCGAACGAATAAGTATTATAAATGTCAAAGTTTGGACGTTTGGATATATTATGTTGCTCAATCTCATGGTAACGTCTGCCCGGACCATGTCAAAATTTGGATCACAGTTAATTATAGTTAGTTATAGTCTAGAACACATAGGCTACTTTTTATCCCGGGAAAACTTCGAGAACTGGAACTGCGCGGCTAAAACAGCAGGGTGCTGTTAGTTATACATTTTAATTTACATATAGTTTAGCTAAAGAAGTTTTACTTCAGTCGTGTCGTGTGGTCTAAAGGACACTCGTTTTTTTTTTGTGGTTTGTGAAAAAAAGAACACACTCACCAATGTTATTAACCCTCCCTTGTCTCTCAACCTGTCAGCATGCGTGTCTGTCTTTTCGTCTAACCTGTTCCAGGCAAAATATTTTAAATCGTAGAACGTGATTAGGTAACATTTTCTCAGTTGTTGTTTCCTGTTTTGTTAAAATGAATCGCAAAAAAAAATTGGATCCCTATCAAAACGAGATTTTTATGTACCTACGTTCTTCTAATAAACAAAAGAAGCCAAGTCAGGCACGCGATATATAATATTGTGTTATAATGAAGTGAAATATCCTCTGAATTTGACGTTGCAGGTATACGGAACCGAGTGTGCCTAAGTTCGACTCGCACTTGCCCGGTTTTACATTAAATTGCTGTATAAGAATTGAGGTGTGTAGATTCAATGCCATTTGCAACGATCGGCTTGAACGGTTACTAAGTATCGCTGGGCCTGGTTGAGTTTAACTCCAGAATAGAGTTCAGTTAGTATCTTACTGGATTGTCGGTTACTCGTTCGTCGTGAGTCGTCACTATGGTATCGCGCAGTGCAGTCGTGTGTCTAGTTGTAATCGCCGCTGTCTCAGCGACCGATGTGAGCCAATGTCCAGGTAAGTCTTTACATAAGTATTTCGACCCGCTTTCGTTTCATTTTACACGTTCACAGAACCGTTGCGTATGCGTAGTTTATTGCATTTGCTCTACCAGAGGTGATTTGAGAGAAGGAACGAATTTATCGATACATAATGCATCGGACGAAAGTTTTAATATACTTTTAACTGTGATAGTGCGTAAGTAAGACTCTGAGATAATCTACAGTTTTCAATTCATGTTTAATGTTTTAAAATACGTGGAAAATAAACTTTTAACTTATAGTACTTAATTATGGTCCCACCAAACACAAGCGGTGCTGAACTAGGTACGTAGACTTAAAGTAATTACAGCCAACTTGCGCGTTTACTTAAGTATTTGTAAAATGTGCTCCAACGACTTTTGAATGTTTCATTCTCTGATTGTCGTGGATTCCATAGTTATTTTCGCATCCAGCATTTTTTTTATTAATGTAATTCTGTGATATATTTACATAATTTTGTAATATCAATACTAATATTACGAGTATAAAGCTGAAGAGCTTGTTTGATAGAACGCGTTATTCTCACGAGCTACTGGACCGATTATAAAAAATCTTTCACTATGTACGTGATTCCTGAGTGCTATAGGCTACATAAAATATTTACTACTGGCGAAATCGGGGCGGACCGCTAGTATTTACATTATTTTGTAGTGAACTCTTCGTAGAGTCCGCCTGAGGAAATACCACACCTTTGGGGGCTGTCCATTAATTACGTGATGTTTTTTTTAAACATTTTTTAACCCCTCCCTCCCCCTTGTTGATACGTGGTGAGGATTAAAACCAAACAAAAATCACGTGTATTTTTTGGTACCTACAAAGAATCTTAAAAATTCTATAATATTATTTTTAAATACCGGTTTAAAGTATAATCTAATCCTATTCTAGGCGCGCGAAGACTTCGTTCTTTGCCTGGCAAAGGTCAACGCCGCTTTTTGATTTAAAAATCATGCGTTTGACGAAAAAATAAATACACGTGATATCTTACTATACCCCCCTTGTGATATTTCGTGATTTTTGCCCCCTTTTTGAACGTCACGTGATTAATGGACAGCCCCTGGCCAGCTATTCTACCACTAAGCAGTAACGTGTAGACGTTGCTTTATTCCGATCTGAAGGGCAATGTTGCCCGATGAATTGCAGGACAAAGAGATGAATCCTTCTAATATTACAACTGTGAAAGTTTGGATGTTTGTTGCTCAATTACGTCGGAACCCTTGAACCAATCGGGTTTCAATTTATACACTGTTAAATTATTAGGTATTATAGTCCGAAATAGCACATACTAGTCTACTTTCCATCGCGGAAAAAATATGTTAACGAAAATTACGTGGTTATAGCCACGGCGCCCCGAGTCATTTTTTATATTCGGGTGACAACCGCAGTGCAGTGATTTGGACTCCTCAAACTCATTTAGATGTGCGACATTGTGTATTGCTTACTACCAGGCGCATGTCTAGCATGTCAAATAAAAACATGCATGTAAACAAACAACAAGAGCTAAAATTCTGACATTTTTTTAGCAGAGTCGAATCGGTACCTATACAATTTTTTGAAGTCAAACGTTCGTAAAGAGACAAATTAAGCCCGAAATAGAATTGGAACATATTCGTTTAGTTCACATATTCGTTTAGTTCGTATTCCTGGGCCATTGTAGCGCTGCAATGAAAATTATATAGGTAAATAATGACACTAATTAAAATCACCTTGAGAACTGTTTAGAATGGAAACTGCAGAAGTTTTTGTAACCTGCATATAAAAGAGCATTTCATTGCAGTTTTATTTCCTGACCTTTATAATACGACTAATTTTGTTAGTACACTCGCGGCGCGTTACATTCTACACTAGGTAGTACGCTAGGTAATACCTAGTAATCTAAGTATAATATTATTTGGCTTAGCACCGACTTCGAACCTATCAATAGATAGCACCAAGTAGCACATACAAATCATAGGTCATTATTAGGTTTGCATAAGAGCTGTATTGAATTAAATCTTTATTATTACTTTTTGTCGATGAAGTCGATTTTTTAAACGTAGGTAGTTTTTATTTTCTTTTTAGTGCCTGTAATAGATTATTCTGAAAACGACAGTAAGGATTTTCTAGATTACATCAGTAGGCTGTAATATTTTTTGCCATATTTTTTTTTTAATAGATATTAATAAGCCTAAGAAAGGTATCGAGTGTTTTAAACAATATAGGTAGATCCCAAGAAATGGGAACGGAGTAATTTTAAATATTTTAATTTTAATTTTCTACGAAAAAAAAACAAGAACCGACTTCAATTTTAAAATTAAGCTCTGTCACTAGACTATATTTCGTAATTTTTGTGAAATTGATGACGATGACGTCGTCCAGATATTAAAGGCAAGCAAATATTCGTTTTTTGTCGATATTTCAAAAATTACCACATCGATTTCGATAAAGTTTATATGGGACCACCTCTGAAGTATTTTTTTACATATCAGTTGTTCTACTGCTGGGCAAAGGTATCCCCTAATTCCCTCCACTTAATTCGGTCCTGAGCTTCCATCGTCCAATCTGAAGTAAGTTCTTTAGACTACACAAAAAAAACGTTTCACAATTGGCTGAGCTATACATAACATATACAAAAAACACACAACCCAAATGAGTACTTCGTCTATATTTGAAGTCGATTATACAAGAAATAGACTCTAAAAATGCAATGATTAAAAGAGTTATTTCAAGGTTAGTTTTTTCTTGATTTTTGAAATGTGTATTTTTGTTTCTTCGTTCCGGAATTTTATGCAATCGAATAATCGTACTGATATTATAAAGCTGAAGAGTTTGTCTGTTTGATTGAACGGTAGGATCCCAGGAACTACTGGTCTGAATTGAAAGATTATTTTTCTGTTGGATAGTCCATTTATCGAGGAAGGCTATATAACATTACGCTACTATCAATGAAAAATGTAACAAAAACGGGAAAAATATTTCTTTTTGAGAGATTTCGTTGCGTGCGCTGATGTGCACTGACTCCCGTGAGTCTATTTTTTAATCATGTTGCGCCATAACAACCTTTTTTTATGCTATTCAAATCACAGATAAAGAACGTATCGCGTACCTAATTTATAAAGGTACATATATTAAGATATCCGAGCGAAGCCCGAACGGGCCGTTAGCTATTTAGTATACCTACCTGTGTATATTTCTCGGTTTCTTTACTTTTTTTTTTAATATAGAGTGACGAGACGAGCACGTCATGTGCCTGATGGTAAACAACATGCCTGTCACATAACAGCACAATGACACGCAGCTATTGGACCATTAAGAGTCCAAATCATTACCTAGCACTGCACTGCGCTCATCACCCAGAGATCTAAGATTCAAGAGATCTCTAAGCCCTGTAATTTCTCTGGAAACATTTCCCTTCAAACTGGAACACAGTAATATTTGCATATTACTGCTTGGCGGTAGAATAACTGGCAAAGGTGTGGTACTTCCCCAGGCGGACTCTGCCAAGAGTCTTACCACTACTAGAAAACTCTACTTCGCTTACGCTCGCTCCGCTTCAATGGCAGTTACCCTAAGACCCACTTATCGGGTTACACGATACGCCACGATCGGACACGGGATAATAATAAAGTATAATCAAACGAAACGAACACTCTTAAAAAGCCGTACTCAAACTACATCATCCAAGTAAAACAGAATTTTCATAATTAAAATGTTCATAAAATGAAAACAAAACATGACCAAACTATGATATTTTTTTATGGCAGGCACCTACTAGATACAAATAAAAAATAATCACGCAAATCGGATAATAAATTTCAGCGTAATCCGTATAGGTACATACATAAATAATTTATTTTCTCCAAAAAACAAAATACCGACCGACTTCAATTTAAAATTAAAGTTAAACACTCGACTAAATTTCATATGAAGCCATCACTTAGTCATCCAGATAAATGAACTTTCATTCATCTGGATGACTAAGTGATGGCTTCATATTAGATTAAAAATTAACAAAATCTAAAAATTAAGTACTTACTTAATTTTTAAGTACTTACTTAATTTTTAGATTTTGTTAATTTTTCAAAAACCGCCACAGGGATTTCAATAAAATGTGATGACTGGGTCAAAAATAAACCATTCTAATTAGCCCGTCAGCTAGATCATGGAAATATATGTGTCAGGTAATTTTTTGTTTTATCAAACTTTAGCACACAGTACTTTAGTACTACCTACCTAATAGATGTTTATCTAAACATAGGTTCCGTGGTATACCTAGTTTGACTGGGAAAATGATTAGGAATCCTCCCTCTCCTACGATCCTCATGGTTAAATACTAAATAGATGATAAGTTATAACGACGTTCTGTTTGCTTATTAAATAACTTAGCTAATAGCACAAATAGTATTTACGAAATCACCGAAGTTTGTCCTCGTGCTTAGAAACGTTTATTTAAATAATCAATAATGTTGGAATTTGGTTAGCCATTATTTACTTTAGACTTCAGTAGTAGATATAAGTTGCTATATTTTAAGAGAGGTAGTTCCGTTAAAATATGAGAAATCTATTTATATTTTGTGTATCACTGTATGATACATAACATTATTAGATTTTAATGTGTCAACCCATTGGCTCCGAACTAGTATCAAAAGTGATCAAAACTGTATTTCGAAAGCCAGCGTCCTCCCACAGATATCCCAGGACCCAGGAACATGTGTTTTTATTTTTGAATGATCCTACTAAAATTATAAAGGCTTCCACAGATAGTTGCTATTAGTTACTGAGCGATTTCCATTCGCTATTGTGATCGACAAATAGAATATTATAACTACAAAACACGAGATTATACAAGAAGAAAAATTTAATCATAATAATTATGATTGTAAATTCGTGACTTGCGTGCGATGATAAATATTTCGATAATGTAAATCTGTTGGAACACATTACACGCACATAATATAAGTATTGAATAATTTGTCTTGAAATCTTGATCCATCTGCCACACAGCTAAAATAAACATGAATACAGACAGATTACGCACCAGTGAATTAATAATGTCCTGATCATCTCGTCACTCTTTATTTAAAAAAATAATATTATGTCGATGTAGTTTCTTTCTCGTCGTTAGTCGTTATCACTCTTAACAGAGTGATCGCGGATATTAGTCCGGTTAGGTCTACCGCCTAAGGCTAGGATAGGAACTCATGGAGGTGTTTCTAACCGCGCTCGCGCGCGGCTGCCGCTCGCGGGCAAATATCTCACCCGCGGCGGCTTCGAAACCGCGAAAATCAGCGGTCTCGTGACTTTTGAAACAGAACCGTCGCGTCGCGCGCGGACGCGTTTGGAAGCCGCTCCATGAAAACCGGTTCAGTTATGCCTGCGCAGGTAGACCGGAGTGTGTGTGGGAAGCCCGCACAGGCGACCGGAGCAAGATCGAAAATCAATTCTGTTCAGTTGGACTGCGCAGGCATAACTGCACAGGTAGACCTCTCCGGCAGACCGTAGCGTGTATGGCGGGCTTAAGTCTCCTGCTTTCTGCTATGCTTTGAGTTATGACGTGATCTGCCAATTTGATCGGCATTGAAAGCAGATGTATAGTTGTTTACTTTCATCGGCGTTATCAATTGGTCGATGACATCACAAATCAAAGCATAGCAAAAAGCAGGAGAGTTAGGCGGTAGACCTGCGGGTGATTGGTTTTTCGCTGCATTCAATTATTTATTTTAATTTATTTCGAAAACTATAATTATTACAGACAAAAATAAATTTGCCCTTAAAACCTCAACAAGATTTCAACAACAACTAGCGCCATTCGTCGCATACTGATACTTTCAGCCCAAAAACTGTCACAGAATGGCCAAGCATAGCTCTTATCTGGTCGGCCCATAGCAATGATGATCTACTTCGTAGTCTCGTGCTCTCGATTCTACTCTAAGCCACAACAAGGTGCACAAAATCATATGCGATATACATGCCAAAAGAACATGAGGATGCAAGCTTGATGATGGAGGATAGACGCTGCTTGATGCAGAGATCTTGAAGAAGACTTACTGATTTAAAATTATATCCATGAAATCTTCATGATTCAGCAGCATTTCAGCATTCAAGGAAAACTGTGAAGACGATTGCCCTGACCTCCCGAATTTTTGTGACGCAATCTAATTGTTACATAACGCTTACAAACAGAGTTCTCACGAGTCTTCTTAATATGTAAATAGTTACCTGTTTACATTTAAAATAGTTTATTTACTTTGTATGTCAAATTATCAACATATTTGTGGTTTAAATCACTTTTGAAATACGTGAACTCGCCACCATACCTTGTTCCTGGTCATCTGTAGGTCATTCAAAACATCGTAAGGGCAGGATATAATTAATTATTCGTAGTCATGAAAACAATAATTAAAACAAAGTTTTGTCAAGGAACTCGATTTGTTAAGTGGTAGTATGACACTGTATTATTTAAGGGTTATTAAAGCACCTGACTCATTCTTGCATTGTGCATGCCAAACCATAAGAGCCTAAGAAAAGATTCAAATAGCGACCTCAAACTTGGATGGTTTACGCACATCAGTCATAAATATGCACAGGACTGACATACGGAAACCGTGCACAGAATTTAGAGATCTTAATAAAACTGTGGTATGAATTTTAAGCACATACACGTTTGCGTGAATTGTTGAAGTTTGGACTCTATTATGTACGTAAGTTGTTAGTTGAGATCCTTTGTGACATCAGCTCCGTCTACTAAGTCAATAACTTGCAACTTGAAGTTACTTCATATGTTTATATATTTTATACCTTTTTAGGGTCCCGTACCCAATGGGTAAAACGTGACCCTATTACTAACACTTCGTTATCCGCTCTTTGTCCCTTTAACCGGAAAACAATAATGTTTGCAAATAACTGCTTAGGTAGTGTCGTTTACAGTCTGCAGTTGCAGTTTGCGGTCCGTCTTGAAGCTGTAGAGAGCCTTTAGAGCACAAATAGTTTATAATATGGAATAGCACATAGGACGCTTTTATATCGTGGAAAAATTACGGAAACAATAACTACACGGGTAAAACTGATCAAAGTTATCTGGCCGGGTGGCTGTCCCACACCGCTTCAGGTACTAAACAGGTTAAATGGTGGCAGCATTACCTCGTAAGCAGCCCATTTTATTTTCATTCCATCACAAAGAGAGAGATAGAGAGAGAGAGAGAGAAGGAGTTTCTTTTCTAAAATTATTCACCAAGCTATCTTGGATCCTAATACTTATTACAATCTAGCCTAATTTACAGAGAGAGAGAGTTAATGCTACAATCCTTAACGCTAGCTCACTGCAGATTGGCGTGTGCCACATGTCCTCGAAAGATGTTTTCTTGGGAATATACCGGCTATGATGCTTTCCTTCAATTTATATAGCTATATAAACAAGATAAAGCTTTTAGACCAAGTTATTAGGTATTTGGCTTCGAATCCCGAACAGCCCAAATTAGGTAAGATAATTATTTACAGAGAACTTTACTGGCCAACTCAGAGATAAAATACAATGATTCATCTAATCTTCTAACCCGTATCGACTAGTTCACCCTGATGAGATCAAGCTCTATTAAGGGCTCGCTCTGACCCTGTCAGTTGACATAGATTTTATACAAAGATTCATAAAGTACCTATAACATGAATATTAACTGCAATGACTTGGATTTATTTCAAGGTAAACTGTTATGGCGATGTTGTTGATTGGTTTTCATCTTTGTGCTAATTGAACACCGTTTTATCAATTTAAATAATTTAATTTTCTCAGAAAAAAAACAAAACATAGGTACATCAATTTAAGATTTTATATTTTTTGTGAAATCAATTACAAACACTGTTCCAATAAAACACCGAGGTGAGTTAGTAGTATGAATAGGTCGTTCAGATAAGCCAATTTTTGTTTAATGTAATATTTCATAAACCTCTACACCACAATTTTGAAACAATTTTTATGGGGCCACCTCTGAGGTAATGCCCGGTGTACATTATTCCAGTCCGAAATTATAAATTCAGTTTACATTATTATGATCTACTAAACAAAATAATTTATCAAAATCGATTCACAAATGGCAGAGCGATCGCGTAACATGCATAGGTATGTACAAAAAACATTCAAAGGAATTGAGAACCTCCTTCTTTTTTTGAAGTCGATTTAAAATTAAAGCCTAGGTATGATTATCCGGAAAATTTACTGAGTTTGTAGGTACTTACTTTTCAAATAGTGACAAAATCAAACCATTTTTGGTTTGATTTTGGTTGTTCCGAAGATTACATCATACGTATAAACACATGTGGCGAAATCGTTCTCTGTTCCTCGTAATATTGGTAAAGACAGGCCGTTCGACCGCTACATGCCTGATGTTAGGCAATAACGCGGCTTCGGATAAGCACGCTTACCTAGATATCTGCTTACTCTATATTTCAAGATACCTAAAATGTATTTGAAATGTATTTGCAAACGTAGTGTAGGACACCCTGAGACTAGATCGAATGACGAGAATCGGAAGACAGTAGGCAGTGCCAGTGGATGGAGACGTAAAGCTGAGGATAGGGCTAAGAGGCGAGCCATGGGAGAGGTATATGACCAGCAATGGACTAAGATGTGCTGATGATGATGAAAGGGTATTTTTCAGAACTCGGAGCAAGAATGTCTTAATTAAAAGTATAAACTGTGTACGTAGGTGGATACATAAAAGTTTCAACAGTTTTGATTTGTACACAGACAGATTCGAGAAATACAGCCTCTGTATTCACCCATAGTTTTGCCATCTCGATGATAAATATAAATTTAAAACGTGTTCGAATTCTCGAATCATCT
This sequence comes from Ectropis crepuscularia, assembly GCA_963693475.1. NCBI lineage: Eukaryota > Metazoa > Arthropoda > Insecta > Lepidoptera > Geometridae > Ectropis > Ectropis crepuscularia. Next base: position 12,664,226 of record OY856359.1, read on the forward strand.
CCCACGAACCGGTGCCGGTGGTTCGACGAAAAACACTTGGATCTTTTTCGTTTCTTGACAATGTTAAACCCCCATCGATCATCTGGCTTATTATTATTTTTATTCTTTAATCATTAAACATAAAAATCGAAATAGACCCAAGTCTTTTCCGTCGGACTGTTTGATAGTAGAAAGGAGAAATTATACAAAATGAGTTACTAACAATTTGGACAAAATAAGTCGCATTTGATAAACGTTTCGACGTTTTTCTTGGATTGAATGATGACAGAATAATATTACCTAGGTATCACCCGTCTGTTTATTGTTTTATTCTGAGTTAGTTGTTTAAAAAAATGCTAAATTGAATTGAAATTATCATGAGGTAACCCTACCTATTATGGCTCCTTTTATCGCAGTCATTACCTATTTGTATTGTATTTTGTTCGGGTGAGCATCATAAATGTGTTTGATACATTGTTTGAGTGTACCTAAATATGATCATAGCGAATAAGCAAAACATAACTATTGTTATTCACGTATTCATTCCCTATTCATAGCTACTGTAAAATTGTTAATTTGAAACAAATTATTAATGTCTTATTTAATGAATGTCAAACAAAATTTCAAAAAAAATGTATTTGCGCGGGTGTGTATGTTTTAATCTGAGAGCTGGTACCAATTTGTGTGTACCAAGCTTTTTAACTTGTCACATGGTTCTCCTATTATGCCCCAACACTAAGTTGTATACTTGCCAGCCAGCTGCTGAGTAGCGGGGCAAAATTAAGAACGAAATCTTTAAAAAAATATTTAATTTTATTTGTTATAGCAAGACAAGACGTCCACTGCTGAACATAGGCCTCCCCCCTAGATTTCCACAACGAACGGTCCCGCGCAACCTGCAACCAGCGGTTTCCAGCGACCTTTGTTAGGTCATCTGTCCATCTAGTGGGAGGCCGTCCAACACTGCGTCTTCCGGTTCGTGGTCGCCACTCGAGAACCTTTCTTCCCCATCGGTTGTCAGTTCTGCGAGCGATGTGGCCTGCCCATTGCCACATCAGCTTGCTCACTCTTTGAGCTATGTCGGCCACTTTCGTTCTTTTGCGAATATCCTCATTACGGATTCTGTCGCGCAAAGAGACTCCGAGCATAGCTCTCTCCATAGCTCGCTGTGTGACTTTGAGCTTTGTTATGAGGCCCACAGTTAAGGACCACGTCTCAGTTCCATAAGCCATCACTGGCAACACGCATTGGTTAAAGACTTTTGTCTTTAGGCATTGGGGTATTTTGGACTCAAAGATGTGCCGAAGTTTTTCGAACGCTGCCCATCCGAGTTGGATTCTTCGCTGGACCTCTTTGTCGAAGTTGGGTCTACCTAATCGGATCTTTTGACCCAGGTAGACGTATTCGTCAACAACTTCGAGTGTGGTATTCCCAACATTAACCGGTACAGGTGAGACATGAACATTTGACATGACCTTCATCTTGTCCATATTCATCTTCAAACCTACCTGCTGGGATACTCTACTGAGGTCCCTGAGCATAGCACCGAGGTCCTCCAGCGACTCCGCCACAATGACTATGTCGTCGGCAAATCGAAGGTGAGTGATGCATTCGCCGTTGATATTGATGCCGTATCCGTTCCAGTCCAGTAGCTTGAAAACATCTTCCAGCGCGGCAGTGAACAGTTTCGGAGATATAACATCTCCCTGTCTCACGCCTTTCTGTAGCTGGATGTGTTTTGTGCACTGGTCCTGTAATCGGACAGACATTGTGGCTTTGCTGTAGATACACTTCAACACTTCGATATAGCGATAGTCGATGCGGCATCGCTGAAGAGACTGAAGCACTGCCCAGGTCTCGATGGAATCGAAGGCTTTCTCATAGTCCACATACGCTATACATAGTGGCCGATTATACTCCTCGGTTTTCTGTATAATCTGCCGAAGCGTATGGATGTGGTCTATGGTACTATAGCCTTTTCGGAAACCGGCTTGTTCGGGTGGCTGGAAGTCGTCAAACCTGCGTGCGAGACGATTCGTGATTACCCTCGAAAACAACTTATAAACGTGGCTCAGAAGTGAGATGGGTCTGTAGTTCTTCAACAAGGTGTTGTCACCTTTTTTGAAGAAGAGCACCACCACACTTCTGCTCCACGCTTCTGGCGTATTACCGTCAAGTATGACGGAGTCGAACAGCCTCTGGAGGACTTTAAGTACCGGGTTTCCACCCGCTCTCAGAAGCTCAGTCGTAATTCCGTCATCGCCAGGTGCCTTGTTGTTCTTAAGTTGTTTGAGGGACATCCTAATCTCATAAAGGCTGACTTCCGGGATGTCTTCGGTAAAGTGTCGGGTCAGCTTGGCTCTGGGGTCTTTTGCCATGCTAACGACAGGTTGTGCTTGTGTAGAGGTGTATAACTGTTCATAGAACCTCTCAATCTCCTCCAAAATCTCGGGCTTCGACGAGACGACGTTACCACTATCGGTCTTCAGTTTGGTCAATTGACTTTGCCCAAGAGACAGATTTCTTGCGAACACTTTCGAGCCTTTGTTCCGCTTAATCGCTTCTTCAATACACGAAGTATTGAAGCAGCGTATGTCGCGTCGCACACAAGTAGATATCTGTCTATTGAGCTGTCTGTATGCCGTCATGTCGACCGAAGACTGCAATCGCATATCTCGCCTAACCGCCATGAGATTCAGAGTATGATCGGAGAGCTTTTGGGTTCTATTCTGGCGTCGGCTCTTATAAAATTTTCTGCCAACTGCTTGAACAGTTTCCACCAGCCTGTCGTTTATTTCGTCCGCCGTTACGCATTCATCTAAGGCTTCGAAGCGATTTTGAAGTTCGAGTTGAAAGTTATCGGGATCTTCGATTTGAGCATAATTTGGTCGGAGCGTGGACTTCATTAGACGTGATCTTTCGAACTTAATGTTTAGATTCAGCGTGCCTCTTACAATACGGTGATCGCTGCCGGTCTTAACCCTACTGATCACAGAGACATCGCTGAATATTTGCCGTTTAGTCGTCATAATGAAGTCGATCTCATTTTTTGTGGAACCATCTGGGCTAATCCAGGTCCATTTTCGTTGTGGCTGTTTCTTGAAAAAGGAGTTCATCATAAAGAGGCTCTCCCTTTCCAAGAAATCAGCTAGACGTTGCCCTCTTGGGTTCCGCTGTCCATATCCGAATTGTCCCACTCTCAACTCATCACCGCTACGTTTGCCTAGTTTCGCGTTGAAGTCTCCCATCACAACTGTGAAATGTGTTGGCGAGACATGTATGGTTTTGGAGATGTCCTCATACATGGTCTCAACCTCTTCGTCGGGATGTGTCGAGGTCGGTGCGTATACCTGTATGACCTTCAATGAATACCGGTCGGTTATTTTAAGTACAAGGTATACAACCCAGCTCGACACACTCTCGATCATTAACACGTTGTTGACAAGAGACTTGCGGACGATAAACCCGACACCCCCTTGGGATTGTTGATCTCCCTCCCGGTAGTAGAACAAGTTGCCGGATTCGAGGGTTATTCTGTCCTCGCCCTGTCTACGGACTTCGGATAACCCTATGATATCCCAGCGCAACTTGTCCACTTCTTCTTCCAGCTCCACAATCTTCTCGTCAGCCCTCAGAGTCCGTGCGTTGTACGTTGCCAGGTCGAGTCGTTGGGTTTGGTGGCGGGGCGTCTGCCGGGGATTCTTAGCACCCCATGCTCCGCCGGAACCAAGGCTGCCACCAACGCCTGGAATAACGGAGCCGCCGGGGACTAGGGGCCGTTTCTTTTTTGGAACCATCATATGGGAGGGGGGTGTTTGCCATAGTCACCACGCTTGGCAGGCGGGTTGGTGACCGCGGAGCCAGTCCTTTGCACCGATGACGCCGCTGCCCGTCACCGGCCAGGTCAATTTAGGACTGGCTTTTAAATGGATATACCGCCATTGGTTCGGTCGTCAGAGCCTCGTTAGTTGGCAGCAGGGTGTACCGCGCGCAGGAGAGGTTGACATTTGGGGAAACTAGATGTTTAGCGCTTCCCCCTTACACCCTAAGCCAGGTAAGCCAAGGTAGCGATTCTGAATCCATTCGGTTGCATCCGACACGGAATCTCATCTCTCGGTCTCTGTCATGCTAAGCAGGTATGACAAAGACCGAGAGATGAGATTCCGTGTCGGATGCAACCGAATGGATTCAGAATCGCTACCCAGATGCTTGATGGGGTTTTACCATTGCCAAAAATGTTTTGCAGACAAATATAAAAATGCATTTGAGGCAATTTGAAATTTCAGTAGGGCAATAATATTGTTCATGACTAAAAATGAAATTCTCAAAAAGACACATCATTTTCATCATCATTTTCTAATTACTGGTACCATGTGATCAATATTTAGGGATTCATTTTGCCCTACTCTACGCTACTCACCACCCAGGACTGCAGCTCCGTGTTGTGTTATTACCTGTATGACAGTGAGAGACAAGACAAGATAAATACCTACTCAAAAATTGGTGCTACCTCACGGAGATCTAGGAATAGGTATGATACATAAGCAGAACTCCGCTGTTTTACCTGCGTGGTTCCCTTTTCAGAAGTAAACATAGTAGGCTAAGTTCTATGACTATAATCTCACTATGTTCTAAACTGTTTGGCAGTAGATAGGTAGACGGTAGTAAAATTCTTACCACTACAACGTTCAAAACACGTTTATGTAATTTAATTACATTGTGATGCGGTTTTTTGATTGAAAGCTGACGTCATCGCGCTTGGCGATGGTCAAGGCTATAATTTTTTAATTAACTCGGCTTTACTCACGAAATGGTCGGTCTAGTCTGATCAGCCCAACTGGTCGAATTATTTTCATAGTTAAACGCTAAGTACAAATATTAATTAGCTTCCATTTACCTAAATTATCTAGAAAACTTCGTTGGGCGTCAAACATGTTTTTAAATTATGTGTAAGTTTCGATTAATAAGTACTGAATTTACATATTTATGACTAGTCGTGCTCGCAGTTTCACCCGCGTTTTAAGTGTTTTATTTTTTCCACCGAGTCCTAATTATTTTCTTCAAGTAAGAGTAGCTTATGTTGTGCCATGTAGTCAAGCCCCAAGAGGCCAAATTTGGGCAAAACCGGTTTTAGGACATTAAAACCTTATTTTTTCATGATATACATAATCAATTATTAGTTTATTTTGATGCCTAAGAGATAGGCAATAATATTAATTAGTACATTGTCGTTTACAGACACACAAAATTTGGTTTCATTTTTTTGTAATGATTTTTTGTGTGACGTCACGATGCCGGCCGCGTCGCGAGTCGGGTTTCATCTATCTGGTAGTGAAAGTCCCGTCAAAATCGGTCCAGCCGTTGCAGAGATTAGCCGGAACAAACAGACAGACAAAAAATATAAATAGTGTTTTAGAAATAAGCACCGTGTATACTTTCATTTGAACTTAGTAAAAAACTGCAAAACTTTGATTTTACATTCAGACCCTCCAATTTTATTTATTTGTATAGAGTATAGATTAGTACCTACTGCAAGTCTTTATATTTTTTGGGTTAATAAACGAGTATAGCCTATGACCCTAAAATGCAATGTGGTCTATTCATTAAATAATTTTCAAAACGGGTTCCGTAGATCCAGAGATTACACCGATAGTTACAATCCTGGTGTCTTTAAGTCGAGAGTGAGTGGTTTCTTCTAGAAGAAACCTAGATAAGCACGCTCCATCGTAAACCACATCGACGATTAACATCAGACGAGATGGCGGTCAAGTGCAAACCTACAAAGGTTAAAAAAACCACTAAGTAATATTACAAATTTGAAAGTTTTGATGATGGTTACTCAATCACAGTTAGATTATAGTCTGGAATAGCATTTTATCTAGGAAAAGTTTCAGGGACAGGATCTACGCGATTAACACCGCAGAGCGGTGTCAGTAAAATTTAATACCTTTTAAAAGTATTGTTTTCTGTAGCGAATATGTAATATGTTACCCGGAACCTACGATACAGATTACTCTAGAGTAGGTTTCTGTATACATACTTCATACACCTTGTTTAAATAATTTTGTGTGTATCAAACACTATGTCAATAAGTATTAACAAATTTAGTTTTACGTCATGTTTGTAAATTAAAATCAAATTTCATTTAAAATTTCTCCGTATTGCTATCTAATATTATCTGACGTAATTAGAGCAAGGACAGTTTTATTATCACAGATTTCTTGACAATGCCGTAGAAGTCTCGATACTCTTTTAGTTTTTGTCTTGTGGTTTTCATAACAATATAGACTGCAGAACAGTTACTAACTAAACATCGCCTTATAATCTATGAATGCTCTTCTGTTAGAATGTCGTGTTACAGCAAAGTTAGGTAACATTCATTACATCAGCTGAACGTTCACAGACTTATTTAATCTAGAGCCACACAACTCTTTCTGGGAGGCAGTTTGTTTTTTTTAAATCAAAGGGCGACGTAGTATCTCTGTTGGTAAATCTAGATTTCCCTCGAGTATTGCCAGCCAGATGCATTGCCGCTTTTTTAGACAAGTTTTCGATTCTTCATAGCTGTAAGATCCCAAACACCTTCTCAATTTTGTAACCAACAGTAACAGCCAACCGTTACGTAGGCTGTAGAGGCCTGGGTAGTGAAATATTCCATTAAAGAAAAACTTTTTACAATTTTTCCCGAATAAATATTTATTCGGTAAAGCTACGCAGCTAATGCTCTGGGTTCCTAGGATTACGGTGCCGTCACATAGCGGACGTAATATAACGGTGAATGACGTCACGAGAACGTTGTCTATGATAACACTATGGCGCGGTTTGTTAGAGGACGGTGATTAACAACGTAACGTAAAAAAGCGGTGACGCTACTTGAAAGACGGCCGTCTTGACGGTGTTGAATAGTTCGTGAACGTTTTTTTCGAACGTAAGATTATAGCGGTGAAGCCATATCGATATATTTTGAGTTTTTTTGACTGGACCGACGTCCGTACGACGTACAGAATGGGTTTTAATTCCAACTGGAACTGCGACGACGTACTAAAATTTCTAATGCGCCTTCTTTACCACTCGATTTGAATGAATTATCTTCTACCCTACGTTTATTTTCCTCTTTTAATAGTTTATCCTCCAAGTAACTGATTAAAGCTATGTTATACCATACTTGATTAAATCAAGGTTCTTCTTTTTGTCTCCTGCTTGTTGAGGTTGCTGGCTGACGACGTAATATAGCGGCAGTGGAACTTTCCACATGACGTCACCGTAAAGACGGCCGTTTTTTTACGTCCGTAATATTACGTCCGCTATGTGACGGCACCGTAATCCTAGGAACCCAGAGCATAAGCAGCACTGTTTCGCACTTTTACCCGCTTTTGTCTAGTTCTAGTTAGTCTAGATTTTGCTAGTTCCCGTTCCCGTTATTTTTTCGGGATAAAGAGAAGCCTATGTGCTATTCCAGGATATATTCTAACTGTGTTCCAACTGTGTTCTGATCCGATCAAACAAATAAACATCCAAACTATTTAATATACCTATTTATAATTTTCGTAAGATTTATATATATGATAAATACCATTTTAGAACACCTGATTAAAGTATCTAAATTTTCGACTACAAATGTCACCATGGTAATTTAACAGTCACTAAGTTTTTTTGCTTTGTACATGTAGACGAGTAGGTATTATTAAAACTAAAAATACTAAGTAGGTAATCTGTGTTATCAAACTAGGTAGGTTTAGGAACTCAATTATCGCCCTAACTTTACAAACAACTTCCAGCAACTTTACTAGCGCTAGTTACAGGTACTTATTTCCGGAATAGTATAGGTACATATGAATATGACCATCTAGGTGATAGATAAGCCCAATGTATAGCATTTAGTACACTGACTTTGCAGCATTTGGGTACACTGACGAATAATATTAAACTGATAATAACTTAATTTTCTCCAAAAAAACAAATCCCAAAAAAACAAGTGCAAACAACGGCCAAGTACGAGTTGGACTCGCCCGTGAAAGGTTCCGTAGCAGCAAGTAATATAATACATAAGTTCTTGTAGTTCGTTGTAACTTTGATCGATGTTTTAATAATAGTGTATTTATGACGTACTTACTAAATAAAGTGGCCAAGTGCGAGTTGGAGTCGCCCATGAAGGGTTCCGTTGCAGCAAGTAACATAATACACATAGTTCTTATAGTTCGTTGTAACTTTGATCGAAGTTTCAATAATAGTGTATTTATGACGTACTAAAAAAAAAGTACTCATCAGATCGAGCTCAAACTAATTTTCTTTGGTAGTTTACATGGTAATGTACATCACATATTTTTTTTAGATTTTTCATTCTCGTACTTTAGAAGTTAGAGGGGGGGGGACACACATTTTACCACTTTGGAAGTGTCTCTCGCGCAAACTATTCAGTGTAGAGGAAAATGATTTTAGAAACCTTAACATCATTTTTGAAGACCTATCGATAGACACCCCACACGTGTAGGTTTGATGAAAAAAAAATTTTTGAGTTTCAGTTCTCAGTATGGGGGGCAACCCTAATTTTTCTTTTTTTTATTTTTTTTTGTTCAAATCCTAATGCGGTTCACAGAATACATCTACTCACCAAGTTTCATTAGTGTAGTTCTCATAGTTTCGGCAAAAAGTGGCTGTGACATACGGACGGACAGACAGACAGACAGACAGACAGAGAGACAGACAGACAGACAGACAGACAGACATGACGAATCTATAAGGGTTCCGTTTTTACGTTTTACGGAACCCTAAAAACTACTTACTAGATTGAGTACAAAACAATTTTCGGTGGAAGTTTGCATGGTAATGTACATCATATTTCTTTTTTAGTTTTATCATTATATTATTTTAGAATGTATCAATAGGTCAATAGTGTAGCTCAATGTATCTATTTTAAAATATTGAAGATTTTAAATGTTGATATGGTTACTATAAGAATTTGTTAGGATAGACAATTAGGTACGTAACAACTAATAATAACTTTGTAATGTTATTTTATTTATGATGTATCTAGAAAACTGGACCTAATACCCCGTTTACATGATTCCAGTCCAGCGACCGAATCCAGCGCTGGATTGCTTACTGGAATAATGGAGACCGGCACTGGAATGCACTAGCACTGGATTGATGCATTCCAGTGCCGGTCTCCATTATTCCAGTAAGCAATCCAGCGCTGGATTCGGTCGCTGGACTGGAATCATGTAAACGGGGTATAAATTGAAAAATATTTTAGTTTTTCAACACTACTATTATTCTAACTTTGAAGCTTCAGCTTCTATGTCGGCTAGAAGTGCTTTAGAATTTTGATGATCGGTAAGTCAATGAGTGACAAAATTAAGAAGCTTTGACTTGTTATAATTCTTAAACTACTGGTTAAAATTCAATGAAATTTGAAATATAGAGTGTTTATACAATGCCTGCTTGGTTACTGAAAATTAAACTTCTAGTTTTATCCACAACGACGTTATAGGGGTGCGAAAATAGCCTGAATTGCTTCGAGAAAAAGTTGGTACGGCCGTGCCGCTTTTTTGCTCGACTTGGCGGCTCGACAGAAACCGGCTTCAATTTTACATTACGAATAGATTCACTCGACTTAAATGTCATAAGAAGCTATAACTACGTCGCTTATTCCAGATAGATGATACCAAATTTTAGTTCTTTGTTAACAATAAAATTGAATATGGGAACCTCTGAAGTATATAACACCAAACAAAAAATAGTCATAGTCATAGTCATAGTTCTTTATTCATAACGGTGTTGTTACATGTCATAAAATTATAATTACATATACATCATGTGTATTTGTGTAGGTATATATAAAAAATAAAAAAAATAACAATAATAATAATGTCAAGAATGACATCAGTGTAGTTCGTTAAAATTTAGCACGAATGTCAAATTATATAAGTAAATAAATAGCAATGTCAAACCGATATTAATTAATACAAAATAAAGATATTAAATATACAAGCATACAATTAACTGAATAATGAAAAAAGTACATAAAACTCATTAAACACGAAACATACATAGTTATATTCATGAATTAGATATATGAATCGGTAAACAATAAAAAATAAATCATCAAAATCGATTCACGATTAGCGGAGAGAATACATTTACACACATACAACCAAATTGAGAACCTCGTCCGTTTTTGAAGTTAATATATATAAAATCTTTTTACACAAAAATTAAACCGACTTAAAAACCACAAATAGACACACAAAACCAAAAAATAAGTTTATTTCATTATTATAAGCGATACTCATTCATCTATTTGAAGGTTAAATTTTGAAGTTTAAATTCGGAAACAGTTAAATTTCGCTCTGGATTTTCTAACGGGAACGAGAACTACGTGGTTAAATCCACGGGTCACTGTTAGTTTTACAAATGTTTGAGGTTTCTTCCAATTACGGATTTTCTGACGTGACAACGTCTTATAATTCGATGAAGCCGGCTGCACGCCCGCAAAACATGACGTCATGTGCCTTTAACGCCGTTACCTCGCCGCATGACGTCATGCGGCGTTACCTCGCTCTAAGGCGTAGTTGAAGTTGTCACGTTCAACTATCGTCAGTAAACCGACTTTACAGACAACCATTTTTTTCCGTGGTTAAACACTCGTACATAACTTTTAATTAAATTTATTTATTATCCGCGACTTCGTCCACTCGAAATAAATATTAAGATGACTGACTAACTGAGGAAGTATTTGTGCACCCATACTAAATAAACGTTCACTAAAAACATCGTATACATATTAAAACATTTTTATGTCATTACTTTATTTAATCAAAATCGGTTCAGTGGTTTAGGCGTTAAAAAGTGGTTTAGGAAATAACGGAATTCATATCATGTCAATCATTCATACATCCGTCCATCCCTTGTTTCACCCTCCTAAGGGTCGAATTTCGCAAAACCCCGTCTTTGCGAGCGCATACGTGATATGCAAAATTTCAGACTACTGGATTTAGTAGTTTTTGGGATTTCGTGATGACCTTTCGCTTTTCTGTATTTAAATTGTAGTGGTAGGACTCTTAGCAGAGTCCACCTGGGGAAGTACCACACCTTTGCCAGTTATTCTACCGCCAAGCAGCAATGTGCAAACATTACTGTGTGCCGGTTTGAAGGGAATGTTGCCAGCGAAATTACAGAGCTTAGAGATATAACAACTTAGATCTCTGGGTGACGAGCGCAGTGCAGTGCTAGGTAATGATTTGGACTCTTCATGTTCCAATAGCTGCGTGTCACTATACTGTTATGTGGCAGGCTTGTTGCTTACCATCAGGCACATGTCCTGCTCGTCTCGTCACTCGTTACTATACAAAAAAACTGAAAATTAAGATAAATTGACTGAGATTATCTACATTTTAGTTTGTGATGATAAGAAACTCCAAGTGAGAGTCCAAGATCGAGTATTACGGTCAGATGCTTAATCGAACTGTAAAAGCCGGGTCACACAGAGGCTCCCGCCGCGAGAAAGCGATAGCGATACGGGACGGGATTTTTTGTAATGATAGATAGATAGATAATTCTTTATTGTGACACAAAAACAGAAATATTACAGTAAAACACTTACGAACTAGCACCACAAATGGCGGCCTTATTGCTTAGAGCAATATCTTCCAGGCAACCAGCCGTAATGTTCGAATTTGTATGCAACCTGACACACAGCAAGCGGGCGCGATCCGATACGATACGATCTCCTGAGCGATAAGATCCGGACGACAAACAGGAGATCGCTTTGCGGGAAGAACGCGCCGCAGCGCGGGACGGGCGGCGGGCGCGGACGCTGTACTCTACGGTAGTCGGTACAAGCTGTCATAGTCCAGATATTTAACCTTAAATTAGGTAAGAATCTCGGAATTCGAGATACCCATCTGTAAGTCTGTAAATACTTGTATATTGACACCCTAAAAGTTCTCTCAAAACCTACATATGGTAGGGTATAAGCAACTATTAAATTTCAAGGTCAAAACTCACAAAAATCGTTTTTTTGTGCTTTTGTTGTAAATATTTCATTTCCTATGGGTGTTTTGTTATCTTATATATAAAATTCTCGTGTCACAGTGTTAGTTACCTTACTCCTCCGAAACGGCTTTACTGATTTTTATCAAATTTTATATGCATATTCAGTAGGTCTGAGAATCGGCTACTAGCTATTTTTCATACCCCTAAGTGATAAGGGTTGTTCACCCCTAATTTTTTTTTTTAATTTTTGGACAAAACATTTTTGTTTTTATATTTTTATAATGTGGCATTAAAAATACATACAACCCTCAATTTTTACCTTTTCATCACCAACTCCTATTTTTTAATAGCCATTTTAGTAATTTAATAATTTGACAGTGAACTCCTCCTAAACGGCGGGACCGATTTGAATGATTTTTTTTGTGTGTGTACAGGTAGATTCAAGGATGGTTTAGATTCACAAATAAGCCCGGCAGATGGCGCTGCAGACAGTATCTAGGTTATGATCCGAGCGAAGCTGGAACGGGCCGCTAGTTTGTATGTATAATCAATATTGTAGAATACAGAATTCTCTACAAATTTGGTTAAAAACAATTTTTATACGGTGAACCGTTTTCGAGATAGAGGGCGGAGAGCGCGCGGTCACAGCATCACTTCAGGTCAACCGGTGCCTCCGGTCGATAACGAGAGATATACTTACAGTTTTCTCAAGTTCTTCCATGATTTCGGGGTCAAAGGTTCCATATTCGTTAATGTCCCTCTGATATGGTAGAGCATTGAGACAAGCTTGCCCATTACATTGGCCACAAGCTAAAGAGCATTGCCAGCCCGCATCCGCATCGCGACCCACAACCACTCTTGCAGTTACAGAAAATTTGGATGAACTAGCTGCACTAGCAGCATTGGAGGAAGAAAATGGTTCGGGCCAGAGATTATTAGAGAGTGGAACTCAAACCTTATTAGCAGTCTATCATGCTCCAAAATCTGTGAAAAGTCTCGATCATCTTCGTTATATGCATTACTTCAAGTCTATTAAACTTAATAAACCTATGCAGCTGTCAAATATTCCACCAACAGTGCAGCTGCTCATCAACATTTCAAACGTGTATATTATCAAGTGCGTACTGTAACCGCGAGCTCTCCACCCTCTATCTCGAAAACGGTTCACCGTATAAAAAAGTTAACTGGCCTCGTGGCTTAGTGGGTAGTAGCTCTGCCTGCGAAGCCGAGGGTCGTGGGTTCGATTCCCACCCAGTGCAAATATTTGTGTGATGAATTCAAATGTTTGCACTGTGTTTGGGTGTTTCTATGTATAACAAGTATGTATTTAAAACTATATAAGTATTATGTCAGCTATCTGGCCGCCATCATACAAGCTTTGCTTAGTTTGGGGTCAGATGGTGTTGTGTGTGAATTGTCCACCAATATTTATTTATTTATTTTTAGTTTATAAAGCAAAATATGTAGGGAATTTTGTATTCTACAATATTGATCATACATACAAATAGCAAAAAACCCATAGGAAATGAAATATTTACAACAAAAGCGCAAAAAAACGATTTTCGTGAACTTTGACATTGAAATTTAATAGTTGCTTACACCACTATTCTATGCTTACACTCTACCATATGTAGGTTTTGAGACAACTTTTAGGGTGTCAATATACAAGTATTTACAGACTTACAGCTGGGTATCTCGAATTCCGAGGTGAACTTACTAAAATGACTGGACTATCACACAGGGCAACGCGATAGCGTAGCGATCACGATCCGATCTCACGAGTTGTATTTTTTTACAACGTAATCGTGCGATATAGTGCGTTTGACGGAGATGTGTAGAAAACCGAAACAAAGGTGATGCCGTAACATAAAAATCGTAATTCTATTTTGGTGTCACACCGGCTATGTTATCGCTACCTTCCCGGCGCGGGCTGCGGTAGATAATAACAACACGCTAAGGAAAACTTATATGTCAAAAATACTAATACTTACTTACAGGAAGAGGAAGCCCTACCATATAATGTTCATTACCCGTTATGAGGTAATAAACGTGGCGTGAGCCATGAGGATCACTTCCTTAATATGTTCCTTATGTATCTTTGTTTATAAAAATGAATTACTGTCCGTTTGAACTCGAAAATGGCTGAACCGATTTGACCAATTTTAATTTTGATATATGTATTTGTGGAAGTTCGGTGAATGTTTTTTTTTTTTTTTTTTTTTAATAAAGAGTAACGAGACGAGCAGGACATGTGCCTGATGGTAAACAACATGCCTGCCACATAACAGCACAGTGATACACAGCTATTGGAACATGAAGAGCCCAAATCATTACCTAGCACTGCACTGCGCTCGTCACCCGGAGATTTAAGGGTGTTGTACCCCGAGCAAATGACATTGAGTATTTCTTACCTTATCGCACACCGCAAGAAAGAGCTAGAGAGAAACAGTAGGATTTGTCGCTGTTTTACGCTCAAATTCTAGAATAAACTCTTTAAAAAATCAGATTTTGGTCTTTAAAAAAAAAAAATTCTACCAAAATGTTCGTAATGGAATTGTCTATCCGTTGGTGTAGGTACAAAGTCAAAATAATTGAGGTTTAATCGTTTTTCGAGGAGATGCATGATAACTACAATTATTTAATTTTTTCATGAATTCGTTGTGACGCGATTATTTAAACAATAAGTTCATTAACAAAAAAAAACTACCATTTTGAAGCCAAGAAGTTGCAGAAATTTAATGTATTTTTTACCAGTTGATATTTGTTTTGGCTAATGAGTAGATAGCTCTGAAAACTGGACAAAAAACTCGTTTTGCTGGGGGGACGCACCTTAAGTTGTTCTATCTCTAAGCCCTGTAATTTCTCTGGAAACATTGCTCTTCAAACCCGAACACAGTAATGTTTGCACACCAATCTAATTTTCCATTACAAACTGTTCTTGGCTAAACACATTTTATGTCTTTGTTATTTTTGTCACATTCAAAATGTATATACCTACCTATATCTAGGTATGTTTACAAATTTGTCTATTTCATAGCTGACGTATGAGTATGAGGTCCGATCTCTTTTGTCTGCTTTGTTGGAATACAAAAACTAGCATCAGCGAGGCCGCTTTCTCTTTCGTTCCTAATATTCCTATGTCCCTATTCCTATTTCTAAATTATAAGTACTTAATTAATGGAAAAGTAGGACTGGGAAGTAAAACTAGACTTAGTTTTGTTTTGTTGTTATTTCAGGTTCAAGAAAGTGACGAGAATGACCATTATTTTTAGTTTAGACACAGATCAATATTTTCAGTTTTTTACTGAGTTTAAAATTAAACGGGAATTTGATGTCTGGTGGCATCGTATTTAACGAGGCCTCGCGAGGCACCTTCAAGTGCGAGGCTATAGGCGAGCGTCCACTTCGTCCACGCCTAGCTACGCCACTGATGGACTCATAGATTTTTTTTCGAAATCGGGGGGGCTTTTTTGTAACATCAACAAAAATAATAAAATAAGAATGCGTCGATTATATATTCGTTTATTATTCATTTTATTTATATCACTAGAATTTTATTAAACGTTGTGGGAGTCATTTTTGGATTGAAGTCGATCAGTGTCTCCCTTCGGTCGCCTTACGAAAACTGGTTTGCTATTGTTTCTCTTCATTTTCAAGCGAATCAAAAACGAGAACAATATCAAACTGATTATAGACGATAGATCCTGGGTTGTGTGTTCTGTTTGCTACTATGTTAGAGTGGCACCTTGTTTATAAGAGTATTTCTCAATTTCAGGCAAATCACTGGACGACTTAAGCAGCAAAGTTCAGCTCAGCCCGTGTAAGAAGCTGCCATGCAAGCTGAAAAAAGGCACGAGCCAGGGGATCACCATTAAATTTACCCCAGGTAAGTTAAAAAAAAAACGCAGTCCTAGGAACTGGCGATAGAAGTTAAAACTTATAACTCAGAATTTGGTAGCTTACTTTGGAAACTACGTGGGTGAAACCGGAGGGCGTGGCCATGGGTAATGCTGACGTATTTCTAGATGGCCAATGGCCATGGCCCCGAGTTTACCCGAAGATTTCTTATCATTCCCGATCGTGGCGCTAGAATCGACTTCGACTGGCCTCGTGGCTTAGTGGGTAGTAGCTCTGCCTGCGAAGCCGAGGGTCGTGGGTTCGATTCCCACCCAGTGCAAATATTTGTGTGATGGATTCAAATGTTTGCACTGTGTTTTGGTGTTTCTATGTATAATAAGTATGTATTTAAAACTATATGAGTATTATAACAGCTATCTGGCCGCCATCATACAAGCTTTGCTTAGTTTGGGGTCAGATGGTGTTGTGTGTGAATTGTCCACCAATATTTATTTATTTATTTAATTCAATTCACAGCCCACGAAAAATCTGTCTGTGGCGCGCCAAAAGACTTCAATAACGAAAAAGAAAGAAGAGTTTACACTTCGAAAAAATAGCCGTAGTAACTACAACGTTCAATTTTACAACGGAGAGGTCGTAGATTCGAATCCCGCCAGCACTTCGGTGTAGTTCTCATGTGCAGATGTACGAGTTTGTCTTCACAACTTTTAACAGTGAAGTAAAACATCGCGAATAAATCGGCGAACGAAAGACATCTTTTGAGAACATGTGTGAACCCGCACTTGACCAGCACGGTGTGCTAGGGCCTTAATTTTCTGAGAAAGGGCTTCGCTAAGAATATAAAGTGGGCTGATAATTACTTAGTACCTGGGTGACCGAGCTTTGCTCGGTTTAAATACTTAATATACTTAGATACCTAGAGATACAAGACTCCAAGAAATAGATTTTCTTAAAAAAATAATTGAAAAAAAAGAGAAGCCGTCTGGATTCGAACCCCTATTAATTCGTGACCGCTATGACCGCCGACTTCCCGTCTGAGCTAATAATAATGAATGATACCTTCGTTACGGATCGTTTTGGTTTAATTTTGTAAATATTTTAAATAATTATAATATTTTAGTATCATTGTGCGCCTTTCTCATTTCCTATATTCACCAGTTAGTCACAGTTCACCACTCGCCAACAATAATAATTTCACTTTATTTTTCTCATGTACAGCACAGGAATGGAAAGTATGTTATCTGACTTAGTCGCAGAGACTGGCATAGAATTCCCTGGACTTTTATGTATGTCAATACCTGGATTTGAAATACTACTACCAAAGGTCGTAGGTACCATTAATTCCCAACAATAATTAAAAAAACGAAAAGACACGCTTTTAGCACGCACTAAAAATTACAAAGGCATTTCAAATAGCCTGTCCGCCATATTGGATTTAAGTCACGTGGCTATTGTTTTCGTATTTCTGACAGCAAACCCTTTCATTTGATGGTCATGTATTGTCATCAGAACTCAGAGCGTGTGCAAAATTTAATCCTAATCGAAGACCGGAAGTGGGTCAAATTAAGATTCCAAGATTTTCTTACATATGTACATAGTTAGTTACAAATGAAGCTAATAAAAGCGTGTTAAAAAAGAAACGAAATTCAGAAAAGCTAGTAAAGCTATCCAATACTTAAGACTTTAACATTACTTTTGTGACGTTTGACATTGATGAATGAATTGTATAATTTATGGGGAACCTTACCTGAAATAAATGAATTTAGTTTTTAATCGACGTAGGTGTAGCCACCCAAGCGAATATTGTCGCGACAAATCCCTTTGATTCGCGCCAGTTTACCAAGAGCTCCCCGATGCTACATCGTCTTGGCCCAAACACTAGGTACGCGATGTCACGCTGTAGCCGGCCACACTCATCGCG
Organism: Ectropis crepuscularia; assembly: GCA_963693475.1. Taxonomy (NCBI): domain Eukaryota; kingdom Metazoa; phylum Arthropoda; class Insecta; order Lepidoptera; family Geometridae; genus Ectropis; species Ectropis crepuscularia. The sequence goes on from OY856359.1 coordinate 12,681,978, forward strand.
TTTAGCACGAATATTCGCCGTAGCCCGCTAATGTAGCCAAACCATTAACGCTGTCTTGTAAAACGCGACGGTAGGTGACAAATTAGTGCTGATTGCAGTGCATTATCTGTAATTACACACATGGCAGCACTGGTTGGTACCTCAGATATAAGAACAGCGTAGCGATTCTGAACCTAATCGGACTGATCTCGACACGGAATCAAACCTCTTTTTTTTTAAAGTATTGTGGACAATTCACACACAACACCATCTGACCCCAAACTAAGCAAAGCTTGTACTTTGGCGGCCAGATAGCTGATATAATACTTATATAGTTGTAAATAAATATTTATTAGTGTCAAGTGTCTATATACAAAGTTTCATGGTTTTATCTTCAACGGTTGGGAACTTCCATATTGACATTCATCCCCCATTTCAACCCCAATTTCATCCCCGTAAAGTTTGAAATTACAAAATTGCTAGAACAAACCTTCGTTTGCTTCATATCAAGTGTCTATAAATAGAGTGTCATGGTTTTATCTTCAACGATTGGGAACTTTCATATTGACATTCATCCCCCATTTCAACCCCAATTACACCCCGTACAGTTCGAAATTACAAAATTGATAGAACAAATATTTAATTGCTTCGTGTCAAGTGTCTAGATACAAAATTTGATAACGTTGAAAATGACGAATTTTCATACAACCGTTCATCCCTTGTTTCACCCTCTTAGGGGTTGAATTTCGCAAAACCCCGTCTTAGTGAGCGCCTACGTGCTAAAAGGGACTTCCATGCAAAATTTCAGATTCTTAGCATTTGTAGCTTCTGAGATTCCTTGATGACCGTGACCTTTGTGACAGTGACCTTTCGCTTTTATATATATAGATTACGAATTCCGTAATTACACAAACTATCGCAGGTTCTACAGACAGGCTTTCATCCAAATAGTTCCACTAAGGAATCTACCGGAGTGCCACCTATATGCAGAACAGTGTTTCCTTGCCTGAGTATATTGGCCCAACCATCGATATAAATCAATAGATGTGCCCAGCAGGTCTACTACGAAAACAAACTCCGAATGATCGGATCCGACCGACAGCTGAATCGGATTTTAGCCTACCACGAAAAACACTCAGATCGATACATCTCGGTCGGAAGTTATAGACTTAGGTCGGATGAGGGTCGAATCGAACGAAACGGCCGATCCTATCAACCGACAGATTGTCTTTCGAGGTAGGAAAAGTCCATAAGTTGGGCCGATATATCGTTTATCGGACTTCGTAGTAGGCCTGCTGAGTACCTTCAAATTGGTAATAAACTGCGTCTCTGTGTGTATCGTAAATGGATTACAAACAACCAATCTACTTGACCCCTTTAATCGCTAGCGGCGAGATTTGCTGTGGTTCTACTTATTTTGGGTGTTGACAACGAATCATCAATCATCAACAGCCCAGTAAACGTCCCCATTGCTGGGACTCGGGGCCTTCTCTCGCAAGGAGAGAGTTAAGGCCATAATCCACCACGCTGGCCCAGTGCGGGTTGGCGGATGACACATGACTTCGAAAGATTCTAGGTACATGTCGGTTTCCTCACGATGTTTTCCTTCACCGTTTTAAGTTAGCGGCATTACGCACATGACTTCGAAAAGACAGTGTGGGGTTTGAACCCGGGGTCTCCGGATCGGCAGCCGCCGTTCTCCCGACTAGACCACCGTAACTTATACTACACAATACAACGAATAATGATAGGTAAAAACGTCCGGCGTCCACCGCGTCCTGCAGTCGGCTAGAACGAAAAGAGTGAGCTCACGCTTCCCAACGTTGACGTGATTGCGTGCGCCCTGAAGTTTGGGAGGGCCCATCTTGGGTTGTACGATCTATGGTCCCAACGAGGTGGAACCATGCAGCTCGGAAGTCCTTACGAAGCGGTATAAACACAAGTTTGGAAATTTGCCTTAAGTGATTCTATGGAAAAACTCGATAGCGCGTGTTAATTTTATTCTCGCCATCTGGTTTGTTAGGACGGAACTAATGGTTGTTATCTTATCTTATACCTTTAAACGACCAATTCTTGTACATAAATATGTATATATATATATAGAATCTGAATCTCGGAAACGGCTCGAACGATGTTGATGAAATTATGTATGCAGAGATTGCAGAGGGTTTCGGGGACAATAAATCGATCTAAATAAGCTTCATTTTAAAAAAACGCATATTAAGCGCGTTTTTAGACAATGAAAAACTGTCACATTAGACATTAGAATGCGAAGGTAAATTTCGCCGCTTGACGCGACAGCATAATAGCTCAGAAGTCGGCGGTCATAGCGGTCACGAATAAGTAGCTCCGGGTTCGAATCCGGACGGCTTCTTTTTTTTTCAACCTTTTTTTAAAGAAAATCTATGTCTTGGGGTCTTTTATCTGTAGGTATCTAAGCATAATTAATGTAAAACTGTTTTTTTTTTCAGATACGGACTTAGACGCTGTGAAGAATTCAGTGAAGGCTGAAGTGTTTGGGGTTCCGTTGCCTTTCATCGGCGTCGACGGGAACTCTGTCTGCGACAAAGTTTTCTTGGAAGACGGAACCAAAGCCCTTTGTCCCTTGAAGGCCGGAGAAAGTTACCTTTATAAGGATGCTTTTCCAATACTCAGTTTGTATCCCAACATACAAGCTAAGGTGCACTGGGCCTTAACGGCTAACGACAAAGATATTGTGTGTTTTGAAGTGCCTGTTAGAATTCTCTAATCAACTATTAGGTGTAGAGCTGTAGAGAAAAGACCGCCTTTACTAAGTAGGTATATATCTGTGAACGAACAATAAGATAGATAATACGATGTTAATTGCTAATAAATTTTGGAATTGTCCTCGGACTGTCTGGGATAAGCAATATAAGTTGGAGATTCGATACATATACCAGTTATGACTGGTGAAATTAAAAATGCCACATTTGAAGAAATACGAAATTAATCCGAATAAAAATGAAATTACATACAGAAAGAGTAGAGGTCCGAGAAAGTCTTTGTAGCGAGAGTTATCGTTGACTGACGTAGTATGCCTTTATATAGTATAGAGTGACGAAACGAGCAAAACGCGTGCCTGACGGTAAGTAGCATGCCTGCCTATAACAGCACAGTGACACGGAGCTGTTGGAACATGAATAGTTTAAATTATTACACTGCGCTACGCTCATCACCCAGATATAAAAATTATTTTATCTCCATGTAATTTCACTGGAAACGTTGCCCTTCAAACCGGTACCAATAGTACCGGTAGCTCCAGAGAGCTGCCTCCTCCAACTGTTTTGGGACAGCGCATCAACGCTCCAGCGCTCCTAAATCAGAATGTGAACAGAAACCACTTTGTTTCCATAAATTTTGCCAGAATTGCTTTATGAACACTTTTTACTGACTTTGAACATTACACGTAGACATAGCAAGTAAGTGATGTATATATGTAGTATAAAGGTCATAGCCCATTAGAGACACGCGTATGCCGATGAGATGTCGTTTCAACTGTCGGTGTACGCTCGTTGTACGAGCTCGTACGAGCTCCACGTGTAGTTAGGTAAGCGTCGTGCGTCAACCAGTGTAATTCAGCATATTTCTATGTGAACGCCACATTGTCAACGGGTGGACATCAAACTGTTCGCGAATAGCTAAATAGAGTGTCATTAGGTCTAAAAGTGATATTCGTTACATCTAAATTTGCAGATTATAAATTATTAGCTCTCTAAACGTTATCTAGTGCGTACCTCTCACTGGTGTACATTCCACTCGAGACCCGAAAGTAGCAGACCTGTGAAAAGGTCAAGGCAAGCGTGTTACTCGTGTATCTGTCGCAGCCGGATCGTATAATTCGTCGTATGACATTACGGCTAGCTGTTTTGAAAAGCAGGGCCGTTTTGTAATCCGCCGGTTCAACGATTAGCCGGATTGTTATTGCGATACGTTCTTCAATAAGGCGGGCAATGTTTAGCCACATTGTATTGCTGCTTAAATTGAAGGGGGACCATACCTACAAAACGAACAATGTTTAAAATAAAAAATAATTTTATACATCAGAAAAAGCTGACAGATTACCTCTTACGATATAACTTACTATTTTTTTACAACATTTTACCTCTCAGATAAAGCATGAAAGCCTTTAACTTGATATTGGTGACGGTACGACACCTAAGAAACATGGTGCACTTACATAGACAAGGGTCTATCATTGAGATTTGAAACCGGGTGGGCTCCCGCCAGAAGCTCAAGGGAGGTCCTGAGTGGAGCGAGTCATGCGAGTCCGTAGTGGAGCGCAGGCCGAGTATGGAGAAGCGACACTCAGGGCTGGCCGCAGAGCTTCTGGCTCTAGCTCTCGCATTTTTTAAATGCACTCTAGGGGTAGTAGCGACAAGACTAGGTGGAGTCGGGGTGCTCGGAGTAGGATTTGGGTCCTATGTAACCTACCCGGTCCGATTTAGTCTTAACAAGGTAGACGGTGGAAACGAAATAGTTTCCAAGTAACACCCACGTAGACAAAGGTGAGCCGTGAAACGGCTAGCCGTAATGTAATACGGCGGATAATACAATGCGGCTGCGACATCTCCAGTAATTCTTTAGCGTTCCAAGCATAGCTGGCTTTTGAACTTCCGGCGTCGTATAGATTTGATGCAATAGCAGCAGCTGAGATGCACTGTATTACTGCACTGCACACAGAGAATATTAACCGTTAGAGCCGAAGTGGTGCTTCTCGGATGCCGAGTGGATCTAGTGAACTGTGACTTTAAAGTCGTTAAAAATCTAAGGCTTATTATATATACCTAAAGGATTGATTGATTGATATGAAACATTATTTAGATAGATATTAAGCATGCATCGTCAGAGAATGAAACGACCTAACTCTGAAATGTACAATGTTACGAAAGTAAAGGGGATATTTAAGTGTGAAATTGTTTACGTTTTGTCATGTTACGGCATTTATTTTTTGGTTTTTATACTTTTCATCAATAAAATAAATAAGTGTTTAATTATTTCATTGATGTTTTGTCACCTATACCCACAAATTTTGTTGTATGGTGTAACTTTTGAGTCCGAAACCTTTTAAATTATAATACAAAAACACTAACTTAATATCAATTTTGTTTCTTTAGAAAAAATATGGATCACGAGGCTCAAATGACTAGTAAGTACTCAGCTACTAATCTTCTCGAAATCTTAGTTTGGAAGTGACATCCCTATTCGCACGTGTGTAGACGTAGATTTGGCTGGCATCGAGCCCTACATATTATGTTCTGCGAATTCAAAAATGTATTTTGTTAAATTCGCAAACTATAAGCAGTTTTACTTCTATTTATTGGTTTATTTAGTTGTACCTACCCAAAAAATATGTCTAACAAGCACGTTAATTTTAATACTAGTTTTACTTCTTTCAAAAGAAGTAGTTGAAAAATTATTTTTACTATTAAGAATACATTTATTGTATTCAGACGAAAAAACCTGTCTAAAAAAGTTATCAATTGCCCCACTGGTGGCGGTAATATTTCGTTTTGTTAGAAATGTTGGATAAACATCCAGCAATGTTTTTAAATCCAATAGGTATAACATCCATAGATTCTAGAATATCTATTTTAGTATGTAAATAGCTCATAAGTAAACTATTGTTTTTATTGTCAATTAAATAAATTGAATTTTATGTGAAGCTGCTTTTCATTTGAACCGACTATTTATGCTTTCCGTAAGGTCAACTCGGCGAAGATCGTCTATCGGGTAAGATAGTACAGACGGAATTTTACAACGCATTCTACTCAATTCGTTGTAATTCCTTCTGAACTTGGAAAATGACGATGGCATTATTGGAGCGAATTATTTAAGTCTTTAAACGAGTAAATCTACATCTACACTTATAATTTTACTAGCGGTTACCCGCGACTTCGTCCGCGTGAAATATATATTAAGGTAAATCAGGCAGTATCTGTACACCGTACACCCATACAAATTTACGCTTACTAAAAACAGGTTATCGGTTAATCGGTAACAAAATCGGTGTAGTTGTTTAGGTGTAAAAGCATAAGAGACAAACAGACAGAGTTACTTTCATATAAATAGTATTTGTATGGATTGCTTCATGTCTAGATAAAAAAGTTAAATAGTTTTATCTTCAACAATGACGAAGTTCCGTAATATGAACTGTCACCCCCATTTCATCTCCGTACGGTTCTGAACGCCAAAATTGCTAGAACAAACATTTATTTGATTCGTGTCAAGTGCTAGATACAAAGTTTCATGATTTTATTTTCAACAATGACGAATGAAGAACTCGTATTAAGACTTTCATCCCTTATTTCAACCCCTATTTCATCCCCGTATAGTTCATAATAACAAAATTGCTAGAACAAACATTCATCGGCTTTGTGTAAAATGTCTAGATACAAAGTTTCATGGCTTTATCTTGAACAATAACGAACTTCCAGATAGACTTTCATCTCCCATTTCAAACCGTATTTCATCCCCGTACAGTTTAAAATTACAAAATTGCTAGAAAAAACATATATTGGCTTCGAGTGAAGTATCTAGATACAACGTTTCGTGGTTTTATCTTTAACAATAGCAAATTCTATATAAACGATATACATATACTACATACTTTCATCCCTCCATTTCACCCCTATTTCATACCCGTATAGTTCGAATTTACAAAAACTGCCAGAACAACCATTTATTCTCTTCGTGTCAAGTGTCTAGATACAAAGTATCATGGTTTTATCTCAAAAAATTACGGACTTCCCATATTAAACTTCAACCCTTATATTTCACCTTCGAGAAGGGTAGTTTTCTAAACACACATAATGCTCATTTTTACTTCTTATTAACCAAAAACGTGAACATAAAATTTCATGCTTATAACTTTAAAATTACGAATTTTCATAGAACCGTTCATCCCTTGTTTCACCCTCTTAGGGGTTGATTTTCGCAAAACCCCGTCTTAGCGAGCGCCTACGTGCTAAAAGGGACTCCCATGCAAAATTTCAGATTCCTAGCATTTGTAGTTTCTGAGATTCCTTGATGATTGACCTTTCGCTTTTATATAAATTATAGAAGAAGATAAAGAAAAAGAGGAAAACTTTGATTGTTTGTTTGCAACGAAACTTCGAAACTACGCTCGTCACACTTATCACAAAATGTTTGATTTTTAACGCTATTGTATTTTTATTATAATACTAGCTGAACCCCCTACTTCGTTCGCGTACGTTGATCTTGCGACCTTATTAGTACACTAGCTGAACCCGCTACTTCGTTCGCGTACGTTGATCTTGCGACCTTATTAGTACATAAGTAGTACTTACGTAAAAATATTTGGATGGGTGGCCAATGGCCATTACACAAACAGAGTGAATTTGTTTTTCCACACAAAAATATATTTATTCGAGTTGAGCAACTTCATATTTTATAGTTTTAGCAACATCAAATATACTCGTAGTAAGGTTGTGGAGTATCGAACATAGCCGCAGTGTTAAGTTTGTAGGATTTTTATAGGATACATTACGAAGAGTATGTAGCTGATGTGCGTGATCTGATACTTACCTAATTATTTAATAGGTGATAGACTTATTAGCCGATGTGATATTTTAGATTCTAAGCCATGTGTGTTTCAAATGTCAATCTAATTGGTTATGTCGTTCTGTCGTTAATATTTGTTTCGTTAGGGCCCATGCTTTTTCCGAGATGATAGGTAGTATATGAAACTATAAACTATCTGTGTTTCAAATTTCAGCCAAATCATACCTTTACATAATATACATATTTATAATACTTATAACATTTTATTCAATTTTGGAAAAACAACGGTCTGTTTTGGTCGCTGAAGCTTGTTAAACACTAAATTTAGTACAGTATTTGGATTGAAATAATATCCGAAAGAACAAAAACTGACTTCAATAATTATCATTTGACGTCAACTAACTAACTTCTAGTCAAGTAAAAAGTTCACTCGACTAATTTAAGACGCCATAACTACGTCGTCCAGATGAATAGATACCTACTGGTGGACAATTCATACACAAAACTTTTTCCACCGCCATTGTCCCAGCCATAGGTACTCAAACCGGAGTGGTCTTACGCGTGACGGTGGCAAAAGACCTGACGGCATGACTTTAGTGCCTTGGAAGTTGAGTCGGCCCCTAGTGTGGGACGCAGCTTGCGTCGATACTCTGGCACCATAACATCTTCCAGAGATACATAGTAGGGCCAGTTCAGTGACTAATTTAGCTGAGCGTCTCAAACGGCGGAAATATGCAACCCCCGGTAGTGGTTTTATATTTAAGCCTTTTGGGGTTGAGACATCGTGCCTGTGGGGGCCGGGAGCTCACCTCACCTTCAAAAGCCTTTCCGAGCGCTTGGCCGACGCAACGCGTGGCCAAAATGCTGGCGTTTATTTGACCCAACGGATAAACATTTCCATTCAGCGTGGTACTGCCGCCAGCATGCTGAGCACGCTTCGACTGGTAGGACTGGCTTAAACATCTTGTAAACATCAGTTTTTGTTAATATTCAAAAAATCGCCCCCTGTTTTTCATATAAAATATGTACATTGTAAAAACGGGACCCTATTACTGAGACTTCGCGAGTCCCACTAGCACTTGGCTGGTTTTTTAATACCTAATTTAGAATTGATGTCACGTACCTAGGTTACTTACCAACGTGATTTTATTCGCTACAAAATTCAGTAGGTAAAGTAAAATAGCATTCAGTAACCTAACATACTAAATTCAGAAGCAAATATTGCATCAATCATCAATGCACAAACACCAACCGCTAAATTTTTAAATGTATTTCGACTTTGGTTGATAACATTACATTACATGTATTCCTGTTTCTGAGACATTACACATTTTCTAATAAATCTCAGATCGTGTTTCGTACCATGAGCTGCCATCTGTAGTTAATGTGGAAAAACATTAGAAAGGTATTGTCATATGACCTGACGATATATGTCTCCTGACGATAGATGACGGATGGCAGATTTCAATGGCAGAGTGCGGTGTGTGTACCAGGGATGAGCTAAGTTTAAGTCAGTTAAGATTAAGTCGGAACTTCCGATTACTTTTGCACCTTCGGTTCCGATTTCGGCTCCAAAATTTTTAAAACCGAGGTTACAATTGGAGGTAAGGTGTATAAATATGACAGATAATCCCTTATAGTAAATGGAAATACAAAATCCCAACATCCTAAATCAATTGCTCGTCAATGTTTACCGTGTCCACGTGTTTGGCAAAAAAACATATACCCAATAAAAATGTTTCTTCTGCCACCACTTCTGATCCTGCCTATGTCTCCGACTTCGGTTCCGACTCCGATAAATCAAATTTAAAAACTCCGACCGCGCCTTCGGTTCCGATAAAATGACCTCCGTTACATCCCTAGTGTTTACAATGCCACAGAATACTTAGAAGGTAGTATGTACCGAACTTATTATTACCGTTATTATTTAATTTCTATGTAACTTCCGAACCACACGACAAATATTGTTAAAAATTTGATGAGACCATACTAATAATGTGTTCTTTTTAACAAAATAAGAAATAACGAAATTGAACAACGCAAACATGAGTTACAACCAAATACACATTCTGACTTTCACCCCTTTCTGCAAGAAAACCGTGCAGAATTTGGGGATTAAAAGTAGACAGCTACCATCTACTTTGTATGATCTTAAATCATGTCAAGTTTCATTTGAATTGAATCAGTAGTTTCGGCGTGATGAGAGTTCCCTATACAGACAGACAGACAGACAGACATGAAAGAAAAAAATGCAGTTTCGCCATCAGTATCGACTATGGAGTGCCCCCAAAATTTTTTTTTCAAAATATCTTCAATGTACAGAATTCGACCCGCTACAGTTTTATTATAAGTATAGATATAGATTAGTAGTACTTACGTAAAAATATATGGATGGGTGGCCATTACACAAACCGTGTGAATTTGTTTTTCAACACAAAAATGTATTTATTCAAGTTTAGCAACTTCATATTTTATATTTTTAGCAACATCAAACATACTCGTAGTAAGGTAGAAAAATATCGAACATAGCCGTAGTGTTAAATTTGTAGGATTTTTATAGGATACATTACGAAGAGTCTGTAGCTGATGTGCGTAATCTGATACTTACTCACTTATACATTTTTACAGGATGATAGCCTAAGTAGGTGATAGACTTATTAGCCGATGTGATATTTTAAACCCTAAGCCAGACTCTAAGACCATGTGTGTTTCAAATGTCAATCTAATTGATAATGTCGTTCTGTCGTTAATATTTATTTCGTTAGGACCCATGCTTTTTCCGAGATGATAGGTAGTATATGAGACTATAAACTATCTGTGTTTCAAATTTCAACCAAATGAAACCTTTACATAATATACATATAATATAGTAGTAAGATAACATTTTATTCAATTTTAGAAAAACAACGGTCTACTTTGGTCACCGAAGCTTGTTGAACACTAAATTTAGTACAGTATTTGTATTGAAATAATATCCGAAAGAAAACCAACAAAAACCGACTTCAATTATTATCATTTCACGTCAACTAACTTCTAGTCAAGTAAAAAGTTCACTCGACTAATTTAAGAAGCTATGACTACGTCGTCCAGATAAATAGATACTGGTGGACAATTCACACAAAAAACTTTGGCTTTTTCCACCGCCAATGTCCCAGCCATACTCAAACCGGAGTGGTCTTACGCGTGACGATGGCAAAAGACCTGACGGCATGAGTTTTGTGCCTTGGAAGTCGAGTCGGCCTTAGTGTGGGACGCAGCTTGCGTCGATACTCTGGCACCATCACATCTTCTAGAGACACATAGTAGGGCCAGTGCAGCGGCTAATTCAGCTAAGCGTCTCGACGGTGGAAATATGCAACCCTCGGTAGTGGTTTTATATTTAAGTCTTTTGGGGTTGAGTGCCTGTGAAGGCCGGGAGCTCACCTCATCTTCAAAAGCCTTTTCAAGCACTTGGCCGACGCAACGCGTGACCAAAATGTTGGCGTTTATTTGGCCCAACGCATAAACATTGCTATTCAGCGTGGTACTGCCACCAGCATGCTGGGCACGCTTCCGACTGGTAGTGGGCTTGAACACCTTGTCATCCAGTTTTTGTTAATATTCAAAAAACCGCCTCCCTGTTTACCATATAATATTGTATGTACAATGTACATGGTAAAAACGGGACCCTATTACAGAGACTTCGCTGTTCGTCCGTTCGTGCGTCCGTCTGTTACAAGACTGTATCTCAAGAACGGTGATAGCTAGACAGTTGTAATTTTCAAAGATGATGTATTTATATTGCCGCTACAACAGCAAATACTACATTACACATTTTCTAATAAATATCAGATCGTGTTTCGTATCATGAGCTGCCATCTGTAGTTAATGTGGAAAAACATTAGAAAGGTATTGTCATATTATTACCTGACGTTAGTTGACGGATGGCGGATTTCGGCGCGGTGTGTATACCAGGGATGAGCTTCGACTCCGACTCCGATAAGTCAGAACTTCCGCTTACTATTAATCCTTCGGTTCCGACTTCGGTTCCGAAAATTTTAAAACGGAGTTTATAATCGGAGGTAAGGTGTATAAATATTGCAGATAATCCCTTATTGTGGTGGATAGTAAATGGAAATACAAAATTCCAACTTCCTAATTCAATTACTCGTCAATGTTTATCGTATCCCCACGTGTTTGGCAAAAAAAAATATACCCAATAAAAATACCTCTCCTGCCAACACTTCTAATCCTGCCTATGCCTCCGACTTCGGTTCCGACACCGATAAATCAAATTTTAAAACTCCGACTCCGAAATCGTTTCCGATAAAATGACCTCCATTACATCTCTAGTGTTTACAGTGTCACAGAATACTTAGAAGTTAGTATGTACCGAACTTATTATTACCGTTATTATTTAATTTCTACGTAATTTCCGAACCACACAATCAATAATGTTACAATTTTGATGGAACTATATTAAAAATGTGTTCTTTCTAACAAAATAAGAATTAACGAAATTGAACAATGCAAACATGAGTTACAACCAAATACACATTCTGACTTTCACCCCTTTCTGCAAGAAAACCGTGCAGAATTTGGGGATTAAAAGTAGACAGCTACCATCTCCTTAGTATGATCTTAAATCAAGTCAAGTTTAATTTGAATTGAATCAGTAGTTTCGGCGTGATGAGAGTTCCCTATACAGAAAGACAGACAGACAGACAGACATGAGAGAAGAAAACTGCAGTTTCGCCATCAGTATCGACTATGAAGTGCACCAAAAATTTTTTTTTAAATTAACTTCATTGTACAGAATTCGACCCGCTACAGTTTTATTATCAGTATAGATATAGATGCGGGACGAGCATTAAATTTGCGTGATTGTAAGCAAAACATCTGGCCATAACAGTACAGTATCACGCAGTTTTTCAAAAAGATCAGAAATCTTTAGAAAGATCTCCACAAAGACCGTTCTTGCGCCGCCCGCATATCCGGCGACCTTCACCAGATCGTCGGTCCATCTTGTGGGAGGCCTGCCAACGCTGCGTTTTCCGGTGCGTGGTCAGCACTCAAGAACCTTTCCGCACCAACGGCCGTCAGTTCTGCGAGCTATGTGCTCCGCCCATTGCCACTTAAGTTTGGCAACTCGGTGAGCTATGTCGGTTACTTTGTTTCTCCTTCGGATTTTCTCATTTCTGATTCTATCACGCAGGGAAACTCCGAGCATGGCTCTTTCCATTGCCCTTTGGGTAACTTTGAGCTTTCTTACGATACCCATAGTAAGTGACCACGTCTCTGTTCCATATGTCATCACTGGCAACACGCACTGGTCAAGGACATTCGTCTTGAGACACTGCGGTAGTTTGGATGAGAAGATATTACGTAACTTCCCGAACGCTGCCCAACCAAGTTGAATTTATTACGAATCGACGAGTTATCTCTTCCTCAAATTTGGATCTACCCAACTGGACCGTTTGTCCTAGGTAGACTTATTCGTCAACAACTTCGAGAGTAGAGTCTCCTACTTTTAAAGGAGTGGGTGTAACATGGTTGTTCAACATGGACAAGACGAAAATCGTCTAGTCCATGTTTATTTTTAGACCCACTTTTTTGGAGGCTCTACCGAGGTCATTGAGCATCCTGCTTAAGTCGTCCAGGGTTTCAGCCATGACTACAATGTCATCAGCAAATCGGAGGTTGGTGATGTACTACGTATTATTGATAATAATAATCTTGATAATAATCTTGCTAACGGCGAGTACTTGCACAGACATAACCTAGTAGCCAGGATCATCCACCAGCAACTTGCTCTTCGATACAACCTTGTCGAGTCCGAGATGCCGTACTATAAGTACGCACCTCTGCCAGTTCTCGAGAATGGTCGTGCGTTGCTCTACTGGGACCGCTCCATCACACGGACAGGACTATTAAATAAATAAATAAATAAATATTGGTGGACAATTCACACACAACACCATCTGACCCCAAACTAAGCAAAGCTTGTGTGATGGCGACCAGATAGCTGATATAATTCTTATATAGTTTTAAATACATACTTATTATACATATAGACTACAGGCCCGTGAACAAAATTTACGGGTCAAATGAACCACCAGGAGACCTATGTAGGATGATAGAAGGGTATAAAGTAATAAGATTCAGCACTATGCCGTCACTTGTAAGCTTCCAACTGAGTGCAATTGAAGAGGCCCCCCTCTTGCAATCCCGTTGCAATCCTCGATAATTTCTCCTTTTCGGATGATTTTTGTACGGCATTGCGAAATAATGGATTAGAAGAAGTATTGAAACTATAAAAATTATAAATTTTAACTTTTTGATTATTAGTTTGTCGGAAAAATTTACAGAGTACGAGTAATTTATAGAGTAAATTTGGTCATTTGATTATGTACGGCATTGGTTCCATACAGTTTCAATACCTCTTCTAATCCGTTATTTCGCAATGCCGTACAAAAATCATGCGACAAGGAGAAATGGCAGAGGGTTGCAACCCCCCCTCTTGAATTACACTCAGTTGGACAGCTTACAAGTGACGGCATAGTGCTGAATCTTAATACTTTACACCCTTCTATCATCCTACATAGATCTCCTGGTGGTTCATTTGACCCGTAAATTTTGTTCACGGGCCTGTAGTCTAATAGAAACACCCATTATTGCTTATTATTATTATTGAAAAGGCTTATTGTCGCCAATAAGCCTGATATCGTGCTGGTAGACCGGTCTCAGCGCCGGGCTGTGATCATCGATATCACCGTACCACATGACGAGAACCTCGTGAAAGCCGACAAGGACAAGCTAAGCAAATACCTTGACTTGGCTCATAAGGTTACCGCCATGTGGGATGTTGATTCGACGATCATAGTCCCAATAGTCGTGTCGGCAAACGGCCTTATAGCGAAAAGCCTCGACCAACATCTCAAGAGGCTTTCGCTAGACGGTTGGATCAAGGGTCAGATATAGAGGTGGGCGATTATGAGATATACTAATGAAATCATTCGATTATGACAATGTCTCGAGATATCTCGATTATGACAGTTTGTAGTTACTAATTAGTAGTCAGTTACGCACGCACGGTCACTAGTCGCGCGCGACTCGATTCACTCACAGCACAGCCGCGTGGGGTGAGAAAGGGATAACACGACGCGGTCTCTCGGCACCCCGGTATAAAAGCGGGACAGCGAGCGAAAAGAGTTAGGTTCCTAAAACTTACAAGTATAAAACATATCAATATAAAAATCGATGAACTTACCGTTACTTAAATCCACTATTACAAGTAAGAAGCGTCACGTTTCACACCACCGTAATAAAAACAAAACAAACCAAACTAAACCAATGTCTAGAGTACTAAAGTCACCGAACAACTGTCGTTGACGTCGTAAAACACGATTAGTAGTTAGTAGTACTAATTAGTAATATCATTCAATTATGAAAACATCAACAGCCCACTAAACGTTCCCACTGCTGGGACTCGGGGCCTACTCTCGCAAGGAGAGAGTTAAGGCCATAATCCACCACGCTGGCCCAGTGCGGCAGTGGCGGATGACACATGACTTCGATAGATTCTAGGTACATGTCGGTTTCCTCACGATGTTTTCCTTCACCGTTTTAAGTTAGCGGCATTACGCACATGACTTCAAAAAGACAGTGGTGCGTGTGGGGTTTGAACCCGGGGTCTCCGGATCGGCAGTCGCCGTTCTCCCGACTAGACCAGCCGTAACTTTATATGAAAACATATTAGTTACTAATTCCATAATCGATTATCAACATTAGTAATACAAAATAAATCGATTTTGCCGATCATTCATAATCGCCCACCGCTGGCAGTCATCCTAGACACAGCGCGCATCGTCAGGAGGTTCCTCTCTCTGCAGCCCTAACCACCGGTAGCTTGGGCCCTGCCCCGCTGCTGGCGGCACCCTAGGTTTAGGTTTTTATAATGTTTTTATGTTGTTTTTTGATACATTTATTAATATTGTAAAAACCTAAATTTAAGAACAATGATTAAATGACTGAATAATAATAAAAAAAACGCTGACAGCTGTTGACGTTCTTTTATAACCGTATTCTAATTTTATTGATTTTTATCTATTTTCTTCAGTTTCGTGATATATATTTATTAGTAACAGAAAAGAAAAATTTCAATAATATGCAACATCTATAATTCAAAACATAAAACCTACATCTTCATAGTGAAAATATACAAAATGCAATTTGACAACAGTGTCACAATCCGAAGCCATCACAATTAATTATGAAAATGAAAATACAATAGAAAATAATATCGAATGATGTTAACACGGTCAAGAACAAGAAACGCAGCGGATACAAACGCACAACCGTCACCAGCTCGTGTCCCGTCACCATCGGATTCGTAGTCGGAGGACGAAGTCTTTTTGACTCCCCGCGACACAACCACTTCGACAAGTGACGAGGATGCGGTGCGAACCCCGCTGCCAACAAAACCTGGACGGCGTGGCCGTCCGCCGCTGCCGGCACGCTTGGGGCCTGTTAGGCAACCTGCATCGCGCCCGGCCCCCGCTGTGTGTGTGTGACACCGGTGGTGTAGTGCGTCGCATGAGATGGACTCGAGAAATGAACGAGAACTGCATGCGCGCCTATTACGGGGCTACAGAAGGAGGAACTAACCTGACCGCGTACTGTGCCAGGATGTTACTTCTGTTTCAGGCCCTTGAACCAACCGTCACCGTATCCGCACAACGACTTTCAGATCAAGTTCGAACCATTCGCCGGTGCAAGCTGCTGGATGACTCGGCACTTGATCGGCTACGCCTGGAGGAACAACATACTCGCCCAGCTTCTGCCTCGTCCCGGGATCCGCCCGCCGTGTCGTCGACCCTGACACTGGCCTCAGTGCCAGCGTTAGTGGCGACACTTGCGGCGCTGGCCGACCCCGACATCGAGGAGGAAGACTCGGCGAGTAGTAATGTATCAGACCAGGTAAGAGGGCAACTGAGGAGTGCTTTGAAAGACGCGATCTTCTAATATCGACTCACACCAAACACTAGGCTGCGCTTACCACATTTACCCACCCATAAACAGAATTTGGCTTTGATGGGAGCCCTGAATAATTTGCTAGTGCCCTACCTGGCTACTAGCAAAGATTTGACTGATACCCATTCTATTCTGTACTGTGGTGATATCGCGGCGTGTCGCGTTGCATGTGTCAAGTTTCCAGACACTGACCATAAATCGCGAACCGCCAGAGATGCACCCGTATGGCTAGTGCGAATAGAAAGGCGTATCAGCACATTCAAGACTTTTATAGCAAAGCTAATCTGCTTCAGTCAGGGGAACAGTCGTCCTCGAGTCGTGCGTTTCGTGACACAGGCATTTGCTGGGACTGGTATCAGTCCCCAGCACTATCTAGCCAATGTTACGGAACGTATTGACTATCTGAAGCAGAAAGTCTATGCGTGGGCGTCGATCTCAGTCTTGAGTCCATCTCAGTATGCCAAAGAAGTATATCATCAGAGGCATTACCCACCCGTTGAAGGCTCGCGCTTTATTACCGCCTGACAGAAGACTTTTAAGTACTCTTGTCACCCGGCGCCTTGTTATTTTTAGCTATTTCAGGGACATTCGAATCTCGTACAGGACTTACGACAGGCTCCTATGTTGTCGTGTATAACTGTCCGTAGAACTTCTCCACCTCTACCATCACCTCGGATTTGGACGATACGATCCTTCCATTCTCGGTCTTCAGCTTCATCAGTTGACTTTGACCAATAGACTGATCCCTTGCGAACACTTTCGAGCCTTTGTTTTTCTCAATAGCCTTTTCTACACACTTAGTGTTGAATCGGGATATGTCGCGAGTCTGAGGTCTTGCGATCTGCCTATTGATTTCTCGATACTGAGAACCGTCACCTGCGGATTGCAAGACTATCGCGCGCCTTTCCTCCATTAGTTTTAGGGTAGAGTCTGAGATACGACAGATGTTGTAGTGTTTGGATCCAATCGTGTGGACAGCTTTTACGGCCCTGTCGTTATAATCGTCCACGTCTACGAAGTCACGTAGGTGTTCGAAGTGGTTCTGGAGTTCGACAATGCATGGTGGCCCGCCCTCAAAAATCAATTAGCGAAGAAAAGGTGCCCAACAAACCTCTACGACATGGTAAACTCTTACCTCAGCGGCCGTAAAATCAAGGTCAACTGTGCAAGAGCAGTCTTTGAGAAGGAAACAACCAAAGGATGCGTCCAAGGGTCCATCTGTGGACCAACCTTTTGGAATGTGATCCTAGACTCGTTACTGCAAATGCTAGAAGCCGAGAGAGTATACTGTCAAGCATTCGCGGACGACGTCGTTCTCGTATTTACAGGCAGCCCAACCATCATCGAACAGCAAGCGGGCAGGGCGCTGAACATGACAGTGGAATGGGGTAAAATTAACAAACTCAACTTTGCAGCGCATAAAACCAACGCAATGCTTTTTACAAAAAAGTTGTACGAACCTCCAAACATTGTCATGTCCGGCGTGCGGCTCGATCTGGTCGAGGAAGTCAAACTGCTAGGCCTACTGATCGACCGACGGCTCAACTTTAAAGCACATGTGACCGCCCAATGTAAAAAAGTGACGAACATTTATGGACAGCTAGCATGTGCAGCGAAGGTGACCTGGGGATTAAATGGCGAAATCACGAGAACTATCTACGTCGCGGTGGTGGAACCTATCATCATGTATGCCTCAAGTTTATGGGCGCAAGCGGCAGACTTCGAGGAAAACAAGTCTCATTTGAACGCAATCCAAAGTGGTTTTGCCCAGAAAATCTGTAAGTCGTACCGTACTGTTTCTCTAAAATCAGCACTTGCCCTTTCCTGTTTGCTCCCCCTGTATACAAGAAGCAGAAAATTTGTACAGAGTAAAAAAAAACCTCTCCCAAGACTACCTCCCACCAGAAGTGGAACTCGAACGGAACGTTAACTACCTGGACCAACCCCATCCGTCCACACAGGTATCCGTAGAGTACGAGCTCATAGAAGACACCTCCAATCTTCCAGAAGGACCTCAAATTTATACTGATGGCAGTAAGGTTAAGGGTAAAGTCGGAGCTGCTCTAACTTGGTGGGAGAATGTCAAAGAGGTCAAAAACTCGACCTTCAAGCTCCACTCCGAATGCACAGTCTTTCAATCGGAACTTTATGCTCTTTACCGGGCAACTCAAATGGCGTTAACGAGCAAGGACCCAGAAGTTAATGTCCTCTCTCTCTGAGTGACTCTCGATCTTCACTCGAACTGCTAAGTAACCCAAAAACGAGTCACCCCTTGGTAAAGTGTGTAAAGGAAAACATTGGACGGATAAATGCTGAAGGGAGATCTCTTCGTCTTTTCGGGGTGAAAGCGCATATTGGCACCGTCGGCAACGAAAGAGCTGACGAACTGGCCAAATTGGTGGCGCTCACCGAATCACCCAGGGACTACGAGGGGATCCCCTTGTCCTACGTCAAACGTAAAATCCGCGAAGAATCGGTCAAGACATGGCAGGATCGATATGAAACATCGGACACTGGAAAAGTCACCCAGACGTTCCTCCCCGACATAGCAAACGCATATCGGGTGATTAGAACCACAAAACTGACTCCCTTCCAAGTACAAGCGTTGACGGGACACGGAGGAATAGCAGAATACCTGTACAGATTTAAGCTCAAGAGTAGTCCTGCATGCGAGTGTGACCCCAACCAACCCGAAACGGTCTGGCACGTGCTAGTCGATTGTCCCCGATTCATGGCCGCAAGACATGAGCTCGAATCTATGATCGACGGAAGGCTGGTTGTCTCGGATCTCCACAACATCTTAGCAGATCCTGATAACAGAACACGGCTTCTGTCCTTCATGGAGACCTCATTCCGCATAGCGGCCAAGAAAAACTCCACTATTTCAAATACGCACCCCCCTTCGCCACCACACCCTGTCCCGCTGTCCGTGGACGCCGCGTGGGATGCGGTTCCCGCCCAACATAACTCCTCGAAGAGCATCTCCATCCAACAACTATTGGAGAACGCAGATCGAGGAGAGGCTGGGTTCCGTATCCGTGGAGTGGCTCTCTTCATGGACAGCAACAAAGAAAGATTCGGAATAAGCTTTTGCTTCGCCTGGGAACGGAAACGAGCCCGTTTGTCACCTGGATTGTCTTGCCTGCATAATGGGAGTACCGCAAAAGTCACAATGAAGCGGAAAACCTACGACGCTATGCCGGTGTACAAGGTAGACGGCCACCGATTTCGTTTGGTGCGATCGAAAAACAAAACAATTGCACTAATAGAATACTCGGAAGGTCGGACGCCTTTCACACAGGCAAGTGCGCTGCTCGCACATCTGAGCAGAAATGCAGGTGAAGCACCCCGGGTGATAAGCGTGGATGCGATGGCAATCGAACACTCAAGAGCGAGAGTCACAGACCGGCTGGGTTGCATTGAGGCCTCTAAGCATCATGAGGTTGTCGTATACGAAGACAGGGGAGAAAATCTGAGCTTCCTCAGAGCCCCTACGCACGACCACACAAATGCAACTGACAGCTGGGGACATCCTGTTCCTAGTTCGACCATCCAAACCGGCTCCGAAAGAGCACAGCAGAGGGCAGCCGCGGAAAAAGCTTCAGCCAATCAATGTGGCAGCCGAGGCACCAACACGGCCTTCGTGACTGCCTTCAACGCAGCAGCAAGGAGCGTACTCCAAATCTCATCCCATTCATCACCCCCCTCGACGTCAAAGACCCCCAAAGCAGCTTCACAACAACAGATGAGCCGAACGAGAGCCGACATGGGACAGGTTGAACCGCCCCGCTATGTCACGGCTTCGGAGCCGCGGAGCCATGCACGAAACGCCTTCATCGAATTCATAGCCACACTGAGCGCGACACGACTAGTCAACCTCAAGACCTGCGAAAACATCATGCAGTTCTATAGGCTAGGAAGTGAAAGCCTCTTAAAGGCGAAACTCGAGGAGGCCGAAGCAGCCATTTACAATAATGTCACTTTCCGGGTCATCAAGGGAACCATGACAGGACAGTATATGGCAGCTTACAGTGCTGAAAATGGCTTCGTGACACTGAACGAGAAAGAGACAGAGCGCGCGGGAATGCCTGTTTATGCGACAACACCAAACGACCCAATTGTAGTTACCGCCCGATGCACCAAGATTATGCTGGACGATAAGATCCTAGAGATGGTCAAGACCATCGAAGGGAACTCAAACGTCAAAGCGAATTGGGAAAATTGGGAGGTACCGAGAATACAGTGGGTTAACGGAGTTCCAGGATGTGGAAAGACAACATGGGTGGTTAGACACTTCGACGTGGACAAGGCGCCATCATCACCACAACAACTGAGGCAGCAAAAGATCTCAGAGAAAAGCTATCGCACCGAATAGGAAATCTGGTCAAAACCAGAATGCGAACCATGACTTCTGCTCTGGTAAATTGTTTCGGAAGAGAAAGTTTCAGCCGCTTCATGGTGGATGAAGCTCTCATGAACCATTTTGGAGCCATTGTGATGGCTTCAAGGCTGTCTGGTGTTGATGAAATTGTCCTCATCGGAGACGTCAATCAGTTGCCTTACATCGTCAGGAAAAATCTCTTCGAAATGAGGTATCACCGCCCAAACCTGGTAACAAAGATCATCCAGGAGTTGCTCTGCACACATTGCAACCCGATGGATGTCGCATACGTGCTGAGGGAAATATACTCCGGTATGTACTCCTCAGCGTCCCGTATAAAGTCCCTAGAGCAGAGAAGGTAGGTATAAGGGAGCGCAAATACCCAACACCCTACCAAACACCCTCTTTTTAGTTCATACTCAAGAAGAGAAGGAGACCCTGACAAACCAGGGTTATGGGTCAGGCACCGGGTCACGCATCCTTACCATCCATGAAGCTCAGGGACTAACATACGAGTCGGTAATCGCAATCAAAACCAAGGCTAACATGAAGCTGCACGAGAGCGTGCCCCATGCGGTTGTTGCAATCTCACGGCATACGGGGACCTTCACATACTACGCTGACGACACCGATGACGCCATCGGCCGGTTCGTGCGGCGAGCGTTGGCTGCATCACCGAAGACCATCCGCGACTTCAACCTGCAGATGGCCATCAGGGACAGAAATGCGGCCGTTGTGGAGGTTCTGGGCCGGGAGGAGGCGGCTTAGGCAAATGATTATTAGAACTAGAATTAGGTTTAACATGTTCCCAACTCCCCCCTATTTTCCTCATCTTCTCCTAATCCAAGACACATGTAAAAAAAAAGAATTCAAATAACAAAGATCACGGACCCCGGTGTCTGTGGTGTGTGTGGCTAATCTAAATTAAAAAAAAAAAAAGTGCTTCTGGAGTTCAAGCTCTCTGAATTTTGGACCTGGATAAGAGCTGGTCAGAGCGTAGACTTCATCAGTCGCGATCGTTCGAGTTTTACATTCAGATTCAATGTGCCTCTTACTATTCGGTGATCACTCTCGGTTTTCAGAGCATTGATCACGGAGACATCATTGAATATATCTCTCTCCTGGTGGACATGATGAAGTCTATCTCGTTTTTAGTTACATCATCGGGGCTAATCCAGTTTGTGTGTGTTTCCAGAATATCGTTATCGAAAATCCGTGTGCGATGCACCGGTTTTTTATAGATGGAGTTCATCATTTATATAGAGTCCCTCCTTCTAAAAATAAAAAAATACATCGTTGTTTTTGTATTTTTAGTAGAAAAAGAAAAAAGAACAAACATATACTGCATTTATTTGTAATAAATCGTTCTTTTAATGTCATAAATAGGAATTAAAAAACTCGATTCATTAAATTTTCCTACCAAGTGGTAAAAAAAATGTAACATTAATAACATAACATTATTTTAGTCAGAGATTATAATTTCAAAAAATAAGTATCAAATATCTCATAAACAATGCATTTGTGTTTAACATTATTTTTAAACAAAAGAAGATAACTGTTATTAAAGATCATTTTTAAGTAGCTTCTGATCATAAGAAAACGAACCAATACTAATTCAATTCAATTCAATTCAATTTATTTATTCGAACCATTATTTCAAAAGAACACTTGGTAACGTCACTTACAATTTATAAATTATAGATAATTAATTATTACACAATAAAATAATGTGTACACAATAAAATAATGTCAAATAAAAACTAATCAGCTGTAAAGGGGCCTTGTCAATTAGATGCAGCTGTAAAAAGGCTTTGTTCTGACAAAATACAAAGTATCAAAATAATTAATACATACAGTAGGTACTTATAAAAATTTTACGTTAATGTCCAGTATTATTTGACCTTATTCAATAGTTCCAGTTTCGACATATTCCTTTTCCAAACATTACTGTCCTTTACAAAATCATCTACAGTGTAATATGCTTTGCCCATTAGGTAGCTTTTAATTTCATTTTTAAACCTTGTTTCATTGAGACCTTCAACTTGTACAGGGATTAAATTATAGAAGCGAATACCATTACACTTAAAAGAGTTATTTGTTTTTTGCAGTCTGCAGTTAGGAAACACAATTTTATGTTTATGATGTGCTTTTGGATTCAAATCAGACAATTTCTTTAGTTGACTTCGATTTTTTCTTACATACATTATACATTCATAAATATATAACGACGGGACTGTTAGTATATTTATAGTTTTAAAATCTCCCGTAATGAGTCTCTAGTTGACAAATTGTATAGAGCACGGATTGCTCTCTTTTGTAATATGAAAATGGAATTTCTATCCGCAGCAGATCCCCATAATAAGATCCCGTAGGACATAATACTATGAAAGTATCCAAAATAAACAAATCGGGCCGTTGCTACGTCTGATATCTTCTTAATTTGTCGAACTGCATGGGCAGCTGAACTGAGTCGCTCAGCCAGTCTCTCTATGTGAGGACCCCACTGAAGCTTCGAATCCACTGAAATGCTCAGAAAAAGAGTAGATTGTACAGGTTCAATGAGTTTATCTTTCAGTCTAATATCAAGATTACAACCCAGTACATTGCAAAGTGAGAATTTCATACATTTAGTTTTATTTGGATTTAGTGCTAGATTATTTGCGTCGAAACATTTGCAAATGATGTCTAAAATTGCGTTGATTTCTGTAAAATCATTTATTCCTCTTTTAACCTTAATAGAAGTGACGTATCGTCAGCGAACATAACTATTTCTACGTTTTTATGTTTTTTTATCATAAAAGGCAAATCATTAATATATATAAGAAACAATAAGGGTCCAAGTATGGAGCCTTGAGGTACACCCATCTTTATAGGGGACTCATCTGATTGCACACCGTCAATTTCAACTATCTGTACACGATCTTTAAGATATGAAGAAATAAAATTTAGAGCTGGATTCGATAGCCCATAAAACTGCAGTTTCTTCAAAAGAGTGTCATGATGAACACAGTCGAATGCTTTCGACAAGTCACAAAAAACACCAGGAACATCGTGATGGTCTTCCCAGGTTTTCATTACGTAATTAATCAGTTCTACACCTGCATCAACAGTGGAACGTCCCTTTGTGAACCCAAATTGGTTGCTATGCAATAGATTATTAACATTAAAGTAAGATAGAAGTTGCTTGAATATGAGTTTCTCAAATATTTTACTAAGGCAGGGCAAAACGGATATAGGTCTATAGTTGCCAGGTTCCTTTTTGTCTCCAGATTTGAACAGCGGTATAACTTTACTATATTTCATCATGTCAGGAAATGTGCCACCCCTAATGCACTCGTTGAATAATTCCTCTAGGTATGGGGCAATGCTATCTATAATTCCACCAAGCACTCTTACCGATAATCCCCATAAGTCCTCCGTATTCTTTACTTTAATATCTTTGAATGCTTTTAGTACTGCAGTGGCAGTAACTTGATGAAATTCAAATGTAGATGATGGGCAATTAACATTTTCTTTCAACATTTCTTCAGCGAGTAATGGGGACGAAGTCAGGTGTTTAGTTGTTTCTAAGGGAATATTAGCAAAATAGGTCCTGAAAACATCCACCATGTCCGATTTCTTTGTAGTTACTCCCTCACCGACCCGGAGTGCGTTAATGTTTTCACGACTTTTAGATCTTCCAGTTTCGTTGTTTATTATTTTCCATGTGCTTTTTAGGGTTCCGTAAAACGTAAAAACGGAACCCTTATAGATTCGTCATGTCTGTCTGTCTGTCTGTCTGTCTGTCTGTCTGTCTGTCTGTCTGTCTGTCTGTCTGTCTGTCTGTCTGTCTGTCTGTCTGTCTGTCTGTCTGTCTGTCTGTCCGTCCGTATGTCACAGCCATTTTTTGCCGAAACTATAAGAACTACACTGTTGAAACTTGGTAAGTAGATGTATTCTGTGAACCGCATTAAGATTTGAACAAAAAAAAATTAAAAAAACAAAAATTAGGGTTGCCCCCCATACTGAGAACTGAAACTCAAAATTTTTTTTTTCATCATACCTACACGTGTGGGGTGTCTATCGATAGGTCTTCAAAAATGATGTTGAGGTTGCTAAAATTATTTTCGTCTACACAGAATGATTTGCGCGAGAGACACTTCCAAAGTGGTAAAATGTGTGTCCCCCCCCCCTCTAACTTCTAAAATAAGAGAATGAAAAATCTAAAAAAAATATACGATGTACATTACCATGTAAACTACCAACGAAAATTAGTTTGAACTCGATCTGATGAGTAGTTTTTTTTTAATACGTCATAAATACACTATTACTAAAACTTCGATCAAAGTTACAACGAACTACAAGAACTATGTGTACTATGTATATTATGTTACTTGCTGCAACGGAACCCTTCATGGGTGAGTCCAACTCGCACTTGGCTACTTTATTATCATCTTATTAGAGTTTTTAATTTGATTTCGGATAAATATTGTCTTTGCTTGAATACATGAATTTCTGAAAATACTGGAATATCTCTTAACATAGATTTTTGTTGCATTATCAACATTTAATATTTAGCAATTAATATAATATAATTTATTATAATATAATTTATATTAATATAATATAATATAATATAATTTAACAATTAATATTGACGTGATAACGTCTTATAATTCGATGAAGCCGGCTGCACGCCCGCAAAACATGACGTCATGTAACGTTACCGACGACAAGGTAACGACCGTCGGTCGTTACCTTGTTACAGTTGTATTAATTATTTCGACCAGTAGTTCAAGCGAGGATGTAGCTCAGTGGTAGAGCGTTCGCTTTGCATGTGAAATGCCCCGGGTTCGATCCCCGGCATCTAAAAGCTTTTTTGCATTGTTTTGATTGAAAATGACTAAATTCTACTGATTACTTTTTACATACAAATCTATTAAACAAATGAAATTAAAATTTTCTTTTGAAAAATGCTACCATTCCATCAGTATTTTCTTAATACGTTGTCACGTTCTATCGTCAGTAAACCGACTTTACAGACAAACATTTTTTAGTAGTAGGAGCGGCACCGCGCCGCGCGACGGTTTTGTTTCAATACTCACGAGACCGCAGGTTTTCGCGGTTTCTGCTCCGGAAAGCTACTGCGCAAGAATCGCGCGCAGCCACGCGGGCGCCGCGCAGCTGCCGCAGCCGCCGCGGCCGTAAACCGCGTCGTGTGTATTGAATTCAATTTTATATGGAAATCTGCCGCGCCCGCGCGTGGCCGCGGTTGGCAGCCGCGCCGTGTGAACCCTCTCTTAGAACTCCCGAGGCAATAGACACCAACTAAGCCAAAGTCGAAGGAAAATTCAAAGATATAAATAGCAACACTGACACGACAATATTTTATCCACAGACTAAGTAGAGAGATACTCTCTCGGCTGAAGGATTAGTATCCATAGCCAAGAATAAATTTAAAAAATATATATTTTGTCTTTCATCAGGTTTACGAATTTGTTTTGAAATTTTGATGTTTTGATATAGTTTTCATTCGAATAAAATGCGTACATGGATAAAGTAGTTTATTATTTATTACTAGAAGTCGTGCTTTCGCAAATTGAATGAATTGAGTCCCATTATGCCTACCGCTTTTGACAACAAACCAAAAGACCTACAAGCGCCTCCTATTATCGTTTTATTAAACCATATCTTTTGGTCTAGTCGGAAAACGGCTCATTAAAGGAGCAAAATAAGACAAGTACCTACGTAATTTAACAAAAAAATTGCTTTTATTCACTTGAACTATCGGAACTGCTATCTTCATCACTGCTGTCAGCACTCAGAGATATTATTAATTCATTTTCAATAATATTGTCTATTCTCACATCTCGTTCAAAATCTTGTAAAATTATTTTCTTTGTCTTCTCCACGACTTTTCGCCAGTCTTCTGTAGTGACTTCTGCACATGCAGTTTGTAGCAGAGTCATCATTTTAGCAGTACTGAAGGGTGGTTCAGTATTGTTCCGCGCTGCATGACCCTTTATTTGTGCCCAAATAAGCTCGATGGCGTTATACTGGCAATGGTAGGGAGGCAATCGAATAACTTCGTGTCCATGCTCTAGGGCTAGTTCATCGATTACATAGCGGAGCTTGGACGGCTTAGTTGCTTTTACCAGATTTAACAACTCAACTTTTAATAAAGTTGGACTTGCCTCCACACCATTTCTTACCAGCCACGAGACAATTTCTTGCTTTTTATTTGCTTGAGTTGGTGGTTTATCAACTTGTACAGAATGATACGGAGCATT
Organism: Ectropis crepuscularia; assembly: GCA_963693475.1. Taxonomy (NCBI): domain Eukaryota; kingdom Metazoa; phylum Arthropoda; class Insecta; order Lepidoptera; family Geometridae; genus Ectropis; species Ectropis crepuscularia. The sequence continues at coordinate 12,709,161 of OY856359.1, forward strand.
GTCCATTATAATTTTCGATGGGTTTTCTAAGCTGACTAGCAGCTTCTCAAACCACTCTTTAAAAACATCAAAGTTCATTTCCTCATGGTAATCTGTTGTAGTTTTAGAGGCGAATGCGAGGAGGCAGTCTGGAATAAAACCTTGAGAAGCTGATCCCGCGTGACATATAATAAGTCGGGCTCCTTTTCCCGATGGAACTTTTGAGGTGGAGACCGCTGTATCATCGGTCCATGTCCGCGCAACCGTATGGTTCGCATTCAACCATGTTTCGTCAATAAACACGACATTGTCCCAATCCGTAATCTTATTTACCTGACGTAAGAATGTTATTCTCTTCAAAATAATATCGTAGCGTTCTAGCAGGATTTTCCGCTTGTCGGATTTTTTAAATCTAAAGCCAATCGATTTCAAACTCTTTGATAGAGACGATTTGCCTCCAAAAAATAAGCCTGCGCCTTTTAACGAACTCAATAGCTTTTCCCGTGTAGGATATTCTTTTCTCGAGTAATATCCATAAATGTGGTTGCGAATTGCAGCAGCATCAAAATTATCAATGTCAACAATTTTCTTGACCCTCTTTCGTTTTTTCGGTGTACGTAAAGTATTATCTTCTGAGCCTGATGGTCCGTATTTCTCTTTCAGAATTTGAGTTACTGTCTTCTTCCCTATTCCCAATGCTTCGGCAACGCGTTCTCTCGGTGGTTTCAATGGTAAAAGAGGCCCATCGTTAACTGATTCACGTCCAAATAATTGTACAATTTCAGCACTAGTTCGCGAGATTGACTGTTTAGAGTTTTCCCCCGTTTCGACATAGTAAGACTGTAATGTTTTTCTTGTTTAATAATCGTTAAGCAATCGGAGTCCAATTTATAGCCAGGTAAACGTAGTCAGTAAGATCAGTTCAATGAAAAAGCCGGATCAGAAGAAAATAACAGAGAGCACACCAAAAACGCACAGTCACTTCGCACAACAACAAAAGACTGCGTCATCATCATGTTATGGCGACATGACATGCGTCATCGACAGGCACTGGTGTTGCCAGCAACATCCACCTAAATTGCACCCAACATCAATGACCTTTCTATTTAGTTATTTTTTTGTATTTTTATAGTTAGTTAAAAGAATAATAAATATGTATAATTAGGTTTTATTATAATCACAACGTGGTTATAAATTTATGGTGATTTTTCTTCACAAGTAATCATTGCATTCTATTCAACTTACAATCCTATCAGCTTTCGAATTTTAGAGTAACATCCCTAGTGTTTAAAAAGAAAAAGGGTTGACTGACGCAACATTGTAACGACGTTCAGTTCTTTAGATCAGAAATTGTTTATTATGTTTAGAATGGTTTATTAGTGAAAGCAAATCGTAAAATTACTCGTATCGGTCATTACTACAATAAATATGTAAACGTAATTGAAAAAAGTTAAGCAATTGTGCAGTTCTTATTTTATGCCCGCCGTTACAAGGTTACGTTGTTGAATTTTGATGAAATGTCAAAAGTGACCTATTATCTTGTCCCTACTTTAGGAAAGAGCGTTTGTCGAGAGATTTTTATCAAAAATTATTATTAAAATGGTGAAATGTGCAGTTCGACCTTGTAAAAACGATACTAGAAAACACACAAAATCGAAATCCAGTATCACATTTCATCGGTAAGTCGATTATTATACTTATTTTTATGAAAACTAATTAGGAATCGCGGGGGTGAAGGAGACGTGGGAGGCGGGCGGGCACGCGCAGGATCGCCAGCGTACCGCGCTCCCGCCGCGTGATTTAGAGATGGGACACGTACCTAACCAAATCTGTGGTTGATATATTATAATGTTGGCTAGAAGAAATACATATTATAACAGATTTTTGTAACTTTAATGCTCAAAATGTTTTAATAATTTTTATAAATAATTTTATAGTATTTCTTACGATTTACTTTCAAATTTTTTTAATGCGAAAGTATTATAGCGTAAACTGAAAGTTCATAATATTATGTAATGTTGCGATATCACGTCTTAACAGTTAAACTGATTTTGAAGATTTTAGTAGGTATGGAATGGAGTAAAATTAAATTTTTAAATGACATACAGATCCCATTATAGGTACACATTTTATGTAAAATATCGTAAGTAGCATGTAGAAAAACTGAAACCTGCACAGGTACTAACTCTAAAAACTAAAATACCTACCTATTTATTTTTTAGATGTTATCGCACGAAATAATTATATTTGTAGTTGTTTGTACCGCGCTGAACCTGCATCTATTGGCAACAAAATGAGTTTGCGTTGCCCGCGTGCCCATCCCTAGTAATCGCCAATGTACATATCTACGTAGTATGTAGCTATACATCATCTGCCTACATCGCGCACTGGGCGTCTAGTGCGGCGCTAGCGCTCTATACTTTAGTTATTTATCCTCTAAGGGTATCACCTTTTTTTTGGTTTGTTTTGGTTTTCTACACGCCTTACTGGAATGCACTATAGTCCGTCATACGTTCACAATATGCTTCCATTATCAAGTTAGGCAGTTTGCATAGTTTGCGTGAGGAATAAAAAACACTCATAAAAAAAAAAAAACCCCGTTTAAGGAATACATATAGTAGCTTACATTAATCTATTATCTCACTAACTTAACTCACTATCCTCGATTGATTTAGTTTTCTGATTACTTCGTTCAATCAACAATGGCGGCGGGTACTTTGAAGCAGATCACCTGGCGATCGCCGTCGTTCAGGCTCCAATAGACAACCAGCTGTGTTTTTGGATAGAGAGATAAAACTGGGAAGGATTTCTTGTAGACGTATTCGACGTTGGGCTCGAGAGGGCACGAAGCTGGCTCGTCGGTTTCGGCCAGGCGTATGTCGCCGCACGCGCTTGTGGCTGTTGTACCAAAAAACGGCACCTCTAAGCCGACTATGTTAGCAGATACGTCGTTCACTAAGTTGTTTACTTTTTTTACTGAAACCGATAAAAAAAATACAGTTAAAATGAGTGAGTGAGAACTGGGGTACTGGGGACTCTGTCATCATCAACATCCACACCCTTCTTTATCCCGCTGCTGGGTATAGATAGGCCTCTCTTTTATCATGACATTTGCCACGGTCCTGTGCCTATAGAGTCCAGGTGCGACCCACGACAAAGACAATATAGTCAACCCATCTTGCAGCAGGCCGTCCTACACTCCGCTTACCTTGAACTCTATAAATGAGATTAATTTTATATTGTAAGTTTACACTTGACCGCTATTTCGTCTGATATTAAGTGATAATGCGGTCTACGTGCTTACTAGAAGAAACCGATTCCCTCTCGATTTGAAGACACCAAGATTGTAACCATCGGAAAAAACCCACTCAGGTAACGAATTCCACATCGCAGACGTTCATAGACGTTCTTATCTTGTGATAACCAACCATGAAACGATGTCTCTTTTTCAAGCAACTAGCACTCCGGCAGAAAAAAGGGCAAGGTGGTATTATATCATGCATATCAATTGCACACTCTCCGAAATGTATGCGATAAAAATCGATAAACATACAAGTTACCTATCAATTCTAAGGCAATGATCAAGACTTTAGTCTTTTTCGCACCCGAGTGTCATTGCCTAGGAGCCTTTTGACACATCTCTCGATCGATTCCAAAGCCTGCAACTGGTATTTAGCGGACTCTTCCCGACATTTTTTTAGTTGTTTAGTTTTTTGAATCTAACTCAAGTCGGACTAAACCGATTATGGCATCTAAGTAACCTGTTATTTTTATCAATAAATTGATAAATGTACCTACCTACTACAATGCCGTGCTGGCTGGCCTTATTTCACAATTGTGAGGTCTTAGATTCGAATCTTCTACCTCTGTGTTCTGTGTATTTATTTGTTTATGATGTACAAGTTTATCATCGCCACGGTGGGGAAGGAAAATATCGTTATGATACATGCATATTTCAAAAAAATTTGCAGTCACAGGAACTGCCGATAGAAGTGAAAACTTGTAACTGAGAATTTGATAGCTTACTTTGGAAACAACGCGGGTGAAACCGGAGGGCGTGGCCATGAACATGGTCATGGTCCCGAAATTACCCGAAGATTTCTTATCATTCCCGCTCGTGAAAAATCTGTCTGTAGTGCGCCAAAAGAAGTTTTCACTTCAAAAAGATATATTTCACGTGGAGCGTGGTGTCCTATGTTTGTTCTATTAGACCAGGGTCGATAATTTTTAAAACCAAAAAAAATAGTAGTAGAATGAAACCCATTAGAAAAGGAGGGGAATATTATAAAAAATAAAGGAAAAATAAATTACGGGCGATCTGAGGTCGGGAAGGGGATGGGGGTGAGTTTTTAAGGGTAAAAAACGGTTATTCTCGATTTCCGGCAAAACTAAAAGTCCTATTGAAAAAAGTTAAATGGCAAAGTTGTAGGTAATAAAAAGATCTAAAACTTTTACATACACACTTTTTTCACATAACCTCAAAATTTATGTGAAAAAATCAAAAAACCAAGTTTTTGGTTTTTTATTTTTATCTTTTACAAAAATATATTTTTTTTAACGAAGTTTGGTGAAAACTTATCTTTTTATGTCCCAAATACGCTGTAATTTATTTGATCAAAAATATTAATTTTTTCACATTATTTTGAATGAATATCGAAAAAAACACCCTAACTTTAAATCGAAAAGTCACCCGTCAAAATATCAGCTTTTTTCAAAAATTTGGTATGTTTTCTGTTCGTTGAAATCTCTACTTTCCGATGGTGAAAAAAAAAATGTGTTACCATAGTAAATCTTCTCAGAAAATGCAAAAAATCGAAAAAAACTCGAAATCGAATATTTTTTTCATTATTATGAAAAATGTTGAGCTATTTATTAAAATTAACACTTTAATTACTCGAAAAACGTTAGATTACATGTTACATTGATAAAAAAAGAAAATTGCAAATAAAAATATACCTACTACTATAATTAACAAACAAATAAGTTAATAAAATTAATATTTAATAAGACATCTACAATATTTGGAGAAAGTTGTCGAATCTTCTTTAAATTATATGCGTAGATGTCTATTTATTACTATTTTAAGATAAATTATATACCTGAGTGACCTACGAAAAATAGTAGCCCATCAAAAGGTATTTCATGGAGAAGTGTGGAAGGGGCTAGGCGGGTCTGGGTCTTACTACATATATACCTACTATTTCGTAGCAGCTGTTACAACCGTTAGATGATGATGAGAATGATCTCATTGGTTAAAGATTTCATACGGGCTGAACGTGCAGGTAATTGGGAATTTTGTTTAAAATGGGTGGAAAGAATGCTTCCTTATTTTCATGCAAGTGGGCACTTTCTATACGCAAAATCTGCTCATCTTTATCTCCAAGATATGCGTAAGCTTAAAGACACAATAAATGATGATTATGAATTTACACGATTCACGCGATTCTTTACAATTAGACGTACTGACAAGTTTTGGTCGGGAGTTTGGTGAGATATGACGATCGAGCAAGTTTTGATGAGATCTATGAAAACTCAGGGTGGACTTCCACATGGTCGTGGTTTGTCTGAAAGTGTTTTAACAAAATTCGTATTAACAATGATCATACTTTAAGCTAACGCATATCTTGGAGATAAAGATGAGCAGATTTTGCGTATAGAAAGTGCCCACTTGCATGAAAATAAGGAAGCATTCTTTCCACGCATTTTAAACAAAATTCCCAATTACCTGCACGTTCAGCCCGTATGAAATCTTTAACCAATGAGATCATTCTCATCATCATCTAACGGTTGTAACAGCTGCTACGAAATAGTAGGTATATACCTACTATTTCGTAAGTAAGTCTGGGTCTTACTACTATGTAGTAAGACCCAGACCCGCCTAGCCCCTTCCCCACTTCTCCATGAAATACCTTTTGATTGGCTACTATTTTTCGTAGGTCACTCAGGTATATAATTTATCTTAAAATAGTAATAAATAGACATCTACGCATATAATTTAAAGAAGATTCGACAACTTTCTCCAAATATTGTAGATGTCTTATTAAATATTAATTTTATTAACTTATTTGTTTGTTAATTATAGTAGTATATTTTTATTTGCAATTTTCTTTTTTTATCAATGTAGGTAACATGTAATCTAACGTTTTTCGAGTAATTAAAGTGTTAGTTTTAATAAATAGCTCAAATTTTTTATAACAATGAAAAAAAAATCGATTTCGAGTTTTTTTCGATTTTTTGCATTTTCTGAGAAGATTTACTATGGTAACATATTTTTTTTTTCACCATCGGAAAGTAGAGATTTCAACGAATAGAAAACATACCAAATTTTTGAAAAAAGCTTATATTTTGACGGGCGACTTTTCGATTTAAAGTTAGGGTGTTTTTTTCGATATTCATTCAAAATAATGTGAAAAAATTAATATTTTTGATCAAATAAATTACAGCGTATTTGGGACATAAAAAGATAAGTTTTCACCAAATTTCGTTAAAAAAAGAATATTTTTGTAAAAGATAAAAATAAAAAACCAAAAACTTGTTTTTTTTTTGATTTTTTCACATAAATTTTGAGGTTATGTGAAAAAAATGTGTATACAAAAGTTTTAGATCTTTTTATTACCTACAACTTTGCCATTTAACTTTTTTCAATAGGACTTTTAGTTTTGCCGGAAATCGAGAATAACCGTTTTTTACTCTTAAAAACTCACCCCCATCCCCTTCCCGACCTCAGATCGCCCGTAATTTATTTTTCCTTTCATTTTTATAATACTCCCCTCCTTTTCCAATGGGTTTCATCCTACTACTATTTTTTTTCACTTTTTATTATTTTTAAAGGCTTTCCACCCTGGTCTATATAAGTGGGAATCGAATCAACCAGAGATGGGTCAATGAGCGGACTCACTACCTATTGAGCCGAATGATGACGACGAGGTCATGATGATATCAGTGATGCCATGAAAATGGCCAAGATGGCCTTAACCCTCTTCATGTCAAAGGGCTTATGAAGTACTCACCCGGTTTAAATCTAAATTCAACATCGATGAGAGTGTTTTTTGGTAACTTGCATAAGGATTTGCCGCACGGGGATATGCTGATTCTGTTCTCTAGGTCATCGAAGTTTTGATCTGAAATTCAGAAAGATTTGATTGATTATTGATAAAGCATTGCGGCTGCGGTTCCTTTCAATATCGTACGGGTCGAACAAACACATTTGACACATCTACCTTTAGTGAGACGACTTCAAATTAGCAATTATCGGCATAAGTCATAACCCTAAACCCTAACCCTACTTAAAATATATTTATTATCATAATACAAGAATAATAAAATAATTTAAAAAAAAACATACATAGATAGATGTACCAAATTTCAGCTAAATCAGTAACCGGGAAATGGCTCAAATTAAACTTTTAAGATTCTATAACAGACTGACATAAGACAGGTGAAAATAAGAGTTTGTAAAAATTACGTCTGTTTAAAATAGTGACAGGTTTATTTGATTATATGTAAGTATGTTATAAGCCACGTTTATTTGACTTCCAGCCACCCGAACAAGCCAGTTTCTGAAAAGGCTATAGTATCATAGACCACATCCATACGCTTCGATTATATAGAAAACCGAGGAGTATAATTGGCCATTAGGTATAGCATATGTGGACTATAGAAAGCCTTCAATTCCATCGAGACCTGGGCAGTGCTTCAGTCTGCCGCGCTGGACGATGTTTTCATGCTACTGGAGTGAAACTGATGTGGCATCAATATCAACGACGAATGTATCACTCGCCTTTGGTTTGCCGACGACATAGTCATTGTGGCAGAGTCGCTGGGGACCTCGGTGCTATGCTCAGGGACCTCAGTAGATTATCCCAGCAGGTAGGTTTGAGGATGAATATGGACAAGACAAAGGTCATGTCAAATGTTCATGTCTCACCTGTACCGGTTAATGTTGGGAATACCACACTCGAAGTTGTTGACGAATACGTCTACTTGGGTCAAAAGATCCAATTAAGGTCTAGCGAAGGATCCAACTCGGATGGGCAGCGTTCGGGACACTTCGGCACATCTTTGAGTCCAAAATACCCCCATGCCTAAAGACGAAAGTCTTTAACCAGTGCGTGTTGCCACTGTTGCCAGTGATGGCTTATGAAACTGAGACGTGGTTCTTAACTGTGGGCCTAACAACGAAGCTCAAAGTTGCACAGCAAGCTATGGAGAGAACTATGCTCGGAGTCTCTTTGCGCGATAGAATCCGTAATGAGGATATTCGCAAAAGAACGAAAGTGGCCGTCGAGGCTCAAAGAATAAGCAAGCTGCAGTGGCAATGGGCAGGCCACATCGCTCGCAGAACTGACAACCGATGGGGAAGAAAAGTTCTCGAGTGGCGACTACGAACCGGAAGACGCAATGTTGGACGGCCTCCCACTAGATGGACAGATGACCTCACAAAGGTCGCTGGAAACCGCTGGTTGCAGGTTGCGCAGGACCGTTCGTTGTGGAAATCTAGGGGGGAGGCCTATGTTCAGCAGTGGACGTCTTGCGGCTGATGATGACGATAATGATGAGTTCTCGAGCTACGATGGCAGTTTTGCGTTCTGGACATTGGTTACTAGGACGATCAAGTAGTGTGCGCACATTCCATGCACTGTAAATCAATGGTTTAGGTTTAGTTTCAAATTGTTTGGTATTATTTTCCTTGTTAGGTCGACCACGTTGGTGAGATGCGGAGGCAGCCGTGGTTACTACCATCTCAATATTTTGGAACAAGCATTTTATAGGACACCTTTTCTAGCCCCCTCCCCGGCTGTGCGGAGAAAGCAGTGCTTCTCTAAACAGAGCTGCTTTGTCACATAGAGTGCTGCCGAGTCATATCGTTGATCCAACTCGATATTAAAGCGACCACTTTCTCTATGCCGCCTCAGTACAGACTTCAGACAAAGCCTAACGTGCATCACTGTCAGACCTCTCTACCTCCGTCCATCGCCAAAGGACTTAACTTCATGATCCAATTAACAGAAACAGGTCAATTTGCGCAGGAAATATTTAAGTGCAAGGGTGTTCGCGCACACACAGTTGCACTTTCTCGTCCGAACTCTCTAGGCCTCAATGGAACAGATACCCGCTACAATTGAGAGAGAGCTAGATGCAGTGTCTAGCCGACAGTAACTACACTGACTCTTACTGTCGCCTTAGGCCTTCCACGATGCCTTGCTGTATCGCCAATTCCGCCAACATCAGTTGCTTATCTGCTTTGACGTGCCTTCATCACCGAAACAGACTTTTAACACAAAGCGGAGAGTTGCCGCGCAGAACTTGACCATGAGTTACAAGTCCCCCCTCAACCAGGTTTAGCCCACTAGCCGAAGCGGTGTACCGGGGGTGTGGCTGCTGCGTGTTAACAGCTACTTGGAGCCACTGGTGAGAGAAAAAAAGTTGTGATAAGTTAGAATCTACGTCGAGAGACCGGCTAGTAGTTTGATTAAGTACTATCTCAACTCGCTTCTTCAAATTCAAATATTTGCGGTAGGGTCACCGCAAACATTTGAATTCATCACACAAATATTTGCACTGGGTGGGAATCGAACCCACGACCCTCGGCTTCGCAGGCAGAGCTACTACCAACTAAGCCACGAGGCCAGCCAATTATGACTATATTATTATTATACCTACTAGCTGACCCGGCAAACGTTGTTTTGCCATATAAATTATTAATAGACATTTTAAAAATCTAACATTGGTAACCCTAAACTTTAATAATAAAAATAAATGTTTATTTTTATAAAACAATTTTAGATTTGCCATAGCTACGGGAAATTTTAATCGAAATAGACTGAAAACATTTAAGTACAAAAAAGACGATAATTGATCAGTAATCGAGCGGGATGAAAAATGATTAAATTACTAAAATGGCTGTAAAAAATAGGGTTTGGTAATAAAAGGGGAAAAAATTAGGGTTGTTTGTATTTTTTACGCCAAAAAATAAAAACAAAAAAAGTGACCAAATATTAAAAAAAAAAATTGGGGTGAAGAACCCTTATTACTTAGGGGTATGAAAAATAGCCAGTAGTCGATTCTCAGACCTACTGAATATGCATATAAAATTTGGTAAAAATCAGTAAAGCCGTTTCGGAGGAGTAAGGTAACTAACACTGTGACACGAGAATAAAATTTTATACATAAGATTATTATGAATATGATTAATTAACAATTACAATTTTTTTTATAAATATTTCACTTATATTGTTTGAATCTTTGAAAACAACTGTATTATTTAACTTATGATTTTGGCTTTACCCAATTCGTTTAAAATTGATTAAATCATAGCATTTTAAAATGTTCTGCCATAAATTGCGCGGAAAGGAAATTAAAAAAAATTGTACCAAGGAGGTTCCGAGTCTGAGTTTGGGGGGGGGGGTTTTCTACTTTTTCCCCATTTTGGCCCATGGCTCCTGAAACATCGCTGACCCCTGCTCTAGAGATAATAGTTATTTGTTGTACAAGAGTGCAAAGTGGCTTTTTAACCGCGTGCTCAATTTTGATGACCAAGCAAGCGAAGGATTCTAAAGTTGAATCACGAGCGTAGCGAGGGATTCAAAAATTAGAATCCTGAGCGTAGTAAGGGAATCAAAAGGGCACAAGGTGAAAAATCTTTGCACTCGAGTGTACCTAACACGTAATTTTTCATCCCCCCCTAGCGAGGAAATTACTAAACGCTTTGCGCATTTTCAGTTTCAGTCGATTCTGTTGGCGTTAAATAAACTTCTTGGTCGCTAGAATCACTTATTATTATGTTATTTCGGTTTTTCACTTGTATTCAATTTTATAAGTTTTAAACTTAAGTTTATTTAGCCATGGTTTTAACAATAACAATATGACGTGAAAATATGGAGAGTTGACCGATTGAGATAAGGAGTTTCATGTGTACATGAAAAAGTGTCCGCCCAAATGCATTAAATTATAGTAGCGCTAAATTTGCATCAGGGTACATTTTAAAGGAAATTAATAAACGTACTATTCAGAATTCATGAAAGAAAAATATTGGCAGTCATAGGCACTGCCGATAGAAGTGGTAACTTATAACTCAGAATTTGATTTTTACTTTGGAAACTACGCGTGTGAAACCAGAGGGCGTGGCTATGAGCATGGCCATCTAGAAATGCTGACACATTTTTAAATGGCCAATGGGAAAGGCTGAGGCATTTCTAGATGGCCATTGGCTATGGTCCCGAATTTACCCGAAGATTTCTTATCATTCCCGAGCGTGACGCTAGAATTAAATTGACAGCCCACGAAAAATCTGTCTTTGGCGCGCCAAAAGAAGTTTTGACTTCAAAATATATTGTACCTACATGTTTTCTTAAAATAGTAATTATTTATTTGATGTTATATTTACTACATTATTTTGTACTGCACAAGTAGTTGAAATTATCTATTAGTTACTATTTTAGTAGTCAATAATATTTAATTATTTAACTCGGCAACTCGGCATACTTCAATTCGATTACAATTGATTCATTCATAGCATTTCAAAATGTTTTGCCATTCGAAATAATATTCTTTACCTCTATCCTCCATACGTGAAAAAATTGCGCGCAAAGCATTTAAAAAAAAGTACACCAAAGAGGTTCTGAGTATGAGTTTTTAACAAATTAAAAATAAATGTATGATAAATTCGGCACCAAGGAGGTAGAAATAAATAGGTTAAATTATGTTTTGAATTCAAAACCTCAGTACACACGATGTTCTAAACTCAAATTTACTTTAACCTCCAGAGGGTAAAAACGACTTTTGCGCCCTGATATCGAGGAGCAAAAGTACTCTTTCCGAGCTGGTGGGATGAAAAATAATTTTACGTTCTGATATTGAAGAGCAAATATCTCTTTCCAGTGAAGTTTTCTAGAGGTGGTGGGATGAAACATTAACATTTTATTCTCCTACTACCTATTTAACGACAGCGACTCCGCAAGTCGTAGTAAATTTATTTATCAATAGCTTTTGCATAGCGTCTGGACACCCAGGTATCCAAATATTTAAACACCCAAAACATTTTTTGCGACCCACTTCAACTTGCTGCGTTTTTGAAGTGAAAACTTCTTTTGGCGCACCACAGACAGATTTTTCGTGGGCTGTGAATTGAATTCTAGCGTCACGCTCGGGTATGATAAGAAATCTTCGGGTAAACTTGGGACCATAGCCATTGGCCATCTAGAAGTGCGTCAACCAATGGGAAATGGTAAAAGGGCGTGACCTGCCCATCATGGCATGGCCATCTAGAAATGCGTCAGCCAATGGGATATGCTGACGCATTTCTAGATGGTCACACCCTCCGGTTACGTCCGTGTAGTATCCAAAGTGAGCTATCAAATTCTGAGTTATAAGTTATCACTTCTATCGGCAGTTCCTATGACTGCCAATTTTTTTTCTTCGTTTGTTTGCTTCAACTGCGTTTACGCAAAATATTACGCAAACTGATTAATGTGTATTCCTCCAAATGGAAACAATACAACATATTTAGCGATCGTAATGTATACCAACTAGGTATATTTACTCAACTGCTGAAGTATTATGTTGCATAGATATTTAACGTAGCTTGGCCTATATATTATGTTAGTGCCCATTTGCCCAGATTAATAAATGTTACTTTTTCTCGTGCCGTTCACTTCTTAACCTGCCAGAGGTAGGCCGGGAACCAGTCTCGAGGTTTATGTTAAGATTGGATAATATGGTCTCTGTTCTTTGCTAGAATTGGGCTTCGTTTGCGCTAGCATAGAACATGGACCACCAAACTTCTACCGCTAACACAAAACAAATACGCAAATAAAATGTCCTTTTAGAAGCTGCGTGATTTTTGTGTTAAATTGTATTAGAGATTAATTTTAATAGTTACATATTTTTTGAAGTGAAAACTTCTTTAGGCGCGCTATAGACAGATTTTTCGTGGGCTGTGAAATGGATTCATCAATCGTCACGCTTGGATATGATAATGGATCGGATCGGATATGAAATCTTCGGGTAAACTCGGTAAAAACGGCCAGGTAGGTACCAGGGTAACAGAAACAGTAAAGAGTTTCGATTACCTACCTAGCGTACCTACCTACCAACAGCCCAGCGTTTATCTCCAGATACCAGGACAACAGAAATATAAAAGAGTTGCGTTTGTCCCTAAGTACCAGTACCAGGGCAACAGCACGTTTTCACTTCTATCGGCAGTTCCTATGACTGGCAATTTTTTTATTTTTTTTTAATAAAGAGTGACGAGACGAACAGGACATGTGCCTGATGATAAGCAACATGCCTGCCACATAACAGCACAGTGACACGCAGCTATTGGAACCGAATGAAGAGTCCAAATCATTACCTAGCACTGCACTGCGCTCGCCACCTAGAGATCTGAGATGTTATGTCTCTAAGCCCAGTAATTTCTCTGGAAACATTACCCTTCAAACCGGAACACAATAATGTTTGCACATTACTGCTTGGCGGTAGAATAAATGGCAAAGGTGTGGTACTTCCCCAGGCGGACTCTGCGAAGAGTCCTACCACTACAAAATCTCAAACCACGGTCTTAGCTACGAAAGCAATAGGAACTACGAATAACTATTCGGACAGCGCGCGCTGCGCGGGCGCCGCCCCACGACGCTGTACTAAAATCCACCAGGGGTTCCTGCATTATTTAGTTTTATTAACTGATTAACATTAAGTAAACGTAGTAAACGGAGAAATTAAGTAAACGTTGGCTGGCCATCCACGGTAAAGCGAAGAGGAACTCGAGGAGGGACTTCTTGTCTAGGTTTTGCCTCCGAGCAGAGGATGATGTAAGATGCTCCAGAGAAGAGCACGGAGACGGCCAAGCCACGACGGGTTTGCCGAAGAATACGAAAGCGTCTCTGCTGTCGTGAGCGGTATATGTGAACCCCGTGGAGGTTTTAGTCGGCAAGGGCACTATGAATGTCCGTCATATTGCGGTGTTAAGTCCGACATGACCCGACCGTCTCCCTTAGGCGTAAAAAAACAGGTAAAAAACGGTTAGGCAAACGCGGCTGGTGATGACGGTCGAATGTCAAGTTTTATTTTTTCTGTTTAAACAACGACACATCATTTACATCTCTGTTACCTGTCCTACCTAAATGTATGAATTTATTCTATGTATGTTAAATGTAAATTTACATCAACACGAACCCTGGATTTGAGAATCCAACCAGCACTTATCTGGATTTTACGTAAATTTATTTTGCTATAAAGTGCATGTTGCTATTTTTGAAGTGAAAACTTCTTTAGGCGCGCTATAGACAGAATTTTCGTGGGCTGTGAAATGGATTCATCAATCGTCACGCTTGGATATGATAATGGATCGGATCGGATATGAAATCTTCGGGTAAACTCGGTAAAAACGGCCAGGTAGGTACCAGGGCAACAGAAACAGTAAAGAGTTTCGATTACCTACCTCCAACAGCCCAGTGTTTATCTCCAGATACCAGGACAACAGAAATATAAAAGAGTTGCGTTTGCCCCTAGGTACCAGTACCAGGACAACAGAAACATAAAAGAGTTGCGTTTGCCCCTACGTACCAGTACCAGGGCAACAGAAACAGTAAAGAGTTGCAATATTTTGAACAACTTCGTTCCATCAGAATGTCCCTTGACACCTCCCAAGTATTTCGAAGTGAAAACTTCTTTTGGCGCGCAGGCGCGCTTTTAGACAGATTTTTCGTGGGGTGTGAATTGAATTCTAGCGTCACTGGCGTCACGCTCGGGTATGGTCACTGGCGTCACGCTCGGGTATGATAAGAAGTCTTCGGATAAACTCGGGGCCACGCCCATTGGCCATCTAGAAATGCGTCAGCCAATGGGAAATGCTGAAAGGGCGTGGCCTAACCATCACGGCATGACCATCTAGAAATGCGTGAGCCAATGGAAAATGCTAACGCATTTCTAGATGGCCATGCCATGATGGTCAGACCACGCCTTCCGGTACACCCGTGTAGTTTCCAAAGTAGGCTTCAAATTCTGATTTATAACTTTTCACTTCTATCGGCAGTTCCTATGGCTGCCAATTTTTTATTTATTAGTAGTTTGTCAGTTACCCCTCGGGGGAGCCTTACCCCTAAAGGGCGCGTCCCCAGGTGGCGGATAGGGGGGTGCTCACTGGGACCCGTCTTGGGTTACCTGGAGAGTAAGGGGGAAATAAAATACCCCTCGTGGACCAAACAGGCCGGAGAAGGTCACTCCGTTAACAAAACCCCTGCTGCGGGCTTCCCTGACATCTTCGAGGTAGAGGTCGTAGTGGTGCTGGGTGTTGGGCTGGAGCACTCAGAAGAGATGGCGGCGGAAGAGCCTATATGGGCCAACGGCGGCACTTGCGTCTTCCAAGAAGGCGACAGTCTTGGCGTCAGGCGGCAGCCGGCCGTAAAACCTTAAGCCAAAACCAAATCTCCTCGTTGTAATAAATGGCAAAGAATAAAAGGGTAAATATTATAACTGCTAGGGCGTCCCCCTCAAGCGACGGACTGAGATCGGATGCGAAAGACTGCGATGGTATGGTCACATAATGAGGCGGGATGACAGTTATGTTGTAACGTGGAAAAGGATATAAGGAGCCTTACCCAGCCAGTAACGACAACCCAAGACAGAGCGTCTTGGCGCCGAGCAACGAGGAGGCCCGACCCCAGATGAACTGGGAAGAGGAGCAGAAGAAGAAGAGTAGTTTGTCAGTTACACAACCGCCAACACGTACGTACGGACAGACGTGTTGCTTACCATTAGGAGCATTTCTTGCTCGTCCAAACAAGACGATTATAATCCCTTTTTTACCAAAAAAAAATGGATTAGAAATCGCGGAAATATACCTACCTATGTGGTGCAATGTGACTTCGACACGCAACAACAAACACTCTCCAAGGCAACAAGGACTTTATCATGCAAATTTACGATTTCTATTTTTTGTTTGAAACATGGCCGAAACCTATTTAATGTTAATACATACTTAGTTAGATGCGCGATAACAATTAATTACTGCACTAAAACACGGACGTAGAACGTAAAATAGCTGATAGAAACTGAGACTCACTCGGGCATTGTACGACTGGAGGCCTGGAGGCTCTGCTTAGAGCTGCTACAGCGACCACAAATACCAAAATAATAATTGATTTATGCATATTAGCCAAGTATCACAGGTGCCGTCCACTCTCTTCGGTAGCCAGGCGAATCTGAGGCGCTAAATCTAGACAACTCGTTCAAGATAGCAAGCTTACGCCTCACTTTTTGTTAAATAAGTATAATTAAACATGCATTTAATCAAAGTCCAAAATGGCTTATAAATATTATACTCCACAAAACGGAACAAGGTGTATTATTTTCTTCATTGTTCTATCATTTATTTTAAAGATTGCGTCTCGTGGTCAGAGACGCTGAATAAAAGAACTGAGTTTATTGCTTACTGGCATCGCACCGCGGTTTTAACTCAGTTGCCGTTCCTATAAAATTGTCGCAATAAAAAGTAGCCTATCTATGCCTATGCTAATGCTCTATAGACTACAGGCCCGTAAACAAAATTTACGAGTCAAATGAACCACCAGGAGACCTATGTAGGATGATAGAAGGGTATAAAGCTATAAAGTAATAAGATTCAGCACTATGCCGTCACTTGTAAGCTGCACTTGAAATCGTAAAAATCATAGCACGAAAATGTTCTCGACGCAGATCCAATTTTCAATGAGAAGAAAATTTGAATTGGCTCCACAGACTACAGATAGACAGAGGTAGAGATATACTCTTGATTGGCTCTCAAATAATGCGGAGGGAAATTTGAAAATCGAACAGAGGTATTTTTACTTTTAAATAATCGAAGTTTTAAAAATAATTACAAGTGGCCAGTGTCTTACACATAAAAGCTATTTTTCGCAAAACTTTCTGAGTGGCTTTCTACAGCTATACAGTAAGTCTACTCTAATTCAACGAAAACGTAATTTCGAAATAAACTCGCGATTTTCCAACTCCGATTCTACTTCAATCCGTCGTTTTGTCCGTCTAAATGTTGTAACCCTACTCTAATTAGAGTATGCTTAGAACATTTAAACGTCAAACAATGTTGTATCGGACGAAACGAAGTAGAACGAGAGAAGGAAATTTGCGAGTTTTTTTTCGAAATTTTGTTTTCGTAGAAACAGAGTAGACTTCCAGGTGACATATTAACATATTATATTATGCTACATTGCTGTTTAGTACTAATATTCTAAGTTAGAAGTTTTCACTTCTATCGGAAGTCCCTATGAATTTGTTTTATTTGTGTAAAAACCACATTCGGCACCCGGAACTATAGGTTCCTATTAGGACTGTGTATAAGACTCGAACTTTCGAGCTCTCATAAAGGCTTTTTCCGGCTGCGTCGTGTGTCTGTCGCCATCTACCCTCAAATATCGCAAATGAACGAATGAAAATTCTTTATTGTTCACACAATTAAAATGATACATACCTACAATTGAAGAAATATATCAGCCAACCGTCGTCTGATAAGTTCGATCTGTCAGTTTAGTTGCGACACTTACGTTGTGCAGTACACTTGTTTTGTGACTCTTGAATAACACGATTTGCGCTATAAAAGTCCGCAAAAATTACAAAGGCCGATTTAAAATAACTAAAAACGTTAGCTATCATCGGTAAGTAACTTTTACATTGTCATTTAGTTACGAAAACCAATTAATTAAAAAAAAATTGGCAGTCATAGGAACTGCCGATAGAAGTGAAAACTTATAACTTAGAATTTGATAGCTTACCTTGGAAACTACACGGGTGTAACCGGAGGGCGTGGCCTAGCCATCATGGCATGGCCATCTAAAAATGCGTCAGCGTTTCCCATTGGCTGACGCATTTCTAGATGGCCATGCCATGACGGACAGGCCACACCATTTCAGCATTTCCTATTGGCTGACGCATTTCTAGATGGCCAATGGCCATGGTACCGAGTTTACCCGAAGATTTCTTATCATACCCGAGCGTGACGGAAGAATTCAATTCACAGCCTACAAAAATCTGTCTAGGCGCGCCTAAAGAAGTTTTCACTTCAAAAATGTGCCTCCGGATAGCGTCATTTGATGCCATGTTTAAAAACATGCCACGAACACAAGTGTCTGTGTTTCAACACTAAACTTGCGTGCGCGACACGAACACAAGGGCACACCCTCGTCACTGGCTAAACGGCGCGAGCTATTTACCCACTCTTTCGGGTTCTCCCAGGTGTTCTAAAATCACAGGGCCGCCTGCCGTTTGCCAGAGTTGACGTGCGAACGAACACCGAGTGCGCGCATAAATAATGTCGCGGCATTATAATATTGTGAATGGCTCCAATAGCAAGAAACTAAAATGTAGTAGTACCTAATTTATCTCATTTCAAATTGCCGAAACAGGAAGCAAGGTAAGTGTTTTTATTGTTAATATTTATTTTTGAGCAAAATTTTGGCAGGTTTCAATCGCACAGAATATAGAAACAGTTGTGTGTAAAATGTATATTGTATAATATCTATTTAGAATACATACAGTAGAGATTATGCATACAAATTATTTTGTCTGAAATACCTTTTTATCCCATCTTTATTGTGTCTCATTAAACTTAAATGAATTTTTGAAGACATACTTTTTTGAATATTCATGTAGGTACATACTGAATGATAATAATCTGTTCATTTATTCGACGGTATGAAAACAACTTACCACTACCTACATTGTATAACTAAAATATACTTCAGTATCAATTGACTATAAAACGTAGCTACCTAAAAAAGCTATAGAATTTTTAACCGGATTCAAAGAAGGAGGCGGTTCCGGGCTTAATTTTTATTGGATGTTAGTATGTTTCGCGATAGCTCAGCTAATTATGAATACATTTTTAACCCCCGACCAAAAAGAGGGTGTTATAAGTTTGACGTCGATATCTGTCTACCTGTCTCTCTGTATGTGTGTGTGTGTGTGTGTGTCTGTCTGTAGCACCGTAGAGCTCAAACGGATGGACCGATTTCGATGCGTTTTTTTTAAATAGGTTTATTTTTGTGCGGTGGTTCTTAGCTATGTTTGGTTAATATCGATTCAAAATGGCCTCCTCCACAAAATGACGGACAAAATATTTCTTCACAACCTACCTCTATATAGGTATCAAATGAAAGGGCTTGTCTAGCAGAATACTATACACTATGACAAATTTTAAATCCAAGATGGCTGTCACCACAAAATGGCAAATTACATGTTTGTTACCTCAATATATATATAGAGGGGTGTTATAAGTTTGACGTCGATGTTTGTCTGTCTGTCTGTCTGTCCGCCTGTGTATGTTTGTCTATCTGTGGTACCGTAGAGCTCAAACGGATCAACCCATTTCAATGCGTTTTTGTTTAATGGAAAGCTAGTTAACATGAAGTGTTTGGTTAATAATGATTCAAGATGGCGGATGAATTTTTTTCACTCTCAATATAGGCATCAAATGAAAAGGCTTGACTAGTAGAATTCTAAGCACTATGACAAATTTCAAATCCAAGATGGCTGCCACTACAAAATGGCAGATTATATGTTATTCAATATTCCTTTAATATAGGTATCAAATGAAAAAATCTAATCCAAGGGGATAATTCAATTTTTTTTACTTTGATCTTGTTCTGTTTATGTCTAATACTTCAAGAGTTATTGGACGCTATAGAAAAACCAGTTCATTGAATGGGCCATACTTCGAAAACGGTGAGTTTTACCAAAAAAAGTTTACTTGTAACAAGAAATGTAAAACTTTATTTTATACAATATTTAAATATTTTTTTTCATTTTTATTTCATTTAAATAAACAATAAAGAAAATTACAATCTGCAGTTTTTTTTATCATCTTTTCATATTTCGTACAACCCCAGCACGTTTGGTCAGTGACGTAAGCAAACGACAAGTCACACGGTGCGCACGGCATTTACAACTCTGCGTGCGTGTGCAAAGGTGTGTTTTTGCTTGCAAGTAACAGTAGGTAAGTAGTATCTCAGGAATCTCAGGAATATAGCTGAGGTAAAACTTATGGAATATTCCGATCTGTCCCCCTGTTCTGTCCCCACAGGGTGACAGAACGAACAAAAAAGTTTTATCTGTCCCCTGTTCACGAAAAGGGGGACAGTTCGAACTTTGTTCACCTCCTTAATGTTCTATCTGCCCCCCTATCGTCGGAATATTCCGATCTGTCCCCCTGTTCTGTCCCCACAGGGTGACAGAACGAACAAAAAAGTTTTATCTGTCCCCTGTTCACGAAAAGGGGGACAGTTCGAACTTTGTTCACCTCCTTAATGTTCTATCTGCCCCCCTATCGTCGGAATATTCCGATCTGTCCCCCTGTTCTGTCCCCACAGGGTGACAGAACGAACAAAAAAGTTTTATCTGTCCCCTGTTCACGAAAAGGGGGACAGTTCGAACTTTGTTCACCTCCTTAATGTTCTATCTGCCCCCCTATCGTCATTAGGGGGACAGATAAAACATTTTAATTTCTGTTTGTCCCCAATATAATTAAATAAAGATATATATTCTTTATAGTAATGCAAACCTAAATTGAAATAAAATACAAAATGTTTTGATTTATAGTCGCCTTTATTTACAAACATAAATTATTATGAGTGTTTCTTCTATTCCTCTAACAATTATCAGTCTCATAAATTACGAACTTACTAACATCGCGAATATCAATCAACATATCACATAGATAATCTATAATAACCTAGTTACTACAAATGACAACAAAAGTAGAAATCCACGTATGGGCTTGTAGCTGGTGAAATCACAGTTGGTCATTTATTGGAGAAATTAAGATAGCTATTTTATTTAACAGTATTTTTTTACAAATTTTACGTTTGTTTAAGTTTTGAGTTTATTTACAACTTATAGTTTTATAGTCAAGTTGTCATAAATATGCAGAACTAGGTTAGCAAATCAAATCAGAAGGCTGATTGTAACATGTAAAATATCTACTTAGATTATCTATGTGATATGTTGATTGATATTCGCGATGTTAGTAAGTTCGTAATTTATGAGAATGATAATTGTTAGAGAAATAGAAGAAACATTTATAATAATTTATATTTGTATATAAAGGCGATTATAAATCAAAACATTTTGTCTTTTATTTCAATTTAGGTTTGCATTACTATAAAGAATATATATCTTTATTTAATTATATTGGGGACAAACAGGAATTAAAATGTTTTATCTGTCCCCCTAATGACGATAGGGGGACAGATAGAACATTAAGGAGGTGAATAAAGTTCGAACTGTCCCCCTTATCGTGAACAGGGGACAGATCAAACTTTTTTGTTCGTTCTGTCACCCTGTGGGGACAGAACAGGGGGACAGATCGGAATATTCCAAACTTATAACGGAAACATACAGAGCCCTGTGTGAGTGTGTCATCCGATACTGTATATGTGTATGGGGGAGTGCGAATAAAACCCATCTCATTGCAGTTGAACGAGCTCAAAGGTCAGTTTTAAAGGTGATGATGCACCTTCCCTTTAGACACCCTACCACGGATCTGTATGATTTGGTTAATGTTTTATCTGTAAGAAAACTATTTATCCATGAATATATTCGACGTTATCATAGAGGAATTGGAATTCATCATTTCGATAGTTGTAATCCTGTTTCAAGGAAATTTTATATCCGTGCTATTCCATTGGTCAGTACAAGGTTTGCCCAAAAACAATATACGGTTGTCTCTATTAAACTATATAGAGAAATAAATAAACATGCCAGTGTTGACAAATTAACGGACAGAGAACTTAAAAAAACTATTCTTACATGGCTGAAAAAATATGACTATAAGCAAACAGAATGTATGCTGGAAAGTTTCTATACTTAATTATGGTTTATAAGCAGTAAAATTCCTAAATAAGCAAATAAATACATATGTATATATTCATACACACACGCACACATACACACCCTCTCTCTCTCTCTCACCCTCACACACTCCCTCATCCTCACATACACACGCCCTCACCCTCACTCACACACACGATACACACACGACACACATTCACAGCACACACACACACAACACACCCTCACACACACACACACACACACACACACACACACCCTCGATTCAGACTCAGTTACTAATTAAATTAAACAACACACTCTACACATTTTTTTTTTCTCATTTTCTTTGTCGTTTATTTGAAAAAAAAAATTTTGTTTTTGGAATTATATGTTTACAATGGAAACGTTTGTTTAAATAACTTTAAATTCATTTTTTAATTGTGAAAAATTATTAGTTTTAGCATGTTATAATTTATTGTTGTAACTGGGAGTGGCCATCGGCTCCTGACACACAGTTTTAAACTACTTCAGGAGCCTTTGGATGCAGATTTCTTGTACATGTATTTATGACAAATAAAACTTTATTATTATTATTATTATTATAGTATACGACAGTTTAGGTGATTATCGTGTAGGTATTTGCACTTTTGTATGGCAGTGATGCATCTGTTACGAAGTAACTATTTTCTGATCTGTGACAAGGGTATGTAACCTGCAGGTCTACTACGAAGTCCGATAATTGATATATCGGCCGAACTTATGGAAGTTTCCTACCACGAAAGACAATCGGTCGGTTGATCGGATCGGCCGTTTCGTTCGATCCGACCCTCATCCGACCTAAGTCTGTAACTTCCGACCGAGATGTATCGATCCGAATGTTTTTCGTGGTAGGTAGGCTACAATCCGATTCAGCTGTCGGTCGGATCCGATCATTCGGAGTTGGTTTTCGTAGTAGACCTGGCTGGCTTGTTACTTTTGTCGCAATAGCAGTGTAACGCTCCATTTAGACAAGTATATTTTCAAAGCGGTGGACTTATCGCTGAATGCAATATAGTCGAGGTGATCGATGGCTTACGTGTGTCATACTCATCAACGAGTGGTGATAATTGAACTTACGCAGCACTTATGCTAAATAGAAAATAAAAAATATAAGTATAAAGTTTCCTCCAAAATCTTAAGTGTTGCACATATAAAACGTGAATTCTAACAAAGAGCATATACCCTAAAATCTGTGTTGGATTTACGTCGTCCAGATAAATAGATACTGGTGGACAATTCACACACAAAACTTTGTCTTTTTCCACCGTCAATGTCCCAGCCATATTTAAACCGTAGTGGTCTTATGCGTGACGATGGCAAAAGACCTGACGGCATGACTTTTGTCCCTTGGAAGTTGCAAGTTGAAGTTGAAGTGTCCTTGGAAGTTGAAGGACGCAGCTTGCGTCGATACTCTGACATTGGTGTTGAAATGGGGGACGAATGTCTCTACGCTTTCACACCTAAACAACTGAACCGATTTATCGATAGTACCGATTAACCGATAATAAATGTGTCTGGGTATACAAATAGGTACTGCCTGAGTTACCTTAGTATTTATGTATATCTCGCGCAGACGAAGCCGGGATAACAGCTAGTATGTTATAAAATTCATAAAATTTGAGGATGCCCCATACTTAGAACTGCAACTCAACAATTTTTTTTCACCAAACACATACGTGTGGTTATGTGGTGGCTATGGATAGGTCTTCAAAAATGATGACCTTGAATGACCTACCTAACGAACTTTGGGCTAACACACGTACGTGAAGCGTAGTACCTAAAGCCGAAGATCTGGTTGTGGCGTAGGTACTCGTAGATACCTACTATTATTCTGATGTACATTTTTTCATCAACACAACGATAGGTTTGCGCGTGACCGCAATCTCGGCGACGATTCGGTCAACGATGGAACGTGCTTACCTAGAAGAAACCGTTTCAATCTCGAGTTGAATACACCAAGATTCTAAATATCGGGAAATACTCACTCGGGCAACGCATTCCACAGTTTAGATGTTGTTATTATGAAGATTCACGTTGTTGCAATTTATCTTTTCTTACTCTTCGTATATTTCTTGACTAGCATAGGCATAGCATAGCATAGGCTTGATCATGCTGATAAATGCATACGGTATGTATTCAACATTAGTTGCGATTCAAATCATTACTTAATTACCTACCTACCGAATTTCGTCAGCATTATACAACGGTCGCGGCCTCGCGGCCTTAGTCACGAGAAGGCTTCAAAAAAGAAAAACAGCCATTCTACCAACAAAACAAACTTGTTATAGTATATTACTTATATACTTATCTTATGTCATTCAGCCCAATATCATTGGTAGAACCTTGGATTAAGTAAGTATTTTATTTCTATTTATTATTGGTTTTGGTCGGCGCCATCTTTCACATTAAATTTTGTTTAATCAATATTTTTGTCACCACTGAAATCGGCTCATTTTGTCATTATTAGAGTTATAAGTATAGGGTAAACGTACGCGACGAATAAGTAATCCGCAGTGGATATCCTGCGAATACCATGGATGATAGCAGGTCGAAACCTGTCGCGTTTAGTTCGCATTTGACCACCAAACAAAACTACTGTGTCACAGGTTTGTCTCACAATGCCATGGAAACTTACGCAACAATATTGCTTTTACATGAATGTGTTATTTATTTGTGTGAAATTGATTTGCATACTGCAGGTAGGTAAGTATATTACTAGTCTGATTGAATAACAAAGTCACTGGAAACAGGAGAAATTAATCAATATTTTGGGTGAATCTACGTATTTTCTCTAATGTAGGTAAGTCATCCTTCGGAATTCTATTATTTTTATTTTCTTTGATGGGATGGGGTAAGTATACGAGGGTAACTGTCCGCACAAATCAAAGTGCGTATATTTGCCCCGTCATATTTTTTTTGCTTTTAGACTGGAAACGTCTTGTTCATATAATTATAAAGAAATGTCCTGACCAGAAAGCTTGTACACACGTGCGGATTGATACAGCCAAAAAGTTGATGGAAGAGGGAAAATCAAAACGAAAAGCTCCAGAAATTGTTGAATCGATGAGAGCTTCTGCAGCAGCCAATTTAGCCAAAACACAAGAAATTTTGTGGCATAACATTTCACTTGTTGCTGAAGTGCCTGACCAACAAATTTCACCACTACCTGCGCAGCATAACATCAAAATTGGAACTTAGATTAATAAAGCCAAACTTAACTACTGTCCGTTATATCGAGAAAAGTAAGAAGTTACTGCTTAGTTATGGATACAGTATTCAATTTGGAAGTTTTGGTGGCACGAGACTTGTATTAGTTATGCGAACGGCAGATTTACATGTCGACGGTAAAAACCAAACCTGCTGTAAACCGCACCTATGGCAAAAATGTTTTTTGCCGATTTAGAGTCAGAAAAAAAAATACTGCGTCGAATGGTCCCACTCCCGTGGCTCTACGACCTCTAGAAATTTTTGTACAGCATTGAAATTTTTTCAATTTTTCAAAAAAGACAACGTCTCACTTTCTGTAAACAACACAAAAACGGCATTTTTCTTTCATTTGCAATTTACAACAATTTCCCTTTTGAAAATAATGTGTGCATTGTAATAACAGCGTCATGAAATGGTGAGGACTGTGGGTTACAGCAAAATCTATACTTATAATAAAACTGTAGCGGGTCGAATTCTGTACATTGAAGATATTGTGAAAAAAAAATTTTGGGGGCACTCCATAGTCGATACTGATGGCGAAACTGCATTTTTTTTCTTTCATGTCTGTCTGTCTGTCTGTCTGTCTGTCTGTCTGTGTGTATAGGGAACTCACATCACGCCGAAACTACTGATTCAATTCAAATGAAACTTGACATGATTTAAGATCATACTAAGTAGATGGTAGCTGTCTACTTTTAATCCCCAAATTCTGCACGGTTTTCTTGCAGAAAGGGGTTAAAGTCAGAATGTGCTTTTGGTTGTAACTCATGTTTGCGTTGTTCAATTTCGTTAATTCTTATTTTGTTAGAAAGAACACATTTTTAATATAGTTTCATTAAAATTTTAGCATTATTTATCGTGTGGTTCGAAAATAACATAGAAATTAAATAATAACGGAATTAATAAGTTCGGTACATACTAACTTCTAAGTATTCTGTGACAATGTAAACAACAGCAGGTCTACTACGAAGTCCGATAAACGATATATCGGCCGAACTTATGAAGTTTCCGACCACGAAAGACAATCGGTCGGTTGATCAGATCGGCCGTTTCGTTCGATCCGACCTTCATCGACCAAAGTCTATAACTTCTGACCTGAAATGTATCGATCCGAATGTTTTTCATGGTAGGCTACAATCCGATTCAGCTGTCGGTCGGATGCGATCATTCGGAGTTTGTTTTCGTAGTAGACTTGCTGGGATGTAACGGAGGTAATTTTATCGGATTCGAAAGCGGAGTCGGAGTTTTAAAATTTGATTTATCGGAGTCGGAACCGAAGTCGGAGGCATAGGCAGAATTAGAAGTGGTGGCAGGAGATACATTTTTATTGGGTTTTTTTTTTTTACCAAACACGTGGACACGATAAACATTGACGTGCAATTGATTTAGGAAGTTGGGATTTTGTATTTTAATTCTATCCACCACAATAAAGGATTATCTGCAATATTTATACACCTTACCTCCGATTATAACCTCCGTTTTAAAAGTTTCGGAGCCGAAGTCGGAAACGAAGGTCTAATAGTAATCGGAGGTTCCGACTTATCGGAGTCGGATTCGAAGCAGCTCTTCCCTGGTAGGCACACAGTACTCAAACCCACTCCGGTTTGAGTATGGCTGGGACATTGGCGGTGGAAAAAGCCAAAGTTTTGTGTGTGAATTGTTCACCAGTATCTATTTATCTGGACGACGTAGTCATAGCTTCTTAAATTAGTCGAGTGAACTTTTTACTTGACTAGAAATTAGTTAGTTGACGTGAAATGATAATAATTGAAGTCGGTTTTTGTTTTTTCGGATATTATTTAAATCCAAATACTATACTAAATTTAGTGTTCAACAAGCTTCGGTGCAGAAGCAGAACCAAAGCAGAACGTCGTTTTTCTAAAATTGAATAAAATGTTATCTTACTAAGTATTATTATGTATATATTATGTAAAGGTTTGATTTGGTTGAAATTTGAAACACAGATAGTTTATATAGTCTCTATCATCTCGACAAACAAATATTAACGACAGAATGACATTACCAATTAGATTGACATTTGAAACACACATGGTTTAGAGTCTTAAATATTACATCGGCTAATAAGTCTATCACCTACTACTTAGGATATCATCCTGTAAAAATGTACAAGTGGGTAAGTATCAGATCACGCACATCAGCTACAGACTCTTCGTAATGTATCCTATAAAAATCCTACAAACTTAACACTGCGGCTATGTTCGATACTCCACAACCTTACTACGAGTGTGTTTGATGTTGCTTAAAATATAAAATATGAAGTTGCTAAACTTGAATAAATATATTTTTGTGTGGAAAAACAAATCACTCTGTTTGTGTAATGACCACCCATCCAAACATTTTTACGTAAGTACTACGAATGCACTAATAAGGTCGCAAGATCAACGTACGCGAACGAAGTAGCGGGTTCAGCTAGTTAATAATAACAATTAAATAACGCATGGAATTTACTACATTTATTATAATTATAATCAAACGTGGATAATTTTAATTTACTACAGTTTAAATAAATGTTGTATTATAGACAATAACTAGTTACGCCAACTTAAGCTCACTAAAATTTACCGGCCTTTGTTATTTAAGCTATTTTCAACACGGTAGCCATCTGCGGATTTTGCTCAATTACCGCCATTGTAATATACGTTCGCGCCGAGTCTGCCGCGGATCACTACGTCGTTCAGTTATGTACGTTACTGTATGACACTTGGGAAGGCGTGACGAGTGTGCTGTTGTTGTGCTTTACTACCGAACTAGATTCAATTTGTATGGGGTGTAAGGGGGAAGCGCTAAACATCCCAAATGTCAACGTCTCCTGCGCGCGGTACACCCTGCTGCCAACTAACGAGGCTCTGACAATCGAACCAATGGCGGTATATCATTTACAAGCCGGTCTTAAATTGACCTGGCCGGTGACGGGCAGCGGCGTCATCGGTGCAAAGGACTGGCTCCGCGATCACCAACCCGCCTGCCAAGCGTGGTGACTATGGCAAACACCCCCCTCCCATATCATCATCAGCCGCAAGACGTCCACTGCTGAACATAGGCCTCCCCCCTAGATTTCCACAACGAACGGTCCCGCGCAACCTGCAACCAGCGGTTTCCAGCGACCTTTGTTAGGTCATCTGTCCATCTAGTGGGAGGCCGTCCAACACTGCGTCTTCCGGTTCGTGGTCGCCACTCGAGAACCTTTCTTCCCCATCGGTTGTCAGTTCTCCGAGCGATGTGGCCTGCCCATTGCCACTTCAGCTTGCTTACTCTTTGAGCTATGTCGGCCACTTTCGTTCTTTTGCGAATATCCTCATTACGGATTCTGTCGCGCAAAGAGACTCCGAGCATAGCTCTCTCCATAGCTCGCTGTGTGATTTTGAGCTTTGTTATGAGGCCCACAGTTAAGGACCACGTCTCAGTTCCATAAGCCATCACTGGCAACACGCATTGGTTAAAGACTTTTGTCTTTAGGCATTGGGGTATTTTGGACTCAAAGATGTGCCGAAGTTTTCCGAACGCTGCCCATCCGAGTTGGATTCTTCGCTGGACCTCTTTGTCGAAGTTGGATCTACCTAATCGGATCTTTTGACCCAGGTAGACGTATTCGTCAACAACTTCGAGTGTGGTATTCCCAACATTAACCGGTACAGGTGAGACATGAACATTTGACATGACCTTCGTCTTGTCCATATTCATCCTCAAACCTACCTGCTGGGATACTCTACTGAGGTCCCTGAGCATAGCACCGAGGTCCTCCAGCGACTCCGCCACAATGACTATGTCGTCGGCAAACCGAAGGTGAGTGATGCATTCGCCTTTGATATTGATGCCGTATCCGTTCCAGTCCAGTAGCTTGAAAACATCTTCCAGCGCGGCAGTGAACAGTTTCGGGAGGGGGTGTAAGGGGGAAGCGCTAAACATCTAGTTTCCCCAAATAACAACCTCTCCTGCGCGCGGTACACCCTGCTGCCAACCAACGAGGCTCTGACGACCGAACCAATGGCGGTATATCCATTTAAAAGCCAGTCCTAAATTGACCTGGCCGGTGACGGGCAGCGGCGTCATCGGTGCAAAGGACTGGCTCCGCGGTCACCAACCCGCCTGCCAAGCGTGGTGACTATGGCAAACACCCCCCCCCCATATGATGGTCACAAAAAAGAAACGGCCCCTAGTCCCCGGCGGCTCCGTTACTCCAGGCGTTGGTGGCAGCCTTGGTTCCGGCGGAGCATGGGGTGCTAAGAATCCCCGGCAGACGCCCCGCCACCAAACCCAACGACTCGACCTGGCAACGTACAACGCACGGATGCTGAGGGCTGACGAGAAGATTGTGGAGCTGGAAGAAGAAGTGGACAAGTTGCGCTGGGATATCATAGGGTTATCCGAAGTCCGTAGACAGGGCGAGGACAGAATAACCCTCAAATCCGGCAACTTGTTCTACTACCGGGAGGGAGATCAACAATCCCAAGGGGGTGTCGGGTTTATCGTCCGCAAGTCTCTTGTCAACAACGTGTTAATGATCGAGAGTGTGTCGAGCAGGGTTGTATACCTTGTACTTAAAATAACCGACCGGTATTCATTGAAAGTCATACAGGTATACCTACGCACCGACCTCGACACATCCCGACGAAGAGGTTGAGACCATGTATGAGGACATCTCCAAAGCCATACATGTCTCGCCAACACATTTCACAGTTGTGATGAGAGACTTCAACGCGAAACTAGGCAAACGTAGCGGTGATGAGTTGAGAGTGGGACAATTCGGATATGGGCAGCGGAACCCAAGAGGGCAACGTCTAGCTGATTTCTTGGAAAGGGAGAGCCTCTTTATGATGAACTCTTTTTTCAAGAAACAGCCACAACGAAAATGGACCTGGATTAGGCCTGATGGAGATGGTTCCACCAAAAATAAGATCGACTTCATTATGACGACTAAACGGCAAATATTCAGCGATGTCTCTGTGATCTGTAGGGTTAAGACCGGCAGCGATCACCGTATTGTAAGAGGCACGGTGAATCTAAACAGTAAGTTCGAAAGATCACGTCTAACGAAGTCCACGCTCCGACCAAATTATGCTCAAATCGAAGATCCCGATAACTTTCAACTCGAACTTCAAAATCGCTTCGAAGCCTTAGATGAATGCGTAACGGCGGACGAAATAAACGACAGGCTGGTGGAAACTGTTCAAGCAGTTGGCAGGTAATTTTATAAGAGCCGACACCAGAATAGAACCCAAAAGCTCTCCGATCATACTCTGAATCTCATGGCGGTTAGGCGAGATATGCGATTGCAGTCTTTGGTCGACATGACGGTATACAGACGGCTCAATAGACAGATATCTACTTGTGTGCGACGCGACATACGCTGCTTCAATACTTCGTGTATTGAAGAAGCGATCAAGCGGAACAAAGGCTCAAAAGTGTTCGCAAGAAATCTGTCTCTTGGACAAAGTCAATTGACCAAACTGAAGACCGACAGTGGTAACGTCGTCTCGTCGAAGCCCGAGATTTTGGAGGAGATTGAGAGGTTCCATGAACAGTTATACACCTCGACGCAATCACAACCTGTCATTAACATGGCTAAAGACCCCAGAGCCAAGCTGACCCGACACTTTACCGAAGACATCCCGGAAGTCAGCCTGTATGAGATTAGGATAGCCCTCAAACAACTTAAGAACAACAAGGCATCTGGCGACGACGGAATTACGACTGAGCTTCTGAGAGCGGGTGGAAAACCGGTACTTAAAGTCCTCCAGAAGCTGTTCGACTCCGTCATACTTGACTACCGTCATGTATACGCCAGAAGCGTGGAGAGGAAGTGTGGCGGTGCTCTTCTTCAAAAAAGGTGGCAACACCTTGTTGAAGAATTACAGACCCATCTCACTTCTGAGCCACGTTTATAAGTTGTTTTCGAGGGTAATCACTAATCGTCTCGCATGCAGGTTTGATGACTTCCAGCCACCCGAACAAGCCGGTTTCCGAAAATGCTATAGTACCGTAGACCACATCCATACGCTTCGGCAGATTATACAGAGAACCGAGGAGTATAATCGGCCACTATGTATAGCGTATGTGGACTATGAGAAAGCCTTCGATTCCATCGAGACCTGGGCAGTGCTTCAGTCTTTTCAGCGATGCCGCATCGACTATCGCTATATCGAAGTGTTGAAGTGTATCTACAGCAAAGCCACAATATCTGTCCGATTACAGGACCAGTGCACAAAACATATCTAGCTACAGAAAGGCGTTAGACAGGGAGATGTTATATCTCCGAAACTGTTCACTGCCGCGCTGGAAGATGTTTCCAAGCTACTGGACTGGAACGGATACGGCATCAATATCAACGGCGAATGCATCACTCACCTTCGGTTTGCCGACGACATAGTAATTGTGGCGGAGTCGCTGGAGGACCTCGGTGCTATGCTCAGGGACCTCAGTAGAGTATCCCAGCAGGTAGGTTTGAGGATGAATATGGACAAGACAAAGGTCATGTCAAATGTTCATGTCTCACCTGTATCGGTTAATGTTGGGAATACCACACTCGAAGTTGTTGACGAATACGTCTACCTGGGTCAAAAGATCCAATTAGGTAGATCCAACTTTGACAAAGAGGTCCAGCGAAGAATCCAACTCGGATGGGCAGCGTTCGGGAAACTTCGGCACATCTTTAGTCCAAAATACCCCAATCTCTAAAGACAAAAGTCTTTAACCAATGCGTGTTGCCAGTGATGACTCATGGAACTGAGACGTGGTCCTTAACTGTAGGCCTCATAACAAAAAGCTCAAAGTCACACAGCGAGCTATGGAGAGAGCTATGCTCGGAGTCTCTTTGCGCGACAGAATCCGCAATGAACGAAAAACGAACGAACGAAAAAGAACGAAAGTGGCCGACATAGCTCAAAGAGTAAGCAAGCTGAAGTGACAATGGGCAGCCCACATCGCTCGCAGAAATGACAACTGATGGGGAAGATAGGTTCTCGAGTGGCGACCACGAACCGGAAGACGCAGTGTTGGACGGCCTCTCACTAGATGGACAGATGACCTCACAAAGGTCGCTGGAAACCACTGGTTGCAGATTGCGCAGGACCGTTTGATGCGGGAATCTAGGGGGGAGCCCTATGTTCACCAGTGGACGTCTTGCGGCTGATGATGATGATGAGATTCAATTTATAAACGGAAGTGATTTGACGATGAATATGAATGTCTCCTCAATGTTTTTTATTTTTATCTAAATCATTTCAACTAATTTAGAGATATAATTTGGAATGAAAAAGTAAAAGAAACTATGAATGTGAAAGGTAACTTAATTTATCTATTACCTCTTCATGCCTAAATTGCTGAACTTCTGAAATATGAGATACTTTTAATCCTGGAATAAGTTAAATTTACCGCGATTTTTGTACTGGTAGTACCTCGCCTGGCCTCGTGGCTTAGTTGGTACGTTGGTAGTAAGTTGTCTGCCTGCGAGCCGAGGGTTGTGGGTTGGATTCCCACCCAGGGCAAATATTTGTATCATGAATACAAATACATATTTGTTTTGTGTCAGGATATTTCTTTGTATAATGAGTATGTATTTTTAACTTTACAAGGGTGCTGCTAATCAGCATGCATCAATTTAAGAGCATATTCTGTGTATTTAAACAAACAATACTTGTTTTACAACTTTCGTTAAAACTCAATACCCACATCATCATCATCAGCACATTCTAGTCTACTGCTAGACATAGGCATCTCCCATGGTACGCCACTCAGCCCTGTTGTCGGCTTTTCTTATACAACTACTGCCTGCAGCTTTACGTATATCGTCACTCCATCGGGTTTCAGGACCTCCTACACTACGTGTACCTAATCACGGTTTCCGTTTAAAACTTGTCTACCCCAACGGTCTTCGGTCCTCCTACAGATATGACTAGCCCACTGTCGCTTCAGTTTGCTAAGACTTTGAGCTTTGTCAATAACGGATGACGGATGACTTCAATTCGAATATGATCCCTCAGAGAGATATCGAGCACAGCTCGTTCCATAGCATACTGTGCGACCTTAAACTTGTGGACGGTCTTAAGTGTCAGTTTGCACGTTTCGGTACTGTAGATCATGACCGGTAGAACTCACTGATTAAAAACTTTCGTCTTCTGGTTTTGTGGGATGGGTGACGAAAAGAGAGTTTCCCAAACACTGCACAGCCTAGCTGAATCCTCTTCATGGACTCACATTCGAAATTGTTTTCCCAAGTTAAAGCGTTCCCTGGCTATGGCAACCTGTCCCATAGCTCGTTCACCATAATATTGGTTTTATCTGATCTAATATTTGGACACCGATGCGTTGGGAAAATTCAGCTAAACTATTCAGCATCTCTTGTATTTCCAGCGTTTCGGCCATTATAACAATGTCGTCTGCGAATCGTAGGTGAGAGGTGTATTTACAGTTTATATTGATGCCACGTCCAGTCCGATCCAGTGTCCTAGATATTTATCCTCCATTGCGTTTGAGAACATTTTCGGGGAGATAACGTTCCCTTATCTCACTTCTCGTCGCAGGTGGATCATTCATCTGCGAGTTTTGAACTTGAATGGTCATAGTAGCGGCGTCAAACATACAATACAATACAATACAATACAATACAATACAATATATTTATTAATAACTCCAATGTTACATGTCATTTAAAAAAGATAATTACAAAACATGATTAATCTAATTGCTTGTTGTACGTCATAAATACTGTTGTACGTCATAAATACACTATTATTAAATTTCGATCAAAGTTACAACGAACTACAAGAACTATGTGTACTATGTATATTATGTTACTTGCTGCAACGGAACCCTTCATGGGCGAGTCCAACTCGCACTTGGCTACTTTATTAATGTTCCAATAGCCGCGTGATAATGTGATGGGCAGGTGTATTGCCTAACATCATCAACATGGTTCAGCATCACGGTCGATCCGAAGGCCTAAAGCAGAAGATAAGTTACCTGACGTTCTCAATTTCCGATATTGTGCTTTTTGTGCTCCAAAGTGGTTTTTGATTGTTTTTAAATTGAAAAAAAAAAAAATCCTGATTGTTCTTAAACGTATTAAAATAATGTCAAATTTACATCATCCCATACTTACATCGTTTTTATTTTACTGACCTCTCATAATATCTTATAGTAACGACAATTAAGTGTACCGAGGCATTATTACTAAAGTTATTTTCGTCATAATTTTCAAAACTAAATAAGTGCCGTACGTTATTAAGACAATATTGTTTTTAAGTAAAATGTTTCTTTTGGAGCAGTCCATACATTTGTCTTCTTCATTTACAGCATTTTTGCGTAACAGAAAAAAAGTGACATTGCTGTAACCCACAAAAACATAGACAAAAACAAACTTTTGGTTAGTTTTAGTTATTTTATTTAATAAACAATTAAATAATTCATTTGGTTTCTAAAAAATACATTTATAGGAATAACAGTTTTTAAGTTATGATTTTTTTTGTAAAATCTCAAAAGTTTTTTGGCTCTGGTGAACATTTTGCATTTTGTGGGTTACAGCAGGTTTGGTTTTACCGTCGAAGTGATCTTTGTGCAAAACCAAATTAACTTTACGTGCGTACACTTAACCGAAGGTGTGCGGACACTTTCCCACTGATGCCGGTAAAAACCCGCGTCGCTCTTGTTGATTAAATTATTAAATAAAACTAATAATTATTGTAAGAATTGAAATTTTATGTGTTGTTTTTCTTCACAAATGTGTATAACATCAGAATAAAAACTTTTTTCTTTTCAATAAACGAAATCTTTTATTTTGGAAACGATTAACTAAAAAATTCATACGTTTACCCCAGATGACTCTAAGTCTAACAATTCGTGAACACCTTGGCTCAAGGACGCAAGACTCACAAGAACTAGACTAACCGGTTTTCACCAAACAGAACGCGAATTCGATGGGAGACCATGTCTAAAGGTGAAGGATGGTTTGATAAGACAAACACATTAAGATTGACAAAGCTTCTTTTTGGAAGCTTAGGGGTTATAAAATATTATGTTCAGCTGTTTGTATTTTTTTGTGTGTGGCCGTCTACAAACCCGTCAATCTTAGTAAACCGTTTTTATAACTAGCTGATTCTATTTTAATCTGAGGACCATTCAACTAAAGGAAAAAAATTGGCAGTCATAGGGACTGCCGACAGAAGTGACTTATAACTCGGAATTAGATAGCTCGCCTTGGAAACTACGCGGGTGCAACCGGAGGGCGCTGCTAGTCTTGGATAAATCTTTAAAGCATTGTCGTCTAAATAAGTATTCTAAGCATGGCCATCTAGACTAGATGGTCGTGGTTAGATGCTAAGATGTGTAGAAGAGTAGGTGCTCGCACGTCGGAGACACGCGCGCCCAAAGCGGCGCGACACGCGCACCGGCTGCTGGCCAAGTCGGACAAACTGGTTCACGTCGCGGCTACAGAGTACTGGACGTCTACTCTCTTTCTACGAAAACGTAATTTCGAAACTCGCGACTTTCCAACTCCGATTATACTTCGATCCGTCGTTTTGTCTGTTTAAATGTTGTAAGCCTACTCTAATTAGAGTAGGTATGCTTCGAACATTTAAACGTCAAACAATGTTGTATCGGACGAAACGAAGTAGAACGAGAGTAGGAAAGTAGCGATTTTTTTTTCGAAATTACGTTTTCCTAGAAATAGAGTAGACGTCCAGAGGTGTTTAATCGTCTACCGGATGCTTCCACGAGAGATCTTTGCTTGATCTTTCAAGCACAAACGTACTACGCTGACGACACCGACGACGCCATCGGTCGGTTCGTGCGGCGAGCGTTGGCTGCATCACCGAAGACCATCCGAGAGTTCGACCTACAGATGGCCATCAGGGACAGAAATGCAGCCGTAGTGGAGGCTCTGGGCCGGGAGGAGGCGACTTAGGCAAATGGCAATAAGGCAAATAATCGATGTCGAGTCGATTACTTGCGGAATCCCAAGATCCGGTAGTGATCGGCTCAACAGACGAGCACTAGTATTAGGTTTAAAATGTTCCCAACTCCCCCCTTATTTTCCTCTTCTTCTGATTATCCAAGAAATATGTAAAAATAAATAAGATTTGAAATGACTAAAGTCACGGACCCCGGAGTCTGTGGAGTGGCAAATTTGAATAAAAACAAAAACAAGAAAAAAAAAACATTTAAGCACCAAGGAATCGATTCACGATTTGATGATTTTCATACGGACAACTTGGTATATGTTGCACTACCAAGACCAGGTTACAGAGATAACCAATTTATTCTTCTATCGCAAGAAAATAAAACTAAAAATATCGTATACAGGTATACACAGTACTTTTAAGTGATTACTTTAAAATACCTGTACTATAAACATTTTAGTAGATCCCAGAACCTAGCGTTTCTTTGTTGTTTTTCTACAGTTCTCTTACGGATCATAGCTTTTTAAAGCAATGTATATTTTAGTAGGGGTTTTCTTCAAAAAGACGCGGGTGAAACCGCGGGGCACAGCTAGTATAATATAAAGAGTAAGTAATTTTCACGGCGCGGCTGCAACCGCGCCCCCGCGCGGGCGCGGCAGATTTCCATATAATATTGAATTCAAATAACTCACGACGCGGCTTACAGCCGCGGCGGCCGCGGCAGCACGCAGCTCCCGCGCGGCGACCGCGTAGCGCCCGCGCGGTTCCTGCGCAGTAGCTGTCCTTACGCAGTCCAAAATTACTGATTTTTGGATAATGAGCAAAATGTAGCTGCACTCAATAGCGTGTCTTCATAAACAACATTTATTTTAATAATAGTAACGCTTTACTTTCATCTTTGAATAAATAATATTATTAGTTCTTTGAACTTTTTAGAAATGGATCTTTATAAATATTTATTTAATTAAGTATTAAAAATGTGTGCTTAAAAATCCTTTCACAATTAGGTCACTTTAATTTAAAAAGAATATGTATTAAAAAGGCTTGTTATGACTTAGGTCTTCTACATTCTCACTATCAATTTTTTGCCAGCCTCATTGATTATCTATAAATTAAATTAGAACACTAAATTAATTATTTCCATAAATCATAATGTAGTAGAGAAAATATAACTTAATGATATTTTGTCAGGGTTTTTATTGTATGATTAGGGACCAATGGCCCTAAAGTTATTAAAACTAACATGAAGCCATGTTCTGATGACGTACAGAAATTATAAAATAAATGTGTTACGAAAATAGAACTTCTTATTAAACTTAACATTATTGTCAAATAACTTTTTAACTATAATTGTGCCTTAACCCTTATTAATTACCGTTTATCAGTCGCAAGTTGAAACTTAAAAAAAAACTTTTAAAAATTACTCCAAGTCGTACATAAGCAACAGAGGACAAACATGTTTGCAATTCAATAGTACATTTTTATAATAAGCAACTAATGATTTCTTATCAACAGAAAATTTGGTGGGTACTGAATTACAACAGGCACATCAACCCATCATAATTTTTTTGCTACTTTACGCCCTACAAGTACTACTACTGCAATGGTATCACTATGCAACCTGTATTGTCTGTTTTTGAATTTCGCCGTGATAAAATCAAATAAGTACTGTTTTTTAAGTCAGTCAGTCGAAAACCCACATTTTTTTATTGAGTCACTTTCATTCTCATGGTGTGATATGTCAATGACTGCAGCCTTCTGACAGTCGCAGGTAGGGCATGAATACCGGTATTCGGGATTACCGAAAAACCGGTAATACCAGACTATATAAGGCAACTCTGAAAATCGGTTTTAAAATTGCAAATACTGATTGTTCTGTATTTTTAATAAAAAAAAAATCAAACTCATATTACAAAAATAACAATCAGCTTATTGAAGTGAAAACTTCTTTTGGCGCGCCACAAACAGATTTTTCGGGGGCTGTGAATTGAATTCTAGCGTCATACTCGGGAATGATAAGAGTTTTTTGGATTATCTCGGGACCATGGCCATTGGCCATGGTCCATTAATGTGCCAGAATCTTTTAATCTTTTAAGCGTAAATATTATAAACAGCTATTTTAATTTATGCCTTTATTTTAGTTATACGTTGTTTATTTAACCATAAAGTTTTAAACGTTTAATTAAGTAGGAACCTGATATTTTTTTTGTACGGTGATAAATATTTGATTCTTATATAAATGAATGACTTTATAGTAGTGATAAATATAAATAATTCTGTGGTTTTATGAATGTGCGGTAAAAATGAAACTTCTTTTTGCATTGGAGACATTGTTTAACTAAAAAGTTTTGGACAAAATACTCGATTTATGTGAGTAAATAATTTAAGTAACTTAATAAGTAACGCCGCCATATTGGCGTCTGCTGCTCTGTCGAACGCTTTTACTTTACCCTTACTCCGCGGCCGCCTGTGACGCAACATGCGATAGATGGAAGAGTGATTGAGGTGATCGATGTAATAAAAGTTACTTACACTTTAAAAATTATCAATAAAATGTATGTTGATTTTAATAACATTATTTTCTTAAAAACGGTAATTTTAAATTATTTCAATGCATTCATTTCTACTAGTCTAAAAGAATATTAGTGGGGTATTTTATATCGCTATTTTAATAGTAGTACAGTCATTTGGTCGAAAAAATAGAGGTTACCTGGAAAGTTTTCCGGGAGTTTTGAAATTTGGCAATTTTATAGATTTTTGTATGCTCTTGCCAAATTTCAACTTTGCCACCTCGTATGGCTGCCGCTCGCGCCGCCATATTGAAAAAATGGCGCCCAAAAGCAGTGTTTAGATAATAACTCCTTTCTGGCGCATTTTACAGGAAAAACATATTAATTTAAAATAAAAGTAGAGAAAATTTCCTACAATTTATGTCTTAACCTTTTCTTTCCTAAAATCAATAGTTTCGGCATACGAGCACCGTAAACCATTATACATCCACACCAACGTGTAATATTTTACTTTAAACTGCTCATATTGTGATTTGTAAATTATAAAAATTATACGAAGGTTAAATATTGTTCCATAGAATGAAAACCTAGCTTACTACTAGTCTACCATGTCTAGCTAGTCTGTTAGGTCTCCGCAGGTATAAAGGAATGCGTCCCTTCTGTGTCAGGCCCCTTCTTTCCCTTCTAAGAAACATCTGGCCCCAGCTGAGCTAGACATGGTAGACTAGTAGTTAGCTAGGTTTTCATTCTATGGAACAATATTTAACCTTTGTATCATCATCATCATCACCAGCCCGTTGTCGTCCACTGCTGGACATAAGCCTTTCCAATGTTTCGCCACCAAATCCGGTCCTCGGCTCTCCGCATCCATCCGCTTCCTACCACTCTCTTCAGGTCGTCGGTCCACCGAGTGGGACCGACCGGAGTCGGCCGCCCCACGGGACGTCTCGAACGTGGTCTCCACTCCAGAACCCGTCTTCCCCAACGTCCGTCGGCTCTGCAACATATGTGACCCGCCCACTGCCATTTCAGCTTGCTTATTCTCAAGGCTATGTCGGTTACCTGAGTTCTCCGTCGGATATCCTCGTTGCGGATTCTGTCCTTCAGAGATACTCCGAGCATAGCCCTCTCCATAGCTCGCTGTGCAACTTGGAATTTGTGGACGAGGCCTTTAGTCAGTGTCCGTGTTTCCGCCCCATAGGTTAGGACCGGGAGGATGCACTGGTTATATATATTATACTGGTTGGACTTCAGGCATTGAGGCAGTGGCGACTCAAAGATTTGACGCAGTTTCCCAAATGCTGCCCAACCCAAACGTATTCTTCTGTCAGCCTCTTTGTCGAAGTTGTTTCTACCCAGTTGAATAACTTGACCTAGATAAATGTATTCCTGAACAACTTCGATACTGATTATCGACTGTGATTGCAATTGGATCTGCAAATGAATTGAACATGACTTTCGTCTTGTCCAAGTTCATTCCCAAACCCACCAGTCTGAAAGAAACACTTAGGCTCCGCAACATCTCCGACAAGTCCCGCGGCGACTCTGCCATTATGACTATGTCGTCTGCAAATCGCAGGTGTGAAATGTACTCGCCATTAATATTTATACCCAAACCCTTTCAGTCCAGTGTTCTGAAGACGTCTTCCAGAGCATTGGCAAAGAGCTTCGGAGAGATAACATCTCCTTGTCTCACTCCACGCTGCAGAAGTATTGGTCTTGTCTGGATACCTTGGATTTGTACGGTCATGGTTGCGGCTTTGTATAGACACTTCAACACCTCGATGTAGCGCCAATCGACTTGGCATCGCTGCAGGGACTCCAGTACAGCCCAGGTTTCGATGGAGTCAAAGGCTTTCTCGTAGTCCACGAACGCCAAGCAAAGAGGGCGATTGTACTCTTCGGTCTTCTGTACTATCTGCCGCAGCGTATGTATGTGGTCTACGGTGCTGTAACCTTTTCGAAACCCAGCCTGCTCCGGCGGTTGAAACTCGTCAAATCTTCTGGCAAGGCGATTCGAGATGACTCTTGAAAACAGCTTATATACGTGGCTCAGAAGTGATATCGGTCTATAGTTCTTTAGTAACATTTTATCGCCTTTTTTTAAGAACAAGGTGACCACACTTCTAGACCACGCCTCCGGCGTTATACCTTTCTCGACGACAGCATTAAATAGCTTCTGAAGCTGTTCCAGGACTGGACGCCGACCAGCTTTTAAGAGCTCAGATGTAATGCCATCATCTCCAGGCGCCTTGTTGTTCTTAAGCTGCGCAAGAGCCATCTCGATTTCGGGAATCTCGATGTCCGGTAGATCGTCCGTGAAGTAGCGGGTTAATTTAGCACGTCTGTCGTCTGTAGTCCGAGTCGTGGGCTTCGGTGCGTGTGAGGAGTACAGTTGTCCGTAGAACGTCTACAAGTAGATCTGGCTTTGCTGTAATGCGTAAGTATACGCATATTGAGAAGGCGATAGTCTGACGAATCCGACATAGACATCTTCGTTCAACGAACGAGCATTATACGAAGCCAGAAAAAGTCGTTGTGAGTGGTGACCAGTCCGCGCCCGGGGATTCTTCGCACCCTCTTTCCCGCGAGAACTCCGGCCGTCACCACGATGGCCGGGATTAGCGGGACCACCGGGAACTGAGGGCCTTATTGTCGTGCTACTCATCATTGGAAGATTTGCCCATACTCTCCACGCTGGGCAAGGGCGGATTGGCGAGCGCAGTACCGTGCCGTCTTACGCATGTGACGCTGCTGCCCATCACAGCTATATTTACAGCACGGCTATTTGGATGGATATCCCGCCATCGGTCGGTCGTCAGAGCCTCGTTTGTTGGTCGGCAGGGTGCACCACGGGCAGGTGAGGTTGACAGTTTTGGGGATACTTGGATGTTGAGGTCCCCTTACACCCCCTTACAACCTTCGTATAATTTTTATAATTTAAATTATATGAGCAGTTTAAAGTAAATATTACACGTTGGTGTGGATGTATAATGGTTTACGGTGCTCGTACGCCGAAACTATTGATTTTAGGAAAGAAAAGGTTAAGACATAAATTGTAGGAAATTTTCTCTACTTTTATTTTGAATTAATATGTTTTTCCTGTAAAATGCGCCAGAAAGGAGTTATTATCTAAACACTGCTTTTGGGCGCTATTTTTTCAATATGGCGGCGCGAGCGGCAGCCATACGAGGTGGCAAAGTTGAAATTTGGCAAGAGCATACCAAAATCTATAAAATTGCCAAATTTCAAAACTCCCGGAAAACTTTCCAGGTAAAAATTCTAAATGACTGTACTATAGATAAAATAAGGTTTTAAAAATATTAATACCGAAAAAATACCGGTTTTGTCAGCAGTCCATTACCGCCATGCCTTAGCTGCAACTAGGGCCGTTCAAGTTCAAAAGTCGAAGACTAATGATAATAAAAGTGGCATAATAACTGGATCGGCAATTTTGCCGATAAAATCGCAGGGTACTACTAGTAAAGCCTTTTTTACTTGACAAATTGTATTGTTATTGGTGACCCCCTCTTAAAATTAGAGGCTACAACTTATCCTGATCTCACGTAAGGCTAACGTTCAAGTTCTAAAGACACGAACAAAGAGGTTTGACTCTACTTTTGTGATAAGAACGTCTAGGCTGTGGAATGAGCTACCAGAGTGGATTTTCCCCGATAGTTATAATCTTGGCGTCTTCAAGTCGAGAGTGAATCGGTTTCTTCTAGGTAAGCACGCTTCATCGTAGGCCGCATCGTCGCTTAACATCAGGCGAGATGGCGGTCAAGTGTAAACCTACAAGCTAAAAAAAAAACTTATTGACGATTCAAAGTACATGTGATATGTTTATTGAATAAAAATGGATTAAGATGCATTAAGATTTT
Source organism: Ectropis crepuscularia (assembly GCA_963693475.1). Classification (NCBI taxonomy): domain Eukaryota; kingdom Metazoa; phylum Arthropoda; class Insecta; order Lepidoptera; family Geometridae; genus Ectropis; species Ectropis crepuscularia. Next base: position 12,751,512 of record OY856359.1, read on the forward strand.
TACAAAAAATATTTAAAAAAACAATAAATTTTGGGGGTGCCCCATGCTTAGAGCTACAACTCAAAAAAAAAATTTCATCAAAACTTTGCGTGTTGGTATTTATGGATAGGTCTTGAAATTTTTTTAAACTGAATAGTTTGCGCCAGAGACTCTTCCAAAGTGCTAAAATGTGCCCACCCTGTAACTTCTAAAATAAGAGAATGACCAAACTAAAAAACATGTATGATGTCCATTACCATGCAAACTTCCACCGAAATCTAGTCTGAACAATAACTAGTAAGCAGATTTTTTGAAATCGTCATAATTACGGTATTATTAAAACATCTATCAAATTTACAACGAACTAAAAGATTTTTTAAATTATGCTACTTGCTACTACGGAACCCTTAATAAACGAGTCCAACTCGTACTTAGCCACTTTTTTTAAAGCTGTCCTCTAAGGGTTTCTAATGTGCCTCGCGGCTTGGAACTATGAACAAAATAGAGGTTAAAAATATGGAAATTGCGTTAGTTTCATAGGTCCAGTTAAGCAAATATAACTTGTATTATTTAGTATAAGCCCCAAATCTATTTATAAAATACAAAGCATCTTGATTTGTTACACCATGTGAAAAAATAAAATTATAGGTACCTAAAAAGTTTTGACAGCCGCTCCCGTGTCCCCTACACAATGCCAAGCAATTGGATTTTTTGACCAATGAAACGGCCAAAAGACAAGAATAAGTAGGTTTTAGTATTTATTTGTTTAATAATTACATTCTCTGGTGAAAGAAACAAAGCTTAAGAAAAAGAAGCTAAACTGTGCGAGTGAAATTCCCGGCAAACTCCAATTGTGGATCTCACTAAAGTTACGCTAGGCTGGACCTCAACTGAACGCATCAGAAATTGGAAATTTAAAAGTTAAAGTTTTAAATTGCCCACATTGACGTAGCATGGGTGTCGGCCGCCCGGAAAGGAAGACAATTTCGCCACCCTCTTATTTAGGTTTTTAATTTAAATTACTATACATCCACTCGTCATCAGGCCATCCTAGTCCACTGCAGGATGTAAGCCTCTCCCATGACACACTATTCAGTCATATCTTCGTCTTCTCTTCTCCCGCCACTGCCTGCAGCCTTACGTATGTCGTCACTCCAAAAAGTTTCACTAGGTACGCTACGTTTGCCTATTCGCGATCTCTACTCTAGAACACGTCTACGGTTAGCGATCCTACGATAGATACGAGTATGATCACAATGACCAGCCCACTGCTACTTCAGCTTGATAATATGTTAAGCTATGTCGATAACTATGGCCCTCTAACGAATGACATCGTTTTGTATACGATCCATAAGGGAAAACTGAGCGTAGCTCATAAAGTAAACACTTTACAGGACCTAATCACGATAAAAACTATCATTTCATCATGTCCATGTTTAGGCAACGTTATAACCACCGTGTTCGCGACCGGACTGTGTGAGACGTCTTCTTGTGAGCACGTAAATGTTAGTTTTGACCATGGTTAAATCTTGTAAATTGTTTAACTACATTACGTATTCAAATAGCGAAAGTGTAAAAACAATATGAGCACAGCTCGTTCCATAGTACGTTGTGCGACCGGTGCATGGTTTAATTCCAAGTTCATTTGAAGACCGATGTGTTGCGAAGAATAAGCCAGGCTATTTAGCATCTCTTGTTAATCCTCCAGCGTTTCGTTAGAGATGCAGTCTCCGTTAATATTAATACCACGTTCAGTCACATTCAGCATTCTTAACATTTCTCGTTTGAGAACAATTTCGGATAGATTACGTTCCTTTGTCACACTCATCGACGCAGGTGGATATCCTTCGTCCGAGAGTTACAGGTACAGTCAGTCAGTCATAGTTGCGGCGTTATACAAACATCTCATCACCTCGATTATCGGCAGTCAATTTCTTCTGGACAATTTTCCTCACGGATTGGATGTGGTCTATGGTACTACACCCTCTGCAAAATCTGGCCTGTTCCGGTAGTTGAAACTCGTCTGCGAACAACGCGATTCGTGATAAACCTTCAAAACAACTTAAGACCTATTCAGACCTGTAGGTCTACTACGAAGTCCGATAAACGATATATCGACCGAACTTAGGGACGTTTCCTACCACGAAAGACAATGGGTCGGTTGATCGGATCGGCCGTTTCGTTCGATCCGACCCTCATCGAATCTAAGTCTATAACTTCCGACCGAGATGTATCGATCCGAATGTTTTTCGTGACAGGCTACAATCCGATGCAGCTGTCGGTTGGATCCGATCATTCGGAGTTTGTTTTCGTAGTAGACCTGCTGAGCTTTATTCTGCCCGGCACGGCGGCATGGAAGCAGGTAGCGACATGCACAAAGTTTCCTCTGCTTCGCTATCTATGAATAAAACCACAGAGATTTTTTCGACTTCCATCAGTTCCATAGTCTCTCTCGAATGCTTCGACTTTTCTCTTGCTCTCTCGCCTCATCGCGAAAAACTTCGAGCCCTCATCCCTTGAGGCTTCTACCACTCTGTGGAGACTTTCAACATCGTTTTTTCAACATCAAAAAAAGTTTCTCGGAGATCGTCATAGAATAAGAAATAAAACAATTAGTAGAAAAAGTAAACAAACTTTTTTTTATTTGCACCTGAGATAAAAATATGAATTGGTTTAAATATTTTATTATTTAATCTGAAATTTGGCCACCCCTCAAAAAGTGCCGCACACTACGCCGCTGACTGACCGCCTTGCAACCGCAAGGCTTGCGGTTTTCGCCCGCGACCCCGGCGGCGAGACACGGTTTTCACGGAGCGGTTGCCAGATTTGTATGTAAAATTGAATTCAAAACTCACGACGCGGTTTACGGCCGTGGCGGCCGCGGCAGCCGCGCGGCGCCCGCGTGGCTGCGCGCGGTTCTTGCGCAGTAGCTTTGCGCAGTAGAAACCGCGAAAACCTGCGGTCTCGTGAGTATTAAAAAAACCGTCGCGCGGCGCGGTGACGCGCCCGCGCGCGGGCGCGGTTTGAAACCGCGCCGTGAAAATTGGGGCTAATGGTCCTAAAACGCTGCCTTGTGGTACAGCAAACTCATTGACTCTGTCTTCAGACCTATTAAATCCTACTAATATTATAAATGTCAATGTATGGATGTTTGGATATTTGGATGTTTGTTGCTCAATCACGTCCTAACGTATGAATGGATTGGGCTGAAATTTGGAACACAGATAGATTATAGTCCGGAAGAACATGTGTTCTTTTTATCCCGGAAAATCAAAGGGAACAACGGGAACGGGATTTTCGCGGGTAACACCGCTGGGCGCTGCTAGTAGTCATATATTTGTACTTGTCAAGTGATAAAATCTCAACGTTCTGTTTTCTGTTTTCGAGATAAGATTTTATCCAGTCTAACGCTTTGCCCCTAGTATCATAATGGTTTAATTTAAATAAAATGGTTTTAAAGCAGACAAAATCATATAAAAAAATAGAGCTGTTGTCAGAAGCTTTCGATCAAAGTTTTTAGCTATCTCGTTAACTAGATTAAATGGCAAAGATGTATATTTTTTTATTTAAAACCATTTTGCTCCTGCTCAATAATATTGTTTTGGTCTCTTCAGAATTCTTTAGGTAGTGTCAGGTTAACATCATAAGAGGACTGCCAAACCCACTTGTCGCGGTATTTTGATCAGAAGCCCCAAAATTTCTACAGCAATGGGATCATGTCCTTACCTACAAGATGGCAAAAAGTTATCGAACAAAATGGTACCTACATACTTTAGTATTATCGAACATTATTAGTGATCACACAAATCTACCCGAAATATACCTACTATTACTAAACCAAACACGATTCTAATTCAATTATCCAAAACATTTATGCTACTTCAATTACAAGTAAAACTAAGACGTTATACCTATATTATAATTTTATTAGGTATAATAATACTTAACAATAACAGCAGTACAACAATCTTTTTGTGATCCATGTTACGCTTCCGAAAAACACGTCCAACACGGTACTACCGTTGAAGGTATGGTTACCCTAACCAACGGTTTACCGCACGAATTCGCATCGGAGAAATTTCCATCGCAAGTTCCTCCGATGCGGCGTCGCGTCGCTTCGCAGTTTTGGGTGGGAGCTCTTATGGTCTGCTCTAGTTGTCAGTTGCATTTCGACTTGGAATGTGGCGATATTACCGTGAAACGGTTTTACAAGCTTCAAAGCTTGTAAAACCTTCCTAACATTCAATCATTTACATTTATAAATCCCCCTCGGTGTTACCTGCGTACTTCCCGTTCTCGTTGTTTCCTGGGATAATTATACCTACCCCATGTGTTCTTCCAGGCTATAATTCCAAATTTCAGCCCGATCCCTTCACACGTAACAACGTAATTGAGCAACAAACATCCAAATAATATCCAAATATTGATTTTCATAATATAAATAGGATATTTATCTCTACAGGGTTGCTGTGACCAACGTGCAGGGTTAGAAAAAGTGTTTTACATAAGTGTTTTTTAGCATTCCGTAGCCAAATGACAAAAAAACGGGACTCTTATAGATTCGTCATGTCTGTCTGTCCGTCCGTATGTCACAGCCACTTTTTTCCGAAACTATAAGAACTATACTGTTGAAACTTGAGATGTATTCTATGAACCGCAATAAGATTTTTACAAAAAAATAGAAAAAATAATAATTAGGGATGTCCCCATACTTAGAACTGAAACTCAAAATTGTTTTTTCATCAAATCTATACGTGTGGGGTGTCTATTGATAGGTCTTCAAAAATTTTATTGAGTTTTCTAGTATCATTTTTGTCTACACTGAGTAGTTTGCGCGAGAGACACTTCCAAAGTGGTAAAATGTGTTGAGAATGATAAAACTAAAAAAATATATTTTAATGTTTTTAATACGTCATAAATACTAAAAACATCCATCAAAGTTACACCGAACCACAAGAACTTTTTTACTATGCTACTTGCTGCTACGGAACCCTTCATGGGCGAATCCGACTCGCACTTGGTCGCTTTTATTTATGTTTCCTATAGTAAGGTGCATCGTAGTATTCTCATTTTGTCTACATAGGTAAAGGACAATTTTTGTACACAGGATCACAAAAATTTTAAAAAATCATTATTGTCAAACATAACTTCTGCAGAAAATGTACATTTATAGCTCCATAACCGTAACCGAAACTATCGGATATCCGAAATAAAGGTATATCCGTAACCGTTTCAAAAGTTTCGGATAGTTTCGAATTAGGGAAAAGTCTAACAAATTTTTATTTTAATACAAAATAACTTAAAATTGTGTTGGGTTACAATAACTACTTACCTATATGACTGATTATAATGCAAAATAATAACTTGAACTAGATAAGACCTTTAAATAAACCAAATTATTACATACCCGTAACCGTATCCGACATCCGAAATCGATATAATTTTATTCCTATATCCATATCCGTATCCAGATCCGAAATATGATATCCATAACATCCATATAGTATTTAATTTTTTTTTATTCATAATTTTTAGGTAGTCGGCATATTTATGCATTATGCATTAATATTCAGTTAAATGCTACGTTCAGTGATAATTTACTACATTTTGAAGTAGGTTATTTTTTTTTACCAAAATGTAGAATATTTTCAAACTTTTGAGGATATTTTCTACAAATAAACACTTATTCATTTTGTTATTTATTTATTTTTTGATAAGCAACATGCCTGCCACATAACAGCACAATGACACGCAGTTATTGGAACATGAGGAGTCCAAATCATTGCCTAGCACTGCACTGCGCTCGTCACCCAGAGATATAAGATCTTCTATCTCTATGCCCTGTAATTTCACTGGAAACATTGCCCTTCATTTCGGAACACAATAATGTTTGCACATTACTGTTTGGCGGTAGAATAACTGGCAAAGGTGTGGTACTTCCCCAGACGGACTGTGCATAGAGTCCTACCACTACAGGGCCTCACTACACTACCTCAGGTGCAAGGCCCCGTCACCGGTGCCCCTGAACACGGAAGGTACCTCGAGGAGCAACTAGTACTTAATTAGGTGCGAGTAGGTGTGTGGGTGCTTCAACCGCGTGGAAAACCTTGGTAAGAAGCGGCCCCGAGGATTTCAGTAATTACAAGAACGTAGGTACATTGGACATTACATTACATCAGTTTCACAAAAAATAGAACCAACTTCAAAATGATTTCTTGCACTAAAATAACTGGTTTTTATTATAATATCCACGCCACGGTCCGCTGGCATACCTATTCGAAGCCAGTGCTATTCATTGTTAAAATTAGGAGGTCGTTTTTTTAATTTTTTGGTTTAGCTATTTATTAAATTCTGCAGTATGAATAAAGGGTAGCTTATGTCTATAAGTTACGCCTGGTCTAGTCCGGAGAACGGCGACTGCCGATCCGGAGTCTCCGGGTTCAAAATCCCACCACGCGCACCACTGTCTTTTCGAACTCACGTGTTTAATGTTAAAAACGGTGAAGGAAAACATCGCGAGGAAACCGACATGTTCCTAGAATCTTTCAAGGTCATGTGTCATCCACCAACTCGCACTTGGCCAGCGTGGTGGATTATGGCCTTGGCCATGGCCATTGATTTTATCCTTGCGAGAGAAGGCCCTAAATCCCAGCAGTGGGCTGCTTATGTATGTCATTTACAAAAACAAATACATTTTTCTATTTATACTTAGATGAATCAAATTCGGTTTCGGGTTTTGACATGCAAACTTGACTCTATGTGGGCCTCAATACGAACGTTCATCCCCTATATTATCCACATAAAGTTCGAATTTTCAAAATTTCCGGAACATACCTACACCCATTACCTACCTTCCTATCAAATATTTTGATACCTGGTTTTATCTTCAAAAATGACTAATTCCCATATAACATTTCCTAATTTTCTCTCATTTACTTACCACTTTTTGTGAGATAAAAAGTAGCTCATGTCTTTTCTTGAGGTGTAGGTAAATCAGTTAATTAGTTCAGGTTTTAAAGCGTAACAGAGCTACTTTCACATTTATAGAATATATTTATAGTATAAATGGATATCAAGTGTCTAGTTTAAAAATTTCATGGTTTTATTCTCAGCAATGGCGAACTTACATATACACTTACATCCCCTATTTGACCCCCGTACAGTTCTATACTACATACTTGCTGGAATAATAAACATTTACTTGCCTTGTATAACGTATCTAAGCACATAGTTGCAAAGTTTCATGGATTTATCTTCAACAATAACGAACTTCCAAATAGTCTTTCATCTCCCATTTCAACCCCTATCTCATCCCGGTACAGCTCAAAATTGCTTGAAAAAATATTTATTGACTTCATGTTCAGTATCCAGACACAAAGTTTCATGATTTTATCTTCAACAATGACGAATTTCCATTTATATTTTCACCCCCTATTTCAACCCTAATTTCACCCCCATATATCTAGTTCAAAATTACAAAATTGCCAGAATATTTTTTTTTGGCTTCGTGTCAAGTATCTAGACACAAAGTGTCACGGTTTAGTGATTCAACAATCACAAATTTCCAAATAGCCTTTCATCTCTCTTTTGAACCCTATTTCATCCCCCTACAGTCAAAATTACAAAATTGCTAGAAATAATATTTATTCGCTTCGTGTCAAGTATCAATACACAAAGTTTCATGGTTTTTTCTTCTACAAAGATGAATTTCCATATTTTATAATCATTCACGCCCCATTTCAACTCCAATTTCACCCCCGTACAGTATAAAATTACAAAATTGCTAGATCAAACATTTATGGGCTCCCTTTCCAGGGTCTAGAAACAAAATTACTACATGGTTTTATCTTCAACAATAACGAATTGCCAAAGAGACTTTCATCCCCCATTTCACCCCTATTTTATCCCCGTACAGTTCAAAATTACAAAATTGCTAGAACATACATTTATTATTAAGTCAAAACTTTAATCATAACTAAGTCTTAGTACTTTAAATGATTGTTGTCTCAAGTGTGTATGAAATATGAAAGAGTTCTACTACTACTAAATTACCCACCACAAAACGTTTACCACAGAATTATCACCACTATCGTCCCATCCCCGATCATTAGAGATCGCCTAACGCGGTCCGCGAACTATCTACTATGACTATCAACTAACAATTTTCAAGATTCCGCCAATAAAATTCACGTGGTCTATGAAGCGATAGAACCCGAGTGGATAGAACACTTTATAGTGGTGGTAGCGGTTCGCGCTGAGACCGCGACAGGAGACCAAGACGTGTGTCGCGAGTCGCGAGACATGTGTCGCAGGTTCGCGCCGCGACCGCGACAGGTGTCTCGCGACTCGCGACCTTTAGGCAATTTCACTTGCAGCCAACTTGCAGCCTACGTCACAAGAATGACATGATACAATCAACTCCTGTGAAAAAGAACGTATTCCAACTTGTGGCCAAATTAAGAATGGTGCGAAGTAAAAATTAAGAAAAAAAATGTTTTCTTCTAACCAACTTTCAATTTTCAATGACCATAAAGTCAATTTTGAAGTAATTTTCATCGTCAATGTCAACTTTGCTTTAGCCGTCAGCCGTCAGTTATGTCAGTGGAAGACAGAATGTTAGTGTCCTTATGTCGTCGAAATAAAATATCGATGTTTCGATGGACCGATTTTTATTGGAATATCGAAATCGACCAAAAAATTATTGAGTACATAACACAACATAATATTACGTTTTCCTATTATAATATTTTTATCAAACTATCGGGTAACTTTTAAAAGATTGTTTAAAAATAATGTATTTCACTTCAGACTGGCTTAATTATACTAAACGCTCAAAAAGTTAATAAAAAAGCAAGTAAATAATTTAAAAAAAAAACGTTTATAAGAACATCAGTACCTGCCCTTTTGGAGCAAAATAATCCAGATATCTTTAAATAAATTCAGTGATTACAAGTTTTAAAAAATCGAGAATGATTCAGATCAGTAACGAAGATACAGTAACACCCCGCCCTACACTACCCTGTTTACGCAAATTCAGATATATTACGTAGTTTTTCATTTGCTCACTCCATACTGTCAGTGTTCAGTGTGTTTAGCTTACGACAAGGTCGAGTGTAAATCTCGTGGAGTTGTTTTACGTGTACAGTGCACATCGATGTATATTTTATTAAGTCGTTCAAAAAAACAAAAAATGAGTCCCAACTACACAAACTTAACACATAAAATTTAACCACGTCTTACGCGAATTCGACTTGCACGATTATCAGTTGGTTCCACCTATAGCGTGAGTCCGAGGTATTACCCAATGTTCCAAATGGATTTCCACCTGTACCATAATAATGAACCACGATCGAATATAAATAAGACAAAAAACATCGAATACCTACATAAATATTTAAGTCTAATTATTGATATCGATATCGACATATTTTTGCTAATTGATTTTTACATTTAGAAAATCGTTTTCATCGATTATCTTCATGATCGATAATTTTTCACATCGTAAGATCGTAACGTAACTTTTTCCTTTCGTTTTTCGTTTTTCGTGTTACTGTTATTTTAATTTTGTTTTGTTTCCCGAAATAACGCGGTATTTTACTAATTAAAAATTTAAACAAACATTTGCGTAGGTTATAACAATGAGTACTGCAGTTACGACGGAGCTCAAAGAGAAAATTATAAATGTAGCCAAGAAAAACCCAAAAGGAATATCTCACCAAGACATCACTGCTGCAATACCTGAAGTTTCTTCTGGCGATTTAGTTGCTGCAATAAACGAACTCTTAAAACAGGAACATTTTGATCTATTTAATCAAGGTGGAGCTCTCATATACAAGTAAGATAATAAATCCTATTTTTTGTCAGTCCATACAAGACTTATTTTTAGGGTAAAAATGTTGAACAGTTTCAAAGAGGTTATGTTTCAACAGGCTCAAAACACAATCGAGCAAGCAAGCTGTTAAAGGTGCGGATAATGAAGAAAAAGTAGTATACAATTTAATAGAGGAAGCTGGAGACAAAGGAATATGGATCCGAGATATAAGAGTCCGCTCAAACTTAGCTAACACTCAACTTACCAAAGTATTAAAAAACCTTGAGGTCAAAAAAGTTATTAAAGCTGTGAAATGTGTTAACGTAAGTTGTATTGTATTAGACATTAATAAAAGAAAAACATAAAACATACTACAAAGCAAACTACTTCTAGTCTAAAGCTACAAATTTTAAACACTGTATTTATAATAATCTATAAACACTATATTACACTTAAAAAAGCCCCCTGTTACATGCTTAGGAATCAAGTGAATAATAATTTAATTAGACCTCAGGATGAAATTGTGTTATCATCCTATTTTGCAACATCCTAGTATAAGTCATTGTACATTATCACTGATTTTAGTCAAAAGGTACACTAAGATTCAATGAAAAAAACGTTTTTTTTAATAACTCATACCCATTCATTTCAGGCATCAAAAAAGAAAGTGTATATGCTGTACAACTTAGAACCAGACCGGTCACTCACAGGTGGTGCTTGGTACCAAGACCAGGAGTTTGAATCAGAGTTTGTTGAAATCCTTAATGTACAGTGCCATCGGTTTTTAAACCAAAGAGCTGATTTCATTAAAAACAACTCTCGGGGCCCTATTCTGGGAAGATCACAATCATTTGCAAGTGCAGCTGAAGTCCAGAAATATATTACTGAGTTAGGTATAAGTAAAGTAAGTAATATCAGAATACATATTAAATTTTAACCTGTTAAATAACTTAAACTAACTTGCAAAAAGGTTTGAACGTGGCCCAAACCCATATGAGTATGGTGCTGGTATATGGGTTAACGGAATTGCAATTCAATACAAACTTAAAGAAAATATAATTATTTGTTTTGATATAATCAATTTGCTATTACTGACCTTATGTATTTGATCAGTCATTGGGGTTATACAACACATATGAACAGTACCAATTTACACTTAAAATCTATACCTCTATATCAATCAAACAACAATTTTATTGAAATGGTGAACAGAAGATCCATTAGTATTATAAAAAAGTTCCATTATATGACACAATAGAAGTAAATGATGTATCATAACACAATACTCTGTAAAGCTGATTTCAATTTAATGTGAATTAAAATTTTCAGGTAAACCTAGATGTTGAGGATGTTATCACAATTCTAAATACCCTTGTATATGATGGCAAAGCAGAGAGCAATGTGTATCCTGATGGCAGCCGGGTCTACAGAGCCATCGAACCTTTGATCTCTGCTCCGGGCTTAGTGCAAGTGCCCTGTGGAGTCTGCCCTCTTATACATAAGTGCTATTCTACCGGGCTTATTACACCTGAGAAATGTACTTACATGAGTGACTGGTTAGAATAGAATAATTTAATTAAAAACATTGTTTTATTAAATGCCATGTTTATTGGGTAACAATAGATACAGAAATATCAGGAGAATTTTGTTTGACAAAGAATCAATTAATCAATTTTAACAATACAAAGCCATGGATGTATAAAAAAAGTCGGACATAGTTTCGCCAAAACAAAAACTGTGCAGACACATAGTCGGGCACATATGCACATGTGCATTGTCACTAATGTTCAAAACTAAGTTAAACTGCCACTTTTTAAACATGTACTAAGTTATTAATTTGTGCATACGTTAAAGCCGGGTCACACAGAGGTGATCCGATAATGATAGCAATCCGAGACGGGATTTTTTGTAATGTTCGAATTTGTGTGCAACCTGACACACAGCAAGCGGGCGCCATCCCATACTCGATATCGGATCGCTATCGGATCGCCTCTGTGTGACCTGGCTTTAAGGTATGCACAAATTAATAACTTTAAAGTTCTGGATATAAAAAAAGCTTTCATCAACCAAAAATCAAAGCCAACAAACAGAAAAAATTACGATCTTAGAGATAATTAGAAAGTCTCTCTTGTAATATGGTAGACATTTCCACGCAAAATAGGCGCATCGAGACGTCGAGTTGCGGAAAACAGCCCGCCTACGAATACGAATGGTAGACATAAGATGATAACGATAGATATAAACTATACACAGAAAGAGTGAAAGTAACATTGAGCAAATCAAGTACCCAATACAAATAATACTGATAAGGGTTAAATGTTTATTATACTTGGCTAAATTTTGTAGCTTACTGAATGCTATTACAATGCACTGAATTCAGTAGCAACTAAATTTAGTCAAGTGTAATAAGCCTTTTAGTAAGGCAAAAATGGCTCAAGCTGATTACCACGAAAATAATATTGGCTGTTTTTGAAATGATACAACATTTTAAATTCAATCATTTTTAATAACTAAATTATACTACACCATAACATATCCCATTACTTGCACATTAATATTCGATTAACACTTGTAAAAAAAATTATACATAAAGGAGGTTAGCAATGCAAATAAAGGTATACAACAAAAATTCTACGTACAATTAACATTTTATAACCATCCTATTTACAATTCCACTACTCAAAACAAACTTCTGAAGTTGTTCTCTATATTATGCAAGGCAGCGGTGAGAACTGCCGGTTCCCGTTTTTGTTCCAATACTTTTTCATCTCTCTGCTGTCGATCATTGTTATTACTTATGTTTATGCTAGTTTTAGGAAATATAGAGCTAAATGCATCCATTTGTATGTAGTTTAGAGATTGAAGGATGACACCTTTGTTGGGGTACGGAGTTGGTGTGATGCTCGTCTCTGATACCTTTGGAGGGACTATTTTTACTCCAGGAGTTGAAGGTGGTGATCCAGATTGACCAGGCGGTGGAGGTGGGATTGGCTTATTGTCATCTGCAAGGAAATACAAAGATAAAGTCTGAGTTCAGTTTCAGTTGACTGGAAGAGAACTGTTAGCAATGAGGTTGCCATTTCCTAGTATAGCAAGTGATGACTTCATTAACAGTAGAGCTATTCGGGGACAAGTTCAGTGCAAATGAGACATTTCTATTTTTGAAGAGAAACCTTATTTAAGCAAATAGGCTCTTTTTGAGATGAAAAAACAATTGGACTTGAGACTACAATGACACTGCTGTACATAAATGTGCACACATACTGCACGTGGGTAATAGATATTAAATTTTTCTCCTCTTGATGTCATTCCTTGAGTGTCACTGTTTTTAATGCACATAGGTTACATTTTACCACCAACTTTCCTGATGGAAAGCAATGGTGTGGTCGAAGGTGATGCAAACTGACTTAGAAGATACCTATTCATTCTAACATTGAAAAGCTCAAAATTATATTATCCAATTGGATAAGAAATATAAACAAACCTTCAATATGTGTGGTGGCAAACTAGAACTGGTTGTTTTGCTTAATTACTTTGAAATATCATTGCACATCATGTACAAAAAAAAAAAAAAGTATTATTAGTGAAATTGTAAGACCAGAACTTTTTTGTGTGCACCAGTAGCACATAATAAATTATAGACATCCAACTTTTAAGAATAATCATGGCCCCAAAAACATTGTTGACAAAAAAGGCCTAAGTAAAACTTGGATATTCTTAACACAAGTTTGCAAAATGAAAGTGGATTATCATAATACAAACATACTGAGAGACAGAATCATCCTCTCCATCTCTCTTAGCTGGGTTTGCTGTTGTTGGACAGTAAAATAAAGGTCTGTTATTGTACTGGAAATGTGTTGCATTTCTTCTGCCCTCTTGACCTCTTTTACTGCTTCTTTATTGCTTTGCCTAAAAACAAATATAACATCCGTTTGAGTTAACAGTTCTTGTTCAATTTTGATTTTATTATGCAATCTATGCCTTTATTATTGAATCACCTATTATATTCGATGATAAGCAAACCAGCTCCAATGACGAATATAACTGATTCTCCAAGAAGATTTGCACCTAGTTCGATAGCCATTTCTTGACTGAGAACCGGGATGTTAACTGGTTTCCCCAGATTCAAAATCCACATTTTAGCCTTCACCTCACACCAGTTGTAAACTGAAAAAGTACAATAGTAATTTTCAATAAATTTGATTTACAACGGTAGGCAAAATACAGGATATAGGAAACTCACACTGAGCAGGAGGCATACAGACGTAGGTCCTGAAAAACGGACTATTCTTGGCTCTTTCTTTGCAGACATTTGCGATCGGTTTGCTGATCTGCTTGACCAACAAAACAGACAGTTTTGCGATAGGAAATGCTCCTACTACCATTTTAATCTATTTGTGACCTAAAACAGAAGTGGATGATAAATAATTCTAAAGAAAACTACATATCACAAAATAACTACACAAATCGTGCCATAGGAATATCGACTGATTTTTCATTTTGATGTCCAAATTAATTTGACAGTTGACACTGAAAGTGACATTTTACTGAATTATGATGGAATCGTTGACGTCCTTTTGAGATATTTTTAGTTTTGGCTTAGCAACTTAGCCCAAATAAACATTCTAATCATCTAGCCAAAATCATGCGCCTGATGGTAAACGTCGCCTGCCAAATTATTACTAGAATATTAGTGACCTAGGACTACATTGTGCTCGTCACATTGAGTAGTATATCAACAATTTTTACTCAAGGTATTGAAGTAAATCTATTCAACATAATCATACCACAAGTAGGTAGGTACTTGAATAATCATAATCATTTATTCATAACGCTAGTTATATGTCACAATATTATAGATAGCCAGAATATAGAAAGGAGAACACCACTGTGATTTCAGGGTTGGTGCCATAGTTTGTGTAATTTGTTATTGGCTTAGTATAATCGTTAGGCATAACCCTGATTTCCACTTATTCGATATATTTCTTGAATATCCACAAAATGTTGATCAATAATAATTGTAGAAAATTTAGCACAAATCAAACAGATAAGCATAGTTTTAAAAATAGTTTATTGTTTTAGATATCTATTTGATACTGAGTAATATGTGTTTTATCTGGAAATCCTGTGCGTAAAATGAAAAGATTGTTAACTTCTGGTGTTGATTCCAATGTTTCTAAATATCCAAACCAGTAAATAACTAGTCCAGGGCCAAATCTGTTCCAGTAGCATAGAAGCTGCTCCTTTAAGTACCCTGAGTGGTTTTCTTCATCCCCAAATAGGGCTTTGCTTTCAATCCAGTTTACAATGAAGCCGTCTACTGCTATAGGAACCTCAAGTTTGAAATCAGGTGTTTTGTCATATCCTCGGGCTCTTAGTACATTTTCATCAGAAAAAGTTATGTTCATCTGCCGTAATTCTCCTTCCAATCGCAATTCATATTCTAAACCTATAGACCTGCAACAAAGAACAAATAAGGCATCATATATGTATAAGGTTTATTACAGTCCATGAAAATCATCTTCATTGGGTATATGATGAAAGCTATCATACAAAAATTTTGAATTAAACTTGTGCAAAGAAATAACTGAAATCCATTACTTCATTTTGGCACAAAATAAGAAAGGGATGAATAACTTACTGTTTTATTACCTCCGCATAAGGTCCATATTGGTTGTCATTCATGATTGCCTGAAAAACAAAATATTGTATATTGAAAGAAATCTTGTCCTCAACTACTCCTATACATTACCATTGGTTTTGGTGCATGGGTTTGGTGCTAACAAGTAACAAGTCTAGCAAATAAAGTAAATCTAAAACACAATAAATTAAATTAAAACAATTTAAATGGGCCCAGTATTATTTTAAGTCATTTACCAGAAAAACTTGATAAGCCAAGTCTTTGTCCTCTATAAGTGTAGTATCTTTAAAGCATTTTTTAGCAACTGTTGGGTCAGAATATGCTCCTTGAAGTAAAGATCTTGCAAATAAAGCTGGACTAATTCCTTGAGTGTCGGAAAGTCTGAAAATGAAAACAGAAACTTACATTGTTTGATACAGTTTGATGATACAATCAAATATTTTGTCGAGTTAAAACCACTTGCAAAGTCTAAGCAAGAAGAAAATAAAGTAATCATAAGTAAAA
Source organism: Ectropis crepuscularia (assembly GCA_963693475.1). Lineage (NCBI taxonomy): Eukaryota > Metazoa > Arthropoda > Insecta > Lepidoptera > Geometridae > Ectropis > Ectropis crepuscularia. Next base: position 12,767,447 of record OY856359.1, read on the forward strand.
TATAGTCCTTGCCAAAACTGTAAATAATACTTTTAATTTAATATGATGTCTCTAGATATGCCCACACCAATGAAACTTTTTCAGACTTACAAGGTGGTCACAAACACTCTACATTGTCACTATGGGTTGTTTATTAGTGTTTCTTACTTTGTTTTAGTAGGTAGTATTTTTAAAATATTTAGCCTAAGCAGCCCAATAAATGTTCCGAGTGTTGGGACTCTGGGCCATCTCTCGCAGGAGAGAGTCAAGGCAATATTCCAACATGCTGGCCCAGTAAGGGTCGGTCCGGTCGGTGGATGACACATGACCTCAAAAGATTCTAAGTACATGTCAGCTTCCTCAAGAAGTTTTCCTTCACCGTTTTAAGTTAGCATTACGCACATCACTAATATATTTAATAGAAAAATTTACTTACTCCAAAATGACATTGTCCTTTTTCTTATCTCGCATAATTTGATCAAAAAGCTCATGGTACTTGCTTGATATAGATGGCGACTTTCTATAGCTCTGTTTCATTGACCGCTGTATGAGTAGAGATAGTATACTTCCTAAAGTAGACGGTGCTATGCTGAAGGAAGAAACACATTTACATTTTTATGCATCCCAACAATGACCTGATTCTTTGCAAATCAGATAGATGAAAATTAACAAAATCAATTCCCAATTTAATCGTAGTGAAGCCCAATATGCAATATGAATGCTAATAACCTAAACAATACAATAATACTTGCTTTTTATATTTTTTCTTCAACTCGTTTTCGGATTTTCGACTGTATGAGGACAGTTTACTAAAATCCTCTACTATTGCATTATATTCTTCAAGCTTCATGGGCTTTATTTCACTCATAATTAACTCTGGAAAACGACAATAAAACCGTTACCCAATTACAATCGGAAATAGGTATTATTGTTTTTAGTTTATTGTTTATGTTTATAGGTTTTAGCTTTTAGATATTTAGACAGATTCACAGATCACCATACTTCTGTTTTGATTTGATTGTTTGATTTTGACGTTGATAGTTTTGTTAGATTCGAACCACAGACTGAGTAGAGAGATTTGTGATTTCGGAATCGCTAGACTGCTAGGTACGCTGTGCTGAAAGGTTTCAAATCGAACTTCTTGCGTTTTTTTTTGAGCTCAAGCGTCACGTTTGTAAATGATAGAAATCTTTTGGTAAACTCGGGACCGTGACCACACGCTCCGGTTTTGCCGTTCTCCGGCATAGTTTCCTGAGATATCAAATCCTAAAGTTTTCACTTTTTCACTTTTATCGGCAGGGAGTGTGACCCCTTTGACTGCCAAATTTTTGGAGTTGTAACTGTTATGTCCCTAAATATGTCAAACTCAAATGTCTGAATTCTGAATGTCTCATACAGTCATACACAGACGTCAGACAAGTGAATCGATTCAATGAGATCTCTTGTGTTTTGATTTTGTGCTAAAAATTTAACGAAATTACAAAGTTAAATTTGAATTTATGTAGTCTAATGTGACAAAATACTTTGATTAGTATAATTATTTCTTCGAAATGAAAGGAGAACGGATAATGGAAAGGAGATATTCGTTTATTGGTGTGGCTAACATACACGGAAGGCTGTAATTACAAAGAATCTACGGAAGGTACCTTATTGCACTTGGAGGTACGCTACGTACACAATGAACGGTTCAAATAGCATGGTTATGCACCAATCAGATATAAAAGATTCCGAAAATGCTGTTGCACAAAGTACATCTTTCAATCCGGACAGGACTCGTCTGGGTAACTCTAGTACTCGCGACGGCACAGAAGACATACTTGACATCAAAGGGAAGGTAGAGTCGAAATTATTGTCCATGTGGAATAATGTAAAGTTTGGTTGGACTGTTAAATTGAAAACAAACTTTTCAAAGGAGTCACCTGTTTGGCTTTTGGGACGTTGCTATCATCGCAAACTTAGTCCAACTGGCTCCTTGGAATCGTCAACTGAGATTGGGACTGAAGCGACTGTACACCAACCCATGGAACAGATTTATGGAGAGGGTATTGAAGGATTCAAATCTGACTTTATCAGTAGGATCTGGATGACTTACAGAAGAGAATTCCCTACTATGTCTGGTTCCTCTTTCACTACGGACTGTGGCTGGGGATGCATGTTAAGAAGTGGTCAAATGTTACTTGCTCAAGCTCTTGTTTGCCATTTTCTAGGCAGATCTTGGAGATGGTTGCCCGAAAAAGGTATACAGAATGCCAGAGAGTTTCAAGAAGATTGCCTTCATCGCATGATTATAAAATGGTTTGGTGATAAATCTTCAGTAAATAGTCCGTTGTCAATACACCAAATGGTTAGGTTAGGGGAAGCCCTGGGAAAGAAACCGGGTGATTGGTATGGACCTGCCTCTGTGGCTCATTGTTTGAAAGCTGTAATGTCGGCTGCATCTAAAGAAAACTATGAATTTGATAATTTAGAAGTATATGTTGCTCAAGAATCCACTGTGTATATTCAAGATGTGTATTCACAGTGCAGATTACCACATGGAGGTTGGAAATCCTTAATCATGTTGGTCCCTGTCAAGTTGGGGTCGGACAGATTCAACCCCATTTATGGATCTTGCCTCACTTCCCTCCTTACTTTAGATTTTTGCATAGGAGTGATTGGAGGAAGACCAAAACATTCATTATATTTTGTAGGGTACCAAGATGACAGATTGATCCACTTGGATCCACACTACTGCCAAGATATGGTTGATGTATGGCAACCTAACTTTTCATTGCAAACGTTTCACTGCAGATCACCACGGAAAATGCCCCTTAGTAAAATGGATCCCTCATGTTGCATCGGATTTTATCTAGCAACACAACACGACTTTGAGACTTTTATAAATGTTATCAAGTCATTCCTAGTCCCACAAGGTGGATCAACGAACTTTGACTACCCTATCTTTAGCCTAAATAATGGATCTCGTGCTTCTGTAATGGATATACCTAATATTAGATACTCAATTTTTGAAACAGAACAGAATTGGGTTGTTCCAAATATTCAAGATAGTGATACTGATATTGAGTCAGAAGAATTTGTATTAGTTTAGTCTGTATAACGTATTATTGATTTAGGCAACTACTTATTTATGTTTGTAAGTAGCTTATTTATGTTGCTAAAATATATAATTTAGAAGAATGATTTGGTGATTTTATTTCTTTGGTCCTTAAATGACATAGCATAAGAATAATTACGACTATGGAATGGGTAAGTATGTTGGTAATCCATCTAGAAAACATCAATTTTGTAATCTATAATTTAGGGAATTAATACAATTTGTGACTCTTCTAGTGCTTATAAATAATAATATTGCTGCCCCTTTCCAGGAACATTGGTATGTTTGTAATAGTTGCAAATTGTATTGCAGGTTTAATACACTAAAGATTTGTGGCAATATGTTTAAACTACCTGACCATTAATTCCCAGGTATCATGGTTTTAAAATTGTACTATTACATGTTGCATACTACAAATTAATTTCATATCCAGACATTTGTACTAACCAAGTTTGACTTCATACACATCACAGAAAAATGCTCAAGGAAGGGAACACATATATAATTATAATACATAAGTAGTTAATTCATTCAATTTGTGTCTTTTACAGGTGGTGGATGTCTAATAAAATAGTGGACAGCATTGTAGACGAGATGAGGTGCCACGTTATGGAGTGGATGGACTCTGTTAAGCTCATTGCGTGGAGATCCAATGATGATGGGGTCCCCTGTCCCTGTGCCATGTTGCGCCACAGATAGCCCACTGAGAGTATAGCAAGTGTGGTAAATGTCTCTATACCTGGAACAATGGAAACAGTTAAAAACTATTATTATCGTACTAGGAACTTGTATAGCAAACACTATGCAGGACCCAATCTAAATGTTTTTTATTACATTCTGCTGTTATGGTAGTGTTTACAACCCCTGGGGTCATAAGAGGAGTGACAAATAAATATTTCCAACTATGATTGTGTACTATATTCAAAATGAGTTATTTTCAAAGTATGTATGTAAGTACTTTCTTATAACTAACAATTATTTATATAACTATCATAATAGAAATAACTACAAGTACTTCAATTTGCACCTATACTTAACAATTCCAGTCTATTTCACCTTATGTAATGAATAAGGAAACTAGTAAAAAACATTTTAAAGTTATGTGAGGTCACTTCAAAACAGGAAAAGCTTCAATTGGGAAATTTTATAAGGAAAACAAAACTCTTATGATTTATACTGATTCTCTTTATTTTTAATTTGGGTAACACATTATCCCATTAAAAAAGAATCAGGATAAAGAATGCCCACTGATATATTAGCTTGTTCTGTGTTGGCAGAATTCCACAGCAAAGAGCTTCGTACAGTTTTATAGGTAATTCACAAAGTTTATGTCTTGGCACATTACATTAGCATTTCAAATAAGCAAAACATTTCATTATGACGACAAAGAATATTTATTAACACTGAGTGTTGTTGATCTGATTCATAACATATTGTGAAGGTCAGTGATTAAGAGCCAGATCGTGACTAACATGTTAGTAGTAATTGAGTAAATGATAAGAGATTATACTCAACACCAGTTACAACCTCTTCTCACAGTATCCTAACTAAATGAATGTGTAAACATTTAAGTGTAATAACAGATGTTTTAATCAAAAAGCAATAATTTAATTCTAGCAGTTCGACTGCAAGAGAGATAATGATGATGCAGATTTGTACTAAAGCCTAAAATTTTTTTTTTTTTTTTTTTTTATAGCATAGAGTGACGAGACGAGCAGATCATGTGCCTGATGGTAAGCAACATGCCTGCCACATAACAGCACAGTAACACGCAGCTATTGGAACATGATAGTACATAGACAGTAATGTTTGCACATTACTGCTTGGCGGCAGAATATTTGGCAAAGGTGACTCGGGAGGCGGACTCTGCTAAGAGTCCTACCACTACAGAAAATAGTAGTGTGCAGAGTTTATGAGAACAAAATGTGTCCCAAATTGATTTCAATTGGTGGTTGAAACAGGGTGGTAAATTTTCAATCATGTATTACATTTGTTCCAACAAATAGGTGAAGGAAAATAAATGCATTTATCAGTAGCCCAGTCCAAGTCCATTTATTTGATTTAAATTCTATATTTGTATATGTACACTGTACAGGGTTACTGGTTATCAGCCTGCATCCATTCAGAACATTTGTTCTTTGACAAATACTTGTGTGATTAATACAAATATTTGTTGTCTTTTGGTATTTCTGAGTGGATCCATCCCACAAACATATGTCCTTGTCATGGAATCAAACCATCAAGTTATGACTCTGCAGGGTGGTAAACTACCAGCTAATCCACGAGACCAGTCAATTCACAATGAGAATGCATGTACATTTCCAACTTCATGGTAGGTATTATATTATGTGGGCAGATAGTAGAAAACATGAACTTACTTTCCAGGTTTATCAATCAGTCCACCATCACGAGCCTGGCAGCAGATGATTACGTACTCTTGCAGAGCACCTTGATTGAAGAATACGGTTTCTATCAATTCCTTGTTTTCTGTAAGGTTTACAAAAGGACAATTATTTAGCATTCTAAATTTAATTTTTAGGAACATTTGTGTGTACTATTGTGATCTCAGTTATTACTTTTCAGATGAGTGCTAAGACTGATAAGTTTATTGTAATCTAATCTTTTAATTATTCATGTAAATTTTATCTTTTATGCACATCAAGTACTTTTAATATTATGTGTTTTTTTTATTACCTATTGGTGAGTTTCACCCGTGTAGTTCCCAATCCCTTTATGTACCCAGGATAAAAAATACCAACGTGTTATTCCAGATTATTATCTATCTATATACCCTAAATTTAATCCAAATCCCTTCAGTAGCTTTTGTGAGAAAGAATAACAAACATCCATTACAAAATTACACATCCTACTAATATTATAAATGTCAATGTATGGATATTTGGATATTTGTTGCTCCATCACGTCCTAACGTATGAACGGATCGGGCTGAAATTTGGAACACAGATAGATTATAGTCTGCAAGAACACATAGGCTACTTTATATCCCGGAAAAACAACGGGAACGGGAACTTCGCGGGTAACACCGCGGGGCGCTGCTAGTTTATAATATTATTAGAATAGTCATAATATTTTTATTTCAATCATCAGTTAGTTATTTTTACTTGTCTAAGTTTAAATTTTTGGCATACATTAAATTGATTTTAGTTAATTAATGTTCATAGCTGATTATTATAAAATATACACCAAGCAGTATTTCAGCTAGCTATTAATGAAATAGCACATAGCTGAAATATGGCATTGCCTGTGTCAGCTACAGTAAGAATTGAAATAAAAATAAATATGATATATTTTTTGTTAATTACCTTGTTGAGATAGTATTGCACTAATGATAGGGAATGCTGCTCCTTGCCAGAATGAGTAACAGCCATCCACAAGTTTATTTGTCCTTCCTTGAAACCCTCCCTCTAAGCTCATTTGTCGGTTCACACACCATCTTAGAAGAGCATCTACATCACACAGTTGTGTTCTATTCAGTAAGGCGAGGGCTGCAATACCACAGAAAGCATATCCCCCATGAGCCTCCATCCCAGGGCAGCCTGCAAATCCTCCTTCATAAGTCTGACAACTCACTATCCACTCTGCTGTCTTGTCAAATAAAGCATCTGTGTATATGTTGGTTAGTTTTGCAATGCTAATAGCACAGTAAGCTCCTCTAATGTCATGTTCTCCACCTTTATGCAGAGCAAAGGAACCATCTACAGCCCTTACGGTCCATAGGAATTTCTGTAGCGAACTCCTATCCAATGAGTCATATGCTTCGTCTGTTCCGATGATACTGATTGCATTAACTGCAGCATATGTTGTACCTAAATGAGGAAACTGGCTTGGACCACCCCCGTAACCACCCTCTTTATGCTGGCATTGTGATAGAAATTGTACTATGTGAGACAGCGTTTCAGCATCAGGCATGTCATTTAATATCCACAAAGCATGTAAAATCCAATAAATGAGCCATGTCCTACTAGCATCCAGGCATTCATAACTTTTAGGCAGGGTCTTGAGCCAGTTTTTGAGGAATTTGATGTGAGCACTCCTTTTTAACTTTGGCAGCTCGGGATCTAAAGCAGAGTCCTTTTCAAACTGTCTGTACAGTTTTAAAACTGATTCTTCTACCTCTATCTGTAAAATGATGTAATGATTATACTAAGTTATTCAATGCCTTTATTACCATAAAAGACATGTAATTGTCTCACAATCAGTATTCAACAAATAAGATATCCTTATCATATCTCATTGTTCGTTAAAATTATATATTTTTTCATGACTAATCAACTTGTAATAATATACATATTTTAGAAACATTCATTTTACAGTCAGTTTATTACCTGATCACTTGATGACTCCGTAGGTTGACTGTCAAAGTTCAAACGAGCTTCAGCTGCAATTTCACTGTATGAACGTATAAGACTCTCCATTTCTGTATTTGGGGCTAATCTATAGACGTCGATAGTATTATGAGCTCAAAGAAAGGTTACTTTTCTACCCCAGATATGTTTCAGCAATCACCTTTGTTTTAAAAATACTCTTGGCCTTTCAATATTAGGTTACTCTTGACACTAGCAGACACTGTTACGGAATCTGTAAGCAGAAAATAGATATTTGCCACTAAGTTTATCTGAACTATCTAGGTATCGTTCAAATGGTTAGTAGTATCTTTTGTGGTTAAAACGACCGCGATAGTCCTTTTTGTAGGATATGGTGTAGTCAGGATCCATAACAGGCGAGCACGGCTTATTAGAAGTAATAAGTAAGTGGATTGTAACTAAATCACAAAAACATTACTAATATAAATAAACTTACCATGGAAAGATAATGTAACCATACTAGTATACTACCATGCTAAATAACAATCATTTCTTGTAAAACTTGCGTGAGAATTAATCAAAACAAACAAAATATGTCAGATATCAGATATTAATGAGAATAAAATGTCATTGTCAATGTATTCTTTTTTTTTTTAGCAAGCATTAAGAAAGTATCCATTTTTTTTAAAAATCAGACTAAGGTTGCAATAAACGATGGTGTTTTTACATTTTAATTATCTCAAGAAATTATGAAGTTATGAAGCTTTTCTCTCCCATTTCATTTTATAAAGCACGACGCGCAGCCGGCCAGCAGGTCTACTACGAAAACAACCTCCGAATAATCGGATTCGACCTTCCGACCGACAGCTGTCCAATGAGGGAGTTTCCGACGAAACAAAAAATGGTTGTCTGTAAAGTCGGTTTACTGACGATAGTTAAACGTGACAACGTCTTAAGAAATCAGTACGCTGATAGCGCGAGTAGTGATACCGCTCGACTCGGCGGGTGGCGCCCTCAGCGCTCAGCTTCGTCCGCATGGCACTGACGACGAACTAACGGTAACGTTACATGACGTCATGTTTTGCGGGCGTGCAGCCGGCTTCACCGAATTATAAGACGTTATCACGTCAAAATAGTTCCACGCACAATGTCAATGTAACGCCCAATAGCTCAAGACGGTAAGAAATCGGCACGGATACACCTCTAAAAGTTGGAGTCAGTTGGAATTGACTCCTTTTAGCGGAGAACAGACACGCCTGCGTCTTACTCTCGTTGAACTTGACCATTGAAAATGAAAAAAAAACTTTTTTTTAATGTAATCATCTTTAATTTCGTTGCTGTAAGGTACGCACTGACAGAAATAAGTAGGTACATTAATCAGTATTAGTCAGAATTGTTTGGGATAACTATGCCAATACAAAGTTTGTTTTATATAAAAGTAAATGCCACATAAAAATAGGACAAACAATATAATAATTAAGGATATAGATTTATCTAAAGAAAGCACATTACATTTAAGTTAGATTACATCGTTTTGCATATGGGATTTTAGAGATGAGATCTACAATACTTAGAATACAAAGGCACGCAAAACTTACTGACCCCTCGGAAATATACCGTACATATTAATATGTACGGTTTATTTACTTTATACTTCGGTTCTTTTTATACTTCGTGTGATCAATACCACACACGATACACGAACTATAACTGTCAACTGATACACGTTGGCAAAAGACGCGAGACAGGTTAGGAATGATACAAGACTTATTTCTGAGTTTGAGTAGCCTAACATACCGTACTACGAGACCAGGAAACCCTAAAGCGCACTACACATTGAGCCCGCCGGGCCGCCGACATATGTCGGCAACTTTTTGTCGGCTTCACTTATTACATGTCGGAAAATTTCGAGCGTCGCCGGGCAACTGAGCGCAGGCGTACCTAAGCTGCCAACATGTCGGCGGGTAACACGCGCAGGCGCATGTTGCCGACATGATTCTTTTCATACAGGCCGCCTGGTTGTGTCGCCGGGCTTTGTCGGCGGCCCGGCGGGCTCAGTGTGTATTGCGCTTAAGAGTTATAATGGTTTGACCCTAAAATTCCTACAATCCATTTACAGAAGAGATCTTTCAAGTTAGTCTTAGGCATATATAGTCACCATTGAGTCGTCACAATCCTACGACGAACTTATTCGCCCTTTCAGTTCCTTTCTTTTTTATTATATGTTATGTTTTTAATTAATTTAAAGAAACAATTAAAAGGATAACTTATATTTCTTATTTTTATTCTTACAACAGTATTACAAATGTTAACCATAGACTAAAAATAGTACCTATATTTTTACAAGATACTCGGGAATAAGTATAATTAAATAAATCAGTTGGCTATGTATAACCTATCAACACTAGAACCATAGTCTATTATATTTAGTAGATTTCTTTAAACTGTGCTAGAGCGGACAACAGAAAACTAATTCATAAAAAAAAAAAAAATCTTCGAACTAGTTCGAAACGTACACTTGCAAGACCAATCTTTGTAACATTTTCTAAAAACAATGTCCATCCTAAGGTTGCATGGAAGCGATAAGACCACCGATTAGAACACAAGTTTTTATTATTTTTCTTACACTGTACTGTTTTTGTATTGGTGTGCCCTGTATACAAAAAGAAGTATCAATCTATCTATCACTTTTCCCATCTAGGTCGTTTGAAAATTACCAAGTTAAATTTTAGGCCCTAGAAAGAGTGGCAAGGGCTCAGACGAGCACAGGTTCCTTGGTGGAGGTGTAGAGGCTGGCCGCGAACACGATGTCTCGTTTGATAGCAGTGGACGCCTCCATCATCTTGGCCTGCAGCTTCGGGTCTCCGATCGCCACGGCTGCGTCTTTAACGTCTATCAGCAACTGTGGAAAATATAATTATTCGACTGTAAGAATAACATCTCAATATTTAAAAATTATGTATCACAATGTTTGCTTGCATTGAACTCTGCACCAAATCACGAAAGTTGGCATTTAATGGATATATAGGAGGAGGATTTTTACATGACAATATCCAAGGGAAGCGGAAACGGGCCGCTAGTTGATTATAATATGAAAATTCATGTTTACCTTTATGCTAATATTTTAAGGAAATTTGTGTTTTGGAAGGAATGATATCAAAAACGAAAGGACAAATTTTAGAATTTATTTCGTACCCTACCAAGGTTTCATAATCCCAATGCCTCCATTGGATCCGCCCTTGCTGTTAAATATATAAATATTGGTGGACATTACACTCACAACACCATTTGACCCCAAACCAGGGCCGGCTTTAGAGGTGTGGAGGCCCCGGGGCAGAGCTTCGTTGGGGACGTCGAAATATACCCCCCCTCTACCCCTAGGTTAAGATTTCTCAAGTAAAAAAACTCGGACTACAAATGATTTAAAGTTAACGCAAAAAATGTTTACTGTCGAAATTTGTTTTTTTTACCCTGAAGTGTCTGTTGTGGAGGCCCTGGGGCGTATGCCCTGTTTGCCCTCCCCTAAATCCGGCCCTGCCCCAAACTAAGCAACGCTTGTCGCTACTGTAATACCACAGTCTATTAAATCATACAGTAGTTCGACGAAGCCGTCTAGACGGGGAATCGTGCGGGGCGTACGGGATCAGACGCGGTCTGATCAGCGATAGTTTATAATTGCGACAACCCTACCCGTGTCTAGACATGTTTATCCCAAGGTCAAAGGCGATGAACTACTGGTAGTATTTCTTTATACTGTGCTTGTACTATGACTGCCAGATAGCTGAGACATCACTCATATAGTTTTATATACATACTTCCAAATAAATTAACGTGGCCAAGTGCGAGTGGGATTCCCGAACGGAACCCTACCATTTGTAAATAAACGGCGAAAACCTCTGGCTGTAGTTGAATTCCGTATACCTAAACCGTTGCAGTTTCCACTGGCAGGGTGGCAAGCTTTCATGCATTATTTTTTAATTTTGATTTTACATTACGACGAGTCGCTTGCGTGTTTTAGTGTACTAGTGGCGCCATCTAGTTTATTTGGAACGGACTAATCGAGCAAGAAACGTTAAAAAATCAAGTTTGTTGTATGGGAGCCCCCCTTAAATATTTATTTTATTTTATTTTTAGTATTTGTTGTTATAGCGGCAATAGAAATACATCATCTGTGAAAATTTCAACTGTCTAGTTATCACCGTTCTTGAGATACAGCCTGGTGACAGACGGACAGCCAAGTCGCAGTAATAGGGTTCCGTTTTTACACCTTGGGTACGGAACCCTAAAAAGCGTGTAACGTAAAGTTGTTTTTAGATATAATTCCGATTACCTCGTGCAGTTGTTGTATGCAGCGCACGATGATGCCCTCCTGCACGTCGGTGAGGTCCATGATCTCTGCGAAGGGCTTCTCCAGCGCCCACTCGTACACCACGCGCACCAGCCCGAAGTTCAGACGCTCCTGCTGACCTTCGAACTGGCTCACCTACACAACATAACATACTTTATGTACATGTCATCCGATCAAAAGGGTACAGGTATAAATTAAATGAACAAATATCTTACAAAATTTTAGTTCATACGTTTTCTTGCAAGTAAATTTAATACTTTGTTAATCTAAGATTCCTGAAACAGCTATCAAATTAGCCTTTAACTTGAAAAATTGTTTTCATTTACAAGTATTTTCCACTGGGTGACATTCGAACACAATCTACGACTCGCTAACATCGATGTCTAGTGACTTAGGCCAATCAAGTCAAATTTCTAGTATTATTTGACAAGATATACTAGAACATACATTTTAAAATATTGCAATGCATAGACAGTCAGGAATAGGCATAAAGAAAAAAAAATAGTCTGTTAGTTAAATTATTAAAAATATTGTACACGTATTTTTTCTTTTACAGAAAATAGAACGCTTAGAAGTTTCGAGTGACACCACTTCATTGTACATTGTTGTGTTTATGGAGACATCACGTCACAACCCCTCACTCCGGAAATTTGATAATCTGTATCTTCGATCTGTCGATTTTTAGTAATTTGGTAAAATAAAAAATACGTGTGTATTTTTCATTATCTACCTGACGGACTAATTAGAACGGTATATTTTTGATCCCGTCATTCGTTCCAATTCCTAAATAAACAGGTATAGTTACCTACTACGGAGCATGATACCACAGTCTATTAAATCATACAGTCGTTCGACGAAGCCGTCTAGACGGGGCCATAGTGAGGGGCGTCGGGGGTGTGACGCGGGAAGCGCGCTCCTGCATTGCCTACATTACAATGTTAGTGTTGTAGGAGCGCAGCTCAGGGCTGACGTCTTCCATTCGTTTTTATAAAATATTTGAATAAGCATTTTTGTTTGCGACAACGTGTTTAGACACGGGTAGGGTTAATAATGGGCCGATAATGTCTAGACATTATCGGTGTTTCTCCCAAGATCAAAGGCAATGAACTATTGGTAGTATTTCTTTATACTGTGATGATACAAAGAAGTACACAATGAGCACAATAGTTAACTGCCTGAACGGAAATCGGACCTCACCATATATTTAGCTTCAATGGTGCTAAGTTCCGAATCAATAATCTCGATAGCCTTTACGCCCTCGGCAAGCTTGTCGGGGAGCGACGACGTTTCGACGTCCGTCTTCGCTTGGAACACGAAACAGCTGAGCAGTGCCGCGATCTCTGCCGGGTTCTTGTCCGTGAACACGTTTCGGAACACTAGCTCTGCTAAGATGAGCTCGTTGGTGCCCATTCCACATGCAACACGACCTGTAAATAAAAAAATAAAGATAGGTACCCAGATTGTCTATTTGTACAACCCAATGAGATACTCTATTTGTACAACCCAATCAATATGACAAATAAATAAGTATTTGTTTAAAGTAGGTAATTACGAATATGATATGAATGATTCATTAATTTGGCTTAAAACTCGTAAGTATTAAGCCAAATTAATGAATACATTTTGATTTCTATTTAATGATTGAAATAGCTATCAGCCTTAAGTCCATTATTTGGCTAGCTTTAAATACACATATTGAAACAACTTTTAGATTACTGTTATTTGGTGTGTAGCCCAATTAGTGAATTAATTTTGATTTTAATTTAATGAATGAAATCGCTATCAGCGATAATTCCAATATTTGGCTAGCTTTAAGTACAAAAATTGGAACAATTTGTAGATTTTAATTTGGTGTGTTACAGAAAGTGCATTTATTATTATTATTACTTATCCTACTAATATTAAAAATGCGAAAGTTTGGAAGTTTGTTGGTCAATCACGTCGGAATGGTTTATTGGAACACAGGCCTTGAATAGGCTTTTTATTGCAGGAAAATTATGCGAAAAGGAACTACATAGGTACAATCGCATGGCGGTGCTAGTCGAAAATATAAGGCTAAAAACAAAATTAAAACAATAATTACCTTTAAGAATAACACTATCATTGTCATCGATATAGTTGAGTTCCCTCAACACAAGCCTCCTCCTCTGGTAGTCGGGGTAGAGCGCGAGATTCTCGAACGACAGCAGCCTCTTGTACTTGTCTCGCTTCCTCTCCGTCTGTTTCCGTTCGTAAACTATGGCGAATTCAGTCTTGAAATTGGCAATTTCTGTTGACTTCTTTTGAGCTTCGAGCTCGCTCTGTAAATAGTTTTTAAAGATTCATCAGACAAGTTGGCATAATTATTCAATTTACAATATGATAACATAAAAAAATAATAAGATAATATTCCTCGTTAATAAGGAAAATCAAAGCGGTTGCATGGTAGATAACCCTTTTAGCGATAAGACCTCCAATTGAAATTCTTAGATATTAGTACGTTTTCTTTTTTAATTAATTTGTATTCTGTACTTATGGCTTTTCTGTATTGTATAAAGGATATTTCTGCCGTCCGCAAACTACAATGCCGTTAAGTACCAAAACGTAGTTTCGAGATATCTCAGGAAAACTGTTTCTAAATTTTAAAATTATGCCATTTGATAAGTGGAATACATATTTCCATAATTTTGATACCTTTATATAGAGCTGAGAAAATACTTTAAAATGATAGTATTTTCAAGATATTAAGGTGTGCGAAATAAGAGTTATAAGCGTTTTTGCATTCTAGTCTTGTAATTTTGTCTTAAAATCTTTTCAAAATCACCACTAAAATGCCGTTATGTATAGTTTAACGGCATTTTAGCGTAATATTTTCTTTAATTTCATTGGATGGTACTTGACTATAGAATTTGAAATCATTCCAAAACTAAAATGCCGTTATATAATGAAACATCCAAGATTACAATGCGGTTAAAGTCATTTAACCGCATTTAAAACTAGCAAACTTCATAAATTTGTTTTAATCGGTTATTTCAGAGCATTTTACAACACTAAAATGCGATTAAATGCAAAACCTTTACCTTTAACTGCAATTAAGCTAAGCATGACTCACAAGATATTTAAGAAAATAAGTACATTAAAAGTGATGATTTATGTGAAATAAGTGAACAAAAAATGACATTAAAAACTAGATATTTATTGCCATTAAAAAATAACAAACAGCATTTTTTGTTAATCTTTTTCGAATACAAGCCTAAGTATTATATTTATTGCCCTTAATTACAACAGATTTTCAAGAATCTACAATAGAGATCAATTGTTTTTGTTTTATTTTTGTCACAATCACTTAAACTTTTGGATAAATATTTCTACAAAATAATTAATAATACCTAAGACTCAAATATTTTTCTTGAGTCTAAATATTGCTATACTAGCATTATCATTCTTTGTCGTCGGTCGACAAGTTCTTCCAAAACAATAGCTTATGTGTTGGCGCTATGTTGCTCTATGAATTGAACTAAATTAATCTTCCGCTTGGTATTTCTGCATTTTGCTTTTGACTTGAAACGAAGTTTTATAATTTCTGGTATTTTAAGTGTTTGCCATGAATTGAACTAAATTAATCTTCCGCTTGGTATTTCTGCATTTTGCTTTTGACTTGAAACGAAGTTTTATAATTTCTGGTATTTTAAGTGTTTGCCATTGAAGAAAGCAAAATAATATAAATAATCTTTCTAGCAATAATTTTTGTACCTACAAGCTATCACAATAAAACTCAAAATCAGAGTAAATCCATATGTGCGACATATTTTTGAGATTAACTCAGGGGCTTAATTTGAATTCTTCTTTCTGAAGCGTAATTTGGCACAATGACGAAATTGTTTGGTGCTATAAACTTCATATTTACTTTTGAGTTGCTAACTCATACTGTCTCATCAAAATGGTCAAAATCATATAACTTACCTTTATTGCATTTCTAACTTTAGGTACTTTATGATCTTCTTGTTCGCAACTCATGAAACTGTGTTCAGATTTGAAATAATAAAGCGTAATTTGTTATATGCAGATGATTTTGCTTTAGTAAATAAATACATTTAGTAAATAAATGACACTGAGAAGAAGTGAACATAATAGTCAATTTTATTTTGTGCACTGCAACTGCATTGCACTGTTAACAACCCAATTGTATACATCAGATCTTTCTCTTTGATTCAGTCATAACTTTTATTTTCCAAACTGTCAACTGCTTTGTGGTCGTTGCATAAACATTAAAGTAGACAGGTTCTGATATTCACCAATTTCTATCATGTGTCTCCGCGTTTGATAGAGAGATGGAAACACTGACAGTTATTTGAGGTTCATTAATTGAGCTTCTACGCTTTTCCAACCAGCCTTTGGTTTGTTTTTCTGTATTCTGTATAACGGCATTGACAATGTTTTATACAACGTTAAATGGTACCGTTGTTAAGCTAGTTTTCTGTAGGTATTTATTAATGATGTTGTGGTTCTTAAAGTCAGACTTATGGTTACGTTTAGACTTATGCTTAATGGATTTCTTGAAAATAGTTACTTAAATTTTCACTTGAATCAGCTATCTTAAAATCTTTATAACGTGCAGGTCATCTGAATTGAAATCACACTGTAAACTTGATTGTGGAGTTTAAAACTTCAACAGATACGGTATGGTGCTATCATCATCTGGCTGTAATATTTTATGTTAACTCTTCAAACTGAATGTTTGTTTTGATGATTTTGTAGAGAATTACTCTACTTTCCTTGTAAGTCTGTTAAAACCTGATAAAGTTTCATTAGATAGATTTGTGATTTCATTAAAATCTAAAGAAAGACGAGTACTGTAACATAATTTATACGTCCCAAAATGTATCAATGACACTGGAAGAGTCGTAACAAGATGTAACATAAGGATCATTTCCGTTTTTTTTCTATACAAGATCTAGTTTGACTCATCTAGATGTGTTTTAAGCCATCGTCACAAGTTGGAGGGAACGAAAGCATCTTATTCATCTGCAGTTGATTTCCTTCTCATACAATCGTACTGCATACGCAAGAACCTGTAACGGCATTTTAGTTAAGTAATGTGGCATAGCTGCGTTTTAGTCTAGTATTGTAAAAAATAAATAATGTATATCATATAGTTAAGGTAGCTTTGTGATATTTTTTGTTTTAAGTTTACAAAATTGCATACGTATTTACTAGTCTAAAAAGCCGTTAAGTATGTTTAACTGCATTTTTGTGTTGTATTCAAGCATAACGGCTTTATAGCGTTGGACAAATACAATATAAATTATAAATGAAGCTTTGTTTAAAAACATTTAAGTGCTTTAACGGCACTATAGCGTACAAAAGTCAGTTAACGGCAATTAAGTAATGGAAAATCAAAGAAAATTTCAGCCAAAGGTAACGTTAAAATACTTTAGCGGCTTTTTAGGTACGTAATAAGTATTGTTATTTAACTGCGTTTTAGCGTTGGAACCATACAAAATAAAATGACTTAACGGCATTTTTAGTTTTGGTATCTTAAAAATTAACATACCTAGAAAAACACGGGTTACACAGATCGATAGATATTTTTTTTCTGATTGTAGTGCCATTTAAATGTCCAAATCGACCCGATGTTAGATAACGGCATTTAAGCTTGCGGACGGCAGATTTAAAATTTTGCCGTAGATTGTATGCCAGTCCAAAGTTATAGTACATCGTCCATTCGATCACGACCTGTCAGAGCCGCCTTCTCTGAGCGGTCGGACGTTAGACAATAACACATAGTAACAATTTTATTGCATACGTACGTACGCACGTTTATGCATACGTTTTCGGATACATTTCGAAGATTGAAAACTGATCTGCATGACCTTGTCCTTTTTTCTATCAGACTGCCCGTAGTTCGAAAAAGCGACACCCACGTCAAAGTTCGAAACACTCGAACGAAGAGGTTTGACTCTATTTTTGTGATTTAAACGTCTAGGCTGTGGAATGCGTTGCCTGAGTGGGGTTTTTTTGATAGTTACAATCTTGGTGTCTTCAAATCGAGAGTGAATTGTGGATGCTCCATCGTGATCCACATCGTCGTTTAGCATCAGTCGAGATACCGGTCAAGTGTAAACCTATAATAATAGTTTAAAAATGTGGCCAAGTCAGTTGAAGCACAAACACTATTCAATTATAACCTCCAGAAACGTTTAATTAATTACCTCACACTTCTTCATAGCGTCGAGCGACTGTAATATCTCCCCCGTGGTGATAGAGAGGGACTGCGTGAGGCTCACTCGCTCCAGCACGGTGGCGCCGGTGCGCACCGCGTGCGAGAGGCGAGACAGCTCCTGAACTGCGCTCGCGCAGCTCGATCCTATCGGTGCGTCTTTGAATCTGGAATACGAAAGAAAATTAGGAACGGAACGAAAAGTTCCTTATGGTTTGGTGGAGATAGAAATTTTGCTGAGCGACCGAACTGAAAAAAAAAATGTAAGACTTAAACCGTAAGAAAAATATATAACGGAAGTGACGCGTAAAAACTGTCCACGACCAGTGTTGCCAAACTTATTTTTCAGATGATCGTAGTACCAAAAATAATCAATTTCAGATAATCGTAGTACCATAGATAATAAAATAAAGCATTTTTTTTTGCAAATTGTGTTGCTTCTACATTAACCGAAGGAATGTTCCTACGTGTGATGAGGCACCAGTCATCACACCACATCTTTTTTTTTAAACGGCTTTACGGTATATGGCCTTACGTGGCCACGTGGCTTATACTGCTTGCCGAAGTTTAGAGTACCGCTGGGTTCTACTAATCAATCTTACCGTACTCAAGGAATACTACAATTAGTACGACGACTACCTCAACGGGACACAGGAGCGGTCGCAGCTTTAAATTTGCGGGGAGGGGTTAACCATTAGAACGATATGTATTTGTACGTCGATAAAAAATACTTTACTAGTAGTGCCCCCAGATTTTACCCGTGTAGTTGCTGTTCCAGTCTTTTTTCCCGTAGTAAAAAAAAGATTATGTGTTATACGAAATTTTGTATTTTTTTCAAATTAACGTATACGAATTTTTGGGTCATGTAAGTATCTACTGCGTGCTCAAAAAGAGTTACATTTATGAGCAAAACTTACCGTGGCATCTGTCGTTTCTCCCAATCTTGAATAATAATCTTCTCGTCGAACTTGAGATTCATTTTAGTGATGGCGACAACGTGTTTAGGCGCGATACAGACTATCGTGTGGTCCATCGTGGTCTCGTCGGTGCCCACGTGGTCGTACGCAGCGGAGAAACCGACTATCCTGTACCAGTTCTCGTCTACGTCGAAATTGTACTTTGTTGTGTCTTTTTCAACTGTGTTCAGGACTAGAACTTTGTATGGCGTCTGTCGAGGACCTGGAAAGCAATTTTTAAATTTACAAATCATCAATCGATTCTTTGAATTTCTTATAACATTCACCCTAGACTTTGGGTTTTGCATATTACTGCCTGGCGGTAGAAAGAGTTTAAAGGGCGTTTTGACAAAAATGTATACCCCTTTTCTCACTTTAATAATTCCGAAACATTCCATGTTGTAACCGGATTTTATACCAGTATTAAAGATAAAGATAATTTATTAACATAACACAAGGAATGGTACATACAATTTATACATATGTGAAGATGAGACACAATCAATCGGTTACTTAGTGTACACAAGTGAGGATTGTTAACGAACCCTAAACTAAGCACAAGGCTTGTGTCTTAGGGCTCGAGCGCGCGAGTGCCAAGTTAAATATGTATGTTTCCTGTATGTCAAGTAAACGTATAGTATTGTTTTACAGTAGTAACATTTGTTTCGAAACAAACATTTAGACAGATGTTTGTAACATTTGTTTCAAACCAAATGTTACAGCTGTTTAAAGAAGTTATCACTTCAAAAAGTTGTCTCATACTACGCAATTTCTCGTTCTAGTTCTGAAAGTTCATACAGTTTTTTGCGCAAATTGAAACTAAGCATATTCCCAAAACATATGGGTAAAATATAATGTGTCTCATAATACCAAAAGTGTCTCACCACTGCCATTCAAATACACCGCAAGCTGATTGACATACGGTCCACAGGACACTATCAACACCTTTCCTGGGACCAATTCCTTCGCAACTTTGGACTGTGTGAGTAATATCGGCATTATATCGTTGAGTACGTCGATATAACCCGCCGCGGTGTCATAGAACGTCGCCAACGGGGCCAGGTGCGACGCTAGAGGTGTACTGCATTTCTCCGAGTATTCTTTCTCGGCCGCTAGCAATTGCTTCCTATAGTTGTCGGCTTGCACGATTTGATTGAACTCTCTGAATGAACGCTGCATCATACCTTCGACTGATACTGTTTCAGCACTGGGAAAGGAAACATCAATTTATTTTTGTTATTTGAACACTGTTATCGTCGCTATACTTTCATGTAGGTATATGTTTCTATGTATAATGAGTATGATTGACAATCACATAAATGGGTTACCGATTTCCATATTATTGTGTAGTTTCGGGCTAGATAGTGTGAGGAATCCCAGTGATCGGCTCAACAGACGAAATCGGACTGGCGTTGGAATTAGGTTGAAAATGTTCCCTATTTTTCTTTTCTTATCCTAATCCCGAAATATTTGTTAAAAAAAAGAATTCAACTGACAAAGGAGTCGGTGGAGTGGCTAATTTTAAAATCATTTAATAAATATTTATGTAATGTGTCAGTAAACTTACCGCAACAAGCTCAATATCATGGCGTATGTGAGACGGAACTGAGACGAGAGTTTCTGCGGCGTACCCATCATCATTCCCTTCAAGCTGACAAGGTCTGGCACCTCGTCCTTGCACAGAATTATCACAGTACCGGTGTCGTCCAAACCTGAGAAGAGAGAGATGTGCTGTAATTCATGATTACTTGGTAATTATGGTATATTTATATTAAGGAACCTATAAAGAAAGATGTAGTTTTAAAACTTTCGCGATTTGAAATCAAACGATTTAAATCGCGATTAAGCCTTGTTTTCACCATATTTATAGTGATTGTCGCTTTTCTTTCTTGCTTGTTATATGTCCAAAATGCTCAAGGACACGTTATAGGTAGATGGTAGAGAGTCGTGTCTTGATCTGCTGAAGTACCGAATATTGGTCCGACACTCTGTCCAAGGTATTCTGAGAATACTTCTCCAACACCACATCTCAAAGGCATCATTCCGCCCACAATCTACTGGTTTAAGCGTCCATAGCTCCATAGAGAATAGGAAAGATTACCTCGGACGGGCTACATCGGACCGGAGCAGTCGCCAGTCGCTACTGTAATACCACAGTCTATTAAATCATACAGTCATTCAACGAAGCCGTCTACTAGTAGTATTTCTTTATATTGTGGTAATGCTGTGGAAAAGATTTGTAAGATTCAAGCGTACCTCTCCGTCCGGCGCGCCCCGCCATCTGTATATACTCTGCGGGGGCGAGCGTTCGCTGCTGCAACCCGTCGAACTTGGTGATCTTGTCGAACACGACGGTGCGGGCTGGCATGTTCACGCCCATTGCGAACGTCTCCGTTGCGAATAGGATTTTCACCTAAAATGTATAAATAAATAAATATTGGTAGACAATTCACACACAACACCATCTGACCCCAAACTCAGCAAAACTTGTACTATGGCGGCCAGATAGCTAATATAACACTTATACCTACAGTTAAATTATACTAGTTAGTTAGCTATACTATTTTTTAGTGTCTCGTATGATTTATTCATAAATATTTGTAAATTATTATTTTGCATGCCGAAAGGTGGAACATGGAGGTCTTCATTTTACATGTATATTTGTAAATGTGTTATAATATCTTTGTATACCCATATACGCAAATAAATGAAATGAAATGAAAATACTAGCTAGTTAGTTATAGGTACAGTTAGTTATACTAGTTTTAAATACATACTTGTTATACATAGTAACACTACTGTACTGTGTCTGGGCAGTACAAATATTTAAATTCATCACACAAATATTTGCACTGGGTGGGAATCGAACCCACGATCCTCGGCTTTGCAGGCAGAGTAACTACCTACTAAGCGACGAGGCCAGTCGATACATGATAATTTTGTAGTAACATAACGCTAGACGTTAGAATCCCGGACATGACAAACACGATCGATGTGAATCACTGGCAAAACTGGAATCCATGATGTGTGATTTTGTGATCTGGCGAATGAATATGTTGTGGTAAAACAACATAGATGCAACCAGGGGGTCTACCACCGAACGAAAACTATATTAGCTTTGATGTTTCTCTCTCTTTTCGTTTGAAATGATAGAGATGGCAATAGCAAAGCCAAAGTCGATTTAGTTAAGCGGTAGAAGGCTAGGCCTTTTTTTGTCAATTGTTTTTGGGGGCACGTTAATTCTCGAAAGTTGTGAGTCTATAATTTATTGGAGAACTGACTGGCCACCGGTGCGTCTTTAGAAGTACAGTGTGCCTCCATAAAAAAGCCCTAGATGAAACATATAATTTTATATCGACTGTAGGTACTTACAAAACCGGACTGAAACAGAATCTCGACGATTTCCTTGAGTAATGGCAGAATACCGCTGTGATGAATTCCGATTCCGTTTTCCAATACTCTTTGCAGTCTTATTACCTGGAAAAGTGTTCATTTAATTACATTTTGTCGAGAGATAAGTAGATTTCTCGATGACTTTCAAAAGTTCTGTAATATTACGAGTGTAGCTATTAGTAGTATAGTTGTCAAAATATAAAAGACCCGTTTGGATATTTGAGAAAGACCCTAGATGTAACTTGGAACGTAACTGAAAAAGAAAATGCATTCTGAAAATTGACTTACTTACAGTTGTCTTAAACTTACTTGAGGTAGCCTACGGTCAGGCTCTTTCAGTCTTTGAAGGCATCTTTGGAAGAATGATTTGATATGGCTTTTCTCTTTAGCAGTGGTCAGATCTACGGACATCAAATTTTCAGCGTTTTGATCACACCTGTGAAGATTAAATCGTTACAACTCCCATGGAATAGCAATAATTGTGGTAAGAATTAAATTTCAAATGCTGTTCATGGTAGTCATGGTGATGTTCTAGACTTTTCAAGAGTTTCTCGAACAAGGAAGAAACTTACCTGTTACGAGACAGTGTGAAAGCTACTACGGGGAGCTTGTCCTTCTGTTTCAAATGATCGATGAATGCGACCCACATGGTTTGTTCAGCTTTTGGATTCATGAAATTTTTTCCACCTGAATAAAGGAAAATTCGAAATGGTAATTACTTCCTTTTTAATTGTTCTACTTTGGGACTTTTTTATTTCAATATTTGCCTGTAGCTACCCTACAGGCTCCAGGGTTCTTAATCTTTTAACATACAATAATAAATCTTGGATTAGGAGAAGACTTTATAATAGACTAAAATACAAACTACCATTACGCCAGTCATCATAGATGTTGATTCGTTGAGAACAGTAAGTATATTAAATACTTTCCAGTATAGTTTATGTATGCTTTCAGGTACGTTCTACGTATGTCTGTAAGTATGGTTAGTTAATAAGTTATGGTTAGTTAATAAGTTGAGGTTAGTGGTGTACTGTATTTACTCTAGCACAAAGTTTGGTAGGCAGTATAAATAAATAAAAAAAATCCAAAAACTTAATTCTCTAATTACCTAGGTCCTAGTTTAATGACGAATTATTTGTCATGTAAAACATGCTGCACATTTTTCTTAAACAAGTTTACATGTTTTACCTTTAGGTCCAAAGTTCTTTTTGTAGTCATTTTCTCTTGATTTTTTCGCTGCTGCGGCTTCGTTGTACCCCCTCAGTTGAAAGTTGCTTTCTTGATCTATTACCAAGAACCTTTCATGCTTCGATTTACCACCCGTGCCTAGGTAAAAAAATTGATTTACTTTACAAGGATTGCTGAAATTCATTCAATAAAAATGTCAATCTCAACTGAAGAGATTCTCCATTATGTTATTATTTTTAGTGTATAGTGTTTTAATCTATTACCTGTGTATAAATAATGACAAAGAGGCACCGGTCGTTTAGGCGTGGACACGACATACACCTTTCGCTTCTTAGTCCGTCCGACCCAGTCCGCGAATTGGAGCGTGTTCGGTACAGTCGCACTTAGCATCACGATGCTCACATGCGCCGGCAAAAGGATCAACACTTCCTCCCACACGTATCCTCGCTGGAAACCAAATTAAACAAAGATAAAAGTTTAAATCTACACAGGTAGCAACTACGGGACCGTTCAAGTATTACGTAAGCATTATAGTGGGGCGGGGGTTTTATGCTTTGCTTAATTTTGATGACAGGTTGGGTCTAGATGGCAATTACGTCAGCAATAGTTATTCATTTTTACACAGATGTCAACCCATTTATTGTTTATACTTGAAAATGAAACTCATTTTCGTTCAGGGGAATGAGTAATAATATAGGGGATCAGGATCAGGGGAATAGGAATAGGTTACGTAAGCATGAGAAGGGGGGGGGGGAGTAAGAGTTTTTCTTACTTTGATGACAAGAGGAGGGGGGGGGGGGGGTCAATAATTGTAATAAATCTGCTTACGTAATACTTGAACGGTCCCTTCTCTCAATGAACAAGATGGGCATTAAATATCACAACAGGGTGGTAAATATCGGCCGGTAAACATCGCGGTGCGGCGGCGGAGGCTCTTAGCCGGGGGGAAGCAACTTTCGGAAAAATCGGTTGACTTGATGAAGTTCACTAGGAACAAACCCTGGATTTTTATATATACTCGTATTACTAGGTGCACCCGTGGTTTTATGCTCATAGTTCACATTCCCGTTATATTCGCTCTATGAAAAGTAGCCTAGGTGTTCTTCCAGACTGTAATCTAAATGACTTCCAAATTTCAATCCAATCCGGTCACACGTTCCGTCATGTTTGAGCAACATACATCCAAAATTTCGCATCCTATTAATATGTCAAAAGTCAATGTTTAGATGTTTGTTGCCCAATCACGTTGTAACCTTGTAACGTATGAACGGATTGGGCCGAATTGAACAACGATAGATTATAGTCCGGAAGAACACATAGTTTACTTTTTATCCCGGAAAATCAGCGGGAACCGGAACTACGCAGATAAAACCACGGGGCGCTGGCAGTTTACAATATTAGTAGGAAGTAGAAAATACTAATAATATGGATAATTACCTCAGCATTGTTGATGTAGTGCACCTCATCGAATATAACGAACTCGAGGTCCCTTGTGACGTCGGAGCCGCAGTAGAGCATGGACCGTAGGATCTCCGTGGTCATCACGAGACAGGAGGCCTTCGCGTTGATCTGCAAGTCGCCGGTCAGGAGACCCACCTCACCGAACATCTTGTTGAAATCGTTGTACTTCTGGTTGGAGAGGGCTTTGATCGGCGACGTGTATATTGCCCTGTGGGGTTTACATTTTTTGAAGAGAAAAATAACCTTCATTAATCGCTTTGGTTCTTTTGGAGATGGAAAAAAATAGTTGATTTCGTGACACTGTTAAGGTGCAAGTTCGCGCTGAGACCCCGACAGGCACTTGACATTACAGAATTGTATGGGCGCCAGTTCGCGTCGAGACTGTGACACATGTCTTTTTTAGGGTTCCGTACCCAAAGGGTAAAAACGGAACCCTATTACTGAAACTTGGCTGTCGCACGACGAGTCGCAATCATTACCTAGCAGTGCCCTGCGCTCATCACTTAGAGACATAAGACGATTTATCTGTATGTCCAGTAATTTATCTGGAAACTTTGCCCTTCAAACCGAAACACAGTGATGTTTGAAGGGTACTATTTACCATCAAGTGGGCCATTTTTAATACTTTATCTATTTGAAAGGTATAGGCCTACTGTCCACGCACGCGTCTTTTGTCGAATGCATGCATCCTACAAATGTCGGTAGGCGATTTTTGCATCTTTTCTATGTCCACGCTGCTGCATTTGCATGATGCAAATAGCCATGCCATGCTCAGTATTGCTATTTTTACCCGACTGCGCGACGCAAAGGAGTGGTAATGTGTTTAACAGTCTATGTATGTATGTATGTTTGTATGTATGTATGTTTGTATGTTCCTTTGAAGCACTATACAGACCAAACGCCTGGGCCGATTTTTATGATTCACACGTCAATCGATTCCTCTTAATCTGGCGAGTGACACTAAAGACATGACATTAGTGTAAGTCCAATATGGCGGATTCAGGACGCCATATTGTCCAAATTAAAAAAATGAAAATCACCAAAATATGTCAAGAGGGGTATCGTTGAATAGGTATTTAAAAATAATATTTAGCTTTGTCTCAATGTTTTTCGATTTGACTGACCGTTTAGGATGTATATCGATTTAAAGTTGAGTAACAACCATTCTCACATTTATAGGTTTTTAGGTAGCAGAAAACTTCGTTAAACTAACTGTACGTGTGAATGTGGATGGACATTATATACTAATCTATCTAATAGGCATCGATATAAATCAATTGATGTGCCCTGAGCACCTTGAAATTGGTCATAAACTGCGTCTCTGTATGTATCGTAAGTGGTTTACAAACAACCAATCTACTTGACCCTTATAATCGCTAGCGGCGAGATTTGCTGTGGTTCTACTTATTTCGGTTGTTGACACCGAATAATGATAGGTAAAACGACCGGCGTCCACCGCGTCCTGCAACCGACTAGAACGGAAAGAGTGAGCTCACTCTTCCCAACGTTGACATGATTGCATGCGCCGTGAAGTTTGGGATGGGGCCCATCTTGGGTTCTACGATCTATGCTAGTAGGTATATTGGACTACCGTCTTTCGTACGTGCAGGCAATGTATTTACGCATACCCTACTGCCCCGCTCGGGAGACACAGCCGAGTTATGTTGCACTCTATATCATGTATGGATATGGTGCCCCTATCTACTAATAAACCTCCATGGGGTTTCAACTCTGCCGCTGATAGTGGTAACACGGAACCGCTCTCGGATTGCTCCGCCTCGGTCGCCCATCTCCAACTTCAAACGATTTAGTAGGTACTCAACGTCAATCGAAAACCTATACTAACACAAAACTATAAATATGAATTACATGCAGTAGAAAATCCTACATATTATATCAGTAGAAATGAAGACATTTGGTCAACTACCAAAAGATGCATATTATTATGTTGAGCATATTAACATTCACAACATTGTTCTTAACTAAAAAGTATGAAATAAAAAAATATAATTTATAAACTCAAAAACCCGACTTCGTAAAAAGTGAACCAAATTACGTACTCGCATACTAAAAAAAACTGAAAAGAATAAAACAAGCATTTAGATTTCTGGTGGTCTAGAATTCTATAATATGTTATTGTATTAATACTATTGAAATATATACAATATTTTCTAATAAAATAACATTACAACTGAACAGTCGGGATCCATTGAACAAATACAAATACAAATACAAATTGTTTATTTCAATAAAATAGGTACATTTTACAATTATATTCCTAATATCCCAAACTAGGTGTATAGCACACCTGTATTTTGGGTATTAGTCCTATTCGTTTTTACATCAATTCATGTACATACATTACAGAAAAAAAACATACATAAGAAATTTAAAAATTCATGTCAATCAGTTATGATATATATTAATAAAGAAAGCTTAAAATTTTATTAATATCATTGTGTAAATATAAAATTAACATTATAACTCACAAGCAGCAAAATCAATATTAGCATTAAAAGTAAAAACAAAATTAAAAAGTAAAATCAAGCATTACATTATTAGCATTGCAATAAAATAAAAATCAGCATTAAAATCAAAAATTTACATTAAAACAAAAGCCCAAAATCAAGATTAAATTTCAAAAATCAAGATAAAAACCAGAGTCAAAGTCAACATCAAAATTACAATTTCAAAATCAGGATAAAAATAGAATCATAATCAGTGTAAAAATCAGTTCAATACTCAAAAAATAAATTAGATTATAATTAAAGGCAGAACCAATGTTGGGTCAGAAACTTAAATTTAATTAGAATTAAATAGGATTATTATTTGAAGAATGTATTAGTGTAAGTTTGTAAGCACCCATTGCGTTTGTGTTTGAGTCAGTGTGTGTGTCTATATGTATGTATTTTAGGGTGGGTGTGCGTGTGTAAGTGAGGGTGTGCATGTGTAAGTGAATGTGTGAGAGGGTGTGTATGTGTGTGTGTGATTGAGATGCCATGTGGTTATTGGAGTATAAGTTCATGTTATGACGCGATTGTAAGTAGTTTTTCAGTGTCTTTGTAGGTTAAATTCATCAACCATTTGTCTAGCGTATCCTTGCAGTTTATTTGATTCAGATTGTAAATGTTTAACGATTTGTTCACTTTGTTATATAAACGAGCGCTAACCGCATCAAAATGCCTGTTGGCAAGGGCTGTTCGTGTGCGACTTATAGGGCACACAGAGTAGTTCCTGCGCTTGCTGGACGGATAATACGAGAGTGTCGCGTGTTTTCGGAGTAGCACCTGTTTTATGTAGAGCTGTCTGACCGTGAGAACAGCGCAGTTTTTATACAGCTGTGTTGTAGGATATCTACGCGGTTTACCAGTCATCACCTTTAGGACTGCTCTCTGTGCTCTTTCCAGAGACAGCATATTTGTAGTGTAGGTGCCACCCCAGGCCGTAATACAGTAGGACAATACCGATTGTGCAAGAGCATAATACACCGTTTTAAGAAGTTCCAGTGACGCCGCCGTTCTCAGCCTTTTAAACACAAACAAGAGCTTCCTAGTACGGGAGATAAGATTACGCAAATGAAAACTCCAACTCAGGGTGTCGTCTATCGTCACTCCCAGGTATTTGGCATGTGAGGCACGTGAGAGTTCCCGGCATGTACAGTCGTCGTACCCTTGACCACAAGTGTGAGCCGTAATCCTAACAGAGCCGACTGGTGGCCGCACATTTGAACTAGGTGAGAAAGCGATGTACAATGTCTTGTCTATATTCAAGGTAAGTATGTTTCTCGACAAGCATGACATCACCGTTTTGAGGGCTTTTTCAGCACAGTCCTGTGCTTCCTCCCAGGTACTCCCATGAACCACCATAGCTGTATCGTCGGCATACATAAGAATCTTACAATTTGGAATCTTTAGCATGCAAATATTATTCACATAGCAGGTGAAGAAGGTAGGCCCCAGCACACTACCCTGCGGCACGCCGCATGTTGTTTTTTGCTGAGAGCTAAGGATATTGTCAATTTTTACTGACTGCGTTCTATTGCTTAAGTAATCCGTAAAAATGCTGTGAGCCAAGCCACGGATTCCCATGCCTTCCAACTTTGCTAGCAGAAGGGAGATAGATACTGTATCGAACGCTTTAGAAAGATCTAGAAGTATACAAATAGTCTTGTATCTAGATTCCAGATTACTGACAAGAGAGTTCGTAAGTTCGAGCACCGCGTCTTCAGTACTTCTCCCTCTACGAAAGCCAAACTGGTTGTTTGCAATCAGATTTCGGGCTTCCAGGAAGTCTACAAGTCTTTTGTTCAGGATTTTTTCAAGCATTTTAGACAGATTGGGTAGAACAGAAATAGGCCTATAATTGTTAATATCTGATTTTGTGCCGCTCTTAAAAATAGGATGGACTATTGCTCTCTTAAAGCCACTCGGAAAGATACCCGTGGACATACACAGGTTGAACACGTGAGTAACCGGCGGAACAAGAGATTGTCGAGCATATTTCAGTACCTTTACTGGAATGTTGTCCCATCCAGTAGCACAGTCATTTCGCAGACCCATAAAGAGAGAATCTACCTCTTTGAAGTCCGTGGGAATTAATGCCATGGAATCTCCACTCGAGCTGATGGAGAGATGTGGTGATGGTGATGATTGTAGGCCCACATTTCCATTTATAGATGTAGCTGTAATTTTTTCGGCCAGTCGCCTACCGACAGCCACAAAGTGCTCATTGACCTGGTTTACAGAGTCATGTTGACTATCTGCAATCCTCAGTAAGTCGGTAGCGGATGAGGGGCTAGTACGTAAGTTTGCAAGGTTCTTTACAATCTTCCAAGTAGCTTTGGGATCTCGTTTTACTTTTTCCAACTCTTGTCGTTCGTAGTTGTACTTAAGTTTACGTAATAAGCTAGTGCAGAAGTTGCGATATCGTCGATATGTTAGTTTAAGTACCAAGCTGTCTGGATCCTCTCTGGCCCGCTTGTGCAGTTTGTCACGGTGCCTTATGCACCTTAGTGCACCAGGAGTCATCCAGGGCTTAATCATAAAGGTTGCCCGTGACGATTTCATTACTTTCGTATGCTTTAGAATCACACCTATAATAGCACTTAGAAGCAAGTCGGTGGCTGTTTCGGCACATTCGCATGCAAATAACGGTGCAAAGTCAGTGTTCTTTAGGTCATAGGTTATTCTATGCATGTCCAACCGAGTCCTCACGGAGTTAAGGCATTTATTAGAGAGCACGGAGCCGTTTAAGTGAAATAGAATTGGCGCATGGTCAGTTATGGTTGCATCAAGAACAAAAGCGGCGGCATCATTGGACCTGGACTTAAACAGTATATGGTCCAAACAATTTTCCCCTCGTGTGGGTAGATGATGTGCGGGTGGGTACTAACCCATAAAAAGCAGCTGTGTCCAGGTACATCTCTTTGAATTTGTCTTTTATTTCCGGGACTATATTAATGTTAATATCTCCTACAATAACTATCGTTCTATGAACCGATAGAGACTCCAAAAGCTCTCCCAGGCTGTCAATAAACCTTTCCGGTGAATGATAAGATGGAGATCTGTACACTGCGACTAAGACTGTATCCGGTTCACACGTTACAACCAAACAATTGCTATCTGCAGTATCGGCTTCGGTTACAATGCACTTAATACTACTCTTTATGTAGAGCACCACACCATCATTTTGATTTTGAAAATTAGATTTGTAGCTAATGTAGTTATTTATCGAGGGGACGTTTGACACCTTGCTCAGCCAACACTCAGTTAGGACCAGAATATCCACCGGGATTTCAATTCTCGAGAGCAAAACCAGAACCTCATCAAAGTGGCAATTGATGCTACGAACATTGCAGTGGAGAACAGTGAGAGAATTAATAGATTTTGTTATAAGTAGCCTACACTGTTCCGGTGAACAGGTTAAAGATTCCGCAACGCACAAGGAGTCAACATTGTCACCCGTACGCAGAGTATTATCCATTGGGATGACAACCAAAGAGAGGACACAGCTCAATGTTACAGACAACACTCAAACAGCAAAGCACCCTGTTAGAGTTCCATGCGTCATTTATGTTGTCTTCCCAGCTTAAGAGGATACATGTCACATACAATTACATTGTATGTCGAATAATAATATCGAATCCATTGAACAATTAGATTGTATGTCGAATAATAATGGATCCCGACTCTTCAGTTGTAATGTTATTTTATTAGAATATATTGTATATATTTCAATAGTATTAATACAATAACATATTATAGAATTCTAGACCACCAGAAATCTAAATGCTTGTTTTATTTTTTTCAGTTTTTTTTAGTGTGCGAGTACGTAGTTAGGTTCACTTTTTACGCAGTCGGGTTTTTGAGTTTTTAAATTATACTTTTTTATCATTTTTTGTGTGAAAATCTTAATGCGGTTCACAAAATACATCTACTTACAAAGTTTCAACAGTATGGTTCTTATAGTTTTGGAAAAATGTGGTTGTGACATACGGATGGACAGACAGACATGACGAATCTATAAGAGTCCCGTTTTGGGTACGGAACCCTAAAAAATGACAAATAAAACTCACTAGATCTAGTGACAAAGTCACAGCAACTAGTGAAATATAGTAGTAAAAAGGCAACACTGCGTGGGTCTGACAGCCACTGACTTTTTGCAGCACGCATGCATCCTGTATGACGAACGCAAGACGTGCGGCTGTAAACTATGTTCCCTGTCTGAGATACCTATGCACAAATTCTGACGAAAGTGGGTATGTTTTTATTCATTCATAATCATTCTATTCATAGCAGTCGTAACACAGGTCCCGAACCTAGCACGGCTGCTAACGTACGTATCTACGTAAAATGAGTACTTAATAATTTTGTCTCTCAATCTCTCAAGAAAGTCTTTTAATTACTTACCTAAATATAACTACTAAAGTAATTAAGAATGTTGATAAGGCAATTGAATAAACAAAAAAAAATAATTGGCAGTCATAGGGACTGAAAACATAGAATAACTTAGAAATTTAGTATTGAACAGCACTTACGTTGCACAATACGTCACCTGTATGGCTAAATATTTCCTATTTCGCATGTCAGTGACGTGAATTCACAAGATTTCACCCATACAAAAAGCGCCTTCGGCACCAAACCCGCTCCGTCTCTACAACACCGCCTCTCGACGCGAACCTAAAAATTTTGCCGTGCCAAAGGCGATACACAACGCGAAAAAAAAAACTTTGCAGTCATATGAACTGACGATGACAGTGAGAACTTATAACTCAGAATTTGATAGCTTACTTTGGAAACTACGCGGGTGGAACCGGAGGGCGTGGCCATGACCATGGCCAATTCGAAATGCTGCCGCATTTGCTGATGACCAATGGCCATGGTCCCGAGTTCACCCGAAAAGTTCTTATCATTCCCGAGTGACGCTAGAATTCAATTCACAGCCCACGAAAAATCTGTCTGTGGTGCGCCACAAGAAGTTTTCACTCCAAAAATTGCTTGCTTTTGTTTAAAAAATACCTTGTACAATTCCTTCTGGACATCGCTATTGCATATTCGGCGACGACAGTTTTTCCGGCGGAAGTGTGGGCGGCAACGAACACGTGATGCCCTTCTTCGAGCTTCAATATCGCCTGAAATTACATGCGTTTTTGTAGTGGTAGGGCATTTGCAGTCTGCTCGGGGAAGTACTACATGTTTGCCATTTCGATTCCCACCCAGTGCAAATATTTGTATAATGAATTCAAATATTTGTACTGTATTTGGGTGTTTCTATGATAATAAGTCTGTATTTACCTATTTACAATTATATAAGTATTTTATCAGCTGCCTGGCTCCCATAGTTCAAGCTCAGCTTAGTTTGAGGTCAGATGGTGTGAAATGTCCACAAATATTTATTTTACTTTTTACCAGTTTACCAGTTATTCTATCGCCAAATAGTGATGTTACGGCTGGTCCAGTGCGGTGAATAGTGACTGTCGATACAGAGCCCCAGGCACAGATCAGAAAATAGTTACTTCGTAACAGATGCATCACTGCCATACAAAAGTGCAAATACCTACACGATAATCACCTAAACTGTCGTATACTACTTACCTACTATTTATTACTTGCAAGCAAAAATACACCTTTGCACACGCACGCAGAGTTGTAAATGCCGTGTGACTTATCGTCTGCTTACGTCACTGACCAAACGTGCTAGGGTTTTACGAAATATGATAAGATGATAAAAAAAAACTGCAGATTGTCATTTTCTTTATTGTTTATTGAAATGAAAAAAAATGTTGAAAAAATTATTGTAGAAAATAAAGTTTTACATCTCTTGTTACAAGTAAACTTTTTTTTGGTAAAACTCACCGTTTTCGATGTATGGCCCATTCAATGAACTGGTTTTTCTATAGCGTCCAATAACTCTTGAAGTATTAGACATATACAGAACAAGATCAAAGTAAAAAAAAATTAACTATCCCTGACTACCTTGGATTAGATTTTTTTTCATTTGATACCCATATTGAAGGAGTAGTGAATAAAATGTAATTTGCCATTTTGTAGTGGCAGCAATCTTGGATTTGAAATTTGTCATAGTGCTTAGGATTCTACTAGTCAAGCCTTTTCATTTAATAGATACCTATATTGAGAGTGAAAAAAATTCATCCGCCATTTTGTGGAGGCCGCCATCTTGAATCAATATTAACCAAACACTTCATGTAAACTAGCTTTCCATTAAAAAAAACGCATTGAAATGGGTTGATCTGTTTGAGCTCTACGGTACCACAGATAGACAAACATACACAGGCGGACAGACAGACAGACAAACATCGACGTCAAACTTATAACACCCGTTTATATATATATTGAGGTAGGTAGTAGTGAAAAAAAATGTAATATGCCATTTTATGGTGACGGCCATCTTGGATTTGAAATTTGTCATAGTGTATATAGTGCTCGCAGTATAAGTCTGCGCGCGACTGGTGGCGTACTTAATGTTGCCAGGTCAAGCTAATAGGTTCCCTTCCCGTTCATTGGGAACGTACAACTTCATAAAACAGGTACGGGAAGGGATTTTTCAGGGAAGCAATTTAAGTAACTACACGACAACTGAGACTCAAGAACGAATGTCTCGAAGTAATGAACGCCTTTGCAGTGCTGGTTTGGTTCAGTATGACCAAGTATCATTGGTAATTGGTACAGGCTGTCTGAGTCTCTTGCCACCAGGAAAACTTTATTATAGTTTATTACATTATAAAAAATCTATCATTTTCAACCTACACCAACATCGAAATAACAAAAATTTAACTTAAACTTGTAAATCTTTTATTGAGACCATAAATAACACTATTTGAAAATTTGGCGCATAAACGTTATTTTAATGAGTCATTGGCTTCCATACAATCATCTTCTTTTTTCAATAGGGTTAAAATCATGATGAATCACGGCGGTAACCGCAAAAGTTCCTGTCCATGTTCCTTTAATAGTTATTCTACTTGGTATTGTGGGTCTTCTTTGTGCCTCTTTATTCGAGTAACTGCAGATTTGTCCTACAATCGTCGAAATCTATTTCATTTTTCTTAAGCCACTTTTGGCTTTCTTCTTTTACATTGCCCATTGTAGCCGCTTTATTTATCTGAGTGCAGTGGTATAACGCGTTGTCCATTACCACGTGACAGTACGTTCTGAAACGCCTACAATTAAAATACAATAGTGAATACAGAGTTAAGGATCAAAGAGCATCCAAGCTAACGTTGAAAAATAAAATAAGTAAAATTTCTTTTGGCGCACCGCTGTTAGGTGAAAGGGTCAATCGGGTGAACATGGAACCACCGAATGTACCCGAGCGAGAAAGATACAATCAGCTGATCTTCACTGCTGTGTCACTGTTTTCTATTTTGATTTGTACCTATATTATGAAAAAAAAACATTTATAAGTAGTTTCTCACATTCGGTCTTAAGCACACACATTTTTTCCCACGGGTAAATTGGCGATAAAACAATCAAACCCAAATCCGCACCTCAACCTGAAGCCTCAGCTTTAAAATATGCAGATAATAGGTGGAGATTTGATTGCTATGGTATCCCTACATGTTAGTTGTCAAATAGCTCTGCGTTTGGAAAACTGCACTTTCGGCCCGTTATTGTATCGTTCTTCTTCACAACCACGATTGATTTTCAAGAACCAGCCACGGCCAGCACTTTTAATCACTTTCGGCATAATAAAAGCTATTAATTATTTTGGAAATTAATAAATACACCAAA
Organism: Ectropis crepuscularia; assembly: GCA_963693475.1. Lineage (NCBI taxonomy): Eukaryota > Metazoa > Arthropoda > Insecta > Lepidoptera > Geometridae > Ectropis > Ectropis crepuscularia. The sequence continues at coordinate 12,802,640 of OY856359.1, forward strand.
CGTAAACAAACTTTTGTCAAATGACGTAAATAAGAAGTTGACGGCCTGTCAATTAGTTCCATATTTTGCTACGCGCAGAGTTATATTGCGAGCACTCTAGTATTTCACTAGACAGGCCCTTTCATTTGATTCCCATATATAGGTAGGTTTTGAAAAAATATTTTGTCCGCCATTTTGTGGAGGGCCATTTTGAATCGATATTAACCAAACATAGCTAAGAGCCACCGCACGAAAATAAACCTTTTAAAAAAGAACGCATCGAAATTGGTCCATCCCTTTGAGCTCTACGGTGCTACAGACAGACACACACAGACAGACAGACAGATAGACAGATATCGACGATAACAGATTGATTCACAATTAGCTGAGCTATCGCGAAACATACTTACATCCAATAAAAATTAAGCCCGGAACCGCTTCCTTCTTTGAATCCGGTTAAAAATTCTATAGATTTTTTTAGGTAGGTACGTTTTATAGTCCATTGATACTGAAGTATATTTTAGTTATACAATGTGGGTAGTTGTAAGTTGCTTTCATACCGTCGAATAAATTAACAAATTAGTATCATTCAGTATGTACCTACGTGAATATTCAAAAAAGTATGTCTTCAAAAATTCATTTAAATTTAATGAGACATAGTAAAGATGGGATAAAAAGGTATTTCAGACAAAATAATTTGTATGCATAATCTCTACTGTATCTATTCTAAATAGATATTATACAATTTACATATACACTACTGTTTCTAAATTCTGTGCGATTGAAACCTACCAAAATTTTGTTCAAAAATAAATATTAACAATAAAAACATTTTCCTTGCTTCCTGTTTCGGCAATTTGAAATAAGATAAATTACTACTACATTTTAGTGTCCTGCTAATTAGCCATCCACAATACAATAACGCCGCGACATTATTTATGCGCGCACTCGGCGTTCGTTCGCACGTCAACTCGGGCAAACGGCCGGCGGCCCTGTGATTTTAGAACACCCGGGAGGACCCGAACGAGTAGGTAAATAGCTCGCGCCGTTTCGCGCTCGAGCCAGTGATGAGGGTGTGCCCCAGGTTCGAATCTCATGCGTACCACAGTATTTTTGAAGTCATGTGCGTAATGCCGCCGCTAACTTAAAAACGGCGAAGGAAAACATTGTGAGCAAACCAGCATGTTCCTAGAATCTGTTTAGGACATACGTCATCCACCAATCCGCACTGGGCCAGTGAGGTGGATTATGGGCTTGACTCAATCCTTGTGGGGGAAGGCACTGAGTACCAGCAATGGGAAGATTTAGTGGGTTGCTTATGATGAAATGATGGAAATATTATGAAAAACTGTCAAGCGGTGGATTGAACCATGGGACGCCAGTTTAACTCATAATTTCATACCTGTTTCTGGAAATTATCCAATTCAAAGGGATATGTATGTGCCATATCTTTGATCTTCTCTCTAAACTCAGGCACTGGTTGAGACACATCTATCATCTCCGCCCACTCTGTCGAAGTCACCCCGAGCTTCACATTCGAACTAGTTATGTTCAGTATGGGGATTTCCGGAAGCTCTAAAGGAGGTCTTATTATTGTGGCTTCGAGGAAGTTATCATTGTCTAGTGTGTCATCTGTTTCGATTTTTTGAGTCGGTTTCGGTTTTTTTGGTAAATCTTCATCGGCTTTCCATAAATCTGAAATAATAACAGTATCTTAATTAGTATCAGCCATCAGAGAGGAGTGGCGACGTGTTGTGACGCTTGCCACTAAACACCTGAAGTGATGACCACAACCACTCTGTCAAGAGTGATACCGACGAAGAAGAAGAAATTAGTATCATCACGTCTCTCTCTTGGGCATTACTCTCAGGCATTTCTCTTTAGGCTCTTTAGGCATGTCTTTATTACTGAACATCTGTCTTTTTACACTACGGAATAAAAGCCACAAATGAAAAAAAGACGAAAAAGAAGACTTTAAACAGCTGACTATTATTTTATTTATTTATTATTTTCTCATTATATAAATTAAGACTAAAACAAATTGTTTTGCCAGACATACTGCATGCCTTTAAAAGAAGAAGCCAGTTTGTTTATCTTACCCGCAAACAGCAGTAAAAATTTTTGTATTTGTTCCTATAGTAGTTCAGTAGATTGTAGTGGTAGGATTATTAAATTTGTAGTCTTCCTGTGGAAGTACCATCCCTTTGCCAGTCAATCTACCACCAAGAAATAATTCCAACATAGTAATGTTGGAACACAGTAGTGATCCAGTTGAAAGACCATATTTATAGAGAACTTACAGGACAACAAGATAAATCATAGATTGAACAGTAATTTTAAGCCTTCATGATGTGTTTCAGCTGTATGACACTGTGCTGTAACAGGCAGGTCTATTGCTTACTATTAGGTGCAAGCTCATACCACAAATCCAAATTAAAAAAAAAATCTTTTTGTTTTCTTTTTCTTTAGAAACTAGTTTGGAGGTAAAACACCTCTAAACTAAATAAAGTTTAAACAATAGGGGCAGATAGGTGATAAAAAACACATTTGTAATAACAAAGAAACAAACAGGCACAAAATAAACATCCATAATCCCCATACAAATGACTGTGGAAATCAATTTTTTCCCAGCCTCACGGTTGCAGTCGTGCCAATGATGATAATTTGATTAGTATTTTCCATTACCTACGTAATTGTATCTAATTAATTATGATAATTTAAAATATACAGGAGAGAATAACAATAAGACTAGTGTTACAAGCGGCGGCCTTATCGCTTAAAGCGATCTCTTCCAGGCAACCTTAGGATGGAAATGGTTACTAAGAAAACTTTTAAAAGCGGGGTGTGTATCAAAAATATTTTAGTTACATACACTAAAAAGAAACATAATTACCTATATACGAATACAGATTACATACTAATACTTAAGATACTTGTAAAATATACTAATATATAATATGAATACGAAAAATAAATTAGTAAACCTACATAGAATATACAAAGATAATAATATGTGCAATGATATACATGAAACATGTATATACTTATTCTTAAAAATAACATTGCAGTAGAAAATTGTAGATTTGACAGAAAAGGTAGATAATAAATATAATTAGATTACTGTGACTCCAGCTTTGACAAATAAAACTCTTTTACGTTACTTTTAAAAGAATCCAGTGATGGAGATTTTCGTATAGAAACAGGCAGCTCATTCCATAACTGGACAGCCTGAAAAGCAAAGGATTTGCCATAATACATCTCAGAACGTGCAGTTGGGGCATTCAGGGTCAAGTTAGTTTTTGACCTAAGCGGCCGAGCATGATAGTCTCGCCAAAAAGTGAATCGTTCTTTGAGGTAGCATGGAGTGGAGGGATTAAATAAAATATTGAATAAAAGGAAAAGAATGTGAGCATTACGACGCAGACGAATGGGTAACCACTTGAGCTTGGCGCGAAAATGAGAAACGTGGTCATATTTACGTAAACCGAAAATGAATCTAATAGAATAATTTTGGAGGCGCTCAAGTTTTTGAATCTGGTCTTCTCTAAGATCAGGGAAACAGACATCAGCGTAGTCCAGGATAGGTAGAAGCAGAGACTGTGCAAGAGCAATTTTAGTGGCAGTAGGTAAAAAGTTGCGAAGTCGTCTAAGAGAACCCCCTGATGAAAAGAGTTTACTACTGATAGTTTTAATGTGATTGTCCCAAGAAAAGGTTTGGTCAAATGTCACTCCAAGATTTTTGACTGAATCGCTAAATGGTATGCTAACCCCATTAAAAGTTACGTTAGGAATGAGCGTCCAGTCAATTCTCGAGACCCAGTAGGAGCTGCCTATCACTATGACTTGAGATTTTTCGGGATTGACGTTCAAACCAAAAGATTTGCTCCATTTACAAATACAGTCTAGATTGATATTAGTCTTTGCAATCGCTTCGCCAAGTTGATGGAGTGGAGCTTGTGTGTAAATTTGGAGATCGTCTGCATAAAGGTGGTAAGAAGAAGTCAGATAATTTGAGATGGAATTTATAAAGATAGCAAACAATAAAGGAGATAGCACACCGCCTTGAGGGACACCAGCTGTTGTATTACACCAGGAAGAAAAGGTATCTTCCAGGCGAATCCGCTGCCGGCGTCCTTGTAGGTAACTACGAAACCAATCGATTACCGGTGGAGATATGTTAAAGGAGCGTAGTAGTGCTAGTAAGATGTCGAAGTTGACGGCGTTGAAAGCATTACTGAAATCTAACAGGGCTAGAACAGTAAGCTTACCGTCATCCATTCCCAAGCGGATGTCATCAGTGACTTTAACAAGAGCAGACACAGTGCTATGCCCAGGACGGAAACCGGATTGAAGAGGATTGAGGAGATTATGCTTGTTAAGGAATTCACTAAGCTGGTTGTGGACAAGACGCTCAAGGATTTTCGAAAGAAATGGAAGAATTGATATGGGACGGAATTCGGAAAAAGATTTTGGGTTAGATTTTTTCGGCAACGTTACAATATGAGCATCTTTCCAAAGTGAAGGAAAAAATCCTTGATTTATAGATTTATTGAAAATGGAGCAAAGGATAGGAAGGATAATGTCAAGGATGGGCAAAAGCATGTTCCGACTTATACTGTCACTGCCAACCGCATTGGAGGATATCGACATAAAGCTCTTCTTAACATCACACTCAGTGAATCGATTAAATTGAAAAGATGCAAAATCGGGCGTTGGCAAGGCAGAAAGATTACTGAGCGTTGAATTTATATCTGCTGCAGACATAGTGGAAGCAGAAGAAAAATGACGATTCAGTGCGTCAAAGTCAATATTATTAGATGCGAAACTAGAACGTGACTTGCCAACTCCCATTGATCTAAGAAATTTCCAGACTTTGGCCGGATTTTCATCATTTACTGAAGTATGAATATGGCGGCGCATTGCATTCCTACACGCCTTATTGCAGCGATTCCGGGCCTGAACATATTTTGCTTGATTGTCGTCAGAAGGACGGAATTTATATTTAGACTTGGCTGCTGATTTCTTATGCATCAAGATTTTTATTTCATCAGTAAGCCAGGGTGCAGGAAGGTGTTTAATTTTGACGGCACGTATTGGAGCATGCAAATCATAAAGCTGAATGATCAGAGAGTTAAAAATCGCTACCTGATCATCCACTAAGTCTGCGTTGAAAACCGTGTTCCAGTCAACATCCTCAGCGTCCCGCATAAGAGCGTCCCTATCCATGCCACTAAAATTGCGCTGCAGAAGAATTTGTGGTTTAATTTTTGGGGGTCGAAGTTTATACGAAAGGAAGACTAAATCATGGTAAGAAAAATTGTCAGCAGTGTACTGACCATGTTTTACAACATTATTAGGGGACGAAACTATTGCCAGGTCAAGAAGAGATGGCACACAATGGGGAAAATGGTGTGTAGTATTTAATGGAAGAATATGCAAGTTACAAGATTTTACAACAGATTCCAGTGCCAAACTGCGATAATCCTTCTTGACTAGACACGTGTTAAAATCACCCATAATGATGGAGTGATTATAGGACGGAATGAGGTTAAATAGAATACTCTCGAAAGAAGAAAAGTAATTGATGCTACTGGACGGACAATAATAGACTCCGAGAAGAACTTTAGTGTTGGAGAGAGAAACTTCAATAAAGAGATGCTCGCCACCATTCACGGGAGGTGGTTGCGGCGACTGGCTCAGAACAGAGAAAGGTATATTAGCTTTTAAATAAATCGCTACACCACCACCGCGACTAGTGCGGTCATTCCTTATGAGAATAAAACCAGGTAGAGAATATGATATAGTAGGAAGACTTGGATGAAGCCAAGTTTCGGAGACTAAAATGGCGTGTATGTTACTCTGATCAAGAGAAGCCAGCATCTCAGGATAAGAAGACGGAATGCTCTGCGCGTTTATGTGAACTACATTAAAATTACGTGGAACATCGGCAAAATTGTTCTTTAAGAAATCAGATAGCGGAAGAAAAGTACCATTAGAACTTTCTTCACTGCTGCTTGACTCAGTGACAGAAACTGAAAGAAATTCGTCATTGCTGTTATCACAATCATCAAAAATATTCATCAAATAAACTAAATATTACTACAATTAAATAATATATATATATAGATATGATATATGATATTATAAAAGGTATATAAATAACGAAATTTAACTATTTAACCAAATTACCACCTGCCGGTTGTGTTGAAAAGATACAGTGTTTACATATACATGACAACACATTAAGAAAAAATAAGAAAATAATAATAATGTTGGTAGTTTTGCAACTATACCAAACACACCGATAACTAACTGATAAAAAAAAAAAAACAAAATAAGAAAGAAAAAACGAAATCAAAAAAAATAATTAAATAACATTAGCACTTGTGCAGTAATAAACAATACTATTTGGCATTCTAACTGGCAAATAAAACCAAACTCACTATGCCATTACGATTTACACAATCAGATTGTTATTGTGACTTTGACAGCTTGACGTTTGACAATTGACAGTTTCCCAAAAAAGGAAAGGTAGGTATTATAAGGTAATCCAATTAAAATAAACGAATATTATTTCAGATGAACCATGTCACATAGAAATACGAAAATGATGATGCTGTTAGCACAAAAAAAAAAATATGGCGTTGAGAGAAAAGTTCAAGGAATCGAAACAATTACACCGTAATATTCAAACTATCGATCCCGACTTTTTTCCTAATAGTGATTCAGATGATGATCTTCCATTTTCAAGATGCGACAGTGCAAATCAATCACTGGCTCCGATTACTCACTCGTCAAATTATTTCGAATCTGAAGATTTAAACTTTTTACAAGGCCCATCTGCATCAAACATTGAATATTTTAATCAGCATCAGGACGATCAGAATACAGAAACTGGAAACAACAACATATCCATGAACTCTTTGATGACATTAACAACTGTGCCGATTATTGAACAAAATGATTTAACTGAAATATCATCGCCAGTATTTTGTTCTAATAAAAAAAAAAATGTTTTTAATTTAGATAACGCTAGCACGGAAACTTTGATCATCATCATCATCATCATCAGCCGCAAGACGTCCACTGCTGAACATAGGCCTCCCCCCTAGATTTCCACAACGAACGGTCCCGCGCAACCTGCAACCAGCGGTTTCCAGCGACCTTTGTTAGGTCATCTGTCCATCTAGTGGTAGGCCGTCCAACACTGCGTCTTCCGGTTCGTGGTCGCCACTCGAGAACCTTTCTTCCCCATCGGTTGTCAGTTCTGCGAGCGATGTGGCCTGCCCATTGCCACTTCAGCTTGCTTACTCTTTGAGCTATGTCGGCCACTTTCGTTCTTTTGCGAATATCCTCATTACGGATTCTGTCGCGCAAAGAGACTCCGAGCATAGCTCTCTCCATAGCTCGCTGTGTGACTTTGAGCTTTGTTATGAGGCCCACAGTTAAGGACCACGTCTCAGTTCCATAAGCCATCACTGGCAACACGCATTGGTTAAAGACTTTTGTCTTTAGGCATTGGGGTATTTTGGACTCAAAGATGTGCCGAAGTTTCCCGAACGCTGCTCATCCGAGTTGGATTCTTCGCTGGACCTCTTTGTCGAAGTTGGATCTACCTAATCGGATCTTTTGACCCAGGTAGACGTATTCGTCAACAACTTCGAGTGTGGTATTCCCAACATTAACCGGTACAGGTGAGACATGAACATTTGACATGACCTTCGTCTTGTCCATATTCATCTTCAAACCTACCTGCTGGGATACTCTACTGAGGTCCCTGAGCATAGCACCGAGGTCCTCCAGCGACTCCGCCACAATGACTATGTCGTCGGCAAATCGAAGGTGAGTGATGCATTCGCCGTTGATATTGATGCCGTATCCGTTCCAGTCCAGTAGCTTGAAAACATCTTCCAGTGCGGCAGTGAACAGTTTCGGAGATATAACATCTCCCTGTCTCACGCCTTTCTGTAGCTGGATGTGTTTTGTGCACTGGTCCTGTAATCGGACAGACATTGTGGCTTTGCTGTAGATACACTTCAACACTTCGATATAGCGATAGTCGATGCGGCATCGCTGAAGAGACTGAAGCACTGCCCAGGTCTCGATGGAATCGAAGGCTTTCTCATAGTCCACATACGCTATACATAGTGGCCGATTATACTCCTCGGTTTTCTGTATAATCTGCCGAAGCGTATGGATGTGGTCTATGGTACTATAGCCTTTTCGGAAACCGGCTTGTTCGGGTGGCTGGAAGTCGTCAAACCTGCGTGCGAGACGATTCGTGATTACCCTCGAAAACAACTTATAAACGTGGCTCAGAAGTGAGATGGGTCTGTAGTTCTTCAACAAGGTGTTGTCACCTTTTTTGAAGAAGAGCACCACCACACTTCTGCTCCACGCTTCTGGCGTATTACCGTCAAGTATGACGGAGTCGAACAGCCTCTGAAGGACTTTAAGTACCGGTTTTCCACCCGCTCTCAGAAGCTCAGTCGTAATTCCGTCATCGCCAGGTGCCTTGTTGTTCTTAAGTTGTTTGAGGGCCATCCTAATCTCATACAGGCTGACTTCCGGGATGTCTTCGGTAAAGTGTCGGGTCAGCTTGGCTCTGGGGTCTTTTGCCATGCTAACGACAGGTTGTGCTTGTGTAGAGGTGTATAACTGTTCATAGAACCTCTCAATCTCCTCCAAAATCTCGGGCTTCGACGAGACGACGTTACCACTATCGGTCTTCAGTTTGGTCAATTGACTTTGCCCAAGAGACAGATTTCTTGCGAACACTTTCGAGCCTTTGTTCCGCTTAATCGCTTCTTCAATACACGAAGTATTGAAGCAGCGTATGTCGCGTCGCAAACAAGTAGATATCTGTCTATTGAGCTGTCTGTATGCCGTCATGTCGACCGAAGACTGCAATCGCATATCTCGCCTAACCGCCATGAGATTCAGAGTATGATCGGAGAGCTTTTGGGTTCTATTCTGGCGTCGGCTCTTATAAAATTTTCTGCCAACTGCTTGAACAGTTTCCACCAGCCTATCGTTTATTTCGTCCACCGTTACGCATTCATCTAAGGCTTCGAAGCGATTTTGAAGTTCGAGTTGAAAGTTATCGGGATCTTCGATTTGAGCATAATTTGGTCGGAGCGTGGACTTAATTAGACGTGATCTTTCGAACTTAATGTTTAGATTCAGCGTGCCTCTTACAATACGGTGATCGCTGCCGGTCTTAACCCTACTGATCACAGAGACATCGCTGAATATTTGCCGTTTAGTCGTCATAATGAAGTCGATCTCATTTTTTGTGGAACCATCTGGGCTAATCCAGGTCCATTTTCGTTGTGGCTGTTTCTTGAAAAAGGAGTTCATCATAAAGAGGCTCTCCCTTTCCAAGAAATCAGCTAGACGTTGCCCTCTTGGGTTCCGCTGCCCATATCCGAATTGTCCCACTCTCAACTCATCACCGCTACGTTTGCCTATTTTCGCGTTGAAGTCTCCCATCACAACTGTGAAATGTGTTGGCGAGACATGTATGGCTTTGGAGATGTCCTCATACATGGTCTCAACCTCTTCGTCGGGATGTGTCGAGGTCGGTGCGTATACCTGTATGACCTTCAATGAATACCGGTCGGTTATTTTAAGTACAAGGTATACAACCCTGCTCGACACACTCTCGATCATTAACACGTTGTTGACAAGAGACTTGCGGACGATAAACCCGACACCCCCTTGGGATTGTTGATCTCCCTCCCGGTAGTAGAACAAGTTGCCGGATTCGAGGGTTATTCTGTCCTCGCCCTGTCTACGGACTTCGGATAACCCTATGATATCCCAGCGCAACTTGTCCACTTCTTCTTCCAGCTCCACAATCTTCTCGTCAGCCCTAAGAGTCCGTGCGTTGTACGTTGCCAGGTCGAGTCGTTGGGTTTGGTGGCGGGGCGTCTGCCGGGGATTCTTAGCACCCCATGCTCCGCCGGAACCAAGGCTGCCACCAACGCCTGGAATAACGGAGCCGCCGGGGACTAGGGGCCGTTTCTTTTTTGTGACCATCATATGGGGGGGTGTTTGCCATAGTCACCACGCTTGGCAGGCGGGTTGGTGACCGCGGAGCCAGTCCTTTGCACCGATGACGCCGCTGCCCGTCACCGGCCAGGTCAATTTAGGACTGGCTTTTAAATGGATATACCGCCATTGGTTCGGTCGTCAGAGCCTCGTTAGTTGGCAGCAGGGTGTACCGCGCGCAGGAGAGGTTGACATTTGGGGAAACTAGATGTTTAGCGCTTCCCCCTTACACCCCCAAATCAAACCAAATTTGTGGAAATCAAACTGGGTGGAAATTGAACCTACATCCAATAAATATATCTATAAGGTCAATTCTTGAAGACTCAAAAGTAGCAAGCCTTACCCACTAAATGTGCATTGTTATCAACAACTTCTTCCAAATTGATCTTGATGTCTATATCCACATCATCTCCGCCATCATCCTTCTCCCTCATATCCTTGTTTGTTTCATCAAGAAGAGTAAAGCCATCACTTGAGAATAGGACACTGTCCTTGCACCCGGGGGCCATGGTTAGGATATCTGAAAATTTTGAAGTAGAGTTTTGTCATAACCATAAAATCATTGGCATTATCCAAATCTGCATAATGTAAGACTAATGATAATAAAGAGCACAGTTTGTGTTTTATACATTTTTTCTTACTACTGGTACTCAACAACTTATTCTCACTAAGCGAGAGACTGAGCTAAGCTACATATAATTCAAGCTGGCCAGGTGAAGTTAAGCAGATCTCATTGATTTATCTTGAACTCTTTGAAAATAGTATAGTGAAATTGAAATACCTATACCCTGAAATATGGTAGTAGCAAATAATTAGCAACTGTGTGTGGTGTACAAAATTAGAGGATGAATTACCTTCTCCCAAAAACTTTCCTGGCTCTTGATTCTCAAGATCCAGACTGATTTCGGCTTGTTTAGTAGCTTCTTCCAACATTTTATGAAGCTCTTCTTCAAAACCAGCTGGTAAGAATGGACTCTGTGTGGTCGTTCCTCTGGTAGCCAAGCCAGGAGGCAGAGGTGCTCGAGACATGGACAAATTGTCTTCATCATCTTCTATAGGAATATTTACTTCTTCAACTCCTGTTATTTCACCGGTGAGTGGATCCCGGACCACCTGAATTAGTGAGACACTTTTTAATTGATTTGTTTTGCAATGTTCTTATTTCAGATTTTCCAGTCTATTTTCAAATTGGGAAATCAATCCATCATGTGAAATTAGGTAACAAAAATAGCGTAGTATTAATCAGTTTTAGCTCATCATAACATTCACTTTTATTTTAATATATATATTGACGAACAAGCAAGCTGCTTGTTGCTGTGATGGTAACTGCTACCTATAAACTGACATCTGCAACATCAAAGAAGTTTTGCCAACCCATAGAGATACTTAGAGATAACTCTTGTTAAAATATTCTTTTGTTCCAAAAGATCTAAATCGAGAGAGAGAGAGAATAATGATGAATTGTGATCAGTAGATCAACAATATTTATTAGTAGCTAAAATACTAAGTTGGTTAAAGTACATAGTATATAGTGATCTGTGAAGTACATTTGATAGAGTATGTTAGCTGGTTGAGTGGCTTAGTGTAACTTGCCAGTGGAGTTGTGTATTATACAGATGGGATAAACAATTAATTTAGTAGAATTTTGTCAAGCCATAATTCACAACATATACGATAAACAGCTGTTTAAATACGATACCTATCTACAACTTTTTAATTACCTCAAGTGTGGTGTCCAGTCCAAAATCATCATCATCAATAAGATATAGAGAATCGACATTGGTTTCCCGGTGCCAGTGACCTTGTGATCTCTCCCACCGGTGGATAGACAACCGTTCTGGCTTTAAAAGGTAGTCTTTAACTCGTTCATTGAGATCCTCAAGCACTGGGGGCAACTAAAACAGAACATATTGTAAACAACATTCGTAAGTTTCTGTCATTTGTAGTTTCGAATTCGAAGAATTAAGATATTTAGTTTAGATTGTACCTACTTTAAAATCAGAAAATTCTCCCGTATCCTGCGACATTTAAATTTATTTTTATCGAGAAGATAATTAAGCAAAATACATACAAAAATAGCTTCCAATTCCAACTAATAACAAAATTGACATGTCTTTTTGAGGTTATACATTTTCCCCGTTCGGTAATCTGTGACTCTGTGTTGTCTATTTTTGACTCTTTTTAATGTATGACATCCGATAGAGAAAGGCATAAATATGTCATATGGGGTATTAATGCTAAAGATACAATCTTATTTTTTTATTTTGTAAATTCACATTTAGTGCATTTTGCATCTTTGAATTTGATTTGCATTTCATTTACTATCGATTTCAGTCACGAGTCGTGACTCACGATGAGATAAGTCAAGATCATAATCCACCACGCTGACTAAATGCGGGTTGACTGATGACACTACTTGTCCTCGAATGATGTATTTCTTGGAACACGATTGGTTTTTTCACTATATTTTCTGTCACCAGTAAAGGCGGTGGAGCCGATAAATTCTACACTTCGAAAAATACTCTTCATCAAGACCATCAGCCTGTGCTCGTCCACTGCTGGACTTAGGATAGGCCTCTGCCATAATATCTACGTCACTCAGCCCGATCCTCGGACTTACGTCTCCAACCGCCACAAGCCGTCTTTCATATATCGTCACTCCATCTAGTCTCAGAGCGCCCAACACTACGTTTACCAATTCGCGAACTTCACTCTAGAACTCGTCTACTCCATTGGTTATCAGGTCTGCGATAGATGTGACCGGCCCACTGTCACTTCAGTTTGCTAATATGCTGAGCAGCTATGTCGGTGACTTTAGTTCTTTTATGACCAATTATTTTTTCCCGAATGCAATTCCTCAGATAAACCTCAAGCATAACCCTTTCTATCTATAGCTCGCTGAGCGACTTTCGGACCATTTTGACTGTCAGTGTCGACTTTTCAGGACTGTATCTACTCTCCGATGATAGGTCCAACAAATCTAGTATATTACATTCTCTTTGCAACAAATAAAAGACCCGATATGACCTAGGTATTGCCCATAGTCACGACGGGGTTGGCATGCGGGTTGGCGATTGCAGGCGCACAACTTACACAACTTCTTGTACCGGTGACGCTGCCGCTCACCACCGGCCGAGATTTAAGTTGTACCATTAGGTAAGTCGGTTTCCCATTTGTTGACTCTTACCACCTTGTACCTTTACTCAAAGGATTAAATAACTACAGGACATAGAGAAAAAACAGTGTGCAAAGTAATGTTTTAGACTCTTCATGTTCTATTATCTGTATGTTGCTTACCATTAGACACATGTCTTGCTCGTCTTGTATCATTAAAAAAAACTATATGGCATAGCATAAGTAGCCCATTAAATGTTCCCACAGCTGGGACTCGAGGCCTTCTCTCGCAAGTAGAGAGCTAAGGATACAATCCACCACGCTGGCCCATTGCGGTTTGGTGGATGACATATGACTTCGAAATATTCTAGGTACATGTCGGTTTCTTCACGATGTTTACCTTCACCGTTTTAAGTTAGCGGCATAATGCACATTACTTCGAAAAGACAGTGGTAAGCGTGGGGTTCCGGATCGGCAGTCGCCGTTCTCCTGACTAGAATAGCCGTAACTTAAAAAAAAAGTAGCAAAATAAGGCAACAAAATTGTTATGGATAGGGATAAATAAACGTTGTATGACCGCCACATAAAAATGTATCTTACCACTGGGCGCTGGGGAAACACATTTTTCCTGTGGGAATATCCTACCTAAATTTTTCGATTTCGAAGACTATTTTTTAAGAAGAAGATATTTTATAAGTTTCATAATCAAAACACTTTTTACACGGAAGTAAAAAAATAGCCTTTTACCTACTACTTTTCTGATGTAAAAATAAGGATACCTACGTGTAACCTACGTGTAAGGTATCTACGTACAACTTAATAAAATGTAGACATGCCTCTTTAAACTTAATAGCACAATCTCGCCTGATGTTAATCGATGATGGGGTCTACGATGAAGTGAAATCGATTCACTGTAGATTTATAGATACCCAGATTATATAGCTTACAAGGAGGAGACTTAATTACGATTGGGACGAAAGTGGAGTCAAACTTTCTACTATCAGCTCACACTTTCCGAAATTTATCACATGAAATGCCGATAAACTTGCAATTTTGCAGCGGTGTCCTTATCGCAAAAACAGCTACTTTATGATACTCTTTTACGACGATAAATTATCTGCGAATAGCAATAAACCACTTTACCATCCAGAAAAAAAAACGAAATCCTCAGTAAATAGTTATTTCAATAACAATTTGGCCATATAATAAAAAAGTACAAGTCAGGTATTTTTTTTAAATTAACCTCTATTGTCCCATTGCTGGGCAAAGGTATTTAAACTTTTAAAATTCAAACATTTTTGGACGTAAGCGATCTTATCGTAAATAACGATATTTTAGAAATAAACATTTGGTTTTTTTTTTTTTTTTTTTTTTTTTAACTTTTATAGGCTTACACTTGACCGCCATCTCGCCTGATGTTAAGCGACGATGCGATCTACGATGGGGCGTGTTTACCTAGAAGAAACCGATTCACTCTCGATTTGAAGACACAAAGATTGTAACCAACAGGGAAAACCCACTCAGGCAACGCATTCCACAGCCTAGACGTTCTTATCACAAAGGTAGAGTCAAATCTCTTCGTTCGTGTCTTTGGAACATCAACCATGAAACGATGTCGCTTTTTCGAGCTACGAGCATTCCGATAGAAAAAAGGGCAAGGTGGTATTAGATCATGTAAATCAGTCGCACACTCTCCGAAGTGTATCCGATAAAAAACCGAAAGGCTAGCAACTTTTCGGCGATGTTCAAGACTTTGTAGTCTTTTTCGCACAAGAGTGTCGCTGCCTATGAGCCTTTTGGCACGTCTCTCGATCGATTCCAAGACCTCCAGCTGATACTTAGCCGAACCATCCCAAAGATGCGAACAGTACTCCATACAAGAACGAATTTGTGCTTGATATAACGTGAGCAACTGCTCAGACTTGAAGTACCTTCGCACTTTTGAGAGGACACCTAGCTTTTTGGCAGCTAATTTAGCCTTGGACTCGATATACGAACCAAAGTTGAGCGTAGATGTCAATGTAACGCCCAAAAGCTCAAGACGGTCAGAAATCGGCACGGATACACCTCTAAAAGTTGGAGTCAGTTGAAATGGACTCCTTTTTGCGGAGAACAGACACGCCTGCGTCTTACTCTCGTTGAACTTGACCAGATTGGCATCGCCCCATGTAGACACCGCCTCAAGGGTCAAGCTCAAACGCTCGATTAGACTCTCTCTTAGTACCTGAGTTTGCTGCCCACTGGCTCTCGCACTAGATATGTAACTCTCTACAACAGTGCTATCATCTGCGTACCCAAAGATACCGGGCTTCAACAGATCGTTTATATGTAGCAGGAAGAGCGTCGCAGAGAGTACCGACCCTTGAGGGACTCCGGCATTGATAGCCATTTGATCCGACGAGCAGCCATCAATGACGACTCGTATGGATCGATCCCTCAAAAAGTCCGATATCCACGCAATAAACCCAGGAGACAAACCATAACTAGAAAGCTTGCTTATAAGGCCATCATGCCAAACCCTGTCGAAAGCCTTCGAAATATCCAGGGAGACTGCAAGTGCTTCCCCGTGTTTCTCGATAGCTTCACTCCAGATGTGAGTGACGTACGCTAGAATATCCCCGGTGGACCGGTTTCGGCGAAACCCGTATTGCCGGTCACTGAGGAGGTCGTTTGATTCTAGGTACGTCAGAAGCCTGTGGTTTAAGACACGTTCCATAGTCTTGCAGAGTATGGACGTGACTGAGATGGGCCTGTAGTTGGCAGGGTCAGCACGACTTCCCTTTTTGGGCACTGGTTGCACATTGGCAAGCTTCCAAGACTTCGGTACTAATCCAGTTTTGAGAGAGAGTCTAAATAGACGCGTCAGTATCGGGGACAACTCGGGCGCACATGCCTTCAACACTAGGGCAGGAATACCATCTGGGCCACTGGCTTTATTCACGTCCAGATTGCGTAGCACTTTGCGAACCTCCATTTGGCGAATGTGCATCTCTGACATAAGAGTCGGACAGCCAGGTGGAGTAGGAGGTGTCGCGCTACCAGCATCTAGACACGAAGATTCCGCAAATTGAGATGCAAACAAGTTTGCTTTCTCCATTGCGGTGTGAGCCAGTGTTCCATCAGGTTTCAGCATTGGAGGTAGTGAGGGGCGACAGAAGTTCGATTCGACCGATTTAGCTAGGGACCAAAACGCTTTGCTACCCGCAGGGTACGAAGCTAGTTTGTTCCCTATTCGACTGATGTGGTCAAACCGAGCCCTCTGAAGAACTTTTTTGCTTGCCTTAGCAGCCTTGTTGAACGCTTTCTTCTTCTGGTGTATGTCCCTTGCCTTACGCTGTCGAGCATCAACCCAGGCTAGGTAGGCCTCATGTTTAAATGCTTCAGCACTTTTACATTGAGGACCAAACCAGGGGCGAGCTTTGCTGGATAATGGGACGTCGGAGTATGGAATGAAATATTCCATAGCCGTTCGTATTACATTAGTCACAGCATCCGCGCAGACTGTGGGATCACCAGAAGTGAAGCACAATGACTGCCATGGGTAAGATGCAAAGAAAGAACGCATCTCGTCCCAATCTGCTGACTTGTATCGCCACATCCGCCGGTTGCCTCTGGGGCTGGGATCAGGCGGATGGTAGACTGATACTGACTTCACCAGACAGTGGTCGGAGCTGCCTAACGGCGAAGATACCGCCACGGAGTAACGGTCTGGATCTGTGGTCAGCAGAAGGTCTAAGCAATAAGGTGTATGCGACTCAACGTCGGGTACTCTTGTGGCCTCTTGGACCAGCTGGGTTAGGTCTAACGATAAAGCTAACTTTCTCGTTTCCTGCCCAGCGTGGTCAGTGTCCCGGTATGGGAACAGCCATTCCTTATGATGGCCGTTGAAATCCCCCAGTAACACTAATTGGGCCGAAGGGTATTTCTGTTGAGCCGCGTCCGCCGCCTCACTTAAATATTCCGTGAGCCTAGTCGTCTCCTGGTCTCCGCTGTGCGACCGATATACACATGCATAGACAATTTTGTCAATGCCGGTGTCTATTAGTACCCAGTAGTTGGTTGTTATAATAGGAGGATTTTGAAAACTAAAGCGGCAAAACACCTAGTAGCAGTCCTGTTGTAAAATGAATGGGTGTACCGCAAGGTTCCATCCTCGGACCATTTCTGTTCCTAGTGTACGTAAATGATTTGCCCTTAATGTTAATAAGACAAGCAAACACGGAAATAATTATGTTTGCAGATGACACGTCTCTGCTGTTTAAACTGAAGCGAGGAATAGATGATTGCAATGAAATTAACAGAATATTGGACATTGCTTGCAGATGGTTTGACGCAAATAATTTGGCGCTGAATCCAAACAAAACAAAATGTATTAAATTTACATTATGTAATGTACCAAGTCCTAAACTTCATATAAAGCTGATTAATAAAATTATAGAACCGGTGCAGTCTACCGTTTTTTGGGTGTTACTATAGATGCGAAACTTCAATGGAGACCACATATTGAACAACTAGCAAATAAATTAAGCTCAGCTGCGCATGCCGTTCGACAGATTAGAAAAATCTCAGATGCCGCCACCACTAGATTAGTTTATTATGGATATTTCCATAGTCTCATGTCTTATGGGATTCTATTATGGGGGTCGGCAGCGAACAGAAATACAGTTTTCATACTGCAAAAACGAGCAATCCGCGCTATGTACAAATTACCCGCTAAGGAATCTTTGAGGAAGGTTTTTAAAAGTATTAGGTAATATTTTAACAGCCCCCTCCCTCTATATTTATGAATGCATAATGTATGCCAGAAAGAAACTGGAAAGCATTGGTAAAAAAGTGTCAGATAAAAACCCTAAAACACACTACAAAGACAAATTGGTAATTCCCAAGTGTAGATTACAAAAAAACATGTAATTCTTTTATAGGAAACAGTGTTCGCTTCTATAATATCATTCCGGATTAGTTGGCAGGTCTCAATGAAAAGAGGTTTAAAAATATTGTAAAAACCTATTTAATGGATAAAGCTTATTATAATGTTGATGATTTCATCAAAGATCAAAGACAAAAATTTGACAAAAATGAATGGCAAAAGAGTGTGTCACAGACTGTAACTAGAGTGCTCGCAATATAACTCTGCGCGTAGCAAAATATGGAACTAATTGACAGGCCGTCAACTTCTTGTTTACGTCAGTTGACAAAAGTTTGTTTACGTTTGGTGTATTTATTAATTTCCAAAGTAATTATTAGCTTTTATTATGCCGAAAGTGATTAAAAGTGCTGGCCGTGGCTGATTCTTGAAAATCAATCGTGGTTGTGAAGAAGAACGATACAATAACAGGCCAAAAGTGCAGTTTTCTAAACGCAGAGCTATTTGACAACTAATATGTAGGGATACCATAACAATCAAATCTCCACCTATTACCGGCGTATTTTTAAGCTGAGGCTTTATTTTTGAGGTTTGATTGTTTTATCGCCAATGTCAATCAATACCCGTGGGAAAAAATGTGAGTGCTTAAGACCGAATGTGAGAAACAAGTTATATTTTTTTTTTCATTAAATACAAATCAAAATAGGAAACACAGTGACACAGCAGTAAAGATCAGCTGATTGTATCTTTCTCGCTCGGGTACACTCGGTGGTCCTACGTTCACCCGATCGACCCTTTCACCTAACAGCGTCAGCTTTATTTACCACCGAAACGAAAATATGTGGGCGATGCGCCAAAATAAATTTCACTTAATTTTTTTAGCTTGGATGCTCTGTAATCATTTACTCCGTATTAATTACTGTATGTTTTATTATAGGCGTTTCAGAACGTACAATTACGTGGCAATGGACAACGCATCATACCACTGCACTCAGACTAAAGAGGCTACAATCTACAATGTATCTAATAAAGAGGCACAAAGAAGACCCACAATACCAAGTAGAATTACTCTTAAAAGGACATGGACAAGAAGTTTTGCGGTTACCGCTGTGATCCATCGTGATCTAAACCCTATTGAAAAATAAGATGATCCTTCAAAGAGCATTCATACGCCAAATTTTCAAATAGTGTTATTTATGGTCTCAATAAAAGATTTCCGAGTTTAAATTAAATTATCATTATTTCGTTGTTGGTGTAGGTTGAAAATGACAGATTTTTTATAATGTAACTAACTAAAATAAAGTTCTCCTGGTGGTAAGAGACTCAGACAGTCATTAACCTGTACCAATGATACTTTGTCATACTGAACCAAACTGCACTGAACCGGCGTTCATTACTTCGAGACATTCGTTGTAATCTCAGTTGTCCTATAATTTATATATAGTTAGTTATATTGCTTCCCTGAAAAATCCCTTCCCGTACCTGTTTTATGAAGTTGAAAGTTTGCAATGAAAGGGGAGGGAACCTATTAGCTTGACCTGGCAACATTAAGTACGCCACCAGTCGCGCGCAGACTTATATTGCGAGCACTATACCGATTAATTAAAAGTATTTTTACACGATAGGTACTTAAAAATGTTGTATTTCAAATATTTTTATTGCTGTTTGACAAAGCCTTTTTATAGCTGAATTCATTGGACATGGCCTCTTTACAGCCGCTTAATGATATATATTGTCTCTGTTGTTTATGTATTTAAACTGTTTTATTATTATTTTTTGTAATTGACGTTACCAAGTTTTCTTTGTAAAATAATGGTTCGAAGAAATAAATTGAATTGAATGGGAGTGCAACGTTGTGGACATGTCGCAGCCGTATTGTATAATCCGTCGTATTACATTACGGCTAGCCGTTTTGAAAAGCAGTGCTGTTTTGTAATGCGGTTAGCCGGGTTGAATGCGGCTAATTAAAACAGCCGGAATATATTCCACGCCATACGTCATTCAACACGGCTAGCCATAATGTAATAAAGTGAGAGATTATTAGCCGCCTCTTTGAATTTTTTTAGTTCCGATTCTTAACACTCATGGCGCCGCCTGACATAACAACAACTATGGCATTGAATACAGTAAGTATTTTTTGTGCCTGATGGTAAGCAACATGCCAGCCACATAACAGCACAGTGACACGCAGCTATTGGAACATGAAGAGTCCAAATCATTGCCTAGCACGACATTGCGACATTGCGTCACCCAGAGATCTAAGATGTTATATCTCTAAGCCCTGTAATTTCTCTGGAAACATTGCCCTTCAAACCGGAACACAGTATGTTGCTAAATTGCTAAAGTGACTGTGGATTTTGGAGTTCGGAGGAATCGTATACAATATTATTGGGGTGCTTTACCACCGTCCACCTCTTGAGAGGACTCACCTTTGTTCACCTGGGTGTTACTTGGAAACTATTTAGTTTCCACCGTCCACCTTGTTAAGACTAAGTTGGACCGGGTAGATTATATAGGACCCAAATCCAATTCGGAGCACCTCGACTCTACCTAGTTTTGTCGTTACTACCCCTAGAGTATATTTAAAAAATGCGGGAGCCAGAAGCTCAAGGGAAGCCCTGAGCCCTGAGTGTCGCTTCTCCATACTCGGCGTGCGCTCCACTACGGAGGTCGCCGACTCGCTTCGCTCGCTCCACTCAGGACCTCCCTTTAAATTTTCAATGATAGACCCTTGTCTACGTTAGTGCACCATGTTTCTTAGGTGTACCGTCACCAATATCAAGTTAGGAGCTTTCAAACTTTATCTGAGAGGTAAAAATGTTGTAAAAAATCGTAAGGAATATCGTAAAAAGTAATCTGTCAGGTTTTTCTGATGAATAAAATTAATATTCATTTTAAACATTGTTTGTTTTGTAAGTATGGTCACCCTACAATTTGCAGTAATACAATGCGGCTAAACGTGGGCCGTCTTATTGAAGAACGTAAGTATCACAATGACAATCCGGCTAATCGTTGAACCGCCGCATTACAAAACAGTCCTGTTTTTCAAAACAGCTAGCCGTAATGTAATACGGCGAATTATACGATCCGGCTGCGACAGACATATTACAGCTATTAGCTTATTACTACTTATTTTAATACAAATATTTAACATTTACAATCATCAAACATATTCTATATTCTGTAACAAAGGCGTTAAATCGCGGCATGCATTTTTTGCCAATAAACTAGGGGAATTCTAAAGGACTGCGTGACTGCGAACCATAATGCTGAATGGACTACAAAAAACTCATCAAGCCATCAAGTTTTTATCAAGCATATTCGCAAAGGCAGGATGTATGTGAGTCAGTAGGTACATAGGTAGGTATAACTTGACGGTCAAGGTCTCATCCCTCCTACCAGCCTGCGATGGATCTCACCAGGCTATGAGAAACTTGCTTGTCAGTCGACTAAACGGCGCGAGAACATGCGTTGTTCTCTAAATTAAAAAAATAACTCGGAAAATAGTTTTGTTGAGTGATAATGGGCTATCAACTGTATTCGTTCGTGACTGCGCTGTGTCTTCTCAATTCGATCTTGGGTGCTACTGATGGATTGTCATTGGTGATTATTTCTTTTATTTGTTCATTTTAATATTTTAAATATGCAGCGTTAAAAATCAGTCTGTTTTATTTTTTATTGTTATTGCACAATAAATTCTTCACACAATTTAGGGCGCATTTAACCGCAAATTTCCTGCTGTTATGCAACATTTCTTCTTATACACCTGCAAACCTGCATACTACCAAACTTGTAAAACAAAAATTCTAAATAATTGATCCAATGAAAATGTTTTCGAACTGATAAAATTTAATATTTATCGATTAAAAAAAAAACAATAAATGAGTAGGTATTAAAGGTAGGTAGGTAGGTAGTTATTAAAATCTGAATATTTAAAAAAATGGTAAGTATTTAATTTGTTATTATTCAGGTAGGTAGTACGTATGGATAGGTGTTAGTTGCAATTTAGGGTTTTCGTTTTAGAGTAATTATATTACCGAAGGTACACTTATAAATCTATCTTTGTCCGATAATTTAAAAAAAGTTAAAACACCACTACAAATTTCAATTTTTTTATAGTATTGAGTGACCAGACGAACAGGACATGTGCCTGATGCAGTCAGTCAAACAGCAATGTGACAGTCAGCTATTGGAACATGAAGAGTCCAAATCATTACCTAGCACCGCACTGCGCTCGTCACCCGGAGATATAAGGTGTTTTATGTCTTAGCCACGTAATCTCTCTGGAACCATTGCCCTTCAAACTGGAACACAGTAATGTTTGCACACTACTGCTTGGCGCAAGAATAACTGACAATGGTGTGGTATTACAAATTATTTAAATATTCTTAGTTTTTGAAACCTTATTTTGAACCTATTGTATTTTGTGACTAGGTCCAATAAAAAACATTTAGTGCGTTTTGTGTATCAAGTAGATACGTACCTACTCATTTTGTGGGTAAGAACAATAACTAACTATCGATAACCTCTTGAAGAATCGTTGAACATTTTTATTTTCGTTGATGTTCGAAATTAGTCTACTATTTATTTATTTCTTATTTTCTTGTTCGTGAAACCTATAAATAAACATTTAATGACGTGAAGCCCATGGTGAAGCTATTCCAACTAAGTTGATAATCTTGTATGACTAGTTTTATACATATTAAATTTAATCAGACAACAGTCTAGAAGAATCCGTTAGTACAGGATTTTTGTACACAAAATTAGAATATAATGCTCTTAAAAATGACCTGTTATCACTTAAAAGCCGGACCTAGAAAACCATAAATGTGGTCTGAGTGAGCAAATGTGTAACACATAATAATTATGTATGTATTTTGTTAAATTCGTTACTTAAATTAATTACTTAAACTTCATGAAATAATTTTATTTCACTCACTTTATTCTATTTCATTAAAAGACAAAGAAAGAGTTTTAATTAAGTTTCTGCGATTCCTAAGATTACAATAAGTACAATACAATACAATATGCACACGAATTATTAAGTACTGGGAATATTATTGAGTCTATATAGACTCATATATATTAGGCATATGCCTAAGTTGACAATATTTTGTTGTTCATGCGAAATTATTATTATTTACTAATTAAGTATTTTTGGTTAAGTACTAAATAAAAGTGGTCAAGTGCGAGTCGGACTCGCCCATGAAGGCTTCCGTAGCAGTAAGTAACAAAATATAAAAGATCTTGTAGTTCGTTGTTACTTTAATCAGTGTTTTAACAATAGTGAATTTATGACATATTAAAATAAAACTACTTACTAGATCTCATTCAAACCAATTTTCGTTGAAAGTTTACATGGTAATGTACATCATAAATTTTATAACCCACACGTATGGTTTTGATGGAAAAAAATGTTGAGTTTCAGTTCTAAGGTTCTAAGTATGGGATGCCCTCAAAATTTATTGTTTTTTTTCTTTTTTTTGTATGAAAATCCTAATGCGGTTCACAGAATACATCTACTTACCAAGTTTCAATAGCATAGTTCTTATAGTTTCGGAGAAAAGTGACTGTGACATACGGACGGACGGACAGACAGACATGACGGACATCTATAAGGGTTCCGTTTTTTGCCATTTGGCTATGGAACCCTAAAACCCCAACTAACATCATTTTGTGCGTAGTGTGAAAGATTTTTTTTTCGTTTGAAAACGGGTGAGTAAATACACGTCTTAATTGACGTTTACGTCAATTTTAAATTATTTTTTGAAATATAATAGGTACTGTACTGGCCCTGTATTGTCATACGCATTAGGAACCTTCTAAGATCAACTGTCAAAAAAATCTGACAAGTTCTATTCTGTAGGGAAAATACGAATATAAACAAATAATCCTACTAAAATTATATGTGTTTAAATGTGTGTTGCTCAATCACACCACAATGGCTCAACGGATGAAGTTGAAATTAGGAACTCGGATATTATTTAGTCTGGAATGACACATATACTATTTTTTTATAGCGGGAAAATAACGGTAACATATTATATGGACACACATAGTATTACATAGGTTGTATACTTGTACATTCGATGAGTGTGCGGCTGATCTGTATGATCTAATACCACCTTGCCTTTTTTTCTATCGGAATGTTCGTAGCTCGAAAAGGTGAAACCGTTTCATGGTTGATGTTCCAAAGACACGAACGAAAAGATTCAAATATTTTCGTTCGTGTCTTTGGAACACTCTACTTTTGTGATAAGAACGTCAAGGCTGTGGAATACGTTGCCTGAATGGGTTTTCCTCGATGGTAGCAATCTTTGTGTCTTTAAATCGAGCATGAATTGGTTTTAATGACAATCTACAGACATCGCTCGTGCCTTATAAAGACATCAACGAGCGTACGTTATTTTTAAAACGTAGGCACACCCCGGACACTCGGCCTAAAATCTATACAGACGGTGCAGTTGACATACCTACACTCACACAACTACGCATATGTCGTTCGAACACGTTTACGCATGTGTGCGTGTCATCTAGGGTTACTAAATTATTTTATGGAATAGCTATGACCCGTGCGTTCACCTGCCTGTGTTAAGTGTCCTATAATCTTACCTAGTTAGTGTTCGATCATGTGTAGGTAAATATAACTTTCATCAAAAAGTTGTTTTTCATCGAAAAGTTTGCTTATGCTGAAACCAGTCGGTTGCACCCGAACCGACTCATCCGATAGCGGTCCCGCTACCGAATGGTTCGGAATCTGCGATTCACAACGCCAATCGGATTGGCGTAGGAATGTCTTTTGGCCAGACCAAAGACAAGCTATCCCACCTAGTTTTCGAATACAGATACAAATTTGGTAGAAAAGTTAACTCATGGTAGGAATATACAAATCGTCAAATAACTGTATTTCGGGTTTATTTTGTGGTTTTGAATGACTTTTTTTACATAGAATTTGTATAATAAACGAGTAAATCGAACAACAACCTCTGGAAATTTGCATCTGCAACACAATAAATCATAGTTTACATTTTTCGTTTTACCTTCAATTTGTCAATCTGTTGATGTTGTCAAAGTCAACGGAACTATTGTTTGTTTTGTTTGGAAATAACCAAATAACAACAAAAAGTAATAGCTTCATAGTGTGTGTCCATTACAGTTATATATAACATATCTAAAAGTAACCACTAACAAAAGTATCTACACTCCACCGATCATCTGAATCAATAATCCTACATCTTCACTGCACATATGCCAGAAGTCTGTCATCAAACTGAAGACTACCTGAAGTGGATCGGTCATCTGAACCAAGACTCCTACCTACCTGTCATAGTACCTATAACTTTGGGGATTTTGTCCCACATATCTAGCTATATCTAAGTAAGTTTAATGTTTGTTAAATCACATGCCGTACACCGGCAAGGTGCTACTTTTATATACACCTACGGGGTCTGCGTTGTCATTATAGGGATTGGGGACCAATAAGTTCTGGCAGAAGTACATTTAAGTAACCTTTCCTTCATCTATAGATAGAACTAAAGTCGAACAGATAGGTACGAAAATACTGTTTGTTATACAAGGACCAGAGGGGTTCGTGGGTCACCCCTTTTGGGCTGGCACAGTAATATTATAGACGCATGCACTTATCACACGGTCTTCTTACTTAGTTAGCTCCGACTATGTTTGTGACCACCACTGACCACTGGGGCCAAAGTTGTTTCCGCTCTTGCTGTTATATCGTTGTGTGACGTGATGTCTCGTATCTCCAATGTTTCTTTGTGGTTTCTTGGCTTTTTGCTCAAACAACAAACATGTTTCATATTTTCATCTCAAAAAATAAACAATATCAACAAATCAAATGTGGCAATAATCTAATTTCTAGCAATTCTTTTGAGCACAAACTGCCAACTTTGAAAATTTCATAACCCAAAATTCCAAAAACTAAACACATATTACACACTAAAGTTAATAAAAACTCGTTTACTGTCCATAATCTTACATTAATATTGAGAAAAACAGAGAAAAATCAAGTAAATACAATAATCTGAAAATCGTATTTAGCTATCCACGACAAAAAAGCTGTCCGAATCCCATCCGATTAGAAAACAGCTGGTAGTCGGTTGCAAACGTCAAAAGTAATCGGAATTGGCGTTGAGAATCGCAAATTGCCCGAACCAGTCGGTAGAGGCCAGTTTCCGTGGATCAGCCCGACCCGAATGGTTTCAGAATCGCTACGCAGAATAGCTTAACACAGTTTATAAAAATGATTCAATCTTTGTAGAAATCCTTATGAAATCAAAAATCTCTTATTCTTAACTTAAAATTGTGAACTTATCAAAACACATTAGAAAAACGATTCAATCCTAGTTTATTATATAGAAATTCTTATGAAATTAAAAATCTGTTATTCTTGTTTCGTTGAACAGATGAAAAAATTGGTACCTAAATTTAAATAACACAGCAACACAGCGTCATGGTCGTATTCTCATAGAAAATTGTCGTCCGATATAACCCTTCGTTGAGGGCTTCTCGCGTCCTTGCGGGGTAGGAAGCTTGAAACTGGCGGGGGGTGGGGAGTGTCCGTTCTATCTGTATTATCTATTCTATGCCTGTTTGAGTCAAAAGTAGGTAAATTAGTACATTGTAAGAGTAGGTATAAGGTATGTCGGCGCACGAGCGCCGGACGAGGGGACGAGAGGAGCGGGGCGCGGGGCGGCGCCATCGGTCGTCAGCTGCGGCCGCCGTCTGCACCACTCGGCTCAGCGACGCGTCACGCAACGGGCGTTCTAGCTATATATTCCTTTGTGACATTCGGAGTAAACCCTATTTTTATACAGTCCACAAACCTTTCATTTATCAACCCACTAGGGCCTTAACAGTGGTCCTTCGAGCCGGATCTGCACTGTACGGCTGTGCTGCCGTTGTCCAGCAACAGACGTACAGTGCAGATCCGGCTCGAAGGACCACTGTTAAGGCCCTAGTGGGTTGATAAATGAAAGGTTTGTGGACTGTATAAAAATAGGGTTTACTCCGAATGTCACAAAGGAATATATAGCTAGAACGCCCGTTGCGTGACGCGTCGCTGAGCCGAGTGGTGCAGACGGCGGCCGCAGCTGACGACCGATGGCGCCGCCCCGCGCCCCGCTCCTCTCGTCCCCTCGTCCGGCGCTCGTGCGCCGACAGGTACATTTTTGATTACAAGAGAACGTTCCATACGGAAGGTTAAAAAAATCTCTTCCCTTTTTTCCTTCTATTGAGGATTTGGCTTCCTGCGTTATGTAATGCAGCACTTGTCATCGAAAATTAAATCTTGTCATAGAATATGTAATAGTAGATGTGTTGTTTCCCGCGCTTTTTTTATTTCACTAATTTCCTTTCTAGTTGAGTAGTTGAATACACGGGTAACTCACGTTCAAACGTGAGTTACCCGTGTATTTTAAATTATATCTAGATAGTCAGTCCAGTCCAGCTTAAGTTCCGGTCGCTTTCCGATTAAGTCGGCGGCCCCTTTCAAGGAGATTGTACGTGCATGACCGCTGCTCGTTTGGCACTTAACTTAAGTCGAACTGGACTGATTATATCATACGTGGGTTACTCGTATATTCATTTTCTTTTTTATTGGTTTTACGCTGTTACATTACCGTAATTTCGCCAGCGGCAGCGCCCACCGTTTGAACATTTGAAGAGTTCTTAATAACTTTTTTCCCTGCCATCCTATTTCGTGCTACTGGCGTCCAGTTACGACTAATAGGTATTTGTTTTTATTGCTACACCGACCTTTCGACAAGCGCAATGAAAATTATTTGCTAAACATTTTCTTTTTGCCTAGTATTATAGCAATTTTACGCAGCATTTTTAAGCATGTTCACTTTTTCAATTAGTAATATTTCATATTCTTGATTACTTCCAGAATTTCTTACGTTATTGTAGTGCCTCCAATGCTACACTCTACAAATGGCTCAAACAAATATATAAGTTCTAAAAAGTACTTGCCTAATCTGTAATAAATACGTTAATCGCAAAGTTTACTCTGGTGATTGGCCAATATTTAACAACGGTAGGCTGCTGTAAATATACTTCGTCGACCAACCATGCCATGGACAAAAATAATATCTCTATATGCATAAATAGAATGAGCCTTTATATTCATAATTGTGGGAAACATGAAATAGGTATGGTTAACTCATAAATTAGCTGAAATTGGTGATGCGATGTCACTATCCTTGACTTATACGTTTAAGGGGAAAATTACTACCAATTTTGGTTTGTTATTGTAGGTCAAGGTTCGTATATTGTAGATACTTAGCGTTGTACACGTACAATTTATCTATGGTAAAATTGAAGTACGTACATAATTGAATGTAAGAGGGAATGTGAATAATAGAGAAGTGCATATTTCATCATGTGAGAAAACAAGATTTTAACACATATGTAGGTTTTTGATATCAAAAACTTACTCCACTAACTGAATCCAAAAGCGCACCATAAGCACAAAATTGTATTTCCTAAGTGCAGACTTCAGAAAACAAATAACTCTTTCAAATGTAATGGTATTCGCTTCTATAAAGCAAACCCTGCACAAGTGGAAGGTCTTAATGAAACAAAGTTTAAAAATGAAATAAAAAGCTACCTATTGAGCAAGGCATACGAGGGTCAAACTGAAAGTTCTTAGAAAATCAAAAACTGATTACATTAGCCAGTTATTAGTTTTATTATATCTTTTCAAAATATTGTCCATTCACGTCAATACACCGCTGCATGCGATGGAACCACTGGGAAAAGCACTTTGCCCACTCGTCCTTAGGGGTCTCTTCAATGGCATCGCGATACGCAGCCACCGCTTCTTCAGCATTCATAAACCGCTTTCCTTTAAGTTTTTCTTTAATTTTTGATAATAAATAAAAATCACAAGGCGCGAGGTCGGGGCTATACGGCGGGTGACCCAGTAATTCAACGTTTGATGTCGCCAAATAGTCGATCGTTCGCTTGGCGGTGTGCGATGAGGCGTTGTCGTGGTGAAGGAGGATCCTACTGCGAGGTCGTTTCTCTCGAACTTTTTCCAAGACAAGTGGCAAACAATTGGTGTGTACCATTCTGCAGAAACTGTTTTTTGATCCTCTAACACAATTGTTGCGAAATGACCTATCCTTCCAAAGAACGAGGCCACCATTTTTTTCCCCGCACTTCGATCTCTCTTCACTTTAGTTGGCAACTCCTCGAAAGGAAACACCCACTGAGCAGATTGTCTTTTGGTTTCAGGATCATAACAGTAAATCCAGCTTTCGTCACCTGTTAGTATGTCGAACACAGCATTTGAGTCACCTCCGTTAAATCTTTCAATCATTTTACGGCACCAATCCACACGATGGAGTTTTTGAGCCTCAGTCAAATTATGAGGTATCCACCGGGCGCAAAGCTTCCTGACCGCTAAATGTTCGTGTAGGATTTTGTGCACTTGACTCATACCGATGCCTAAGCTTGTCCGAATTTGCTGATAGGTCACTCTTTTGTCAGTCTCTATCATACGCCGCACAACACAGATGTTATCTTCAGTCGTCGCCGTAGAAGGCCGTCCCTTACGTAAATCATCAGTGAGATTAGTGCGACCACGTTTAAACTCATTAAACCAGTTGTAAACAGTCGCACGAGATGGGGCTTCATCGTGAAAGGCCAATCGTAGTCTATCATAACTTTCTTGTTGACTTAAATGACATCGAAAGTCATAAAAAATCATTGCACGAAAATTTTCTCGTGTTAAATTCATGTTGACGTGACACAGACAATTTTCAATTTGCCGCCAAATCGTAAAACAAATGACAAATGAATGAAGTATATACTCAGTAATATTGGCAAAGAGTTCTATTTTCAAATTATAGAATTATTTTTTTATTATATTGTTTATAAGTGGCCAGTTCTAAGAACTTTCAGTTTGACCCTCGTATTATAATATAGATGACTTTGTTAAAGATAGTAACGTATGGAAGAGAAATGTGTTGAAACTAGAATCTTGTAATAAGGTAAAATAATAGATTTATAAAACTTTTGATGGAACATTGTTTGTACTCATGTAGTATCTGTATACTGAATGTATTAATTATTTGTTATTTTGATTGACGAGGCTCCTTTACAGCCGCTTCCTTTACTTTTTTAATTTTGACATTGTTATTTTATCTTATTATGTACACGGATTCTTTGCCTTTTTAGGGTTCCGTAAAACGTAAAAACGGAACCCTTATAGATTCGTCATGTCTGTCTGTCTGTGTGTCTGTCTGTGTGTCTGTCTGTCTGTCTGTCCGTCCGTATGTCACAGCCACTTTTTGCCGAAACTATGAGAACTACACTGTTGAAACTTGGTAAGTAGATGTATTCTGTGAACCGCATTAAGATTTTTACAAAAAAAATTAAAAAAAAAGAAAAATTAGGGTTGCTCCCCATACCGAGAACTGAAACTCAAAATTTTTTTTTTCATCAAACCTTTACGTGTCGGATGTCTATCGATAGGTCTTCAAAAATGATGTCTAGGTTTCTAACATAATTTTTGTCTACACTGAATAATTTGCGCAAGAGACACTTCCAAAGTGATAAAATGTGTGTCCCCCCTCTCTAACTTCTAAAGTAAGAGAATGAAAAAACTAAAAAAAATATATGATATACGGTACCATGCAAACTACCAACGAAAATTGGTTTGAACTCGATCTGATGAGTAGTTTTTTTTTAATACGTCATAAATACACTATTATTAAAACTTCGATCAAAGTTACAACGAACTATGTGTACTATGTATATTATGTTACTTGCTGCAACGGAACCCTTCATGGGCGAGTCCAACTCGCACTTGGCCATTTTATTTATTGTTAATGACGTTACCAAGTGTTCTTATGAATTTATGGTTCGAATAAATTAATTGAATTGAATTGAATTACTAAAAGCTTAATGCGAGACAGTCAAGTAGAAGTAGAGATTTGCGATGTTTTTGAGATCAACCAACTCATAAGTATAGAAGTGATGTTTTGAACTCGGAATTTGGACCACACCTTGGCCATTTGATAATTCATAAAGGAGTCATTTCATTCGAAAATAAAAAAAAAACAATTTGTAAATATTGCTTCGAATGAAATGACAATACTTTTATTAATCCTACTAATACTATAAATATCAAAGTTTGTATGTGTGTTGCTCAATCACCTCGTACTTAACGCATGAACGGATCCGGTTGAAATTTAGAACGCATGTAAATTGCTTATAGCCTAGAACTCTAGAAGGATACATAGGCTACTTCGTATCCCGAGAAAATAAAGGACACAGGAACTACGCGAGGCACTGCTAGTAGAAAATCAAAGACCACAGTTTTATTTATTTCAAAATGTAAATAATCCCATTCTTGGATCCTGCTAAAAGTGTAAAATTTTCTTCTAGTCGATACAAATTACGCGTTTATTGATATCACATAGATTACGATTACGAGCGAAAATGTACAATTACTTAATTCATAGCCACGGCGAATTTGTACCAGTACCGTTTTACGACTTACATAACGTAGGGCAACAAACCTGATTTAAGTAGGCTTCTGACCCACAAGCTCTGTCTGGACTTCGGGCTAAATTTCGTAATCAGTTAGAAACTGTGCCGGATTAAGAACATACGAGTACCAACAGTAGCAATCAATGTTTTGGTGGTACAGTGACGAAAACGTCCCAATTTAGAATGGTGAGATTATAGTTGGTCCTAATCTCGTCTGCTTTTTTGTATATCTTTCTAAGTGTACAAGTATGTTTAGTTACAAGAGTACAAGTTCGTCATAACCACCGGCTTTAACGGTCAGGCAAAACTTTATGCGGAAACCGCTTCTTCTAAGAAAGATACATATTTTGGGGACGTCATATACCAACTAGGGCTTGACTCTCTCACTGAGAAGACCCCAGACCCAGAAGTGAAGGTACATAAAGTGCGCGTTTATGGGCCCACATAATAAAAGATTTTGCGCCAAAGTAGGTCACCTCTATCTGATCGTATTTTTTCGGATGTTTATCTGTCACTGTACTCCTATTGACTATTTGACATCAGAAACATTATATTCCAAGAGCTGTAAGCAAATTTTGGAAAGGTATTTGAGGCAAGCTGAAAACTTGTCACACTCTTCTATTATACCTACCTACCGCCAAGCAGTAACGTGCAAACATTACGGTTTGAAGGGCAATGTTTCCAGAGAAATTACTGGGCTTAGAGATATAACAACTTAGATCTCTGGATGGCGAGCGCAGTGCAGTGCTAGATAATGATTTGGATTCTTCATGCTCCAATAGCTGCATGTCGCCGTGCTCTTATGTGGCAGGCATGTTTCTTACCATCAGCCACATGTCCTGCTCGTCTTGTCACTCTTTATTTAAAGGTACAAGTTCGCGCCGCGACCGCGACGCGAGACCGCGACAGGCACTTGACACTATGGAATTGTATGGGCGCCAGTTCGTGCCGAGACCGCGACAGGAGACCGAGACAGGTCGCGGTCGCGGTCTCAGCACGAACTGGCGCCCATACAATTCCATAGTGTCAAGTGCCTGTCGCGGTCTCCGGTCTCGGTCTCCTGTCGCGGTCTCGTGTCGCGGTCTCCGCGCGAACTTGTACCTTAAAATAAAATAAAAATACCTTAACACGGAGGGGCAGACCTGACTGGTCAGTAGCGTGGCAAAATGAGTGAATGAATGAAACAAACGTAAAAAAATATAGCTTATAGAAGCATGGAGATTTTCCCATGCGACTTGCGACTGAAGATAGCACGACAAACATTTAATTGCCTGAGGCCATAACAACGTCAATTATTTTAGAACGATTGTTTGTTTACTTATTGATATTTGTAATATTTGTGCGTTAGTAAAACATACATTTCAACTAAATATATGGGCCCTAGACAACCCAATCCACCTGGGTGATTTGAATAGCATGCAATAACGCTGTTCCAAGGTTGACCAGTCTCCACATTCGCGGGACGTTTGGTTCTATTTTGCGGTAACACCCACCGGTATCGATAATTTTGATTTAACTACTCCTTTCAAAATATTAAGATTTAGTAAACATAAAGCCACGCCGAGCTTTGAAACAGAGCTATTTCACACAACATTTGGGCGCAACGTAATATCTATTACCGCGAGCAATTTTTGTATATTATATGAATGATGTAGGTACTTATTTATTGCATCTCAATCTTAGAAACGCCATACCAACTATAAATTCTAGCTCTACCTCAACAATTATTATCAATTGGATGTAAATCACTAGATCATAAAATTACGAAAAATTAAACATACTACCTATTACATCACACTAGAAACCACTTTAAATTGGCATTCTAGAATTATATCTACGTATTATTTAATATCTTCCACAATACCTACACATATAATTTTAAGTTGTAGAATCCTATCATTGATAGACGCTAGGTAGTGCTTTAATTTCCTCTCAAAAAGAGTTATTCTCGGATTTTTCATGTCAGAAGCGCCTTTATCCTTGAAGAAATTGCTTCTAGCTTTGCTCTAGAGCAAAATTAGAAAGACAGAATTAGTAATGTCGAGCGCATATTTATTAGATACAGACTCCATGTTATGCCTAGCTTAGTACTCGTATCTTAAAAGTTTGATAAGTCTTCTAGTAGGTAGGTACTCAAGTTGGTCTCGCATAAAAAGTTCTTGTCATAAATCAGTAGGTATCGAGTGAAAATAAGCTAATGTCTAAGGGATCCGTTTTGACAAAAAATGTTACATCCAGCTTCATTGCAACAAATTCTATTTATACATGCAGGAATAAATTCTTCGTGTAATAAAAATCTCCTTAAATCTATTCAGTAAGGTTAGATTAAGTAAGAATTTTTAAAGGCGTGAGAATTAGGCATTAAAAGGCAAATGAGCATAGTTTGAATTTTTAATATTGTAATTAATAATAATTGATACCTAATGCTAAGACTCGTGTTTTAATTTTCTGAGACATTCGGTTTTATGATTTTGTCATAATAACCACATACCTACAATTTTACGTTCATTATTGATTACTGGACTATACCTAAGTAATGCTGAAGAATGAAACCCAGGAGTTGTCTAGTGTTCTAGATGGACTTTCCCTCTGAATCATAGAGAGTGGAAGAAGAACATCTAACATTCGTTAATTCGTAGCCAACAGTGAGCTGTGGGACGTTAAGAGATAAAACTAATTTAATTTTTGAATATTGAGATTGTCACAAATAGAGCTATCCTAATAATCATATCTTAACATATAAAAATCCAGTGTCATGATGTATGTTCTTAGCTTCCTAGTGAACTCTTCATCAATTAAACCGATATTCACGAAAGTCGGCAATATGAGTAATTTGGTTCAACTTAAGAGATTTAGGTAATAGTTATAAATTCGATTAATAGTCTTTATTATGACAATATCCGAGCGAACCCTGAACAAACTCCTTGTAATATTTTAAATGTTAGAGTTTGGAGGTTTGTTGCACAATCACGTCATAACAACTGAACGAAGGAGGCTGAAATTTGGAACTCAGATAGATAGGCTACTTTTTATCCCGAAAAATTACGAGCCCCTTACAACATGGCAATTTTTTAATTACACGAACGAAGTCACGGGCGGCAAATACTATCTCTGTTAAACACATATATTTCTAATGATATGACTTACATAATAAATATCGAACTTCGTTTATATAGAAGTTCGTTTGCTTATTTATTATCTCATAAATCTATACCCCACGCTGTCTCTAACTTGTAATCCATATTATGTAATCTTTAGTTAAATTGGTTATCAGGCCATGGACGTTAGACATGTCACCGCGTTGCATGTAAATTGTTGAAATCATTTGCACTTCACAAGGAAAATTCTGTTATGTTTTCGACACCGATGTCGTGCATATATTTATGGAGACGTTTCCACAAATATTGCAAAAAATATATTAGCTGAAACTGTGTTTTGAAATTCTACAATAAATGACACTAAACGCTTTGCAAGGACGCTTAGTTCTTCACGTTGCGTCGTGGATGCCAAGTTTCTTAAGCTGCGTCTACGCTAGGAGAGCCGAGCACGAGCGGAGCACGAGCCGAACACAATTCGTCTAGTGTGGTCCAGCTTACAAGCCTCGAATGAGCGCGCTGCGAGCATTTCGTTCGTGCTCGGCTGCGTTCCGCCTGTTGTCGGTTTTTTGGCGACATATATTGCATATTGCATATATTGCATATTTGCAATATTTTTTGGCGAACACAAAGGGATTGGCTTCGCGCTCGCAGTGCGCTCGTGGACGTTCGAGGACAGTGATCGTTGTAGGTTCGTTGTACGTCCACACTTGACGCCGCGAACGACGAAGCCGAGAACGGCTCCGCTCGTGATCAGCAGGTCTACTACGAAAACAAACTCCGAATGATCGCATCCGACCGACAGCTGAATCGGATTATAGCCTACCACGAAAAACATTCGGATCGATACATTTCGGGTCGGAAGTTATAGACTTAGGTCTGATGAGGGTCGGATCGAACGAAACGGCCGATCTGATCAACCGACCGATTGTCTTTCGTGGTCGGAAACTTCATAAGTTCGGCCGATATATCGTTTATCGGACTTCGTAGTAGACCTGCGGCTCTCCTAGCCTAGACGCAGCTTTACAACGTGGATGTTCGGTGCATCTAAAGAATTTATTCTTACTGTTTTTCATTTCAAATAATTCGTTTCATTTGTTGTTGTCGTCATTGAGCACCCCGCACGCACCCCGCGTTCATTTGTTCGATCCTTTTTTAACCCCCGACGCAAAAACGACGGGTTGCTATAAGTTTGACGCGTGTGTCTGCTGTGGTATCGTAGCTCCTGAACGGATTAACCCATTTTGATTTTGTTATATTTTTTGACAGGATAGCTCCTAGCTATTTTTATCAAATCTGTTCAGCCGTTGTAAAGTTTTGCGTTGGACGCATAATGTAAAATTATACTATTTCCTTTCCTTGCAAACTTATTTGTGACTTAAGTGTAATTTGCAACAATTTTTTTTAAATTTAATGTATACTCGTTTATTTATTATATCTTTGGCAGAGCGGTCGTTATCTCGATGTGTCAAATGTATACTATATACGTGTTTACTGGTAGGAGAAGATGTAACGCGTACGCAGTTCGTTTAATGTTTCCGCTTCTAGTATTTGCGGTAGATGCACCAGATTCGTACATTTATATTTATAGTTACAAGTATATTTATTTATTTATAAAGTTTTCCAAAAATACTCAGAAGTGCAGGGGGGAATCGAACCTCACCATCTTTAATTGGGAGTCTCCAGGCCTCCACGGCTTTAGATGTAACGCGCTTCACTTTATTTTACCATTTCTGGTTAGATTTCATTTACGTACAAGACTGTCTATATATTTGATCTGGTCAGTACATCACATCCGTGACCTACCGCACGGTCTATGTAAATGTTCGAAACTCGAAATACAATTGTTTGACAAAAAAACAAAAACTAAACACATTTTTCTGCGACCGCTCAGTGTAAATACTTCGATCGCTATGACTGCTCTTAGCCTTAGCCTTTAGACTCTGAGAATAAATAATAGATTTTATTTTACAAATATTATAAATGTTAAAGTTTAGATGTTTGTTACTCAATCACGTCGTAACGCATGAACGAATCGGGCTGAAATTTGGAACACAACAATTTGAATTTAGAACATCGTGTGCACTAAGTTTTTGAATTCATAAACCTATTTACTTCTACCTTCATGGTGCTGAATTTTTCATACAACTTTTTTTATTTTGTTAAAAACTAAAGATTGGAAAATTAGAAACCTTAACACTCAACTCATAGAAATTTGTATGAGTTGAGTGTTAAGTTTTCTAATTTTCCAATCTTTAGTTTTTAACAAAATAAAAAAAGTTGTATGAAAGGTGAATTACATCCCTGAACTGTGAGGTTTTAAGCGTATTCATAGCCATCATAATCAACCCTTCATCGTCTACTGATGGACACTAGCCTCTCTCTATTGATGTCACTGAGCTCAATCGGTAGCTCTTCTTATCCTAGGTTTCTCCGCCACTGAACATATCCTCACTTCACCTCACCGCAGAGTGCTCCACATTGCGCATTCCTAGGCGCGTTTTCCATTCAAGAACCCGCCCACTTCAGCTTGCTTATTCTCTGGACTATGTCGTATAAAAATGGATTGACTTTGTTCGATTGTCAATTTTATCAAGGCACGTGTGCGGAGTATCAAGGTTAAGAAGTACGAGTGCTTAGGTTTTTTTGTAATGCGTTAATTATACGACTGTATGTATGTATTATTAGTGTGTTATATTATTAGCTCCTTTAATTGGTTTCAGCCCAAATCGCGCAGAACATGCGTCATCGGCGCAGGTTACTCCGGCCTCGGAGCCGCCAGGTATCTGAAGGAGTATGACGTGGACTTCACGGTGTTTGAAGCGACGAGGTACATCGGGGGCACGTGGCGCTTTGACCCTCATGTCGGAATCGATGATGACGGCCTACCTCTCTTCACTAGCATGTATAAAGGACTGAGGTAAACACACAATTTTATCTTGATCACCGAGTGCATACTGTTCCGAATTCAAAGTTATATTTTTATTTTTCGACTAGGCTTTAAATTTCTTGATGATACGATAGTGCTGTGATAGAACCTTCGCTAGGACATAGGTTTACATAGGAACTTTGTTGGCTGTTCTACAGAAATATGAATTTCTCTTTTTCTTGGTTTTATCACTGAATCGTAGGTCACTGCCTAAGATATCATTTGCATATTATATGAGTCGTTAAAGTCTACTAAAGTTTCTTTTACTATTATTCCTTAATATCTGCGGAACTGCTAGCCACTTTAGACTTTCTTTCCGAAGCATGACGTGGGTTACTTACGTCGTAGTAAGGATATTTAAGGTCTTCTTTAGAAAGGAAAGCCCTGGTATTCAAAATGTCTAAAGGCAGCGGTATTCACTTTCATTAGATGGGTAGTTGCTGTTTACGCGCCAAACAGAGAATTGTTTGTTTTAATATTCCCACTAAATAAAAAAACACTCTCCGAAAAATATGTCGGAGCTATTGAGACGTTTCCAGACCAATGAAATAACTAATTAAATTATTATGTTAAATGGCGCCTGCCTGACGATTTCTAACGTACCTAATATATGATAAGATTCTGTTATTGTGAATTGTAGATACTAATTACTGTATATTTTGACGAATTGCAATTCCATTATTGTTTTGGTAGGGTTGGTTATGTTTTAGATTATCTATTTACTTTACGTATTATGTATATTTAAATACGCCAAAGCCATGGTACACCAAGTTGTTAGCGTGAAATTTGTACACTTTATATAAAGCGAAACAAGCGAATAGGTGGTCTTAACGATGTAGTACAAAAACCCAGTACCACCTATATAATGGTATGGTAGATATTTAAACAATTATTTTTCGGAAAATAGCTCATTAGCTGATGCGCCAAGAGTCATTAAACGTTTGTTTTTCTTTGTTAACTTTGTTTTCGTAGACATAAGTAAAATCTAACAACAAAGTAGTTAAGCTAGCTGCGTTGAGAGTCAGCTTGGTTATTGGCAAATGTTCAAGGAAAACAGTTTTACTTTCTTTCGTCATTCTGTAAACATACGTGAAGTGTAGGTAGGGTTTGGTGGCGCATCGCGTTCACGTAATTAGCTAAATCGTATTATGCTTAAACAAATGGTAATTAAATTCGGTTTGTGAAACTGCGGATGTTAGATCATTGTTTAACAGATTGACTGGTATTTGATAATTTTAACTGAGTTTTTTGTTTGTAGGTATCTAATATTTAAAATAATCTTTTAGAATCTAATACCTTAGAGGTTAAATCACAGACTAGTTAGAGTGATACCGTTCCATCGTAGACCGCATCGTCGCTTAACATCAGTTACCATTTGTATAAATAGCCCACTAAATATTCCCACTGGTGGGACTCGGAGCCTTCTCTCGCAAGGACAGAGTCAAGGCCATAATCCACCACGTTGAACCTTAGTTCAACCTTAATTGATGGATGACGCGGGTCCAAAAAAATTTAGGAGCTTGTTGGATTCCTCACGATGTTTTTCTTCACCGTTTTTAAGTTAGCAGCATTACACACATGATTTCGCCAAGACAGTAGTGCACGTGGGATCCAAACCGAAATCCGCAGGAGGTGCTCAATTCAGTTTTTTTATTTGCCACGATTTAAAAAATAATTATTTTTCATTCATAGAATATACATATTTTTAAATTCAACACTAACTTTTTATATTATCTACTAAGATTTTAAAGTTGATTAATAGTTGAGCTATATTTAAATTATACGTTGCTTTGTTTTTTAGGACAAACACTCCTCGCCAGACCATGGAGTACTCTGGGTTTCCGTTCCCAGAAGGAACACCGACGTATCCAGAAGGATCTTGCTTCTACAAATACTTGCAAAGTTTTGCTAAGAAATTTAATTTGTTGGACAATATACAGGTAAGAACTTAAATCGTTCAACCTTAAATAGAACCATTTAGTACCACTACTTACTTACCACTACCACTACTTACTACGTACTTTATAACCACTTTAATAGAATAGAACCAACCAACAAACCACAGGTATTTATTTTATAGGCTATTTTAAAAACATGGATAATGACTCACCTACTCACATTTGCTCAAAAACCAGTACTGGCAAATTTTGCCCTTGATTGGTAAGTTATCTCAAAATTCATACGAAACGATTTGAGTTTTCCTTCCTTGTGCACAAACACAGGTTGGAGTAAAGAGCCGGTATCACTGTTTCATGAGATATATGTAAGTATAATATAGAAGAGATAATTTGCGCCAGTACCTATAAAGCCGCCGCTTTCGACCTGTGTATGAGTTTGATGAAAAAAAAAAATGTTGAGTTTCTATTCTATTCGTATGGGGCAAACACAAATTTTATTTTTACATATTTGTTTAAAATCTTAATGCGGTTCACAGAATACATCTACTTAACAAGTTTCAACGGTGTGGTACTTATAGTTCCGGAAAAAAGTAGCTGACATATGGATAGCCAGACAGATATGATGAATCTATAAGGGTTCAGTTTTTACGTTTTACGGAACCCTAAATACATGCAACCGAATTGAGAACCTCCTCCTTTTTTTAAGTCGATTAAGGACAAGAGAAGGCGAACGCGAAAGAGAAATACATACAATTTATTCTGTTAAGAGTGCGCCTAATGCCAGGGAAAAATCAGTTTTCACCCGCGCGACGCGTTTCATAATGCGATATTCATAAAGTCGAGAATAGCATGACACAGTTTGGAGGAAAAATCAATATTAAATCAGGAGTCCATTTTTGACCAAGTTTTATTAAATTACTCAATAATTAAACATAAATTTAAAAAAGTGTTACTTTACTAGAACGTACAATTAGGAATTTTATTACCAAAAAATAATGTGGGGTCATCGCTGATAATTTCGAGTACTCGAATTAAAACGGGTTTTTTCGGTGTCATTTTTATTTTTTTATTGTAAAAAACTCTGATCTATTTTTAAAATTATATTCGGTTATTGTGCTTCTTCTTGATTGTACCCACACGTCAATATTTTTTTTGTCATAGTTTTTAGTTTCTTTACTTCAGTGAGCGGCGTCGAAAATGTCCTTTTTTCGTTTTCTGGCACTAGGCGCCCTCTTAAGAAATAACAGTTGGTCTGAGTTTAACGCTCGAAAAAAATATTATTAATGCATGTAATTACATTATTTTATTTTGAGTTTCGTTCCAAGTTACATTCTAGGGTCTTTCTCAAATGTCTAAACGGGCCTCTTATTTTTGAAGTACATATTTTCTAAGTATACCACTGAGTTCGCTCGTTTTGTTTTTGTTGAGCTGTGTTACCTGATAATGCAAAAAAAAAATCAATCATAGAGACTGCCGATAGAAGTGATAACTTATTACTCAGAATTTGGAAAATACGCGGGTGAAACCGGAGGACACTGCTTGTCTGGAATAAATCTTCAAAGCATTGTCGTCTAAATAAGTCTGCTAAGCATGGTCATCTATCGATCGCCATGCATAGACGCATTTCTAGATTGTCATGGTTCACGCGAAGATTTCTTTCATTTACGAGCGTGACGCTTGAGCTCAATTCACAGCCCACGAAAAATCTGTGTGTTATAATAAGAAGTTTTCACTTCAAAATACATTATTTCCCTTTCTTAAGGGATTGTGTAATGTGTAACTTTATTCACCATTTTACTATTCACGATCTTCCATTGAAACGACTGATCCGTTGCGACCCTGCACGTGACCAGAATTCATTAAAATAATTCAAATTGTTCATTGACGCAATCATGAAATTTATGTAGGTACATCCAGGTGGCGACTTCCAGAAAACTCAGAATGAAAATAAAACACACTACTTTCGTAGCGAGTTCGTTTATTTCGTTTTTTTTTTAATTTGAAACTAGATACTTTTAAAATAAAAATTTTTTTTGCACTTTCTTGTGTTCTAGCAAAATAAAATTTCATAAATCGACACTACGGGTAAAAGATTAAAACAAATGTTTTATTTGAAAATGTACAATTATTTTTAAAAATTTCAATGTACCTATGCGAGTTAACGCTCAGTTATATGTTATGATCAGTATGTATTAAAATACCTTCTGTGAAGTAAGATAAAGATTATATTTCCGCAAACCTAATAAGTAGCATGAATATAACCCACGTCAAATCATCGCCATCATTATTTTCAGCCTGTATCTATCTACTTCTGGGTGTAGGCGTAGGCCTCCGCTCCTCTGTGGCAATGATTTCTATCCTGAACCGATCTCATCCATGTAATCCCCGCGATAGATCTCAGTCGTCGACCCATCTGGGTCATCTGTCTGGGTCTGTCAAAGGACGTTTATTGGCGATCGGTAGCCACTCTGTCAGAGATCTATTCCACTTGTCGTCACCATATCTAGCCATCATAGGTGGCACCACTATTGCATTATGAT
This sequence comes from Ectropis crepuscularia, assembly GCA_963693475.1. Taxonomy (NCBI): domain Eukaryota; kingdom Metazoa; phylum Arthropoda; class Insecta; order Lepidoptera; family Geometridae; genus Ectropis; species Ectropis crepuscularia. Next base: position 12,844,630 of record OY856359.1, read on the forward strand.
GGAGAAATTTCACGAAATGATACATTGGCGGCCACACTTTGCAAAATTGAGTCATAGTACTAGCTTTGAAGTGACGGCTGGTCTAGTCGGGAGAACGGCGGCTGCCGATCCGGAGACCCCGGGTTCAAACCCCACACGCACCACTGTCTTTTCGAAGTCATGTGCGTAATGCCGCTAACTTAAAACGGTGAAGGAAAACATCGTGAGGAAACCGACATGTACCTAGAATCTTTCGAAGTCATGTGTCATCCACCAACCGGCACTGGGCCAGCGTGGTGGATTATGGCCTTAACTCTCTCCTTGCGAGAGAAGGCCCCTAGTCCCAGCAGTGGGAACGTTGAGTGGGCTGTTGATGATGAAAACGTTTTTGTATGTATGTTTACAGAATGGCAGATAGGAGTGATAAATGAGATATTTTCTGCAGTTAGTAAAACATCCCAACAAAATAGTACCTAATATGCATTCCAAGCGTCGGCCGAGTTAAATTTCGGAATATCGTGAGCGTGACAAATAAAAATTGGTCTAATATCTAATAGATAACTATTCTATGGTATTGGTTCAACTCTTTGTAACGGCTACGCGGCTGTGCGCTGATGTGTTAGTGATTAGTCAGGTAATTTAACATATTGCGATAACCAATCAACAGGCAAGTCCACCTGACCTCGTATACAGGGTAACTCAGAACGTGTGAACTTAGCCGAAAGAATTGTATTCTTCTCATTATTATGAACAGAATTTACTTTGGAAATTACACTAAAATCAGAAAATATACATAGGTAACCTCTGTTCCGTACATTTTGTCGAAATGACAACAAAATAGTAAATTCTTTGTCGGTTACATTTTTTTATGGTATGACGGAACGAGCAAAACATACATATGCCTGTAACCTACACGTATGTCCATAATAGAACTATGCATATGCATAGGTAGCCCACTAAATGTTCCCACTGCTGGGACTCGGGGCCTTCTCTCGCAAGGAGAGAGTCAAGGTCATAATCTACCACGCTGGCCAAGTGCGGTTTGATGAATGACAGATAACTTCGAAAGATTTTAGGTACGTGTCAGTTTCCTCACGATGTTTTCCTTAACCGTTTTTAAGTTAGCGGCATTACGCACATGACTTCGAAAAAATAATGGTGCGATTTGAACTCAGGGTTCCGGAGATCGGCAGTCGCCATTCTCCCGACTAGACCAGCCGTAACTTATAATAGAACTGTGACAAGCAGTTATTTGAACACTATAAGCTCAAACCACTGCCTAGCACTGTACTGCGGTCATCAACATTCTTTAAACTATGTTAAATTTGTACTTGGACGCCGTTTCGCCTGATGTAAGTGACGGTGGGGTCTACTATAAATCATGTTTACTTAGAAGAAACCGATTCACTCTCGATTTGAAGACACCAAAATTGTAATCATCGGAAAACCCATTCAGGCAACGCACACACAGAGCCTAGACGTTCTTATCACAAATATTGATTCAAATCTCTTCGTTCGAGCCTTTATCTCACCTCTGAGCCTTATTATTTATATAGTAGTGGTAGTACTCTTGGCATAGTCCACCTGGGGAAGTACCACACCTTTGCCGGTTATTCTACCCCCAAGCAGTAATGTGCAAATATTACTGTGTTCCGGTTTGAAGGGCAATGTTTCCAGATAAATTACAGGCCTTAGAGATACAATATCTTAGATCTCTGGGTGATGAGCGCAGTGCAGTGCTGGGTAATGATTTGGACTCTTTATGGTCCAATAGCTGCGTGTCATTGTTGTAATGTGGTAGGCATGTTGCTTACCATCAGGCATATGTCCGGCTCGTTTCGTTAATCTATATTATAAAAAAAAATAAAAAAATTGGATATATTGCCCTTCAAACCGGAAAGCAGCAATGCCTTTAAGTTCAGCTTGGCGATAGAATAACTGGCAAAAATATGGTAGATACTTCCCCAAGCTGACTCTGTAAAGACTCCTAGGTATTCCTAACTATAAAAATGCTCGATGTTGGGGTACCATACGTTAATGTTGAGTGTAAATGCAGCCCCTTTCGGGTTGCTCAGGCTTCTGTGTAACCCTGCATTTGAAAGATATAAACAAAGAACTAATGACCAGTTTGCTTCATCGCATCATAAGGTCATGACTTACCCGCATGAAAACCTGTTATTGCTCTATCTGCATGGTGAGATGATAAACTTGCATTTTATTCAAATGGATTTGCAGTCACGATTTTTTATTCGTATATCTATTCATTAGACGTTGATTTGTTGATACATCATTATTCACAAGTGAGTTAAAATATAGTGTTATGTACGAACAGTTAAACATAAAAAAAAGTTGGTGTACAATGTGTTTAATGCAATTAAAGGGTATTTGAGTTTTGAAAATGATTCTTATAACAAAGTGTAATGTTGTAATTTAACTTAGTTAGTGACTATTAACACAGGAGTGTCTCAGGGCTTTGCGGTTGGCCCTGCCCTTTTCTCTCTACTTATTAGCGACGGTCCTCGTATTCGAGGAATTCGTTTCCCTCCTCACTGACGACACTGCAATTCTCGCAAATAATAAATTAAACTCCCAAATAATAACAAATACGGAAAAAACCTGATAGCTACTTACTTAGTGTGTCATTTATGACACTTGGTGAGCTACTCGTACTAGCAAAATTTTGGGTAAGTATTTGAGGCAAGTTTAAAACTTGTCATATAGCTATCCTATTATTCCCCAACACGGAGGTGCATACCTGGCTGGTGAGAGGCGGGGCAAAATGGATCCATACATTTTTTTTTAATATTTCATTTTTTTATTCAGTGCATATGTTTGAGGCAATATGCAATATATGTTCAAGAATAAAAAAAAAATAAGCCAGATGATTTAGTTGGGGTTTTAACATTGCCAAGCACGTGCAAATATGTTTTGCAAAAAATACAATAAATGGGTTTGAGGCAATTTGAAATTTTAATTGGGTGTTATTTATAACTAAAAAATAAGGATTCTCAAAACAAAATTAGATCATTTTGGAGGGACTATCTAGCTGCCAGGTGATCTAAATTGAGGGATTCATTTTGCCTCGCTACTCATCAGCCAGGTCGGTACCGCGGTATAGGGATATAATAGGGAACTATGTGACAAGTTTTCAGCTTCTCTCAAAGACCTACCCAATTTTTGCTATCAGCACTCGGAATAATAGGTTTATTTTTAACTATTATACTCGTAAGTTTACACTTGACCACAATTTCGCGTACTTATGTAGGTGCGTTTATTCCTCGTTGAGTAAGGTAGGTAAGTGAATGTGGTATTAAATGGAATGCTTTCAAGCATACTTCCGAGTATAGTTCATGTTTACTTTTAGGCATCGTCTAAGTACCTACATGAGTGAGTGTAGTACGGTCATAGAATAGATATGCGCCTTTTGTGCTAGCTCAAAGTTTGATCAATCACCAATCTGAGACCAAATGCCATAGATCCATTAAAAAAATAAAATTATCTTGTTTCGTGTAGGCAAGAAATGCTGTCAGTGAAATTGAGTAAAACTATTGTCCTAAGTATTTTTTGTATTTTTCTTTAGTTTCAAAGTCTGATAACTTCAGTGGGATGGGCAGGAGATCACTGGAACGTGACATACACGAAGACAGACACACATGAGAACGTGACAGAAGCGTGTGACTTCGTAGTGGTCGCCAGTGGAGAGAACGTCTTCCCTTCGTGGCCCAAATTTGAAGGCATGGAAATATTTGAAGGTATGTAAATTTCTTTTTTTAAGTCATTTGACAAGGTTTACATGTTTAGGTATACGGCTTTGTAGTAACGCTCCTAATTAAAATGTGGCCCAGCAGTATTTTGCACACAAAGGGTTCAAATTTTTGGCTGAGGCCGTATAGCGCTCGACGATTGAAATATATAAGACTAGCAGCCCGTCCCGGCTTCGCACGGGGTAGACAATTATTTATTTTTGGAAATTTTGATTTAAAACTTAAAAAAAAAAGGTTTGAATTTGGTTAGCATTTTCATTAATGTTTAAGATGAAAAAAGTTGTTGTAGTGACATAACTACAATAGTTGGACATATGCTACCGCGGAGTTTTTTGTAGACATAATGATGTTCTTCAATATTGTTGTACATTATTTTGTTCTATCGCTAATAGTTTCGGCAGCGCATTCGACGAAAGACATTTTAAGACTCATTTTTCTACACCTTCGGTTACATTGTTCAAATTTTACCAAGGATCCCTAATTTTTTTCAAAATGAAATGTAGCCTATGTCAAATTGGAAGAATGTAGCATTCTATTGGTAAAAAAAATTTTTAAATCGGCCCAGTACTTTTTGAGCCTATTCGTTACAAACATACAAACATACAAAAATAGGTACAAATCTTTCCTCTTTATAATATTAGTGTAGATAACTAGCGGCCCGTATCGGCTTTGCTCGGATATTGTCATGGGCCTATCTTTCAAGTTGAATCAAACTGCACACGGTGTGCAAATTTGATTTTAATCGGTTTAGTATAGTTTAAGAGTCCATCGCGATCAAACAATGTGTAATTTATATGTAAGTAGGTATTAAGATTTCTCTCTTTGCACAGTTTGCCTTGGAAATGGAAACAGGTTTGCACATTATTGCTTAACTGCAAAATAGCTGATAGGGGTAATACTTTCCAAGGACTCTTATCAGCTGGAGGCTCTCTGGAATCGATCGAGAGACGTGCCAAAAGGCGGATAGGCAACGACACTCTTGAGCGAAAGAGACTTCAAAGTCTTGAACATCGCCGAAAAATTGCTAGCCTATCGGGTTTTTATCGGATACACTTCGGAGAGTGTGCGGCTGATTTGCATGATCTAATACCACCCTGCCCTTTTTTTTATCGGAATGCTCGTAGCTCGAAAAAGCGACATCGTTTCATGGTAGATGTTCCAAAGACACGAACGAAAAGATTTGACTCTACTTTTGTGATAAGAACGTCTAGGGTGTGGAATACGTTGCCTGAGTGGGTTTTCCCCGATGGTTACAATCTTTGTGTCTTCAAATTGAGAGTGAATCGATTTTTTTCTAGGTAAACACTCTCCATCATAGACCACATTGTCGCTTAACATCAGGCGAGATGGCGGTGATGTAAATCTATAAAAGTTAAAAAAAAAATACTCTGCAGAGGTGGCCTCCTGTTACCTGCTTGATAGGTACCTACAGGACGAGTCAACATGCGAACAATCTGTAAAAAAATTACAAAACTCACAGAACCAAAATTGTATCGTTTTTATCCACGAGAAACTTTAAGTATCGATTTGTACAATTTGAAATAATTAGTGTATTTAACTTTCCAGGAAAATTCATGCACAGCCATGATTACAAAGAACCTGAGCCATTCCGAAATCAACGAGTGCTTCTGGTCGGTGCCGGGGCCTCTGGTCTCGACATGGCCATGCACTTGTCCAACGTTACCTCCAAGCTGGTCCACAGCCATCATCTAAACTACAACCAGCCCAACTTCTCTAAGACCTACGTCAAGAAACCTAACATCAAGGAGTTTACCAACAAAGGAGTGATGTTTGAAGATGGCAGCTTTGAAGAAGTCGACATTGTTATATTTGCTACAGGTTTGGTTCACTTTATACCTATGTTCATACATACGAATGCCATATTAAAAATATTCGTTCAGTAGTAGTCTGCCCACGACTTCGTCTGCGTAAATAACCTCAGCATTTTTTCGATAAAAAGTATTTTGTGTGCTGTTTCGGACTATGATACTTTTTTTTTATGTGGGGGAAATACTTTTATGTATGCCCACCATGCAGGGACATGGTGGGGTATGTCGGGCTCGACACTATGGTCGACGAAATTGTGCCCCTACCGACTAAAACCCCCACAGATTTCTCCTGCATGGCCAGGGGTCAGGGTCGCGGGGTCACTTTACGACACTCCTACAACGACCCTGACCCACCTGCCACTGTCCTTGCGGACCCGCCTCGCGGGGGGCGTTAGTACCTCCGCGTTTGGCTCTAGGGACGCACCGGAAATCAGCGGCGCGTCACCTCCTCGAAGGCCTATCCCTAGGTGGGGCGTCGGACGGCCCTAAACATCCAACGCCCCAGGCCTTCCTGTGGAGACGAGGTGCGGGCCCAGAGTCCTCTCACTGTCGAGAGGATTTCATCTCACCTCTCATGGTGAAGGTGATCGGCAGCGAGAGGTCCGCCTTCACCACTGCGGCTAGGGATAGCCGTGGATCTGCCTCTACGGCCGCATCGCGGCCCTTGTCCTTCCACTGAGCACTCTGCTAATCAGAGTGCTCGTGGAGGACCCTCATCTAGAAGACTTAGGAATTTTACTTGGCCGATATGTCAGCCGAGTAACCTTCCCAAGGCTTCCAGTCCCCCTCCCTAACTTCTACAGGCACTGCTCAAGGGGGGTGAGGAGCGCGTGTAGAAGTTCCCAGCCCCGGCCGGGATTTGCCATCACACAACAAGATACCACCGAGGCAAGTTGTTGTGTGATGCCCAGGGTGCACCACGTGGCGGTTCCACGCACCCCGGACTGTGATACCTATTCTATTCTAACATCATCTACACCAATTCAGTGGTTTTTGCATAAAAGATGAACAAACGTCCATCTATACTGACTATCTATTATGACTGGCCTTGTGGCTAAGTGGTTAGTAGCTCTGACTGCGAAGCCGAGGGTCGTGGGTTCGATCCCCACCCAGTGCAAATATTTGTGTGATGAATTCAAATGTTTGCACTGTGTCTGGGTGTTTCTATGTATAATAAGTATGTATTTAAAACTATATAAGTATTATATCAGCTATCTGGCCGCCATCACACAAGCTTTGCTTAGTTTGGGGTCAGACGGTGTTGTGTGTGAATTGTCCACCAATATTTATTATTTATTATTTTTCAGTCATTTAATCCTTGTTCTTAAATTTAGGTTTTTACAATATCAGTAAATGCATCAAAAAACAACATAAAAACATTATAAAAACCTAAACCTAGATAGCCGCCAGCAGCGGGGCAGGGCCCAAGCTACCGGTGGTTAGGGCTGCAGAGTGAGGAACCTCCTGACGATGCGCGCTGTGTCAAGGATGACCGCCTTCTGCATCTGACCCTTAATCCAACCGTCTAGCGAAAGTCTCTTGAGATGTTGGTCGAGACTTTTCGCTATAAGGCCGTTTGCCGAAACGACTATTGGGACTATGATCGTGGAATCAACATTCCACATGGCGGTAACCTCGTGAGCCAAGTCAAGGTACTTGCTAAGCTTGTCCTTCTCAGCTTTCACGAGGTTCTCGTCATGTGGTATGGTGATATCGACGATCACAGCCCGGCGCTGAGACCGGTCTACCAGCACGATATCAGGCTTATTGGCGACAATAGTCCTGTCCGTGATGATAGAGCGGTCCCAGTAGAGCAACGCACGACCATTCTCGAGAACTGGCAGAGGTGCGTACTTATAGTACGGCACCTCGCACTCAACAAGGTCATATCGAAGAGCAAGTTGCTGATGGATGATCCTGGCTACTAGGTTATGCCTGTGCAAGTACTCGCCGTTAGCAAGATGCGAACAACCGGAAATAACATGACGAAGAGATTCACCTGGACGGCGGCATGCCCGACAAATGTCGACCGTACCGTCCTTCATTATGTATTTCCGGTAGTTGTTCGTCTTGATAACTTCGTCTGCAATTGCACAGGCAAAGCCCTCGGTTTCTCCGAAGAGGTCCCCGAAGCGCAGCCAGTTCACCGACGCGAGCAGATTCACATCGGGTCCCGTCAGGGCCCGATAGAATCGCCCGTGCAGCTCCTTGCTCTTCCATACTTCCTTGCGATCATCGGTGCTGAGCACCGATGGTTTGCGCCAGTTCTCGTTTGCCATTGAAAGAGGCGTGAGGCTCCTGTCAACTGCCACAACATCGCGATGCATCCCGGACTCGCTGTTGCGGAAATAATCCCTGAGACTGCATACCTCGCGGTTGTGAAGGTTCTTGGCATTTAAAAAGCCTCGACCCCCCCATTTCCGCGGGATATACAGTCTCATAACAGACGAGTGCGGGTGTAGCATGCGGTATGTTGTGAGCAGTTGACGGACCTTTCTATCCAGGGCGTCGAGCTCAGTCTGAGTCCATCTCAGTATGCCAAAGGAGTATATCAGCAGAGGCATTACCCAACCGTTGAAGGCTCGCGCCTTGTTACCGCCTGACAAAAGACTTTTAAGTACTTTTGTCAGCCGGCAAAAGAAGCGCTCCTTCACCGATTTCTTAATGTCATCTGCTGATATACCCAACGACTGTGACATACCGAGATATTTGTAGGTCTCGTCTTCGGAGAGGGATCTGAGAGTTATAGTCTCGGAAAGTTGTAAATTCTCTGAATTTACTACTTTCCCTCGCTGTACATGCATGACCGCACACTTGTCGACACCGAACTCCATCTTGATGGCGTTACTAAAAACCTCTGTGGTTTTTAATAGCTCCAACAAGTCTTGGCGTTTCGGTGCAAAAAGTTTGAGGTCGTCCATGTACAGCAAATGAGATATAACCTCACCTCCTCTACGAAGACGTCCTCTCTCACCTCCTTATTTATTATTATTATCCACGTATTTATTTCGTTTCTTAAATTTAAGTTTTTACAATAATATTTATATAAAAGAACATAAAAACATTATAAAAACTTAAACCTAGATAGCCGCCAGCAGCGGGGCAGGGCCCAAGCTACCGGTGGTTAGGGCTGCAGAGAGAGGAACCTCCTGACGATGCGCGCTGTGTCGAGGATGACCGCCTTCTGCATCTGACCCTTGATCCAACCGTCTAGCGAAAGTCTCTTAAGGTGTTGGTCGAGACTTTTCGCTACAAGGCCGTTTGCCGACACGACAATTGGGACTATGATCGTCGAATCAACATCCCACATGGCGGTAACCTCATGAGCCAAGTCAAGGTACTTGCTTAGCTTGTCCTTCTCGGCTTTCACGAGGTTCTCGTCATGTGGTACGGTGATATCGACGATCACAGCCCGGCGCTGAGACCGGTCTACCAGCACGATATCAGGCTTATTGGCGACAATAGTCCTGTCCGTGATGATAGAGCGGTCCCAGTAGAGCAACGCACGACCGTTCTCGAGAACTGGCAGAGGTGCGTACTTATAGTACGGCACCTCGGACTCGACAAGGCAGTATTTAAGAGCAAGTTGCTGGTGGATGATCCTGGCTACTAGGTTATGTCTGTGCAAGTACTCGCCGTTAGCAAGATGCGAACAACCGGAAATAACATGACGAAGAGATTCGCCTGGACGGCGGCATGCCCGACAAATGTCGACCGTACCGTCCTTCATTATGTATTTCCGGTAATTGTTCGTCTTGATAACTTCGTCCGCAATTGCACAGGCAAAACCCTCGGTTTCTCCGAAGAGGTCCCCGAAGCGCAGCCAGTTCACCGAAGCAAGCAGATTCACATCGGGTCCCGTCAGGGCCCGATAGAATCGCCCGTGCAGCTCCTTGCTCTTCCATACTTCCTTGCGATCATCAGTGCTGAGCACCGATGGTTTGCGCCAGTTCTCGTTTGCCAATGAAAGAGGCGTGAAGCTCCTGTCAACTGCCACAACATCGCGATGCATCCCGGACTCGCTGTTGCGGAAATAATCCCTGAGACTGCATATCTCGCGGTTGTGAAGGTTCTTGGCATTTAGTAAGCCTCGACCCCCCCATTTCCGCGGGATATACAGTCTCATAACAGACGAGCGCGGGTGTAGCATGCGGTGTGTTGTGAGCAGTTGACGGACCTTTCTATCCAGGGCGTCGAGCTCAGTCTGAGTCCATCTCAGTATGCCAAAGGAGTATATCAGCAGAGGCATTACCCAACCGTTGAAGGCTCGCGCCTTGTTACCGCCTGACAAAAGACTTTTAAGTACTTTTGTCAGCCGGCAAAAGAAACGCTCCTTCACCGATTTCTTAATGTCATCTGCTGATATACCCAACGACTGTGACATACCGAGATATTTGTAGGTCTCGTCTTCGGAGAGGGATCTGAGAGTTATAGTCTCGGAAAGTTGTAAATTCTCTGAATTTACTACTTTCCCTCGCTGTACATGCATGACCGCACACTTGTCGACACCGAACTCCATCTTGATGGCGTTACTAAAAACCTCTGTGGTTTTTAATAGCTCCAACAAGTCTTGGCGTTTCGGTGCAAAAAGTTTGAGGTCGTCCATGTACAGCAAATGAGATATAACCTCACCTCCTCTACGAAGACGATAGCCTAATTCTGAATCTCTCAGCAGGGTGCTGAGAGGATTCAGACTTAGACAGAACCATAGGGAACTCAGACTGTCTCCCTGAAATATTCCCCTTTCAATCTTTATCAAGTCCTCCGAAACAAACGAGCTGTCTACGCTACCTGGTTGACGAAGGACTGTGACCCACTGTCCCATGCATTTGCTTAGAAAAAGTTTTAGAGTTGGATTTATTTTGTACAACTCTAAAACTCTTTCTAGCCACGAATGGGGCACCGCGTCATAGGCCTTCTTATAGTCAATCCAAGCAGCGGAGAGGGCTCCCTTGTTTCGTTTGACTTGTTGGCAAATGGTCGTGTCAATGAGGAGCAGCTCCTTAGTACCACGGGACCCAATCTTACATCCATTCTGAGAGGAGGCCAAAACGTTATTTGCGACAATATGCGCGTTAATTTTTGCTCTCAGAATGGATGTAAGCAGCTTATAGATGGTAGGCAAGCACGTGATGGGTCTGTAGTTCTTTGGTTCCGTGGTACTACCAGACTTATGGAGCAGGAAGGTGACTCCGGTGGTCATGAAACTGGGAAGAGAACCCGTCTCGAGGGCTTCTTGGAATTGTGTTGCCAAACGCTCATGTGAGCATCGAAACCACTTTATCCAGAAGTTGTGCAATCCGTCCGGCCCAGGACTTTTCCAGTTCTGAGCCGTCCGGATAGCACAACCAACGTCTTCGAAGTCTATTGAAACAGACTCCATGGTTTCGATAGACTCACACGCACGCTCGACAACACGCATCCAAGTTCCCTCTGTGTGCTCGACAGGCACCGACCAGATGCTGCGCCAGAAGTTTTTCGTAGCGCTGGCATCCGGTAGCTGCCCATCGCTCACACGTCGACTAGTTCCCTCCCAGTTTCTATACACCTTCCTTTGATCACTTTGGAAGTCGCGATTTTGCCGATATCGACTCACACGCTCTCTGTAGCGGCGAATACGGTTTGCCCACGCATAAACTTTCTGCTTCAGATAGTCAATGCGTTCCGTAACATTGGCTAGGTAGTGCTGGGGACTGATACCAGTCCCAGCGAATGCCTGTGTCACGAAACGCATGACTCGGGGACGACTGTTCCCCTGACTGAAGCAGATTAGCTTTGCTATAAGAGTCCTGAATGTGCTGATACGCCGTTCTATTCGCATTTGCCATGCGGGTGCATCTCCGGCGGTTCGCGTTGTACGGTCAGTGTCTGGAAACTTGACACGTGCAACGCGACACGCCGCGATAGCACCACAGTAGAGAATAGAATGGGTATCAGTCAAATCTTTGCTAGTACCTAGGTAGGGCACTAGCAAATTATTCAGGGCTCCCATCAAAGCTAAATTCCGTTTATGGGTGGGTAAACGTGGTAAGCGCGGCCTAGAGTTGGGTGTGAGTTGATATTGGAATATCGCGTCTTCCAAAGCACTCCTCAGTTGCTCTCTTACCTGGTCAGATACATTACTACTCGCCGAGTCTTCCTCCTCGATGTCGGGGTCGGCCGGCGCTGCAAGTGTCGCCACTGACGCTGGCACTGAGGCCAGTGTCAGAGTCGACGATGCGGCGGGCGGATCCCGGGACAAGGCAGAAGCTGGGCGAGTATGTTGTTCCTCCAGGCGTAGCCGATCAAGTGTCGAGTCATCCAGCAGCTTGCACCGGCGAATGGCTCGAACTTGATCTGAAAGTCGTTGTGCGGATACGGCGACGGTTGGTTCAAGGGCCTGAAACAGAAGTAACATCCTGGCACAGTACGCGGTCAGGTTAGTTCCTCCTTCTGTAGCCCCGTTATAGGCGCGCATGCAGTTCTCGTTGATTTCTCGAGTCCATCTCATGCGACGCACTACACCACCGGTAGCGGGGGCCGGGCGCGAGGCAGGTTGTCTCACAGGCCCCAAGCGTGCCGGCAGCGGCGGACGGCCACGTCGTCCAGGTCTTGTTGGCGGCGGGGTCCGCACCGCATCCTCGTCACTTGTCGAAGTAGTTGTGTCGCGGGGAGTCAAAAAGACTTCGTCCTCCGACGACGAATCTGGTGGTGACGGGACACGGGTTGGTGACGGTTGTGCGTTTGTATCCGCTGCGTTTCTTGTTCTTGACCGTGTTAACATAATTCCATATTATTTTCTATTGTATTTTCCTTTTCATAATTTTGATGGCTTCGGATTGTGACACTGTTGTCAAAATGCATTTTGTATATTTTCACTATGAAGATGTAGGTTTTATGTTTTGATTTATAGATGTTGCGTATTATTTAAATTTTTCTTTTCTGTTATTAATAAATATAAATCACGAAACTGAAGAAAATAGATAAAAATCAATAAAATTAGGATACGGTTATAAAAGAACGTCAATAGTTGTCAGCGGGTTTTTTTTATTTTTTTTTATTATTATTATTTATACAAACGTTCGAATTATTATTTTTTAAATAAAGAGTGACGAGACGAGCAGGACATGTGCCTGATGGTTAACAACATGCCTGCCACATAACAACACAGTGACACGCAGCTATTGGAACATGAAGAGTCCAAATCATTACCTAGCACTGCACTACGCTCGTCATCCAGAGATCTAAGATGGTATATCTCTAAGCCCAGTAATTTCTCTGGAAACGTTGCTCTTCAAACCGGATAACACAGTAATATACACAGTAATATTTTCACATTACTGCTTGGTGGTAGAATAACTGGTACAGGTGTAGTACTTCCCCAGGTGGACTCTGCCATGAGTCCTACCACTACAAATTATAATAAACTAGCAGCGGCCTGCAGTATCATCCGGGTTCCCAGCCCCGTTCGTTTACCAGATTTTTTTATTACAATCTATTTATCTATGTGCGTACCAAATTTCAACCAGATTACTTGCGTGAATGAGTAACAAACATCCATAAATACTCACACACTTTCGCGTTTTTAGTTTTTAGTAAGGAAGTAGGACATATTATATATTTACTGTTGGTTATTTTATATACAAACACCGAGATCCGTTTTGCTTGCCTATCAAGAAACCACATAGCATGGTTAAACACAATTAACGCTGCTTAGTACTAAAAGAGCAGGCAATAGTATTACTTTGTATTTAGAATGTTGTGCACAATTTACAAGCACAGTAACCTTAGTGACCAATTGTTTATTTCCTATACGATAGCACTTCATTTTACTATCACCTTTCATTTCTTGAGCCTTCCGCACATTCACATTCCTGCAACCAACAAACGTGTTCATAGCGTGATTACTATGTTCCTGTTTATTGTGAGATAAAGGACTGGTAATTAAACCGAGGTTACCTGATTTCTTTATTATTTTTATCTTTTATATTTTGGTATTTCAAAACAAATGAGGTCTTCCCACAAGAGTAAACTGCCTACCGAGGAACATGTCTTCAATTTTTGGACGCCAACACTTAATCAGTCATATTGTTAAAATCACGACAGTTTAGTGACACATTTTAAGTTCGATGGTTTTTTAATGGTGTTTATAATTAACACATATTTTAACTAGGTTGGCTACATTGATTATTATCTATTCTCATAACTAAGATACGGGTAAGCTATTATAGAAGTATCCATTCAAACTGTGTCACATATTTACGTGGAGTTTTCTAGTTGCATTTACCTACTGCATTGTTTGACGTAAACTCGTTATAATGTTTATTTATTGTACCTGTGACCAGTCTTAAAAATACGACGTTGTATATACTCGTACATTTCATTGCAGTAAAAAATCTTTATCTAACAGTTGTATCATAAACCTACGCTCAATCTTGACTCCTTGAGTTGGTTTGGCGTTGCGAATTTCTACACCGAATAGCGTCTGCTCTAAAATTTAACAGATTTTAGTTCACGTAAGCCTTCAGTAAATCGTCGGGATACCCTACTGACGTCATTACTGATATTAGCAAATCGATGAAGAAAAATTACTTTTATCTCTACGCTTTCTTTTATGTCCCCAATATTGCGGAGAACGTATAGATTCATTTAAGGGGCGCGTCTGCGATTTTAACGAAATCGATGTGTTTTTGTAGCCAATTCATGGCCATAATACATTATGTGGAAGTGTGAAATTAATACATACTATTACACATATCCTGAATTTCAAACTGAACTTTTAAAAATCGTTGCATATGCTTCTTGTCTCTTGAAACTATGAAATTGGTTTGGCCAAATTTGTTTTCACCCGTAATTTTGATGTGAAAAAATTATATGAAAACCGTGTTTTTAAAGATTCTAACTTTTATGTAGATACATATATGGGTTAGATCTTGTATGCCAATCTACTTATTAATCAGCAGATAGCCAGGGATAGTTTTTGAAAGTTTTTAAAAAAAGCCTACTGAATACGCCTGTTGTTTGAGTGACAGCAAATACATGTTGCACAGATGTATTTGCTATCACTCAAACAACAGGCGTTTTTGTAGTTGCTCGGCCACGTTATTCACAGTAGTAGGTAACTATTATCATAATCTGTGCCAGCCATAGAATACATAATGACAGCCACTGTTTGGTTGCTCGCTCGTTTTTTACTTACGTTTGCTATGTTTCGAAAGAGTTGATATAGGTATGTATTCTGCCCCCGTTATTGTAATTACAGTAAGTCAGAAAATGTAAAACGCGGGAAATCGCACTTTTACTTAAACTTTTTAAAATGGGTGTATCTCAATAACTATAGCAGATAACTCAGAAATTCAAACAGACAATAAAATATATATTTACGTAGATTTATTCTTGATAAATTTGATTGACTTAATGCTAGTGCTTTTTACATAATTTTAATTAATGTATCTCTATTTACTACTTCTGTTAGCTCAAATAACACTTTCTTAAACATTTTTACAGTAACTCGCTAACATACTGTAAATATGTTTAACAAAATGTCCGGTCTATTTAACTTACTGTAACTATGTTTACTATAACTTCTATATAAAACGTACGAATCCAGTGATTTTGTGAAAAATTGTGTGTTTTGATATTTTATTGATATCACCAGTAAAATTAAAATAAAGTAGAGAGACAGATTAGTTATTTAATTTAGTACATATTTAAAAACATCGTCATTTTTTTCATATTTTGAGAGTTTTTACTTACCATTACTTTACTTTGACTTTTACTTACCATTCAGTTTACATCTATGAAATAATCTTCCTAACTTATATAATATAGTAGCAGCTTTTTAAAAAAACAATAATTTTATTACAGAATTTTACATTTATTGAACAATTAAAATTTCACTTAATGTTATAACAAAATTATTATTATGTTTAGTAAGAACTCAGTCTTTACCTTAGAATTAAATATTTGAGAGATAAAATAATCTTATTTGTTGATTAACTTTTCTAATTAATAACATGACTGTGTCGAAAACTCCTCATAATTATCCTAATATCAGCTAATATGCAGCTTTAGATACTCGTTCTAGTATAGAACTTACTGCACTTCTGGACAAGCCAAGGTCTTTCAGCAGGTCGTAATACTTATTTTATTTCATCGCTTGGTCTTTAGGTATATCAGTTTCCTACGGTGCGCTAAGTTCTACAAGGACAATGCGTTTCGTAGCTCTAGAAAAAAGGAAAATGTCCGATCCGGATGACGAAACACCCACATCCTCTAGTGCTTTTCACACGTCTCTATTTAAGTAGTCCAATCATACTTCAAACTGAGCTGAAACTAAAGAAACCGTCCGATCTCTCCCAAAAGGCAAAAGTGCTTCAGACCTTAAATCTAGACTTCAATTCCAATAAACAAATTTATGGCAGGTGCACAAGTATATACATCTTGATTGGGTGCAAGAAAGAAAAGGGAAGACCGAGACATAGGGAAAACCTTTATACAACAAGACGAAAATGATGGTTACAAAGTCCACGCTATGAATTTGGAAATGCAAAGTGAGTGGTTAACCATAGGAGAGTTTTGTATTCTATTAGCTCTAAAGTGGCGCACCTTGCTCTATGACTGTCTCCTGTTATACTAAAATTTATCTAAATGCTTTCCAAATGACCCTCCCTGACCAGAGTAACTCTGAAAAATGTTGCTATACTTGTGGAGAGGTAATACGTATAGCAAGGCACATATTGGTGGGATGCAAGGTGCTCCTTAATAGGGGTCATTACTCACAGCGCCATGACAGAGTACTTGAAATCATACAAACAAAAGACAAATTAACATTGTAAAAGAAGGCTCAAATTCAAACTCCAAGATCAAGACTTACTCAGTTCTAGGTACAGCACCTGATTGGACTATTTTAATGGACACGTATGAAAAGCACTATAAAATCCCAGAGGATGTGGGTGTTTCGTCATCCAGAACGGACATTTTCCTTTTTTCTAGAGCTACGAAACGCATAGTCCTTGTAGAACTTACCGTACCGTGAGAAACTGATATACGTAAAGACCATGCGATGAAACAAAATAAGTACGAGTATATACGAGTTAACAAAAAACGGCTATGTAGTTAATTTATACGCAGTACAAATAGGAGCGAGAGAGGTATACCAGTAAAATCTCTCTATAACCTGCTGAAAGATCTTGGCTTGTCCAGAAGTGCAGTAAGTTCTATACTAGAACGAGTATCTAAAGCTGCACTAGTAGGTTCTTATAAGATTTGGCTGGGCAGGGAGAGAAACGCGAGTAGTGAAGGTGAGTGTTGATGTACGTCGGAAATGGGCCCCTTAAACCTACACCCGTGTCACAAGTCAGATCCCGAGACTCGGGATTTCTCTCTCTGCCACACGATGGACCCGGCACCCACACGGTGAATCCATGGAATGCTAAAAAGTTCGTCACTCTTAGACTAAAATGTCCCCTTCCAGCTTGAACGTATGTGATGTCTCTTGTAGATACGCGGTGAAGAGTTCCGTATTTTATGTTGCGAGACGCTTTCTTCGTAGTCATAAAAATCAGAGAACATCATTTCTTTAACAATCGTTTTCATGGAATTCACACTTTTAACACGTGCAACATAATCATCAAAATCACAAACTTTCGTGTTACGATCCAAATATCTAAACATAATTACAGTAACCATCGAATTTACTGTTAGATTGAGATACATAACTTATTATTACTTATACAATGTATTTAGCATACAACACTTAAGTAGTTTTACTTTGCTTAGCATTAAAAGGTATGTTCGTCTATGGTGAAGATTTTGTTATCATAGTTACAGTATGTACATGTGTTCACTCACTTACTTGAACTATGCTTACGGATTGGCATTATTTTTACGAATCTCACAAATTATAAGGAGTTTAACTATACTAACTGTGATTATATGTTGAGCAAATACTATAATGGTAATCTCAGTAAGCTTAGTTACCGTACATATGATTAAGAAAATATGAAATAAATAAAAACATATAATAGTAAGTTTACTTACCGTCTTTATTTTCAGGAACGGTTGAATCTTGATAACATTTACTG
Source organism: Ectropis crepuscularia (assembly GCA_963693475.1). NCBI lineage: Eukaryota > Metazoa > Arthropoda > Insecta > Lepidoptera > Geometridae > Ectropis > Ectropis crepuscularia. Next base: position 12,862,267 of record OY856359.1, read on the forward strand.
TGATTGAGCTTATGGTATCTTTGTTAATAATTAAGATATCCAAAAAAAGAAAGATATTCCTAGTAGGTTTTAATTTAAGTATCACGACGCTGTAAAAAAAGTTATAACACAAGTAACCTGACTTACTGTATTTATTATAACGGGGGCAGTATTTATACCTACATGTAGAGGTGCATTTCAATATTTTTTTCGCGTACACCTAGGTAGAAACTGATTGCCGATGTGCGATATAGAATTCTCACATACTAGGTATTGATTGATTGCTATAATCTGTTAAATGCAATGTAATAAAATTATAAAAATATTATCTATACATACCTATACAAATAAATAAAATTGGGTCGTCTGTTTGTAATATCAAATTAACAGTTTTTCACTTAGCTCCAATGAAACTAAATACCTACGGTACCTATACCTAAAAACTATTTTTTGTCTATCTCTTTGTTTGTGCCGGCTAATCTCCGAAAAGGTTGGACCGATTATGACATGACTTGCACTATCACATAGGTAGCTGATCTCTTTTTTTACGAGCAGGACATATGCCTGATGGTAAGCAACATGCCTGTCACATAACAGCACAGTGACACGCAACTATTGGAACATGAAGAGTCCAAATCCTCACTTAGCACTGCGCTCGTCACCCAGAGATCTAAGATATTATATCTCTCGGCCCTGTAATTCCTCTGAAAACATTGCCCTTCAAAGCGGAACACGGTAATGTTAGCATATTACTGATTGGCGGTAGAATTATTGGCAAAGGTGTGGTACTTCCCCAGGCGGACTCTGCCAAGAGTCCTACCAATACTAAAGATTTCCTAAGGCATGACAGGTTACTCTTACTTGAGGAAAATAATTAGAAAAAGGAAACCCTCAAAACGGGCGGGCACAGTAAGTGGTTATGAACAAACGTTCATAATGTTTTTTTTTCATCACAAGCTTCGCGTTTGTGATAAAAATTATACGTTGTTTTGTTCGGCTGCATCTATCGGTGGTTAGACTTCTTCAAAAGGTGGGTACTGTTCTTAAACACGTATACAGGGTTACTATAAAGACAGTGAGTTTTTTTTTAGCGCGTATATGTCCTCTTTTGACCACCAACTCGCCTGATGGTAAGCGACGGTGTGGTCGAAGATGACGCACGTTGACCTAGTAAGAACGTATTCACTCTGACCTTGAAAAGTTCTAAATTGTATCTTTCAGAGAACAAGGAGGCCGACAACTTATTCCACTCTAAATCTGTACGTACGAGAAAAGTGGACTCAAACCGTTTAGTACGGATTTGGGAATATTGAGAAAATTCTGTTCGAGTTGCCTTAATGTTTAATTTGTATTTCTCGCGGACTAAGCCGCGGGCAACAGCTAGTTTAATCATAAAGGCATATACCCTAAAACTAAGAACAAACAAAGAAACACGACACTAAAAAAAAATGCAACGGATTCTGAAAGAAATAACACTTCTTGAGGCACCCATAAACATAACAATATGTTTATATACAATATCCAAATTAATGCAAAATCAAAATATAGCTGTGGCAGCAGAAAAGTAAGGATGCACAGATGGCTTCAAAGTCACTTGGATACGGGGGCTGTGGTGTATTCTTAAAATAAATAATAAATTAATAATTTATTACCGAAACTTTGAATACAACACAATTTAACAAGACGGTAATTCAGCAAGAGTTAAACATATACAAAATAGACATTTCCGTGATAGTAAGATATCACGTGTATTTATTTTTCGTCAACCGCGTGATTTTAAATCGAAAATCGACGTGTAGTGTAAACCTTGACTCCCCGTTAAGGTAACGAACGAAGACCTCGCGCGCCTAGAATAGGATTAGATTCTACTTTATACCGGTATTTAAAAAAAAGATTTAAAAAATTGGATTCTTTGTAGAAATTAAATATACACGTGATTTTGGTTTTAGTTGTAAACCTCACCAAGTATCACCAAGGGGGAGGGAGGGGTTAAAAATTAAAAAAAAAACATCACGTGATTAATGAACAGTCCCTATATAGTTTGACACCAGATTTTGCATCCCCAGAAATGGCCCAATTTATGTAATGTAATCAGAATTTATCCAATCAAATTTCGATAGAGGAACTATCAAACTGCATTAAACGATCAGATACAGCTCCCGGCATGGACAATATTTCGTACTTTATGGTTAAAAACCTTCCAGATATAGGTAATCTAGTTTCTTTATACATTCGATTTTGGAGTACTCATTTTGTTTCCAAACAATGGCAGAAAGTTAAGATAGTTCCTATACCAAAAACATGAAATGAAAACCGGCCAACGTCAGCTGTCCATACTAAAATTTTACAAGCTATACTTACTCGTATCTGACTCGACTAACTCGACTTGATTGGTTTCTTGACAAAAAGACCTGATTTTCAGAGGAAACTGTCGGTTTTAGGCGGTCTAGATCATACCTTGATAATTTAGCTAGGTCATATATTCAGATTGGTCACACAGAAAGTTATCCAACTACAGGTTGTTTTGTAGACACTAGACATAGAAAGCGCCTAAATCAACGTCAATAATATAACAAGTCTCTTGCAAATATTGGATGGTTTGGAAGTGGGATCAGATTTCTGTAAATATCTATGGCAATTTCTTCATGAAAGAGTCTTGTTGGTTCCGATAGATGACAATGTCACATTATGCCGAACTACGGGAGTTGGTTTAGCCCAAGGAGTGTTCAGAATGTGATGTGAGATGTGATAAAGGATGTCTAACATATTTTGACGGAGTACGTCCGAAACGAAGTGCTCCGTCAGAGTCTTTTTGTACAAAACACCAATGTTGGAGAGTTTAATGGTGTTTTGCCTTCATCATCATCACAGGAAGCAAAAAAGCAACTGCGGCTTTACTTGTTTCTCTTTGGAGCGGGTTCCTAAGCTTAATTATTTTTATTTAGGTCATTAAAAGTGTCATCCGTTATTTTATAAGTTATTGATAGTTTTTTTCCTTGTGTGGTCTTTTAATAAAGAGTTTTTTATTATTCTCTTAAATAACTCTATATATTAAAATCCGCATCAAAATCTGTTTGGTAGTTTTAAAGATCTAAGCAAGCATAGGGACAGACAGACAGTGGGAAGTAACTTTGTTTTATACTATGTAGTGACAATGTATGATTTGAAATGAGATGACCAGAATGATGATTTTTAAAAAAGTTTAAAGAAGAAGATGACTCACAATCGTAAAGCAATGATAGGGTTATAATCTTACAACATCAGATTAAATTTTTTAAACCAATAACAATTGATCGATTTTTGTGAATATTGATTTTAGGTACCTACTCAGGCGAATTTGAAAATATCTAGCCAAGAAATGAATAAAAACAGGTTTACTTCATATGAAATTAATGAACTAATACTTTTTTTTTTTTTTTTTTTTTTTTTTTTATTCAAAATTTGCTACTCCACAGACTCCGGGGTCCGTGACTTTTGTTATTTCAAATCTTATTAATTTTACATATTTCTTGGATAATTAGAAGAAGAGGAAAATAAGGGGGGAGTTGGGAACATTTTAAACCTAATACTAGTTAGTGCTCGTCTGTTGAGCCGATCACTACCGGTTGGGATTCCGCTAGTAATCGACTCAACATCGATTCATTGCCTTATTGCCATTTGCCTAAGCCGCCTCCTCCCGGCCGAGAGCCTCCACTACGGCTGAATTTCTGTCCCTGATGGCCATCTGTAGGTTGAACTCGCGGATGGTCTTCGGTGATGCAGCCAACGCTCGCCGCACGAACCGACCGATGGCGTCGTCGGTGTCGTCAGCGTAGTACGTGAAGGTCCCCGTGTGCCGTGAGATTGCAACAACCGCATGGGGCACGCTCTCGTGCAGCTTCATGTTTGCCTTGGTTTTTATTGCGATTACCGACTCATATGTCAGTCCCTGAGCTTCATGGATGGTGAGGATACGTGACCCTGTGCCTGACCCATAACCCTGGTTTGTCAGGGTCTCCTTCTCCTCTTGAGTGTGAACTAAGAAGAGGGTGTTTGGTAGGGTGTTGGGTATTATCGCTCCCTTGTACCTTTTCTGCTCTAGGGACTTTATACGGGGTGCTGAGGAGTACATACCTGAGTATATTTCCCTCAGCGCATATGCAACATCCATCGGATTACGATGTGTGCAGAGCAACTCCTGGCTGATCTTTGTTACCATGAACTAATACTTGTGTAAAACATTTTTTCTAACACTGCATTTGTCCTTCCTGTACGTTTGTCACAGTAACCCTGTAGAGGTAAATTTCCTAATGTCAATGTTTGGATATCTGTTGGTCAATTACATGGTAAAGTGAGAACGGATCGGGCTGAAATTTAGAACACAGTTAGATTATAGCCTGGAAGAACTCATAGGATATAGTTATCCCAGAAAAATACGGGAACAGGAATTACGCAGGTAAAACCGTGGGAGCCTATTAGAACGCATAATTTTTTGTTCCTAATTTACTTTGTCATAATGAATGTAGCATAATGTATAGTGTCATAATGCAACTTTCGCATAATAGTTTTTTTGCGTTATGTGTTTTAAGCATAACAATCTATTGTACTACATTTAATTCGACTATTGATGAGACGCATAATAGTTTTTAGGCATTTTTTTATTTGATCTCATTTTTTTAAGGTGCCTTTTAAATCGCATATTATTTTTCACCTAATTTGCTTTGTCATAATGAATATAGCATAATATATAGTGTCATAATGTAACTTTTGCACAGTCGTTTTGTGGCGTAATGTGTTTTAATCATAAAAATCTATTGTACTACATTTGATTTGACCGTTGCTCAGACGCATTTAGACATTTTTTAATTATTTGTTGTGCTACATAATAAATAACCAAGTTACATAGGACCCAGATCCGATTCGGAGCACCCCGACTTCACCTAGTCTTGTCGCTACTACCCCTAGAGTGTATTTAAAAAATGCGGGAGCCAGAAGCTCAAGGGAGGTCCTGAGTGGAGCGATCCATGCGAGGCCAAGCGTAGCGAAGGCGAGCGAAGCGAGGCGGTGACCTCCGTAGTGGAGCGCAGGCCGAGTATGGAGAAGCAACACTCAGGGCTGACCGCAGAGCTTCTGGCGGGAGCCCACCCGGAGTCAAAAAGTGCACCATTTGTCTTAGGTGTATGTAGGTTTTTAAGTCCTAAAAATGTTGTCTACACAAATTAGTACAAACATTGCTTTACTACTGCATAAATACCGTTTATAGTACCTACCATAAAAATGGTGTTTACCATAAAAAAAATTATGGTGTTATTCTCAGACCAACGATTCTTAATCCTCAAAATATACTAAATAATTTCACAGCAACAGTATGATAACACGAATGCGATAATGACAGATACTATTGGCAATGATATTCCATTTAATTAGTAGATACCTACATTACGAGTAATAAATATTGTTGTCAAAGTACCCACCCGCATTTGACTTGTTTTTTAGTTAGGCGTTTAAAGTTTATGCCGTTGATCATTATGTTTAAGTATAGTTATGCTTTTCTCAATGTGTGCCTTTAAACATTAAGCTATTTATGGTTATGCGTCGAAACTTATCTGTATGCTATATATGGCTATACGGTTAAACATTATGCTAAGTTATCGTTATGTCATATATGGTTATGCTAGTTAACATTATGCGAAGTCAGTTATGCGTTTAGTTGTTATGGTAAATTATCATTAGTCCTAAAAACGTTATGCCTACCTAAAATAGGACAAAAAATGTTATGCCACCCCATATAGACCCTAAAACCGTAAAACCGAGAGGAGCTGCTGGTCTTTACAAATGTATGTAAATGTTTGAATGTTAGCAAATGTGTTGCTCAAAGCTTGGAAAACTATTTCACGGTAATATTATAAATAATACTTATATATTGGTGGACAATTCGCACTCAACACCATCTGATCCAAAATTAAGCAACCTTGTAATATGGCAACCAGATAGCTGATATAATACTTATATAGTAGGAAATACATACTCATTATAGATATGAATACCTAGACACAGTACAAATATTTGCACTGGGTGGGAATCGAACCCACAACTCTCGGCTCTCCGAAGTGTATCCGATAAAAAACCGGTAAGCTAGTAATTTTTCGGCGATTTTTTTTACTTCATATGAAATTAATGGCTTAACCTAAAAACACACTTATGTAAAACACTTTTTCTATCTAACCCTGCACTTTGTCCTTCCTGCACGTTCGTTACAGTAACCCTGTAGAGATAAATGTCCTATTAGTACCTATTTGCTATTATGAAAGTCAATGTTTGGATGTGGATGTGTTTTGCTGAATGACAGTTTGGAACATTGAGATTATAGCCGTTTGTTATTGTCACATTCCAAATCGAAATCAACTTACAACAGAGCACACTAAAGTCTAATATTCCTAAATGGTGTATGATATTGAATACGTAACAGTAACTTAACATGGCATATTATGTAGCAGTTCGCACCTGCTTCGGAATCCCCGTTTCGTAGAAACTATGGCTCTGTCTGTGGGCGCCTATCAGAATACGAATAGTGCTATATCTGTGTGAGTAATGTTGTCAATGTAGTTATGCAATTTTATTTTCCCACGCTCACAGACTACGGTCTTAATTGCATAAAAAAATAATGAAATAAGAGTTTTTTGTTCTAAATTTACATCCATTCAAATGAAATTTTAAATATGTCAGCAATACTATAACATTATTTAAATTAATAATTTTTAAACTAAGTCCTTGACTACCTGAGACGGAACACGAACATACCTGTTTACTCTAGATTTGAAGACACCCTATTCGACACCCAAGACTAAACCTGTACCTATCGGGAAACACAGAGCGAGATAAGGTGTAATAACAAAATGATGTCGCCTATTCCAGGGTACTTACTGAACCATCGGTTCTTGGACAGCAGCACAGGCGTGACGGCAACGGACAAGTTCGTGCTGCCGCTGTATAAGCAGATCATAAACATCAAGCATCCTTCCATGGGCTTCGTGGGCATCGCTCGGAGGGTCATCAACAGAGTGCTGGACGCTCAAGTAACGAAATCTTTCGCCTATTTTTGTCATAAGTCAACCACGTCGATAAACGTTTTGTTGGTTGTCCTTGATACCATTGTAAGTAAGCAATGGTGTGCCTAGTTGATGATAAAGCATGCAATCCTATGGCAATTCAAGTGAGCTTGAAAATACGTAACTTAACATTTTACAGCCAATAAATAAGTTGGCCAGGAATAGTTTCAACGTCGTAAATATAAGATTCGGAAAATATTGTAATCGAGAGTAGCAGGATGAGTAAGACATGTGTGTGATAATAAACCTACGCCTGCTCATTATAGCATAGTGCCACGCGGATATTCGAACGCGAAGAATCCAAATTACTGCCTAGAACTGCATTGTACTGGTTACCCAAAGATATAAGTTGATTTATCATTTTGTTCTGGTATTTCTTTGATTACATTGCCATTTAAACCAGAACAAAGTAATTGTTTTCATATTTGTTTTTATATATACATATTGTACAGATGTAATTACCACCAAGAAAGGAACTGGATTCTCACGACACAGGAATTCACCTAGTGTGAGATCCAGGGTTCCTTACACAATACTACTATGTATTATTGTACTTATCATATTGTTTTTGTTCAAATAAAGTTAAAGTTATATTACTGCTTGGTGGTAGAATAAATGACAAAGGTGTGGTACCTACAGTGGTACTACCCTAAGCGAACTTTGAAACGTTTTGCGCCTTGAATCTACAAAAATGTGGATTCATAGCGCTTTCGCCTTGTTTATTGGAGTTTCACGAAGAACAGGTAGAGATTGGGTCTTGCTTGTCTGGCTATCCGATAGTAAAAATGAGGTGGAAGTTTAAAAATTAAGTACTTCGGTACCTATGCAATTCCTACGTACTTATAATAGTTAAAATAACAACAACAACAGTAGACCCAAAAAGTGTCTGATAAAATACTGAGCCGCAAACGAACTTGAGACGGAAAGCAGTCTCGAGCTGTGCCACCTAACCAGACTACCTTCAGTATTATGATGTATCTCTGAATCACCCCTAGTGCCTGACTTGATATTTGGTAGAACCATTCCACCTTGAGACCGCACTACGATACTCAATTCATGAACTAATTTGGATTATGTCTTGTGCTTATTTATGTAATGTCTACCAGGGCCAGTACGTCGCGGCCTTAGCAGCTGGCAAGTTCGAGCTGCCTTCACAAGACGATATGATTCAGAGCTGGCTCGACCACGTTCATGAGCAGAAGAATTTCAAGATTGTAAACGTGAATGTTGTTGGGGATCAAATGGTATGTCGTATTTTTGTTTACCTATATTTTTATACCTAATGAAGCTTATGTACGCATCGAGTATTATTATTTTTCGATTTGATAGTGGTTCGCAAATTTATGGACGGAATGTTAATAACGAGAACTGAAACGCAGGGTACAGTTAGATAATAGTGATAGACGGTGTCGTTTTTCTAATTGTACTGTTTCGTCATTTCTTATTAGATCTAGTTGAAAGTCTCCTCTATTGATAAACCGCGTATGACCGCGTTTAAGATTTCGATACCAAATAAAGTTATAATTACTCTTGACGAGTTACTCGTATTTCGGTCTATGGATAATTTCGTAGGTAAGTAGTTAGTTGTATGTAGAACATTGTAGTTTTCATTGCAATTTCGTTTTGTAGGTTCTGCCCGTTAAAAAAAGATTTCTCAATATCGACATAAATGTGTATTATATATCATGCATTATGTGTGTTTGTAATTTACTCATGTTTTGAACAAATAATTTATCTTTCTTTACTTTTTTTCCAGCCGGCGTATTTAAACGACTTAGCCGAAGAAGGGGGAGTTACCCAGGCGCCGGTAGTCCTGACTATGATGAGGGATTTTAATGCTCAGAATAGATTGGACGATATCCTCAACTACAGGGACTATGACTGGACTATCATTGACGATACACATTATAAGAGAGATTATGTACCAAGGAAAGAGTTTTCTTGTCCAATTGAAGTCTGAGAAGTACAAATGTATTTTAGCTTAATTGTATTATTCACTGAAGGTCACAAAGAAGTTGAAATACGAAGATTAAAAATATGAGTTCCGTAAAATATTATTTTAACGCGGAATGATTTTACTATAGTAAACTTGTACAGAATGTATGATAAACATTTTGCGAAATTAAGATTAGTTGAATTGTTTTTGGTATCCTTAGATACCACAAAACATTTTGAATGTGAAATTATAGTTTCTGATTTGTTTGGCTCAAAGAACACATTAAACTCTCCTGTATATGCTATTTTCATATCTAGTTGTTAAAAGAAATTATGGACAGTAAATTTTTCAGAGAATACGTAATTTTATGAGTGTTTTGCTTTGTAAGTATTTTCTTTCTTTGTTCTTTCGTTCTACGTTCTATGAACCAAACACATCTGCGTCTATCACGCAATAATTATTTTATGTAAACTTATATACAAATGTATAAAATAATAATAAATTAGAACGTTCTTCTAAACTTACTAAGATATTACCTAATTTATACGTTATAGCGATTGAATTTGAAATTACTCATGTACGTATTTTATGTAGGTAAGTACGTATGTACATTATGTATTCTGACTTAGTTCATAAATGAAAATCACAATTAATTTTAAGATTAGTTTATTTGACTGTTACCATTAATAATCTAAGAATGAAAATTAATTAATAAACATAAGTACATAGGTATTAAAGCTTATTATTTTAAACACATTTTCATAAAATTCATTTCATTTATTCTTTAATAATTATCTTAGTATTAATGAAATCATATGAAGTGAAAATTTGGTGGACTAAAATTAATAAGATATGACACTGGTACTGTGATGGCTTCGTATAATGTGTTTGACTGGTTTGGCCTTGTAGTTTTCTTCTTAGTCTGTGGGTTTGTCCCTCAATTCAGGACATATATTTGTACGACGAATGATAGTCGGACCTGTGTAAGTTGAAACGTCGACACCGACTGACTGTTCAAGTGGTCCATAACTTCAAAGGCACACAGTGAGCTATGAAAAAAGCTATGCTCCTAGTTTCTCTGGGAGGTCGTATAGAAAACGAAGTGATCGGTCAGAGAACCAAGCTTAGCGACACAGCTCAACGCATCAAAGATTTAAATATTTGTATGAGTAATTTCTCCTTAAATCGATGGTAATAAGTATAATACGAGTATTTCCCCCGAGCGGCCGTATTCACGATGACCAAAATGAAACACAAGCAGCCGGTAAAAGCCTTGTTACAGATACGATGGCGGGAGCGAATGCTGTACCTACCGTCAAAAACATGAATTTAGCTTACCAGGTGCTTTTAGAATTATGAATGATTCAATATGAATAATATACTAAATTATCAACATGACATTATAAACGCAGCTTGTGGCTCAATTGAGATCTATTACAACATCAAAAACATTAAATTCTGAAAAAGCCTCGCCTAGATCGAGCTGCTATTATGAAAATCGAACACCTAGTCCCTGCGGTATTCGAAACTTTTTCTCAGTGCTCCCTAAACCAAAAAAACTCATAAAGTTTAGAAAACACAGACTTTCTGTGATATTCAATTCAATTCATTTATTCGAACCATTGGAAATTAACATCACTTGGTAACGTAGAATATTTACCCTCATTTTATAAAACTTGAAAATTATCTCAATTTAAACTGTGTAACAACTATTTTCCTTTTAAGCTCGTTTGACATTATAAACATGGAAAATTTCGACTGTATTGGCTTAACTAATGAACTACGTTCACGTTACGTGTATCAAATACTCGTGTCATCTCGTGGTAATCTTAAGGCGACAAGCTGTTCGAAACCCGAGGCTGTTCCAAGGCTCTAGTGAAGGTGTGGTCGTCTATCACAGTGTACTTATAGTTCCTGTACGTGTAGAGATCGTCTAGCTTGGCCTGAGTGTCGAGGGCACGGATCTTGAACATGACCGGGGGCACTCGATCGATGCCAGACTCTTCTGATAGGTCCGCGTAGTATTGGTCCTGGAATAAATATTATTAAGAAATTAAACACTGGTAACTTAAAACGGTGAAAGTGAACGTGAGGAAACTAACATAAACCTAGAATATTTCGAGGTCATGTTCCATCCGCCAACGCACTGGGCCAGACTGGTGGATTTTGGTCTTGAGCTCTCGCGCAAGGAGAGAGCTCTTTGCCTTGAAGGCTCGGAGCTCTCGGAGCTAGGACTCTGGGCCTCCTCGCGCAAGGAGAAAGTCAAGTCTATGCTTTACCATGCTGACTCAGTGCGGGTTGGCGGATGAAGCATGAGTCTGAAACATTCTTGGATCATGCCAGCTTCCTCTCAAGTATCACTGTTAAAGCCAGTAGAGATGACAAACTTATACATCTACTGGTAGAAAAATATTCAGAAATGCAGGCAGGATTCGAACCTATGACCTCACGATTGTGCACGAGGCCACCATGGCTTCGATTAACATTATTAATGTTAGTAAACTATAATTTTTGGAATTGTAAAAGTTTGTTGCTGACAGACGTTTGAACCACACGTACCTAGGTATGTGTTGAAAAGATTTTTTTAAACTATTATACTTAAGGTTTCCACTTGACCACCATCTCGCCTGATGTTAAGCGACAATGCGATCTACGATGGAGCGTACTTACCTAGAATAAACCAATTCACTCTCGATTTGATGACACCAAGTTGAAATATCATACCTCTTTCTCAGCAAGCACGTGGATGAAAGACGAGGGGAGTCCTTTAGACTTGACGGCGTCAGCGTGCCTCTGCCAATCCTGCATCATGTCTTCACGAGAAGGCAGAGTGAAGTTTCCTTTTACAAGAGCTGTTGCATATCGGGCCTGCAAAATAAATGATAGATTTTCAAAATTTTATCGGTCGGTTCGACTTACTACACGGAAAGCTCCGTAGTCTGATCAGCAGATAAAGATTTTAACATAAATGCGATTCCTACTTCCTACTATCCTATTAATAATAATAAATTTTATAAATGTGAATGTATGGATGTTTGGATGTTTGTTGCTCAATCACGTCCTAACGTACGAACGGATCGGGCTGAAATTTGGAACACAGATAGATTTTAGTCTGGAAGAACACATAGGCTAGTTTTTATCCTGGAAAAACAACGGGAACAACGGGAACGGGAACTTCGCGGGGCGCTGCTAGTAATATTATAAATCTCATTGTATGGATGTTTGGATATTTGGATGTTTGTTGATCAATCACGTCCTAACGTCCGAACGAATCAGGCTGAAATTTTGAATACACATCGATAATACGCTGGAAGAACACATAGGCTACTTTTTATCCCGAAAAATAACGGTAACAACGGGAACGGGAACTACGCGCGGCACTGCTAGTTATATTACAAACTAGCAGCGCCCCGCGGTGTTACATGCGAAGTTCCCGTTCCCGTTGTTTTTCCGGGATAAATAAGTAGCCTATGTGTTCTTCCAGACTAAAATCTATCTGTGTTCCAAATTTCAGCCCGATCCGTTCATGCGTTAGGACGTGATTAAGCAACAAACATCCAAATATCCAAACATCCATACATTGACATTTATAATATTAGTAGGATAGTAAGATGGGAAAGTTTGGATGCTCAATCACATCGTAACGTATGAACGGATCGGTTTGAAATTTGGAACACAGTTATATAATAGTCTGGAAGAGCACATAGGCTATACGTATATATTATTTTATCCCGAGAAAACAACGTAAACGGGAACTAAGTACGCGGGGCACTGAGGACTCAGATCGGTTGATCTAATTCCGACGTCACGGTTTGAAATTTGGAACACGGAACTAACTTCAACCCGATCCGTTCATACGTCACGAATTCCGACGTGATTGAGCAAAAACATAAAACAAAAAACGAAGAGATTTGACTCTACTTTTGTGATGAGAACGTCTAGGCTGTGGAATACGTTGCCTGAGTGGGTTTTCCCCGATGGTTACAATCTTTGTGTCTTCAAATCAAGAGTGAATGAGTTTTTTTCTAGGTAAACACGCTCCATCGTAGACCCCATCGTCGCGTAACATCAGGCGAGATGGCGGTCAAGTGTAAACCTATGAAAGGTAAAAAAAAAACATACAAGTATCCTAAAATTGACATTTACAATATTAATACGATGAGCAAACATAGTTTACCTTACATAACATAGTTTATGTGGCTTTTAAGAAAGAGTTTTCTTATCTTATCTTACCTGTGCGTCCAGAGCAACGACGAGACACGCGCGCACCACTAACCCCATGAACACCATGGTCGGCTGGTTGATGTTCACCATGTATTTGTGAAGAGGGACGACGTTACGAGGAGTCAGTGTCAGCCCGCTAGTTTCATCCAGGAACGGATAATTGTATTCAAAGCCTGGAAAATGAAGCTTGTTAAGTGAGATCTATTTTTTAAGTGAGACTGGCCTCGTGACTTCGTTGGTAGTAGCTCTGCCTGCGAAGCCGAGGGTCGTGGGTTCGATTCCCATCCAGTGCAAATATTTGTGTGATGAGTTCAAATGTTTGCACTGTGTCTGGGTGGGTATTGATTCAGAACGTAATCCAAACGATTCAGACACGGAAAAACAATTCTTGTTTCTGTCATTCTAAACGGATAAGATAAAGACCGAGAGGTTTGATCCCGTGTCAAGATCATCATCATCATCATCATCATCACCAACAGCCCACTAAATGTTCGCAGTGCTGGGACTCGAAGCCTTCTCTCGCAAGGAGAGAGTTAAGGCCATAATCCAAAACGCTGGCCCAGTGCGGGTTGGCAGATGACACATGACTTCGAAAGATTCTAGGTACTTACATGTCGGTTTCCTCACGATTTTTCTTCACTGTTTTAAGTTAGCGGCATTACGCACATGACTTCGAAAAGACAGTGGTGCGTGTGGGGTTTGAACCCGGGGTCTCCGGATCGGCAGCCGCCGTTCTCCCGACTAGACCAGCCGTAACTTAGTTTGTCGTTTGTCGAGATCAACCCGATTGTAATCAGGGTACAGACATCGAATGAGTTTTAATTGGATGACGAGAGCAAAGTGAGTTTCTCACTGAAATTCACTGAGCTCAGTTCATTACCTGTACAATAAATAACATCATCGACTTCTTCAAAGCTGCCATCAGCGAACACCGCCCCAGTTTCATTTAGCTCTTTCACATCGGCTTTCTTCACGTAATGTGGCGGGAATTTGGTTCTGAAATCAGCGTTGCCATGTTTTGAACGTACAATGTAGTAAACGGGTCATTATTAAAAGAAATATAAATGTTCTTATCTACTTGCCTACGCGTACTTGAGTATTAGAGTAGTAGAGTACCAGGAGGTAGGTAGTAAGTTTGTTAAAACTAAATTACAGCCATCACGAACTCCTTATTTCATTTTATATTTTAAAATATATTCATTTAAGGCAAACAACAGATTGTTCCAAGACTCTAACGGGAAATGGAGAATAAAAACGTCATAACCATAACTTTCTTTGTACGAATGGAACTTTAGAAAAAATCATATTTTACACGTATTTTTTGTTTTAACAAATCGAATTTCCGGTGTAGGGGGTATTGTCACGTCACGTCTTCGTAAAAACAGTACCATGAAGTGACGTCACTCGAAACTTCAAAGCACTATATCTTCGTAATTTTTTTTGTGAACCAAAATAAAAAATACATAGATATACGTATACGTATACGTACAATATTTTTGACAACCTTACTGGCGTAGTATTTACCATCATGCGTAAAGTCAAGTCAGTCAATGCGCATGCATCAAGTGTCGTAGTTTCTTTTACCATCATGCTTATTTGTTTGTCAATACTACCTGAAGGTGACAGGGGAGTGATGGCTGTGGACCAGGGACCGGCTGACAGCGGCCACGTCTATAGCGATGTCCATTCCTGATGGACCGGCGCCTATGATCAGCACCCGGCGACCGCTGTAGGGCTCTGGTTCGCGGTAATCGTGACTGTGGATTATTGTACCTGAAATGATACAATATCAATATTAAAAAATGGTGGACTTTTCACACTCACCATCTAGATCTAAACCAAATTAAGATGATTCAATAGACTGCCCAAACTAAACATAGCTTGTACTATGGAAGCCAGATAGATGATATAACTTTGCGAAATCTCACACTTTTTTAAAACTATTATAGGTATATGTGGCCGCCATCTCGCCTGATGTTAAGCGACAATGCGGTCTATGATAGAGAATGATTTCCTATAAAAAAACCGATTCACTCTCGATTCGAAGACACTAAGATGGGAAAAATCTACTCTGCAAACACATTCCACAGCCTAGACGTTCTCATCAAAAATGTAGAGTCAAATCTCTTTGTAAACGATGACGATGTTTCGAGCTACGACTAGTCCGATAGAAAAAAAGAAAAGATGGTATAAAATCATGTAGATCAGTAGCATACTCTCCGAAGTGTATCCGATAAAAAACCGATAAGCATGGTAGCAATTTTGCGGCGATGTTCAACTTTTTTTGTGTTGTAACAACATGTTTTTGGAAACTACATGGGTGTAACCGGAGGATGTGGCCTGGTCATCACGGCATGACCACCTAGAAATGCACCAGTGCAATTTCCCATTAGCTGATGCATTTCTAGACGGCCATGCCATGATGGGTAGGCCACGCCCTTTTAGCATTTCCCATTAGATGAAGCATTTCTAGATAGCCATTGGCTATGGTCCCGAGACGCTAGAACTTATTTCACAGCCCACAAAAAATCTGTCTAGGCGCGACAAAAGAAGTTTACACTTAAAAAAAAATTGGCAGTCATAGCAATAGCCGATAGAAGTGAAAACTTATAACTCAGAATTTGATAGCTTACTTTGGAAACTACACGGGTGCGTTTCAGCATTTCCCATTGGGTCACGCAGATGCAGATTGGCTAGATGGCCATGCCATGATGGTCTGGGCACGCCCTTTCAGCATTTCCCATTGGCTGACGCGTTTCTAGATTTCTGTATAGCCAATGGGGATGGTCCCGAGGCCCGAGTTTACCCGAAGATTTCTTATCATACCCGAGCGTGACGGTAGAATTCAATTCACACCCCACGAAAAATCGCGCGCGCCAAAAGAAGTTTACACTTCAAAATTTACCTTTGAATTTATTTTCTCCAGGGATGTTCGGCATATTGGGTATGCTAAAGTGTCCATTGCCAACTATGACGAAATCAAATTCGTCTTCGAAAATTTCACGAGTTTGCACGTGTTCGTGTTTCACTTTCCATACCTTACCCTTTCTTGTAACTAATATCACATTGTGCAGAAACTGAAAACAAATGGTCGCCTTTTAAAATTGGATTAGAACTACTAAAAAAATAAGCTTCAACACATATAAGTTTTTTTATAAATTACACAACCATACAAACGTGTACCTATACGTTAATTACTTTTACAAATCGATTCAGGCGTATTCGAGTAACGCTTCAACCGATTTTGAACAATCTTTTCGGTACATGCATGCAAAAGATTCCGACGAATTGAGAACCACTTTTTTTGAAGTCGGTTCATCATCATCATCAACAGCCCACTAAACGTTCCCACTGCTGGGACTCGGGGCCTTCTCTCGCAAGGAGAGAGTTAAGGCCATAATCCACCACGCTGGCCCAGTGCGGGTTGGCGGATGACACATGACTTCGAAAGATTCTAGGTACATGTCGGTTTCCTCACGATGTTTTCCTTCACCGTTTTAAGTTAGCGGCATTACGCACATGACTTCGAAAAGACAGTGGTGCGTGTGGGTTTTGAACCCGGGGTCTCCGGATCGGCAGCCGCCGTTCTCCCGACTAGACCAGCCGTAACTTGAAGTCGGTTAAAAGAGTTCAAAGTAGAGACAATCGATAGTAATACAACTGTAATCGTTTCGGAGCATTGTTTTATAAACGTCTATTGTATTCTTCACCTGTATATGTTTCTCTATTTCAAAATGTTTAGCATAATCTTTGAGGTAGTTGTAGTAGATTTCCCAGCTAGGAAATGAAGGTATGTCGTCAGGTAACGGGAAGCCGCGGAGTTCCATTGTAGGCTTTGGTAAATTCGTCCTGGAATATTAAATAAATATTCGTTTAAAAACTGGCCAAGTGCGAGTCGGACTCGCGCACGAAAGGTTCCACAACATTCTCAACAAAAAAACGGCGGAAAAACACGTCAGTTGTGTGAGATCCCTCTCACACAACACCAGCTCAGTTTTTTTTAATTCAGTGTTTTAGTATTTGTTGTTACAAAATATTACATCATATTATACTAGAAATTATGATAAATACATAAACAAAATAATTAACACAACCATAACTATTTTCTTTGAACTCAAATTGGGAGAGGACAGACTACAGGAGCGAAATGGCGAATCACCCATATTATTGGCGCCATTACCCTGTTAAACCGATTTCTTCTGCCTAGTCTTGTGCCCATACGTTTTCCGCGATAGAAAGTGTTAGATGTTGCTTTAGACCAAACGCTGTCTCTTTACAAAATATCCATTAATTCACCCACTTATTCCAACACAAATTATTTTCTTCTCGTTTGTAATATCAGTATTGGTTGAATTGACACATACACACACATTCACACACCCTCACATAAACAACACGTGCACATACATACTGCCAACATACACACACACACTCACACCCTCATATACATAAATATATATTACCACCATTGTTACATTTGTTACGTAATACTGCCATCAGATTAATTTCAAAATATTTAGCCACATCAAACACCATCCGTGTCCAAAAACAAATATTAACCTATGAACCTGTTATGATGTAATAATATTATCATACTCCCTTAATGTGTATGGGACAGCTATCGTAATGGTCACCCTTTTGCACTTGCAAGTTTTGTACCCTACATGTAGAAATCTATAATCAAAAAGTAATATAATATGTATTTATCATAGTTATTATTTGGCTAAATATATGTATATTAACACACTCTTTCTCATTTCATAATTATCTTTATCATACAATCACACTAAACTACCCACAACATTTCACACATACGTCTTATTTGTTTTGACACAGGACACCCTAGTGTGGGATACAGGGCACGATTTAATTGTGCAATTGATTTTTGCTGAGATAAATAAGTAGTCCTACCTACCTACGATCGAGTATCTAAATACTGTAAAATGTTAAAGGACTAACAACAAATCTGTTTCTAGCGTAAGTATTTCATGTTTTTTTATTTATTTTTTATTTCTTATCTGTGGTACAGCTTTAATTATTCTATGACACTACACCAATTATTTTATTCCCAAACAAAGAAAAGCTTGTATTAAGGAAACCGGTGTTATACCTACACATATAACCGTAAATACATAATTAGGACTTACAGAAATATTTAAACACAAACAAATTTAATATTCGTTTTCATCACATAAAATATTTGCTATGGATGGGAATCGAACTCGCGCTCTTCGGCTTTGCGGGCATACAGCTAACTAAACAACAAGGCCAGTCAGACAGAAACCTATTTATTTAATACGAACTTTCGCCGAGCTGATTATTAATTAAAATATCACTCATATTAATATTTTAAAAGCACAAACGTTTGTATCGGTCGTAGCTAAAGTTTTAAACATAAGAAGAAGTTTTTTTAACAATCGGTGTAAACCCTCCAACCGTAGTAGAACCTTTCGAGAGCCTTAGAGACGGAGCACCTTCAAACTTTTGCAGCTTGGAATAATAGCAATTAGTTCCGTATGTTTACAATAGATGGAACTGTTCACAAAAATACAAGATTGGTGAATTAAACCAACCAACCAACCTGTCTTCGTAAATGAATCTTTTTTAACATAAAGTAAAAAAAGTGCAATAGTACTATAAAAGTGTGGAACAGAAAAAAATATAATTCCAAAAGATACTTGTAGCACAAAATGATTTTAATAACTGAAACAATATTTCAGAAGGTGTCGCCAATAACAAAAACCGGTTTCAATATTAAAGGGGCGAAATTGACAAAATAAAAATGCTCTCTAGGCTATAGATATAGTTTTTTTTTTAATCTTTTTATCCATGCGCTTTTTCGCGTTGCAATACTATCGCGCTACAGATATACTCGTAGTCTGATAGTAAGCGCTGTCGCTGTCCTACTTGCCTCATAGAAGGCGCAGTGTTTGAGTCAATCGATTTCTAGGACGGTTTTAGACTGCACTACTCTCACCACCGGATATTTATTTAACTTCTTAGTCTAGTAGTGTTTTTGTTTAGAACTATAATTTAGACTAACCGTAAGTGTTTATACATGCTAGTGTGCAGTGGCTGTCCATTTTCATCAAATTTGATTCTAGGGTCATATCGCCACGTGCCTCCAACGTATTTGGTAGCTTCGTAAACAGTAAAGTTCATTCCTTCTTCTTTCAAATATCTTGCCATCGATAGCCCTGCTATTCCTGCTCCAATCACGCACACCTTTTTTGAAGATTTATCCTGTGAAAAAAAAACCCAATAAAGTCAGAAATAACATTTTGCCAAGATAATATCAAAATTTGTGTTTTTTCCACATTTACAATTGAAGAAAAAAAATTCACATGATATCCTAGTCCATTTATTCTAAGATATCGACAGCTTAATTTTACAGTGGATATTTTTGTGTGTTTAGCTAATAATTATAAGAGTAAGACTAAGATTTTTTGTTTACATAATTTGAAATAAAACTTTCATTAGTTTTATAATTTTCATGTGCAAGTATAGTACGATCTCAGATTCATCATAAAGTAGACGATCAATTTATATCAATAGGTATCTTTGTAAATATGTCCATTAATGTCACGAGTCTTTGTTGATTTTGTTGTGAATTTTGCTATATGGAGTTTCGTTATCTATTAGACCTTTAAACACAATTGAACTACTGAATTAAATAACAGTATAAATAAAATAAAAAATTAAATTTTATTCAATACAAACTTACCATTATTTTATAACACTGTAAATGCGTTCTAATTACAATAGGATCTGATCGAATTTAACAAATCATTTTTCTTATAGAGCCTGTACAGTTTGTGATATGCTGAAGTATATTATACATATATCACAATGTTTCGAAACGAAATCGATGTAAATATAACTCGATTCGTCTGCACTACTTGACGTTTTGACAGAGACTATCTTGAATTATAACTCAGTGCTAAAAAGACGTAACCACCATAACATGCGTATCGCTAAAATCTGCCTTATATAGAACGTTTATGATGTTGTTATAGCGGTATTTGTACGAAAATGGCTTGTTATCATAATAGGTACGTGCTATCGCATTTGTTTTGCCTAAAGCGAGCATTATATCATAGGTCAATACGAGAATATTAAAATGTTGGTAGCATGTCGAGTCATATTATAGTTTTTCGTGCATCAAAAATGGATGAATACAAGTAGTAATGAATTACGTGTCTACTATGCGTAGCTTGAATATCTTTAGAAAACCATTTTTCTACGAATTAAAAAAGCGATTTCTACAGCAGGTATACTTCAGTTTCTATATTGAAGTAAAACTAAATTATTTATTCGTATACAAATTACAAACATTGTGGGATAAACATTGTGATTATTATTTATCCCTTTGCCTCAATAATAATTGGAGATAGGGAAGTGTATTGTAACCTCAGTTCGCGATAAGGAGGTCAAACGTAATCCTATCAGTGATAAAAAGCTACTCAGTTTAATTTTTAAATGAGTTATTAATATTTAGCACCATAGTACGGTGCTAAATATGAATAACTCATTTAACGTTAAGTACGTTATTACGTACTCGTATAATAGTATACATACCAAATGTATGACTCTTTGTGGGATGCACCACATAATTAAGTACGTTAGTTATTCTACCGCTAAGAATGTAATGTGCAAACATCATTGCGTTTCGGTTTGAAGCGCAATGTTTAAAAAAAATATAGAGTGTAGATAAATCAACCCATTTCTCTGGGCAGTGCTAGGTAATGATGTGGATTCTTCATGTTCGAATTTCTGCTGGGCACTGTACTGTTATGTGCAGTTGTGTTGTTTGCGGCTTTTTTATTAGGGTTCCGTAAAACGTAAAAACGGAACCCTTATAGATTCGTCATGTCTGTCTGTCTGTCTGTCCGTCCGTAAGTCACAGCCACTTTTTGCCGAAACTATGAGAACTACACTGTTGAAACTTGGTAAGTAGATGTATTCTGTAAACCGCATTAAGATTTGAACAAAAAAAATTAAAAAAAAGAAAAATTAGGGTTGCACCCTATACTGAGAACTGAAACTCAAAAATTTTTTTTTCATCATACCTACACGTGTGGGGTGTCTATCGATAGGTCTTAAAAAATGATGTTGAGGTTTGTAAAATCATTTTCGTCTACACTGAATAATTTGCGCGAGACACACTTCCAAAGTGGTAATATGTGCGCCCCCCCCCCCTCTAACTTCTAAAGTAAGAGAATGAAAAATCTAAAAAAAATATATGATGTACATTACCATGTAAACTATCAACGAAAATTGATTTGAACTAGATCTGATGAGTACTTTTTTTTTAGTACGTCATAAATACACTATTATTGAAACTTCGATCAAAGTTACAACGACCTACAAGAACTATGTGTACTATGTATATTATGTTACTTGCTGCAACGGAACCCTTCATGGGCGAGTTCAACTCGCACTTGGCCACTTTATTTATTTAAAGGGTATTGTCGTCATTGTTTAAGCCATCAGATACATTTCTTATTCGTCCTATCGCTTTACATATGTTATTATAAGATATATTAATAAATAAAATAAAAATGAATACTTATAGGTAACATAATATTACCAAAAGAAGGTAGCTAGTGAGTTAATTTAAAAAAATGTACGACAAACACATTAGTTTTCATAGTATAAATGCATTACATTACATTGTTTCTCTAAAGCGTTTCAAAGCGGAATTTGATGTTATTATCTTAATAGAACAAGAGCCCGTGAACCCCAGACCTTCGATATTTTATAAAAGCTGAAAACTTGTCAGCGCATGCTCCTAACACAGGTAAGAACGATGGACCATTATGAAGTTTGGGTCATTCTGGCTTTGGAAAATAAACGGTACTAAGGCCCCAAGTCCCAGTAGTGGGAACTTTTAGTGGGCTGCTTATGATAATTAGGCTGCTAATTGTTACCCAAATATTATGTTTAAAAATAAGCGCGCATATTATGGCGCAAGTAGAATTATAATTGCATGAACATTAACACAACATGGGTGTCTGGCAAGTGCTTACCACGATGTTAAGTGTCTAGCAATTATTGGTGTAATTTTTAATAATATTCTGAAGGTATTACCAAAATATCAGACTTTATAATTTGACAAATTTAGATCGGTACACCTTTAGTACCGTTTATCTGCCAAAGCCAGGATGATCCAAACTTCATCATGGGCCATCGTTGCTACCTGTGTTGGGAGCATATGCTGACAAACTTTCAGCTTTTATAAAATAACGAAGGTCTGGGGTGCATGGGCTCTTAGTCCATAACAGAATGTTGGCTTACAGATAGCACTCTGATACAACCATTGCCTGGCTATAATTCCTATCGCACTCACAGACAGGTTAACCAAAACGGAGGAATAGTAATTTATGTAAAAACAAATTACCACACAGTATCATTTGAACCAGAAAAGGTGGATATGGACTCTCTTGTAGTTATGTAAGACGGTCATACTAGGGATTTACCGTTCCCCGGCAATCGCTAATATCTCACCATTTCTTGGCTCACTAAATTTAACTATTAAGAGGCTTCTAAATTGTTCCTTGGTTATTACTGCCGGTGACCTTAACATTAATCTACTTGACTCCACCGATAAGCAAATTTCTGAATACCAGTGTTTTATGGCCTTACATGGTTTTCTTCCCGCCATCACCAAGCCAACCCGAATATGTTCCTACATTGACCACATATTTATTAAAAGCAAATTTTAATGTTTCGGGCTGGTCTGTGAGTCTTCAGTAACTCACCGTTCAATTATTATTGCCTGCGTATCTACTTCTTCTCGAAATTCCAGCAACCCTAACAGATACACCACTAAGTTCAACCTTAACGATGCCATTTCTGAGTTGAGTGTGGCTGACTGGACACTAGTCTTTTCTGGTTCATGTGTAAATTTGGCAGTCAATAAGTTTGATGACATAGTGGCTTCGATTGTAGCCAAATACACTAACAAAGTAAGGATGGGTAGGAAAGTTACTCCATTAAAACCCTGGATTACAACAGGCCTAATAAGGTGCATGCGTCATAGAGACAAACTCCACCGTGAGGCTAGATAACACCCGAATGATATGTTACGTAAAAAAATCTACGTTAGGTATAGAAGTTTTTACAAAAAACTTCAACAAAATGTTAAATCACAATACAATAGTCAGCTCCTTGAACAAAATAAAGGTGACCCAAAACGACTGTGGAAAAGCATAATAAATATCTGCTACTCCTCCCAAACCAGAAATGGGGCGTCAGAGTTGCTTGTCACTGACGGGGTTGAAAACCCTCTTAACCAATGCAATCGTCACTTCGTCTCTGTTGGGGAAAATCTTGCAGATGCTAATCTGAGTAAAATTCAAATGACTGAGGAATCGCTGGTTCAATCTCACAAATTTAACTCTCCTGTCTCACACTCACTTTTTTTTCCCCCACCGACCCTCACGAAATTTCGAAAATTGTTACTGAATTCAAAACGGACAGCGCATCTGGTCCAGACTTCATACCAGTTAGTCTGCTAAAAAGGCTTTAAAATACATAATTACACCATTAACTTAGATCTTCAACTTGAGCCTTGAGACCGGCATCTTTCCAGATCGCTGGAAGGTGGCAGCAGCATCTCCTAAACACAAAAGTGGCTCTAAGAACGTGCCGGATAACTATCGACCTATAGCATTCCTTATAGTGTCGTTTCAAAAATTTTTGAGAAGTTGGTAAATTGCAGATTGGTTTCGTACTTGGATTAATACAAATTAATTTCTGATAAACAATTTGGTTTTAGACGTGGAAGATCTACTTGCGACGCTACCACTCTCTTTGCTAATCTCGTATCTTCTCATATTGACACAGGTGATAGGTGTCTTGCAGTGTTCCTAGACTTAGCTAAAGCCTTTGATTCCTTATCAGTCAGTTTACTGCTGAAAAAGCTGTGTGCGATTGGAGTCAGAGGTGTAGCGCTGGATTGGTTCATTAGTTACTTGCGCAATCGAACCCAATATGTCAAAGTCGATGATACGTCTAACGATTGGCTTCCCATTAAGTTCAGCGTACCACAGGGAAGTATCCTAGGTCCTACCTTGTTCATACTTTACATTAGTGATATTTTAAGTAATACTCTCCCTAAAGCTGACATAATCACATACGCAGATGATACTGTGTTGATATTTAATGGAAAATCGTGGGCTCATGTTTATGACGTGGCTAGGGAGGGGTTGTCTGTGACCGCTAAAAATCTTGACCGAAGCCTTTTAGCCTATTATTGTCTTCACTAAGACTATTGTTTCTCTGCCCCCGGCAAGTTTAGAACTCAGGATTCACTACTGCGATACTTTATCCAAAGGACCTTCTATTCCATGTTCTTGTCTATCTATTGATCGTGTCAATCATATTAAATATCTTGAACTTTTGATAGACGAGAACCTGTCCTACAAACAACAAATTCTTAGTATAGCGACGCGCACACGCAAACTCATACACGTAATGAAAAACCTCCGTGACTGCGCTCCCGTACCTCTCTTGAGGCAAATATACTTCGCACTTTGTCAATCCATTATCCAGTATTGCATTGTTGTTTGGGATAGTGCTGGTAAAACGATGTTCATGTCTGCAGAGAGAGCACAAAGTGCATCGATCAAGGTTATTCTGTAGCAGCTTCAGCTTTTTCTGTATAATAATACTGCTATCAAAACCCATCTAAGCCTAAAATCTCGCCCTGACTATGACAATCTAAAACTGAAACGTGGCTTCTCATACAGAATCCCGGTTCCATGTGCCAGTTCAACGTTAGCTAAACGTAGTCCTGCGTATTCTTTACCCTGTGTCTACAACAATCTTAATCGTAAAGCAGGACTGCATTCTGAACTACCTCACACAACTTATAAGAAAATTGTGAGGGAGCGGCTGCTTAAGTTGTCATACGCGGAGACAGAGAGTCTCATTCACAATATTTATGGAGAATAATCTTAGTTTTTGAGTATCTTGCGTTTGGCGTTTGTCAGTCGGTTCACGGCTTTAGCCACTAGAGCACATATTTACTGCATATTTAACGTTTATACATTTAAATTAATTTGAGATAATATACACTCAATGTCACACTGAAAAACACATTTTAACAACTTGGTAAGCGTGCTCTCGAGCCCTAAGACACAAGCCTTGTGCTTAGTTTCGGGTTCGTAAACTATCGTCACTTGTCTACACTAGCTAATCATATTATTGTATCACATCGTTACATATAAATTTAAACTGTGTATACTTTTTTCCTTGTGTTTTTGTGAATAAATTATCTTTATCTTTATTTATTACTAGCTGAACCCGCTACTTCGTTCGCGTACGTTGATCTTGCGGCCTTATTAGTACATTAGTAGTACTTACCTAAAAATATTTGGATGGGTGGCTATTACACAAACCGAGTGAATTTATTTTTCCACACAAAAATATATTTATTCGAGTTGAGCAACTTCATATTTAATATTTTTAGCAACATTAAACATACTCGTAGTAAGGTTGTGGAGTATCGAACATAGCCGCAGTGTTAAGTTTGTAGGATTTTTATAGGATACATTACGAAGAGTACTATGTAGCTAATGTGCGTGATCTGATACTTACTTAATTGTTTAATAATAGGTGATAGACTTATTAGCCGATGTGATATTTTAGACTCTAAGCCAGACTCTAAGACCATGTGTGTTTCAAATGTCAATCTAATTGGTAATGTCGTTCTGTCGTTAATATTTGTTTCGTTAGGGCCCATGCTTTTTCCGAGATGATAGGTAGTATATATGAGACTATAAACTATCTGTGTTTCAAATTTCAACCAAATGATACCTTTACATAATATACATATAATGCTTGTTAAACACTACATTTAGTATTTGGATTGAAATAATATCCGAAGGAACAAAAACTGACTTCAATTATTAAATTATCATTTCACGTCAACTAACTAACTTCTAGCCAAGTAAAAAGTTCACTCGACTAATTTAAGAAGCCAGAACTACGTCGTCCAGATAAATAGATACTGGTGGACAATTCACACCCAAAACTTTGGCTTTTTCCACCGCCATTGTCCCAGCCATAGGTACTCAAACCGGAGTGGTCTTACGCGTGACGATGGCAAAAGACCTGACGGCATGACTTTATTGCCTTGGAAGTTGAGTCCGCCGTCCGCCCCAAGTGTGGGACGCAGCTTGCGTCGATACTCTGGCACCATCACATCTTCCAGAGATACATAGTAGGGCCAGTGCAGCGGCTAATTTAGCTGAGCGTCTCAAACGGCGGAAATATGCAATCCTCGGTATTGGATTTATATTTAAGCCATTTGGGGTTGAGACATCGCATCGTGCCTGTGGGGGCCGGGAGCTTACCTCATCTTCAAAAGCCTTTCCGAGCACTTGACCGACGCAACGCGTGACCAAAATGCTGGCGTTTATTTGGCCCAACGCATAAACATTGCCATTCAGCGTAGTACTGCCGCCAGCATGCTGGGCACGCTTCGACTGGTATTGGGCTTAAACATCATCTTGTCATCCAGTTTTTGTTAATATTCAAAAAACCGCCTCCCTGTTTTCCATATAATATATGTACATGGTAAAAACGGGACCCTATTACTAAGACTTCGCTGTCCGTCCGTCCGTCCGTCTGTCGCCAGACTGTATCTCAAGAACGGTGATAGCTAGACAGTTGTCATGTTCACAGATGATGTATTTATATTGCCGGTACAACAACAAATACTAAAAACAACATAAAATAAATATTTAAGGGGGGCTCCCATATACCAAATTTGTTTTTTTTACCGTTTCTTGCTCGATGCTAATAACGGTGACAGGTAGACGCTTCAACTGTTTACAGAATATTTCGTTTTATGTTCTCTTTAAATAATTAATTAAAATTAATGATTAAGGAGGCTCCCATACAATAAAAGAAGCTCTCGCCGTTTATTTGGTAATGGTACGGAATCCTTCGTGCGCGAGTCCCACTCGCACTTGGCCGGTTTTTTGATACCTAACATAGCATTCAGTAACCTAACATACTAAATTCAGAAGCAAGGATTGCATCCACAAACACCAACCGCTTAATTTTTAAATGTAGTTCGACTTTGGTTGATAACATTACATTACATGTACCTATTCCTGTTTCTTTGACATTACACATTTTCTAATAAATCTCAGTTCGTGTTTCGTACCATGAGCTGCCATCTGTAGGAAAAACATTAGAAAGGCATTGTCATATGACCTGACGATATATGTCACCGATGTCACCGATGGCGGATTTGAGTGCGGTGTACCAGGGATGAGCTTTGACTCCGGTAAGTCGGAACTTCCGATTACAATTACACCTTCGGTTCCGATTTTGGCTCCTAATGTTTTAAAACGGAGGTTACAATCGGAGGTAAGTTGTTTAAATATTGCAGATAATCCCTTATTGTGGTGGATAGTAAATGGAAATACAAAATCCCAACTTCCTAAATCAATTGCTCGTCAATGTTAACCGTGACAACGTGTATGGCAAAAAAAATACCCAATAAAAATGTTTCTCCTGCCACCACTTCTGATCCTGCCTCCGTCTCCGACTTCGGTTCCGACTCCGATAAGTCAAATTTAAAACCTCCGACCGCACCTTCGGTTCCGATAAAATGACCACCGTTACATCCCTAGCTAGTGTTTACTATGCCACAGAATACTTAGAAGTTAGTTTGTACCGAACTTATTTTTACCGTTGTTAGTTAATTTCTATGTAATTTCTGAACCACACGACCAATATTGTTAAAAACTTGATGAGACTATATTAAAAATGTGTTCTTTCTAACAAAATAAGAAATAACGAAATTGAACATCGCAAACATGAGTTACAACCAAATACACAATCTGACTTTCACCCCTTTCTGCAAGAAAACCGTGCAGAATTTGGGGATTAAAAGTAGACAGCTACCATCTACTTAGTATGATCTTAAATCATGTCAAGTTTCATTTGAATTGAATCAGTAGTTTCGGCGTGATGAGAGTTCCCTATACAGAAAGACAGACAGACAGACAGACATGAAAGAAAAAAAATGCAGTTTCGCCATCAGTATCGACTATGGAGTGCCCCCAAATTTTTTTTTCGAAATATCTTCAATGTACAGAATTCGACCCGCTACAGTTTTATTATAAGTATAGATTATAAATGAAATAGAAATAAACATTTTCAAGGGTTTATTTAAAATGTTTGTAAAATTATTATTTTTTCCAATCTGTAATGCTACCATTGTGAATGAGTCTCTACATTACCCTATTTTATCTGTTTAACAATCTGTCATCTATATCTTTGTACATATGATTTTTATATATAAAAAATATTTGTTCCCAGTGATTAAACAACCGATATTCACGAAAATTCGCAAAATGTAACAAGTAGTGCCCCGCGGTTTTACCCTCGTCGTTCCCGTTCCTGTCGTTTCCGTTATTTCTTCGAGATTAAAAATATCCTATGTGTTCTTCTAGACCATAATCTATCTATGTTCTAAATTTCAGTCCAATCCGTTTAGTAAGTCGCAAGTAAAAAAGCATGTCCTGCAATACGCAAACAGATGTTCTATTTCTAGATGATACAAACGCTGCATAGCGCTGCACAGGTTTTACATATATTTCTCTGTCTCTCTCTGAGAGAACATCTCGTGGCCCCAGCAGTTGCTACATAAAGTACCTTTACTATTTATGCAGAAGAAGTTACGCTGGTCTAGTCGGGAGAACGGTGACTGCCGATCCGGAGACCCCGGGTTCAAAACCATGCGCACCACTGTCTTTTCGAAGTCATGTGCGTAATGCCGCTAACTTAAAACGGTGAAAGAAAATATCGTGAGAAAACCGACATGTATATATCTAGAATCTTTCGAAGTCATGTGTCATCCATCAACCCGCACTTGACTAGAGTGGGGGATGGCCTTGACCAGTGGCGGCTTTACCCATTGCGAGGCTCTGGGCGGCAGGTCTTTGCGAGGCCTTTTGACCTTCGTGAAAAGTATGTTTTGCGAATATAGCTCTGGTTGAGAACCCTTCATGGGCGAGTCCGACTCGCATTTGGCCGTTTTTTTTCTTTAAGTTGCTTGGGTTTTTTTGCGAGGTCCCTGCAAGAGCGAGGGCCCGGGCGATTGCCCTGTTCACGAGAGAAGGCCCTGAGTCCCAGCAGCGGGAACATTTAGTGGGGATGTTTATGTTATATATGTATAAAGAGAGAGGGGTCCACAAAGAGATAGTAGGGAGGAAGATAAAGAGGGAGATGCCGAGAGAAACAAGGAGAGACAGAGACAGAGAGGAAGAGGAGAGATACAAGTAGAGGGAGAGAAATCTATGAGAGAGATAACTGAAGCATTCCTATCAGTGGCAGATCCAGGGGCGGGGGGGTCTTGGGGGTCAAGACCCTGGGCTGGGTCCAATACCTAGATGGACTACTAATTAAAAAGCGTGCATGTACTTATCGCACAGTTTTGTGGCTTGACCACGACTATGTTTTCCCACCCTGGAGCCATGTGACCCCTGGAGCCAAAGCTGGATCCGTCCTTGATTCCAATCATAATAATTATATCACGGCTTACGCGAGTCTAAAATAGTGGTCCGACTTTTGAGTAAAAACAAATCGGTATAGTAACTTTTGACGATTATTACTTATAGTACGAGATCCGGCTGCAGAATCTTTACGTTCATCGCGTATTTAATCCAATTCACATTTGAACAAACATTTATGATTAGGAGAATATATTTATAATAGGTTGCCAGTCAATAAGTGGCCGCAAGTAATTTTAACTAAACTGATGTTAATTAATTTTCGCAAAAAAAAATTGCGCTCACTTGTTTTTTAAATAAAATATCATCCACATCATAGCAATGTATGTAAAGAATTCGAAAATCGATAGGTGCCGGTGCACAGTCGGCCGCAACTACTTTGCAGCCAGGTGTAAACAGGTAATATTTTGGTGTATTTATACGTCCATAACGTACATTTATGGTTTATATATCAAATGAAAGCAAAATTTTTTCTGTTTGTTATGATATACGGTTGCTTAATTAAATCTGGCCGCAAATAAGGGTTGCTGGCTGTTAAAAATGACAAATCTTAAAGATCGAGTGAAAGAGAGCACGATGCTTTAAAGGTATTGCACATGCGTCGAATCCTAGTGTTCTCAACAGCTGCAACATTTTTATTCTAACATGAAAATCACGTTGTTTTAGAGTTCGTAATACATAACGTTATATATCGATACCTTTGGGTAGAAAGGTCGTATAAACCATTTTGGCCAAATCAACTTATTTAATATATACCACTAGCTTTTGCCCGCGGCTTCACTCGCGTTTTGTAAGTCGTTGGCGTAAAGCCAAAGGGTTTATAAGAAATTTTTACTCGCGTTAACCCTTTTTTCTCGGGTTTATCTGCAATCAGCTGTGCTATAAGCAGATGGATGCTGATAGCTGATGGTGCTGATGGCGGGTTTAGTGTGGTCCCCATTAGAACCACTACTCTATATTTATAACACATGGATTGTTGCCATTAAACCATTGGCAACATGTCATTTCTTTTGAGACGTTTAGTAAATGGTAATGTCAGCGAGGCAGTCGCAAGTGGATTTAGGTGCAGCAACTGCCTTCTCCCATAGCACGTACTTCTTCCGCCACTGTGGTGATATTTGCGTATTGATGTATTTCGGAGTTACGAATTAACCATGGTACATTACATATGGTGCACAGTATAGCATTCTGCATTCTTTGCAACATTTTAATATTAGAGTTGCTGGCACTACCCCACAGCTGGATGACATATGTCCAAACTGGTTTTAAGATGGTCTTGTATATCAACAATTTGTTATTAGTGGGGAGTACACTGTTTCTTCCCAAGATCCAGTAAAGATTCTTGAACCGAAGATTCAGCTCTTCCCTTTTCTTTTTTATGTGTTGGTTCCAGGTTAGACGACGGTCGAGATGCAGGCCCAGATACTTCACGCTGTGAGGAAGCATGTACAGCTGGCAATCGCTATCCTCGTCTGAATAGTGATGATACGCGCTAGCTCTCTTTCACTCTATCTTTAAGATTTGTAATTTTAACAGCCGGCAACCCTTATTTGCGGACAGATTTAACTAAGCAACCGTATATCATAATAAACAGAAAAAAATTAGCTTTCATTTGATATATAAATCAAAAATGTACGTTATGAACGTATAAATACACCAAAATATTACCTGTTTACACCTGGCAGCGAAGTAGTTGCGGCCGACTGTGCACCGGCACCCATCGATTTTCGAATTCTTTACATAAATTGCTATGATGTGGATGATATTTTATTTAAAAAACAAGTGAGCGCAATTTTTTTTCGAAAATTAATTAACATCAGTTTAGTTAAAATTACTTGCGGCCACTTATTGACTGGCAACCTATTATCAATATATTCTCCTAATCATAAATGTTTGTTCAAATGTGAATTGGATTAAATACGCGATGAATGTAGAGATTCTGCAGCCGGATCTTAGACCATTACATCAAACCTACTCGAGACAAATTTGAGTAAAAATCACGTCTGTTCATTACGCTAGTATGTCGTAGTTATTTATATGGTGGTGAAAATAGTAATTATCCGTCGTAGTTATTTATATGGTGGTGAAAATAGTAATTATTACTTCTAGAAAAGGAGTTTTGCTATGTTTGAATGATAAATTTGAGCTTATTGACCCGATAATTAACTTACTATTTTTAATATTACCATAAATTTTACATTTATCCAAACGAAACCTGTTAACATATTAAGTAGAGGTAGATACTTGTAATTATATTAATGAATTATATTCGTAGAGACCAGAATAGGCGTTGTAATCACTTGGCAAAGACTACTCTCATGGCTAAAATATAGTATGTATGGTATGGTATGTATAAGATTAAAGAAACTTCAAGTCAAATGTTAATTTTTAACATTTATTTACAAAGTTGAAATCTATTTTTAACCGACTTCAAAAAAGGAAGGAAGTTTCTCAATTCAGTAATGTTTGTTTCTTCTCTATGCATACATAGAGAAGAAATATAAGTAACTAGCTGATCCGTGCGCGCGTTGCTACGCCATCTATCAAAAATTGGTCGTACCAATTAAAATTTTGAACAAATTTGGTTACCTTAGGTTCTAATGACGCAAACTTTAAGTTAGACACATGCTGTCACGCAACGTAAGCTCTCAAAAAGCAATATTTTTCCCCGTTTTTGTTACATTTTTCATTCATGCTCCGCTCTTGTTGCTAGTAGCGTAATTTTAAATAGCCTATAGCCTTCCTCGATAAATGGACTATCCAACAGAAAAATAATCTTTCAATTCGGACCAGTAGTTCCCGAGATCCTAGCGTTCAAACAAACAAACAAACAAACTCTTCAGCTTTATAATATATATATAAGAAATAAGAAATATCGAATAACATATTACGCGATAGCGCCGGCAATTGTTAATCAATTTCGATAGTTCCTGTTTTGTTTGGTAGATAATAGTTCAGAGGTGGTCCCTTTCAAATTTTTATCGAATCTGTGTAGTGGTTTTAGAAATATGAACAAAAAACTAAAATTTGCGTACAATTTTGTCTGGATGACATAGTTGTAGATTTCACATAAGTTATGAACTTCGATCCTGTCAACACGAAACTGTGTAAATGCATTAATGAAAACTTGTTTTGCACATCTGCAAATACCTCCTCAAAATGGTTCCGAAAACTAGATCGTCAATCGGTAAATGTATGCAGGATGATGTCGTATCGTTATGCCCTGGGACTAGATGGATGACAATTTTGACGACAGCTGGTTAGAAGCGTAACGACGAACGGGCTGAGTAGTGTATTAATAGGAAAGGCTTATTTATGTCCATTGTCCAGTAATCTACAACTAAGGGTTGAATATGAATGCTTACAAAATAACGCATAGTTAAATAAATATATTTAAGCAATTCATCTATCACAAGTACAAGTGCCTTTAGTAATATAAATTCCATACCTGTTCTCGAAATTCCTGTGTAAAACAGATAGTTGTTGAACACATAACTATACACAAAACACTTAGTAAAATATACATTTTGTATTAAAAATAAATATTTACGGGTACGAAATAAGTTACGTAATATAATGAGGAACGTCGGAAAGATAATACTGACTCGATAGAGCTGTCCCGATCGACTATTCTGACCTCTACTCTACGTACTTACTTTGTAAACGAGAATGAAGTTTGATATCTATAAATATTCTTGTTTCTTCTTATTCTTACCTCATGCTTTAATGTTTTTTAGCCGACTTCCATATAAGAGGAGGTTCTCAATTCAGTTGCATGTTTTTTTATGTATGTTATGCGATAGAGCCACCAGTTGTGAATCGATTATCCTTGTCCTTTTTTGTTTGACAGATCATAGTTCAGAGGTGGTCCCATATATATTCTATCAAAATCGATGAGGCGGTTTCTGAAGTATGTACAAAAAACTTAATTTTGGTTTTATGTGTTTAGACGACGTAGTGATAGATTCCTATGAAAGTTTGTTTATTTCTGAGAAAATAAATAATTTGCCTAAAAAAGTACTTGCTGAGGCTAGGTACTAGCTTGCTAATATTTAATTACTTTCGTATGACGATCCTTGATGACAAATAAAACAAAATACATAAGTATAACTTCATCTGGTACCTGGTACCTGGTACCTGGTAATACCTCTTTTAATCTATTATTCCGCAACGCCGTACAAAAATAATGCGACAAGGAGAAATGATCGAGGATTGCAACCCCCCCTCTGCAATTGCACTCAGTTGGACAGCTTACAAGTGACGGCATAGTGCTGAATCTTATTACTTTATACCCTTCTATCATCCTACATAGGTCTCCTGGTGGTTCATTTGACCCGTAAATTTTGTTCACGGGCCTGTAGTCTAGAAGCGACAACTTAAAATTCGGAATTTTTTGGAATTGACTGGCCTCGTGGCTTAGTTGGTAGTAGCTCTGCCTGCGAAGCCGAGGGTCGTGGGTTCGATTCCCACCCAGTGCAAATATTTGTGTGATGAATTCAAATGTTTGCACTATGTCTGGGTGTTTCTATGTATAATAAGTATGTATTTAAAACTATATAAGTATTAAATCAGCTATTTGGCCGCCATCATACAAGCTTTGCTTAGTTTGGGGTCAGATGGTATTGTGTGTGAATTGTCCACCAATATTTATTTATTTATTTTATTTATTTTAGTATTAAGCATCACTAATGTTGCACTATACATCACTTGTGTAGCTACAGTAATATTCCGAGAGCTGGTAGCAAAATTTGTTTAATTAGCAGCTGTTCAGCCAATCCGTCGTGAAGAGCGACAAACATCCAAACCCTCGCATTTATTATATTAGTAGCATTATAGCGTTGAAATTAACCCATTTAAAAGCGTTAAAGTATTAAAGATGTCCTTTTTTGGGATCTAGTCCATCTGTTTATCAAATTTCAATAAAATCAGTCTAGTGGACTTCATGCTCCTAACTTTGACGGTATTTTCATACAACCGTCCATCCCTTATTTTACCCCATGGACGTATAAAAAGCCGGACGTAGTGTCGCTAAAACAAAAACTGTGTCTATAGAGTCGGCCACATAATTTCGCCAACGCAACCACAAATTAGCCAACACAAATTAGCAGACCGCTCGCTGACAGCCGTCTGCTAATTTATGTTGCCAATGCTTAACGAGCATGACATAAACCCCATATTTTAGTGTATTTTATTTGACGGGTGGGAGCGGAGTCGTATAAGTGGGCGCAAACCTTTAGTCACACAAACATTTTGATGTCTCACAAGTTATTTTTTCACTTTGATTTTTTGGATACACAAGTTGAGTTTCTTAAAACCTTGAGTAAAACTTTAATTGTGTATTTTCTTTTAATTTTACGCTGCGCCGTATGAACTATTATGATTTCATTTAATTTATTCACGGGTACCTGATGTGTGATATGGTCGGTCCACTCCGACTTCAGTTTCAGCCGCGTCTGGCGGCCATTTTCACGGACAGTGAATGACTAACGAGAACTACCCACCTCTGTAGTTAGTTCTCAAGTTCTTATTAGTTTGGTTTTTGGTCACAGTTGTCTATAGAAATGGTAATTGAATTGAATGCTATTTACGTGTTGGTATTTTTTTAATTGATGCTTTGGTTAAAACTCGTTTTTTTAATTCAGGAGTCGAGGGATATATGACATATAAAACAAACAATTTTCTAAGACAAATTATATTCATTTAATACACTAGTTTATAACTATTTATCATGTTTCCGTTGCCGCGAAATTTTTAGTTGATGAATGTTTACTTATGATTTGTTTTCTCAAATCTACCCTCAACATTTTTGGGGGTTGATTCAAATTTTTTTTTTTGTCGTGCTAACGAACTCATATGAGTTTTGCGCCAACATCTGGATTAATGTTAAATACTAACTGTTATTTCTATTTAGGCGTCACTAAGGTGCTTGTGAAGGTGTTCTCATCTATAACCGTATACACATAATTCCTGTAGGTGTAGAAGTCTGCCACTTTGGCCCTGGTGTCCAAGGCTCGGATTTTGAACAACACTGGGGATACGCGGGCGATGCCGGATTCTTCCGATAATGATGCATAATATTGATCCTGTAACAATAAAAGGTAATTGTAATATTCTGTTGAAATTGTGTTTATGATTTGAGAAATCCTGCTCGCTGATTTTTTTTATTATCATGGCGGTTTTATGGCGGCAGCCTTTATTATGGCGGTTGATATTTCACTCATACAGTGAGGGATTTGCGACGTAAGGCCACTTTGGCTCGGGACTGGGGAGCCAAGCGTAGATATAGGTATACAAGGCCAAAAACCTTTCATGGGGGTCATTCCTTCCCTTTTTTAGCTGGGTCCAGTCCTTAGATGGACAACTTGCTTGTACTTATCGCATAGTTTTGTGACTTGACCACGACTATGTGACCCTCCTGGAGCCATGTGATCCCCCCTGGAGCCAAAACTGGATCCGTTCTTTAGTATACATTTATATAGACCATGTCGTAAGTGACAACGTCGTTTCTCTGACAAGGAGAGAGTCAGGGTCAGACACAAAATAAGTTAAAATATAAAAATCTACCGATATTAACGAAAGTTGTCATTTTTTTATGACAATATACGAGCGAAGCTGGATTAGGCCACTAGTAAAGTATAATAATGCTACCAACCTCATGTCTATCAAGCACATGGATATAAGATAGCCGAAGATGTCTCTGTTTGAGGGCGTCGACTTGTTTCTGCCAGTCCTGCATCATAGCGTCTCGTGACGGCAACGTGAAGTTTCCTTTTACTAACGCTGTAGCGTAACGGGCCTGGAATTGGAAAGAACAAATAATTAAAAAAATTGGCAGTCATAGGAACTGTCGATAGAAGTGAAAACTTAGAACTCAGAATTTGATAGCTCACTTTGGAAACTACACGTGTGTAACCAGAGGGCGTGGCCTGGGCATCATGGCCTGGCCATCTAGAAATGCGTCAGCATTTACTATTGGCTGATGCATTTCTAGATGGCCATGGTATGATGCCGAGGCCACGCCCTTTCAGCATTTCCCATTGGCTGACGCATTTCTATATGGCCTATTCTATAGGTTAGTAGCGCAGGAGTAGTAGTACCTAGTTATCATTGTAATTAAATTTTTAATATTATCTGCCTCTTCATTCATCTTTATTTTGTTTGATTTCGAGATTTTTTTATTAGCGACATCTATCGAACACCATTGAAGGTATTTTTGAAGTGAAAACTTCTTTAGGCGCGCTGAGATAGATTTTTCGTGGGCTGTGAATTGAATTCTAGCGTCACGCTCGGGTATGATAAGAAATGTTCGGGTAAACTCGGGACCATGGCTATTGGCCATCTAGAAATGCGTCAGCCAATGGGAAATGCTGAAAGGGCGTGGCCTGGCCATCATGGCATGGCCATCTAGAAATGCATCAGCCAATAGAAAATGCTGCTGCTTTTCTAGGTGGCTATGCCATGATGACCAGGCCACGCCCTCCGGTTACACCCGTGTAGTTTCCAAGGTAAGCTATCGAATTCTGAGTTATAAGTTTTCACTTCTATCGGCAGTTTCTATGATTGCCATTTTTTTTTATTTAATTTAATTTCATGTGTAATTTAATCGTCGGGCATAATGCGCATAGGTATCTATTTCCCCTCATGAACATTAACATGTCGAAGTTATCGTCTGAAAGCGAGGCTTGCTTTGGTGTTAAAATGTCTTTACTCCTGGATAGCAGACGTTCAACTGCAGCGTTTGAGGCCTGTTTCCCAAATTTCAACCCAATCCTTTCCCGTTCCCTGACGTTCTGACGTGTTGAAACAACAAACATTACAACATCCAAAATTGCCATTTATAATGTTAGTATATTATTAGTACATTTATAAGATGTTAAACACTAGAATTTTCATTGTATACCTCCATTTCTTAATTTTTCAGTCGTTTATCTGTATTGTAAAATTTCTTTTCTTTTCTAATCAATGTATAAGACATTGATTTGTTCATTTTATTTAACGTTTCTTTGGTTGGTTGAAATGAACTTCCACCGATTTTATTAAAAGAAATTTTACAATACAGATAAACGATTGAAAAAGTATGATTGAATTTATCGGGGAGTTCGCCACTAGCTATGGATTACTATAATCTACTTGGTTTACTAGGGATGTGTGAAATATTAAACTAAATTGTAAACGTCAGTCAAATTCGAGTATGTCTATGCTCAAATTTTCAGCCAAAAAGAACTAGAGATTATCGGAAATATGACTTATGATAACAAAATTATATTTGTTTTCATATAACGTCAACCGATCATGCCACAGGCTAAAATGACGCCTCAATCCTGTCAAAATTGCAGGAACCCGCCACACATGGTCACACTGCACCCAGCACTTTTCGTTTCATACTTGTCTGAACCTGTTTTTTGCGACGCGCCGAGGTGCCGTGCGGTAAATAGTAAGCATTGGATTAACGATTAATGGACTTCTGCATAATTAACGGAAGTTAACACGTCCGTTAACATTTTTAAAAGTTAATCCGTTAATCAAAATGTTAACTTCGTTAATTAACGATTAACGGATTAACGAGTTAATGCCCAGCAATGACTAGTACAAGCTACATTCATCACATCTAAATTCTCCATGAACCGAAGATGGTCTAAAGATCAACAAGATGATTCGATTCCCACCCAGTGCAAATATTTGTGTGATGAATTCAAATATTTGTACTGTGTTTTAAATACATACTTATTAAACATGGAAACACCCAGGTGTTTCCTATAAAAAACTATATAAGTATAATATCAGCTATCTGGGCGCCATCATAAATAAATAAATATAAAATACTTCCTATTGAAAGGGAACCTTAATCCTCTGGTTTGCCCTTACTTATATGGTGGCACTTTATGCGCTCTTAAAAAGAGAGATGGGGGCATACGTCCTATTGCTATAGGTAATACCCTTCGACGTCTCGTTGCCAAGTTATGCTGCCGTTCAGTGAAGCTTGAGATGGCGGCTTTTTTGCAGCCTCATCAGCTGGGATTTGGCACGCCGCTCGGGTGTGAGGCAGCCATTCATGCTACTCGATCATTCGTTTCGAGGGAGGGCTCGGATGAAGTATTGGTAAAGCTTGACATCAGAAATGCATTTAATACCGTGGAAAGGGATAGTTTTATGGGGGAAGTTAAAGCGATGGCTCCTGTTATCTTCCCCTTCGTTCACCAATGTTACGCCACACCAAGTAACTTATTTTACAACAGTACTTGCATACCGTCTCGTGTGGGAGTGCAGCAGGGGGATCCTTTGGGGCCGCTGGCATTTTGCTTGGCTATCCATAAGGCTATTAAATCACTCGAAGCACCCCTTAATATATGGTACTTAGATGATGGTACAATTGGGGGTAGTCTGAGCACTATAGAGCGGGATGTAGGGGTCCTCTTCCCTGTCCTTAAAGAGTTAGGTCTGGAAGTCAACACCGAAAAGTGCGAGCTCTTTTTGTGTGATCCAGGTGCCACGCATTCTATTGATAGACTAAGGTCCCTTATCCCAGGCCTTCGGGTTATGGATCGCAAAAACTTGAGCCTTTTGGGTGCCCCTATTTTTCCTGAAGGTGTTAGCGATTGCTTGCGGGTGAGAACGGACTTTATGGCATCCCTGGCCTTTCATTTTGAGTGTCTTCCCGCACACGTCTCTGTCACGCTTCTGAGGAGCTGTTTCGCTATGCCCAAATTAACGTATGTTGTTAGGACTGCTCCTAGCTGGCAGTTTCCTGAGGAAGTAGAGAAGTTTGATGGTACCCTTAGGTTTGTGCTGGAGAGGACACTCAATGTCCAGCTTGAGGAACGGCATTGGTGCCAAGCCAGCTTGCCCGTCCGGTTCGGTGGTCTGGGGATTCGCCGCCTTAAAGAAACCGGCCCGGTAGCGTTTTTAGCCTCTTCGTATGGGGTCACGGAGCTTGTTACTAGAATTCTACCCAGTAACGGTAACTCGATCCGCGTCCCTTACGCCGAGGAGGCCTTCCGCATGTGGTCGTCGTTTTGCCCGAGCGCTGATCCACCAAAAAAGCCGACACACCAAAGGGGTTGGGATGATGTGGTAAGCCAGCAGCTCGCCTCCAAACTGCATGATGAAAGCTCGGGCGCTGATCTAGCCAGACTAAAGGCATCCACAAAGCCTGAATCCGGTGCATGGCTCCATGCCCTGCCTTCGCCGCACCTGGGTACGCTATTGGACGACGACTCTCTGAGAGTGGCAGTAGCACTTCGGTTGGGATGCACCATTTGCGAACCTCACATTTGTTTCTGTGGAGCAAGAGTTGAAGCGAATGGTCATCATGGCCTTAGTTGTACGCGGTGTGCTGGCCGAAGGCCCCGACATCACGCCATCAATGACATTCTCAGGCGAGCCCTTGTGTCTGCGGGGGTGCCAAGCGTGCTGGAGCCTCCCGGATTGTCGAGGTCAGACGGCAAGAGGCCTGACGAGCTTACGCTGATCCCATGGAAAAAAGGTCGCTGCTTGGTGTGGGATGCAACGTGTGTGAGCACCTTTGCATCCAGCCATCTCTCCTCAACCCAGAAGTGTGCTGGGGCAGGAGCAGAAGCCGCCGCCAGGAGCAAGCACCTTAAGTACACTTCCCTGGGGTCTGCGTACCAATTCATCCCATTTGCGGTCGAGGTGGCTGGTCCATGGTGTACTGAGGCACGGAAGTTCGTGCAAGATTTGGGTCGTCGTCTCAGGGATAAAGGGCTGGACCCTCGCTCGGGCTGGTTTTTGATGCAGCGCATCTCATTGGCTGTACAGCGGGGGAATGCGGCTAGCGTTCTGGGGACTTTCGGTCAAGGATCGGTGCGCGGGGGACTCTTTGACTGAATTCTCTGGAATTTAGTGTGTGTTCGTGTGTTTGTTTTTTAATTTTATTATTTGTTTTTGTTTGAATTATTAAATAAAAAATTAAAAAAAAAAAAAAAAAAAAAAAAAAAAATTGTGGACAATTCACACACAACACCATCTGACCCCAAACTAAGCAAAGCTTGTATGATGGCGGCCAGATAGCTGATATAATACTTATATAGTTTTAAATACATACTTATTATACATAAAAACACCCAGACACAGTGCAAACATTTGAATTCATCACACAAATATTTGCACTGGGCGGGGATCGCGGAAAACAAAAATTTGAATTCATCACACAAATATTTGCACTGGGTGGGGAACGAACCCACGACCCTCGGTTTCGCAGGCAGAGCTACTACCCACTAAGCCACGAGGGTAGTCAAATAGTACAAGCTTTGCTTAGTTTGGGGTCAGGTGGTGTTGTGTGTGAATATTTATTTATCTATATACATATATGATCAAGCCCAGTCGGAAGTGTGCCGAGCCTGTTGGCGGCATTAACACGCTGAATGGGTAACACTAATATGAGAAGTAGTTGAATAGGTATATTTAATATATTATTTAGTTTTCTTCTTTTATGATTTGTTTACACGTACGTAGTATTTTGACATTTACTATCAATTCTTGTTGGTTATCGATAAAAAAAGAAATTTTCAAGAGCCTATGAGGTAGGTAGTAGGTACATCTTTATAATTTAACGAGCAAGCATCAACCTTATCACGTTCAAATCAAATTTTGTTTGAACAATGATGATGATAAAAAGTAGTACCTAGTTGCAACCGTTGCAGTTGAAAAAAAGATTGGCATTGTGGCATACGATTAGATAAAATAATAAGTTATATAAGTATAAAGTCCTAACCTAACCTGCCGTAGGTTTGTTTATAATCAAACGTTGTCAGATTGTAACCTAACGGTTTTTACAATTTAACGGTGACATAGACGCGACATAAGTACCTTACATACGACACGTATTTCTAGAAGATTCTCTACTTTAAAGAATCTCAGATTGATTAGATGTTTTACGTGAAACGATTGTTCTGTATAATGATTTTCAGAGCATATTCACTTTTAATATTACTCAATGTTACCTGTGCGTCTCTTGTAATAATGAGACATGCGCGAGTGACGACTCCAACGATCACCATCGTCGGTTGGTTGATGTTCACCATATGCTTGTAGAGAGGAGTCACGCTTCTAGGAGCTAACGTCAGTCCCGACGTCTGGTCCAAGAATGGAAAGTCGTATTCAAACCCTGAAACCATTCAGTTGTTTTTGACATTTACGTGACACTTCGGGTTGTAATCATTAAAGTTGGTTCTTGGGATTGCATCACGTATTTAAGGCCCTGACCACACATGCTACATTTTGAAACGGAATGCAGCGGCTAGACGCCAAGCGCAGCTACTTTTTAAAGCGTGACGCAGCGTATAGATGCCTGCCGCCGCTGCTAAACGTAGCTAGTGTGGTTTGGCTGTTAGATACATTGTTGGTAAAATCTATTGTGCTCAGGTTTGAAAGTTTTTTTAGTTTAATATTTAATGTTAATTTAAGTTTATAATATATTTTGGAATTATCTCGCGGTGAAACAACAGAAACCGCGGAGTACTGGTAGTTTATAGTATATACCTGTACAATAAATGATGTCATCGATGTTCTCGAAACTTCCATCTGCAAACACAGCTCCAGTTTCATTGAGCTCCTTTACGTTTGGTTTCTTGGAGTAATGTGATGGGAACTTAGTTCTGAAATTGACCGGTACGTGGTGACTGTGGATTAGGGAGCGACTGACTTCAGCCACTGCGAGGGCGATGTCGAACGCGGAGGGTCCACCGCCCACGACTAACAGTCGGCGACCTCTGTACGGTTTTGTCTCTCGGTAGTCGTGACTGTGTATTATTGTACCTGTAAGAAATAATAAAGCACAACACACTAAGCATTTGATTGCATATTTTTTATAAAATAGATTGATGAGACACGTTTTCCTGACGGTAAGCAATACGCCTGCCTAAAACAGCACAGTTATTTAAAAATGCAGAGTCCTAATGACTGCCCAACTCAGTACTACACTAGTGACTCAGAGCTACAAGATGTTCCGTATAATCGGGCAACATTATATCGGCCGGGCGAAATCATAGCGGATCTATGGTTGACAGCTGTCAGTTACGTTGTCTTTTGTCGCTGGAACGACGAGTCACGCCCCTGTTCTTTCTAACCTGGTGCTTTTCTGGATAAAAGTGTTAATATTGCTACGGGAATAGATTATTAACGATAATTGTGATACTACTGGATTAGTGCTGGACTATTTGTACAAGTGGGCTACTGGACTGGCCCCTTCTCCAACGCAGGATCGTTGCATTGTGCTGGAACGGGAAGTCTACGGAATCTGTCTGGTTTGGTTTTTCCACATTCCCCTTTGATCCCGTTCCTTCTTCCTATCGACCAAACTGGGCTTTGGACAACGCCGGGAACCATACGTAAGTGTTTACGTTTAAGTACTTTATTACAATTATGGGGGAAACTTTAAAATCGGTATAGCTGTGTAATAATAATGTTTTAATCCTGCTTATGGGCCCCAGGACGATATTTCGGGATAATTATTGAACACAAGACGTTTTTATCTCTTTGTCATTTGTTTTTTTGGAAACAATGTCCTTCTAACAGGCGTACCAACGTTTACTGTTTATTTTTTAAGGAAAATAACGTAAGATAACTGGCATGTTCCAAGAAAGACGTCTTTCGAGAGCATGTGTCATCCGCCAACCCGCACTTGGCCAGAGTAGAGGATTATTTCTAAACTTTTTCCTTGTTAGGCGGTTCCGAGAGCCAGCGGTGGAGAAATAAATTGGGTTGCTTATGGTGTTTATTATTTACAGTATCATACCTTTAAACTTATTTTCTCCTGGTATATTAGGCAAGTTGGGCTTGCTAAAGTGTCCGGTACCGACGATGACGTAATCAAACTCGTCTTCGAAAACTTCGTGAGTTTGTACGTGTTCGTGTTTCACTCTCCATACGTTGTTTATCCTCGTAACTAATATAACTTTGTGCAGAAACTGAAAATTCAAGTAGTTTTAGTCAAGAAGTTTTAACAAACCGTAACTGCCCTTGTTCTATGTCTACCTACTACTAGTATAAAGCTGAAAAGTTCGTTTGTTTGTTTGTTTGAACGCAAGGATCTCGGGAACTACGGGACCGAATTGAAAGATTCTTTCTCTGTTAGATAGTCCATTTATCGAGGAAGGCTATAGGCTACTTAACATTACGCTACCATTAACGAGAGCGGAGCATGAATGAAAAATGTAACAAAAACGGGGAAAAATATTGCTATTTGAGAGCTTTCGTTGCGTGACAGCATGTGTCTTATGCGTCAGCATCTTTTAAAGGTTGCGTCAATAGACGAATTACCAAAGGTAAGTGAATTTATTCTTTATTGATTTGAATTTTCGATAGATGCCGTAGCAACGTGCGCACGGTTCAGTTAGTATAAGATATAAATGGAATATAAATATGTAAATTTCTTTATTTGCGAAAATGGGTAATTACAATAAGATCTTATGTTTACATTGAGAATTCCATAATCAACCTTACGGCATGCAAATTTTAGGTTGTCTATGACAATTTGATAATAGTACATTATGATATTAGTGCGGTAATTATCAAAGCGCACGTATGTCATACGACGTTTTATAACATATTTGCGAGGAAATAAACAAAACTCTGACGACATTTTCAAATAAAAACAATACAGCGAAAAAAAACGCGCGGAATAATATTTACTTGATCACAGATCACAGCACAGATTACAGAGTAAGTAATCACTATGGATCACAGATTAGCAATGCGCGCGCATCGGCGCCTTTTTTTTTTTAAGCAACGGCACAGAACCAGCCGGTATGCCATTAATAATAAAGTAAATTAATATTTTTGTGTTTTGTTACAGAAAAATTAAAGTAATTTATGGTCTAAATTAATTAAATTAACGAATTTAATAATTCTTTATTATATTTTACCTCTCAAAGTTAATTTTATTCATAAAATGTTGACCACACTTTTCT
Organism: Ectropis crepuscularia; assembly: GCA_963693475.1. Taxonomy (NCBI): domain Eukaryota; kingdom Metazoa; phylum Arthropoda; class Insecta; order Lepidoptera; family Geometridae; genus Ectropis; species Ectropis crepuscularia. Next base: position 12,906,956 of record OY856359.1, read on the forward strand.
GACATAAAAACTCTTTACTAAGATTTAAAAAGGTACCGTTCGTTTTAGACGGAGAATATCTCTCTACCTAGTCTGTGGACGGAGCATTTTGAAACCGTGCGTTTTACATTACACATTACAGCACTAGTGCGTAATAATATACATTACGATACAGAAATTGGTCCAATAAGAGACCCTTTACGAGCAAATATGTTATAAAAAACTTTACTATTCATTTCTTAATTTACCACTCTAAAGTGCCTATTCAAGGACTACCAATTTCACATTATTATTGTTTACATTAATGAAAAACAATTATACCAAATACCAATGGCCAAATTAAAAGCTCAAAAAATCGTGTTACTAGATACTGTAGACTTGCACCATTCAAGGGCTGCAAATTCCTTATCATTATCCGTTCACATAATCATATTATCGTTTATTTATTTATAACAAAGTAATGACAATGAAAGCATTATAATAATAAATTTAGCTATGATTCCGATGTCCACCAATAATCTACATATATTAAAAGCTGTAGATTTTAATCAATATATCGTATAATCATCAGAAAAATCGGTTTACGATGCTTGTATTCGTACTCTATCGAAATTACTCAACCGATTTTAATGAAATTTAGTTGTGTGTATAAGTCGTAAAGCGTTTTTATCTTCATGGTCACACTATTCGTTATTTAATCGCGATTGTTTTAATTTATTTTCGTACGAGTGACGATTTAATTATTCTATGGTTATCGAAAATTATCAAATAATTTAATCGTCATTCATTGACGTGAAGTCATGAAGTGTTGCGTCACTTAGTCATTTCATTCGATGATAATTTAAAATGTAAAATAACGATTGCCGGTTCAGCTAATGAAGAATACATGTGAAAATTGAAATATTATATCTGTACACTTTACCGTGTAACTAAAATTGCCTTGGCACGAATTTACTCGCTTGGAATGTGTCCTTAAGGCGCTGACAATAGCTAACTGAAATTCACGAATTCGAAATGAAGCCACGCCTCTTTACAACTTCGATAAGACAGCGCCGCCACACGAAACCGCGTCCAGCCGGCGACATTATTACTCGTAGTATTGATGAAAACAAAAAGCTACCGCGCTAAGCTCATAGACGGCGCTTTTAAAAATATTTTGTAATTCGTAACTTTTTGTTTCCTTCAATATTTTCTCTTTTTGCACTTTTTTAGATTGTGAAGAACATTATCGAAATTCTATGAGTAAAGCCTATAAATAATAATTAACTTTCCACCGGTTACAGACATAATGATATTTTTTTCGCCGGATTGTCTTATTTCTGTCTAGTGATTTTAGTGAATGTACGGTCTACAATTACAATAAACTCTTTTTATACAGAAAATTAAACAGACTTCAAAATCACAAATAGGCACTCGAAAGCGAAAAATAAGTTCATTTAATTATTATAAGCGCTCCTCACTCATCTATTTGAAGTCAAATTGATTCATTCGAAACAAACATTAATTGCATAAAAGTAGCTACAGCAAAAAGCCAACATTACGTGGTGTTCCCAGGCGGTCACCCATCCAAGTACTGACCACGCCTGGCGTTGCTTAACTTCGGTGATCGGACGAGAACTAGTGTTTTCAACGCGCTATGCACGTTGTCAATTTTATATTATACAAACATAATAGTTATCATCATCATCATCATCAATAGACGAGCCCGCAAGTTAATAATCCACAACTATTGCTCATTACAACACGAAAAACAAGTTTTTGAAACAACACCATTTCGCTGCTTTGTAACGAAAGGTCCACAAACAAAATTTTACAAAATTATTTTTATTTCCTAAGTAAATATTTTTTTTAAATTTAAACCATGCGGAACGTTTGTAAAATGAAACATTTATAAATTGCAATGGAAAAGGTTTCGGAATTTATATCATGCAAAAAGTTGGTTTTAAAATTTCAAATAACAATGTAGAAATGGATATTGCAGCTGGAAAGGAGTTTCGTCAATTACAACAGCATTTGTAAAAAAAATTGTGAAAGTCAAAGTAACAAATAATTATTACATTCTGTATACATACATATCCTAAATGAGTACAAATTCGTATTATATAGAGGGGTTTGGGTAAAGTTGGTGTGGTTTTTTTTTTGCAATCAGATTTTCACAAATACCCTTGAGTAAGGTATGTTTCAAATAAATGACAACAGATCTTTGGCCGCTACAGGAAATGTTGCCACTAGTCCAGATAAAATACCCAATAAAAACTTTGAAAAGCCATAACTCAGCTCCGATATGACTTACAGCAAATCTAATTGCACAATTACCCTAGGAGTAAAGTAATATTTCAAAAAAGCGATAACAAATCTTAAGCCGCTAAAAAAACACGATGTCACTAAGCCCGTACAAAAATCCCAAAATTAATAACTTTGATATATTCGATTCGATCTGCCATAACTCCGCTCCGATATTACTTAGAGCAAATATGATTGCACAAATAGCATCAAGATAATTCATTGATACAAGATAGTGATAACAGATCTTTGGCCGCTAAAAAAAACGACGCCACTAGTCCATACAAAAGTACCCAAACGCCTTTGTTGTTGTCCAATTTTACTGATTATTTTATAATTCGAAAAAAATAATATGAAAGGGCATAGTTCAAAATGGGCTATCCGTGGACAAAATGTTCTTGATAATTTGATTTTGTAAAAAAAAAAATTTTTTTGAATGAATAATTAATGCATTAGGTACATATTTTAGTACCCAGATTAATAAACTAAAAGTTCATTATAAAAGTATTTTAATCTTTATTTCCGACTTCTCAACCAATTATATTGCCAGTTTTTAATATTTGAATGATGTCGATTTTTATTCTCGAATAATATCGATTTCTACAAATCGATAAAAAATTGCATATGTTAACAATTATGCGTGAAATAAACAATTGATATCGTATTTAAGATGTTTTCAAGCAACTCTGTAGCTAGCTTTTTTGTGTGATGGTTTTTCATCGCACCCGCTTTCACTTCACAACGCCGCGAAAAACAAAATCATTTACTTTGGGCAGTTGTTCCACTGCCAGCGAGAAAACGACTATTACGTAACGTAACTATCGACTATTTTCTCGCTCAAGAAACGTAAACAATAGATATAATACATTCCGTGTACCTACATAAAAGAGATGCATATACAAACAGTAGTTGATCCCTAACTGTTCACACTCCCGGCGAGTACTCGCTTCACTAGTTTGTCGCTGAGCGACAAGAGCTATGAAAGATAATACTCGCTAAGCGATTAGAACACGCCAACCAGCAACCAGCGGTTAATATCTCTACAGTGCGGATCTGAAAGTACACGTTTTTTACGCCGCGAGCGAGTGATGCGAGTAATCGCTCGTCTCACTCGCCTACTCGCATAGAGCCGAGCTACACATCTATCGGAACTACGCACTCGCTCCACGCGGCTCGTCAACTCGTTTCTAATTCTAGCTTTATTCGTTCATTGTTGCCAGTGAGACAAGTGCTCAGTGCTGAATAAATAATAGTAAGCAATAATGCCGTACAGCAGTATTAATAATCTACTAACCACTAACTTGTGAATATTTTAGTTATTATTTTAAACAACGGCCATAATAAATAATAGCATCGATTTACAATGGCAGCACTGAATACGTCAATACAAAATGCGTAGTTATCAGCTGTTTGTTTATGTTTTGTTGTGTCACGTGTTTCGTATTTATTAAATTGTGATATGTGAATTTGGTTGATGAAAATACATTCTTAAGAACTCGATGGCATCATCCAATAACGATTTTGGCTCACCGATGGTACAAAATGTTGTAGTTTTGTTTAAAACATAACCACGTCAACGTTCGCATTACTTATGGGAAATACGAGTAAATAGTCTTTTTGCTACTACCAAAAGATAATATTCTGATATCAACTGCTAGAAGCTATCATTTTTCATTTATGATATCAGTGACAGTCAATGTCCACGTTGAACCCCAAGTCCCTTATAAATGAAAAATGTCCTTTCTCAGTAAAGTGACTTTTAGATGACATTCGGTTACATTGTATGCAATCATTTCATCTATGACATGTTATGATGGTGTCATATTAAACTATTATCTGTAAATTGACTTAACCGTTGCGGAAAACACGGCATCCGTGTCATTCAAGTTTTCGTTTTAAGGCGTATGACACGGGAAGCGTGTCAATTTTTTAAAACCATCGTAACTCGCACAAAATCAGCTTTAAAATGTTGCTAAACAATGTATTTATTATTTTTTATGTAAATTATGGCTGTAGCCTTCGCTTCTGGATATTGACTAATTTGAATAGTTTCAAGGATTAGCAACCTTTTTTTACTGTTTTAATATCTATATATTTGTATAAACTCTTATGCAAAATTTACATTAGGACACTATATATTATGCTACATTCATTATGACAAAGTAAATTATGGAAATAAAATATGCGTTTTCAAAAAAAGTTAATATTAAATTAAAAAAACATTAACTTAGGCATTTGTGACTCATATCAAGTTTGTGTTATTTTTTGTACTTGTAGAAACTGTTTTTTGTCATGTTTCGTTTTGCTGACCGGTATTTGATACGAACTTCTCTTTTTTTGCGATGTAATTAGCTGCAGCTTCTTTCTCTCAGTCTCAAGAATTATCTGTTGGTTTCTGTGTTTCATTTTGTACTTATTTTTAATATTTTATTGCATAGGTACTCAACATTGGTAAGTATAGGTGACATTTAGATTTTTCAAATCATATGTAATAAAACTAAATAAAGTGGCCAAGTGCGAGTTGGACTCGCCTATGAAGGGTTCCGTTGCAGCAAGTAACATAATATACATAGTACACATAGTTCTTGTAGTTCGTTGTAACTTTGATCGAAGTTTCAATAATAGTGTATTTATGACGTACTAAAAAAAACTACTCATCAGATCGAGTTCAAACTAATTTTCGTTGGTAGTTTACATGGTAGTGTATACATCATATATTTTTTTTAAATTTTTCATTCTTTTAGTTTAGAAGTTAGAGGGGGGGGAGGACACACATTTTACCACTTTGGAAGTGTCTCTCGCGCAAATTATTCAGTGTAGACGAAACTGATTTTGGAAACCTCAACATCATTTTTAAAGACCTATCGATAGACACCCTACACGTGTAGGTTTGATGAAAAAAACATTTTTGAGTTTCAGTTCTCAGTATGGGGGGCAACCCTAATTTTACATTTTTTAAATTTTTTTGTTCAAATCTTAAAGCGGTTTACAAAATACATCTACTTACCAAGTTTCAACAGTGTAGTTCTCATAGTTTCGCCAAAAAGTGGCTGTGACATACGGACGGACAGACAGACAGACAGACAGACATGACGAATCTATAAGGGTTCCGTTTTTACGTTTTACGGAACCCTAAAAACAACATAAAGAATATAATTCATCTTTGCACATGCGAGTAGGTCCAGGTATAATGTGCACAATGTTTCATACAGCTGCCTTCTCACTCTCTGGATATTTTTTCTCAACTTTTATCTCGTAATAATAACAAAAGAATCTCAAAAAAAAAAACAATTTTCTAATACTTTTATACTATTAAACTAAAAAACAAACTCAAAATATTAGAAACACAATAGTAAAAAAAAGAGTCGTTAATAAACTTCGTCGATTCGACGAGTCATGGTTGCTGGTCTGGCTCTCACTGGCCTCCCACATAAGAAATACTACGGTGTGTTGTGAGGGGAACGGCTTAACTAAGATTACACGGAAGCAGCAATGGATGCGACAGCGCACTTAAAATTTACATCAATTTTTTCACATTCGCATCGTCTATTCGACAAAGTTTAGTAGGGTTAATGGGTTTTCGAGGGGTAAGAGACTAATTATACGGTATTTTTACATAAAACATTAGATAATATATCAAATGTGTCTAAAATAAGCCAAGTGCAAGTCGAATGAACGAATGAAGGATTCCGTACCAATATCTATGAAAACAGCAAAAAATCAGGTCTATTTTATAGAAACCCCATTTCCACACATTTATATTAATTTCATTCTTATGATTATTAATTTTAACACAATGTAGAAATAATAAAGTAGGTAAATAGCCCATTAAAATACATAGAGAATGATAGAAAATCGTCAGAAGTAGAAAAGTTGAAAAATAAAATAACTGAATTTTGAGTTGTGGCTCTTTAGTCTCAAAGCAGCGATTTATTTTCAATTCATCGCCAAATCTAAAAATGTAGTATAAATAAATGACGTCTCTTGTAAAATTAAACTACGTAGGGCCATCTTCCAGCTTAATCATCAGACCCGGTTACAATCTGCGTAGGCAACCCACTATACGTTCTCATTGCTGGGACTCGAGGCATTCATTCGCAATGAAAGATCTAGGCTGGGGCTAGGTTATAATCCACCACGCTGGCTAAGTGTGGATTGGTAAATGTCACATGAGGTGAAAACACTAGGTACATGTACTAGGTACTTACATGTCTGTTTCCTCACGATGTTTTCCTTCATCGTTTATAAGTTAGCGGCATTACACGCTGACATCGAGTAGTGCGCGTGGGGCTCCGAATCGGCAGTCACCGTTCTCCCGAATAGATGAGCCATAACGTAGACTTTAACAGCGACTTGGACTTTAACACCAATGTACTCGTTTAATTACTGGCATCCCTTAACCATATTCCAGCACTTTCATCAGACCCTTGTTACCATTTAGCACCAAAGCACTCATCAAGACAAATCAAATGAGCCCAAACTCGATGGGGTTATGTGATTTAATTGTTGAGTTCCTATGACCACCTTCCGGCTCCATCATCAGACCCTGGTAACAATCTAGGACCAAAGTACTCGTCAAGACAAAGAAAACGAGTGCAAACTCAGTGGTGCTATGTCGTTTAATTACTGAGTTTCTATGACCACCTTCCGGCTCCATCATCAGACCCTGGCTACCGTCCAGCCTCAAAGTACTCCTCAAGACAAATCAAAAGAGCCTAAACTCGCTGGGGCTATGTCATTTAATTGTTTAGTTCCTATGACCACCTTCCAGCTCCATCATCAGACCTTGGTTACCATCTAGCACTAAAGTACTCGTCAAGACAAAGAAAACGAGTCCAAACTCGGTGGAGCTATGTCGTTTAATTACTGAGTTCCTATGACCACCTTCCGGCTCCATCATCAGATACCCTGGTTACCATTTAGCACCAAAGTACTCATCAAGACAAATCAAATGAGCCCAAACTCGATGGGGTTATGTCACTTAATTGTTGAGTTCCAATGACCACCTTCCGGCTCCATCATCAGACCCTGGTAACAATCTAGCACCAAAGTACTCGTCAAGACAAAGAAAACGAGTCCAAGCTCGGTGGGGCTATGTCGTTTAATTACTGAATTCCTATTGCAACTTTCCGGCTCCATCATCAGATCAGCATCATATAATTTTCATAACATTGTCTTGCAATAAAATTTACACACGTACCTCTAATGCGAAATTTCTACTGGTATCTGTAACTTCAATCGGTAACTGGAAAGTAGATTTAATTTGCAAGATTTCATAACAAGTATCGAGTTCCGTAGAAACTATTTTCTAATCTGTGCCTCGAGACAAGTGGAACTAATTATAAGCTTGAAAAACAATTTAAAATTTAATATTATACACCAAGATATTAAAAAAACAGTCAAAAATGACACTCAGGTATGAGGTTTGAACCCGGCGCTGAATCTGCCTAAAGCCGACCACTGGGACCACTCAGCCAAACCTACTTGTTGCAATTGCGTCAAAATTGTAAATCATCTGAACTTTATTGACGTTTCTGCATCGCACTTGTGAGTTTTTTCCTCAAAAAAACTAAGTAACCCGTTAGTTAGATTGCCGAAAAATATTGTACACGTATTTTTTTTTGTTTCACAAACAATAAATGACGAAGATACAGCGCTTCGAAGTTTCGTGTGACTTGTGAGTACGATTTTTACTCACGAGTGACGTCGCGACCCCCCACTCTTGAAGTTTGATGGTATATGCTATATCTTTGACGATTTTTAATATTATGAAAAAACAAAAAATACGTGTCCAATATTTTTCCATGATCTAGCTGACGGACTAATTAGGATGGTGTATTTTTGACCCAGTCCGGTACCTATTGATTACTATATTTTTGTAAATAGTGAGCGGCGCGGCGGCAAAGCGACGTAGCGTCCTTCCTGCACGGCGCATCAGCGCTTTCTGCCGGACTTCATAGTAGTGAGCGAGAAGCATGACTCAGGCCGGTTCGGTCGAGTTAGCGTATTAAAAAACAATTAATTAATGCGAATTAAACAACTTAATATAAAATATAAAACATCCTTGCCCTTTATTAAGAAATAATACGTTAATCTTTAAAATTTGAATAATGTATGTTTATTAATAACACAGATATTTACGTTTAAAACTCATTTTAGAGGTTAGTTTACGATTTTTTCTTGTCAAGATATCTTTTCCAAATCGTGTTTTGAAAGCAATGGTTCCCTTATAAATATGTTCAAGAATAACATATATTTTATTCAACATCTCAAACCCTATACATTTTGCTAAAAATGTGTTTAAAAAGTGCCATTTGGCTCTATTCAGCGCCTTAAAAAGGAATGGTGGCCTAATGATAAGAACATCTGATTCTGGGGAGGTCAAAGGTTCAAATATCCCTGAGTATTTTTATAACTGCAGATCTACGAGTACTTGTACTTGGAAATTTACATATTTCAAGATGGGATATGTGGCTATCTGGCCACCCGCATTTAACTAGCGTGGTGGATTATGGCCTTTGCTTCCTTCTTGTGACAGAAGGTTCCTAGAACCAGCAGTGAAAACATAAAATGGGCTACTTTGGCTTAAGCTGAATGTTCTCAATTCAAATGAACGAAAGAATAATAGAAAAACCATACCTACCTATTTAAATTAGCCAGTAGATCGCAAGGACCCTTACATTGTATAGGTATTAGAGATGTGCCGCATATCCGTATCCGCGGATATCCGAGGGAGAATAAAGGTTCGTATTCGTATCCGTTAGTTTTTCGAAAGATGAAAATTTTATTTATAGTGGATTTAAGTAACAATGAAAAACTGTTAAAAACAATTCAGATTATTTTATGGCTGAAAATCATATTTGGCACCTTTATATTGCAAATATTTGTCGCAGTGAGTGCCACACCAATAGTACAAAACTCAAAAGTACTAAATCAATTAATTTTCTTTACTTAAATCATCCACTAATATTGCTTTATACTATGCTTATTAAAATAATGATATATGTAAACATTTGTTATAGGTAGTTTTTGTAAAATATAAGTTAAAACATCTTTATAATGTGACAAATTGAGTTGAAATCTTTGTGATAAGTTAAATAAAATAATGAATTACCCATAAGTACTATAGAAAGTTATTTTTTACTTTTGTTTTTTATTGAATAATAGGCGAGCAGCATTAGCTGATATTGCCTATATCTCAGTGTTGATATAACAAATTATTGGTTATTGTCTGTTAAATTGATTTTGTCTTTTACTATACATTTGTCCAGCCTGTTCTTGAAAGAGTTTAATGACTTTGCTGAAATAACATCATCAGGTAACCTGTTCCAGTTGCTAACCACTATATTGTTGGGGATGTGATGTGCAATGTTTGTTTATAATGTGAAAAAAATATGTTTTTAACGATCCGACACATCACTAATAGGTATACATCTATACATAATCAGAGGCATAAGTACTCGTAGGTAGCCACTAATATTCAAATTCCAACAGAATTTTTAAGTAAGTACTCACCTGTATATATTGTTCTAAATTGAAATGTTCAGCAAAATGTTTTATGTAGTTATAGTAGACCTCCCACGTAGGAAACGAGGCAGTGCCTTCAGGCAGTGGGAAACCTGGCAACTCCATTGTTGGTTTCGGTAAATTTGTTCTGCAAAACGAAAGTTTATTCTGAAATAGTGTACCTATTTAAAATTAGTAGTGGTAGGTCAATTTACTAAGGCTCTTTACAGAGACCGCCTGAAGAAGTACCATCTTTGTCAAATATTCCACAGCGAGGCAACGATGTGCAGTGTTCCGGTTTAAAGGGAATTTTTTCGAGATAAATTACAGGGACAAAAGATAGGTAAATCATTTCACGTTTCTGGGTGATGAGCACAGTTCTGTACAAGTAAGTGATTTAGTCTTTTCAAGTTCGAATTCCAGCATGGCACTGTAATGTTATAGGTAGGCGTAGGACTTACCATCTGGTGTATATCTTGCTCGTCCCGTCACTGTGTTATACATACACAAAATGAACATTGAACGTTAGATACGTTCAAAAAAATACCTAAACAATTTTTGGCTTTGCTAAAAAAATACCGTTTTTTGGCTCGAGTAAATAAGCGACTCCTAAGGGTAGTGGTAAAACTTACACCGCACCATAACTCTTAGACGGGGTGATGTTGCTATCATGTTATTGTGTGATTCTAGAAGTCTGTTTAAATTTTGTTTAGTTCAAGATTTTTACCGAAAGACCGCAGTAGTAGAACAGATTTTAATACGAAATAATTGTATCAATTTTTGTTTTATTAGTGTTGGCATGTCTAAGTGATAAGTGTTTATACCCTATGAATATAAACGGTATTCTTAATAACTCCAACTAAAATCCCCACGGGTTTCTCTTTCTTAGGCTTGGCGGCAGAGTTGTAGGATTGCCATCGCATTCGAGCGGGACCGTCCCCCTAGCAACTTTGCAGGCTAACCTGCTGGGTGACTGGGGTAACGGTTCCTGGCATTTGGCTCCAGTGACACGCCAGTGACTCCTCAGGAGGGCCTATGTAGGGATAGCGCGGGCGCTGGATGGCCCTAAACGTCCAACACCCAAGGCCCTCCAGTAGAGACGGGATGCGAGTAAGAATGGCTCACCACCGTGTCCGCTTTCGCTTCATTTGAGTGAGAGTACTCGCGGAGGATCCTCTTTTGGACTTAGGAACTTTACTTTGCCGATAAGAAAATCAGCCGAATAACCCCGTCAAATCTTCCAGTCCCTTATCCTGAACTTCTAGAGCGAGGAGAGTAAACAGAAGTAGTTTCCTCGACCGAAATTCGCCATCGGACGACAAGATGCCACCGAGGCAAGCTGTTGTCTGATACCTGGGGTGCATCACGCGGAGGTTCTCTCTGTTACTTTTATTCATGCCGTGCCGTGCCAATCCTCAAAGGCGACTCAGTGGCATGACCCGCACGGTGGGGACGGTTGTGTGGTGTAAGTATATTATACTTATGAGACTTTTTGTGCAAATATCTATTTAAGTAAAATAAAGGTTCCGGCGGCCACGGCGATTTGTGCCCGTCGCTGTATGTGTTACTCCATTTTTTTTATAGTATGAGTAGAGTGACGAGACGAGCAGGACATGTGTCTAATGGTAAGCAATATGTCTGCCACATAACCGCACATTGACACGCAGCTATTGGAACACGAAGAGTCCAAATCATTACCTAGCACTGCACTCCGCTCATCACCCAGAGACCTAAGCTATTAAATCTCTTAGCTCTGTATTTTCTCTGGAAACATTGTCCTTCAAACCGGAACAAATGTTTGCACATTACTGACTTGCGGTAGAATAACTGACAAAGGTGTGGGTCTTCCCAAGTGTGGACTCTGCCAAGAGTCCTACCACTACTAAAGCATATCGAGCAAGAGTTCGACTGAATATCACGGAATGCGTTTGAATCGTTTGGAACGTATTACAGGACGTCTACTCTATTTCTACGAAAACGTAATTTCGAAAAAAAAACTCGCGACTTTCCTGCTCTTGTTCAACTTCGTTTCGTCCTATACAACATTGTTTGATGTTTAAATGTTCTAAGCATACTCTAAGTAGAGTAGTTAGAGTAGTACATTTAAACGGACAAAACGACGGATCGAAGTAGAATCGGAGTTGGAAAGTCGCGAGTTTATTTCGAAACTACGTTTTTGTCGAAAGAGAGTAGACGGCCTGGTTCAAGTTTGCCACACTTGTTCGCCCTAATACGATTCAAGATCAAGTTCTAAGTTCTTGGAATGGAATTGATGATTTACATGGATCGTTTAGTGCGAACCCGGCAACTGAGCAACAAACATGAAATTTTTCGCATATATTTATCTTCTTACATAAAAAATTCTCGGGTCACAGTGTTAGTTACCTTACTCCTCCGAAACGGCTTTACTGATTTTTACCAAATTTTATATGCATATTCAGTAGGTCTGAGAATCGGCTACTAGCTATTTTTCATACCCCTAAGTGATAAGGGTTGTTCACCCCAATTTTTTTTTAAATTTTCGGACAATTTCTTTTGTTTTTACATTTTTATAATGTGGCGTTAAAAAATACATACAACCCTAAATTTTTGCCCTTTTATCACCAATTTTTAATAGCTATTTTAGTAATTTAATCATTTTTTGTGCCGCTCGATGACTGATAAATGATCGTCTTTTTTGTAAATGTTTTTCACTCTATTTCGATTAAAATTTCCCGGAGCTTATGGCAAATCTAAAAGTGTTTTATAAAAATAAACATTTATTTGTATTATTAAAGTTTAGGGTTACCAATGTTAGATTTTTTAAATTTGTTTTAATAATTTATATGGCAAAACAACGTTTGCCGGGTCAGCTAGTAACATTAATACAATTAGGAAATACTTACCGCAACTCTTTGTACATGCTAGTATATAACGGTTGTCCATTTTCATCAGTTTTGACTTTAGGGTCATATCGCCACGTGCCTCCAACGTATTTAGTAGCTTCAAGAATCGTGAAATTGATTCCTTCTTCCTTCAAATATCTGCCTGCTGACAATCCCGATACTCCAGCTCCTATTACACATACTCGTTTTTGTGGAATGTCCTGAAAATGTACGAAGAACGTAAAGCCAACAAACAAATGCGAATCGTAGGTCATAAATTAATTCACAGTTACTTTGTTTTATTAACTCGACTTCATCTTTGTTTTGTATAATTTTACGTTGAATTTTGTCTGATAGTCAAGATACATACCGTTTTTATTACTTTTACATCCAAACTGTTTACATTACAAACTATTACAATTAATGAAAAAAAGTACAAAAGCTTAGTACTGAACATTGTTAGCTTAATAATAAATGAATACTCGTAAACCTATTTAAATAAAGAGAAACTTTTGATAATACTGCTTTATTGGAGCCCTTGAATCGAGTGAGTCGCTTAAATATGTGGTTCGTGATATAACTCACTGTAATTTATATTATTTAGGTAAGTTTATGATATATATTTCCTGGAATGATTATGTAGGCTTAGGTATACAATTCAATAGGTATTTAACACGTATTAGGTAGAATTTACAATATGATTTATATTTGATTCGGTTTGCGTCATAAACTGGTAGGTACCATGGGTAGACATTGTGGCGGTAATACAATAAAAATGGAGGGGGGGGGGGGAGCAGAGGATGGACTGGCATCGTCATTCGGTAGGTAGTGAGTCTGCGCAGTCGTAGGACGTGGCTTTGATTAATTTGTACATTATAAATATGACGTTAAAATACAAAAACCAATTTCTAAAATTTAGTTGCTAACGATTTTACTTGAGAAAATAACTCATAATTTTGATTTTTACATTTTATATTAGGAAAAAAGTTGAGCAGTAATTAAATTAAATACATAAGACAACGTATACATGTCGAGTAGTTAAATAGTTGGAAACATTGGACAGGATCCAACCACGACCTAAATTATTACTTAACTACCTCAACACTTCGACCGCGTTACAATCGTCGTGGTCACAAGGAGACATAGGTACATAATATAGACTACAGGTTCGTGAACAAAATTTACGTAGTCCATTTTGTTCACGGGCCTGTAGTCTAATATGTATGTACGTAGATCTTGATTAAGTTTTGTGTATTTTTTTCAATAAGCATTCAAATCGCGAAAATTATAAAACTATACCTAATAGTAGATGGGTATCAATGCCGGAGTCCCACAAGGGTCGGTACTCTCTGCGACGCTCTTCCTGCTACATATCAACGATCTGTTGAAGCCCGGTATCTATGGGTACGCAGATGATAGCACCGTTGTAGAGAGTTACATATCTAGCGCGAGAGCCACTGGGCAGCAAACTCAGGTACTGAGAGAGAGTCTGATCGAGCGTTTGGGCTTGACCCTTGATGCGGTGTCCAAATGGGGCGATGCCAATCTGGTCAAGTTCAACGAGAGTAGGACGCAGGCATGTCTGTTCTCCGCTAAAAGGAGTCCTTTCCAACTGACTCCAACTTTTAGAGGTGTATCCGTGCCGGTCTCTGACCGTCTTGAACTTTTGGGCGTTACTTTGACCTCTACGCTCAACTTTGGCTCGTTTATCGAGTCCAAGGCTAAACTTGCTGCCAAAAAACTTGGTGTCCTCTCAAAGGTGCGAAGGTACTTCAAGTCTGAACAGTTGCTTACACTATATCAAGCACAGATTCGCTCCTGTATGGAGTACTGTTCGCACCTTTCGGATAGATCGGCTAAGTATCAGCTGGAGGCTCTGGAATCGATCGAGAGACGTGCCAAAAGGCTCACAGGCAACGACTTAATCTAGGTGAATCGGTTTAATCTAGGTAAACACGCTCCATCGTAGACCGCATCATCGCTTAACATCAGGCGAGATGGCGGTCAAGTGTAAACCTATAGAAGTTAAAAAAAAAAAAAAAAAAAATAGTTAAATAGTGTCGAAATAATGTGATTTTTTGTAGTATTTTAGGGTGCATTATATTACATACTTTTTCAAATAGAAAACAGTCATTTATTTAAATAAATGAATTGAATTTCAAATTAACAATTTTTTACAATGACAACAAAATAATAATTAAAAAACTAATCTCCGAATAACCCACCTCTAACTGCTCCCGGCGCAAAAGTGCCCATGATGCTCGCCGCGTTCCCACGCTGAATGGCAATGGCCGACCTTTGCTCCAGGAACGCACCAGAGCGGGAGTCACCCGTATTCTCCCTGAGCCTGCGCCCCAATTCTGAGAGGAACCCTTTAACCGACGCCCCAACAACCCAAGGTCTCCACGGCAACAGGTACAAATTCGTACTGCGACACCAACATACCATACTTTCGCTTCTTCTTATCAGCGGCATCCTCTGCCGCGGCCGATGGTGAGTGGATAGTGCGACCTAGGTGGCTGGCGGCGACAGTGCTGACGCAAGTGGCGTCCCAAATTAAGCACTTCCCGTTCTTCCAGGGCACCAGAGTCAACCCGTCTGGTCTCTTGCTGTCCGATCTGCATAGGCCCGGGGGCTCAAGTACGCATGGAACTCCCGCCGACACTAAGGCTCTCCGAACTATGTCATTGAGTGCATGGTGTCGCGAGAACCTTCCTGCACACCGTCGGCAACTCAAAGCGTGATGGCCATTGGCTTCTACCAGGGAGCCGCAGGTGCATACGTGGGGTTCACACACCTTGCAGCCCAGGCGAAGAGCCACCGCAACGCGCAACGAGTTGTTATCCAATAAGGTGCCTAGGTGAGGAGAAGGTAGCGCCTGCAACCAAGACCCAGATTCAGGCTGCGAGACGGCCCGGAGTCTGGCCATATCCGCTCCCGAGGCACATGACCAAAGTTGTGCTTGGACCCGCTTGACCCCAATAGCATCCCACGCCCGTTGGCTTTGAGACTCTACGGGAGTGGACTCCCCGGAGTTGAGGGCACTCCAGACCATCAAAGCGTCAGAAGCATAAGGTAACCTTTCCTCGCCACCATTTGAATTTAGAATAGTAGCGGCAAGATCAGCAACCCCATGCACCGACGCAAGGAAAGCAGGCAGGCCGACATCTCGCGCACAACGCACTGTTACGCGGTGGTGGTCTGGAGTCTTTTTAAAAAAAGACTAAATTACAAACGAAAGATTTATTGGAATAATTCTTACTTAGTACTTAGACAAAAATACTTGGGGTTGTTCAGAACACCCTCGTAAAAACAACCGCACAGTTCAGAGGTTCGAGACGGACTGACGGGTCTCCCGGAGTCGTAACCCAACTCTCCGGTCTACGTCCGTGATGCTGATCCAGGGTTGCTGGGTAAGCATCACAGCCTCGAAAGCCGGGGCGTAACACCTCCCCGTTTTAGAGGAGACATGGGGTACTTCCAGGTCTCCATTAGATCTGGCGTCTGAGGGGTGCTACTGGGACTCGCGAGGTCGTTAGCTCGACGTGACCTTCCGAGGAGTCATCAGCAGAGCCTGATGGTGTGGCTGGTGGTACTTGAGGTCTACGCGTGAAAATAGAATAGAATTGCGGGTTGTTATTACGTAGACAAAAACGCTTATAACTAGTATATACTAAATAGAGACTAATTAAGACTATAATTATGGTCGTGACTATAGAATGATGTGTCCCATACTGGTTTGACCTGCTCTGGTGAGTTTCAATTATGTTCAGCCGGTCTAGAAGAGACTCGACTTCCACTCCATTTGAGCTGAGGCTGTCCAGGTCTGATATATTGACTAACCGTGTAGGAAACACATTATCTTTAATCAGAGCTAACAATTGAGTGACGTCACAACAGGCGTCATCCGTGATATTAAATTCCGATACAAAGTTTGTAGGGGTAGTTATGTTTAAAATGTCATACTTCGGTACAAGGGATGTAGTTTTACAATACCCGACACAGTTGTCGGGGATAGTTATGATTCCCGTTCCGGACAAGGTGGTCTCGTACAATTTTGAAGTTTGACAGTCGATTCTGATTTTACTTGGGTCAGAAAATACATAAATCCATCTGTTTTTTGAAATGGGGTGTATAACATCTAATTTCCCGGTAATCACTTTTGTTTTACACTGTGGGGGTTTCGAAGTGATTGCTTTAGACAGTAGTTCACTTTCACAAATGGGTTTTGCGTCGGTTATATATATATTCTCTATCTTACACATATAAGTTCCTGGGTCTATGGATATACAGTCGCGTAGACTATCCATAGTACAATACTGTGACTGGTCTTTGGTCATCGCTATATATTTAAAGTCAGGAAGTATGACGCTGAAGGCGTCAGACTCTTTACTGTTGTAGGGCGTCGGTAAACTTATGCTATGTGACAAAATAAATTTCTTAGAGCTAACTAATGGTACTTGCAATACAAAAATTATTTTATAATTAACATAGTAACAAACTAAGGTAGACGTACTAAGTATTACATGTATGTTGTTTAAATTTAACTCGGCCGGCAGCTCAAGGTCGCTAGGCAAATGCCTATAGTTATCGGCGAGTTCTCGGTAAAACTCGTAAGGCGACATAATCGCCGGGTGCAGAATGTTTTGCTTACCGAATAATATACCATTGATCACATCCTCTAACTGAAACGACAAAGTGAGTAGGGCTGTCTCGAGGGAGTTTAACATCCCATTTACTCTGTTGAGTATTTGGAACCCGTTAGTTTTTTCTGTTATATTTGATATAATGCGTGTGAGCTCGTCAACGGCCGTATTTAATTTTATCTCATTAGTTCTAATTGTACTGATGGTGTGGTTATATGCAGACATGGCAGTAGAAGTGACTAAGATGTTTTCCCGAATTAGGTTGACCAGTTCAGTCTGGTCTTGTTGTATCATTTCTATCGCCGTGTCATACTTTAGTCCATCCTCTTCGTCAAGATTTCCAAAAATGTGTTTTACCAGTGTGCCTAAGCCTCCTATCCAGGCACTGCGTCTAACCCTGTTGTCGAGTAAGTGGGAGATAGAAGAGAACTCTGATGCAACGTCCTGGTACCGTGCTGTTAAGGGTTGGAGTCTACTGCGGCAGTCCATGTTGATTTCAATAACTCTAGTCTGATTACATAGCTGTTCCATTGTGGCTAGAGTGGACCGAATATTTTGTAGGTGCGGGCCAAAACGAGAGACATCGACTGGTATTACAACTCTTAACTGTACGTTACTTAACCTAAGTGTGCCCAGGTGGTCGAAGTAGATGCCCGGGCTTGTAACTATCGGCTGGACGTGGTCTTGTTGAGGCTGACCTCGTACTTGACTGTAAATAATAGTTGTAATTAACTATGAGGTGACGCCCTTGTTGCGCTCACACTATACCTACTTACATACTATAGTATATATGTATATATCCTATTCCTACACTAATTCATAAGTCTACAAACTAATTTCGGGGCTTGCCGGTTTCACCTGATCGAAATGGTGTGTGACATGCCGCCGGTTGATCAGTAAGGTCAGGGTGTTGTTCCCGTTGACTCTTACTACTTTGTAGGGCCCCTTCCAGATCGGGGAGAGCGCCTTACGCAGTCTCAAGTGGTTCTTGAGGTATACAAGGTCACCAACCTTGTATTTAGCTGGGCGAGTATGCCCGTCGTAGTATTCCTTAGAAGACTCCTTAGATTTCCTAATGAAGTCCAGGGCCTTTTCTCTGGAATATTTTAGTCGGTTCTGGAGCATTCTGACATAGTCTGGGTATGTAGCTCCAGACGTCTCATCATATTATACGGAATTGGGAATTTGAGGTTTGGCCCCAAACATGAGTTCGTAGGGTGTGTAGTGAGTTGTACAATGGACAGATGTGTTATACGCTAGCATAGCGGTGTATACATAGCGGGGCCAGTTTGTTTGGTCTCTGTTTATGTATGATTTTAGGTACTCTTTAAGGGTAGAGTGGCTACGCTCTAGAGCGCCCTGTGTTTGTGGATGATAAGGAGAACACCAGAGATTTTTTATCTTTAAAAACTCGCAAGTTTTCTTAAATAGGTCTGCTGTGAAGTTAGAGCCATGGTCCGTCAGGATCATTTTGGGAATGCCAAAGATAGAGACGTAATGAATTAAGCATTCACTCGTTTCTTCTGCTGTAGTGCTGCGGATTGGATACGCGGAGGAGAACTTGGTAAGGTCATCTTGTATGGTTAAGATATATTTGAGTTTGGCAGGGCCGGACTCGGGTAACGGCCCGACTATATCTAGAGCTATACGTTGGCCTGGCGCCGTGGACGTACTAGTTATCTGCATTGGTGCTCGGTTGACCCTTCTGAGGGCCTTGTTCTCTTGACAAGACTTACAGTCTTTTACATAGGATTCAATGTCACTGCGCATTCCTTTCCAGTAATAGGTTTGTTTAATTCTATTATACATTCGTAGGGAGCCTAGATGGCCTGCTACAGGGATGTCGTGGTTGTCGTATAGGATCTTCTTTATTTCGGTTGGGACTGGATATATAATGTTGTTGTGATATATTTTAATTTTGATTTGTGTTTTGTGGAACAAGTAGGATAGCATATTATAAATTTTAATAAATGAGTGTTTTTCAAAAGGATTTTTGAGATCTGAAATTCCGACTTCTTTGGATTTCTGAAATATAACTAACTCGTCTCTTATTGACTTAAGTGTCTGGAAGATTTCAGGGTAAGATGCCTCGTCAAAGTGGTGGACCTTCGTGAATATTAGATAATAGATTTTGTTACCAATCTCTAATTTTTGGTAAGAGAAAAGCTCCTTTTCCGAATTGGTTACTTTCTCATTTATTTCTGGGTCGGCTAGTATTTCTTGGATATATGGGTTTGACTCGTCCAGGTCAAGAGACGTAGGGACTAGAATTATATTGGAAGGGCATTTTAAAAGGCTTTCATTGTGTTCTTCTATTTCAGTGTTATATGTGGCATCCTTGGTAGCCATGGCTTTAAGAAACGTAGGGTAGTCGTCGACGGGGATGTCTAAGCCTGAGCTTGTGGATGGGACTGGAGAGTCAACAACTTCAACTTCAGGGGGTGCAGAGTGTTCGGGGGCAGCATCTGCTGTTCCCGTCTCCTCCTCATTACTTGTCGTGGCCTCGTTGAGTATTTCAGGTTGTAGTTCTGGTAGAGGCACGAGGTCTTCGATTGGGCCTAGAAGGTCTGGAGAAGTCGGGGTGACTTCATCAGGATTGAATGATGGAGGTGAGACTAATAAGTCTAATAAATCTTCGTCTAAGGGTAGAGATCTGCTTTCAGTAAGAGCTTCCGGTCTTGGAGACGTATCTGGCTGGACAGGGTTTACAGGGAATCGAGAGAGCGCGTCAGCGTTGGCGTTTATTTTGCCCTTTTTGTATTGGATGTCGTACTCGAACTCCTCTAGTTTGAGTCGCCATCGGACCAGTCGTGATCCAGGGTCTTTGCAATTAAATAGCCATTGTAAGGGCTTGTGGTCTGTTAGTATTTTAAAACGGTGTCCAAAGAGGTATGGCCTGAAAACTTTGGTGCCAAAGACTATGGCTAGGCATTCCTTCTCTGTAGTGCTATAATTACACTCGGCCTTGTTCAGGGTGCGAGAGGCAAACGCTATGGGACGGTCTTGTCCCACAGGTCCCTGGGACAAAATGGCAGATATGCCGAAGTTAGAAGCGTCACAGGTCAATAGAAAAGGCTGTGTAAAATCTGGATACGCGAGTATAGGAGCTGTGACGAGCTTGGATTTCAGGGTTTCAAAGGCGAGCTGTTGCTCGTTTTTCCATTCAAATGGAACGTCCTTTTTGAGTAAGTTGGTGAGGGCTTTAGCCGATTTTGAAAAATCTGGTATGAACCGGCGGTAGTACGATATTAGCCCAAGAAATGATTTAATGTCCTTAGGGGACTTTGGTATCGGGAAATCGGTAACGGCTTTGATTTTGTCTGGGTTTGGTTTGACTCCTTGCTCAGTTATGATATGACCTAGATAGCCGACTTCTCGTCGGAGGAATTCACACTTGTCAGGCTGTAGTTTCAAGTTAAACTTACGGATTCTCTCGAAAATGGATTTTAGGTTCAGAATATGGGTTGGAAGATCGTAAGCATAGCAGACTATATCGTCAAGATATACAAAACAACGGGTGCCCTGGAGACCTGATAGGGCAGAGTTCATCAGTCGCTGGAAAGTGGACGGAGCATTTTTAAGTCCGAATGGCATTCTCAGAAATTGGAAGTGTCCCTCAGGTACATTGAACGCGGTTTTGGCCTTGTCGTTTTCATTTAATAAAATCTGATGAAACCCGGATGCAAGGTCTAAAGTGGAGAAGTATTTACTACATCCGAGCTGGTCAAGGATCTCTGTGATCTGTGGAAGAGGGTAAGTGTCTCCAATTGTGATATCATTTAGCTTCCTATAGTCTATGACTACTCGCCACTTCTGGGTGTTGGACGCATCTAGTTTCTTCGGGACGACCCATATAGGGGATGACCAAGGGGATTCTGAGGGCTCTATGATATGTTGTTGTAACATTTTATCAATTTGGTTTCGTACTTCGGTTTTATGAATTTCTGGGAATCGATAAGTTTTCGCGTGTATCGGAATGTCGCTTGTTGTTTTAATGTCGTGCTTAAGGGCATTGGTATAAGTCAGGCCTTCTCCAGGGAGGTGGAAGATGTCAGAGAATTCGTAACATACCTGGAAAAGAGCTTCTCTTTCTTCGTTGTTGAGATGAGACACGCGTAATTGGCGGAGGACTTCCTCCGCTCGAGAGACACAGTTTGGTTCATTATGTTGGTTGTTTGTTAGATCATCGGGATAATTTTTAATCTGTAGGGAGTCGATTGGAGTGAGTTTCAGCTTGAGGTCTGATTTCAATTTTACTGGCTGTTCGGATGTATTGACTACTGTTACGTTAACTCTATGGTTAGGCTTTACCTTTACCAAGCAATTGGATACTAGTAGAGAGTCAGATAAGTGTTGGTCTAATACAGCGCCTTCTGTAAGGCTAGTGTTTTGCACTGAACATTCTATTACTGTCTCAGTGCGAGGTGGAATGATATACGAAGGGTTGACGAAATGGAGTTCTATGTTTAGTTTCCCTATCTTTAGGGTGTCTCGGGTGTAATCGATTTTGCATCCGAATGTTGTCAGGAAGTCCGTACCTATGATACCATCATAGGGGAGGTTTATAGTTTTTATAACGTGGAATTTGTAGGATATAGGCTTTGTTTCATGAAATTTTAGTTTGAGTTGGATGTGACCTTCAGTGAGGGTTGGCTCATTGCCAGGGTCTATACCCTTGAGTTTGATAGGTTCTTTTGATAACTGTTGGGCATTGTGGATACAGGTTTGTTTCAGTAAGCATACGGCTGACCCTGAGTCAACCAAAAGAGTTAGAGGGATGTTGGATACCTGTGAGTTTACGACTACGTGGGGTAGGAGCCGTTTGGATGTGTCTATATTGACTTCGAATATTTGGGTATTGGAGAAGCCGTCAGTTTGGGGCTGGTTACCCTGTCGGTTGGCTTGGATTTTGAAAGAGCCGTCAGTTTGGGGCTGGCTACCCTGTCGGTTGGCTTGGATTTTGGAAAAGCCGTCAGTTTGGGGCTGGTTACCCTGTCGGTTGGCTTGGATTTTGAAAGAGCCGTCAGTTTGGGGCTGGCTACCCTGTCAGTTGGCTTGGATTTTGGAAAAGCCGTCAGTTTGGGGCTGGTTACCCTGTTGGTTGGCTTGGATTTTGAAAGAGCCGTCAGTTTGGGGCTGGTTACCCTGTTGGTTGGCTTGGAATTTGGAAGAGCCGTCGGTTTGGGGCTGGTTACCCTGTGGGTTGGCTCGGATTTTGTAAACGCCGTCGGTTTGGGGCTGGTTACCCTGTCGGTTGGCTTGTAAGTGGGTGTCGACTTTAAGGTTATGTCTCGGGCGACACCGAGGCGAGACGCTTATTCGTTTAAATCCTGGTTTTCCCCAGGGAAGTCGACTTCATCTTGGCCGACATCGTCGTTTTCATCAGGTTCATTGGGATTAATCATGTTTACGCGAGCGGCTGGTCTATAATTTTGGCTGTTAGATGGGCCTTGAGGTACCCTAAATCTATTGTTGTTGAATTCTCTCTTACGACAATTTGAGATATCGTGGCCTGTAAGTTTGCAATAACGGCAGAATGCTCTTGTATCGGTTGAGCCTTGTGAGTAGGTCGGCCTAGGTTGAAAGTTCGTGGTATTGCTGTTGGTATTTGCTCTTGAGAAGTTAGGTTTATTTGAATTAATGTTAAACCTATTTGGGTTGTTATTAGGCCTCGGCTCTGGTTTTTTATACAACGTTTGTTGTATCCGTTCCTCCGAGACCGCTAAATTTATTGCTTCGTTCAACGTCTTCGGGGAACGGCATCGGACGATATTAGAAATTCGGGGGTGCAACCCCATTAGAAACCTGTGGAGGGCAATGTCCTCCATGGCAGCACTGCGCCCGGGCAATTCCTTAATTTTTGTATTTGATGATGAGATTTCGATTAATAATTGTGATAAGAGTGTCTCTACTCTAAGAGCAAATTGGCTAACATTGTCACTAGGACCTTGGCTACTTTCCTGGAGCTCTGTTAGTAGGTGTGCGTAATGTTTCCTTTCACTAAATTGCGTCTTAAGGAAGTCTTTCAATTGTTCCCAGGAATTGAATTCTTTGATTGAGCAGGCGGTTTCCGCCTTGCCACTTAACTGGCTGATAATGTATTTGAATAGAATTGGCTTTTGGGATTCCGTGGCGAGCTCATAGGCATTGGAACAGTTCAGTATAAATGAATTTAATTTCTCTCGGGTCCCATCAAAGGGTTTTATGAACTTAAATAGGGTGTTGAGGTCCATCTCAACAGGGGTTGCGCTTAGGGGTGCTTTCTCGAACTCTACGTTAGGGGATGGTATGTCTAATAACAACTTGTCGTCTACCTTTTTCTGTTTTGACATAACTAGGACACACTTAATTATTAAATATTATTTTACTGTAGTGACAACCCTAAAGGAATTTTTAGAACAATGACCAAAGACTCACTGGTACAGGAAGGCGGCGATAAGGATTATTGCGGCTGGCTGCATTCCGGCGCGGTGCGCGATGTGATGCTCGAGTTATCTCTCGTGGTGATGGATGAAGTAGGTAAAGCTGCAGGAGGGAGGCCTTGGACACGGATTGGCCTCCGGCTGGTAGCTGCGATTGCGGCGATGTTAGATGGTAGCCTGGTCACAGGCTAAACGGGATATAGCTTGATGCACTTGGTTATGATCTCACTGCACTATAGCACTGCACTGTGCACTGGAAGACTGGAACGGGTTTTGATGAGGGTGAGTCCGTCGGTGCGGTTGCGGCACTGGGGATTTCCGATCCCACCGCTGCCACCAATTTGTTACGCGGTGGTGGTCTGGAGTCTTTTTAAAAAAAGACTAAATTACAAACGAAAGATTTATTGGAATAATTCTTACTTAGTACTTAGACAAAAATACTTGGGGTTGTTCAGAACACCCTCGTAAAAACAACCGCACAGTTCAGAGGTTCGAGACGGACTGACGGGTCTCCCGGAGTCGTAACCCAACTCTCCGGTCTACGTCCGTGATGCTGATCCAGGGTTGCTGGGTAAGCATCACAGCCTCGAAAGCCGGGGCGTAACAGCACCCCTAGACCCCCAAACCGAATTGGAAGAGCTGCCTGTGACCATTGACGTTCATCAAGGGCAACGTTAAGAATAGACTCAACCGCCGATTTCAGAGCCTCGTCAAACGCAGACACTTTAGCCGGATATTACCAGGTGGGGGCCGTCCGCAACAAGTATGTTATTTTAGGAACGGCGAAGCACATTCGCAATAACACTATCGCCACGTGCGCGGAAATGTTTTTAAGGCGTTCACGAGTGCTGAGAAGAAGCCTCGTACGAGAGGTAATGGCCTCGGGAACAGCATCAGCAGAAATCGGGGACCCCAATAGAGTGAACTCCGAAGTCGACACTTCCTTAAGTCCTGGTAACATAGAACTGAAATGCGCAAAGTTTCCGCGCGCTTCCACACTGCAGGGGAAAAACTCGCATTTGGAAGGGTTCACCACGAGGCCGAGATCCTTGAGGAGTGGAATAAGTATCCCAAGGTCCTGAAATACTTCTTCCGGTTTACCTCCAATGGTGCCATCGTCTAAATACCATATGTTAAGAGAGGATTTTAGTTCAACGATGAGCTTGTGAATGACCAAGCTAAAAACAAGTGGTCCTAGTGGATCTCCTTGCTGAGCTCCTACTTGTGAAAGCATGAAATGACATTTATTTTAGTTCTTTCTTTAGTTTAGTCTCAGACATTGAATAGATAACACTAGAATATCCAAGGTTAACAAAAGGGTAGTCAGTAAAAAAACTGCACGAAACTTGTCCAACTTTTAGACGAGATGACACATTAATTTATTGATTTGGATAGTAAACTCGTATGTATGTTTCTGCCGATATTAATTGGGTTTATCGAAATATGTGTTGAAATAAATTAAATTTGTAAAACTGACAATTTTGTTTTGATGTAAATAAAATAAAGTAGCCAAGTGCGAGTTGGACTCGCCCATGAAGGGTTCCGTTGCAGCAAGTAACATAATATACATAGTACACATAGTTCTTGTAGTTCGTTGTAACTTTGATCGAAGTTTTAATAATAGTGTATTTATGACGTACTAAAAAAAACTACTCATCAGATCGAGTTCAAACTAATTTTCGTTGGTAGTTTTCATGGTAATGTACATCATATATTTTTTTTAGATTTTTCATTTTCTTACTTTAGAAGTTAGAGGGGGGGGGACACAAATTTTACCACTTTGGAAGTGTCTCTCGCGCAGATTATTCAGTGTAGACAAAAATTATATTAGAAACCTCAATATCATTTTTGAAGACCTATCGATAGACACCCCACACGTGTAGGATAGATGAAAAAAAAAATTTTGCGTTTCAGTTCTCAGTATGAGGGGCAACCCTAATTTTTATTTTTTTTAATTTCTTTTGTAAAAATCTTAATGCGGTTCACAGAATACATCTACTCACCAAGTTTCCACACTGTAGTTCTCATAGTTTCGGCAAAAAGTGGCTGTGACATACGGACGGACAGACAGACAGACAGACAGACAGACAGACAGACAGACAGACAGACAGACAGACATGACGAATCTATAAGGGTTCCGTTTTTACGTTTTACGGAACCCTAAAAAGATTCAAATAGGTAACTGGCCATATTTTTTTTTAAGTGGGAAATTTATTTGGTTGCATAAATAAATAATAGAAAAACATGGCGGGGTATGTCGGGCTCGACATACCTCGAGGTATGGTTACATGGATGGTGACCCTACCTACTAAAACTCTCAAAGATTTCTTCAAGTTTGAATATGGGCTTTATTTTTTTGTGAATCGATTTTGATGGTTTTTTTTTGTTTGGTAGAATGGTAGATCATAAGTTCAGGGGTATTGCTATATCTATTTAAATCGAACATCGAAAACGGAGTGATGGTTTTTGAAAAATAAACAAAAAACTAAAATTTGCTCTCATTTATCAGGACGACGCGACGGAGTGTTTTCGGATAAAACTATTTTTAGGGTTCCGTAAAACGTAAAAACGGAACCCTTATAGATTCGTCATGTCTGTCTGTCTGTCTGTCTGTCTGTCTGTCTGTCTGTCCGTCCGTATGTCACAGCTACTTTTTGCCAGAACTATGAGGACTACACTGTTGAAACTTGGTATGTAGATGTATTCTATGAACCGCATTAATATTTTTACAAAAAAAAATAAAAAAAATAAAAATTAGGGTTGCCCCTCATACTAAGAACTGAAACTCAAAAAATTTTTTTTCATCAAACCTACACGTGTGGGGTGTCTATCGATAGCTCTTTAAAAATGATGTTAAGGTTTCTAATATAGTTTTTGTCTACACTGAATAATTTGCGCGAGAGACACTTCCAAAGTGGTAAAATGTGTGTCCCCCCCCTCTAACTTCTAAAGTAAGAAAATGAAAAATCTAAAAAAAATATATGATGTACATTACCATGTAAACTACCAACGAAAATTAGTTTGAACTCGATCTGATGAGTAGTTTTTTTTAGTACGTCATAAATACACTATTATTAAAACTTCGATCAAAGTTACAACGAACTACAAGAACTATGTGTACTATATATATTATGTTACTTGCTGCAACGGAACCCTTCATGGGCGAGTCCAACTCGCACTTGGCCACTTTATTTAATAAACTGGGATCACCGCAGTGGTTCTAAATGTTTCTTGGAAAATCTAATTTTGTTTCAGATGGAACGAAACGATAACAATTGTCACTTACAATAACTACTGTTAGTGATCGTACCAAGTCGATTGTAATTAACAAACAATTTTAATTTGTTAGTATTTGTAGAAAAAGTGTTCGGTTAAATTATCAAAAAAAATTTTTACAAAAAAAATCATCAAAATGTAATTACTCTGTCTATAGGACATCTTGGAAATCGAAGAAGCAACATTGGTTTTTGGTTGTCGTTCTAAACTTCAAAGGAGCGTATGGTTTGATTCCACTTACGTATTAGGTACCTACGAACTAAGTGTAGCCGAGTATACACGAAAGTATGCTGCCCGATTGTGTGTGTTGTGTGTGTAATGAGATATGGACAGATGGACACAATCTGGCTGTTTTTAAATCGATATCTTTCGGGTGAGCCTGCTCTATCTTAGACCGCATTCTAGGCAGTCCTAGCTTTATGTCAGGTAAAATCGCGGTCAAACAATAAAATGTTCGATAAAAAAACAAACAATATTTTTAACAGTTTTGATAACCCTTTAACTATTTCTTTGCATTGTAAAAAATCGCTTGTTTGCGCTAGTTATTTGTAATTTCCGCTGGATAGTAGGAAGAAATCTACCTTCATCCTTTAAGTAACATAGGTACCTATACTTTTGATAATATCAATATTTTATTGTTCATGATAATGTTTGGTACATCTGGAATACCATTTTAACACAGAGGTCTACTGACATTTTTAAATACTTTTGATCTAAGTAATAGTAAATTATTGTACAATTTTGTAACGTTGGTGATTACCGCTGAGGTGCTATTGAGACCCGAGCTTAGGCGAAGGTCTTAAGATAGCCGAGGACGGTATTCATACGACGTTTTTCAACACACTTGTGAATAAAATAATTTAGTACATTTTAAACTCGTTCTTTATTACTAGACTAGAACACCACCACCACCATTATTATGAATTTATGTTTTTTCCTGCCCTGATTTATGGTTAGAATTAATATGATTATATATTTATTTGTTATTAGAATTTACCTATATATCTTTATCTTCTCAACGTGTAATGTATTAATTAAAATTACAAATTAAAAGTAAGTAGGTACATTATATTATAGTCAAGCTAATGAAATAACCCGCTACTGACTGCACCTGACACAAAGGTGTCCTTATCGCTGACTGTATTGTCTCGATGAATGGCTATGGCCGACCTTTATCCCTTGTCCCAAGTATATTATGTTATACTTTTATAGCATTACGTCAACAATCAGTTATTTTTTGCACTTCATTTAATAACAGGTAATCATGTTGACTATTTTTTTTAATAACTTAACTAAACAAACGGTTTTCAAAGCTAAGTTTCGGCTGGTCTAGTCGGGAGAACGGCGACTGCCGATCCGGAGCCCTGAATTCAAATCACACACGCCCCACAGTCTTTTCGAAGTCATGTGAACCGCCGCTTACTTAAAAATGGTAAAGAAAAACATCGCTAGGAAACCGACACGTACCAAGAATATTTCGAGATGATATGTCATCCACCAACCCGAACTGGGCCAGCGCAGCGTGGTGGATTATGGTCACGACTCTCTCCTTTCAAGAGAAGACCCTGAGTAGTGGCCTCCTTATGTGTTTAAAATTACATATAATTTAGTACACTTTGTTATATTTTTGGAGTCTACACGTTAGAACTTTAAGGGCCAAGATTTCATTCATTTTTTTTAAACTCCCTAGGAGCTTGGTCCACGCCATAAGTGAGTAAAATATTGCTGTTTACTTGACTGTATTTGTTTTACCATTACTGCTTGCTGGAGGAATTTTTTTTTTTTTTTATATTGGTGGACAATTCACACACAACACCTGTCAAAGGTATAGGTATAGTACGTGATAGTACGTTTACCAGACGGACTCTGCAAAGAGTCCTAATCAAAATAATGTAGAAGATAGATAAGATTTATAGAAAAGTTGATGTCAGGTACCAAACGATACATAAAAATGCTGCCATATGCGGTCCCAATCTAAGTCGGGACAAATTAAACACAAGTATTAGAAAATCTATATCACATTATAGTAAAGTTTATTTGAAACACCTTTGGGCAATATTTTCGATATTTTTCGGCATATTCCCATGAGATGAAATAATTTACACCTGCTTGATTGAGAAAGACAATTTTCTGTATCTAACGAAAATCGTTATTTTAATTGATCATGTAGAGCAGCCACAATATTAACTTCGTACTTATTCGTTCAAATCTAGAAATTTATTCTGCATTCATCACACATAACTATCTACTTTTATTTATCAGTTCCTATGTACCTATATAGTTCCTGTATACCTAGTGTTTTACATACAGCTGTCTCATTTATTACAAATGGTACTTACATTAAAACAAATATAAACCGATATCAGTAAAAATTACCAAGTTCCTTAGCTGGTAGGGACTGCAGGTCTACTACGAAACCAACCTCCGAATAATCGGATCCGACCAACAGCTGTCCGGATAATCGGTAAGGTGCTTTCGGAGTAAGGTTTATGACACAAAAACTGTCAAATCTATGTCGGTCGGAATTCGGAATGAACGAAACGCCCGATCCGATCAACCGACTGATTGTTTCGTGGTAAGAAACGTCCATAAGTTCGGCCGATATATAGTTTATCGGACTTCGTAGTAGAACTGCTGGTTTAACCCGCGATATCGACGGCCTTACCCACGGTTTTACCACGACCAAGAAATTATTAACATAATTTTATTATTAATTTTACACCTTTGCCAGTTATTCTACCGCCAAGCAGTAATGTGCAAACATTGCTGTGTTCCGGTTTATGGGCAATGTTTCCAGAGAAATTACAGGGCTTAGAGATATAACATGTTAGATCTCTGAGTGACGAGCGCAATGCAGTGCTAGGTAATGTAATGATTTGGACTCTTCATGTTCCAATAGCTGCGTGTCGCTGTGCTGTTATGTGGCAGGCGTGTTGCTTACCATCGGGCACATGTCATGCTCGTCTCGTCACCCTTTATTTAAAAAAAAAATGTTTGCACCGAGAACATCTCTGGTCGGGTTACTGAAAATATCTGAATTTTACATAAAAAACGCTGCGGTTTTCACGCAGCCGCGATGTCCATCTTCAAACGTCGATGTCCACGGTGATACTTGCACCACGTAACATATCTACTGTATTCTGTATCGCCGTTGGCTAGGAAGCAAAATTTAGACGAGTAGTGTCCCCTCGGGCCGAAGACCTACTACATTCAGCTCCACTAGTATTTTCTGAAAAAAAAAAACTCAGAACTTAGCCATCTGATCTCTCATAGCTGTTTCCACCGCGGGATAGGCGACCAGTCGACAAGAAATGTATTTAGATTGGGAAATCTCACAAGGCGATTCTCGCCACGCAACCCATCATTTAACTTAAATAATGACGCTACGAGTATAATGGTATACCTTCGGTTTCACCTCGATTCCTCTTCATTTTGACACAAAATTAACGAATTTCTTGTGTCGCTCAAAGATACTATTTTCTAACCTTTTATGTCTCAGAATTAGGGCTCAGGCTCAGGGAGAATACGGGTGACTCCCGCTCCGGCGCGTTCCTGGAGCAAAGGTTGGCTATTGCCATTCAGGTTGGGAACGCGGCGAGCATCATGGGCACTTTTGCGCCGGGAACAGTTAGGGGGTTATTTGGAGATTAGTTTTTTAATTATTATTTTGTATAGGTTTACTGCTCCCACGGAAATTCAGTTAAACCTTTTATGTTTACTGTTTTGTTTTTTTTTTGCAAATTAAAAAAATTGTACACAGTTATGCCAGGCACTTCTATTATAACTGATAAATACGAGCACAGAACCACTGATTAAAGTGGAATTCCCTTTACGAAGATGCCTGCTCTATTAAACGTCATGTTAATTGATAAATAGTTGACCAACGATGTGTGTAATCGAATGTTCTCACTGTCAGTAAACGTCCTAGCGAATATGAGCTCTATAGCTTGTTTGATAGGGGAGACAGTAGTCTGTCGTAGATGTAGCGTTTGATGTGAAAGGGCACGCAGTCTAGGTGACCACCGCCCCGGCATGGTTATGGCAATTGACAGAGTATTTCATAAATGAATTCTCTGTGACATGCTATGCGAATGACATAGCATTTATAATCACAGAAAATTGATATTGGAGTGGAATTTTTAGATTATTTTGTTGGGTTTATCAGAAAAAAAAAGTGTTTTAAGAATGTGATGTCCAAATATTAGATTCCAAATATTTTAGATGATTTACGCAAGCCAAAAACATGGCACATTATTGAGAAACATCAACTGTTTTTGGATAAGAATATTCTTTATTATTACAAAAATACACAATCATCATTATATTATAATATAATAATAAATGCTACTACATTCGGGTATCTGGACATCTGCGAAGTCGAAAAAAATACCGGACAGGATCGATCAGTGGTTTGTTATCACCGCTGCGCTGGTTTAACGGCGAAGGAGCTTTTCGTAAAGAGAACAGCATAAAATTAGATATATGTATATGAACACAATAGTAGTTTTTTTCTATTTTCAAGGTTTTACCTTAAAATCAAGCGATTTCAGTTCCCACTAATCGCCTGACTATTCGCATTATATCTTCAATGACTTTGGCTATTGTTTAAGTCCTGTAGATTACAACAATACAAATACAGATACATATGTCGCGATATATTACAGATAACGTTTGAGGAAGAATAAATATTGAATGACTGTAATCTGTGTTACCTTGACTTCTCTAATCGCAGCTCTAGAGCATGTAGGGTCTGTATTATCGATGATTTACGCTCAAAACGCGCGTGTTACAAATAAAGCAAATGTGTTATAGTAATATTCTATCACTACAAACATTTATAGTCTTTCACCACAACGGCCGCGGCTACTTGTAAAGGCGATACTTTACCTCACAATTTTCACTGGAACTTGTTAAGTTGTGGTGAAAATTGTGGCTTTCACAATACCTAATTGTAGTGGTAGAACACTTAGCAGATACCACCTACTATTGCCGTGCCTTTGCCTTTAGTTTTCTAACGCTAAGCATAGACATAACATTTGAAGGACAATGATTCTAGATAAAAAAAAGCTGTTCATGATCATACCATGCCTCAGCACATTTAAACAACCTATCAGCGTTACTTACTTTAAATTCATAATAAAATTCATTATTAGTGAGTCAATTGATATCGAAGCTATCTTTCGAGTAAGGTATTTACGATTTAAGCCGTTGGGCTTAGCGCCGTGAACATCCAATTTTATAGTTTACTAGCTGTGCCCCGCGGTTTCACCCGCGTCTAATTGAGGAAAGTCCCTATCCATTGCTTTAAAAAGCTATGATCAGTTAGAGAACAATAGAAAAACAATAAAGGAACGCTTGGTAAAAGTACAGGAATCTACGAAAATGTGTATACTTAGTACTTACAGGTATTTTAAAGCATTATGTTTAGTTTTCTTTTCTTGCGATAGAAGAACAAATTGGTGATCTCTTTGTAACCTGATACTCTTGATAGCGCAACATTTATCAAGTTGTCCTATGAAAATCAGTCTCGGCGTGAATTGATTCCTTGGTGCTTAAATGATTGCCCCTGTGTTTTAATAATAATTACAGTAAACGTAGTCCTTAACGGGAAATTGTATTACAATTTTGAAATTAAAAAGCAAATGCAAAACATACCCTTCCGCTTTAGGGAATGGTCGATTTGTGTCGGATTCAACACCATGAGTGGTGCCCTACCAACTAAAACCTCCGAGTATTTCACCTTTGCCACACACGGCGCGAACACATGAATGCTCTCGCACTCTTTTGCGAACCCGCCGCGGAAAAATGCACGCCGTGAACACCGGTCACCAACCGTGGGAGCTAGACGTCCTCACGTCTGGACACCTTTGGTCTCCCGCAGCGTGCCAAATGCTCGACCTCATCACCTATCACCATCCAGATGAAGAAGACGGGGACAGCAGCTCACCGATATACCGGCACTAATCTTCCCCTACAGCCCCACCGCATCCGCTAATCATACTGCACTGGGCAGGGAGAACGGCACACCGTAATACTGGTATTCCTCTCTAGCCAAGGTCTCCCCTCTACAGCCACAGTGCCTACCACCAAGCATCACGGCACGTCACAGTCACGCCGGCACCGTCTGCGCCGCGCAATTCCCTCCTGACCGCGTCGCTTGGACCGCAAGGCTAGGAGCCCATAGCCCTGGTGAGCAGTCCTACTGCGGGTTTCTCTTAGCTTCACTGCGACTGACCAGGCCACGGCTACTACTGGACCCCCGCCTCGTCAATGCGGGAAGTCCTCGGGAAGGAAGCAAATGATATCTCGTAGAGCAAGCGGCGGCCGACAGCCATCTACTTTCTATTCGCCGTGATCTTTTATTAGATAAGTAGTTGAAAATTATACGCATTTTTTATGTGGGCGAACAATTACGCACGGTCACACATTGACATAGTGGGATATGTCGAGATCGACGTTACGGACGAATATGGTACCCCTACCGACGAAAACCCCGGCAAGTTTCTCCAGCCGTCTTGGGACCGCTATCGCACTCGACCGCGACTCAGCCATTGCCGTCGCTTTTTGCGAGAACACCTTGCGGAAGGTGTCCGAACCGCAGTATTTGGTTCCAGTGACCCGTCAGAAACCAGCGACGCGTCACGTACTCGGGAAATCATATCCCTAGGTGCGGTGTCGGACCGCCCTAAACGTCCGACACCCCAAACCCTCCAGTGGAAACAGGATCCGAGTCAAGTGCACCTCTAGGATCGCTCCTGTATTCACTTTCGCCTCATTGGATGAGAGAGAGGTCATGGCGTGCTCTCGCTCCTTTAACTCACACGGCCTATCACTGTCCAGCATCTTGGCCAAGATGGTCGAGAGAGAGAGAGAGAGAGAGAGAGAGCGAAAGGTTCCCCTCACGACGGCGGATAGAGATGGCCGCGGTTCCGCCTCTGTACCTACCTACATCACCTCGGGGACCATCATCTGGAAGACAAAGCTAAGAAACATCACTGGACCACGTGAACACAATAAAGTGGTATATTATTCTGTTGCAGAGTTGTTTTAAAACTACGGATATTCCCTAAAGTATTCATTAAACTCGAATAATGTCAAGATGTTTGCGACAAAAAATGTATTTATTCGGATAAATATTAACATCATGGCTGTATATGAAAATTCCTATGCAAACAATGTATTCGTCTTCTTCTTCTTTTTTCTTATGGCTTCCATTCGGTAATAGGTATCACCGCAATTTTATCTTATACCTTTAAACGAGCAATTCTTGTACCTATATAAATATGTATATATATATAGAATCTGAATCTCGGAAACGGCGCGAACGATTTTGATGAAATTATGTATGCAGGGGGTGTCAGGGACGATAAATCGATCTAACTAGGTTTCATTTTTTAAAAACGCATATTATGCGCGTTTTTAGACAATGAAAATCTGTCACATTAGACATTAGAATGCGAAGGTAAATTTCGCCGCATGACGTGACAGCATAATTGGCTCAGACGGGAAGTCGGGCGTTCGTGGCGGATACGAATTAAGAGCTGCGGGTTCGAATCCAGACGGGTTCTCTTTTTTTTCAAGTATTCTTTTTTTTAAGAAAATCTAAGAGTATCTAAGTATTTTTAGTACTTATTTAAACCGAGCAAAGCTCGGTGACCCAGGTACTTACAATTAAAACATTACACATAGAGTGCCGTTAATGTTCTAAATGTTCTTCATTGGGGTAGGTATATTTTTTTATTCAGGTGATCAGTCTTCTTCAGATAGTTTTGCGCTGGATTGTCGGAAAACACTTTAGTGTAAAATCGAGGCAGCAGGATTCTTACTTTAAGTACTTCCAAAGTTCGATTGTATGAATAGTTATGTTAGTGTATAAAAACCAAAGAACGAATTATAAACAACAATAGGTACACAAAATAGAAAAGAAAGATATTAAATTCGATAATACAAATAAATAGTAAATATGCAATAATGCATTGTTGTAGAACAAATTTGATTACCTCAAATGACACAAACTTCAATAAATATAGACACGTGCTGTCACAGACTTCAGCGACCAAAGAGAATGTAAATTCTCGGTACTAAAACTCTCGAAGAGAAACATTTTTTCCCGTTTTCGTAACATTCTTCATTCATACTCCGTATCTATTAATAGTAGCGTAATGTTATATAGCCTATAGCCTTCCTCGATAAATGGACCATCCAACAGAAAAAGAATCTTTCATATCGGTCCAGTAGTTTCTGAGATCCTAGCGTTCAAACAAACAAACAAACAAACAAACAAACTCTTCAGCTTTATAATATTAGTATAGAAGTATAGATAGGCATAGGTGTAAAATCAAATCCCACCAGCACTTCTGTATAATTTTCCAAGTGCAGATATATGAGTTTGCCATCACCACGGGCTTTAACGTTGAATGAAAAAAAAACATCGTGAAGAACCTCGCATGCTGGCCTCGTGGCCTAGTTGGTAGTAGCTCTGCCTACGAAGCCGAGGGTCGTGGGTTCGATTCCCACCCAGTGCAAATATTTGTGTAATGAATTCAAATGTTTGCACTGTGTCTGGATGTTTCTATGTATAATAAGTATGTATTTAAAACTATATAAGTATTATATCAGCTATCTGGCCGCCATCACACAAGCTTCGCTTAGTTTGGGGTCAGATGGTGTTGTGTGTGAATTGTCCACCAATTTTTTTTTTATTTATGCTTCAAGAAAAACATCTTTCGAGGAAATGTGTCATTCGCCAACCCGTAGGTACTTAGTAGATAGACCCACGTATTTGTTGGCTTGATTGATTTTCATTAATTTCCATTGATTTTCTCCTTTCGACATAATCCTTGAGTCCCAGAGCTGAAAACAACATAGTAGTTGTGCTTATACTCTATACATTGTCTAATTCTACTCTCAGAATATTTTACTAGACTCCGGGCCACCACTTATTTACAGTTAACGACTGGAACCACTTTCGTATTCTGTAGCGACAAAAACTCGTGCATAAAAGTAAGTACAGTCCGCGAGGTATAAGCTGAGCTTTGCATTAGTGTGAGTGATCACCAAAAGTACAGTCAGACAACAAAATAACTACACATCTTCTACACCAGACATTGCACCATAGTCACTTTCTTTATCACTCTCGTTATCATTTTCACTCTCGTCTGATGTGTCGTTTGTTTTAATAATGAATCTTTCCGTTATATTGTCAATAACGGCGTCGTATCCATGAAACTTTTTTTCTTCTTTTATTGCATGGTCACAAACATTTTTCCATTCCTGTACAGTGATACTTTCAATTTTTTCATTTGCTAACCTCATTATTGTATCCATATTCATTGACACGTTTTTTTTCGCGACGTATCCTTTTATCATTGCCCATATATTTTCAATCGGATTGAAATCTGGGTGATAGGGTGGTAGACGAAGGACGCTGTGACCATGTTCTCTTAATAAGGTGTCAATTTTATATTCAATAAATCGTTGTTTATTATGCAGTATCAATTGATAAAGTTGTGGTTTAAGCATGGATATTGAGTGATCGATATTGCGTAACTTGAGCCAGTCAATCATATCTTGTTTGCGACTATTTGAGTTGGGAGCGGGATTTTTTAACGAATTGTGGTAAGATGCGTTGTCAACTACAATAACGCTATTGGGCTTCAAATTGGGAATTAATTGCGTTTGTAACCATTTTGTATAGTTTTCTGTATTCATATTGTTATGATAATCACCACTTTTTTGATTAGCTTTAAACATCAGCAGCGCATTTGGTATGAAACCGTCCTCGCCGCCGGCATGAACGATTATCAATCGATTTCCTTTAGAAATAGGTTTCTTCAAACCAGAAGTGCTGCCATCTGAATATGATTTTGATGAAGTGTGAGTGGTGTCAATATATGTTTCATCGGTATAAACGATAGGCCTGCCCTGAATATGGTATTCGGAAATTTTAAGTAAATAAGTTATACGTAGGTGACGGATCTCATGCTTTTCCATTAAAATTTTTCTGTTATTCTCTGTCCTTGACCATTTGAATCCTAAAAGAGATACTTCTTTTCGCAATGACCATATTGATCCTGGATAGTTAATGTCAGCCTTTAATTTTTCATGAATTCTTTTCATTGTTGGCACCTCTTTGTCAGTAATGTGAAAATTATGAATTGTTCTACGGATTACTGCTTTATCAAAATCATCAATGATTATTATATTTTTCCTGCATCTGGTCTTTTTCGGAGATTTGAATTTGGTTCCATCTTTCAAAACACGTTTACCTTCCAATAAGACTCTTTTAACAGTTGACAGTGGAATTCCTGTCGATGTCAATACCAATTGGGCTGATGTAGTCACACTTGACATGTCTTTATCGTTCATGTCTTTAAAATAGCTATTTAAATTACACAAAATTTCTTTTACTTGGCTATTTAATGGTTTCCGTATTTTGCGCTTATTTGTGTTGGCATCCATTTTACTAACACTTATATCAAACAAAAACAAAATAATATTAAACACGTCACGCTGCAGTCTGTACAAGAGGTGAAGTGCGTGTACGTGAATGTACACTCACACAAATGCAAAGCTCAGCTTATACCTCGCGGACTGTACCTATCTATCAGTGTAAAGCAGTTCGACAGTTTCGCCATAGCACTTCTACGGCGCCGTCTGTCTGAAACCAAAATAATATTGTAATAATATTGTTTCATAAACGTAGTACCCAGAGTCCTCTGGGTACTACGTTTATGAAACAATATCATTAAAATAATAACATCCATGCGTTAAATGCAACACTTGGGAACGTGACCCATCGTTAGAGTTTCCTTTGTGCTATCACGGTGACCGCACTCGGCAAAGGAACTGGCCAGTAACATCGAGACCGCAGGGAAACCGCGAGGAAGTGGCGGGAAAACAAAACGTGTTACTTTAGGCGAGTGATTTGTAAATCGAAGCTATAGAACCACACAAGCGTAAATGAGTTTCTCTAAATGTGACGTCACTATTATTTATTTTTCATGAAATTATGTATCTATTATAATATATATTTTGGTTTCAGGGACGATAAATCGATCTAGCTAGGTTTTATTTTTTAAATACATCATTTATTGCGCGTTTTTAGACAATTATTGTATGCGAAGGTAAATTTTGCCGCGTGGCGCGACATCGACAGTATAATAGATCAGTCGGGAAGTCACAAATTAGTAGATCCGGGTTCGAATCCAGACCGCTTCTCTTTTTCTTTTCAAGTTTTCTTTTTTAGTGAAAACTTCTTTTAGCGCGCCTAGACAGATTTTTCGTGGGCTATGAAATGAATTCTACCGTCACGCTCGGATATGACAAGAAATCTTCGGGTAAACTCGGGACCATGGCCACGCCTTTCGGTTTTACCCGCGTAGTTTCCGTAGTGGTTTTATTTAATGTTGTACACTACTGCTTCAGACTTCCATATGCAATTTTAAAGACATAGAGAGAAAATAAATAATTAATGACGTTATTTTTAAATGTATTTACTAATGGAATTGTTTCTATGTTAAACGTGACTACAGCCATGGCGTCATCCCAGATAACATGAAACATGGCGATGATTGATGACTTTATTTACGAGTAATAGTAATTTCATGATGTCAACTAAAGCCTCAGTTGATATTGGTATTTTGCATCACGTTTTTGAATACTGCGCCTATTACGTAAATTCAATTACAGTAAATTAAGTCGCCAATGACACCATGGCTGTAGTCACGTACGACATACAAACAATTCCATTAGTAAATACATTAAAAATAACGTCATTAATTATTTATTTTCTCCGAGAAACAAAATCCGACTACAATTTAAAATTAAACTAAGGCATTCGACTAAATTTCATAAGAAGCTATTACTACGTCACGGACTACGTCGTCAATGTAAGCAAATTTTGGTTTTTGAAGTGAAAACTTCTTTAGACGCGCCTAGACAGATTTTTCGTGGGCTGTAAATTGAATTCATTCGTCACGCTCGGGTATGATAAGAAAGCTTCGAGTAAACTCGGGACCATGGCTATTGGCCATCTAGAAATATGTCAGCCAATGGGAAATGCTGAAAGGGCGTAGACAGGCCATCATGGCATGGCCATCTAGAAACGCATCAGCCTATGGGAAATGCTGACGCATTTCTAGATGGCCATGCCAAGATGGCGAGGCCACGCCCTCCGGTTACACTCGTGTAGTTTCCAAGGTAAGCTATCAAATTCTGAGTTTTAAGTTTTCACTTCTATCGGCAGTTCCTATGACTGCCATTTTTTTTGTTAATATTTCAAAAACCGCCTTACCGATTACTATAAAATTTATATGGGATCACTGCTGAAGTATTTTCTACCGTACGAAAAATCATCAACTCTCTCGCTGATGCCAACCCGTTTATTTTCCGATAGTTTGAATGTGGTTGGAACGGAGTGTTTAAGTGGTTTTGTGAGACATATTGCTACAGGACCTCCACCATCCAAATATGAATAGTAATGATTTTGTCTGACTTCTTGTCAGATAAAAAAAAATTAAAAAGTATTCATAATTGTTTTAATTTTATTAATTATGACATGACATGAGAACAATTATTATTGGCATAATTTGTAGTTCAGTTTTGTTATTTTAAAAATGATAATGATTAATTTATTGTTGTGTTTAGAGGTATTGTGATAATTTTGTTTGTGTGCTTAAATTTATGACCTATTAATTTTAAAAGCTTGAATTTTGACTTTGTATTAGTGTAATTTATTGCTTTGTAAGCCGTAATAATATGTAAATAAATAAATAAAATCAAAATCAAATTCGATTTTAGCGTAGTTATCGCGTAATACTTACATACAAACAAAAAAGTGGCCAAGTGCGTGTTGGACTCGCCCATGAAGGGTTCCGTTGCAGCAAGTAACATAATATACATAGTAGGTACGCATACTTCTTGTAGTTCGTTGTAACTTTGATCGAAGTTTTAATAATAGTGTATTTATGACGTACTAAAAAAAAACTACTCAGCAGATCGAGTTCAAACCAATTTTCGTTGGTAGTTTGCATGGTAATGTACATCATATATTTTTTTTAGTTTTTTCATTCTCTTACTTTAGAAGTTAGAGGGGGGGTCACATTTTACCACTTTGGAAGTGTCTCTCGCGCAAATTATTCAGTGTAGATAAAAACTATATTAGAAACCTCAACATCATTTTTGAAAACCTATCGATATACACCCCACACGTGTAGGTTTGATGAAAAAAAAAATTTGGGTTTCAGTTCTCAGTATGGAGGGCAACCCTAATTTTTCTTTTTGAAGTGAAAACTTCTTTAGGCGCGCTATGGACAGAATTTTCGTGGGCTGTGAAATGGATTCATGATCACGTGATCATCACGCTCGGATATGATAAGAAATTTCGGGTAAACTCGGGATGCTAGAGCGAGAAAGATAATGTGGTCAACTAACGTGCCAGACCGAGAAAGATAATTGTTAGAGGAGGACATGGGACAATAGATACTCTCTCTCTCTCTCGCTGCTCGCTACCGGCAACCAGTGTTGACACCTTAGCGACTTTGTCGCTGAAACTGGCGAATTTTTAAAACCTTTTAGCGGATTTAGACGACGTGTTACCGACAAAGGGGAATATACTAGTGTGGTGTAGAAGGTTGGAGAAGGAAAAACACAAGGTCATTGTGTCAGATCATATTTATAAGGAAATTAACTCATTCTCTCAAACATAAACAACATGGAAGTCAATCATAAACTCTACTTTCAATTTCTATACATACAAATAAATATACGCACATTATAGCAGGAACTTTCCCAATTATATCATTAACATTTTATTCAATCATTTGTATTTTCGTTTGAATCTTACATGATAATAATGTTAATTATTGCCTTAAGTTATTCCTTTTCCCTTTTTTCCTTTTAATTTAAATTGCTTAACATTGTAGGTACTTAGACCAGTGCCATGTTATATTCTTACTAGCAGCTATATTTCCGGGATAAAAATAGCTTATGTATTCTTCCAGACTGTTATTCCCTTAATAATTCAATCAAAACCGGCGACTTTGTTTCATAAATATTTGGTGACAAGCTCAAAATCATAGTGGCAACACTGACGGCTACCAACTCCAAAAGACTTTTCTTTGGGCGGGAAAACACGACGGGCGTAGTGATTACTTAGTCTGTGACGACGGGTGCTTTAAAATTTTCACAATCAAAATTAATTAGTTTTGCTGTGTAAATATTTCGTTTCTTTCGTGTAAATATTTAGTTTTGTATATAGTCAATAGTATAAATAAATATGAGCGTCGCTAGCGACGGGGGTGACCCCGTCGAACAGACCAGAAAAAGAAAACTATTGAAGCCAAATCCAAGTGAAAATGTTTCTTACAAACTATTTAGAAAACCCCTTTATAAGAGAAAGAGACTATTCCCAGAAAATCGTAGTGGAGACTGTGTAGTGTATGTGGAATCGACGGAACAGGAGAAAGTCGGTAACAAAAATCCTATTACACTCACCAACCTTTTTGCGGACAATGTTAGGGGCATCATAGGGGTGCACCGTGTGAATGCATACAAAGTTGGAGTAACTTTTAAAAAGCCGGCTCCGGCCAACAACTTTTTGAACATGGACACTTTTTTTACTAACCATAAATGTGTATACAATCTGGGTATACAAATAAGTACTGCCTGAGTAACCATAGTATTTATTTCGCGCGGACTAAGTCGCGGGTAACAGCTACTTTGTATATAAATAAAATTTCAATAAATATTTACTTTAATTTCTGGCTTGTTTTACTCGTTTATTCAACTAATACGATTCATAATATTTTATTATAATACGACATACCTATCTAATACAAAAATCAGCTAATGAAGTTTTCACTTCTGCCGTGTGGTCTTAAGCACACACCTTTATTTTTTTTGTACAAATCTTAATGCGGTTCACAGAATACATCGACTTACCAAGTTTCAACAGCGTAGTTCTCATAGTTTCGGCAAAAAGTGGCTGTGACATACGGACGGACAGACAGACAGACAGACATGACGAATCTATAAGGGTTCCGTTTTTACGTTTTACGAAACCCTAAACAACATACTACTAGATTGAAAATCTCCTCCTTTTTTGAAGTCGGTTCATAATATGAGACGTTTTAAATAACAATCAGATGGGTAAAACAATAATATGTATGTCAAATTATTAACAGTGACGTATGTTTTAATATTTAAGTTTTCTGACAAAATAAAACATTGAAGCAAGTTTTCGTGTAATTGACAGCTATTTAGACAGTTTTATTTGCAGATTTTAAATCACGTTTTCAAGATTTCTTAGTGAGAAATTAAATCCAAACATCCATACATTGACATTTATAATATTATAGTAGGATAGGATAGGATTAATCGAATTAAGTTAAAAATTATCTACCTATACTCGTACATTCTTGTCACAAAAATAGATTCAAACACATTGTCTTTTGAACATCAACCACGAAACGATGTCGCTTTGAGCTACGGAAAGTACGATAGAAACAAGAACAAAATTAAAAAAAAAATATTGACCCCCGACTACCTCGGATTTGCAATTTGTACGACATTCTACTTGTCAAGTACTCCTTAGTACTCCAAGTTAGTATCCTCCTAGTACAAGGTAGTACTCCTTTGATTTGATATCTATCTATAATACAAATAAATAAAAATAAATATTGGTGGACAATTCACACACAACACCATCTGACCCCAAACTAACCAAAGCTTGTGTGATGGCGGCCAAATAGCTGATATAATACTTATATAGTTTTAAATAGATACTTATTATACATAGAAACACCCTGACACAGTGCAAACATTTGAATTCATCACACAAATATTTGCAATGGGTGGGAATCGAACCCACGACCCTCGGCTTTGCAGGCGGAGCTACTATCAACTAAGCCACGAGGCCAGTCAAATATAGAGGCTATATTGAGGGAGTTGCGAAAAAAGAAATGTATTTCGCCATTTTGTGGTAGCACGCATCTAGGATTTGAAATTTGTTGTAAAGTATATAGTACTAGCTGTGACCCGCGGTTTCACC
Organism: Ectropis crepuscularia; assembly: GCA_963693475.1. Classification (NCBI taxonomy): domain Eukaryota; kingdom Metazoa; phylum Arthropoda; class Insecta; order Lepidoptera; family Geometridae; genus Ectropis; species Ectropis crepuscularia. Next base: position 12,949,983 of record OY856359.1, read on the forward strand.
CGGCGGCTATTTGAGGAAAATCTCTACTAAAATATCCATTGCTATAAAAAGCTATGATCAGTAAGAGAACTATAACAAAATAATAAAGAAACGCAAGGTAAAAGTACTGGGATCTAGTAAAATGTGTTTTATAGTACAGGTATTTTAAAGTAATTACTTCTGTATATATTTACGATATTTTTAGTTTTTTTTTCTTGGGGTACATAAGAACAAATTGGTTACCTTAACGCTTCAGATACCTAAGAAGTTGTCCGTATGAAAAACAGTCTTCGCGCGAAGAATCGATTTCTAGGTGCTTAAATGTTTGCCCCTGTGCTTTAATAATAGTTTCAGCATACGACTACTTAACGGGAAACTGTATTATTTTAAAATTAAAAGGCAAATGGTACCATTTTATGTGGAGGTAATGCATTAACATACCATTCCGCTTGAAGGGAATAGTCGATTTGTGTCGGATTCGATACTATGAGTGGTGCCCCTACCGGCTAAAACGTCCGCAGTATTTCATGTTTGCCAGAAACCGCGCAAACACCGGGATGCTCTCACGCTCTTCTGCAAACCCGCCGCGGCACAATGCACACCGTGGTCACCTCGGCGACCAACAATGGGTACCAGACATCTTTACGTATAGTCACCCTTTGTCTCCCACGGCGAGCCCAATAGTCGGCCTCATCACCTACCACCATCTGACTGAAGAGGACCGAGGACAGCAGCTTATATCGGACCGGTATATCGGCACTCTTCTTCCTCTACACTCCCATCGCGTCCGCCATCATACGTTGTCGACCACGCAAGGCCATAGTGGGCAGGGAGAGTGGCGTAGGTACTGTACCCGCTGTCTTCTTTCTATTTGCCGCGATCGTTTAATAGTTGAAAATTATGTGCCTTTTTTTACGTGGTAGAATACATTTACACATGATCACGCATTGGCATAGTGATGGCCGCGGTTCCGCCTCTGTTGCTACATCGCCTCGAGGACCCTTATCCGGAAGACAACGCTAAGAAACATCACTGTACCACGTGCTAACAATAAAGTGGTCTATTATTTTGTTGCAGAGTTATTTTAAAACTAAGATATTTCCTAAAATATTCATTAAAATCAAATGATACCAAGGGCAATTTTGTTCAAAATTATATATTTGTGATAAATAATGTACTCGTTCGGATAAATGTTTATCCGAACATCGTGTTTATAAAAATACCTCCGCAAACAATGCATTTTTCTTCTTTTTTTTTTGGCTTCCATTCGGTAATGGGTACCACCGCAATTTCGCCAACGTCCAGCGTTTGAACATTGAAAGCGTCGTTAATCCATGTTCTATATGTTCTTCATTGGAGTATGATTCTTCATTCAGGTGATCAGTCTTCTTCAGATAATCTTGAGCTTGATTGTCAAAACCCCCTTTAGTGTGAAATCGAGGCAGCAGGGTTCTTCCTTCAAGTACTTCCAATATACGATTGTATGTGAATAGTATGTAGTAAGTATAGTAATATTTAGTGTAGAGGTATAAAAACCAACGGACAAATTTTATATAAACAACATTACACCATATAAGATTAGAGAGATTTTTAATTTGATGTAAACTTTGACGTAAACAATGCATTATTTGATTACCCTCACGCAAACGCTTCATGACGCCTAAATAATATTATTTATTCACTGTTTCTCCCTCTGGAAGGAATTCGGAGTGAACCACACCACGGTAGTCAAAAAAAACTGTCAGCCTCACCTTGATTTTGGAGCGACTTTGCCGCGGTTTTTTGGGTTTCGGCTCGTGTTCGAGACGCCATTCTGAAGACTGTTGGCTTGTTTGCATGTCGTACTCATAAACCCATGTCTCGTCGCCAGTTATTATACGTTTCATAAAGGTCGGATCCGTAGAAGCTCGGGAAACCATGTCTTCAGCGACATGCTTTCGCTGCGCTTTTTGAACAAAATTGAGCTCTTTTGGAACAAGTCGAGCGGCGACGCGTTTCATGCCTAAAATGTCAATGAGAATGTTGTGGACGGACTTAAAAGATATGTTCACCTCACTAGCCAACTCTCTCAGACTCATACGTCGATTTTCGAGCACTAGCTTCTTGATTCTGTCGATGTTTCCTTTGGTCCTAGCGGTTGAAGGTCTACCAGAACGAGGCAAGTCTACTACTACTTCTCGGCCTTCTTTAAAAGCCTTATACCATTCATAAGCCCTTGTTTTCGATATACACGATTCGCCGTAGGTATTTCGCAACATTTTTAGTAATTCACCAGTAAAAAAATTAGAACGACCTCTTTTACACGGGTCTTTTTATTGACATATTCCCGATACTTTTTACACAGAGTAGTATACCAGACTATTATCCATCTATGTACCACATTTCATTCAAATCCTTTTAGTAGTTTTTACGTGAAAGAGTAACAAACATCCATCTATCCTTCTATCCAAACTTACAAACTTTCGTGCTTATAATATAAGTAGGGTACTAGCTTTACCTGTACCCTATGCCCGTTGCTGCGTTACCTTTCGAAACTTGGTCGCACCAACTCAAAAACCTTTAGCGCATGCACAACAACTTTTCTAAAGATAAATAATCACATGATCAAATGCATAGTTTACATGGATAGAAACTCTTTATTGTCAACAATATAAAACTTAAAAAACAAAGATACTTAAAACCATACCAAGAATCAAGAACTAGTGAATCAAGTGGCAACCTTATCGCTAGAAGCGATCTCTTCCAGGCAACTGAAGGTTTACGATTCTATAAAGGACATACGGACCAACATTCATTCATTTATCAAAACATATTATTAAAAGAAAATCGTAAAAGCCATATTGACTCAGAATCAGAGTTCACAAACTTGAGATAATAGTTTTTGAACCCCGTCTACAGGTCTACACCTCCGAGTATTTTTAAAATAATATATTTGCTTATTTATCATGACCACGAGCTGTAACGGTGAAGGAAAACATTATGAAGAAAATTACATAATCTAAGAAAGACCCCAACCTTTGATTCCTGTTTTGTCATTATATATTTACACACTTTTATCAACTTATTTATCGGATGGGTTGACTCTGGTGCCCTGGAAGAACGGGAAGTGCTTAACTTGGGACGCCACTTGCGTAAGCACTGTCGCCGCCAGCCACCTAGGTCGCACTATCCATTCACCATCGGCCGCGGCAGAGGATGCCGCTGATAAGAAGAAGCGAAAGTATGGTATGTTGGTGTCGCAGTACGAATTTGTACCTGTTGCCGTGGAGACCTTGGGTTGTTGGGGCGCAGAGGCTAAAGGGTTCCTCTCAGAATTGGGGCGCAGGCTCAGGGAGAATACGGGTGACTCCCACTCTGGTGCGTACCTGGAGCAAAGGTTGGCCATTGCCATTCAGCGTGGGAACGCGGCGAGCATCATGGGCACTTTTGCGCCGGGAGCAGTTAGAAGTGGGTTATCCGGAGATTAGTTTTTTAATTATTATTTTAGTTAATATGTAATTTAAGATCTATGCAGTATATGAAACTTTAGTATTTAGTTTAAAATATTAATCGTACATAATTTATTTTCATTCAATTTATACACTATATTTTGATCGGGAACCAACAAAGTAATTGATATAGATTTATCCAGTAACGAATGACATGGCATGGTAATACACAAGTGACTTACGAACGCATAACTACTAGGTTCTTCCAGTATTGCTTGTATAGCATGGACTAGAAGTTATTTTAACATTGCGGTTAGGTTTCAAACTTGGAGAAACAGCGTTCTACTGCCGATGCTTTGTACATAATTTTAGTTAAAACAAAGTAAATGTTATTGTATTGCGTTTATGATTGACAAACGTTTGTAGGGCTAAGGCGAGCTTTGACAGTCATTATACACAATTATTACTCACTAGCGACTGGCCCCGGCTTCGCACGGGTCCAATGCTGATACAATAGGTAATCATCATCATCATCATCTGCAGCCTGCAGACGTCCACTGCTGGACATAGGCCTCCCCCAATGATTTCCAAAATGACCGGTCTTGTGCCGCCTCCATCCACCGACTTCCCGCGACCGAGACAATATCATCGGTCCATCGTGTGGGGGGCCGTCCTACCCCCAATAATAAGTAATAAGTAATATAATAATAATAAGTATATGTATAAGTAGTATAAGTAGTAAGTATAAGTAGTAAGTATAAGTAGTATAATAGTAATAAGTATATGTATTACGTAATAGGTAATACATATACTTATTAATAAAAATGGTTATTGTGGGTTATCCCTTAAATATAGACATATATTATAGCAGACTTTTTTGTAAACCTTTTTAATATGTACAATACCGAAGTACAATTCGTAGTAAATTTAGTAGGTACCTACTTCATTTTGATCTAGCTCGCAGGGTTCCTTCCTACTTCATTTTGTGCACGTATTATACATATATGTAAACCTTCTCCTTGAATCAATATTTCCATTTTAAAAAAACACATAAAATTGCGTTAGGTAGTTTTAAAGATCGAAGCATACATAGGGATAGAGATAGACAGACATCGAAAAAGCGTCTTTGTTTTATACTATGTAAGCACACAGACAGACACAGAAGTGTAACACCTAGGTAGTGAAATACCTACACAGAGAAAAATGAATTAATCATTCATTATATTTAGTTGAATCCAAAGGGTCCGTTTTGACTCACAAAAGGGATAACCACAATATTCACATACACCATTACGTTGATGTGGAATATTTTACAATTTTGTTACCTATTGTATCGATTTCCTTATTAGCGGGCCATAAGCCGAGGTGTTCAGCGTCAAAAATGTCTGAACATTTTATTTAGGTTTGAATTTCGTCTGCACCTGAGTATTTTTCCAAGTGAAAATATATAAGTTATAATCATCAGCACTGGCTTTAACAGTGAAGTAGTGGTAGGACTTTTGGCAGAGTCCACCTGGGGAAGTACCACACCTTTGCCAGTTATTCTGCCGCCAAGCAGTTATGTCAAAATATTACTGTGTTCCGGTTTGAAGGGCAATGTTCCCAAAGAAATTACAGGGCTTAGAGACATTCAATTTTTTATTCGAACCATAAATTCATAAGAACACTTGGTAACGTCATTAATAATAAAGTGGCCAAGTGCGAGTTGGACTCGCCCATGAAGGGTTCCGTTGCAGCAAGTAACATAATATACATAGTACACATAGTTCTTGTAGTTCGTTGTAACTTTGATCGAAGTTTCAATTATAGTGTAAATACACTAGTAGTACGTCATAAATATGACGTAAGTACTAAAAAAAAACTACTCATCAGATCGAGTTCAAACCAATTTTCGTTGGTAGTTTACATGGTAGTGTACATCATATATTTTTTTTAGATTTTTCATTCTCTTACTTTAGAAGTTAGAGGGGGGGGGGACACACATTTTACCACTTTGGAAGTGTCTCTCGCGCAAATTATTCAGTGTAGACGAAAATGATTTTAAAAACCACAACATCATTTTTGAAGACCTATCGATAGACATCCCACACGTGTAGGATTGATGAAAAAAAAAATTTTGAGTTTCAGTTCTCAGTATGGGGGCAACCCTAATTTTTCTTTTTTTTAATTTTTTTTTTAAATCTTAATGCGGTTCACAGAATACATCTACTTGCCAAGTTTCAACAGTGTAGTGCTCATGGTTTCGGCAAAAAGTGGCTGTGACATACGGACGGACAGACAGACAGACAGACAGACAGACATGACGAATCTATAAGGGTTCCGTTTTTACGTTTTACGGAACCCTAGAAAGTCAAAGACATATAATTTGATTGGCCTCGTGGATTAGTGGATAGTAGCTTTGCCTGCGAAGCTGGGGGTCGTGGGTTCGATTCCCACCCCGTGCAAATATTTGTGTGATGAATTCAAATGTTTGCACTGTGTCTGGGTGTTTCTATGTATAATAAGTATGTATTTAAAACTATATAAGTATTATATCAGCTATCTGGCCGCCATCATACAAGCTTTGCATAGTTTGGGGTCAGATGGTGTTGTGTGTGAATTGCCCACCAATATTGTTTACCAATATTTATAATATCTTAGATCTCTGGGTGACGAGCGCAGTGAAGCGCTAAGCTATGATTTGGACTCTTTGTGTTCAAATAGCTGAGTGTCACTGTGCTGTTATGTGGCAGGCATGTTGCTTATCATCAGGGACATGTCCTGCTCGTCTCGTCACTCTACACTATAAAAAAAAAGTAAAACATCGCGAGGATACCTGTCTGTTCCCAGTCATCTTTTGAAGATATGTTTGTTCAGAAAATATTTGGTCAGCGTGGTGAATTATGATGGCCTTGAAGTAGGGAGTGAGTGAGAGTAGTAGATGGTTTAGGGCAGTGCAGTGATATTATTACGTTCAAAGAATTGTAAACAGTACGTATGTTTTGATTACAATAGATACTTAACTAAACTAACTGCGTACACCATGATTTTGAACATCTTAATTTCCCATAGAGCGGTGATGGTCGAAAGATAACACAAATGCTCAAGCGATTGCGCTCCACGCGCCATGCGTCGAAGCGTACCCAGAATTACTAAAAAATGTCAGTCATGGCGACTGCTGGTAGAAGTGAAAACTTGTAACTTAGAATTTTAGTTTTGAGCACTAATGACGCACAATACGTATTTGTAAAGTTTAAAGTAAACTAAAAATACTGAAGAAATGTTCACTACAAAAATTCCTTGACTTTTAATCATATACGTTTTTTAACCTTGTTCATGAAGTTTAATCCTATATTCCATTTACTTGTATAATAAATAATAAATCGTTCTACGGAGCGAGCAATTTGCCGAGGTAATGGAAAAATTCCATGGAAATCGGTGGGTCCCAGCCGCGCCGTGTCTGAGGAGGCCGCCTCTATCTGGGAAACTGATGGTGGTACGTAACATACTCGTATTATACGTATTATGTTTGTTACCTACAGTACCTGTATACCTAGTACCTACTTAGGTCACACGGAACTGAAATACTACATTGAAAATAGCGTGTTATTTTTAACCGAGTTCGAACAGGATGAGGTTATCAATTCTTTTTTTTATAGTATAGAGTGACGAGACGAGCAGAACATTTGCCTGGTGGTAAGCAACATGCCTGCCTATAACAGCACAGTGACACGCAGCTATTGGATCATAAGGAGTCCAAGTCATTACCTAGCACTGTACTGCGCTCGTCACCCAGATATCTAAGATATTATATCTCTAAGCCCTGTACTTTCACTGGAATCATTGCCCTTCAAACCGGAACATAGTAATGTTTGCGTTGCTGCTTGGCGTTGCTGCTTGGCTGCTTCTCTCTATACTATAACAAAACATCTAGATTATACCTGTGCTTCAAAATTCAACCTGATCCGTTCAGACATTCCGACATGATTGAGCAACAAACATTCAAACTTTCACATTTATAATATTAGGTAGTGGGATAGTAACTCTAAGATTAGTAGGATAAGTGTGGCTTATTTCCGAATGTCATACTCACCCGTACAAATTTTTGCTTCATGTAGGTATTAGTATACAAATAGATTACCCTATATTGTTGTTGGTAATAGGCATGATGACTAAAAACGAATGAGTCCGTTAGTTAGATTATTAAACGTATTTGTTTTTTTGTAGTGGTAGGACTCTTGGCAGAGTCCCCCTGGGGAAGGACCACACCTTTGTCAGTTATTCTACCGCTAAGCAGTAATGCGCAAACATTACTGTGTTCGAGTTTGAAGGGCAATATTTCCAGAGAAATTACAGGGCTTAGAGGTATAACAACGTAGATCTCTGGGTGACGAGCCCAGTGCAGTGCTAGGTAATCATTTGGACTTTCATGTTCCAATACCTGCTTGTCACTGTGCTGTTATGTGGCAGGCATGTTGGTTACCATCAGGCACATGTCCTGCTCGTCTCGTCACTTTTTATTAAAAAAAATTAATAATAAAGATTCAGTTCTTAGAAGTTTCGAGTGGCGATACGTCATTATACGAGTTTTATGTAGACTTAACGTCACGAGTTTTAATAATTCGATAAAACAAAAAATACATTACCCATATTTTCCCATAACCCGATAGATTAATAAGAAACTTTCGATATTACAGTACATACACACAGATCAGCAAATCTCTTTTGAAGTAGTCTATTTGTGTTCTTCGCAGATTACAGATCGCAGACTTTTAATACTGTTGTCGGTAAAGGACTATTCTAGAAAAGAATATTCTAGTATAAATGTGTGGAAACAAAATAGGATTTTTGTATACTTTACTTAGTAGGTATACCTTGCTTCAAAAAATAATTTTAAATATAAATATTTAATGACAGAACGAGCAATACATGCGCCTGAAGGTAAACAGCACGCTTGGCTATAGCAGTAAAGACGCATCTATTTGAATAAATATGAGCTGTCGAAATTACTTAAAATACACATAGAGACGAACTTCTTAGCATTCCATGGATTCACCGTGCGGGTGCCGGGTCCATCGTGTGGCAGAGAGAGAAATATCGAATAGACCCCAAGACTTGTGACTCGGGTAGTAGGTTTAAAAGGGGCCCCTTATATTGACGTAGGTCAACACTCACCTTCACTACTCGTATTTCTCTCCCTGCCCAGCCAAATTCGATATGACCCTACTAGTGCAGCTTTAGATACTCGTTCTAGTATAGAACTTACTGCACTTCTGGACAAGCCAAGGTCTTTCAGCAGGTTATAGAGAGATTTTGCTGGTATACCTCTCGCTCCTACTTCTACTGGGTATAAATTAACTACATAGCCATTTTTTGTTGAATTAACAAAAAATGGCTGTCTAGTTAATTTATACATATCTATAATCTGACGGTATTGACGAATTTACGGTGACATATTGGTACTATACTATCTATACACTCTACATCTATACACTTTTGATTGATGCATAGAATCTCCTTATTTACGGGTAAAACCACAGTTCACTGCTAGTGTTTCTATAAATAAAAGTTCCAATAATTAGTAACATTGATCATCAGCGGTTTTATTACCTTGGATATTAAATTGATTTTGATAAATTAATGTCAAAGTACCACCAAGTATAGTGAAATATTCAATCCTTAATTGCATCATTAGATCATTACGTAGCAGTAACGCAGCGGGTAGAAAAGATCTGATTTAGATTTATCTTTGTGTATCATACTGATAACTTGGAACACAACAAGCCACATTATAGCGTTGTAGTATAGCAGTCATGAAACGGAATGCATTATGACTCCGTCTATTACTAATCTTTTATTCTAGAAATCTTTCAGGTCTCAATTCATGAAACTCTTAGATTTAGAAAGAGTCACTCTGGTTATTGTGCTAAATCCTACTAATATTATAAATGTTTATGTTTGGATGTTTGTTGCTCAATCACGTCGTAACGTATGAACGGATTGGGCTGAAATTTGGAACACAGATAGATTATAGTTTCAAAGGACACATAGGCCACTTTTTATCCCGATAAAACAACGGGAACTACGCGGCTATAACCACGGTGCACTCCTAGTTCCTGATATATATTTTATGAAACGTCTTTTACAAGATTTTTAATCAAAAATAAACAATAACATTAGTTTTGAAATCAATTTATAATTAAATACATACCTTAGATAACGTATAAGTAATGTAAGTAACTCTTTGATACATACACTCTACAAAAATGTGTATTTCTCTTGTGAAAGCTACGTCACTACTACATCACCACAACTATGCGTCACACAGACGCATGTACAAGATGTGCAAATTTTAGTTTTATTGATATTTCGAAAACTACCACGCCGATTTCAATAAAGTTAAATGAGACCTACCATTATGATCTACCAAGCAAAAAAAAAACAACAAAATCGATTCATAAATAACGGAACTATCGCGGGCAGTCGGATCGCAGGAGACAGCCAGATAAACAAGATCCTAACACCACCACACACACATGGTAGAAATTCCGAAAATTAAAAAAAACGCTTTAAATTTACGTAAGTATATTTATCATTCGCACTGTGAAATTGTGAAACACTCTGTAAAAGTCTGTTTTTCCGACTTGTACAATATGGGTGTTTTTAAATCTAAGTACAGTAAATTTGCACTTTGTGCTGTATCCTAGGCCGCGTCATATTTGACATCAGGCAATTCGTGGTCAAAAGCTAGCCCATATATACCTATTGTTTAACACAATAGGTCATGTATATACTAACACGTAAATATTGCAATATAACATTCAGTCCAAACAAGCCGCAACCAATATCACCAATATTCTTGTCAATCACAATTTTTCTCCGTCACGAAATTAGCTCCGTTCCTTTTAAAAGACACAATGAAAGCATTAGGGATGCCCTTAGAAAGCCGTCTCTCGAATCCGGCCGCCGACAGCGTAAGCCTTAGATTACTGCACAAAGGCGGGCTTTGCTGGACACCGCGTATTTAGGGCTTAACTTTTATTGTCAGTGTGTTAGATTGTCGCTGCGAGGAATTTCCCCATTTTCTATTGTAAGTGATAAAATACTCCTGAGTAATAATAACATCTATTTTTCATTTCATACAAATACAATAGTTATTTGTTGTACAAGAGTGCAAAGTGGCTTTTTAACCGCGTGCTCAATTTTGATGACCGAGCAAGCGAAGGATTCTAAAGTTGAATCACGAGCGTAGCGAGGGATTCAAAAATTAGAATCCTGAGCGTAGCAAGGGAATCAAAAGGGCACAAGGTGAAAAATCTTTGCACTCGAGTGTAACACGTAATTTTTCATCCCCCCCTAGCGAGGAAATTACTAAACGCTTTGCGCATTTTCAGTCGATTCTGTTGGCGTTAAATAAACTTCTTGGTCGCTAGAATCACTTATAAAATAAATAAATAAATAAATAAAAAAACTTTATTTGAGCAAAAAACAATATGGCAAGTACAATAGTATTATTGTTTAAGGAACCCTGGATCTCACACTAGGTTAAGTCCTGTGTCGTGAGAATCCAGTGCTTTCCTTGATGGTGGTTTTGCACATGTTCACCGATAAACTTAATTAACAATTAAGATAAGGAAGAAAAAAAAGGGGAAAATGTAACTAAGTGAGAAAAAGAAATAATTATATATATCAGGTATAAAAATAAAATAAGATAGGACCTTAAAAGGAGAGAGCCTTTACCCACCAATAACAGGACCAGTGCATATAATATGAAGATGTGGGCGTGTGTATGTGCGTTGCGTGAGTGATCAGTGTATTGTTATGTAGCTGAGGGTATATATGTGAATGGAGCGACGGTGATGTGTTTTTAACAGTTTTGGGGTCTGATCCCACGTGATGGCGTCGGAACAGACCCCTCGGGGTCACATAGTGGTCAAGATGAGTGTTTCTGTCTGTGTGTAGTCGAGGGAGGCGAGCCAGCATGTGAGTTTTCGCTTACAAATGAACCTGGATGTGTTGAGCAGGCCAAGTGACTTATCCAGCTTCTGATACAGGAACGGTCCTTTAAACTGGTATGACCGTTGTGTGAATGCCTTGCGAGTGCGAGGAAGTTTCCAAACATTGCGCCTGTTATGCGGAATGAGAGTAAGCAGAGCTGTCTTATGGAATCGCAAGGTAACGGCTTTAATGTAAAGTTGCCTTACTGTAAGATGTTTTGTCTCATTGTATAATTCAATCGTTGGGTAGAGCATTGGTTTTTTGTGAGCAATTTTTAATAAAAATCGCTGAGCGCGCTCCTGTTTGAGAAACAGAGTCTTAGCAGCCGATCCCCAACATATTATGCAGTAGTTTAAAATTGATTGGCATATAGCTTGATACACCATATTAAGTATGTTTGGATCGGCCACTGAGCCGAGCTTTTTGAAAATATGTGTCATTTTTCTTACACGAGCGCATAGGCTATTGACTTGTGACTCCCATTTTAAATGTTGGTCTATAATTACACCGAGGTACCTGATGGTGGCTACGTGTTCAAGCTCGGGACATGAGCAGGATTGTCCAAGCGAAGCGTTACACGAGTGGAGCTTGAGTTTGACAGAGCTGGGTTGGGTACGGTTGGTGATTGAGAAGGCAATGTATTTTGATTTAGTTGCGTTTAGGGTCAGTAAGTTGTTTTGTAGCCAATGCGCTACCCGCGATAGTCCCTTCTGCGCTACATCAACAACCTCTGCCCAGCTTTTGCCTTGGAAGACAATGGCTGTGTCGTCAGCAAAAGTAAATATCTGTGCCTGATTGACCTTGAGCTGACAGAGGTCATTGATGTACACAAGAAAGAGGGTAGGTCCAAGGACGCTTCCTTGAGGAATTCCAAAGGAGACTGGAGCGTATTCACTAAACAAATTTGACACTCGAACTCTTTGCCTTCGCTCTGACAAATATGAGCGGAACCAATTTAAAGTTGTCCCGCGTATTCCGTGCAGCTCAAGTTTCCGTAGCATAATTGACCAGCTGACTGTGTCGAAAGCCTTGGCCATGTCTAAAAACACAGCAATACTCTTTCGGTTCTGATCTAGGGTCTCAGTCACACAGTCTACCAGATCTGCAACAGCGTCTTCAGTTGACTTCTTTGCTCGAAAGCCGAATTGATTACCAGAAAGTAAGTTTTTGCTTTCCAAGAAACCCAGTAATCTTTTGTTCACGACTTTTTCAAGAATCTTGGATAGCGATGGAAGAAGAGAAATAGGACGATAATTGGACACTGTGTACTTGTCACCAGATTTATAAATCGGGCAAATGTCTGCTGTCTTTAAACAGGTTGGAACAACTCCCTGGGACATACTCAAATTACATATATGGGCAATAGGATGAGCCAAAACATGGCTTGCACCTTTCAGTAATTCGTTATCAATCTGATCACTTCCTGGGGCAGACCCTGTTTTCAAACTAGATATTATCTTACTTATTTCAAGACCGTCTGTTGGTGTTAAAAACAGCGAATCAGAAGGCCTGTTTTCAATAGCAATGGAGTTTGTTAGCTGTGCTTCAGTCGTATTTAGAGAAAGTAAGGTTTTTTGGGCCAAGTCTTGCCCAATTGACGCGAAAAAATTATTCACAGAGTTGAGTGAGTCGGTAGGTACTTATTACTATGGTATTTCGGTTTTTCACTTGTATTCAATTTAAGCTTAAAAGTTTATTTAGCCATGGTTTTAACAATAACAACATGACGTGAAAATATGGAGAGTTGACCGATTGAGGTAAGGAGTTTCATGTGTACATGAAAAAGTGTCCGCCCAAATGCATTAAATTATAGTAGCGCTAAATTTGCATCAGGGTACATTTTAAAGGAAATTAATAAACGTACTATTCAGAATTCATGAAAGAAAAATATTGGCAGTCATAGGCACTGCCGATAGAAGTGGTAACTTATAACTCAGAATTTGATTTTTACTTTGGAAACTACGCGTGTGAAACCGGAGGGCGTGGCTATGAGCATGGCCATCTAGAAATGCTGACACATTTTTAAATGGCCAATGGGAAAGGCTGAGGCATTTCTAAATGGCCATTGGCTATGGTCCCGAATTTACCCGAAGATTTCTTATCATTCCCGAGCGTGACGATAGAATTAAATTGACAGCCCACGAAAAATCTGTCTTTGGCGCGCTAAAAGAAGTTTTGACTTCAAAATACTTCAAAATATATTGTACCTACATGTTTTCTCAAACTAGTAATTATTTATTTGATGTTATATTTACTAAATTATTTTGTACTGCACAAGTAGTTGAAATTATCTATTAGTTACTATTTTAGTAGTCAATAATATTTAATTATTTAACTCGGCAACTCGGCATACTTCAATTCGATTACAATTGATTCATTCATAGCATTTCAAAATGTTTTGCCATTTGAAATAACATTCTTTACCTCTATGCCTCTATCCTCCATAAGTGAAAATAAAATTGCGCGCAAAGCATTTAAAAAAAAGTACACCAAAGAGGTTCCGAGTATGAGTTTTTAACAAATTAAAAATAAATGTATGATGAATTCGGCACCAAGGAGGTAGAAATAAATAGGTTAAATTGTGTTTTGAATTTAAAACCTCAGTACACACGATGTTCTAAATTCAAATTTACTTTAACCTCTAGAGGGTAAAAACGACTTTTGCGCCCTGATATCGAGGAGCAAAAGTACACTTTCCGAGCTGGTGGGATGAAAAAATCTTTATTGCTGTTTGCAGGTAAGGTCAAGTTGACCCATACAAACTGTTTCTTTGAAAGCCATGCAATACCTATGTCTGGCAAAATAATTTGTATTGGTCTGAATTTATACAATGATAAAAATAATTAATAGTCAGCTGATGAAAGTAATTTTTAAAAACCTTTCTGAGTGAAGACTGGCGACCAAAATGCTGGGGTTTATTTTGCCTAACTTAACGTAAGCATTGCCATTCAGCGTGGTAATGCCGCTAGCAAGCTGGACACACTGGCATTCCGCGCATTCCGACCCGTAATGGGCTAGACCACCTTGGTTATCTCTAGACTTGTCTACGGATAATTCAGATGTGCTTTGTGTAAGTAGTTACTTGGGTATAAGTACATGTCCATGTTTGTATACCTACACAAACTTAATGTTCTCTAGATTGTTTATTGTCATTTAGGTTTGTTCATAAGATGTGTATAACAAGCGCGTTTGTATGCACCTACTTACTCTACCTACTGTTTTGTTTTAAAACATTTTCATGTGTAGGTATAAAATTTCGTTTGTGTTCGTATGTGGCTAATGAGTTCATAAATACCAAAATTTGCTTTTTTGTCGATCATTTCTATAGTTATCTACAGTTTTAAATGTTCTGTTTCGCTTTCATATTTGATAAAAGAAGTTCAAGATTGAAAAGTAGCTTTAAAGTAAACATTTTCTTTAAAACATCACGTTTATAATTTAACGCTACGTGCGACATTAAATTAAAAATTAAGTAAAAAACACTTTTAAAAACAAGCTTTTATTTAAATGCTCTAAAACGAAGAAAATAAATTTGGAATGCAATCAAACCCACCATTTTATTATATTATAAAATTTAAATTGAAAGAAATAAAAGCTTGTCGCGACAGTGCCTTTATTTCTATCACTATAAATTTTATGATTTAACAAAATGGTGGGTTTGATTGCTTTCAAAATTTATTTTCGTTTAAATAAAAGCTGAAAAGTTGAACATATTTTTTTGATTAATATTTTATCTCTTCTCCTAGACAGGTTGCAGACCAATGCTATCGACACCCATTTCACCGGTCTCTACAAAACTCCGTCACTCCAAGAGAGTTATTGAAAATTCATAATTAGATCCTGGATATCACGTAACACGAGAGTGCTTGTGAAGACTATTCGAACGAGTCCAAACTCGACGGTTTTATCTCGTTTAGTTTAGGAGTTCCTATGGCCACCTTAAGACACCATCTTGAGATCAGTTTCCTGGTACCATATTATTGCATTGTCACCGAAGTTACGTAAGCATACCAAATTTCAACCTAATCTAACGACAGGAAGTGGTTATAATTAAACTCGCAAGATTTGTCCAACACTAACATATTAACCGGGCAAGTAGAATAAAAGCTTATAAAAAATATCACAAATCCGGTTTTGACTACGAAGATGACGCTGACCTAAAAGATACTTAGAACTGAAACTCAAAAAATGTTTTTCATCAAACCCATACGTGTCTATTGGATAGAGCTTCAAAAATGATGTTAAGGTTTTTTAATATATTTTTTTTCCATACTGAGTAATTTGCGCGAAAGAAACTTCTAAAATAAGAGAATGATAAAAGTAAAAAATATATATATTTATGATGTACAATCACCATCCAAACTTCCACCGAAAATTGGTTTGAACTCGATTAAAACATAATTATTATACAGACAGACAGACAGACAGACAGACAGAAACTCTTTATTATGCACACTAGTAAATTACAAACACTTAAACAATAAAAACAATAACTTACTATCTAGTGCCATAAATGGCGGCTTTATCGCTAAAAGCGATCTCTTTCAAGCAACCATTAACAGCAGGGAAAACATGTCAATAAGAGTACAGTGAGGATAGAGTGCAAAAGTAAGAACATGAGAAAAATAGTAATAAAGTGACGTCACTTAATAACATATAACAAACTGATAGTTTAAATAATAATAATAGACTACTTAATAAAATTTTACACATACAATTTAGATATTAAAATAAAAATACATAATAATAAATAAATAAAATAAACATACATAAATATACATAGCCAATGATAGTGATAATTCAGGAACAATAAGAAGTAAGATAAGTCAAGCGATTAATTCAGAGAGATAGAGTGTTTCTTAATCTGAGCCTTGAAGGAGTCTAAGCTCTGCGCACGCCTAATACCCACCGGAAGTGCATTCCAGAGAGCAACCGCTCTCACGCAGAACGAAGACCCACAGAAGGAACTAGTGTGAGACGGAGTGGACAGAAGAAGATTATTAGATGACCTAAGATTACTAGAGTGAGTATCACAAAGAAATATGAAACGAGAACTAAGATAGGTGGGTGACATGGGATTAAATAGTGTATTATAGAAAAGAGAGAGTATATGTGTATCCCGGCGAAGCCTGATAGGAAGCCACTCGAGTTTTTTACGGAACTACGAAACATGGTCGTACTTTCGAAGGCCGAAAATAAACCTGATACAAAAATTCTGGAGACGCTCGAGTCTTTCAAATTGCTCCTGGGTCAAGTCGAGGTAACAGGGATGCCTGTTACCTCGACTTGACCCAGGTTTAGGCATATTTCAAAATAGGTAGTAAAAGAAAATGTGCTAACGCAACTTTAGTAGCCGTTGGTAAAAAGTTTCTTATTCTTCTCAATGACGCGGCAGAGGCAAACAACTTGCGTTTGACAGATTGCAATTGTGGGTCCCACGTCATTCAACTATCAAAAATAACCCCTAGGTTTTTAATTTGGGAACTATATGGTATAATAACACTGCCAAACATGAGTCGGGGCAGAACAGCCCAGTCTATCCGCGAGATCAGCTTTCTAATTCCAATAATAATGGCTTGAGTCTTCGAGGGATTGACTGCAAGTCCAAACGATCGACTCCAGGCCTCGATACGACGCAAGTCATCATTAATATACCCCACAGCTACACTCAGACGGTCTAATGATGCCTGCGAATAAATTTGAAAATCATCAGCATATAGGTGGTAGGAAGAAGTAACATGGGATGTAATCGAGTTAATAAAGATTGCGAAAAGAAGAGGAGAAAGAACGCCACCTTGGGGAACACCAGCACTCGTATCGCACCAAGTAGAGAAAGACTCGCCCAAGCGTACACGTTGCCGACGTCCAAGCAGATAACTGCGAAACCAGTCAATTGCCGTCGGAGATATGTTAATAGAGCGGAGTATAGCGAGTAGGACATCGAAATCGATCGTGTTAAATGCATTGCTGAAGTCAAGCAGAGTAAGGATTGTAAGCTTCCTATCGTCCATTCCCATCCTGATATCATCCGTGATTTTTACAAGAGCAGTTACGGTACTATGGCCAGAACGAAAGCCGGACTGTAAAGGACTAAGGAGATCATTACGATTAAGAAAGGAGTTGAGCTGGGAGTGAATGAGGCGTTCTAGAACTTTGGAAAGGAACGGGAGAATAGAGATAGGATGGTACTCGGAGAACGATTTAGGATTAGGTTTCTTTGGGATAGGAACAATGTTTCTTATTTATTAATTATAATTGATTTTGAATAATTATATTATTAAAACATCGTTCAAAGTTATGACGAACTACAAGAACTTATGTGTTAGGTATGTTACTTGCTGCTACTTCATAGGGGAGTCCGACTCGCACTTGGCCGCTTTGATTTATAATGTTTGAAAGATTTTTTTTTATAATTTACGGCTGGTCTAGTCGGGAGAACGGCGCCTGCCGATCCGGAGACCCCGGGTTCAAACTCCACGCGCACCACTGTCTTTTCGAAGTCATGTGCGTAATGCCGCTAACTTAAAACGGTGAAGGAAAACATCGTGAGGAAACCGACATGTACCTAGAATCATTCGAAGTCATGTGTCATCCACCAACAAGCACTGGGCCAGCGTGGTGGATTATGGGCTTGACTCTCTCCTTGCGAGAGAAGGCCCCGAGTCCCAGCAGTGGGAACATTTAGAGGGCTGCTTATGCTATGCTATATAATTATTGTTACTTAATATTAAACATTTTACTACAACACTTAAACATTTTAATGTTTACCTATTTCTTTCTTTAAACTTTATTTCTCCTGAAAACGGCTTTTTATGGCGGTAATATACCAACACTCCTACGTACATATTCACAAACTCTCCTTGCCACAACAAATACGGCCGAATCGAATGTATTGTTCGCCAGCTTACAACTAATCTCCTGTAATTCTTAATGGAATCATACAGGTGATCGAACAAACATCTTTTGATATTTTATTTGGTACACTAATCTTCAAACTTTTGTGAGAACTATAGAAATAAATAGATGAAGATGAATGTGGTTTGCACATTTTTATTTGATTTTACGGGTAGGTTACTGGTTTATTGGTATATACTATCGGTCCATAATTATAACACGTGAGTAATTCGTCAATTAATTAAAAATAACATAAAATATTATTGCAACTAAATAAGTACACGCCTGAAAGAAGACTGACATTTTCCACAATACAACTAGAGCATCAAGCAGGCACGAACAACATGGTATTTTATTTCCATCTTTTCTGTTTTATTCTCAACAACAGATCAAACAACACGATACGATTACAACTATCACGATAGTTTTGCATAAACCAGAGTTTATAAGCCTAGCGCAATCTGCGCTATCGCCAAGTGTAGGTGTGAAACGTTAAATACAGACACGAACTTGTCTTCTGTGTGTGTATTGATCGTTACATGTTCAAAAAGTTATCTGCATTGTTTTTAGATACCAAAATAATCAATCATTATAAAAAAAAATGTTTTAGCTAGGTAGGGGTATATTTCGACGAGTTATCTTGAGGGAAGAAATTCCTTTGCTTTGTAGTGGGACAGTAAAGTTTATGTGAGATAATGAAATATACCGACAAGCAATATCATAATTTCTTAATTTACAGACACAACTTTTATTGATAAAACTAAATTACAATGGAAACTACTCTATACTACATTCCTAACTAATTACTTATATTAAGCACATATGAATTATCTATATAACGATGACGGGCTAAAGATAATCAATAATTTGGTATTGGAAAATTACAAAGCTGATATCATTTTTATTTTGGGCATCTTCATCTTGAAAACCGTCGAGCTGAAAAGTATTATCGTTAGAAGTTTGAGCACCACATACCATAATCGGCTAATACGTCAGCCTATTATCATTGCGTACATTACTCTCTACGGCTGTAATGCGAGACATCGGGCCCTGGAGTTCGATCCCATTATTCACTAATACGTACTGATGCTCCCAAGTACCCTCCGAGGGCGAAAAAAGATGAATAGGGCTTATGGAATCTAATAAAGTGGAACATTCTTCGAAAATCGAGCGACGCTAATTCCGCATTTGATGGTGCGTTGAATTTTCTGCCTATTTTTACTCGTAAATGAATAAATATTGGTGGACGTTCCTCACACTACACTAACTAGTCCAAGACTAAGTTAAGGTTGTTACTATTTGAGCCAGATGATAAATATATATAGAAATGCATAATATAATGCCGATTGTAATCGTAAGCAAAGTTTTATGTTTGTCAAAGTGTTGAGAATATTTAGTTCATGAAACGCCTTAACTACTATTTAACTTACGAATGTTTTGGATTGGATGGATATTGCTCAATCACGTCGTACAAACTTAACGGATCAGGCTTTGGAATTCATGTTTTAGTTTCAAATAGGGCCTAAGGTGGTAAAATTATTCTCCCGAAAGAAAAATCACCTTTGAGAATATTTATTAGCTAAACTCTACGCGAAACTACGGGCGGATACTATTGAGCCCTGTTAACAGACATCTACTTAAGAAGCAACAAGTTACTTGTGAGTGTTTTAGATAAATATTTACTGTTAGATTTATGCTCTAGGTTTATTTGTAAGTATAGTTACTTTGTACTTAGAAAGTAGGTTACTTTTATTTTAGTTCAAAGTCCAGTAAGCACTAGAGGTCATCGAAGACATGCTGCTATCGGACCCTTATAAAAAGGAAATACTGTTTCCTATTCAAAATTAGTTCAGAGGTTATATTTTAGGCTTAGAAACAAGCTGACTTTTACCCTGAACATTGCTGTGGGGGATGGAGTTAAACAGAAAGGGGCAAAGAGTACTACAAAAACTCTATTTAATAGGTACTAACGGTGAAGATAAATATAATTACTCCTTTAACCCCTCATCAACTGCAAATGGCAATCACATTATTTCGTCCGTTGTAATTTCCGTCGTAGTTGTGTATTTTATTAATAATTTTACTGGTTTTAGTAACTATAATAATGGACATTATTCTGTACCTATGTATATTTTAATAAAAATATAATAATGGTGAATGTGCTGAAATAAATGATTGATTAATTAATAATTTAGAACTAGAACGATACTTGTTAGAGTTTAAGGTTTATAGTTACATTTGTACAAAATCAAAAATTAGATTTCAATTTACTATCAAAAAAATTGGCAGTCATAGGAACTGCCGATAGAACTGAAAACTTATAACTCAGAATTTTATAGCTTACCTTGGAAACTACACGGGTGTAACCGGAGGGCGTGGCCTCGCCATCATGGCATGGCCATCTAGAAATGCGGCAGCATTTCCCATTGGCTCACGCATTTCTAGATGGCCATGCCACGATGGCGAGGCCACGCCCTTCAGCATTTCCCATTGGCTTACGCATTTCTAGATGCCCAATCGCAAAGGTCCCGAGTTTACCCGAAGATTTCTTATCATACCCGAGCGTGACGGTAGAATTCAATTCACACGAAAAATTTGTCTAGGCGCGCCTAAAGAAGTTTTTACTTCAAAAATAAAATATGAACTAAAACATCGAGTTATTACGATGTACATTAGGTGCTTAATTGCCTCTCTCTATGAACCAGCATAGCTCCGTAGAGTACACGCATTAGAGCACAAGCAACAAAGGGAGTGGCGCCATTTAGCGGGCCGCAAGCCACAATCCGCTTACTGCGGCCCAACATTAAGCGCGCATGAAATATGCAAACCCACTCAGGACCGCACATACGGAGGACCGCCCGCTTCTACACTCACACCTCTGAAACATTACTGCTATGAATTTACGTTTGAACTTTGGTTATATGAAAGTTTGAAAAACTATCTTCTTCTAAAAACTTTCTAGCGAAAATATCTTTCGAAATATTATGTATTAAAAGAGTAGGTATGTGTACGTTAAAATAGGCCAATTACAATATGTATAAATCGATAGTTTATGCCTGTATCTGCATAGTCACTATGTTACTCCTTCATACTATAATGAATATCAAAGCTAATTAATTTAAAATGTTTTTCAATACATATGTGTGTCTGCGTCAATCAGATGGATTTTTGTGTGAATTGTACATGAATGTTTATGTATTATTATTATTTATCTTTACTTTTATAAATTGGTTTTTAAAGGATCTATGTTGCTAGCTACCACTAACCGACGTTTTGCTTACGTAACATGCGCTATTTCAAATGGTTGAATCATCATGGTTGAATACAAACCATTATTATTATAGTCAGTCATTTTAGTTAGTAAGGCCATGGGGCTTCTGCGCTATCCCTATAGACTTCGGTTGGCAGAAGAAGTCATCTGACACCAAAAATATCGTAGGTGCCTTTGAAAAAAAGCTGGATACACATAATAAGCATCTTTTTGTAAGCTATTATTCTACTTGCCCTGTTATTATGGGCCAAATCTTGCAAGTCAAATAATTAGAACCACTTGATTAGGTTGAAATTGAGTATACTTCCGTAGCTTCGGTGACAATGCAATGATTTGGTACTTTTCTTCGTTTTAGAACATTTAAATAAAAAGTTTTTTAAATATTTTTTATTTATGATATGGAGAAACGGGACGAGCAAACCATGCGCTGTAACATTACATATTGATTACAATTTGTAAATGTACATTTTACCTCTATTTTCATCTCAAAACTAACATTTATTAATAGAATTCTTAGATATTTACATACCAAAATTTTCATATCATTAATTTCCTTTTAATTGTGTCCATTCGATAGATAATAATTTTCTGGTTGTTGTGATATATTTCTTGTATCATATACCTTATTCTAAATCTATAATAATTACGTTTTTCCAAAAATTTAGTTTGTTTACATAATGTAAATACTTCAAAAAACTATTTGTCACTTAGCAATTTTTACTCTTTTTCATAAGGTTGTATAGTTTTTAGAATTAATCCTCTTTGAATTGTCAATATTAAAATAAAGTTTATTTTCTCCAGATTCAAATCATCAAAAGTTTACTTTATGAATCTCATCGGCTGAGAAGGTCAGTGAGAATTCAGCTTCCAACAGAAGAACATTAACCTACAAAAGACTTTCAAGCGATCAAGACCAGTAATAAACCTTGAAAGGTCTAAACGGCTGAGAGCCACTATCGTTCAACGATCACATCCCTTGAACTTACTTGGAAGTACTTACATCCTGAAAAACTGTTGGAAGCAACTACATTCACGAGGACTGCTGGCAGAGAACTCTACCGTGCTAGGTGGAGCCCTCCTCGTTGGGAAACTTCTACACTCACGAGGACTGCTGGCAGAGAACTCTACCGTGCTAGGTGGAGCCCTTCTCGTTGGGAAACTTCTACACTCACGAGGACTGCTGACAGAGAACTCTACCGTGTTAGGTGGAGCCCTTCTCGTTTGGAAGCAACTACATCCAGGAAACCTGTTGGGAAGCATTTACTCACTGGCCTTCAAGACAATTAATTTTCTCATTTTAAGTTACGTTTTCTTTTTTTTAACTTATTCATTTAATCTTTATTTATTTTCTTAATAAACTTGTAATCACGATCATCTTATTATTCACCTTCATCCACCACTCCTCTGTTGTTCACTGACGTGACATTTGGCGCCCAACCTTCCAAAACAACCCCCCCTCTCTTGCTTATTCTTTGATCCCTCAACTCTTGATTTCCTCAACCTTTACCCCCTTAACCTTTGATCCCTCAACCCCTGAATTTCTTCTAAATTCTAAAAACATACTTACACTAGTATATATACTTAATATTTTCTTTTCGGCACTCTTTGGATTAATAACTTCCCATCCTCTCCTCTCCTCTCCTCTTCTAAATTCTAAAACATACTTACACTAGTATTTGTACCTAATATTTCTGTTCGGCACTCTTTGGATTAATAACTTCCCTCTCTTATCCTCTCCTCTCCTCATCTCTTCTCATTCTCATAATATCTCATCTAAACATTTCATCACTTAATCATTCATTTACTCAAATCACTATTGATCTAATATCTAGATAATTATTGCTTAATCTCTCTAACAATGGACAAAACCATTAAATTTGAGTACCTCAACAAATCCGAACTGGAATATGAGGTTAAGATTAGACTAGAGGAGCCAGTCTCTTCCATCTCTTTACTGCGCAAGCAAATTGCACAATTAAGTCAACAGTTTCCCTCTGAGGAAATTTTTAACTCACCTTATACTATCGAAGAGGATTTATGTCAAACTGAAATAACGCTGAATTATGTTGAATCAAAATTAAACAAACTAACGAAATCCGACTCGAGATTAATCAAATTTATTCAGACCTTCTTAAACCATTTACATTTTAGACTCGATCGGATCGACATTGACATAAATCCTACCTTCTTAGATACATTTAAAACACTTAAGGAAAAATATGACAGTTTAATCAATAAATTCAACTTATTTATTCTTCCAGACCCGATTCAACCTGAAATTGTATTGGCGGAGGTCGTTAACGCAGGTCGGTCGAACCCTCCACAGTTTTCTTCTGCGACTCAACAAGTCGCCCACTCACAGGTACCTCTTAATGATTCTGAACTCTTCAAAGATCTTAGACGTCACTCTTTCGATGGTAAATCTTGTCCAAGATCATTTTTACTTAAACTAGACGAATATTGTTTTTGTCGTAGAATTGATAGAAATTTATTAATTTCAAGAGCCTATGAAATTTTTACTGACAACGCGTTACACTGGTTTCGCTTTAAAATTGGTCAAAATCCAAATTTAACTTGGGACGATGTTTCTAATTCTCTCATTAAGGACTTTGGTGAACATGATTACGATTTCAAATTACTTGAAGCTATTAAAAATCGTACTCAAGGTTCGAACGAGAACATTATAATCTATATTTCAATAATGTCAGGTATGTTTTCTAGACTCTCTAGAAAATTATCCGAATCTGAAAAAGTAGAAATTTTATTGCGTAACATTAGACCCTGTTACTCTGTCTTTGTAGCATTAAAGGACATTTCCTCCATTGATTCTTTAATAGCTACTTGTCAAAACTATGAGAAATTTCTCGATAGAGACAAACAATTTAAAGAACCAGTTAATAGTTCTCTCATGCCTGAGTTTTCTTATAAAAATACTGCTTCAACTTCATATAGAAATTCGTCCCAAAACTATACGAAACAAGTAAACACCGTTTCTAAAAATACACAGTCTAATTCTATGACAAATTCTAATTTATTTTGTGTACGTTGTCGTACAACAAATCATAACTTAAAAACATGTAAAGAACCTCATTATACTGTATGTTTTAAATGCGGTCTGAAAGGATTTAGAACTCCTGATTGCCCTAAATGTTCTAAATCTAATTCAAAAAACTAAACTATGACTTAAAAAGTAAATTTGATATTGATGACTGGAAAAATTGGTTAGAAACTATTAAAAAAATTTTTTCTTGTTACAAAATTTCTTCAACTCTTTACTCTAATGAAATTGATTTTAAACGACCTTTCATCAATATTAAAATTAATAACTTATTTATTTCTGGGTTATTAGACTCGGGTAGTTCTATAACTATCTTGGGAAATAACTCTCATCTAGAAATAATTAAACTCGGTTACAAACTTTTTAAGTCAGATTTTATTACCGTCTCTACAGCTAATAACGAAAAAGTCAATTCTTTGGGTTACTTTGACTTACCTATACAGTTTAATAACCAAACGCATTGTATCAGGACCCATGTTTTTCCTGAGATTTCACCATCTTTAATTCTAGGAATCGATTTTTGGCAAAAATTTAATCTTTTACCAAAAGTTCTTTCCTCTTTGATTAAATCTGAACATAATTGCCAATCTATCTCAGAAAATAAATTAGTGTTACCGTATGATAACTTATCGTCTAACCAGAAGATTATTGCGGACGACATTATTCAACGCTTCAAACTTATTTCTTTTGAAGAAAAAGGAGAACTGGGCTTGACTAATCTCATAACTCACAAAATTGACACTGGAGATGCTCTTCCTTTCAAACAGAGATGTTATCGATTATCTCCTGAAAAACAAAAAGCTTTAATCAACGAAGTTGACAAAATGCTACAATGGAAAGTGATTGAAAAAAGCGAAAGTCCTTGGCAATCTCCAGTAATCATCACTCCGAAGAAAAATGGTGAATGGCGTTTTTGCGTAGACAGCAGAAAACTCAACTCTATCACTCGTCGTGATGCTTATAACCTACCACTGATTAGTGAAATTTTGGATAACCTCAGAAATGCGAAATATCTATCTAGCATTGATATTGCTAAAGCATTTTGGGAAATTCCGCTAGATGTCGCTGATAGAGACAAGACTGCTTTTTATGTACCTGGAAGAGGTATGTTCAGGTTCACAGTTATGCCGTTCGGATTAACCAACTCGCCGGCAACCCAACAAAGGCTGATGGATATGTTATTCACTCCAGAGTTTGAAAACAAGGTATTTTGTTATTTAGATGATATAATTATAATTAGTGAAAACTTCGAAGAACATATCTCTCTGTTAGTGAAAGTTCACGAAAAATTATCTTTTGCTAATTTAACTATCAATTTTACAAAGACTCAATTTTTTAGAAAGGAACTCAAGTATCTTGGTTTCGTCGTGGATGAATTTGGTCTACGAGCTGATCCTGAAAAAATAAAATCAATTCTTGAATATCCTGTACCTACCAACAGAAAAGAAGTTCGAAGATTCATTGGCACTTGCAGTTGGTTCAGAAGATTTATTCCAAACTTCAGCACTATTGCATTTCCTCTTAATAGATTGACGTGCTCTGGGAAAAATGCACCTAAGTTTCTCTGGAATGCGGATGCTGCTTTGGCTTTTCAAAAACTTAAAGAAGTTTTGGTTACAGCTCCTATTCTTGCCTGCCCAGATTTTAATCTTCCATTTTCAGTACATTGTGACGCATCAAACTATGGTATTGGCGCAATGCTGACTCAACACCAAAATGATCAAGAAGTTGTGATTGCATACATGAGCAGAGCTCTTAACAAGCACCAACAAAACTATTCTACCACTGAACGTGAAACCCTTGCAGTTATTACTGCCCTGGAACATTGGCGTTGTTACTTAGACAACGGGATGCTATTCACTATTTACACAGATCATGCTGCTCTTAAGTGGTTTCAAAACTTATCAAATCCTTCGGGAAGACTTGCTAGATGGTCTCTCCGTTTATCCTGCTTCAATTTTATTTTGAAACATAAGAAGGGTAAAGATAATGTTGTTCCTGATCTTCTTTCTAGATCTACAAATCAAGATTCTGGAATTCAAGGAATCAATCCCATCTCTACAAGTAATCCTGTCGTCGATCGTGATCTAGAACACTACAACAAGATATTTCTCGCCTGTAACTCTAATCCCGATAGTTATCCTAATTATCATGTTAGAGATAATAAACTCTTTCGTTGTATTCACTCTTCTAATGAAATTAATGAAGATTTCATTTGGAAAGAAGTTCCTCTACCAAGTGAAAGAGCTGCCATAATTATCAACAATCACAGTACTCCTCAAGAACCTCATCTTGGAATCTTCAAGACTTACAAGAAAATCTCTTTATTATATTATTGGCCTGGAATTTTTAAAGACATTACAAATTTCATTAATAAATGTGACACGTGTTTGTCTTATAAACATCCTAATCATTCTCCTTACGGACTTATGGGCAAACCAAAAATTTGCTCTAGACCATTTCAATCTATTTCTTTAGATTTAATGGGTCCTCTTCCAATGACTAGAAAACGCAATCAATATATACTGGTTATTAACTGTAACTTTACTAAATATACTTTAATTTTTCCAATTAAACGGGCTACCGCATCTATTATTATTGACATTCTAGAAAACTGTGTATTTTTAGTCCACGGTACTCCTCAAACTATAATAATGGACAATGGCTCTCAGTTTCAATCTCATGAATTTAATAATTTTCTTAATAAATACAAGGTCCCTTTTATCTTTTATTCTCCTTTTTATCATCCACAGTGTAATCCCACTGAACGTTACAATAAAACTATTGTTACGGCTTTGGCTTCTTTAGTCGGTGACGATCATAGATCCTGGGATATCTTCCTGCCGAAGATTCAGTTCGCAATGAATTGTAATGTTAACCTAACAACTGGTTACTCTCCATCATTTTTAGTGTTTGGTAGAGAAATTATCCCTTGTGGATCTCTCTAT
The DNA here is from genome assembly GCA_963693475.1 of Ectropis crepuscularia. NCBI lineage: Eukaryota > Metazoa > Arthropoda > Insecta > Lepidoptera > Geometridae > Ectropis > Ectropis crepuscularia. Next base: position 12,977,538 of record OY856359.1, read on the forward strand.
ACTCCAACTGAAAACATAGAAGAGTTAGTTTTCTTGCCTCGGGATATTTATGCATTGAATTCTGGTCTTCTCTCTTCTACTTTTGATAAAGTACATCTTGAACTTTTAAGAGCACATGCTAGAAACAGTGCTCATTATGACTTACGTCGTTCTGTTAAGGAATTTAATGTTGGTGATACTGTTTGGCGTAAGAATTATGTTCAAAGTAACGCTGCCACCTATTTTAGTGCTAAATTAGCTCCAAAATTTATAAAATCTAAAATCATAAATAAATTGTCCCCTTTAGTTTACATTTTAGAAGATGCTAACGGTATCACTGGCAAATGGCATATCAAAGATATAAAAGGATAAGCCATCGTTTCTTAATTTTCTTTATTTTTTATCATCCCTTTAACTTTTACTACATTTACTTACATTACATTTACTAACATTACATTAACCTCCATTATTTTAATTACTCTTTAGTATTTCTAACGTATTTAAACGTTACCCAAGACTTAGTGGTCTTTTGTTTTTTTTTACTTTCTCAAGTTAATGAGCTCTAAACTCATTAACTCTTTAACCAATGAGTATCTAACTCTTGGATTTTGTATGAGCCCCAAACTCATACGCTTATCTTGAACCCTACCGTTCAAGGTATCTCTTGAGCCCTACCGCTCATGTTAGCTTTTGAGTCCTACCGCTCGTGCTATCTTTTGAGCCCTTATGCTCATCCTTAATTACTTTCTTCCCCTTATAAAGAGCGGATGATAACTCTATAAATAAGCCTAACTATCAAGCCCTATGTTCATCCCTTTTATCATTCTTATTTTCTTCTATCCATAGAGCGGGTGATAACTCTTTAAATAAGCCGACTATTAGAGCGGTTGATGACTCTTTAAAAAAGCCTGCCATCGCCGAGAGTGTATGCTTTGAGTGTTCGTCATTGAATGTGAACTTACACCCAAACAGAATGGAAGTGATGAGTGAAAGACTTGAAAGGTTACGTGAATGAATTTGTTTGTGCGAAGGTAATACCTCTCTTAAACCCATTAGAAATTTTTACCAAATTTTACAGAAGCGTAAAATTTCCGCAGTCGAGGGGAATAATGTAACATTACATATTGATTACAATTTGTAAATGTACATTTTACCTCTATTTTCATCTCAAAACTAACATTTATTAATAGAATTCTTAGATATTTACATACCAAAATTTTCATATCATTAATTTCCTTTTAATTGTGTCCATTCGATAGATAATAATTTTCTGGTTGTTGTGATATATTTCTTGTATCATATACCTTATTCTAAATCTATAATAATTACGTTTTTCCAAAAATTTAGTTTGTTTACATAATGTAAATACTTCAAAAAACTATTTGTCACTTAGCAATTTTTACTCTTTTTCATAAGGTTGTATAGTTTTTAGAATTAATCCTCTTTGAATTGTCAATATTAAAATAAAGTTTATTTTCTCCAGATTCAAATCATCAAAAGTTTACTTTATGAATCTCATCGGCTGAGAAGGTCAGTGAGAATTCAGCTTCCAACAGAAGAACATTAACCTACAAAAGACTTCCAAGCGATCAAGACCAGTAATAAACCTTGAAAGGTCTAAACGGCTGAGAGCCACTATCGTTCAACGATCACATCCCTTGAACTTACTTGGAAGTACTTACATCCTGAAAAACTGTTGGAAGCAACTACATTCACGAGGACTGCTGGCAGAGAACTCTACCGTGCTAGGTGGAGCCCTCCTCGTTGGGAAACTTCTACACTCACGAGGACTGCTGGCAGAGAACTCTACCGTGCTAGGTGGAGCCCTTCTCGTTGGGAAACTTCTACACTCACGAGGACTGCTGACAGAGAACTCTACCGTGTTAGGTGGAGCCCTTCTCGTTTGGAAGCAACTACATCCAGGAAACCTGTTGGGAAGCATTTACTCACTGGCCTTCAAGACAATTAATTTTCTCATTTTAAGTTACGTTTTCTTTTTTTTAACTTATTCATTTAATCTTTATTTATTTTCTTAATAAACTTGTAATCACGATCATCTTATTATTCACCTTCATCCACCACTCCTCTGTTGTTCACTGACGTGACAGCGCTTAATGGTAAACACCACAATACGATACCACACAACTATTTGAAAATGATAGGTCCAAAACCCTATCTAGCACATTACTCAGAAATACAAGATGACGTGATCTTTATTAATCTCTATAATTTTTCTGAAATATTTTTTTTCAAACCGGAACACAGTAATATTTGCACATAACTAACTGCCTCGCGGTAGAATAACTGACAAAGGTGATAGATACTTCCCTAGCCAGACTCCGTAAGTCGCATAATATGTATTCGAAAAATTAGAACAATACTAATTGGTGAAAGTATAAGAAAACGCATTTTCGGTACATTTACCGGCGTTTAATATTAAATTGAATTAAAAAGTGTGTTACAAAACACACCAAATAAAATAAAGACTGAAAAGGTACAAAAATATATATCTACAACCGAATGGAGAACCTCCTTTTTTGAAATCGGTTAAAAAGTGCCGCTATTTGCGGCTGAAACTTAAGTCGGATCCGCTGACTAAAGCACACAGCACACGTGACTTATCCGTGAATTAATTTAAAAATAAATTGAAGATGCTGATTGTATTAAAACCAAGTTTTGCATTTTTAAGTAAATAATATTAGCTCTACATACTGCTTTCCAGACGGTAGTTGCCGAATCCTCCCAACTACGGCCGTAGGGCACCATTTCGGGAATGCAAGGTTTGTCCTGCTAGCGATATTCCAAGCTGAGGGTGTACCGTCTTGATCGCTAGACATTGTATAAGATTAGTACTCGTTGAGCACGGTGAGTAAATATGGAAAGCTTTCAGGCATGTTCTACGTACGTGCGTAGGTATATTTTGTTAGTGCCTTTTTTGCCAGCCCTAAGTTTGGTAGGCAGTAGTGGCCAACTGCACATATTTTTAAAAGGACCTAGAGGTCCTTTTATGGAAAATGTACATACCAATAACTTTTTAGTTTTTAAATTAATTAATAACATAGACTAAGTAATGTAGTATGAGTTATGATGTATCTATATTTCAGGGTTTTCTACAGTTGGTATGTGTAAGCTGTAAGCGGCTTGTGGTAATGGGCGGGGCGGATCGCTGCGATCCTCCACTCGGAGATTACGTGGGCGGACTTGCATACTTTATGATCGCTTTGTCCTTTGTGCGGCCGCGCGCTCACAGAGACTTTCACATTTTCAGTACGTATAATATTTATAGGCATTAAGATTTATGTAGGTTCAAAGGAAGGTAACAAAGACGCGAAGAACTGTGGGTGAAGCGACAGTTCAGCAACTACCCCACTTTACTGAAAGAACTAACGGCGGGTAGTCTTAATTTTGGTGTCTTCAAATCGAGAGTGAATCAGTTTCTTCTCTGTAAGCACGTTCTATTGTAAACGGCATCGTAGCTTACCATCAGGCGAGACGGCGTTCAAGTGTAAAACTGTAATAGTTTCAGAAAAAAGTGTACGAAATGTGTTCAAAAATAGAAGGCCCTGTTTGATATTTGAAAAAGGTAGGAATGTAGCTTGAAACATTTCCAGATAAATTACAGGGCATAGAAAGAAATTATCCTACATCTCGGGGTGACGAGCACAGTGCAGTGTGCTACGTAATTATTTGTGCTCGTCATTTTGCAATTACTGTGTGGCACTGCGCAGTTATACATATTCCTCTGCAGCGAGGCGTGAGACAAGAGGACGTAATTTCCCCAAAATTGTTCTCAAACGCGCTAGAGGATACCTATATCTATTTGACGCTGGATTGGGTTGGAAAGCGGCTAAATATCAATGACAAGTACATCTCTCATCTACGATTTGCGGACGACATCGTCATCATGGCAGAGTCGCTGGAGGACTTGTAGTGTCTGCTCGACAGCCTGGCTAACGCTTCTCAACGCGTCGGCCTCCGGATGAATTTGGATAAAACCAAAGTCATGTGCTACGAGTTCGTTGCTCCGGGGCCGATTGCCGTAAATGGAATCACTCTTGAAATTGTACAGAAATACGGTTACCTAGGGCAGACGCTCGAACTAGGTAGAAGTAACTTTGAGAGTGAGGCTATGAGAAGAATCCAGTTGAGCTGGGCAGTGTTGGAAAACTTCGTCGAGTCTTATCGTCACCCATCCCACAAAGTCTCAAGACAAAAATGTACAACCAGTTCGTCCTACCCGTTATGACCTACGGTGCTGAAACGTGGACACTGACAGTGAAGATGGTTCGTAAGCTGAAAGTCGCTCAGCGAGCTATGAAAAGCTATACTTCGGGTTTCTCTGAGAACTCTATCTGAGAATTCTTCTTTCTCTCGTCAGAGAACAAAAGTCACCGACACACTCGTAGCTCAGCGTATTAACAAACTGAAGTGGCAATGGGCCGGTCAAATCTGTCGCAGACCCGATAACCGTTGAGGCAGATGGGTTCTGGAGTGAAGACCGCGAATTGGCAAACGTAGTGTAGGACGCCCTGAGACTAGATGGAGTGACGATATTCGAAAGGCAGCTGGTGGCGGTTGGAGCAGTAAGACCGAGGATCTTGGCTGTATCGGCGTATCATAGGAGAGGCCTATGTCCAGCAGTGGACGAATACGGGCTGATGATGATGGGCAGGCGTATTGCTTACCATCAGACACATATTCTATTCGTCCCGTCATTCTATACAATAAAACAATGAAATTATATTAAAGCCATGTTTTATCGATATGTGCCATCCATAACACACACTTGGCCAGCGAGGTGTATTATGGCCTTGACTTCGTAAGAGAAGGCCGCGAGTCGCAGCAGTGGGATAATAAAGTGGGCTGTTAATGCTTATGATAATCACACAAAGACTACGAGCGTTCTGTCAAGTATTTTGAATAAAAAGAGATAGGATCAAAGTTAATCGAACGAAACTCTCAACTTTTTTAACCAACGCCATACTAAGTACTTACTGTATGCACCCCCACATTTGCATAACAAGCGTGCGTCAACAACAGCTTTAAAATAAAAACGCCACCGTAATGGCTTTATAAATACGTTTTCCAAAGCATTTTCTATTAAATAAACTTCGCTGTTCGCTGCTCGTATGAATAAATCATATCAAATAACTATCAGGGGAGGCCGGGGCATTCTTTCCCTGGTTCACATCAAAACATTTCGTTTAGGGTTGAGATGGCCTATTTGCGTCGAGGTTCCTCCCGTGCAGTTTAGTTATGATTTTTTAATAGCCATCCGCTACTCGAAGTGTGCGGAATTTTGGTTCCAATAGGAAAGAGGAAATGTGAAAGAAATATGTTTTTGGAGCGAAAATTGTTTTAATTGTGTTGAGATTTTTTGAATACACCTGATACACCGACATGTAAAGGCCGATTTAAACTGAACGAACATAGAGCTAGAGCTGGAACAAGAGCATTCTTTCTCGACCTTTTAGTGTAAACGAAAGATCGTTCTAAGCGTTTTCCATATAATATATTCCATAGAATCTTTGCGTTATACGTTTGTTTATACCAAATGAATTTGATACAGTGGGCATAAAATGAGCATTCGCTCGTCTGATGTAAATCGGCCTTTATGTCGGGCGGCGGCCGCGTAGTAGCGTAGTGTAAGAGCGGCGATGGAACAGCGGAGTGCGGCGCACGCTTTTTGGATGGGTGAAATATTGTGAGTTCGCGACACCGACCTGCGTAATAGCAGTATATCTGTAGCCATACTATGTAAAATGTTTGGCTGTATAATGTAAAATTTAATAATTAATAATGTAAAAATCTTACACCTTTAAACGGGAAATTCTTGTATATATATATATACTCCAAGAAATAGATTTTCTTAAAAAATCAAAAAAAAGAAAACATGAAAAAAAGAGAAGCCGTCTGGATTAGAACCCGGAGCTACTAATTCGTCGACCGCCGCCCGACTTCCCACCTGAGCTATTACGCTGTCGCGTCAAGCGGCGAAATTCACCTTCACATTGACAGTTTTTCATTGTCTAAAAACGCGCATAATATGCGTTTTTTTTAATGAAACCTAGTTAGATTTATCGTCCACGAAACCCCCTGCATAATGTTTCGTGGACGATAAATCTAACTAGGTTTCATTAAAAAAAACGCATATTATGCGCGTTTTTAGACAATGAAAAACTGTCAATGTGAAGGTGAATTTCGCCGCTTGACGCGACAGCGTAATAGCTCAGGTGGGAAGTCGGGCGGCGGTCGACGAATTAGTAGCTCCGGGTTCTAATCCAGACGGCTTCTCTTTTTTTCATGTTTTCTTTTTTTTTGATTTTTTAAGAAAATCTATTTCTTGGAGTCTTTTATCTGTAGGTATCTAAGTATATTTAGTATTTAAAGCGAGCAAAGCTCGGTCACCCAGGTACTTAATAATTAATAGGTGTAATGACTGTTGAATAGGTATTTATAATGTAATGTGACGTAATTAATTTTTTATCCATGTATATGAGTCTTATGTTACTTGAAATAAATGAATTTTAATTTTAATTTATACGCGTGACGTATTGTCCAACATTAGCACTGTTTAATACTACAATTCTGGGTTATTTATGTTTTCAGTTCTATCGGCAGTCCCTATGACTGACAATTGTATTTTTATTTCTGACTTTCTTAATCACAGAAGATAATAAATTAATTTACGACACATACAGTGTAAAACACAGTACATTGTAGTTCAAAAATCAACTTGAAACATAAAATGATAACAATTCAATTCATTTATTCGAACCATTTATGTTTAACTAGGGGGGAGGCCTATGTTCAACAGTGGACGTCTTGCGGCTGATGATGATGATGATGATTCGAACCATTAATTCAAAATAACACTTGGTAACGTTACTTACAATAAAACTATACATAAATAATCTGTGTACATGATAAAATAATACCAAAGAATAATGTCAAATATGAAATAATAAGCTGTAAATAAAGTGGCCAAGTGCGAGTTGGACTCGCCCATGAAGGGTTCCGTTGCAGCAAGTAACATAATATTCATAGTACACATAGTTCTTGTAGTTCGTTGTAACTTTGATGAAAGTTTTAATAATAGTGTATTTATGACGTACTAAAAAAAAACTACTCATCAGATCGAGTTCAAACTAATTTTCGTTGGTAGTTTTTATGGTAACGTACATTATATATTTTTTTTAGTTTTTTCATTCAATTACTTTAGAAGTTAGAGGGGGGGGGGACACACATTTTTCCACTTTGGAAGTGTCTCTCGCGCAAATTATTCAGTGTAGACAAAAATTATTTTAGAAACCTCAACATCATTTTTGAAGACCTATCGATAGACACCCCACACGTGTAGGTTTGATGAAAAAAAAATGTTTGAGTTTCAGTTCTCAGTATGGGGGGCAACCCTAATTTTTTTTTTTATTATTATTTTTTTTAAAAATCTTAATGCGGTTCACAGAATACATCTACTTACCAAGTTTCAACAGTGTAGTTCTCATAGTTTCGGCAAAAAGTGGCTGTGACATACGGACGGACAGACAGACAGACAGACAGACAGACAGACAGACAGACAGACAGACAGACAGACATGACGAATCTATAAGGGTTCCGTTTTTACGTTTTACGGAACCCTAAAAAAGGCTTTGTATATAATACACATACAGTAAGTACATTATACAAATTTACATTAATGTTTAGTATTATTTTACCTTACTAAATAGTTCTAGCTTAGATAAAGTGAGTTCTACTTTTGACATATTCTTTTTCCAAACATTGCTGTCTTTTACAAAATTATCTACAGTGTAATATGCTTTGCTCATTAGGTAGTATGTTAATTCAGTTCTAAACCTAGTTTCATTGACACCTTCCACTTGTGCAGGGAGGGATAAAGTTATAGTAGCGAATACCATTACATTTGAAATAGTTAATTGTTTTCTGTAGTCTGCATTTAGGAAATAACATTTTATGTTTATGGTATGCTTTTATTCAAAACAGACATTTTATTCAGTCGAGTACGATTTTTTACACTCACATACATTATACTTTCATATATGTATAACGGCAGGACTGTTAGTATATTTATAGTTTTAAAATCTTCCGTAATGATTTTCTAGCTGATAAATTGTATAGAGCGCGGATTGCTCTGTTTCGTAACATACAAATGGAATTTCTATCCGCGGCCGATCTAACAAAAATTAGTACCTACGTTATTATTTGTGAACTTCTGGATCTGTGTATATTAGCTATTTGCATTTGATTAGGACAGGGGCTGATAATACTCTGGATGGTTTCTGAGTGCAAGTTGGCATTTTCTGCACTAATAATAATTGGGTATTGAATTGAATTGCCAGAAATTACAAGAATTTGACAGGCTAATTTGTATAGGTCAGCTTTAACAGGAAAATAACGGGATACAGTAACGGGAACTACGCGGGTAAAACCGCGGGGCACTGCCAGCTAATACATAAATAAACTTTCGCATTTGTAATGTTAGTTGTAGGAGTCCAGTAGGAGGAAGGTTGATCCATTACGATTTTACTAAAGAAACGGCCTTTTTACTCACCTTACTTTCGCATTCCTTGATGTTGCGTTTTGGCGTACAAAACACAGCGCGTATAATGAGCTCTTTCCCGGAATTTTTCACCTATCACGTTGTATCATCTCAACGTATCGCTTGGTACATTGAATTTCTCAAGCAAGTCGTGAGAGCGAGATTCCCAGAGGATGTGTTGGAGCGTCGGCAACACCTCCCAAGTTAAGCCTCTCAGCCGGTCACACTGATTGAATCTGAACTGTAGACCTATTCTGCGAGAGGAAAGGAAGTACCAGATATTTTAAACCTCCGACGCAAAAACGAAGGGGTGTTTTAAGTTTGACGTGTCTGTGTATGTTTGTGCGTGTGTCTGTGGTGTCACAGCTCCCGAACGGATGAACTGATTTTCATTTTATTTGAAAGTTTATGTTCAATATTGTAATTGTTTTGGTTGTTTTTTATGCTCACATTTTTAAGGTCCTGAACACTGCAGCAAAATTCCAAATTCAAAATTCAGCGATAGACAATTTACGTGGGACTCTAACGTGTTCCGGTAGTTGACCCATAATGTGGTTGACTGTTAACGTATCTCGAGCGTTCTTGCCGCAGTGAGGTTACCCACGCACCTCTTGGAGTATGCCATGGTTCAGATTCAGATTTTTAGTCATAGCAAAATTATGGTTACATGTTAAATCCAAAAAAGAAAAATGTCTCATATACCATTTCAAATTATAAATTTCATATCAAGAGCCTTATGAAGCAACGCTAAGGTCTGTTCAGGTTAACTTTCATGCCTAATGACACATGTAGTAGTGTAAGTATGCCCTGCCCACACTTGGTTTTACAGCAGTGTCTATATTCCCGATAAAGCGGAGTTTTTGGAGTAATTCTATTCTTTATCACACGCACCAACTCCACATCTACTGCACGCGCGTCTCGTGCGAGTATTTCGTGACTCGAGCCACATTCAAGGCATAAGTAATTGCCAAATATCGGCTGCTTACTGAAATTTGGTTTTATGTAATGCATAGTGGCTTCAATTAAAATTAAACTAACACACTCGACTAGATCGCATAGTTTATAGTGAAATCTACTAAACGCATTGTTATAAACAGCGTGGTAGTACAAATACGTCGTCGAGGTAGGTAAGTTTTAGATTTTTGTTGATATTTCAAAAACCGTTAAACCAAAGGTACATAAACATAAGTTTACATTACTTACCTATGCGCTACACCGATTTAATTAAAACTCAGTTCACCGCTGAACTCTAATCAACTATGATCTACTAATAAATCTAAATCGATTGCCAATTGGCGAAGCTATCGCGTAACATACATCTAAAAAAACCTGCAACTGAATTGTGAACCTGCTTCTTTTTTTAATTCGGTTAAAAATGAGCTCTTATATTCCGACATACCCTATACAACAACACAGCGTTACTAGTAAACAAATACAACAGAGATTCGAATAAAATATAACATGAAAGGCTTTCAGAATAGGAAGCGGAGGTTCGAGACTTCCGAGAGAGATTTTAAGAACCTTCCTGAATGCAGGTATTACGTGCGATTTTGTACGGGATCATTTCACATGAGTAAATTCTTAAGATCAATATAAGGTGCATAGATTTCACGAGAAGATAATATGAGAGGTAGGTACACGATAAGCATTTCTTTCTCTAGATAATCATATCTTTGAGTACGGTTTAAGTAGGTATTCCTACATAAATTTATCTTTGTGTTTTTATGATAACGTCTCTAAATAAGAGTTTATAAGAATGAAATATTCCGAAAATATATTTTATACTGAAATGAAACTTCATTACGGCAGGTTTGGAGGAGCTAGATTTGCTGCATGATCGATCTGAAAAAAATATGAGACTAAAACCGTAAGAAAAATATACAACGGAAGTGACGCGTAAAAACAGCCCGTGAACAGTGTTGCCAACTTTATTTTTCAGATGATCGTACCATAGATAATTAAAATCAAGCAATATTTTTTTTATTGCAAATGGTGTTGCTACTAAGTACATATTATCCGAAGGAACTTCGTTCTTACTTGGTGTCACATGACACCACAATTTTTTTTTCTATTAAGCAGTTTAATGAAACCGTGGTGACGTAGTTGGCTAAAATGTGCGATTTTATAATCGTGAAGTCGTAGTTTCGAATCCCTAATGCTAATAGTTTTTGCTTAGAAGATAAACATAGATTTCAATGTATTTATATTTGGATGTTTGTTGCTCCATTACGTCGTAACGTCTGAAAGGAGGAACGGGCTGAATTTGGAACATAGTCAGGAAGTCTATTTTTAATTTTCCATAACGGGATCGCGGGAATTACGCGGGTGAAACCGCGGGGCGTTGCTAGTAGAATTATAAATTAATATGATAGAAAGCCCCAAACACCGATTTTATATCATCTTTTCTGTGACACAGATCTAATATCTGAATTCGTAAAAATAAATGTTTTTCTTGCGTGAGAATCGAACTCTATGATTCCAGAAAACTTCCTACTGACGAGGCCAATCAAGTTAATGGACAGTAGTATCACAGTCTATTAGCAAAATTTCTTTGTAAGTAGTAGTGGTAGGGCTCTTTGCAAGTCCGCCTGGGGGAGTAACACACCTTTGCCAGTTATTCTGCCGCCAAGCCGTAGTGTGCAAACATTACTGTGTTCCGGTTTGAAGGGCAATATTTCCAGAGAAATTACTGGGCTAAGTGATAAAACACCTTATGTCGCAGTGCGGTGCTAGATAATGATTTGGACTCTTCATGTTCCTGTGCCTGCGTGTCACTGTGCTGCTATGGGCAGGCATGTTGTTTACAATCAGACACATGTCCTGCTCGTCGTGTCACTCTCTATACTATAAACGATAGGATGAGGTGGCAGTCATGAGTTGTCGCATAACATCGGGTGGTTGACCCTGAATCAAGTTTAGTAATGTCATATCGATGATCAAAAATTTGTTTTCTATTACATTTTGCTTTCTCTGTGATCTTTAGAGCGTTCGGGAGTATGATGCCGCCCCGCGTCTGTCGTCTGGTGTTGACGCTATCCCCCGTGCCTCGTCGACAATACGTGTCACACCGCCTCTCTAATTACCGGCTTGTTTCTGACAACCGATACTTTAAAATATTTCTTTGAAGACACGACTTGGTGAATGTTTTGTTGTGTTAAATATTTATTTTAATTCTCTGAAGGATTCTGTTTACGATCGGTTTTCTGACTGTAATTTTAAAGTGTAAACAAGAAGTTTTGCCTTTGACAAAGAATGTTTTGAAGTATATTTGAAAAAGGTTATAAAACTTCTTTAGTCACCTTGATAGGTTTTGGACAGGGGGAAATCCTATGGATGGCGTCACCGACAATCTAATGTCGGGCGGCAGCGGCCGGCGGCATAGGTAGCGGTGTAGTGTCGGACCGGTGGCGGAGAAGCGTACCTAAGTAGTGGAACGTGCGCGTTAGACCGTTAGACGGTTTTCGAAGGCAAAATCTTATGGGTTGCGCCAATATTTAAACCAGAGCACAGAAATGTTTGCACATTACTGCTTGACGGTAGAACAAAATGCAAAATTGTGGTACTACCCCAGGCAGACTGAACAACGAGACCAAAACAAAACTTAACTTGACTATGCCCTAACATTTTAATAATTGACGAAGAATAATTTGAAATAAAGCAAAAGATAGTATTATAATGTGCAACACTTGAATAATTGTATTGTTTTATAAAGGACAATGTCCATTTTTGACTCGGCAAAATATTTGTCGTGTAGACATATGAGTTATATATTAAAAAATCGGTGATTTTTTTGTTGTACTCGTGTGCGAAGTTATATAACTTTCTAACATTACAAAATAAAATAATTTGCATTTCTTTAAATTAAACCTACCATTTTCCAACAAAGCTGACTTGGAAAATATTGCAATAACGAATCGGTACTTGCGTTTCGTTTTATTGATCCGCGTTAGATTGAGATTGAATGTAGATGTTATGTATGTCAATTTCTTTCACAATGTCGTTTACTTACTACTTTTACATATTTAAATAACGATATATGTAATTACGGCGACAAAGAAATTATCATTGCATTTTATAGCAATGTAAACGAGAAAGAATTTGGCATGCAATTGTGAAACGAAACGTTTTCACCAAACCAAATTGGTCAAACAAAGAGGTAAAACAATCTTTGTGGTCAAAGATTAATGTCAAATTGACAAGTTGTCAAATCAAAAAGTAAACAAGCAAAATGAATTGTTTTCGTCCTATATTATAGTTTTCTTCGTGTTTTCTAAGCGGTGTAATATTTATGCATTATTCACCACAACAAACTCCGATTACCAATGTTTCAATGTCGGATTTCAGACACAGTAAAATTATTCCGATTGTTCAAAAGAGATTGCTCCAGGAAGATTTTTTGAGCTTCTTTGCGGTGCGTACAGAAATATTAGGAATTAGAAGAATATTATTAATTCCTAATCGGACGTCAACGACAACTCATCCAGTTTTTGTGACGGAATTTATATTGGTTTTAACAAAACTGGGAATTATGTGATTCAGTGCTCCTTATTACTTAGGTACATAATTGTGGTAATAATTACATAAAACCATATATGCTTGTGTTGTCTGATGGAAACCTCTAACTCGAATATCAAAATAATGAGATATTTATATCACAATTAAGATATTCCCTTCTGTGACAATATTTATATGCTAATGAAGTGTTCATACGTATGGTAATCAGTTGGTATTGAGCAGTACTATTATTCCTATTTATTCTGATAAGAAATATGTTTTGAAAGATAATACATAGTTCTTTCTTTTCTTTTCTCTTCTAATCCGAAAGAAAACATAATTCTTATGTATTTTGACAGTAAACATAACCTTACTTTTGGTTTAACTGTAACTCATTTTTGGTATTTGGAAAATAAAAAAGACCAACAGCAGACGTTTTAAGAAGCATGAACAATCCTAATTAGACACTATTCATCTCTATGCACTTTCAGTATCAAAAAAAGTTTGACAGGGTTTTCAATGTATGGGACGTGGGCATTGTCCTTTAGGGCATAGACACTTATCTACTATTTTTACATTGATTTTCCAGTAAATTCTCTTTTAAATGCAAATAACATTAAATTTACCATAATGGAAACATGAGGCAATATAAAAATCAGCTTAACCCGTGAATTACTTATCGAGTTATATGAAAAGGGAGGTCTTTGCTGGGCTAGTGGGGGAGGCGTCTATGAATATTTTAGGAAAACTCTATACCTCAATACCAGAGTTAAGTAGGGTACGAGACGGCTTTGAGTATGGGTAGTAAGTAGCCTGGTGTAGTGCGGAGTCTGTTAAATGTTTGTATAATAAACTACCAACGTAGTGGAGTTAGTTTTTTTATATTATAAAGTAACGATATGAGCAGGACACGTGCGTGATGGTAAACAACATGTTACACGCAGCTATTGGAACATGAAGAGTTGAAGTCATTACTTAGCACTGCACTGTGGTCGTTACTCAGAGAAATAAGATATGTTATCTCAATGCACTGTAATATCACTTGTTGAGGTTCTGTGATTTCACTCCAATGTCAACAAAACCATTGTCAATTTTTAGCCCCCGACCAAATTTTTTATTGTGTTCTTGTGTTACATGAAGCATGTACTTAGCTCGTATGTATACTTTAATTTGGAAACAAAAGTATCATTTTGGAACCACTTGAGACAAGCAACCGCAAAGTATTCTGTCGTAGTCCTAATTCTTCTTGAAAGTTACAAAAGTATTGTTGTGGCAACACAACTCTGAAGTTAAGCTAGGAAAATTAACGGATGAATGTTTTTCCGGCTTCTCGTCACGACTTTTATCTAATTGCTCGTCGAAAAATATTCACCAATTGACATGACCAATCTGCGTTGCATTCACTTGTGACCATCGCTAGTCAAATTGAAAAGTCCCCTTTCTGCCACTTACCTTCAAACAGCTAATCTTCTTGCGATTTCCGACTCTATTTATCCAAATTCAGAGTTCAAATTGAAAATATGGCGCTGTAAAGGGTGCTTCGATTTGTAGTAACCGCCTCGGGCACATCCTAATCTAGTTGTCGCGTCCTACGCAGTTAAAATCGCAAGGCTAATAAAATATTTTGACCCTTTTATGAGATGAATACGCCCAGGGTACGGTACAGTCGTCGACATTGTACATTTTGTAATGTCTACGAGCGTTATGGAAGTGAAAACTTCTTTAGGCGCGCCTAGACAGATTTTTCGTGGGCTGTGAATTGAATTCATTCGTCACGCTCGGGTATGATAAGAAAGCTTCGGGTAAACTTGGGACCATGGCTATTGGTCATCTAGAAATACGTCAGCCAATGGGAAATGCTGAAAGGGCGTGGACAGGCCATCATGGCATGGCCTTCTAGAAACGCATCAGCCAATGGGAAATAGTCGGTATTTCCCATTGGCTGATGCGTTTCTTCATTCATTTCTAGATGGCCATGCCAAGATGGCGAGGCCACGCCCTCCGGTTACACCCGTGTAGTTTCCAAGGTATCAAGCTATCAAATACTGAATTATAAGTTTTCACTTCTATCGGCAGTTCCTATGACTGCCAATTTTTTTTTATTTGTGATTCCGTTCGTATACTTTACTTTTTCTTTCCTTGAAAATACATTCACCGCCGTGTGCGGTGTGGTGCTCATCATGACATGTATCCTTTAATTATTTATTTCAACGTCAATAACGTTAAAAATCGAAAACGTTGTATTATGTACCAATGTAAGTATTGAAACATTTTACTATTTTTTTTAGGTCGCGGAAGTCTTATGTAAATTTTTCGAATAATGTGGTTATTGTCTGTGCCATTCCAACGCATCATCAAAACCCTGCATCATCATTTATACGAGGATGTACATTGCACTTCACATATTTTTTCAGGTATTCATGTCTGGTAGAAATCGCTGTTAGCTATAAGGTCCCCATTTTAGGACTAGCAGTGCTCCGCGGTTCAACCCGTATATTTCCCTCATTTTCGTAAAAAGTAGGCTATGTTATTACAGACTATAATCTAACTGTATTCTAAATTATAATCCGACAAACACACGTGCAATCCACGTTTAAAGCCGGGTCACACAGAGGCGATCCGATAGCGATAGCGATCCGATAGCGATCCGGATCGTATCCGAGTATGGGATCGCGCCCGCTTGCTGTGTGTCAGGTTGCATACAAATTCGAACATTACAAAAAATCCCGTCTCGGATCGCTATCGCTATCGCTATCGGATCACCTCTGTGTGACCCGGCTTTAAATCGTTCCGACGTGATATAGAAACAATTGAAACAGATTTGGAATAGAAAAAAAATTGCTCTAGTTTTGAGACATCAATGGCTCAAATAATGACCAAAGCGAATTAAGAAGTTTTCACTTCAAAAATATTGAAACTGTCACTGTGGTAATATTCTAAATCACTGTGGTAATATTATGTCTCTTTATTTTGTAAATAATAAATATAAATATTGGTGGACAATTCACACACAACACCATCTGACCCCAAACTAACCAAAGCTTGTATGATGGCGCCCCGATAGCTGATATAATACTTATATAGTCTTAAATACATACTTATTATACATAGAAACATCCAGACACACTGCAATCATTTGAATTCATCACACAAATATTTGCACTGGGTGGGTATCGAACCCACGACCCTCGGCTTCGCAGGCAGAGCTACTACCAACCACAGACTAAGTAGAGAGATACCTACCAACTAAGCCATGAGGCCAGTCAAATACAAAAAAAATTGCGTTGAAATAAAGTGTATATAATTATTATATCTGTGGGCTGTGGCATATTAGAACCTCTTGCGACAGCGAATCTATAGTAAACTCTTTGTTTTAAGAAAAAAAATGTTCCAAGTTTAAAATTTCGTTCACATTATATTAGTTGTCTTTTGTTTTTTTGTTTGTGAAAAACGCCCTCACGTGTTCGCAGATAAATTTTTATTGAAATTTATTTCTTTAGAGTCTATTTTTTTATCAAAACTCCTGCAATAGATTCCTTAGCCGGAACATATCGCTTCTTCTGCAAATCTAACACAGTTGTAGTCGAATGTACTCCACCTACCCCGGGACCCCTACAAAACTATTCGGATGTGTCAATAATTGAAATTTGTGCCCGGAGGCATTCATGGCAAATAACTTTATTCAGCATTTAGCTTCCAATTTGATGGAGTGTGATTTGGCAGTGGAAGAAGAGGGGCCAAAGATACTTGAAGGTAAGAAAGTGCAATATGTAAGGGGCGCAGTGAGCGCTCTCGCGTTATGAACTTCATTAAGGACAAACACATCTTTCATGATTTATATACCCCGAGCAAGGACATAATAAAACTAGTATAGTAACTAAGATTATATGCGAAAGTTTGGATCTTGAGATGTTTGGATGTTTGTTGTCCAATCACGTCGGTATGCCTGAACGAATCGGGTTTTCAGGAAAATAACAGGAACAGGACCTAGCGGCTAAAACCGCAGGGTTCTACTAGTTTCGTCTGTTATTGTTTTCTTCATAACTTTGAATAGTTGTGTAATTAATAGTCTTATTTTTAACCGAATTCAAACAGGACAAGGTTATCAATTCGGCCGGCATTTTTTTTTATGATGTACCTATGTATGTACTTCGATTGCGCTGAGATTTGGGATCCAATTTACCTGATTTTTTTTGTTAGATGCAGAATAGCTGCCATTTGGTTCCAATTTTGTACAGTTTGGCTAAATAGTTTTAATTGTATGAAAATCTTTGTTTCTCCGGACGATGTAATTAAGTATAGTTTGTGTACGTCTTTTAAGAAATTTTAATTTGGACCGATTATAATTATATTATTACTAGCAGCGCTCACGGTTTTACCCGCGCAGTTTGCCTTATTTTCCTGTGATAAAAAGTAGCCTATATATAATCTATTTAGTATCTGCAATAAAACATCATCCATCTACTCGATGTAATTTAGGAAAACTCACAGTTAACAGAACAACCTATTACAAACACTGAAAAGTAAAAAAAACGACTACAAAACCAAAAATAGACACTCAAAAACGAAAAATAAATTAATATAATTGTTGTAGGGGCTACCCCATGACCATTCATTAAGGCACTATAAGGTTTTTACGCGTGTACTTTTTTTAACATGTAGACATAATCTTTATGAACAAAACTAAATTACAGTGTAAACTACACTATAGGTAGGTATACCATACACTGCCATAGTCTACTAAATTGTTTACATTATGTACACTACACTAGGTATAGCAAAAATTTGAATTATCTACATACCAACGATATTCTAGAGATAATCAAGAAGATCAATCCAACTACCCATTGGAAGCGTGCGTGGCATACTGACGGCATTAATTGTTTATTTACTTGATCTATTTATAATATTAGTCTTTTAGATGTTAGTAAAAAAACTTTTAGTTTTTTATTTTTTTTTAAATACTGTTTTATTTTTTTAATTTACTTACTTGTTAAGTTTAAAAATACAAAGTAGGCCCACAATGACTACGCTCGTCAAAACATTGAAGTAATTGGCAGCGATTTGTTTGAACATTTTTATTATAATTATGCAATTAATTTCCCACAATTCAGCTTAGTTAAGTACAGAACAGTGGGTTTATGCAATTATGGTAATTATTCACTTTGAGTAGAGCCATTCGTGTGGAAACCTGCAACAGAGGACCATTATTTAAAATGCTCTGACGTGATAGCCGTGGCTTGGTGTAACATGCTATAGTGGCCTTGGACTTTACTGCTCGAATTAAATAAATAATCACTAAATTTGCTAAAAACTTTTTGGGACAAATATATTTACACGTTTAACCCAAACGTATTTTTATTGTGTATTTAACAAAACATTAAAGAACAACACTATATTACTGTGTGCGAGAATGAGTGTAGCTTGCGGATGTGGGTGCGTGGCTCACTTGATCGCGTTATGTGTGTGTGATTTGCTAAATTTGGTGATATACTGATAGCAGCGCCACTCATCGGGTTCAATTGTTTTTTTAAATCATTTTGAAATCTAGCGTAAATAACATACAATTTCACCTAAATCGCAAAAGCCGTTTAGAAGACCTAGGATGACAAACATACACACACAGAAAAAACACATATATACGACATTACGATAAAAAGTAATAATACTAAACTTCCAATATGTAGTCCTGCTATGATTTATATTGTTTTTCACATTACTCAGGAAAACATAATTTTTATTTTCAGCTATTTTAATTAATACCTACGTAGTGGTGTAATAGTAAAATATTAGATAAAACTGCATCCGCTTCTCGACAAATCTGCCGTCTACGATGAAGCGCGTTTATTTCAAAGGAACCGATCGACTCTCGACTTGAAGACATCATGATTTTCTATTCAATTTCGATTAATAAATATTTACCCACCAAGTTTCAATTCACAATTTGTTGTTTGTTGTCATAATATGACAAAAGTCAACTTACAAACTAACAATACAAAAAAATGTGTATGCTTAAGACACACGGTAGAAAACTTCATTAAAATTAATAATGAAAATTATTACATATAAATTGAATAAGTATAATATATACAGCAGTGAAGAGCAGCTGACTGTATCTTCCTCGCTCGGGTTCACTCGGTGGTCCCGAATTCACCCGATCGAGCCTTTCACCTCAAAGCGTGGTGGGTCAACAAGCTCACTTACAGCCTACAAAAAATCTGTGTGTGGAAAAGAAAAAAATCGTGAAACAAAAAAATTTGATAAGATCGGGTGAAATTTGAAACACAGTTAGATTATAGTCTGGAAGAACACATAGGCTACTTTTTATCCCGGGGAAATACAGGGAAAGGGACCTACGCGGGTACATCCGCGGAGTGCTGCTAACATATCAAAGGAATAGTACATTTTACATCGTCGAAGTGACGTGAGTGCTATGGACTGGAAAAAAGTTACTTGTACTTTAGCTTAGTCAAGTTTTTCTTATATTTGCTTCACTTACATTTTGAAATAATCAAATGCAAACAATAACAAGATAATCGCGAAATCGCGAAAATCTCCTCGTCATACTACATCAGTCGAGATGACGGTCAAGTCCAATGTACGATAACAGAATCTAATACTCGTACATACCTACCTAAATATCCACAGCGCCCAATCGCATTCTTTATTAGTATTACTTTGTCAGAGGTACTGATACACAGTACAATAAATTATTACCTATATAGTAATCCAAATAAATTATTATGATTAATTATTTATTCTGTTCAGAACCTAATTATACCGTACAATATTTCCTTATTTGACTAAATTTCCATAAAAATGCAAGTGGTTTCAAAAATCACAAAAAACTTGAAATTTTACACAAAAACTTGAAATTTTACACAGGTAAACACTGTGAAATATATTATTATAGCATAATGAAGTAAGGGATATCACACACACAAAGCATAGTAGGTAGGTACTAGTAATTACTATGCTTTAGTGGTTCTTAAGGTTTTAGAAGCCTGAATTATTTTTTTACGAAATATGTTTTACTAGGTATAACATTTTTCACGTCACTTTACACTAAAATAAATTTTATTTAAACTTTGAGTTAACAGTGTGAAAAACCTACTTATAGTAGAACCGCATTATAGTAGAACTTAAAAATACCAACTGTTTCCGAACAAAATTCGTACAACTAAATATTTTAATATCTAAATCTTAGGCACGCAAACCTACAGTTTTAAAACCCGAAATTCATATTTGTAATTTGCCAATGGACTGATTTTAGAGATATTTTTTTAGTGACGAGACGAGCTCCTGCTCGTCTCGTTCATGTGCCTGATGGTAAACAACATGCGTGTCACATAACAGCACGGTGACACGCAGCTATTGGAACATGAATAGCCCAAATCATTACCTAGCACCGCACTGCTCTCGTCATCCAGAGATCTAAGTTCTTATAACTCTAAGCACTGTAATTTCTCTGGAAACATTGCCATTCAAACTGGAACACAGTAATGTTAGCCCATTACTGCTTGGCGGTAGAATAACTGGCAAAGGTGTGGTACTTCCCCAGGCGGACTCTGCTAAGAGTCCTACCACTACAACGTTACCTTACGTTTAACGTTTATCAAAATGTTACTTAGAATCAAATTCAGTCTAGAACATCAAGCTAAGGATACTAAAGTAAAAAATACACATTGAAATTTAAAAGTATAAAATAAATGATAACAAAAATTAGGTAAAATATTAAAAACGTATGTAGTAAATAATATATGAATTTTCATGAAACTATATTCAAAGTGACATTACCCTTCCTAACATGAGCGACTTTAAGGTGTTCTTCAATGGATCTAAACATAATAACTGTATGATATGACTATGTGTAATAATGCATGACTGTTAAAACAATAATTTCATTCCTCTCATCAATGATTTCAGATAATATTTTCATAGAAAGTACAAGAAGCCTCCCCGAGAGCGGGCGAGTTGAAGTTAATTGTGTCTTGTTTATTGGTTCCGCATAATTGGCTCGATTATGAAGCCGTCCGCGCCCGGCCCGGCCCGGGACGCGCCGTAATTATACTCGCTTTCTACTTCTACATTATCACCTCTCGGCAGAGCTAGAGATGCGATGATGGTAACTTTACTAATGTTTTTTTTATAGTTTGAAGTGACGAGACTATTAGGACATGTGTCTGATGGTAAACAGAGCATAGTGACACGCAGCTATTGGAACATTAAGAGTACAAATCATTACCTAGCACTGCACTGCGCTCGTCACCCAGAGATTTAAAATCTTTTATAACATATTTGCTCGTAAAAGGTAATTGTACCAATTTCTGTAACGTAATGTATCTCATTACGTACTTGTGCGGTAATGTAAAGCGCATGATTTCAAAATGATAATGTAAAGCGCATGATTTCAAAATGCTCCGTCTAAAACGAACGGTACCTTTTTAAATCTTAGTAAAGAGTTTTTATGTCAGAAAAGTGGTCAACACTTTAGGAATAAAATTAGCTTTGAGAGGTAAAATATAATAAAGAATTATTAAATTCGTTAATTTAATTAATTTAGACCATAAATTACAACAATTTATCTGTAACAAAACACAAAATTATTAATTTACTTTATTACTATTGGCATACTGGCTGGCTCTCTGCCGTTCCTTAAAAAAAGGCGCCGATGCGCGCGCATTGCTAATCTGTGAACAAGTATTAATTATTCCGCGCCCTTTTTTCGCTGTTTTGTTTTTATTTGAAAATGTCATCAGCGTTATATTTATTTCCTCGCAAATATGTTATAATACGTCGTATGACATACGTGCGCTTTGATAATTACAGCCTCAGCTAATTATGGCTCGAGCCGAAGGCGAGCGCTATAATTAGCAATAACGCCTCAGCTGTAATTATCAACTTAGCACACTTATATCATAATGTACTATTATAACATATTTGCTCGTAAAGGGTCTCTTATTGGACCAATTTCTGTATCGTAATGTATCTTATTACGCACTAGTGCTGTAATGTGTAATGTAAAACGCACGGTTTCAAAATGCTCCGTCCACAGACTAGGTAGAGAGATATGCTCCGTCTAAAACGAACGGTACCTTTTTAAATCTTAGGAAAGAGTTTTTATGTCAGAAAAGTGCGGTTAACATTTTATGAATAAAATTAACTTTGAGAGGTAAAATATAATAAAGAATTATTAAATTCGTTATTTTAATTAATTTAGACCATTAATTACTTTACTTTTTGGTAACAAAACACAAAAATATTAGTTTACTTTATTATTAATGGCATACCGGCTGGTTCTGTGCCGTTGCTTAAAAAAAAGGCGCCGATGCGCGTGCATTGCTAATCTGTGATCCATAGTGATTACTTACTCTGTGCTGTGATCTGTGATCAAGTAAATATTATTCCGCGCGTTTTTTTTCGCTGTATTATTTTTATTTGAAAATGTCGTCAGAGTTTTGCTTATTTCCTCGCAAATATGTTATAAAACGTCGTATGACATACGTGCGCTTTGATAATTACAGCCTCTGCTAATTATAGCTCTCGCCTTCGGCTCGAGCTAGCAATAATGCCTCGGCTGTAATTATCAACTTACCGCACTTATATCATAATGTACTATTATCCCTATATATATAATATTCCCTTCAAACCGGAACACAGTAATGTATGCCCATTATTGCTTAGCGGTAGAATAACAGGCAAAGGTGTGGTACCTCCCCAGACGGACTCTGCGAAGAGTCCTACCACTACAGGTTTGTTACGCTTTCAAGCAAAACTGAAAAATCGAACAGATCGTTTTGAATCTATAATAATTATTACTCGAACTGTGGCTCAGTCTGCGTTTCTACTGATACCAACAATGCTTTTAAAGCTTGAGGATAAGATAAATTCTTCAGTACCTACTGTAATTTATACGTGAGATTTGTCCACGTCAAGAGCATCTGCCTATAAAAATTTTAATAGGAAAACTTAATTTTCTTATATATAACAGTGTTGTGTGGTAGGTATATGATACATTTCGAACAGTGGACAGCTGATCTGAACCATGCCATTTTTCTATGGGACCTCGTAGCTCGAAAAAGTGACAACGTTCTATGGTTGAAGTTCCGTAGAATCGAACGAATCGTTGACTTCAATTTCGTAATAAGAAAATTCAAACTGTAGCATACGTTGGCTGAGTGTGCTTTCTCTGATTTGCAAAGTGCAATCCTAATACAAACACAATAACAAGTTTAAGACATTATAAAATACTTACTTTGTGTGTTTTATTTACCTCAAAGTTAGCTTTGGATATGTAGGTTTGTAAATCGCAAATAGTTAAAATGAATATCGATACACTGCCTAAATTATTAGCAGCATCATCCATCCCTAAAATTTGTTCAGCATAGAAGAGCTTTTAATAAAAATATCAGCCAAGCACCGGCGTCAAAGAAACAGACTTTTAATTTAATTATATCCACCTTTTAATAAACTGTATCTTGTAGACAAACAGATATTAAATTATTCTCAAAATAATGAAATATTTCTCGTGTATTTCAAGAATTTGGGAAATTAAGTTGTCGAAAGTTATTCTAGGAAAATTTTGTGCGAACTTATGTTATTGGTATTTTGCAGTACTTCAATAAACCTACACAATTTTGATATGTTTATAGGTACATGCTATAAAGTAATTGTCTTTAAACGTATATTATCAATTCAATTTGGACGTGTTTTTCATGAAAAAAAGACATAAGGCGAGCAAGACTTACGCCTGATGGTAAGCAACATAAATAAACCTAAACCAACAGAAAGCCCATAAACAAGTATAGTTCTACGCAACTATTTGAACGCGAAGAGATCGAATCATTGCCTACCACTGCATTGCACAGCGCATGTCACCCGTAGATATAAGATAATAATTCATCTCTATGCCTTGTAATGTTATTTTATAAACTGTAATGTTCAAACGTTACTGTGTTGTTGATATATTCACCGGTTATAAATAAACCGATTTTAGGTTGTTTTTTTCTTCAGTACCTAGTATATTTTAAAAGATTCTTTAATGTTTTACTACAAGCTATTATCAGTACATTTTAAAATTGTTGATCATATAGCAAGAGACATAGGTATATGCGGCTTACACGTATTTAGGTAGTTAGATTTAGTACGGAGACGCCGA
This sequence comes from Ectropis crepuscularia, assembly GCA_963693475.1. Taxonomy (NCBI): domain Eukaryota; kingdom Metazoa; phylum Arthropoda; class Insecta; order Lepidoptera; family Geometridae; genus Ectropis; species Ectropis crepuscularia. The sequence goes on from OY856359.1 coordinate 13,001,726, forward strand.
TATTTAATCTTCTTCTGCTAGTTGCACAAGAAATAATTAGATGGTAGGGTCACCGACGAATAAATTACATTGTCTATACTCCAATATCAAATACCCTATGCCCTGAAGCTAATGTGCATAGTGCAAGTAATATGGTAACTCAACACGATAATGCTTGCCTCGAGCTGTGCGGTACCCGTAGTGATAGGTATGTTGCAATAAAGGTAGACCAGTACGATAAGTTGACAAGTACAATAATAGTAATTATATATACCTATCACAATTATTGTAAATGACGATTGGGTCATGAAAATATACCATTCTAAAATTAATTCCTTAGGTAGATTACGGAAAAATATTGGACACGCATTTATTGTTTTATCAAATTGTTAAAAATCGACAAATATAGAGATAATCAAACTTCCGGGGTATGTGCGTCTTCGTAACGCAGAATATAGTGATGTCAGTCGAAATTTTAAGCACAAAATTTTCGTATTTAATCGTAAAACACAAGAAAAAATACGTGTATAATATTTTTTAACAATCTAACGGTTTTTTTATTTATAATGCCTATCTCCGTATACTCCGTTAACGTAGCGAAAACTCTACCGATATTTTTATATTAAAAAATTAAGAAACCCCAAATGCAATTGTGTCAAATTTTAGATAACACGTATGTTTGTAAGTAAAGCAAATATCCGTTATACGTCTAAGATTGCTATCGCAGTTATCGAAAGAGCTGATAACTTTGAAATACCTGAAACGATTTTGTTGAAACATAGCTAAAAGACCTTTCAACCAAAATAATCGAATTAAAAATGTATTAATACCGATGCCACAGACAGCCACAGTCACTTCAAACCTATGAAACTTCGTCGTTTTTGCGTCGGAGGTTGAAAAATTAGCAACTAACATGGCGGACGTGTTTATCCATATATTCGACAGCGTTAACGGAGTCGTTAGATTTTGTGCTAAACAAATTTAGGAAAAATAACATTTTAAGGAGCCACTAATAATAATACAATATGTTGAGTAAATTAGACTTTATTGCACAATATTTTTTTTTTCACATATTATGTATACCTGAAACAAAGAAAACATGAAAGCGCCGGTAGATATCATGGCAAAGTATATAAAATAATTTTAACAAAAAAAAGAACCGACTTCAAACAGTAAACTAAAAAGTAAAAAATAAATTTCTTTACCACAAAGTAGAACGTATTTTGATTAGTTTGAACAGACATGATTAAATAAGTATTTAACAATTCTGAAGTCGGTGCCAAGTAAATGTTGCAACAACCTTCCTGTCTATCATACATATGTCCCCAACAACTTGTCTATGTTCCAAATGTCAGTTCGATTTACTACTCTACTAATGTTAGCTTCAGCTGTAGTTTTACTTGGCACCGACTTCAGAATTGTTAAATACTTATTTAATCATGTCTGTTCAAATTAATCAAAATACGTTCTACTTTGTGGTAAAGAGATTTATTTTTTACTTTTTAGTTTACTGTTTGAAGTCGGTTATTTTTTTTGTTAAAATTATTTTATTTTACGATTTTAAGTGATGGTTAGATTAATAATTCTTGAATTAGGTGAGAAGATAAAGAAAAAACTTGACTAGTAGAATAATATTCACTATGATAAAGTGTTCAAATCCAGGATGGTCGGTGTACTCATACCTGTAAAATGGTCCTCAGTACCCATGTGGGTGCCAAGTTCTCATCAATATTTAAGAGTACATGAATCAAGCACAAACACTTGCTACTGTAAACCGTTAAACAGTTCACATAACTGTCCTTTGTCTTCATCGTCAGACCCCTAATAACAGTCACATCCCACCTAGGTATGTGTAAAGTGCTCATCGATACAGCTTTATCAAGCCTATACACAAGGTAACTGCTGTAGATCGTTGAGGAGTAGCCTCGACTGTCTTTCGGCTCCTTCATCGGATCGACTCCAGACCTTCATTCAATTGTATTGCTTTAAAATACTTAATTGAAACATTTTCAAACGCACTAGTCTACCCTTGCAGTTTTTAAAGGTCTAACGATTAATTAATTAGTTACAACGCGATTGAGCAACAACCATCCAAACATAGACATTTATAATGATGATGAAAGACAGTCTTAAGACATCTAGACGTAAAGTGCTCATCAATACAAATTAATCAAGCCCAAACACAAGATAACTGCTGTAAATCTTTGAGGAGTTCCCTCGACAGTATTTTGGGTCCATCATCAGATCGCCAAGATCCAAATCTCCAAATCTTCCAAAATCCAAATCTTCCAAATCTTCAAAATCTTCGTAGTGCCAAACCAAAATCAATTGTAGTGCTTGTAAATACTTAATGGAAAAATTAACAATCGCACTTGTCGCCCCTACAATTTTTGCAAGTTCTCTTCAATTTCTGCAGAATTCCATCATCAGATCCTGGTTTCCTTATCATGGTACTACCCTTGGAATGTCTCCTATCCAACAAAAAAAGAATCATCCAAATCGGTTCATAAACAAAGAAGTTATCCACGAACACATAAAAATATATATATATATTCGGTCGAATTGAGGAGCCTACTTTTTTTTTAAAGTCGGTTAAAAATGTATCGCGGCTAGACGCCAAAAAATCGGGTTTTGTTATTTCGTGAAATTTTAGATTTTTTTTTTACGTTTACGAGGTTAGGGGTAGGGAGGGTCATGTCCCCTGTGTATTTAGACTTCAAGGTCTAAAGATGATCATGAGTGCTCCCATATCTCTAGATAAGTAGTAAAACTGGACCTCTGAAAGTGTCCAAATGTAAAATAATTTGTCGCTTCTGTAGTCTTATTTGGTGTACCTATATTTCTTACTAGCTATGCCCGGTGTTTCCCCGCGTTTTAAGGGCTCTCTAATAATGAAACTCCTGTCATAATTGGTCCAGCCATTACAGAGATTAGCCGGAACAAACAGACTGAAAAAACAGTTTTTTAGATACACAGGTACCGTACATACTTTTATTTTAACTTAGTAAAAAACTGTTCAATTGATATTCCATGCAGACAAGCCAATCCTATTTATTTGTATAGATATACCTTTATAAAGTGTAACTAAATGCCGACGGAAATTTCAATCTGCTGACGTCATATTTACAGCCCTATCATCACTACGCTAACTTTACTGCTTCGTTGACGTTGATTCTTATTTCATTTCATAAAAGGCGATTTTACGTTGACACGGAGTTTGCCAAACGAAAGGTGCAGTTTATAGAGATGCGTGTTACTCTCTGTACACATTTCGGTGGGGGCGTAGGCCACTTTGCAGCTTGCTTTGCTTCCGGCCGTGTGTGAACCCTGTCACCTTGTGATCGGTAGCTATGGAGATCAACGGACGCAACGTTTTTTGTTTTGATTAGACAACGTTTCTTTTAGCTCTGTCACGTAGCTATTTCCACTGTTTAATTTAAAATCAGGTTTTTAAAATTGCTCTGTCAATAAAATGCCTCAATCTACTGATTAATTTAAAATCGTCTCTCAAGGGTCTAGGTGTGATAAGATAACTCATGACCTGTGCCAAGTACCATGTACCATAACGGGCCTTCTGCCTCTAACTAGGTAAAATGGTCGAGTCCATTTAAATTAGACTTCAGGTCTCCAGTCTCTGTCTCGTACCGTGATACCGTGATCTACTTTAGAATGAGCTATCAAGGTTCATAGTGTGATGAGACAACTTACTAGACACCACATATTTTAATTAATTGGTTGGCCGCCTAATTTAAATGGTCTTGGATTGGACATTATGCTCTCTTTATCTTGGCTTGAAATTAAAGAGAGAGCAAAAGTAAAGCCAAATAACCATTTAAGTTCCCACGATCATCGTGTTGTAAAAGGTCTCTTTAGTATAATTTTAATTATAATCATCCTGGATTCACGGCGCCATCAAATTGTAAAAGCCGGAATGATATTTTTCTTTTTGATTAATTTTATTTATTTATTAATTTTCAGTGTTATTTAATTTTATTTTATTCTTATTATTATTCTCTTCGCTTCGCCTACTAAATTGTAACAACGTTTTTCATATTTGTAATTCTTATTATATTTTATTACCTTTTATTTTGATCTAACAAATATCTCTTGATGAATTAACTTCTTAACATCTATTACCTAAATATCTATTGTTTATATATTCTTTGTCTATATATTTCTTTGTTTGGCCTTGTGATCATCTAGTAGTAGGACTCTCCGTATGTGGTGTTGTAACCCAGACAGATTTGAGATGAACCCTAGTTCTAATACAGGTATATGATTTTGACCTAATGAACCTAGGAACTCTAGTTTGACAAATATTTGAATAATTAGCTTTAATTGATACAACAATAGTTCCCAGAAATGATTTGATAAAATTCATATGAAGATTCTCGCCTCTATGATTACATTGTAGTTTAATTAGCCTATGACTTAATTTGCTGTATTTAGTGTTCTGAAATAGCAAGAAGGATGAGCTAGTCAATGAAATTATGTAATAATCATGTATTATCAAAATGTAGCTAACCAGTTAGAGAATATGGTATGTACTTTGTACAAGGTGTCAGATTAAGATTAACAATAATGTTCATAATTAGTAGGTATGGAAGTTAGTAGATTATTACTGTATAAAACTGATCGGATCAGTGTTTACTCGTTTAAAATGTTAAGTGGTCGTGGCTAAGGAAAAAGGCCCCAGAACCCTGCCGCCCTTCTCAGTCATCAGCGTCCGTCAAGGGATAATAGGGAATCTGATGTCCTCCACGTTAAGAATGCAACTCACGGGATGCCGATTTTATTCCCTATAGCTCTCAGTATGTTATAACACTAACTAAGCTATCCAAGGGAAGTGGGGGGGGAATTCATCTAATTAGGGATGGATGAGTTTACATCTTTGAAATCCCATAGAACTTTACTGTACCGATCGACAGCAAAGGAATGTGATTTCGGGGATAAAAAAAATTGTTAAATAGACTATTTGTTAGACAAGCCTCTAAGGTCAAGTTTCCAATGTAACCTTGAAAGTTTTAGCTTCTATTGAGCTATTCAATTTCAATGTAGAGTTGGCAGACGTTCCCCATTTCCGTTAGGAAGGTCTAACCAAGATGCAACCGATCCAATCAGATAATTTAAGGACATAGCTTAAAACATCTTCAACCCCATTTTCAGTTAGGTATCCGAATGCATTACACGTGAATGACTATTAAAAGGATGTCCGAAAATTAGCAGACTTCTGCATAAAGTGATAAGTATTGTTAAACTTTTCAAGGCACTTTGAGAATCTCAATTCAGAGAGACTGTCGAACAAAATTATGCTTCAACTGTGTGATTGCATTTGTACATTTAATTATTGTTAACCTGTAATTAAGGTTTTATACCGTCATTCATTGTGATGTAAATAATGAAACAAAGTTGTGGTTTGTTTATGTACTTTTAATGGTTAACCTGTAAATAAAGTCTTGTACCATAGTTGTGATGCAAGGTTCATCTGACCTCATCTCAGCTAGATTTCTGATTTCTATGACACTTGCATGATTAAAAGGTGTTCAAAATTAGCAGGCCTTTGCATAAAGTGATAATTAACATTTAAAATGTTCCAAGTTATATTGAAAATCTCAATTGAGTGAGTCATCCAAAATTATGTATTAAGCTGTGTGATTGTAATTGTACATTTAGTTGTTAACCTGTAAATAAGGTTTTACACCATAGTTGTGATGTAAGGTTCAACCGACCTTATTTTATCTAGGTTTCTGATTTCCATGACACTTGCATGATTAAAGGTGTTCATAATTAGCATAATTAGCAGGCCTCTGCATAAAGTGATAATTATCATTTAAATTTTCCAAGTTATATTGAAAATCTCAATTGAATGAGTCAAACAAATTTTATGTATTAATCTGTGTGATTGTATATGTACATTTAGTTGTTAACCTGTAAATAAGGTTTTACACCGTAGTTGTGATGTAAGGTTCATCCGACCTTATTTTAGCTAGGTTCTGATTTCCATGACACTTGCATGATTAAAGGTGTTCAAAATTAGCAGGCCTCTGCATAAAATGATAATTATCATTTAAAATGTTCCAAGTTATATTGAAAATCTCAATTGAATGAGTCAAACAAATTTTATGTATTAATTTGTGTGATTGTATTTGTACATTTAGTTGTTAACCTATACATAAGGTTTTTATATCATAATTGTGATGTAAATAATGAAGCAATATCTAGGTTTGTAACTAAAACCTAGGTTATCAGATTATCAGATAGTCTTCAAGATTTTATTGTATCTAGATAATATTGGTATTCATGGACCTCTTTAAGTAACTGAACTCGTTTTGTACGTCCCGATTCTCTCAAATTAAATAGAGAACTTAGACAATCACAGCGTCTGTGCGGATTATAAAACTAGTCCAGACTCTTAAACAGATTTAGGAATTTAGTTTTAAAAGTTATAAAAGTATTGTTAGTGAAATTATTAACGACTCAAATAATAAAGACTATCGAACAATCAGTTTGTTTTTCTGCAACGTCTCGTTCATTTATTGACCTGTAACAAAGGATTAATAATTCCCTATGTTCCGTTGATCTGATATATCGCATACTTTAGACATATTAGGAAAACTTCCAATCTATCCTACTATGGCCTATCAGCTAAGAGATACAAAATTTGCAAGAGATTCGCGGATCTCAGTTAGAGTTTAACTATCAAAGGGTATATTTTATCCTGACAGGTGGTATAAAATGTAATACCCTTGCTAACATCGCATTACTAAATTTACCTACCAGCTGATCAGACTGACAAAACCTATGATCCCTTTCAGCCCTACGGGTGGGTTCCGCTCTATGACGGGGAAGCCGGAATTAATCTGTAAAACGAGATTAACCCTTGGAGAAGCGAGCAGTAACCACCGACTAACTTAGGGGACAGTTCGAGTTGATTCCTTCAGCCAGTGTCCTAGCGAAATAATATCGACCGGCCTGCTGGAATGATACGACCTGCGTATTGTTCATTCGGGGGCTGTCTAGGACTTTGAAGAAAGAACCAATCGAACCAGTGACTTAATCGATCCCCATTTAAGAGGCAAAATCGACCTTGGGGCGCCACAAGACCCAAGTAGTGTTGAATTTAAGAAAAGTAACACGAGACGCGTGTTCAAAACCGTAACCATGTACGGTATAGTTACATCGTCCATCTCCCCACAAAACCCAATAAAAATCCCACAAAATTATCTTTATTCTCAAATAAATTGAATTTGAATAACATTTCTACGACCGACACAACCGACTACGTTCAAAATCAGCTTGTAAATCGCACAAACATTATCCAATTCCAAAGTGAGACCGCTGAAACATTCCTTTGCATTAAAAAGGAATAGCAATTCCTTTTACTGCTAAAGTACGAATGATCAGACCTAGAACTTGAAACTATTTTAATTTAATTTACAATTTACATGGACACAACGTAACTCACGAAAGAATAATTCACAACTAAAAAAAAATATTCCCGCTCGATCCTTTTTATGCGTTTGATTTTCCCGCCAAACAGACTCCGCCCATATGCGTTAACTCTGCTATCTGTACAAAGTCTACAAACACTACAAACGCATCCAAACGGTTTATTTCAGCTAATCGCGTTAAGTCTACGAATCGAACAAACCGAACATTCCGAACCACCAACATACAGATGCACCCCGACGATGGCGCCACTATCTAGATTAATATGAACAATTATTAATAACGGAAGGTATATTTTAGTTCTAACTTTCGGCCACTTAAATTTTAAGTTTGTACTTTGAATCTCCATTCTCAAATGTCATTGTCACTCGCGATTCGACTCCTGACGAGTATACACCAAACATAATTATAACCTATCTGCAATTTACATAAGCATGCAAACAATCCATTTTATTTTGTGTAATTCGTCAATTAAGTAGTATTTCTACCAATACCATATTAGTGTGAATGTGAGAAAACCTCTCCGAAGGTCCCGGATATTTGAGAACACACGGCTAGATTTCTGTGGATATACGGACCTGTGGTGTGTGTTGTTTTACATAATTTGGTGAGTTCCTATGTTGATAAACATTTATCTTGTAAATCTATTATAAGTTATACATCTGTTATAAGCTAAATGACCCAATGGATATCAAAATATCAATATATGTTGTGCAAACAAAGCGTGATTTCGTTTCACAAGTTCACCAAACCTTGCGTAAATCTCAAAATTTACAAATATATTTTCATATTTCGTTCTCCCAAAGATATCTTTAGTGAATTTACTTGGTATTAAACAAATATTACTGTCTATTTTCAACTCCAAATAAAAATATCTCTAGATTTTTAATCCAGAAACATTATCAATTACATGTTACATTGATACATAACAATGTCTGTTTCTCTAACTTCTTTTATTGTTGACAAAAAGGCATCAACTAATAGCAGTACTTGTATTAACTGGCTTCCAAAGACTGTTTATGGTTCCAAATTGTCCTTCTTTGGCTAGAAATGCATGTTGTATGTAAGTTGCATATCTCATTTTGTTATTCTTGTATCTTTCCCAGGTTACAACAACCATATTATACTAGCCGTATCATGAAGGAATCAAAGCTATGAACAACATTTACTCCGCTATTGGAATTCAAGAATGAACAATTCCACTCATCCATAGAAATTCCCTTCGAAGGCCACACAGATATACCAATTAAGATGTAAAACGTAATTTCCCAAGGTATGTTCTTAATAGAAAAATGGTATTCTCTCTATGTATTATTATTCGACATGTCAGAGAGATTTTACAAATGCATTAAGTTCTGAAGGAACTAAATATTATCATAAAATAGTAACGGTTAATGTTCTCCCTTGATAAAATTATTGATGATATATTCAAAGCATAAATTCCACTGCAATTCCAATAAATTTAACCAAATAATACATATTAACACCTGCAACAAACACATTTAAGTATTAGTAAACCATAAATAGTACAATTCATCTATTGGAACTCCCACCGATGCAAGATGTAATTCTCTAGAGTATGCTCTTCCTGCATTCATACCAGATATAGCAATGAGAGTAAGCGGGTCCAGCTTTGAAGGAACAATTCATATTATCAAATAACAATAGTACATGTTTTCTCTTGATTAAATTATTGATAATATACTCAAAACAAAGATTATATTTTAATTCAATACATTTGAAGATGTAAACATAATAATACCTATAATAAATGCAATTAAGTATTATTAAATCATTCTTTACCAACAAATACATTGTATAATAGAAATATTTGAAGATTCGTTACGGGACAGCCCAGCTGAACTGTTACAGTGTGATTGAAGAAAACTGTTGTTGAATGAAAGAAAGAAATGTATTGTCTGGTGGTTGAATTTTATACATTTAACGTAATACTAAAAATTGGAAACAATAATACTTCGTTCGAGAAGTAGGTACCCCTAGTGGATAAAAAGAAAAAACAATTTACATGTATTTAAATGTATTTTCTAAGGTTTATCCAAAGTTGACGAAGCTGCTGAAATTCGATTTTCACCAACTGTTCATTAGCAAGCCTCGCACGCATGGTTGGCATTTAGGTACTTCCTACAAGGCTGGAATTCTGGAATGCGCTTTCAGAACTTAGTCATGTTAGTGTTATGCCTGTTTATTACTTTAAAAACTATGTGATAAAACAGTGAGTACGTCAAAAATATTTCTCCTACATAAAATAAATGTTCAACCCAGCCATCCACTAGTCTCCGGGGACCCCAGACTAATAGCTTTCACGGGCGGTCCGGTCAACAGATTTTTAAGCCAACTTTTTGTCCAATCTCAACTCTGTCGGGAAGAAATAAAATCTTCGATTATTGAATCGAGTCTCGAGTGATGTCCATTTTGTTCTTGACGTGGCGTTTTATCTTCACTATAATATCTTCGAGAATATTTACTTTGCTATTATTTATTCTTTTGATCTGTTTAAGTAGAAAGTAGTGGGTAGTTTTTGATTTTGTTTGATCTTTATCAAGATTCCACAAAGCGTATTTGAGATCTATTTATATGAATAACAAGAGAAAAGCGACTTTGTTCATTATGACGTATATGAATGTTGACTTTTTGTATTTTTCATTGTTGTCGTTGGACATCTCTCACACAACATCTTAAGTACTCCTCAACCAAGCAAAACCTGTACATTACTTTCGGGACTTATTTACCTGTTGAAAATTTTAATAATAATAATAAACCGAGAAGGACAAGCTTAGCAAGTACCTTGACTTGGCTCATGAGGTTACCGCCATGTGGGATGTTGATTCGACGATCAAAATCCCAATAGTCGTGTCGGCAAACGGCTTTATAGCGAAGAGTCTTGACCAACAATCTCAATCGAACACGTACACGCTTCACGTCAGCTCTGCAGAAAAAAAATCAAAACAGTGGATTTTTTCGAGTTGCGCGCAGTCCAGTAGTTTCAGTGTAACCGGCAACAGTACAGCGACCCCAGAGCGGTGTATACGGCCCCCAGGACCCCCGGGATAAGGAGATATTTTCAAAAACATCCGACAAACAACTGGAAACAAAGGTTAGTTTGCTAGCAATATCTGAAGACCACATAGCTGAGAAGCGAACAAAAGACACGTTTCGTCGCATACCTTATCTTGTCACTATAACATCTCTGCCCGCACGTTCCGTTCGCCGTACGCACCGACCCGAAGCACGTCGTTGACAGGCGCCTACGACACTTTCCCCGCCAAGAGTGACGTCACACCCTCTGCACTCTTAACTGATCTCAGAGGCGGACTTAGGAGACAACATCATCATCGTCAGCCCCTGCGCAAAAACTGACTGCTGGTGACTGGACATCTATTGGACAGCCCGAAGAACAACCACGTCGAGCGTGTACGTGACCATATTGACAAATTTAATTTTGGGAAGGAAGAAGAAGAGGAATACCCGTGAGTAGGATAAGTAGCTATAAGTTAAACCTAATCGAGTTAATAAAACCTAATTAAGTAAATTTGCATAACATATATACATAACCTAATTTAGAAAACTTTGTAAAATGTCTGACACAACCAAAAAAGCCGCCCCCTCCACGTCTGCCTGCTCCACCTCTGTCTCTACCAATGTACCCAGACGATCAAAGGTGCTTTCGGTAAGGTCAGTAGCGTCTAACTTACATAAGCGCATTCTAAAAAAAAATGTTAAGTCTAGCGCGTCAGACGTGGTGCCGCCGACACAACATAGGGAGGAGTACCCCGATGTGCCCGTAGCTGCTCCCGAGGTAGAGTCCCGCTGCGCTCGATCAGTCGAAAGAGTACCATCGCCACCATGCTCACGAACGGTAAGTGAAACCTCTGTGCCGGTAACATCAGTGCCAGAGTCGAGCCCAGAACACTTAGCCGCGATAGATAGAGTGGAGAACTGGAAACAGTGTGGAATATCACCTCCAAAAGAGTTAACGATGGATGACGAAACGGATAATGTATCAGAGTCGTCACTCCCGACCTCCGCCCGATGCAAAAGGACCAGTATGCTGATCGCACACTGCTCAAAGCGGACGGGGTTGAGATGGACAGCGCCACGAAGGTGGCAAACGACGCATTACTCCGGGGAAAGGACGCTCTCGAACAATCCACCAATCAAAGACGGGATTTAAAACAAACCGCGATCGAGAGCCTCCAGACTCTCTTCGAGATTGTCCTTTCCCTGGCAGAGTCCAGACATCGTCACATCAGCTCACTCGAACAGGAGCGGGCTCGACACGCCATGGAGCTGCTCTCGGTGGAACGGGCCCACACCAAATCAACACAAAAAAACTACAACGATTTAACAAAGGAGGTACCTCTGGCCAGGGAAGCACTCGGCGAACTCCAAAAAGAGATCAAAGCCGTTAGAGACTGGCAGAGCTTTGAGTCGAGAGAACCCCACCAACATATCAAAGCAACGGCCGAAGCGGTGCGGGATATCAGTGGTTTTCTTAAGTCACCTGCGCCAAGTCGAAACGCCTCCGTCTATTTGACTCCTCTGCAGAACAATTATCTCGGTCTAAAAACCGGGATTGAAATTCTTCGGAGACAGGTCGACGAGCTTCACAGAGACTCAAACGCAGAAAGGGCAGAAGCCATCGAGGTCCTTCACCAAAACGCAAAAATTTTGAAAGAGCTCGCCTCGACTCCTCCGCCTCCTACCCCCCCAAATTACTCAGACAGATTATGTACAATAGAACAAATACTGACTAAACAAACGCCACCCCCATCCTCCGCCCCAATCAGAATAAACATCGATTAGCACGTGCTGCCTATTACTGAACGTCTAGAAGCTGTATCGTCAGAACTCCGGACGATGCGGCAGGAAAAACTAATTCTTCCCCCACCAGCCCTTAGCATCGAGGCCGATATCTGCCAAGCGGAGACGGGCAAGCCATCTAAGCCCAACTACGCAAAAATAGCGGCTAAACCAATCGTGCCAAAACCGAACCACACTCTTATCGTGACAACAGCGAATCCCACATCTCCCACGACTGCCGAAAAACTAATCGACCGGATAGCGGTTGCACTGGACACAAAAACGACCGGAGCAAGGGTTGACCGAGTGCGCAAAGGTCGAAACAGGAAAGTTATCCTGAGTTGCAGCACAGAGGAAGACCTTGGTCTGGTTAGAAATCGTGTGCAGCAGGACAAAACTCTAAAGGTGGAGACCGCGAAAGCGGGTAATCCACTAATCATTAGAGACGTCCTGTCTTACCACAAAGACAATGAGATAGTGGAAAACCTTCTGGCGCAGAATAAACATCTGCTACAAGGGGTTAATTTGCAAGAGAGCGCGATTAGAGTTAGGTACCGGAAAAAGGCGCGTAACCAGCATGAGTGCCATCCAGTGATCGAGGTCTCACCTCGCATTCACAGAGCGTTTTTGGATGCCGAAAAGGTCTACAATGGGCTCCAGAGGAGACCAGTGGCAGACCACTCGCCTTTGGTGCAGTGCACCAAATGCCAAATGGTTTCGGTCACACAAAGGCGATCTGCCGGGAAAGGGATGAATCTTGCAGTCATTGCGGAAAAGCCCACTCCTGGACCCAATGCAAGGCAAGAAAAGAAGACCTGCCACCCAGATGCAAAAACTGCGCGGTTGCTCATCCCAACAGCCCCAACAAAGAACTCGCTCACAACGCCTTTAGTAGCGAGTGCCCTGAAAGGGTAAAATGGGATGGCATAGCGCGGTCCCGAATAACTTATTGCTAAGGGCACTCATGCGGAACGTGGCTCAGTCTCCCAAAGAGTAGGCGAACCAGGTTTGCGTTTCATCCAAGCAAACCTGCAGCGCTCCCAGAATGCAACGACAGAACTCCTGAAGGTTGCGAGAGAAAGGGGGGTTTCAGTTGCCCTTGTTCAAGAACCCTATGTGGGAAATAAGGGCGCGATGAAACAATATCCTGGAACTCGCATTATTCAGTGCAGTTTAAATAGGCAAAAACCAGTTAAGGCAGCCATAATAGTCTTCGGCGACAGGTTAGAGGTAATCCATGACCCTCAAATTGTTACCGAAACGGAAGCGGCTGTCCTATTGGTCGGCACAGGTCTGAAACTGGGAGTGATTTCTGTCTACTTAGAAGGAGACCAAAAAGTCGACCCCTACCTCAGCAGGATCAAAGTATTCAGCGAAAAACTAGCTACAAACGATCTTATTGTTGCCGGTGACGTGAATGCATGGTCCCACTGGTGAGGAAGCACATCTCAAAATGAGAGAGGAGAAGCCGTAAACTCTTTCTTCAACGAAATGGACTTGAACATTCTCAACTCCGGCGATACACCGACCTTCGAGATCGTCAGGGAAGGCAAACTCTGCACAAGCGTAGTAGATGTAACAACGTGCAGTGTGTCTCTCCTGGGAAAAATCGAGGGATGGGAGGTTGACAAAAGTATTACAACATCGGACCACAACGCAATTACCTTCACTTTGCGACTAGTTAAAGCTCTCGAACAACAGAGGCCAATCACAACACGCAAATACAACACCAAGAAGGCAAAGTGGTCAAACTTTATGTCACAGCTAAAATCTTCCCTTAAAGAAAGAAACATCTCGCCGGAGTCAGTGGGGAAATGTGAAAGTTCGCTAGAACTCGAGTCGATGATTACGAGCTACACAGCTAGTATACATGAAGCCTGCGAACACACCATTCCATTGGTAAGCTCGCCGAAGGGAAATCCAACCCTCCCATGGTATACTAAAACGCTCGAAAATCTGAAGAAAGAAGTTCTCAGAAGAAAGAGACGGATCCGGAATGCCGCCCCTGACAGAGTTGAACTTGTAGTCGAACAGTATCAAAACGCTCGACAAGACTACAAGGACAAAGTCAAACAAGCCCAGACAGAAAGCTCTGCAGAAAGTTTTGCACTAATCAGGAGAAAGAAAGTATGTGGGATAAGATCTACAGAGTGATGAGAAACACTTCAACAAGACAGGAAGAAATACTCCTAAGAGACACCGAAGAGAACACTCTATCCCCACAGCTATCTGCAGAACTACTTGCCAAAACATTCTATCCCGACGACTCTGAGAGCACAGACCACCCGTGTCATACAGAGCTACGGGAGCGGACCACAGAAACGCCTAAGGACTGACCGGAAAATGATCCACCATTCACATCAGCGGAACTGGAATCAGTATTGAGAACTCTGAATCCAAAAAAAGCACCCGGTACGGACGGGATAACCGCTGATATATGCGCCGCAGCTATACGTTGCGAATGGAAGGTTTTCTTGGCGATAGCAAACAAATGCCTGTCGTTGAAACACTTCCCCAAGCAATGGAAAGAGGCGCACGTGGTCATATTACGCAAACCCGGTAAGACAGATTACACACACCCAAAATCTTACCGCCCCATAGGTCTTCTGTCCGTTCCCGGAAAAATCGTCGAAAAGCTTCTGGTAAACCGACTCCAATGGCATCTCCTCCCAACCATCAGTAGGAAACAATACGGCTTCATGCCCCAAAGAGGCACCGAGGACGCCCTCTATGACCTGGTAGAGCACATCAAAAAAGGAGTGGACAGGAAAGACACCGTACTCCTAATCTCCCTGGATATAGAGGGTGCATTCGACAATGCATGGTGGCCCGCCCTCAAAAATCAATTAGCGAAGAAGGGGTGCCCAACAAACCTCTACGACATCGTAAACTCTTACCTCAGTGACCGTAAAATCACGGTCAACTACGCAAGAGCAGTCTATGAGAAGGAAACAACTAAAGGATGCGTCCAAGGTTCTATCTGTGAACCAACCTTTTGGAATGTGATTCTAGACTCATTACTACGAATGCTGGAAGCCGAGGGAGTATACTGTCAAGCATTCGCGGACGACGTAGTTCTCGTGCTTACAGGTAGCCCGAACATCATCAAACAGCAAGCGAGCAGGGCGTTGAGCATGACAGTGGAATGGGGTAAAATTAACAAACTCAACTTTGCAGCGCATAAAACCAACGCAATGCTTTTCACAAAAAAGTTGAAGTACGAACCTCCAAACATAGTCATGTCCGGCGTCCGGCTCGATCTGGTCGAGGAAGTCAAACTGCTAGGCTTACTAATCGACCGACGGCTGAACTTTAAAGCACATGTGACCGCCCAATGTAAAAAAGTGGCGAACATTTATAGACAGCTAGCATGTGCAGCGAAGGTAACCTGGGGATTAAATGGCGAAATCACGAGAACGATCTACGTCGCTGTGGCGGAACCTATCATCATGTATGCCTCAAGTGTATGGGCACAAGCGGCAGACCTTGAGGAAAACAAATCTCACTTGAACGCGATCCAAAGAGGTTTTGCCCAGAAAATCTGTAAGTCATACCGTACCGTTTCCCTAAAATCAGCACTTGCCCTTTCCGGTTTGCTCCCCCTGGATCTGAGGATACAGGAAGCAGCAAATTTGTACAGAGTAAAAAAGAACCTCTCCCAAGACTACCTCCCACCAGAAGTGGAACTCGAACGAAACGTTAACTACTTGGACCAATCCCATCCGTCCACGCTGGTATCCGTAGAGTACGAGCTCCTAGAAGACACCTCCAATCTTCCAGAAGGACCTCAAATTTATACTGATGGCAGTAAGATTGAGGGTAGAGTTGGAGCTGCTCTAACATGGTGGGAGAACGGCAAAGAGGTCAAGAGCTCGACCTTCAAGCTCCACTCCGAATGCACAGTCTTTCAATCGGAACTCTATGCTCTTTGCCGAGCAACTCAAATGGTGTTAATGAGCGAGGACCCAGAAGTCAATGTCCTGAGTGATCCAGATCTTCACTCGAACTGCTAAGAAACCCAAAAACGAGTCACCCCCTGGCAAAGTGTATAAAGGAAAACATTGGACAGATAAATGCTAAAGGCAGATCTCTTCGTCTTTTCTGGGTAAGAGCGCATGTGGGCACCGTCGGCAACGAAAGAGCTGACGAACTAGCCAAATCAGCAGCTCTCACGGAATCACCTAGAGACTACGAGGGGATCCCTTTGTCCTACGTCAAACGCAAAATCCGCGAAGAATCGGTCAAGAAATGACAAGATCGATATGAGACCTCGGACACCGGAAAAGTCACCCAGACGTTCCTCCCCGATATAGCAAACGCATATCGAATGATGAGAACCATAAAATTGACTCCCTTCCAGGTACAAGCGTTGACGGGACACGGAGGAATAGCAGAATACCTGTACAGATTTAAGCTTAAGAGCAGTCCTGCATGCGAGTGTGACCCCGACCAACCCGAAACGGTCTGGCACGTGCTAATCGATTGTCCCCGATTCATGGCAGCAAGACATGAACTCCAATCTGTGATCGACAGAAGGCTGGTTGTCTCGGATCTCCATAACATCTTAGCAAATCCAGATAACAGAACACGGCTCCTGTCCTTCATGGAGAGGTCATTCCGCATAGCGGCCAAAAGAAACTCCACAATCTCAAATACACGCCCCCCCTCACCACCACACCCTGACCCGCTGTCCGTGGACGCCACGTGGAAGGGGGTTCCCGCCCAACATAACTCCTCGAAAAATATCTCTTTCCAACAACTACTGGAGAACGCAGACCGAGGAGAGGCAGGGATCCGTATCCGCGGAGTGGCTCTCTTCATGGACAGCAACAAAGAAAGATTCGGAATAAGCTTTTGCTTCGCCTGGCAAGTGCGCTGCTCGCACATCTGAGCAGAAATGCAGGTGAAACACCCCGGGTGATAAGCGTGGATGCGATGGCAATCGAATACTCAAGAGCGCGAGTCGCAGACCGGCTGGGTTGCATTGAGGCCTCTAAACATCATGAGGTAGTCGTATATGAAGATAGGGGAGAAAATCTGAGCTTTCTCAGAGTCCCTTCGCACGACCAAACAAATGCAACTGACAGCTGGGGACATCCGGTTCCTAGTTCGACCATCCAAACCGGCTCCGAAAGAGCACAGCAGAGGGCAGCCACGGAAAAAGCCGCAGCCAATCAAAACGGTTGCCGAGGCACCAACACGACCTTCGTGACTGCCTTCAACGCAGCAGCAAGGAGCATACTCCGAATCTCATCCCACTCATCACCCCTCTTGATGTCAACGCAGCTTCACAACAACAACTGAGCCGAACGAGAGCCGACATGGGACAGGTTGAACCGCCCCGCTATGTCATGGCTTCGGAGCCGCGAAGTCATGCACGTAACGCCTTCATCGAATTCATAGCCACACTGAGAGCGACAAGACAAGTCAACCTCAAGACCTGCGAAAACATCATGCAGTCCTATAGGCTAGGAAGTGAAAGCCTCTTAAAGGCGAAACTCGAGGAGGCCGAAGCAGCCATTTACAATAATGTCACTTCCCGGGTCATCAAGGGAACTATGACAGGACAGTATATGGCAGCTTACAGTGCAGAAAATGGCTTCGTGACACTGAACGAGAAAGAGACAGAGCGCGCAGGAATGCCAGTTTATGCGACACCGCCAAACGACCCAATCGTAGTTACTGCCCGATGCACCAAGATTATGCTGGACGATAAGATCCTTGAGATGACCAAGACTATCGAAAGGAACTCAAACGTCAAAGCGGGTTGGGAAAACTGGGAGGTACCGCGAATACAGTGGATCAATGGAGTTCCAGGATGTGGAAAGACAACTTGGGTGATTAGACACTTCGATGTGGACAAGGACGTCATTATCACTACAACAACTGAGGCAGCAAAAGATCTAAGAGAAAAGCTATCGCACCGTATCGGAAACCTGGTCAAAACCAGAGTGCGAACCATGGCTTCTGCTCTGGTAAATGGTTTCGGAAGAGAGAGTTTCAGTCGCCTCATGGTGGACGAAGCTCTCATGAACCATTTTGGTGCCATTGTGATGGCTTCAAGGCTGTCTGGTGTTGGTGAAATTGTCCTCATCGGAGATGTCAATCAGTTGCCTTATATCGATAGGGAAAATCTCTTCGAAATGAGGTATCACCGCCCGAACCTGGTAACAAAGATCAGCCAGGAGTTGCTCTGCACACATCGTAATCCGATATGCGACATGCATATGCGCTGAGGGAAATATACTCAGGTATGTACTCCTCAGCACCCCGTATAAAGTCCCTAGAGCAGAAAAGGTACAAGGAAGCGCAAATACCCAGCACCCTACCAAACACCCTCTTTTTAGTACACACTCAAGAGGAGAAGGAGACCCTGACAAACCAGGGTTATGGGTCAGGCACAGGGTCACGTATCCTTACCATTCATGAAGCTCAGGGACTGACATATGAGTCGGTAATTGCAATCAAAACTAAGGCAAACATGAAGCTGCACGAGAGCGTGCCCCATGCGGTTGTTGCAATCTCGCGGCACACGGGGACCTTCACATACTACGCTGACGACACCGACGACGCCATCGGTCGGTTCGTACGGCGAGCGTTGGCTGCATCACCGAAGACCATCCGAGAGTTCAACCTACAGATGGCAATCAGGGACAGAAATGCAGCCGTAGTGGAGGCTCTGGGCCGGGAGGAGGCGGCTTAGGCAAATGGCAATTAGGCAAAGAATCGGTGTGGAGTCGATTACTAGCGGAATCCAACCGGTACTGATCGGCTCAACAGACGAGCACTAGTATTCGGTTTAAAATGTTCCCAACTCCCCCCTTATATTCCTCTTCTTCTGCTAATCCTTGAAATATGTAAAAATTATAAAAAATTGAAATGACAAAAGTCACGGACCCCGGAGTCTGTGGAGTGACAAATTTAAATAAAAAAAAAAAAAAAAAAAAAAAATGTAATGACCATTTTAATGCGAAACTGTATGTAAATTTTCACGTTTTCTTTACATAAATACATATATAAGTAGATATATTAACTTCTATACACTAACACAGATAATGCGTTGATTCCTAGTTATTTCAATAGAATTGGTCAAAGTAGGGTGCCGCCAGCAGCGGGGCAGGGCCCAAGCTACCGGTGGTTAGGGCTGCAGACTCAGGAACCTCCTGACGATGCGTGCTGTGTCGAGGATGACCGCCTTCTGCATCTGACCCTTGACCCAACCGTCTAACGAAAGTCTCTTAAGATGTTGGTCGAGACTTTTCGCAATAAGGCCGTTTGCCGACGCGACTATTGGGACTATGATCGTCAAATCAACATCCCACATGGCGGTAACCTCGTGAGCTAGTCAAGGTACTTACTCAGCTTGTCCTTCTCGGCTTTCACGAGGTTCTCGTCATGTGGTACGGTGATATCAACGATCACAGCCCGGCGCTGAGACCGGTCTACCAGCACGATATCAGACTTATTGGCGACAATAGTCCTGTCCGTGATGATAGAGCGGTCTCAGTAGAGCAACGCACGACCATTCTCGAGAACTGGCAGAGGTGCGTACTTATAGTACGGCACCTCAGACTCGACAAGGCCATATCTAAGAGCAAGTTGCTGGTGGATGATCCTAGCCACTAGGTTATGTCTGTGCAAGTACTCGCCGTTAGCAAGATGCGAACAACCGGAAATAACATGACGAAGAGATTCACCTGGACGGCGGCATGCTCGACAAATGTCGACCGTACCGTCCTTCATTATGTATTTCCGGTAGTTGTTCGTCTTGATAACTTCGTCTGCAATTGCACAGGCAAAACCCTCGGTTTCTCCGAAGAGGTCCCCGAAGCGTAGCCAGTTCACCGAAGCGAGCAGATTCACATCGGGTCCCGTCAGGGCCCGATAGAATCGCCCATGCAGCTCCTTGCTCTTCCATACTTCCTTGCGATCATCAGTGCTGAGCACCGATGGTTTGCGCCAGTTCTCGTTTGCCAATGAAAGAGGCGTGAAGCTCCTGTCAACTGCCACAACATCGCGATGCATCCTGGACTCGCTGTTTCGGAAATAATCTCTGAGACTGGATACCTCGCGGTTGTGAAGGTTCTTGGCATTTAAAAAGCCTCGACCCCCCAACTTCCGCGGGATATATAGTCTCATAACAGACGAGCGCGGGTGTAGCATGCGGTGTGTTGTGAGCAGTTGACGGACCTTTCTGTTCAGGGCGTCGAGCTCAGTCTGACTCCATCTCAGTATGCCAAAGGAGTAAATCAGCAGAGGCATTACCCAACCGTTGAAGGCTCGCACCTTATTACCGCCTGATAAAAGACTTTTGAGTACTTTTGTCAGCCGGCAAAAGAAGCGCTCCTTCACCGATTTCTTAATGTCATCTGCTGATATACCCAATGACTGTGACATACCGAGATATTTGTAGGTCTCGTCTTCGGAGAGGGATCTGAGAATTATGGTCTCGGAAAGTTGTAAATTCTCTGAATTTACTACTTTCCCTCGCTGTACGTGCATGACCGCACACTTGTCGACACCGAACTCCATCTTGATGGCGTTACTAAAATCCTCTGTGGTTTTTAATAGCTCCAACAAGTCTTGGCGTTTCGGTGCAAAAAGTTTGAGGTCGTCCATGTACAGCAAATGAGACATAACCTCACCTCCTCTACGAAGACGATAACCTAACTCTGAATCCTTCAGCAGAGTGCTGAGAGGATTCAGACTTAGACACCACCATAGGGAACTCAGACTGTCTCCCTGAAAAATGCCCCTTTCAATCTTTATCAAGTCCTCCGAAACAAACGAGCTGTCTACGCTACCTGGTTGACGAAGGACTGTGACCCACTGTCCCATGCATTTGCGTAGAAAAGATTTTAGTGTTAAAAAATTAAATATTTATTATTATTACGTTATGTAAATAGATTGTAAAGTGGCTGTCACCCTCCCGCTCTAACAATTTGATTTTAATCGGGATTTTATGACTTTTGTATGAACAATATCCAAATACCTAATTAGGTAAGCCATCGTTCATTAACGTAAAGTGATTTCCACGAAGAGTCACGTTCATGTGACATTTCATACAGTTACAATTATTATTTATTTGTCAAAACTAAGTTTGCGGAGCTAGTTTGCTCTTCAACGATAAAACTTCTCAAAAACCCCTTTTTGTACTTTTATTTCCACACGCTTCAGTTATAGAATTATGATCAAAATTTATATGACATTAAAAAATTCCCATAAAAAGCAGCATAAAAGCTTATTTTTAATTGTGTAAAAATTTAAGTGATCACTCAAATGGGCCTCACCCTCTCATATACATGTTTGTGATCATTCGATCAAAACAGATGTTCAGAATCGATTGATTGGATTATTTTTAATCGAATACAATGAATAATGGGTACAATTTTGAAATTTTAACGTTGAGCAAGAGAAACGTTGTGATGTAAAAGAAATAAACTAAAATGAAGGAAAACTTTTTTTTTAGATCACATTAAACATATTCAAAGATTTTCGTTACTCGTGAAGCTTCGATTTTACCATGTAATTCTAGTTCCTGTAATTTTTCCGCCTTAAAAGTATTTCATTGTACCTGGAAAAGATGGCTCTCAGCAATAATGCCGCCACTTGTGGTGATAGTTCATAAGTGTTTCACTGTTATATTTCATATTTCATTTGTATTACAATAAAGAGTATTTTCTATCTTTCTGTGTATTATTTCCGATCTGAATCCATCTCTGTATAAAATTTCATCCATGTCCATTTAGTAACTTTTTGCATAAAACTAACAAATAAGCTTTAGCAATTATAATTTTAGTGAAATTTTAAATTGAATGTTTATGTTTGGAAATGAACTACTTTATTTCAATTGCAAGATGACGTGAAGAGACAAATAGGATGGACGACTGACAGTAAGGTAAACTAAACTAAGCTTATCCACTTTAAACTATGTTTCTCTGGACACATTGCACTTCAAACCAAAACACAGTATTGGTTCCACTGTAGCGTTTGCCTATAGAATAATAATAACGCTTGGTTGTAGAATAAGTAACGAATATAAGGATAATAACTGGCTGATATTTTTTTTACCTAGGTACTTGAAGACCATTTCCACCCTAAGAGAAGGACCTAGAAGAAATTGCTTTTAGCGAGAATGCCACCGATTACGAAACTGATTCTTCTTCTCTGTATAAGTACTTTTGTATTTGGCGTGTACAATAAAAAGGAAATCTTTCTATCCATAATCCTACAGGAACTATAAAGACTAAACAACTAAACAAACTGAACTAAACTCTTGTACATTTCGATTTTACATCGATTGTATTTAGAGTGAAATTTTGTGCACCCCAAAATTGCGGACAAAATTCCTAACATAGAAATATAATAGGCAACAATCTGTGGAATGTCACAGGCTATTACCGCACGTGCTCCCCGCTTTGAAACACCCTCTGTAATTATGTCCAAATAATTCGCGTGATTGAGAACAGCCTAATTTACCCTTTGTTTGATATTTTGTTGAGAAATTATTTTTTGCTTTTGAGTTAACCACTTCCCTTTTTCCATTTGTATCTATTTCCTGTAGATGGTGTACGACCACTAGCGCTTCTGTTATGTAAACACTAGGAAATGTACATTATGGATGAAAAATTAAAACAGCCCGACCAGCGGGAAAAAGGAACCTAGCTTTTTACGTACTTCACCTACTTAACGGAGTAAATAAACAGTTTTTAGTAAGGCGCTTTCAAGATGATACTAATAAGTAAGGTGCGTTGGGGTAAGATCGGCGGTGGGGTAAGACCGTATGAATTAAATATCTATCTCATTTGGCAACATTTTCAAACACTAACAACATTAAACAGAGCGCCATTTCATTATCCCGCGACTCTCGTCTTCGGCCTGTCGCTCCGGCAAAACAGACAAGTGCAGTGCGGAATTTACGAAAAAAAGAGAATTTTCTGTTTTTTTGTGATATCCGATCTTTCCCCTTGAACTTTAGTTTGTGTTTTGTATTATACCTATGTTATTTCGTTATTGATGTTGTCAGAATACTAAGTTACATGTTATAATATCTAGATTGATGTGATCCTTACCTGCCTAGAGTAATCGTACGCAAAAATCCGGTGTTCCCCCTCACAGTCAAAGAACGGATGAATGTTGTCCGATCTTGACCCGTGGATAAAATAAAAGTGATTGTCAAACTTTCAAAACCTTTGTTTTGTAGCATTTTCTAATTAAATGTATTTAAGCTATGAACTGCGTATTATGTGTTTTAACTAGCTTCGTTCGCGATTTCTCCCACGTAGTCCAAAATGAGACCTTTCTATCATGTTGAAAGGTGGCCTTTGCTGATCCGTCTAAGTGTTAGATGACTAAAAAAAAAATTTAATCAAACGGGCTTTTTGTGATGACGAGAAGCACACGCTTAGAATTGCAAAGTTTTTATAATATTAGTGTTAATATGAGTATGGCCATAAAAGTAGGCATGTTCATATCTGTAGGTATTTACATAATTTAGCTGTCACTGTTTATCTCGAAAACCAGAACGATTATGCAGGGCACAGCTATTTTTTTCTAATGATGACTATTTTTATATTGTCTTACCCCTTATATTAATTAATGCACTCTTTGCGTACAAGCATTTATAAAATATGATGTGTTGAAATTAATTGATTTTTATTTGTTATTGTATTTACCTACATTAACCAAAACAAAGTTTATAGGGTTTTTTTATCCGATCAACTACACACACTTTATAAATGTATAAAGTATACTATACGTGCACACCATATTTATAGACAAACACATGAAAAAAAATAATTAAAACAGTTTTGTCACCAGTATTGATTTGGAATGCCTCCGAAAACAAATTTTCAAAATTTCTTCAATGTAGGTATAGAGATCCATTGCAGTATTATTAGTAGGTGCTGATTTTGTTATGAGCATAAATTAATCCTAAAATATGGTTAATCATACACAAACAGAACCGGTATAATAAGTAACATGAAACAATGAAAAAATAACTGAACATACTTACCACACTTTTTTGTACAAAAAAACCTACCCAAGGAAATTATTAAAAGCATCCGATATTTTCCCTTTTAGCATTACAAAGTTTGAGAACCACAAAATCATCTCTTTTTTGTATCTGGGGTAACATCGGATGTCTAAAACAGTAAAAATAAAAAAATCGCGTAGAATGTTTTGTCTGCTAAGAATTCGTAAATTCCACAAATTATTTATTTTAGTAAAGGAAATTCCGGATGGATTCCTTTTATGGCACTTGCGATCTAAGCAACATAAGTCACTATGGATTGCAGTCCGAACTTACCCCTTGTTGGTAAATATCATAACTGAATCATAAACAATTAAGTTAGTTTTTGAAAACGTATACAACAAAAACCTTTAAGTCTACAGAACAGACAAAATTCACGCCTATACTGTGTTTATCCATTAAGACTTGTAGCTATATTTTGACGATCTGACATGAATTGATGTCCAGAAAATAAATAAATCGCAAGACTAGTCTAACTAGTCGTAAATCCGTCCGGTCTTACCCCAACGCACCTTATAGTAGATAAGTGCGAAAATAATTCGAATTAATATTTAATGTTGACATCTGAATTTCCAATTTCTCTAGCAAAATGAAACTCTACCTCTATCTGTAGTTCAATTGAGAACTATTTTTGACCATTTTTTTTCATTCATCTGACGCCTCAAAACGCCTCAGTAACGTTTAACATCAATGAGGTTCATAAATAGATTGTTGTATGTATTGAGATATTTTTAACCGACTTCAAAAAAGGAGGAAGATTTAAATTGTGTTGTATTGGGTTTTATGTATGTTACGCGATAGCCCCGTCAATTGTGAATTAATTTTGATGGTTATGCTTTTGTTTGGTAGATCATAGTTCAGAGGTAGGTACTTCATATACATTTTATCAAAAGCGGTGTGTGTTTTTGAAATATGAACATAAAACAACTCAAATCTACTTTCGTTACCTCGTTGACTTTGCTTCTGATTGAGTTTGGTGGAATGGCTGAATTTAATTTTAAATTGCAGTCCGTTTTTTTTTTGGAGAAAATAAATTATTTAAAATCAAACATTCCTTAACCGTGTTGAGAGCTTTTTGTTCCAGAAAATCCTATGGTTTGGCTGGCGTCACCGACAGCTAATGTAGTGAGTGGCGTAGGGGCGTAGCGGTGTAGCGCCTGAGAGGTGGCGGAGCGGGATGTGCGCGCTTACGCTTTTTATTTGTGCAAGCAGTGAACAGAATAAAATACAGATTTTTTTTCAAATAATGTCTAAGAAAAACGTTCCAAATATTACTGAATCAATTATTATCGCAAGCTCTCAAGCCTAAACATGTTTACTAATACGTTGAAATTAAAGGTTAAATCATTTTTGTAGCTATATTTTTCTAAATGTCAGGTGAATTAAATTCCTATAACAATAGTTTCCCAACGCAGAGGATTTAGTTTGAGTGATTTAATAGGTAAACGTCGATGTAATGATTTTAACCAGTTTTTACCCTTCTGGCATTCATATCTATCATTCTGAAAACGCAATATTAATCATTTTCGTTTTTAATAGACAAGTGTCATTACTTAATTTTATAAATGTTTAGTGAAACATTGGCACGTACAAAATAACTTCATAGTTGCAATACAAAATAATATCACCGTCATCACTTGAATTTTTCATCTTAACAGATGTTAAACAGCGTCATCTTTAAGAGGTAGGTACTCGCTGGTTGATGTCGTTTCTTCTCACTAGAAAGAGCGTGCAGAAGATCGTAATTATTGCTATTTTACTTAACATAAATTTAACTTTTTGCACTACAAATAAATGTGTGATTCTGAACTCGTTAACAATAAAAAAATACAGATCTTTGATAGACGTTTTTAATAGCATACACCTACTACAGGCGAGGTACACGCACGCCGATTACCGCGAAAACCAATGCAATAGGTACCAGAAACAACAACCGCTCGCATATATAAAAAAATATTGTTAGTTGGAGTTACTGCTAGATACTGCCTGCCATGCTTCATTGTAATTATTTAAGCCGTATGCTATGATTTCTTTGCTGCTGAGATCTATGCCGTGAAAACCAATGTGGGACCTGCAACAATAACCGCATAACTGACAAATTAAACTGGAGCTATTACATTTATTAGCAACTGCCTCCAAACCATGACTCATTAGGATGATCATTTGATATGCTTTCTTCACTGTTGAGATTTAAACACAGCTTAGGTTACTTATTGAGTTATTGAGACTTATTCGATATATGGATTTTGCTCATTACGAAGTTAGTGGAAGATCGTATCTTGTGCACAAAATAACTATGCCATTAATAGATAAATAAGTATTATATAATAATATAATATACTAAAAATACTTAGTAATTCCGGAATCGACCACATCCGAAAATCATTTTTCATTAGTCATTCCGACATAAGGCGGTGTGCACACGAGCGGCACGCGCGCGCAGATTTATCAGCCGTAATTAAAAGGCGACGCATTAGCGTATGAATGCGGCGGGTGCGCGCGCGCCGGGGCCGTAGTGTACTGCAGCTGTCGCGTAGACCTAGCTTGTAGTATAGAAACATGTGTCTTGATACTTGATCAAATTATTACTCTAATATTATTAAGATAAAAGTTTTTGTGTGTTTGTAAGATAGATAGATAGATAGATATACTCTTTATTGACACACCAAAGAAAAAGAAATACAGAAAATAAAGAACAATACATTTTAAAGTAGTGCGACAATGGGCGGCCTTATCGCTGAAAGCGATCTCTTCCAGGCAAGTGTGTACAACTGTTCCTACGTATCACTGTAACTACTGAACAGATTTGATTGGAGTGAAAAATAAGTAGTTGGTATAGTGACTGGATGGAAAACAAGGGAAATTATTAATCCATACAGTATAATCCTGTTAAAGTAAATGATTGTTAAGCCACTAGTTACACTACGGGGAGCAGCTAATTATGAACTTGTTATTAACGTAATATTGTTTATTGATATTCAACATAAATATATTTTCCTAATAAACCTACTGGTAGGTATTACTAAACAGAATCAATTAAAACTTAATACATAGGATTGCATCAAAATTATAACAGTAAATAAAATATTTTTCATGTTTAATGCAAATAATAAGAGGAAATTAGGTGTAATTCTTTAGAAATACCTAAATAAACTACATATCCATTTTCACGTTATTTGATTCCGCATTGCGAGAACATCCAACATACCTTCTATATTATATGTATAGGTATCTAATGAAAATTTTTATATCATTGAGACAAGACAGAGATCTGAATGTACTGTTCTATTTCTAATATAAACAATTTAACATTTTTTGTTTCTAAATATATCTGCAGGATTGTTACGTGATCACTCCGCCAATTGAGAATCCATATTGCCAATTTTTTTTTTGAAATCAAACTTCATACCATGTAAGATTTATTGAAATTAGTTTAGTGTTTTTTGAAAACTCAACAAAAAAACAAAAATTTGCATACATCGATAATACATTCATTGGAACAGTGTGTTTAATTGGCTTCATAAACCATATGAAATTTAGCGAAATATACTCATAATATCCCCACTGCCACTTGTTGATTCGATAAATTTCAATCAGAAGCCATGAAAGTATCAAAACCAAGAACCCCTAGTTTAAATCGCGTGACGTATCGTGATTGTGTAAACGCCGACAGATGTGTGCCGGAATGTAATGTGTCCGCGGGTTTACGATCACTACACTTTCTACCGGGCACCCCTACCGCAGTACATTTGATATCAGACAGCACCCCTAAACTCAGGATTCATTCACCTCGTCAGATGTTCAATGGGCGATCGGATATTTATTTTTTTGCAAGAAAAATGGCCTTTGTTGTTTGTAACTTTTGATTTACTATCGTAACGGTAGCTAGAGCAAATATTAAATAAAAAAATGGTGTAATTTCGAATTTTTTTTAAGCAAGCGAACTATGGCAGTTGGTTCCACATGATTTCTAGGCTGTCTGGGCTAACACAGATAGTTCAGAGCTCTGCTTTGTTTCAATATACCTATTTATGTAGATAAATCTTACATCAAATCGATGTATGTATGTTAAATTTAGTTTGGTAAGTAAGATGTTATTAATGTCATAATCTACAATAAACCTAGTGTGGCCTAGTTATTAGAACGTTCGATTTCGTAATTTTGAATTCGTAGTTTTGGATTTCGAATATTTGTCCAAGTGCTTTAAAGAAGAAGAAACCGGTGAGCTGGGCTGGGTACAGTACCTAGGTGGGCCACTGATTAAAACGCATGCATGAACTTATCGCACAGTTTTATGCCTTGCCCACGATCATGTGACCCCTAGAGCCTAAGCCTGTGCCTGTGGGAACACAAAATAGGCTGTCTATGCCATGCTGTCTATCTGTCAATATTGTTTCTACTTAATGTCATTAAGTCAAAACAATATTGTAAGAGTTATCCACGCAAAATCTTGTGATGAGTAAGTAATAGGTACCAATAATATTATGCTACAATTTGCGTTGATGAAGTTAGAAGATATTGTCCGAAGTCGAGGAAGTCCTTCAAACTCGCGCGTTGCTTCCTGCGGTTGCGAAACCGATACTCCTCGTTACAAAGTAACTTAAACGGTATTCTACGTAACTACATACAAATAGGGTAATTCCGGGAGAGATGAACCACGTTTTGTTGCGGATCCATAACTTTTGATAAAAAGTAAATAAAACCAAAACATTTGTTTTCATGTGTCTCCCTGACCAGAGTAACTTGGTAAGGTGGGGAAAAGCCTCTGAAAAATGTTGCTATACTTGTGGTGAGGCGATATGTACAGCAAGGCACATATTGGTGGGATGCAAGGTGCTCCTTAATAGGGGTCATTACTCACAGCGCCATGACAGAGTACTTGAAATCATACGTGAAGCCGTAAGCCTTTCGGTAGCTAGAGCCCAAAAGGGATTGACGATAAACAAAAGACAAATTAACTTTGTAAAAGAGGGCTCAACTTCAAACTCCAAGAACAAGCCTTACTCAATCCTGGGTTCAGCTCCTGATTGGACTATTTTAATGGACACGTATGAAAAGCACTACAAAATCCCAGAGGATGTGGGTGTTTCGTCATCCAGACCGGACATTTTCCTTTTTTCTAGGGCTACGAAACGCATAGTCCTGGTAGAACTTACCGTACCGTGGGAAACTAATATACCTAAAGACCACGCGATGAAACAAAATAAGTATTACGACCTTCAAAATGAATTAACAAAAAATGGCTATGTAGTTAATTTATACGCTGTAGAAGTAGGAGCGAGAGGTATACCAGCAAAATCTCTCTATAACCTGCTTAAAGACCTTGGATTGTCCAGAAGTGCAGTAAGTTCTATACTAGAACGAGTATCTAAAGCTGCACTAGTAGGATCATATCGGATTTGGCTGGGCAGGGAGAGAAATACGAGTAGTGAAGGTGAGTGTTGACGTACGTCAATATAAGGGGCCCCTTTTAAACCTACTACCCGAGTCACAAGTCTTGGGGTCTATTCGATATTTCTCTCTCTGCCACACGATGGACCCGGCACCCGCACGGTGAATCCATGGAATGCTAAGAAGTACGTCTCACAGATGTATTAATTAACATTATCATTACAAATAATTAGAAAAAAAATCAACTTAACTATATTTTTTTGGCAATAATAAAAAAATCGACGAAGTCCATCTCTCCCGTACTGTGCGGGTGAGATGGGCCTAACAATAATAATCATTTTAATGCGTGACAAATCCAAAAACAATATCAAAGGAAGAACTTAAACATAATCAGTATTTATATTTTAATTGATAAAAGTATTTTTCGTACATAAAATAATATAAAAGTAGCTTTCGTGAGACCAGCATTCGCAAACACTGTTACAGAGAGAAATCACTTCAAAGTTTGACTCACTTGAGTCGTCAGTAGTCTGCTCGTTTTTTTTTAAATTTTATAATTGCGATGTTTTTCTTTTTCTTTTTTGGTCTTTTATTTCCTGAAGCTTGTTTTATCTTCAGAAGTGTTTAATACTTCAGCCAATTGCCTTGATCTTTGATGTACATCTTACATCTTTTCCATGTAGGGGACGGGAGAAACAATGTCCAAGATCTTCCCTGGTGTTAAGTCTCCACTGGCAAACACTGGTTGGCTAAAAGTAATAGGCTGACTGCCGAAAGACGATTCTTTGTATTTTTGATAATGTTGACTTTGGTATGCCGTACATATTCGCTGCTTTATTGACCCCTATGCCGTCACCATGAGTTTAAACAGCTCTTGCTAGGCGGATTCCGTCCATTTTCTCCTTGCTACACCACTTATTCACTTGTATTGTAATCAAGCCCATCTCTAGGATTTACTGTATCAAGGTTACTGGATAACATACCAAAATACACAAGCAAAACACCAAAAAAATAGAAAACCAAAATGGTCTATCTCTCCTTTAAAAAAGTGGTCCATCTCTCCCTGAAGTTAAAGGATAGAAGGACTTGCCCACAAAAAAAAAATAAGCAGCAAAGTCAAATGAAATAGGAGTCATAATAAAGTTTAATTGATACAAAGACACGTCAATACCGTAATTACCAATAAAAACACAAAATCGTGTACATACCTTCAAATAACTAACACTGGCTGAAAAAAACTAGGACTACCAAAACCAATTCGAACACTGATAAAATGAAAATTATAACAAAAACGCATCGTCGTTTACATTTAAACGGAAGAAATGGCGGAAAGAAACATTTTAGTGTTGTTATTTAAAAAAAACATATTCGTTTTGGAAGTTTTTTGAAGGTGGCCCGTCTCTCCCGCTGGTCCATCTCTCCCGGAATTACCCTACCTATAGATGTAGTGTTTAGCAGGAACGAGATTTTCAAATTTAAACGTAGCTCTTCAAACAGAGCTGACATTAATAAACAATTCATGTCAAGATTCATAACATATATGTCTGAGATATAAACAATGAATACCTACTTTATTTAATTATGGTTAATTACGTATCTACTTACCCTCCTTTGTTTGTGTAGTCTTGTCTTCCTACAATATAACTTCTTTTCCCTCTCTCGGTTGCCTGTAAAAGGTCAGTTTTATATTTTTATGTTTAAGTTTGTTTTGTTAAGCGTGATAAAGAGTGTTTCTATGGTTTTTCTATTTATCTGTGTCTAGTTATAAAATTGTACATTAGGCATGGTACAAGTGTGTAAAATTGGATATTACCGCTGAGGCGCCATAAAAATCGATACACAATTAGCGGAGCTATATCCGATAATTCGATTCTTTACGATTTACGATATATATGATACGATTCTTTTTTGTTTAGTAGAAAATGTTTCAGAAATGTAAATGGGACCATATAAATTTTATCGGAATCAGTGTGGCGGTTTTTCAAATAAGTATCTATTAATAAAAAACTAAAATTTAATTTTATTTATCTAGACGACGCGACGCGACGTAAGTAGTCCTAGCTCCTTATGGAATTTAGTCGAGTGTCTGAATTTACCTAATTTTATAATTAAGTCTGTTTTTGTTTATAATCGAAGAAAGTTGAATAAAAAATATTTTTTACTAAATAATTATTTGTATTGCAAAATACGCATAACACATATAAAAATATACAACCGAATTGAAAACCTCCTCGTTTTTTTAAGTCGGTTAAAAATAAGGTCTATGAATGAAACTATGGCAAAACTAACCAAAATGCTTGCGGTGGGCCAGCTGCGCGGCTAATTACCGTAATTGGTTCGTTTTCAAGCTTCCTGCTCCTACACACTCGTTTAAAACTTAATTAAAGGCATGTAAGGTACGATAACGGCGGACAGTATGGCACGCTGGGCATGTGGCGCGATCAAGATATATAATAATATCATTATTACCCACTAACAAAGTTAACCATACATTTAGATAGGTACAAAACGTTTTAGTGTGACCCAAAAAAGCAGAAACATTGCAATAAAACTATTTTTAACCAGCACCACAAAGGGCGGCCTTATCGCTGAAAGCAATTTCTTCCAGACAAAAAGGTAATTTACCTACATATATAGGTCACTACAGTTTTTATAGGCGAGAGGAGGTGACATTTTTCTTTAATTCTTACTACATTCTAATATTTATGGAGTTTTGCTACCAACTTCAAGAAGATTTAATATGATCAACATTTTTGAAGTGAAAGCTGCGTTCAGCACTTTTTTGGTGACGAAAACTTATGGATTCGTGTCACCGACATGCTTATAGTTAAATAGAAAACTCTTAATTGTGACACAAATAACAGATATATTACAGTAAAGCATTTATGAACTAGCGCCACAAATGGCAGCGTTATTGCTTAGAGCAATCTCTTTCAGGCAACCAGCTTAAAGGAAATTCGCCTACATACAAGGTTAGGCGAGGGGAGGTGACATTCTTCTTTAATACTTACTACTAATATTTAAAGAGTCTTGTTTACCAAATTCTAAATTCAACAAAATTTACTTCAGACCATAGACCATTACGTATTACTTTAGCTCTAAAATTTAAAGTATTGCGGTTTCACATGATAAAGAAGACAACAAAAAATTTAGATAAACTTACTCTCTTAACTAACCAAGATCATTTCAAAACAGAATTAAAAAACAGCCTTAAAACTCTTAAAGATATAGGTTCTGATGACATAGAAACTCAATACAATAATATTCAAAAGACCATCCACAATGCAAGTCAGAAAATTAATCTAGTAAAGAAAAAAGAAATTAAACTAAGTTCATTAACTAAAAAATTAATACAGGAAAGGCAAGAGCTTACTTACTACTCGCCAGAACACAAAGAAAAAGATAAAGAAGTAAAACGAAACATTCGTAAAGACATTAGGCACTACAACAACAGAATAATAGAAACTGCTCTCATTAACAACACTTCTTTAAAAATTGCCAAACAAGGCACCCAAAAAGGGAAATCTTCTATAGTACACCTTAAAGACAGATCGGGAGTGAAACACGGTGACCGAGATAAAATTTTGCAGATATGCACAGATTTTTTCAAAAAATTATATACTGACACTGAAAACATAACAAATGTACACTTTGATGAGGACTATATATGTCAAAAAGAAGTGCACCCCATAACGGGCTACGAAGTACACAAGGCTCTTCTTAGTATGAAATACAACAAATCCCCAGGTCACGACAACATCACCACTGAAGCACTCAAAGTTGGAGAGCCAATATTACTGCCACACATCACAAATCTCTTTAACTTAATACTACAAACAGGCAAATTTCCTAACTCTTTTTGTCATTCAGAAATAGTACTAATTCATAAAAAAGGCGATAAATCCAATATTGAAAACTACCGTCCTATTAGCCTAACTTCACACTTATATAAAACTTTTATCAAAATCATAGAAAATAGAATATCAAGTATACTAGATAAGCACCAACCTCCTGAACAGGCTGGTTTTCGCAGAGGTCTTTCTACGACAGACCATTTGCATACTATCAACCAAATTATAGAAAAACATAGTGAATTTGATTTACCTCTCTACCTTGCTTTTGTGGACTATTCAAAGGCATTTGATAGTATCACACACTCTTCAATATTCCATGCACTAGAAAAACAAGACGTCAATAAAACATACATACATCTTTTACATAATATATACCGTAATAGTACATCTGCTATAAAATTAAACACCACGGGACCCAACTTTTTCATAGAGAAAGGCGTCAAACAAGGTGACCCGCTATCGCCTAAACTTTTCACAGCTACCTTAGAAGAGATTTTCCGCAAACTGGCTTCGAAATGGGAAGAGAAAGGAATTCTCGTGGGAACGAGAAGACTTACAAATCTGCGATTTGCAGACGACATTATCATCTTTTCTTCCTCAGCAGCACAATTGAGTAATATGCTACAAGACCTTAGCATGGCAAGTCGCGATGTCGGACTGACGATGAACATGTCAAAGACCAAAATAATGACCAACAGCAGGGCGCACAAGATTTTGATCGAGAATGTGGAGATTGAATATGTCCAGAGCTACGTTTATTTGGGCCAATTAGTTTCTTTCCAGGCAAGACAAGAAGCGGAAGTGACTCGTCGCATTGAAAACGCCTGGAGGAGCTATTGGTCCATGAAAGACCTGATGAAGGGAAATACTCCACTATTCCTCAAGCGTAAGCTCATGGACATGTGCATTCTCCCCATTTTAACCTACGGAGCGCAAACTTGGTCCTTGACTAAAAGTCAGATGTCCGATCTTGCGATCTGTCAAAGGGCTATGGAACGCAGTATTCTAAACGTAAAGCTAACTGACCGGATTAGAAACACCATACTGCGTTCCAAGACTCAAATAGCCGATGTGACCCAAAAGGCTGCTAGCTTGAAGTGGAATTGGGCTGGACACGTCTGCCGCATGTCAGATGATCTTTGGGCCAAGATCACTACACAGTGGAAGCCAGACCGCAAAAGACGTTGCGGTAGACCATCTAAGCGATGGCGGGATGACCTCGACAAACATCTCAATGATTGGTATATACTGGCTCAGGATAGAGATAAGTGGAAAAAGGGTAGGGAGGCCTTTGCCCAGCATTGGGACATTTCAGGCTCTTAATAATAATAATAATAATGTTTACCAACTTCAAGAAGATTGAACATGATCAAAATGCCTAAGTAAAAAAATCTTAAGCCACGTTCAGCTCTTTTTTGGTGAGGAAAATTTATGGACTCATGTCTCCGACAGATATGCTTATGTAGCAGGGGAGCGGCATAGCGTTGGAGCGGCGATGGAGTAGTGGTGTGGGATATGCGCGTTAGTCGCTTTATGAGTGGCTGAAATCTAGTGAGCCCTTCACCGATATGCGTAATGGTATGATTAATAATTTACTGATTAAATTTAATAACTACATATTGTATCTGTAGCTATACAGGTGATGTGCACCATTAGTGCTGTTTAATATAGAAGTTCTAATAAGCTTTCACTTCTACCGGCAGTTCATGTTATGACTGCCGATGCATGCTTTTTTTCATACAAAAATTTACGTCCGTCCACCCTGTAAAAATTATTGATTCACGAATTATGGCCGTAGCTCTCTTCATGTGAGAAAAAGCCCGAGTCCCAGCCGTGTGGGAACATAACGTGGCCTGTTTATGATAATTAATAAATTTGAAAAAAAAAATGTTGACAAATACACAAACATCCATAAACCTAAACATCCAAACAGCCACACATCGAAACATTCAAGCATTCAAACATTCAAATGTCCAAACATCCAAACTGCCAGACATCGAAACATCCAAACAGTCCAACGTCCAAAGGTCCAGCAATTCAGGCATCCAAATATACAAACACACTACACACGTACAATATTAGTAAATAGCAATATTAGCAATATTAGTAATTTATATAAGTTCATATTGAAAGAATAGTAAAAATACCGAAATGCACTCTATGGCAACCCTAAAATTCCGAGTTTGATCTGTGTATAGTCTGTGGCCTATGATAGTTTTGGCGGAAAACAAAAAAGCTCTTGTTTTTGCCCGTAAAAACATGTTTAAGGAAAACCATATACGGCAGCAAGTCTAAGCGAAAGATTTAAATTAATAGTACTAGTAAACTGATAAATAAATATCTAAGTAAAACTGATAATTGTACATCTGTTACTGAATTTAAGGTAAAGCGTTTTTGTTAATTATGTATTATGTAATGTTATACAAAATGTACTAGGTACCTACTTCAGCTGCACAAGGCAGCTGTGAATAAGTTGGTATGATGAAGGATTGATTCCGAAATATAAAGCTGTAGACTGATCATAGCTGTTTTAATTATGGACTAATTGTGTTCTTAATTTAGAATAAATTACGTACTTAACAATACATACAAACATCCAAACAACCCTACTTTCATAACTTTAATATGAATAGAAAAGATAATGAAGATGATTGTAAAAAACAACAATAATTCTTACAATCTAATCCTTGCCACGTCTAGAGTTAATAAACTCGCACGGCACCCTCCAAGAAACAGGTCAAGGCGTCACCTGTTGCACCCTCAAGGAAATTAGGGGACTGAGTCTGGGGTGTCGGGTTCCTTGGCCAAGCAGGTGATTTATGGTACTATGTGGTACAGTGCATGTTGTGACAAGTGCTTTTCGTATACTTGAGGAATTAGTAATTTAATTATATCCGAAAAAACTGAAACTAACTTAAATTTAAAAATAAATTCAGACACTCGACTAAATTTCATAACTTTTGTGAGATCTAATGCTTTTATTTGCCCTTTCTCAGGTTAACAAAAAATATTTTTACCCAAAAAAGCTACCCTTCAGGATGTTGAATTTGCAAAATGTTGGATTCTTATAATGTTGAATTCGCAAAATGTTGATTCCCAAGATGTTGAATTCGTAAAAAGTTGAATTTATTGAAACCAAAATGTTGAATTCCTAGCTACGTGATGGTAAGTGGTCATCGTCGTCTATGAAAGTCTGTTGATGATCGTATATTTCTATAGTATTAATACTAATAATGTAACACTAATAAGAATGTTGACGTTAGTATTTCAATAATAAAAAAATGTGGTAGGTATTTTTTTATTGTTCATTCATAATTTCCAAAAATAATTACTTTTCTACAAGTATAGCGGTCCGTCCTAGCGGTTCTGACGCTCACTAATTTTTCTCCATACTTTCCAACTTAGGATTGGTTGGTTAATACTCTGCTCAAGGAATAACAATCATTTTACAACAATAAGTAGTTTTCATCAAGGTTAGTCAATTGTTTTTTTTTTATCTGCATAATAAAATGTTTCTGTCTCTCTCTCTGTGTCTAGATGTACAGATGTCCAAAATGTATGAGTGCTCTCTGATAATTCAAAACTTGTGTACCGCTAGGGTCGATTTCATTGTGATATAGTAAAACTTGAACAACTGATTCATTTGTATTTTATTCAAATATTACAAACATTTAAATAGAATATAATTTCATACTGTATTCAAAAAACTTATTAATTCGTTTTAAGATTAAATGGCAAAAATTACAAGTGGCTAAAAAGCCCGCATATTTTCGGTCTACTGGTTACTTAAATATGTATGACTTCTGATAATACTAGTTGGTAGAGAGTACTAAACATACTAACATATTAACATACAACAAAAAATATTAGAATGACAATTTTCTAAACTTTAAGTTTTTAGTTTTCAGCATGATTTATTTTATTTCTTTGCAGGTAATGGAAAGAATATGGTAGCAAGTAGGGGGAATTTACAATTTGATACAATTGTTATTAATACGAATAAATACTAAGTTTATGTACACGCTTTTTCGTCGTTTAGTTAACCATAGCACAATAATTTTACTTCATTGTGGATAGTGAGTTTCACTTTAGTACTACTGTACTCTGTAACGTAGACGCCTTTTAAATAAGTAACTGCCTTTAAAATCGACTAGATAACTACCTTTACTAGTTTCGTAGCTGTTTCTACTATTTTTTG
Organism: Ectropis crepuscularia; assembly: GCA_963693475.1. Taxonomy (NCBI): domain Eukaryota; kingdom Metazoa; phylum Arthropoda; class Insecta; order Lepidoptera; family Geometridae; genus Ectropis; species Ectropis crepuscularia. The sequence goes on from OY856359.1 coordinate 13,039,452, forward strand.
AGTTCTTAGTAATTATTATTTTTAAAGCAATTAATATATTTGAATGACAGAAACGATGAACTATTAAACGATGGATTAGCTTCTCCCATTTTAACATTTATTTTTGTTGTGTTTACAGATGCACCGCTTGAGAACACAAAAGCTAGACCCAAAGTCGGCCAAGTCGGCCAAAGAGATTCTGAAAAAAGTGTCAGAACAAAAAATATCGCAAATAGGTCACACCTTTGTATAGAATGAAGCGTAGCATATAGCTGAGGGTGCGCGCACCTGCCCGTATCACAGTCGTGCAGCTGCCGACCTTTCAACTGTCAACTGTACATGCTGGTATGGCACGGATGGTTTCAGTACAGTACTGTAACTCCACGGACAGCACTTTTCATTATCGGGTTTTTATCGGATACACTTCGTAAAGGATCTTCATGACCATTTTGCCCTTTTTTCTATCGGACTGCTCGTAGCTCGAAAAAGCGAAATTTTCATTTGTTTCATGGTTGTCGTTCCAAAGACTCGAACGAAGAGGTTTGACTCTACTTTTGTGGCCACGCCACGCCAAAATTATGCCGCGGTCTTGACGGGTTCATATTCGGCAGTTCCACATATCCCTACTGATCTATCCCTACTGGTAGAGAAAAATGGATTTTGTTTCCACCTATTTCTACTAGGGGGGATACTTTTCCACTTATATCCACTGTTATAATCACTCCAGAAATAAGTATCATCATATCGAAAATGTATAAGTGCTTCATTAAGTGTTTTGTTTATTATTCTATCGAAAAACAATAAAACTTCCTTCAGTATGAAAACAGAAAAAAATATTTCATGGTGAAATCTAAGAAATTTAAATTTATTGTAATGTCTTCAAATATATCAAATTATTGAAAATAAAAAAGGATTTTATTTAATGTAATTAAAAATGTGCGAAAAACTTATTTTTCATCAAGAGGGCGAGGATCTGTTTTACTTAATGACCTATCAATTATTTAAAAAAGAAATATGCAAACGGACAAGAGTGTTGGAAGTGTGCTGCAACAAAAAAGAACAAATGTGTTGAATCCCTCACAGTCAAAGTAGGTACCTACATATGCAAAATCCGCTGCCATCCGTGCCGTGTCAGTCTGTCAGTAAAGTAACTGCTCCGGTGCGTTAAAAATATATGGAGCAACTTAAGGTAAACCTAAACTTATATTAACACTGACATGTTTTGGACGGCACTGATCTTTGCGATTCGGTCTATGAGGATCCATAAGGATCAGAAGGTGCAATCATTACTACTTACTACCTACTGTTATCAGTAGGTAGTTATATTTCTTGGATGGAACAATGTTATATTAGACAACGAAGTCGCAATTATTTGATATTGTTACAGGATAGAAGTACCTATCATTGAGAAAAGGGTAGCGCATTCGGTATGTTTACCTGATATTGCCAAAAATGAAATTGATGTGCGGCTTAATAACTGTAAACAAAACTATATTGCTGATCCTACGGTTCCGATTCCAAGAATTTACGAAGAAACTATTAATGGAATATCCAACGACGGTTTGGATAATAGTCGCAACACCCAATTTCAATTTCAATCATGGCATTGCAAAATCAGTGATAAAAACAACTGGAAACCAAGTTTATACAAAATATTTAAAATTATTATACAGCCAGTCCGTGGTTTAAAGGAATCACATTAAGTTCATCAGTAACGTGCTGAAACTGAATCCACCAAAAAAGAGAGGAAAAGTATGTGACCCGTGATTACGTGATACAAAATGCACAAATGCAACTGATCACAGGAGAGATCACTGTTGAACATATTTATGTTAGATATGCTAATATAAAATATAATATTACTACATTGCTACTGATTTCTTAATAAACTAGTTCGACTAACATTATTAAATTCAAAACCTGTACAATAAAATAAACCTAATTCCTTCTTATTTATTTTTTTCTTTTCGTTTTTCTTCATATTTGTAGGTACTTGATCATAGCGGCAGTTCCACATATCCCTACTGATCTATCCCTACTGGTAGAGAAAAATGGATTTTGTTTCCACCTATTTCTACTAGGGGGGATACTTTTCCACTTATATCCACTGTTATAATCACTCCAGAAATAAGTATCATCATATCGAAAATGTATAAGTGCTTCATTAAGTGTTTTGTTTATTATTCTATCGAAAAACAATAAAACTTCCTTCAGTATGAAAACAGAAAAAAATATTTCATGGTGAAATCTAAGAAATTTAAATTTATTGTAATGTCTTCAAATATATCAAATTATTGAAAATAAAAAAGGATTTTATTTAATGTAATTAAAAATGTGCGAAAAACTTATTTTTCATCAAGAGGGCGAGGATCTGTTTTACTTAATGACCTATCAATTATTTAAAAAAGAAATATGCAAACGGACAAGAGTGTTGGAAGTGTGCTGCAACAAAAAAGAACAAATGTGTTGAATCCCTCACAGTCAAAGTAGGTACCTACATATGCAAAATCCGCTGCCATCCGTGCCGTGTCAGTCTGTCAGTAAAGTAACTGCTCCGGTGCGTTAAAAATATATGGAGCAACTTAAGGTAAACCTAAACTTATATTAACACTGACATGTTTTGGACGGCACTGATCTTTGCGATTCGGTCTATGAGGATCCATAAGGATCAGAAGGTGCAATCATTACTACTTACTACCTACTGTTATCAGTAGGTAGTTATATTTCTTGGATGGAACAATGTTATATTAGACAACGAAGTCGCAATTATTTGATATTGTTACAGGATAGAAGTACCTATCATTGAGAAAAGGGTAGCGCATTCGGTATGTTTACCTGATATTGCCAAAAATGAAATTGATGTGCGGCTTAATAACTGTAAACAAAACTATATTGCTGATCCTACGGTTCCGATTCCAAGAATTTACGAAGAAACTATTAATGGAATATCCAACGACGGTTTGGATAATAGTCGCAACACCCAATTTCAATTTCAATCATGGCATTGCAAAATCAGTGATAAAAACAACTGGAAACCAAGTTTATACAAAATATTTAAAATTATTATACAGCCAGTCCGTGGTTTAAAGGAATCACATTAAGTTCATCAGTAACGTGCTGAAACTGAATCCACCAAAAAAGAGAGGAAAAGTATGTGACCCGTGATTACGTGATACAAAATGCACAAATGCAACTGATCACAGGAGAGATCACTGTTGAACATATTTATGTTAGATATGCTAATATAAAATATAATATTACTACATTGCTACTGATTTCTTAATAAACTAGTTCGACTAACATTATTAAATTCAAAACCTGTACAATAAAATAAACCTAATTCCTTCTTATTTATTTTTTTCTTTTCGTTTTTCTTCATATTTGTAGGTACTTGATCATAGTAGAAATACGTGGAAGTAAAATATCCACGTTTCCCCCCTAGTAGTAATAGGTGGAAAAAAATTCCGTTCTTCTCTACCAGTAGGGATAGATCAGTAGGGATATGTGGAACTGCCGTTCATATTGACCAGTGTCATCCATCAACCTGCCCTTGGCCAGCTTGTTGGATTATGGCCTTGACTATTGCCTTATTAGAAAAGGTACCAAGTCTCAGCTGTGGAAACATGAAGTGGGTTAACAATGCTTTACCTAAATACTTTGTAATGCCAAACAAATTTTGAAAGTATTTATAAAGCTTCATAACTGTTGTGTACTGTATGGTACCAAGTAGCAGCTAACCAGTTTCACGAGTGCCGCGGGTCATTATGCTGAAAGAATATGATGGCCATTATTTTGGAAGGTATTGTTGACGAAAATGTATTATCTATATTCATATTCTTTTAATAATACTTGTAATTTTGACAAAGAAGGACCTGTTATAATAATGTTTGTAGATATACCGGGCTCAAACGTTGTATATTATGTTTATTAAAGCTCAATATTCCCCGCCGCACTCACTTGACCTACGCGAACAACAAGCTCAAATGTTTGAATAAAGTCAAATCGGTATAGATCGTTATTTAAAATAAAGCTTGAACAAAAAAAGATAACTCGGTTAAAATATTTTAAAATTCAGACATTAAACGATCCAACTCTCATAAACATCCTACTAAATGTTCCTTGGACTCGGGGCCTTCTCTCGCAAGAAGAGAGTCAAGGCCATAATCCACCACGCTGGCCCAGTGCGGGTTAATGGATGAAACATGACTTCGAAAGATTCTAGGTACATGTCGGTTTCTTCACGATGTTTTCCTTCACAGTTTTAAGTCAGCGGCATTACGCACATGACTTCGAAAAGACAGTGGTGCGCGTTTGAACCCGGGGTCTCCGGATCGGCAGACACCGTTCTCCCGACTAGACCAGCTGTAACTTTCACTTCTAGATCCTACCAATATTACAAACTTGAAATTTGGATATTTCTTGTTCAACCACGTCAGCACGACTGAACGGATCGGGTTAAAGTTTGAAAAACATAATATAGACTGAAACAGCACAGGCTAAGGCATAGACATTTACCTCGGGAAAATAACAGGAACGAAAACTACGCAGAAATGCCGTGCCGTATATTATTATTGATCGTTGCTATCATTCATCGGATTCACAGGATCATTGCCGTATTTCGATTAGTCTTAAAACCAATTATGCGTATCTAATGGTCTAACCCCGGGGAGATAAAAATATTTCATGTAAACATGAACGCTCTCCTCCCCTTGGTCTCTACAATGGGCTCAGAGTATAAAAGAATGGAGGATAATAGTAGAGCAATTCACGGGCACAGTCGGTTGGGTGCGAAAATGTGAAGAATAATAAAAATAAAAAAAAAACGTAAAAAGCTTTATCGCGAGTCGTGCGCCGTGACAGCGCAGAAGCGTGCTGTCATAGAATAAGCAATAGTGAGCTGCGTACGCGCACCGCGAACACGTGGCTGGCACGCGCCTATGTGCACCTTGCGTAGCGTCAACAAAAACATCAACATTATTATAAAATAAAGATTGGGCCACGGTTTTTCATAGAGTAACATCTAGCTAGGAACAAAAAAAAGTTTTACCGACTATAAAACCTAGATTGCTAATATAAAGCTACATTTATAAGTTTAAATAGAAACATGAATAATTTATGAAACTTAAATCACTCTTATGTTTTGTCAACATCTGTCAACATTTTGAATAAATTCAGATTTGTGATAACGTTATTTAATATCTTTTTTTAACTTTGAGACGTTAAACTACCTCAGAAAGGGACGTTTTTCAATATGGCTGTGAACATGAAATATTAAAGACTATCATGGAACGTTACATTTCCCTTAGCACGTAGATCCGATGTTGTAGGTTAGTGTACGGTGTCTGTTTTTTTTTTTAACTGGAACATTACTCCTGTTTCTGAGTTCTTGCTTTTATGAATAAATACAAAAGTAATAAAAAAAATTGTTGTGACAATAATACGAGGACGATTCAAATTTTCCTAATATCCCCGACTATTTTTCCCTTATATTTTTTTTGACATATTATTTATAAGTTAAGTTGAAATAGTGTAAGTACATTCATAAAGTGAAACACTGTTTATTTAATACTATTTTAAATCACACTTAAACTTGAAATCTTTCTAAACACAGTATGGAAATAAATACATTCTTTTTTTTTTTTTTTTTTAAAGGGCAGAGCCTTTATTTACAAAACTAAAATACAATGAGAACTACACTACGCTACATACCTAAAATAATACATTCTTGTTCTTATACCGCGTAATGATAAAAATATATTAGTAAAAATAGTAGCCCAGCTCCGCAAGCAGTACTGCACCCGTTCACTTTTATGACGTATAAAACGTTAGAAGTTTCCTTTTTTGCTGACCTTACGAAACATGTACAAAGGGCCGGATTATTTTATTGTGTTTTCGGTGAACGGTTACTGTGAGGGGCGCAGAGACGTGCCCACCTTCGTCTCTCGACTTCGGTAAATCCGCCGAACATTGTTGTACGAGATGGGTTTTATTATTACCAACTTGTTGGGCTTCACGTTGGTTCATATTTAATTCAGTTAAATGTGCGAGTTTTGTATATTCTATATTTTTACGTTCTAACCAAATGATGGTGTCAAGTTCAAATCGGAATAGTTTTTCGTAGAGGTAAGACTTTTTGCAGTCTGCCTAGGGAAGTATCACATTTTTGCAGTATCCACAGTTGTCCCACCACCAAGCAATAATTTGTACAAAATGCTGTGTTGCGTTTTGAATGGCAGTGTTTCTAGAGAAATTTCATCATTTTATATCTTCTGATGATGAGTGCACTGTTGGGCAGTGATTTGGATTCTATTTGGTCAATTCTACGTAGCACTGTGGCTGTATTGGGCAGGCGTGTTGCTTATCATCAGGCGCGTGTTTTGCTCACCACGACATGTAATTAAAAAAAAAAGCTTGTAATAAAAGTGTTTGTTTTAAAAGCGGCGTCGTTTCATGGTTGATATTTCAAGATGCACGTGGAAGTTTGACTCTATTTTCGTAAAATGAACGTCTATGCTGGCTAATGCGTTACCGGAGTGGGGTTTTTCCCGATGCTTATAATCTTGGTGTCAAGAGTGAATCAATTTCTTCTAGATAAGCGCGCTCCAGCCCATCGTCATTTTGCAATAGGCGAGATACAAAATGACGTGGCATATGCTTGTTACAAATACATCCACTTTAAGAAAACACCGATTACTAACATGACGTGGTCCGTCGAGTCAATTAATTAAAAAAAAAACTACAAAAATATTTACTATTTTGAATGCTGCAGAAACTGTTTCTAGTTCCATTATTATTATGAAATAATTGATGGGGTAACGCATCGTACATTCATTTTGTCTGTGTTGCAATCAGTTGATGAAATCCCTTGCACACCTGCACTAGTGCGAGTGGACACAGGGGCGTGTTGCCTAGCTACGGTTGATAAACAACTTTGTATTTAACGAGTTATTAAAGGGTTACACTGAAACGGTAAGCTTAGTGAAAAGTTAAAAGGTAAGGATAGTATAATATAAGCCATCTTCGATTCTTCTGTGTTTCGAAGAGTTTCACACTGGCACTGTTCCAAACAGGGTTAATTTAATCAATTAATTATTCTATTCGATTTGTATTCGTAGCCAGGTGGCCTGACAAACTTCGTCATATCAAAAGTGGTAAATAGAAAATTTTGCAAAAAAGCAGGGCTACACAGAAAGCCTATACTAATTGGAGATAGGAACTTTTGTTATGAAAACTAAAATTCCGAAAAAAAACCGTTGTTGCATAAACAATGAACATAACAGACAGACAGACAGAAACACTTTATTATGCACCAGAAAAATACATACAATCAAACAATATACAAAGTTACTTAATTCTAGTGCCATAAATGGCGGCCTTATCGCTAATAGCGATCTCTTCCAGGCAACCATTAACAGCAGGAACAACAAGTGAATAAAAATGCAGCGAGGATAGAGTGCGAAAGAAGCACAAAGAAGTAAACTAAGATGTCGTCTTATGATAGTTAAAAATAGACTACATAACAATATACATATAATATACATAACATAACTAAACTAAATACATAAAAACCAGAACTTTTCCTTATTCTTTTACAGACCGGGAGGCAGTGCATGAGTTTTGGGAACTGCTCTTCAAATTATGTAACGGCGACGGCGGTGCCAAACACTATTATCGCTATCATCAAAATTTTACCGTTTTTCCTCACTAAAGTAATGTTTAACTCATATGTTTGCTCTCACACGCACCACCCCTGCTTTTATCCTCGCAAACAATAGCGTATAGCACAATGTAAGCGCGGGCGCATCTGTCATTTGGGCGCGCGTGATTGGTCGGTGCGAGGACTCTGCACCCCTACACTGATTTTCACGGTATTGACCCAATCGATACCAAAACTCGATAACGGTAAAAGCTTGATAATGGACAAACGGTTTTTTTAAACTACTTCCCCATATGGAACGCCGTGAATTGAAATGAATCAACTCAAATGGTATATTGACTGGCCTCGTGGCTTAGTGGGTAGTAGCTCTGCCTGCGAAGCCGAGGGTCGTGGGTTCGATTCCCACCCAGTGCAAATATTTGTGTGATGAATTCAAACGTTTGCACTGTGTTTGGGTGTTTCTATGTATAATAAGTATGTATTTAAAACTATATAAGTATTATATCAGCTATCTGGCCGCCATCATACAAGCTTTGCTTAGTTTGGGGTCAGATGGTGTTGTGTGTTAATTGTCCACCAATATTTATTTATTTATATTTATATTCCCAAACTATCTTTTGTGTTCTCGCTTATAAATTTACACCTGACCATCGTGTTTCTTGATACCAAGAATTAACTCATTAAACTACAACCTAGATGAACTTAATACAAAACTGTAGTCAAACCTCTTAGTTTTACAAGGCCACAGGGCAAGCTTCGAGCCTTTAAGCACATCTTTAGATTATTCAATCGATGGACCAGAACCTCCAGTTGGTTAGCTCATCCCAAAGGTGAGAACAGTATTCCATACAAGAGCGAATCACTACCTGATGCATGACATGAGTAACTCTTACGACAGAGGTCCTCTGAAAGTTTCAGTCCAGTCCCAGTATTAGGGGACGTCTAATTTTTTGGCAGCTAATTATAATTAATCCTTGGGCTCAAATAAAAAGCGAAAATTGAGCGTAGATGTAAAAGTAACTTCGAAGAGCTCGATATAGTAAGTCAGTGGAACAGCTACATTCCAAAAACCCTGCGTCTTTTTTTCTCAATAAACTTGGCATCGCTTTATTCAGAGATTGCCCCAAAAGCTAAGTTCAGATTCTTGATCATACTTTCTCCTAGTGACGGAGTTTTTTATCCATTGTCTCTTCATACTTTAGATATGTAACTCTCTACAACGGTTCTGTCATCTGCTTACCCAGAGACAGGGCCTCAACAGATATAATATGTACCAAAAAAGAGCGTTGAACAGAGCATCAACTCTTGAGAGACTCCAGAATTGACAGTCATTTGGTCTGATGAAGATTCATCAATGACCATTCGTATGGATCGATTCCTCAAACAGTCCACACAATAAAACCATCAAGTCACCATCCACCACAATTAGACCATGTCTAAAGTCCTTGGAATGTCTAGGAAGAGATTGAAAGTGCTTCTCCGTGCTTCTCGGCAACTTTACTTAAGATGTTAGTGATGTGCGCTAGACTATCATCTGCAGACCGGTTTTGGAGAAACTCGTAATGCCGAGCACTGAAGAGTTGATAAATCTTAGGTACGTCAGGAGCGTACGTACATATGGTTTAAGGCACGTTCCATAGTTTTCCAGAGTACGATACGAGACATAATAATTGGTGGGGTCAGCATGACTGCGTTTGGAGAAATAGTTCAATGAGGTTCCCATCAAGTTCCATAAAAATGTATAAACACAACATATCTTTAAAGTTGCTTTTTCTATTTAATTTAGGATTTAACAGTAAAGCTTTTTTAGAAATATTACTGGTGGTTTCGCCCATGGTACCTAAATAATGTAGGTACAGCCTAGGTATATCTAGGAGCACGTACATATCCAACGGTTTTGAAATCGGTCCAGTAGTTCCTGAGATTAGCGCGTTCAATAACAACCTTTTCAGCTTGATAATGTTTAGTACAGACGATCCGAAACAACAAGACGATCTAGACATGCGTCAAATTTTGAAACAAACTAATTTTACAACTATTTATGAAAAGGCAACAAAACAAAGGATATAAATTAAGATATTAATTACTTTAATGCTATTATTGAAACATTTCAGAAAGCGGCGATCAGCAAGTGTTTAAAAACATGACAATTCTCAATCAATTTCTGGATCATTTTTAATTTAAGTACCCCACGCCAGGTATTCAAGAGGTCTTCATGTTACACAAGAGGTACTCCACGTACAAAAACAATGCAAGCTAGTTCACATGGCTATCGTATAAAACCTCATTACATCCCCATTTGAGAGAGGAAACAGTTACAAAGGTGTGTGGCACTCGAACCTATTAGCATCCTTCCGATGGCGACTATAGGTCCCATTGAAACGGAGTTCCCACGGTAACTGCTGTTCTATATTGTTTTACACGATCAAACTATTGTCAACTTTATTTTAACTGAGAACGCACTTTTTAGTACTAGTATAGGGTGATGGGATGGGAATAGAATTGAATAATATTATGGAATATGCCTGATGGTAAGTAATACGGCTGTCCATAACAACACAAGCAGCTATTGGAACATGAAGAGCCCAACCTAGCACGGCTTTGCGCTCTTCACCCAGATATAAAATATAAGATGATTTATCTCTATGCTATGCCCAGTATTTTTTCTGGAAACATTGGCACTTATCTAATTAATATATTTAATTAAATTAAAAATGCATGTAATGAGGTCATTATTTTAACAACTTTGTTTTTATCAAAAAGGCAGTTTTGCTAGGCTACCAGGAACTCTTAGCAAAGCTGTATACAATTTCCTTACACACTATCGAGTTTCAAAACTTTGAACAAATTACTTTGAAATTATATTATTGTTAGTAAAAACATTTTTCTCTATACTTCTTGTTTTCTAGCGATGGGGCGAAATGAACTTAAATGCAAGAATCCGTACTTCAACTCTCAGCAACCTCAGTATTTCGTACGTAATACAGAAAATAAGTTGCTACGATTATTTAATCTACTAAAACACTCTACCTAAGTACAATACTTTTCTTGATTTGTGACGATCATCACAAATACAATCGTACAAATTTTGCACAATATGGGTAAAATTAAGATTTTTATAAGTCGCAGAATGGTCGGAGATAAAACGTGGTGACTTTCTGGTATTTCTGGATAAAAACATTGAACCCTTATAGCTTCAGCAAGCAACATCATGTAACAATGTTAACTATGCACACCCCGTGTTTTAATAAATTGAATTGAATCATCTAACCTTTATCACATATTTCATCACAAAATTTTATTGTGGGCTAATTTGACGAAAGCCGATATTATTGGTGAAACGGATCGGCCAAAGTTTTCCCATAGGTGATAAATGAACCACGGAGAGAATAGGTATACGAGTATACTTCCCACGTCAATTGTGTTGTTGTCATTTTTAAATCGAGCAAATTCTACCAAGATCACAAATGTAAAAGTTTCCATGTAGGTACATATTACGTAGGTATACGTATATGTGTGTGTAGGTATGTGCCTAAACTACTGTATGTACTGGAATCTGGGATGAAATTTGGTACTTAGAAAGATAATCCGCCGATAATATAATAAAGTCTGGAATGACGCGTAGGCTACTTTTATCCCGGGAAACAACGGAATCGGGAAACGCGTTACGCGGGTGACACCGCGGAAAGCTACTAGTAATTTTATATTCAAAATCATGCCATAGTGACCTAATGGCTAGAGCATGCTTTTCACAATCCTGAGGTCATAGGTTCGAATCCCACTGGCACCATTGAAACCTTATTCACAAATTGTATTAAAATCAGTTCAGTGTGTAGTTACGTTTTTAAAGTGCAGTCATATGTTTTGTGTATTCAAGGTAAGATAAAATTATTATACAGGTAACGTGAATTTTATCATCATCATCATCATCAGCCTATCTAATAGTCGTCCACTGTTGGACGTAGGCCTCTCCTATGGATCGCCACACAGGACGATCTTCTGCTGTTCGCATCCACTTGGTGCCAGCCGCCTTTCGTAAGTCGTCGCTCCACCTGGCTGCAGGGTGTCCCACTCTACGCTTGCCAGTACCCGGTCTCTACTCTAGATCACGTCTACCCCGGTTATCGGTTCTTCTACAGATATGACCAGACCATTGCCACTTCAGCTTGCGTGAATTTTATGGTTTACCCATTGCTCTATTATTTATTTAATATAACGGAAAACATACTTTCCATGCCTAGCTTACTTAGATGGGGTCAACGGAATCTGTTTTATAATGAAGTCCTAAGTACTAGAAATCGATATTCAACTCGTCGAATACAATTACAGTCGCAGCCGGCAGTAAGCGACACCGAGGATGCGCGCGCGCCTGTTCCGGGCCCTGATGGGGCTTCGCGGTTCCGGCGCAAACGCAGGCGCTTTCCTAGCTAGCTACCAAGCTTCCCCTTCAAACTTACACTGTAAAATAAACTCTATCCTATACGACACAAGTGTTATTTCCGACTACTACATGTATCCTATTTTAGATGCTGAATAGCGAAAATTAGACTTTAAACTACCAGTAATAGGATAGAAATTAGAACATTACACAATTCTCCAGCTGACTAGCCGTGCTTCCATGGTAATTTAGCCTCTATTTTTGTAGTAATTAAAGCTTTTTGGGTAATTTTATGGCGTAGCCGTCAAGCCGGACGCCACAAGGGGATTTAAGGACTTTTCACCTCGTCGGTATGTACTTTGTAACATTGTGTGAGCCATTGAACCTATTTTTTGCCTTTTTGCATTTTGATTAGCACGATCCGAGCTCGGGCTTTAATGGGTCACTTCCCACTTTAAAGGTTAACCAACTGTTGTCATATTTGTAGTGGAAGGGTTTTTTACAGATTTACTAAAGTTTTAGAGAATCTTATCCTGACATTTAGCAAATATGCAGCAAGAGCAGCTGGTTTTATATCCCTGGTGCGAGGTGCGACTAGGGATCTCATTCATAATGTTTTTATTTTTTAAGTAAAGAGGGACGAGACGATCAGGACATGTGCCTGATGGTAAGCAACATGCCTGCCACATAACAGCACAGCGACACTCAGCTATTGGAACATGAAGAGTTCAAATCATTACCTAGCACTGCACTGCGCTCGTCACCCAGAGATCTAAGATGTTATATCTCTAAGCCCGGTAATTTATCTGGACACATTGCCCTTCAAACCGGAACACAGTAATGTTTGCACTTTACTGCTTGGCGGTAGAATCACTGGCAAAGGTGTGGTAGGTACTTGCCCAGGCGGACTCTGCCAGGAGTCGTACCACTACAAATTTGAATTAAAAATAATAGATAATAGATTTAATAATATAATAAATTTAGAATAATAGATTTGCCTCAAATAGGTAACTCATTATTCAAGTGATCAAGTGTAAGGGCTCGTGGAGTTACAATAAGAAGATACAAGGTTTGAAGCTTACACTACAGTCGCACAGCTCCACTGAAGTATCTACGATGTGATTGAGAGTACTTTCACATCTTTTATGTTACGAGAAATTAATATTAAAGTCATAGTTGACTGTAACATCGTTCCTATCTAGGCATTACTTTCCTATCGTTTTAGCAAAGAAATGCCTCGATAAACATATCACTCCGCCGTCCTCATCCAGGCTACAAACAATTGCACTGATTGCGCATAGCGACTGTACGCATTAATTGAATCCAGACTCATGATTCAATTACATTCAATTATTTTCTCTCGCTGGGCGGTTAGCTGGGCGGGGCGTTGCTGATTGGGCGGCGGCTCAGCGGGGGCGGGATATCCGCCCAACCAGCTTCGCGCATCTTTGTGTCTCTTCCCGCTTTGAATTTATTGAGTTATCATGAGAAGAAAGAATACAAACTGTTCTATGCTGAACAAAAAGTTTCGCGTTTTTCGTGCTTGTGCGTACGCAGTACATAAATGTATATGGGTGATCGTCTTTGATTAGAATTTAGAATTATTAAATCAGAACTGAGGTAACAAAGCAAATGAACCTTCAACGCCTAATTCCATTCGATTTTGTTTGCAGTATTCGATAATACATAAGTACATATACACACACGCATTTACAACTGGAAAACTACTGTGTGTAGTACAATGTGTACACAGTAGTTTTTCATTACTGCTGGATTTTATTTTAGATGGTGTTTGTTAAATATTAATATCATTACTAGGTTTACGTATAAACAATTATACATGTAGATTTTATGGTCATACCATTTTCTCTTCATGCTATGCTATTGACTCACCAGTCCTATAGGATAATAGGTATAGAAGGATGAAGAAGATGTGCGGTAAAAGTAAAAGTTTGTGCTTTAACTGGCTAAGCCGAGATATTGAATATCGTTTGATTAAGTAGCACCGGATGCCACTGGAATTACGAAGCCATTGTATGCTACATATATGTGAAGAAAAAAACCTTAAATTGGTTATAAATATGTAAAACACCTGTATAAAATAGTAGTATATCGTAAACTTCACCATAAAATACCTTTTCGGGATTACGTAATCAACCTTGAATTTAAAGTTCCCAACAATAAAGTTAGTAAAAAAATGTGATACTATCAGTTCTCGATACGAAATCACTTGTTGAATACCGACACGAAGGTATAAGTACCCACGTGAGTTTGATGCGGGTCTTATCAGCGTAACAATGAACTTAGGAGTGTCGCCAAAACTTACGTTCACTAATATGTAGCTCCACTATCGGATATTATATCGATATTTGTACAATAAAGTACTTCTAACTTATCGTCATATGTCATGTTTTCTATCGCATTCCACGTTATCGTTTATACTATGACAAGTTGATGGGAGGCGACACTGTTGGCTGTTTTAATAATGCGTCTTGAAATTGTTAGTTTCAAGTTTTGTCACAAGTGTTAAATTGTGATTCTACCTACCGAGCTAGTGCTTACAGCTGTGGGCACTTGTGGCGCGTGCATGGGGGGCTAAGACACGCTCGGCTTATAACGGTGGTAGGGGTGTCATGTTCTAAGAAACTTGACAAATTACATTATTAGCGTTAGTTTAAGATCGGTAAAGTATTTGTCTCCTTAAAAAAAAAACAAATCCGATCAAAAACTATATATGCTTTTGTAACTACCATCTTGGACTTTTTGTAAATTATATTGTACTAGCAGCGCCCCGCGGTGTTACCCGCGAAGTTCCCGTTCCCCGTTGTTCCCGTTGTTTTAGTAGCCAATGTTTTCTTCCAGACTATAATCTATCTGTGTTCCAAATTTCAGCCCGATCCGTTCATACGTTAGGACGTGATTGAGCAACAAACATCCATACATTGACATTTATAATATTAGTAGGATTTATTTTGTGTACCTTAATGTTGAAATACGTCTCTCGTTTCGTCTCGTCATCATCTCTTATTTCATCCCAGAAAAAAATGAATTTGTGACTCTTGTTTTATTTTTGTTGGATTGTTGAGCAAGCCACGTTGGTTTCATGGTTATGACTCTACTTCCAAGATAGTGCAGGGTAATGATTCCAAAGAAATCACAGAGCATAGAGATCATTACTTATCTCTGGTTGATGAGCGCAGTGCAGTAGTAGGTAATAATCGTGATGAATGTACAGGTGTGTTGCCTACCAATAGGCACTTGCCCTGCTCGCCCCGACACTTTATAGTCTATACTATAGAAACAAAAAAAATGTCCAAATTAAATTAGTTAGAAGTAACTGGCTGTTGTTCTATTGAATAAAAAAATAAAATGTACTGTAATAGAGTTGTGCGATAGAATCCTAATTGCCATTTTTTATTACAGTGAAGTATGAAGTAAGTACGTAATAAGTGCAAAGTAGCTATCCCCTCTAAAATATAATATCAGTTAATAGATCTGTCTCTTTCTAAACACGCATTTAATTTTGATGCGTAACGAGATAGCAAAAAGCAGTTCGTTCAAACACAACAATGCACCCAATAAAGTCGGCGGACGCAGCCCTGCGAGGGTTGTAGGCTGCGGCGCGCGCGGCCGGTCGGTGGCACGAGCCACAAGCCAGGGTGCCAACCCTCGGCGAACCACCCGACCGTCCGACCATCAGTCCTGTCCCGAACGTCGCGCCAAGCGCACCGCGCACCCCTACCCACTGAAAACCGAAAAACTTTTAACAAATTCAAACTTCAAATTCGAATTTTAAGTCGTACAGTCTTTATTTTAAAATTTTATAACAAACAGTTTTTTGATATTATTATTTTTTGTAATTATTTTCGCGTGTGTCAGGGGTGTCGCTGGCTGATTCAGCAGAGGAACAGGCAAAGGTGAGTCACATGTAAAGCTCTTCTCCATAGTAACACCCCAGCGCACCTGCGTCTGATAGCGCGTGCGATTTGTTTGCGGGGTGATGCATCAAGAAGGGTTGATTATTGTTACAATGTGAGAAATAGACGAGAAAAGTTTAATTTTGCAAGTTAGGTAACAGCTATATTTTGTGAATATTTTGTTACAGCTTCATTTTTACAGTGAATCAAATACCTTATTTTTTAGTTCAGTTTCGTAACATTGATTTCAGAATTCTTTTCTCAAATCAAAGCAATTCTTAAATGAAACAATTGATAAAATACGTTACTAAGTTGACAGTTATTGGCAAAGGTTGCTTAAGAAACCAAAAAGATAAAAAACAACTAGGTACTCTTAATGACTATACAATAGGTCTAAATTTGATATCTGCTATGTGGTTCTGATAACTTTACCATTAGTCTTCTAGGTAGATAAACTTTTTTCCTTCGATTTTTGGATTTTATTCGATTACGGCAAAATCGGGAGGGAGGATTATTTTATCAGTAACGTCATGTATCTAAATTGCTTAAATCTAGTTTTGTGAGTGATTTGTTAATCTATCCAATATATCTATCTATCCAATATACAAATGTAGCAAATGTCACCAGAGTCTTGAAGACTCTGGTGACATTTGCTACATTTGGAATCATTGGAGGATTTGCGACAATTATTTTTTTATGAAAACGTATATTACACTCGTTTATGCGACTTATATGAAAACTAAACATTTTTATAGTATGTAACGTTAAATAAACTGAAGATCAAATCCATTAGAATTAGATATAAATCTTTTCGTTATTCGTTACAGCTTTTTTGATCTTACACTTTTTTCTTAGCTTAACTTACACTAACTACACGTTAACATCCAAACCTTGTGAGAGAGTACTTAATAATAGATATAATAATAAAATTATTTCCATATAGTCTGACAAAGTAATAGGTAGATACGTTAATTATTTACATACAGTGTGACAAAGTAATACGTTAATTATTTCCATAAAGTGCGTCAGAGTAATATATTTTATATACGTAATTACGACTACGTAGCAAATGAAAAATCTATAATTGTGTGCAGTTTTTAGAGAATAAAAACCATATAAAAAGAATAAAAGTTGCATTTAAAGTCCCTGACTCAGCCGGACTAGGTTTCTAATAGTAAGATGATAGTTTTCTTTGATTTGTAACGGAGAGAAAACAGCGAAAATTCAGGTATAATACAGGTTTTAGCATTGGTTTAGCTGAGTGTAGAATCTCATATTCGACGACCAATATTAGATTAGATAATAATATTATTTTAAATTATAACTGACAGCGTCTCGTGTTTTCATCCGTGTAGTTCTGTCCTGTTATTTTTTCGGGATAAAAATTGTCTGTTTCTAGGCTATTATCTATCCATGTACCAAATTTCATCAAGTTCCTTTCAGTAATGTTTGCGTGAAAGAATAAGAAGCATTCGTATTAACACACCAACATTCGCCTTTATAATATTGGTGAAGGTAAAACTATATAATCGTTCTAATACTTGATTTTGAATACTTTTAATCACTATGACATTTTAGGAATTGCAATGTACCTACAGTTAATTCGGTCCGGTTTTTTTTTACAATTACTGTTATTATGTTGGTATTATAAATTACGGGATAACTACGATTATTATATACTGTAGAGATTTCCTGATATTCCGAAAAACTGAATACGATATAAAATAGAAAACAAACGTGACAGCTAAAATCAATTATTGGTAAGTATTGTTGATAAAAACTAGTCCTTTAATTATGTGTTCTTACTTACGTATTTGCATCATCTTTTACTACGTTGTGGCTTACCACCAGGCTAATAGGTGGTCTAACGCGGACCTATCAGCGAAAACACGTTGAACGCGTTATCCTACCGGTTTCATCTACTTGAGCTGCAATGAAAATGCGATCGCCGTTTTTATAGTTGATTTAACAACTTAAAGTTATTATGAAGTGAAGCGTTTTATTCATCTATATAAAGCCTTTTCCAAGTTTCTAAAACGTTTAGTTTGAATTTGGGGTGTGGGTAATGGGAAGTGGATGTGGAATTAGGAAAAATAAAACTAGTCGACTGACTTTCTTCGTGAATGGTACAAAATTGACAGATTACGCAATTTATTTAACGTATAATCAAAAAATAAATAAAAAATAATATTTTGACGATAGCTCGCTAACTATTTAACCCCAGCGGGTTACATAAACGAATGTTTTAATCAGAACTTTTAATTGAAATACTTTGTTTAGCAACAAAATGACGTAATCCTTGACGTATTCGTCAACGGCGAATCCTGCTAACGGCGATTGTACGCGAACAAGGCTTGCAAAACCAAGCCTTGTTTCAAATACCTATCGTATTTCAAGGCGGATAATATAAAAAAACTTTTTACCTTTTTTATTGCACTACTCGTAGCTAAAAAAAACAACATTGTTCCAAAGAATCGACAAAAGAATTTTCACTCCACTTTCGTAATAAAAACATCTACTACGTTTCCTGAGTGGGTATTTCCTAATGACTATAATTTAGGTATATTCAAGTTTAGATTTTCACTTCTAGGTTTCGCAAGCGTATTATAGCGCAACTGTGTTAATGAAGCTATTACAAATTAATCTAAAAAATTGATTATAAACATGAAAATAATTTAAAAAACTCTGAGAATGGCCTCTATAGAAAAATTAACGATATATCGATTTTTAATTGGCCGAATAAAACAACAATCATTTTAAATCAAAGCTCCTGGTGTTATTAACGCCTCCCATTTGGTAGGAGGTGTGGACTCCGCCCTAATAATGGTGTGTCTTCGAATTAAGAATTAATAGAACGGACGTAACGCTGCCTATAATTAGTTAGGATTATTCAAGGTGTTAATTGTTAAGGGAGTGATTATTTTATGAGATGGTTAAAACGATTAACCAACCAATCTCTTTACAGCAGTATTATCATCAGACTTTGGTTAGTCACCATGTATGTCGTTTTTAAAACGCTTTTGGACTTGATATATTTTTTAAACTTTCGCAATTTGAACTCAAATTGACGGCGAAAACCGAAAACCATCCTCCGGTTTCATTATGATATTTTATTTTTAAAGCTTCCCGAATTCAATAATAATTTAGGTACAGATTAAGTCATGTCTAATGTTTTCAATATGTACACTTTAGTCGGACCAGCAACTCGTATAAATAGCAGTACTTTGTTGAATTAATTATAGATTGTAATATATTCTGCACTATTAGAAATATTAGGTTAGTGGTATTCGTTCGTACCTATTGGATAATTTTCCACACAGCAGCAGCTAACTACAAACTAAGCTTGAACTATGGGAGCCAGATAGCTGATAAAATACATTTATAACTTTAACAGTAATACTAATAATTTATTGTCTACGTAACAAACCGACTTCAATTTAAAATTAAATTGAATTGAAACTAAAATTAAATTGAAAAAATTCAGACACTCGCCCAAAATCATATGAAGCTATTACTAAGTCGTTCAGATAAATAAATAGTTTTCAAAATCATCATTTTTTTTAGTCGTATTATTCTCTTATTTTAGAAATTACAGGGGGGGGGCACATTTTACTACTTTGGAAGTGTCTCTCGCGCAAATTATTTAGTGTAGAAAAAAATGATATTGGAAACCTCAACATCATTTTTAAAGACCTACTTATATAGGTAGCCCACACGTATGGGTTTGAGTTTGAGTTATGGGTTTTAAACAATTTTTGAGTTTCAGTTCTAAGTATGAGAGACCCCCTCAAAATGTATAGTATTTTTTTATATTTTTGTCTAAAAATCTTAATGCATGCATGTGTAAAAATTGTGAACCCACAATATACATCTACTTACCAAGTTTCAACAGTATGGTTCTTATAGTTTCGGAAAAAAGTGGCTGTGATACACGGACGGACAGACAGACATGACGAATCTATTAGGGTTGCGTTTGTACGTTTTACGGAACCCTAAAAACATACAAAACTGAAGTTGCGTATAGTTCTTTTTTAGTTAATGTGTGAAACACTTGGCAAAAAAAATTTAATAATTAATATGTAGGTATCATGTAAGTGTTATGTATGTAAGATTATAATCAAAAGCCTCCGTAACATTTTCAAATTTCTTATTTTATTAAATTTACAGAGTGTAAAAATGTCTCACATACATGTACACATCCGTATTTAAGTATATTAGCTTGGGTTGTAACCGTACAATTGTAACTAAAAAGACGTAAACCTATCCAATTACCCGAAGCAAACCATAACATTAGCCAACTCGATTGTGAAGCCGAAACTTATTTAAGGTATTTGCTGTGCAAACAATGAATTGCATTAACGCGGGACGACGCAGGGCGAAACGAAGGGCGGCCTAGAGGGTAGCGCTGCGTGGGAGCGTAGTCTAGCGGTAATTAGGAGATGAATCTACGCGGTATACTCGGTGAGACATTCTAGATAGAAAGAAACTCTTTGTTGCCCACAACACAAAAGTAAATAAAAAAAGAACACATTCTAAAACTAGTGAAACAAATGGCGACTTTATCTCTGAAAGCGATATTTTCTAGGCAACCGAAGATGGGGAAAAATAGCAAAGCAAAGCAACTGGACCGCTACCCGACTAAAAGAGAGTTACGTTTTTGAGGTTCATTTTAATGTCCTTAGTTATTTAGAGCTTAATTTTTATTTGCTTGGATTGAAAATGAAGAACATGCATGCAAAATGTTAAATACATAATACATATACATACATAAATATGCTTAGACTTATCTGACAATTGATGTCGAAAGATGGTTTTCTTAAATCGTGACAAAAATAAATTAACAAGCTAGAAAAATAGTGCCCCTGTCTGCCAAGACTTTTTTGGAATAAACAACTGAAATAAAATAGACTGGTCTCGACTTGTAATGAGATAATACTTTTTGCAAACACGATCAACAATCAAACACTTCAGACAGTGTCGTTGCGCTACTTTTGGTTTATACCTAGTACTAGTACTACATGATTTATATAATGACGGGGTAGTTTTTTCTACAAAGTAATACAACTTATCTATGTTGTTGGAAATATTAAATGAAGTCCGTGAAACTACACACGTTATAACTAACAACTGACAACAATATAGCATAGTATAAAATGAAATGGAAAATTAAGGATAACAAGAGGAAAATAGCCACTCCTTTATGATCTACAAATATAAATAACACTCCCCAATAATGTGATTGTATCTCGCCAAAAAAATAATAAATATTTTGTTTGTCCAACGACATCAATTTCTATTGTGAAAAAGAAGAAGTCCAGTGCTCCAATCAATGAAATGGGCCACTCGTCGCTCACGGTTTCTTTCACTTTTAGGGCATTTTTGCTTCCATACTTTTTACCCCTCTTATCTGCAGTTAGAAATTGACAAAACATTATATTGTTACAGATAAAAGATAACAAATGAACGTTGACATATTTCAAGATGGGGTCGGGTATTTTTAAATACAGTTTATCTTTTGAGTGAATATGGAGGCGGCTCTACCACATTTCCACCGGCTGGCTACTTCCCGCTTCTATCAGCAGTATGCTGTTCCTCCTCCGAGACTGTCCACGAACTACCTTCACGACCTGGTACCACATCAGCATCCAACTTTACTTCAGCAGTACTTGGCATATTACAACGAGCCGCTAGTACCTCTAGATCTCTCTGTTAAATCCACGATACCGATCACTCCGCCATGCACTCCTCCACCGTCACAAAAAAGAAAAGTAGATGAAGCACCACAAGATAAATCACCAAAAATATTCAGACATTTCGAAGAAACCGATTCAAAAGACGAGAACGAAAATAAAACTGAAAAGAGAAAACTTGAAGATGAAAATTCAAACGACAGTGAAAGTCCCGAAGAAAAGAAACTAAAGTTTACAAAACAGTTTTTCGAAGAGCTAAAAAGCTGTTTGCCTGATAAGCCTGAAACTCCATCTAAGAGTGAACGAAGTTCCCCTGACATAGTTGAAATTAAAGACGTAGAGGACCGTCCGAAAAAGTCTTTGAAACCACAAGCGCCACTCAAGAAAAGCAAAGCCGTTCGAAGGTTGATGTTTGATGAAGACAAGACGTCTCCAGTGTCTGGCACGATTATACGTGACTTAGAAGAAGATGAAACGCTCGTCGTAAGAAAGGTAAATGTTTTAAACACTACCAACATTTTCCACACAAACAAAGCCCTTATCCGGTAAACGAATCAAATATAAATGGCAAAGTTGCACAGGAACTATTAATTAGACGTTCTTACCATGCCATTACAGTGAGTAGCCCGCTTTCCTTATCGCCGAAGCAATTAAACAGGTATGAAATCGAGTATTGCACTATGTTTTTGCGGTAATAACAGCTCTAAAGGCGAACCGCGACGTTTACGTGGGGTGGTAGCGGGAACATTAAGCACCAAATAAACCGTTTCAAAACTTCACACGACATTTTCTTTGAATTGAGATAGTACACTAGAACGTTCAATTTGGGGGTAATAAAAATGAACTAATGACTTGGATTTGTTTAATAGCTGTCATTAGAAACGGCTAATATTTTGAGCTTGCATGTTAACTCGTTTTTATACCTCTATAACATAGCTCGACTATGACTTCTTTAAGGATTACAACAAACAATAGACATCACAGGCTACTCACATCACAGGCAGATAGTAGTTGGTTATGGGGCCGGATAAGACATTTCAACTGAGTGCTACCATCCATAACTATAGATAGCACATACATAATCGTAGTTCTCCAAAGTCAAATTTTACATTTTCCTCCGTTTGGTGTTAAGATATTGAGCTAATGGGTGCCGGGACCTCATCTCATTTTCAAAAACGAACTAACCCACATTTTGGCGTTTATTTGATTAATGTTTATTTAGGCATTGCCATTTAGTTTTACCGGCAGGATGTGGGTTATGTTTTCGACTGGTATTGGGTTTGATCACTTTGATTATCTTAAAACCTTTATCGTGCTATGAATGATTCAGATAATTATGCTTGGTGTAAGTTAGGTATGCAGAGTGGAGTATGGTTTTAATTTTAATTTTGACTTGTTTTAAGGGTTACATCAGAGCAAAATGGAAAAGTCATAGTCTCGTTCTTTTTCTTTCGCGAAACTTTTTAGCAACCATTTGTTTACTACATCATAATTTAACTGCAGATCAGGTTGTACACGTCTTTTAATGGTTCATTGATGTGTTGATTCGGCTGTTCAATGAATGTGAAATTTTGTGTTGAAATTTGTTCGGTCAATATTTCTTTATTTTTTAGGGTGACATAGATCCAGCCTTCAACGTGGTGGAAGTGACGGATGAAGCCAAGGCGCTGATCGCTGCTATCGACAACAGACTAGGGCGATACATTTGCCGGCTGTGTCGGAGACTCTACGGTGATGCATTTGCATTGGCGCAGCACCGGTGTTCTAGAATCGTCCATATTGAATACCGATGTCCGGAATGCGATAAGGTAATTTTGAGTTATATTTATACTTTACATCACGAAGTACAGACTCTCTGAAGTTAGCTAGTCAACATTTTAGTAAACATTATAACTAATTTCGGGTTAAAACTTCTTGCGTTGATTATCTTTTTTATGGTTGAAGATAGATTTTTTGGCACAAGGAATAAAGGTATTAACTTTTTGCGTGTGTACATAAATAAGTACACACACACACACACACACACACTCTTTCAAAACGAAAACGAAATAAGAAAACATGACCTCTATCTAGGTCAGATCACAGTCTGCGATGTAAAAAATGTCGTTATTGCAAGAGTAGGTAACTAAAGTAACTATGTATCAAAATGAAGACTCGATATATTTAAAGCAAAAGAAAAACAAATTCTAACTTATCATTATTAAGAGTAAAATAACCGTCAAGTTACAGAATATGATTAGGTATCTAAAACAATATTATTGTAACTAAACCTTATGAAATAGTCGCAGTTTTAGAAGCAAAGATTGTAATATTGAAGCCAGATAGCTGATATATTACGAGTTCTGTGGGCAGATTCAATACCAACTGAACCACGATGTTCGTTAATTTTGTTTTTCTCTAAATATCACACAGAAACGTAAACAACAGTATATCACCCTTTTCACATCCCCATTCATTTATACATTGCTGAACAATTTATTGATCATCAATTAACATTTGTGATAACCTGTGAGATGAGCGACGCATATTGGTGTGGGAACAATTTAAAACGAGGGTGGATGCGAACACTTGGCGTATTTCTATGGGAACGCGATGTGGCGGTGAAAAATTTGGACTATACGGTGTGCTAATTGACACGTTGCACTGTGCGTGACGCGGGAATGTTAGTATGATGAGTAGTTAGCTATTCTTGCTGATGGGAAAATGGCACATGTTGCGTGAAATTCGTTTATACGAGTGGGAAGTGCACTTCGAATTCAGAAATCATCTAACTAATTATCATTATTTGTTAAACTGTTATTAACTATTTTGCATTATTATTTATTTTAGAAAATATAACTTTAACTTTAGTATAGGTATAACATGAGAAGTAAGAACTAGTTGTTCAACCCGAACGACATCGGAATGGGCCGCTAGTCGTAATGCAGGAAAGATCGAAGCGAAAGACAACGGTGGTGAAATGGGCACTGTTGAAAGATTCGAATATTTTTTACATTTAAGTAATATCAACAATTGACTATCTCACATGCCGTGTTTTCCGTATTATCAAACATTAGTTTTAACATTAGGTTACATTTTTGTCACAATTATCGATTTGTCATTTCCTATGACTTAAATGTTCTTGCACACATCTCCTGGAGATAAAAGATTTTACAATTAATTTTCTTAACAGCATATTTTTTTTAAACTAGAGTAAGGCAGAATTATTGTATTAGTAGTATTTTCTCATTGCTTTTTGTCGGTAGAATTTCCTCTCAAATATCGAACATTTCCAGGTATTCAACTGCCCCGCGAACTTGGCATCGCACCGTCGCTGGCACAAGCCGCGCGTGCCGGGAGCGGTGAAGCGCCGCGAGCCCGCCGCGCCGGACGCGGGCCGGTTCCCGTGCCAGCGCTGCGGCAAGCTGTTCCGCCGGCAGGCGTACCTCAAGAAACATCTACTGGCGCACGAGCAACCAGAGGAAGAGAAGGAACCGTCCGCGTTTAGGCAGGTGCATGCTGAATATCCTGCGTATACGACGGTAAGTTTATTATTCATGAAACTGTTATTTTATTTTTCAATACTATAGAAGTATCCACCAATTCTTAATTTTGCATTCCGTCTTCCTATTTTTTAATCTCTTTTTCCATCCTACAGTTGTCTGGAAGCCATCTCGGCTTTAAGCAATAAAGCCGAGATGGCTTTATTGCTTAAAGCCGAGATGGCTTTAAGCAATAAAAAAATAAATAAATTAATACAAAAAAATAAAAAAAATACAAAATAAAATCATAAAAACTTAAAGATCAAAAAGAAAGTAGCAATAGGCATCTTTAAGTTTTTATATATTTTATTTTTAAATTAAGTGCAATAAAGAGGTACTATGTCTATCTAAGTTAGATTTTTCGTCATTAATTAAATAGTTCAGTTTTTTGTATAAACTAATCCTTAATAGGATAATCAACAAATATAGGTAAAACTGAAAGGCTGTAACTACTAAGACTCATTAGCAAGAGATTAGATTTCAACAACGTAAGTAATGTAAGGTAATATAAGTAAAGGTGAGAATACTTTATCGTATACCCCATCGTCGCTTCACATCGAGCGAGGTGGCGGTCAAGGGTAGACCTAATATTAAAAAAAATGTGTTATCACAGAAAATAATATAAACATTGACACCTAGCCATATACTTGCAGAATTTCATCAGAATTAGCTCAACAATTTAACTAAATACTGTACTATTTACACTCCATCAAGTTCCAAAATCAAACACCAATAAAAACAAACACTCCTTATTCCAACAGGAAACTCTCCGAGACAACAACTTCAACACGTTCTGGAGCAAGATCCCGGCTCCGCAACAGGAGGTGACGTGGGAATCGGTCCGTCCTCGCTGCGCGTCCTCTTGTTCCTCTGAAGATTCCAGAAGCCTGGACGTGACGGGGTCCGAGGACGAGGGCGGCGGGGGCGGGGGGTGACGGCGCGTGCTGCGGCCTGTGCCGCGGTTCCCTGCCTACGCACCCCTCAACAACGTCTATGGGTACACGTATGGACAGGAAGCTCCTAGCTTTTACTTCTCTTAAAAAATTTACATACATTTCCTTCAAATGTATTTGCTAATTAAATGACAATTGGGTCAAAATATGCTATTGTAGTTAGTACGTCAGCTAGATTATGGAAAATATTGAATACGTTTTTTGTATTTTCAAATTATTAAAAATCGACAAAGATATAGATAGATCATCAAACTACCAGAGTGGGGGTGTAACGTAACTTTATCGTAAAAAGTAAAAATCATACCATGAAGTGACGTCACTCGAAACTTGGAAGCATTGAATCTTCGTTGTTTTTTGTTTGTGACCCAATAGAAACAATATGTGTACAATATTTTTTAGTAATTTAATTGCCGGACTAATTAGATTTTTTTAGCAATCGTTTATTATAAATATGGTTATATAAAAGAAAAAAGTTTACTGGAATCCAAGCTATCGTAAATCTGTTAGATTTTTAACACATCAAAGTAACTAAAATCAAAATGCAATTTGGTCTCCAATATCTTCGTTGCTAGAGTTCAGAAAAATATGAATAACAAGAGTTGTTTTCTTTGAAAATCACCTTGTTGGTTTTTTCCTAATTAACGGTCTTTTTTGAAACAAAACATATTTATATGATAATTTTAGTAAGAAAACTAACGTAGTTGTTTTGCAAATTTTAAATTTATTCACACCTAACTCACGAGCAATGTGGTTGTTCTAGTTCAACTTAAGTTTCAGTCACATCCGGTCGATAACGAGCAGAGGTCGCACTCTCCTTCAAAAAAAAACGCTGGATAGAGTCAAAACTTAAGTTGGTCTGAACCGACCATATCACACTTGAGTTACCCCTGAGCTAATTAAAAATGTATAAGAGACGTCTGCAAACGATACATTAATGAACGCGTACTTAAATCACTAAATTGCTGTCGAATGCCGTAAAAATTATAAATTAAGAAAAATCTCGTATTCCAGTGATTGTAAACTCTAGTGACATTTACTAACATAAATATGTATGTATTTGTAATGTTATAACCGTATTAACGTTAACAGCTTAAACGTTTAGCATAAAAAATAACTTTTTAAAGTGTTTGTGTAGTAGTTTGTAAAAAAAGTGTACCTAATACATAAGTGTAGTTTATGTAAATAGTTTTTCAGTAGAATTAATTGTGTAAATATTCATGATCTCCTACAGCACATTCCAAATGATGTTAAATATTGAGAAATTACGATGAAATGTGAAACATTTCTCGTAAGCAGTGTAATAAGCTTCAAATACGTAAGTACGTTAGATAATAATATATACGTTAGATAATTTTAATGTATTTATCAATATGTATGCAATATTGTGTGGAGTTATTTTTAGGTAATAATATCAATCAGAGCATAAGCACATCAAGCAAAAAGTAACAATGTTCCTTTTCTCTTCAGACACACATAAAAAATTGCTTAGTTTTTTGTATGTCTTTTCTAAATAAAAAGAAAACAAGTATTTCATAGAGACATTAATTTACGTCATCATCAGTAATTAAACGTTAGTAGCATTCCACTAATTACTTGACGAGCGCAGTGTAAATGTATGTCCAATAACTGCGTGATACTGTGCTGTTACGGGTAGACGTGTTGCTTACCATCAGGCACATACCCTGCTGATCCCTTTAACTATGTAACGGATTCCTTTAACCAGTCACGTCTAAAATAATTGGCTCAGCCTGACTTAAGCTTCAGCCGGTCTCAACCGGCAGTTTAAGTCGAGTTAGGTTTACCATTTATTTAAATCTCGAAACAACTGCGTCACTTCTCATAATAAAATATATCTATTTATTATGATAAGCAAAAACACAAAATAATTAATTCGTTCAAACCCCAAGCTATAAAACTTGTCTATCAGTTAAATCGCTGTAGATTACAAAGCAAAGCTCTCCACAATCGATCGCAATGGGCATATTTTTAGACCGTCTTTCTAGGCCTCATTATTATTTCAAGTCACTCAGTGCAATTGCAGTGCTCCTTGCAAGACTGTCTGATTACAACCCGCTGTTTTGTTTGTGTTCCTTTGTATGTATCACACACTCATTGATCAAGTTATAAGGCCTTTAATAAATTGTGTTTTTATTGAAACCATAATTTAATTGACCACGGGTTCAATTACACTTACTTAATCACAAAGGCCGCGATAAACTTGAAAGTATCCTACTATACTAAAAGTGTTTTGATTTTCTTTCTACGATTTTTTTTTCATATTTATGTGTAGGTTAGGATTATTTTAATTGAGAACATATTTAATACAATGACATTTAAAACACCTTACGGCCTTAAACGCCTCACCCTACAGCAGAGATTAAACTGTTTGCATTGAAAATATTGTTTGGGCATCTTGAGAGGTCTATAGAGCTCTTTTAAATATGATCATCTGGGAATCATCTGTCATAACCACAGGTCATAACGGACCAAAGAAATATTTCAAGTGTCATAAAGTTGACATTTCATCGGCCCATATTTGTCTGTACCTAAATTTAATTTTTATTATAATTTCATAAAACTTAATCATTGTTAAATGTTTAAATAGATATTCAAATTACAATTAAAATAAATAAATACACAAACCCGAAACTCAACAATATAATATACCATTTTTTAATAATCTGAAACTGAAACGAGTTTAAATTTAATTGCTCTATTGTGTTGGATATTTACTATGATAATTTTTAAAGCAAACTTTTTAGGCATTCTGACCATTTTAAACCTGAGAAACGGAAGACAAAGCATTATTGACATTTGTTTTAGTTTACTATTAGATATACAAATACCTATCTAGTCATTAATTTAGGCTGTGCCCATCAGTAAAATGAAAGTAAATCTAGTCGTTCTAGTCTTTATAAATTGTTCTAGTAAATTTAGTTTTTTTGTAGACATTCTAGTCAAAGATCTCATCACTAACTGTCGCGTTGTCTGAGGCCTACACGTAACAAAAAACTGTTTGATATTTATTTATAAAGTCAAATCAGTACGAAAACTTTCAACATTTGTGACCTCAAACAAATTCGAAAAATACATAATATAGGTAGCATGTAATTTTCTTAAACCGGCAATTAATTATTTTTAGAGGTAAACCGTGATGTTATGGTGAATTACTTAATTGATCATATTTATTCAATTAATTTACATACTGGTCTTTTCAAAAATAATTTCATAATGTATTATTTTTCTAAACATAAACATTTGAATTAAAATATTTTATTTACAAAGTTAAACCTTATTTCTAGTGATGTATTTATTCTAAAACGTAATAATGAATTAGTGCGAGATATAAAACAATATTTCCATTAAAAACATTTTAAGTACCTTTTATGCTTAAACTAATTTCTAGTCATCTAACTTGTCATTTTACGGTAAAGTATGTTATTATAAAACATAAAATGTATAACTAAAAATTCCAGTCAAAATTTAGTTCTAGTCATTAAAATGTCATAAAATATAATTTCACAAAAAACATTTTCTAGTCATCTAACTTGTCATTTTACAATCAAAAATATTTTAAAATGAAAATTCTTAATATTTATTATTAAAAATTCTAGTCAAAGTCAAGGTCTAGTCATTAAATTGTCATAAAATATCATTTTACACAAAATCAATTTCTAGTCATCTAACTTGTCATTTTACAGTCAAACATTTTAAAATTAAACATCGTTATATTTATTTATTACTAAAAACTCTAGTCAAGGTCTAGTCCTTAAATTGTCATAATATATAATGTTCTAAAAATGAATTTCTAGTCAACTTACTCGGTATATTTTGTAAAGTATAAAAATACCGTCAGAGACAAAAGAAGTAGGCCAGTAATGAACGCCTTACGTACCATAAAAAATACCTATCTAAGGCTATTTGGGTGGGTACTTCTAGGATAAACCTTCTTTTGTTTCTATAGCAAGTCTCATTCTAAGTCAATATTTATTTTTATCTAGTCAACTATAATTTAGTCACTTATGATCTCTTTTGTAATTAGTAGATAGGTACTTATACATCTGAGCAGATAGCTGTTCGCACGTGTAGTTCAATTTTAAAAATAAAAATTTTGTCGTTTTGGTACGAAGATCATTTCGCTAGCAAACGTTTTAAATATTTTAAATATTTTATATTTTTAATAGTTTTTATTATAGCATGCCAATGATTACGACCCGTTGGTATTACATACATTTTAGCGATTTACGACTTTAATGGAAACGTTAGTTCTCTTAGTTCGCCTAATGATATAAATTTTAATTTTAATAAATAATACTTCTTAAATTTCCATACAAAACAGGCTATATATGTATAGGTTGTAGTACGAACGAATGATACAAAAAGTTTTTCAATTTCAATTACATATTTCAAAATAATTTTGGCAATTTATTGCTTAAATAAATAACTTTACCTAATTTTAAAAAATCCGACACCAAAAAATCAACATGGAAAGATATGTAATGCAATATACTACTACCTAAAGACACTTGGGTGATTGAGACGAATCTCACGGTATCTTAATTGTCAAAAGCCATTCAGCCGTTTGGAAGATACGTGGGAATAAAGAAATTTACAAACACACAAGATAAGCGCGAAAAACATACCCTTCTTTCTGTCGGGCAAAAATAAATCAATGAGTGGGCGATATATTAACGGAATTACAAATTTTCAGGTGTAGAGTTTGAAAACACATTGTAAATGTTGTGCTTATGCTCTGAAATAAAACATTATAATTGTCATGTATAGTAATAGTTATTTATAGAATCTATACATATTATTTTAATTTTAACAAAAACAAAGAGATATTATATTTTAAAATATATTCAGAAATCTCTATTGAGTGGAATCTAGTCAGTGTGTAAACGCGTTCCAAAGATGTAAATACGAAGACGCTATTTTAATTAAGATTATATAAGATTATATAAGATTGATTCTCCAAGTCCAGTGATAAAAATAAACCTTCTTCAATATAACTCGATCGATTGCGGCGAATACTTAAAGTTAATAATGGTCATCCAGAATACATACCCCGTACTTGTCAATATAATATTTTGTTACACAAAGTGTTATTAATATTACGTTAATGAATGCCTTTATATTTGGAAAATGAGAATCTTCATTTAATTTCTTTCTTTCTTAACGATTTTTTGTGTAAGGGTAATATGAACAGAATAAGCACGTGTTTTTCATTGTAGCGCTGTTTTATTGTACATAATATTATGGTTGTTCGTAGATTTTTTTGCAATGTCTTGTTTTTTATCGAAAATCTAAACTGGATTTTAACTAGTCTCGTTAAAAACGTAACGTGACTTCCTTTGCATTAACAAAATAATTTTGAAGAAAAAGATTTCTGAAATATGTGTAAAAGCATAATAAATGTCATTCTCTATATTTGTATTCTAGACTGTCATCAATATATACTCGTAATGTGCATGGGAATGAGTTCCAATTTTTAATACGAGGTGTTACGATAAGATTGAACAACAAACATAAACAAACATGCCCAAGCTTTTTCATTTTCAGTATTAGTAGGATGTAAAATAGATTTTATTATAATGTTACACAATTTTAATATGACTACAATATTACAAATTTGTTTACGGTAGCAAGATTCACTAAACATATGTAGGTACTATAATATATTTTAGAAAATAAGATTAGTTTTTGAATTAATTATAAACTTGTAATAAAAGATTTTTAAGAATAAGGTTATGTATTAGCAAATTGTAAAAAATATAATTATAAAATTATATATTAACTAAGTACACTTATGTTGTAAGTAGAATGCACCAGAGTTGGCAAACATTAAATTTTTGTCAGATTTTTGCACGGATTGTCTCTGTAACTTATTTAAATAAATTATGTAGTTACATGTTCACAGATATTTAATTGGTGAAAATAGATTACTTATTAAATTATATTATAGGTGTTTCATTATTTTACTTAAGAAAAAATTCTATAGGTATAATAAGGAGTCCAACAGAAACAGTTGTTTTTAATTTACCACAGTTGTCCCACTGCTGGGCAAAGGTCTTTCCTAATCTCCTCTTCCATAAATAGTCTAATATTTTTAAACGCTCCGAGCTCATCCATCGTCGTTCCATCGCGTTGAAGTGACCCAGGGATTGACTAGTCGATGGCGTCCATTCTGTAGAAGACACTCACCCACCGGTCGGGGTATATCTGTAGCTACACAGTAGCCCACAAAACACAATTACGTACAGGGAAAATAGTAAGAGTAACTTATAAGAGCTTACACAGCTGACGACACTATGTTTCGTATATTTAAGTTGTGTAGAGTTTGGGGTAGTTCTGCCATTGCCAAAATTGGCAGACATAGGAATTGTCGATAAAAGTGATAAATTATAGAATTTGAGTAGTTAACAACACTAATGTTGCACAATACATCATCTGTATAACTACATGTATCATTCTGCATTTACACATATAGGTGACGCGAATTCGCAAGAATTCACCCATCCAAAAAGCATCTGACTCGCACGTCCAAAGAGTTTACATATACTACGTATAGAGTTGGATAGATTAGGGGATGATTGCCCCCTTAGATTGGTCTATCTTATTGGAAAAAGCTTCAAAATAGTTTTTTTTTAAATAAAGAGTGACGAGACGAGCAGGACATGTGCCTGATGGTAAGCAACATGCCTGCCACATAACAGCACAGTGACACGCAGCTATTGGAACATGAAGATCCAAAATCATTACCTAGCACCGCACTGCGCTCGTCACCCAGAGATTTAAGTTGTTATATCTCTAAGCCCTGTAATTTCTCTGGAAACATTGCCCTTCAAACCGGAAGACAGTAATGTTTGCACATTACTGCTTGGCGGTAGAATAATTGACAAAGGTGTGGTACTTCCCCAGGCGGACTCTGCTAAGAGTCCTACCACTACTAAAAATAGTTGTCTGACGAACATATTTACAAAAGGAGCATGAGAATTTAAGTGAAGTTAAATTATTATTTTAGAGTTGTTAAGCAAAACGGCAGATGGAAAGTGTCTGGGAGTTTTGGGACCTTGTTTTTAAGGATATTGCCTACAACATACGTGAAAATCACTTATTACAAAATACGTGAAGTAAGTAATGTTTGTATGTACTTTCATTGCAACAAAAGTCTATGTTATGTAAATGCAACAAAAGTCTATGTTAAGAGGTATTCAAATGTTTTTAGAAATTTGTGTATTCGAGCAAAAGCAATATTCATTCGGGATCAAATTAAAAACTCCAACAACGTGATAAAAAGCACGTGGAAGATAATAAACAAGGAGTCTGGTAAAACTAAAAGTCGTGAAATGATGCGCGCAGCTCGGGTTGGCGAAAATGTCACTACAAAACAATCGGACATTGTAGATGCTTTCAGGGCTTATTTTGCCGATATTCCCTTAGAGACAACTAAACACCTAACTTCGTCTCCCTCTCTTGCAGAGGAAATGTTGACAGAAAATGTTGATTGTCCTTCATCTACATTTGAGTTTCATCATGTTACTGCCACTGCAATACTAAAAACGTTCAAAGACATGAAAGTTAAGAATACAGAGGACTTATGGGGATTATCTGTTAAGGTACTTGAGGGGATAATTAATAACATTGCCCCATATTTAGCAGAATTATTTAACGAATGTATCAAAAATGGCACATTTCCTGACATGATGAAATATAGTAAAGTGATACCCTTGTTTAAATCTGGAGACAAAAACGAACTTGGAAACTACAGACCCATCTCGGTTTTGCCCTGCATCAGCAAAATATTCGAGAAACTAGTTCTCAGGCAACTTTTGTCTTACTTTAATATTAATAACCTTTTACAAAGTAACCAATTTGGATTTACAAAAGGACGTTCCACTACCGATGCAGGTATTGAACTAACCAATTATATATTGAAAGCCTGGGAAGACCATCATGACGTTCTAGGAGTATTTTGTGACTTATCAAAAGCTTTCGACTGTGTTCATCATGAAACTCTTTTGAAGAAACTGCAGTTCTATGGGGTATCGAAACCAGCTCTAAATTTTATTTCTTCATATCTTAAAGACCGTGTACAGATAGTCGATGTTGACGGTGTGCAATCAAATGAGTCGCCTATAAGAATGGGTGTACCGCAAGGTTCCATACTTGGACCTTTCCTGTTTCTTATTTACATAAATGATCTACCTTTCATGATAAAGAAACATAAAAATATAGAAATAGTTATGTTCGCCGATGATACATCACTTCTATTCAAAGTGAAGAGAGGAATAAACGATTTCACAGAAATTAACGTACTTTTAGACATTGCGTACAAATGGTTTGATGCAAATAATCTAGTACTTAATCCAACTAAAACGAAATGTATAAAATTCTCACTCTGCAATGTAATGTGCGGTAAACTTGATATAAGACTGAAAGATGAACTCATCGAACCTGTACAATCTACTCGATTTCTGGGTATTTCAGTAGATTCAAAGCTTCAATGGGGTCCTCACATAGAGACACTGGCTGACCGACTTAGTTCAGCTGCCCACGCTGTTCGTCAAATTAAAAAAATATCGGACGTCGCAACAGCTAGGCTTGTTTATTTTGGCTATTTTCATAGCATTATGTCCTACGGGATTTTATTATGGGGTTCAGCTGCGGACAGAAACTCAGTTTTCATATTGCAAAAGAGAGCAATCCGTGGTATATATAATTTATCAGCTAGAGATTCAGTACGGGAGATTTTCAAAACTATAAACATATTAACAGTCCCTTCATTGTATATTTATGAATGTATAATGTATGTAAGAAAAAATCGAAGTCGACTGAAGAAACTAACTGATCTGAATCCAAAAGCGCACCATAAGCACAAAATTGTATTTTTTAAGTGCAGACTTCAGAAAACAAATAACTCTTTCAAATGTAATGGTATTCGCTTCTATAATGCAATCCCTGCACAAGTCGAAGGTCTTAATGAAACAAAGTTTAAAAATGAAATAAAAAGCTACCTATTGAGCAAGGCATATTATAATATAGATGACTTTGTTAAAGATAGTAACGTATGGAAGAGAACTGTGTTGAAACTAGAATCTTGTAATAAGGTAAAGTAATAGATTTATAAAACTTTTGATGGAACATTGTACTCGTGTAGTATTTGTATACTGTATGTATTAATTATTTGTTATTTTGTCTTCGACAAAGCCTTTTTACAGCTGCATTTGATTGACGAAGCTCCTTTACAGCCGCTTTATTCATTTTGACATTGTTATTTTATATTATTATGTACACGGATTCTTATGCCTTTTTGTTAATGACGTTACCAAGTGTTCTTATGAATTTATGGTTCGAATAAATGAATTGAATTGAATTGAATTGAATTACCCCATATCTCAAATTTGGCTGTCTAAGCAAGTTAGCATGTAAGCATGTGTTCTTAGTACTTACTAACTCTACTCAATCGTCCACATTTTATTCATCAGAAAATAGGTGACGTCTGGCAGCTCTGGGATCTCGGACTATTATTCTTTATCTAAGCACACGTCCCACTCGGCTGATCTACCGCCGTTCCGAGGCTACACCGCTTTGCCTCTACATTAGCATGTTGATGACGCGAATTCATAAGATTTTTCACTACCATGAAATGCTCAAAACAGCTAAAGAACTTTTCACTTCAAAACTCCCAAAACCAGTTCTCTCGAAAGGAGAGAGTCAAAGCCATAATCCACCACGGTGGCCCAGTGCGGGTTAATTGAAGCATGACGTCGAAAGATTCGTATGTATGTCGGTTTCCTCACAATGTTTGCCTTCGCTGTTTTTAACCTAATCCAAAAATTATAAAATATATAAATATAATTAGTTACAATATTAAACTTTATTTGACTGTGCAAATGAAACATACCTACATAAGTAGTGCAAATTAACTTAGTCAAATAAATAACGTAGATACCTACAATCTTCGTAATTACATTTGTAGGTACATGTACATGAAACTACTTTTGGCTATGCATTATTCATTAATATAATAACAGGTCATGATCCTTTCAAGGAACTTCCTTGTTTTGGCAATGCATTCTGACTATTGCCATTATAATGATGTAATGTTGGTAGGGTTAATGGTTGGGTAAACCTGCAACAAAAATATTTTAGAATTATAGGCACGGGTTCTTGATGTGATGTTAATTGAATACTGTAAAATAAATTAGGTCTGAATCATGCAAAATCTTAAGAGGCAGACAAATTCATTACTAGTGAATGCAACAGATCTGACACGTGACACCTGACTTGTCTATTCATAGTCATTCTATTTTCTAATACATCATTTACTGAGAAAGAGATAAAATATTATAAATGAAAATATTTTCATTTATGTTTTTGAAAAAAAAAAAATAGTACAATAGAACCTATTTGTTGATGTTTTAGTGAGCACATCACTAATTATCGATATCGAATGAATGAATGAAAATTCTTTATTGTTCACACCATATAGGATACATACAATTTAGGAAAAACAGTAAGACTAGTGATACAACGGGCGGCGTTATCGCTAAAAGCGTATATTTCTTCCAGGCAACCTTGGGATGGACAGAAATATTTGAAAAACTTAAAGTGTGGTGCGCAACAATTACTATTTAAATAATAAGACTATGGGATAGACGTACATTCTAATAGTACTACATACGAATACATAAACTACAGAAAAAAAAACTAAATACAAATAAGTAATAAATAAACTAATCATATACTTACATACATAAATATACTGACAAGGTAAATAAATATACTTAGTTACAGAGATGACAAACTGACTAGCAACAAAAAAGACGTGTGGCACTCGGGGACTGCCGCGGTAAAGCTATTGCATACCAATAAAAAAAATATGTACACTCAACTCTTTATTAAAGGTAGGTAAGGTAGCCACAGGTAAGTATATTAAAAAATATAAAACTTAAACAAGACTAAACTAATAATAGTATTTTAATAATGGGCGGCAAGAAAAGCCCACAGGCAGACAAACAGTGACTTTCGATTGTATAATATTAGTATGGATGAATAAGAGTTTGTGTTAATTTATTTATATTGTTAATTTTTTCCATTTTATAACTGCGATTGCCATGTACATCAGCTCTTAGTTAGTTTGGCGGGGCCTTTTCCGCATATAGCCTCTTTATTGGGCCATTGTGCGTAGCTCATACTTTCCTTTACTACTCCAAAATACCTAGACCGTCCCAGAAGGCAAGAATCCTGTTATGGTTGCGATAGACATCTGGAACAAACAACGGAGAGTGGAGGAATTCTGCCTGTTGATCCGCTACACTGCTGCATTCCATAAGTAGGTACATGCTGTGGCGTTTCTTCTTCCTCCATGCATCTGCATAGAGGACTGTCTGTTACACCTATGGTACGGAAAGGTTGTCTGGAAGAGATTACTTTAAGCAATAAGGCCGCCTATTAAAAGTGTCATCCGTTGGTTTCTAAGTTACTTATAGTTTGTTTTCCTTGTGTGGTCTTTTAATACAGGGTTTATTATTGTTTGCCTGCACCCTTCACTGTTATTCCATTTTGTTAAATGGGCTTCTTCAGTATTTCTACACAGCCATGTTTTTATAGTGGCAAATTTCTGTTTTTGTTTATTGTGACTACCATACTGTGAGTCGAACAGGTCATCAAGGAACTATAAGATGTCAGCTGCTTCTTTGCACTTTGTTGGACCAATTCCTTTATCTGAAAAAAAAGATGAATAATACTCTTGTAACATATAAATCGTTTGACATACATATTATCTTCCAATGACCTTCCTGACAAAAAATGTAACACATTCAATCTAATCAAATAAAATGTAGCACTTAACCTATTTTTACCCGACTGCGCGACGCAAAGGAGTGGTAATGTGTTTAACAGTCTATGTATGTATGTATGTATGTATATATGTATGTTTGTATGTTCCTTTGAAGCACTATACAGATCAAACGCCTGGGCCGATTTTTATGATTCACA
This sequence comes from Ectropis crepuscularia, assembly GCA_963693475.1. Classification (NCBI taxonomy): domain Eukaryota; kingdom Metazoa; phylum Arthropoda; class Insecta; order Lepidoptera; family Geometridae; genus Ectropis; species Ectropis crepuscularia. The sequence continues at coordinate 13,077,550 of OY856359.1, forward strand.
CGTCAATCGATTCCTCTTAATCTGGCGAGTGACACTAAAGACATGACATTAGTGTAAGTCCAATATGGTGGATAAAGTACGCCATATTGTCCAAATTAAAAAAATAAAAATCACCAAAATATGTCAAGAAGGGTATCGTTGAATAGGTATTTCAAAATAATGTTTAGCTTTCTCTCAATGTTTTTCGATTTGACTGACCGTTTAGGATGTATATCGATTTAAAGTTGAGTAACAACCATTCTCACATTTATAGGTTTTTAGGTAGCAGAAAACTTCGTATAACTAACTGTACGTGTGAATGTGGATGGACATTATATACTAATGTATCTAGTAGGCATCGATATAAATCAATAGATGTGCCCTGAGCACCTTGAAATTGGTAATAAACTGCGTCTCTGTATGCATCGTAAGTGGTTTACAAACAACCAATCTACTTGACCCCTATAATCGCTAGCGGCGAGATTTGCTGTGGTTCTACTTATTTTATTCTTTTCAGTTTTTTTTAGTATGCGAGTACGTAGTTTGGTTCACTTTTTACGCAGTCGGGTTTTTGAGTTTTTAAATTATATTTTTTTATTGCACTAATATGAATGCATCTACTTTTCTGAGATCGACAACAGTTCTATAATAATTATTGACTGCTATGTGGCATTTCGATTTTATGTCACAATACATCTATACTAATATAATAAACAGAGTAAGATCCCAGAGCTCCCAGACGTCACCTATTTTCTGATGAATGAAATGTGGACGATTGAGTAGAGTACTAACTCTTATTTGATTGAGATTATGATTGAGTAGAGTAAGTAAGTACTAAGAACACATGCTTACTCGCTAACTTGCTTAGACGGCCAATTTTGAGATATGGGGTAATGAAGGTACATACAAACATTACTTACTTCACGTATTTTATAATAAGTGATTTTCACGTATGTTGTAGGCAATATCCTTAAAAACAAGGTCCCAATACTCCCAGACACTTTCCGTCGGCCGTTTTGCTTAACAACTCCAAAATAATAATTTAACTTCACTTAAATTCTCATGCTCCATTTGTAAATATGTTCGTCACACAACTATTTTAAAGCTTTTTCCAATTAGACAGACCAATCTAAGGGGCCAATCATCCCCTATCCCCAATTATTTTACCAATAAGTATTTCTATTGGTAAAATATTTATTTGCAAGTGCCATAAGCTAAAGAAGCGCGGGCAAATCCGCGGTCAAAGACTAGTTTAATATAAAACAAAAACAACAACAAAGGCATCCCATATTGGTAAGTTTTGTTAACAAATTGTTTCAGACGCATATCAGTAGGTACCTACGTCGTAAGATACAACAAACTTTGGATACAATCTTGCTATGGCTCAGGGCGCACGGAATCATGTTATCGTTGGGAAGAGTGAGCTCACTCTTTCCGTTCTAGTCGGTTGCAGGAAGCGGTGGACGCCGGACGTTTTTACCTATCACTATTCGTTGTCAACGACCAAAATAAGTAGTAGCCGCCGCTAGCGATTCTTGGGGACAAGTAGATTAGTTGTTTGTAAACCACTTAGGTACGATACACACAGAGACATCAACACGACAAAACCACCTATTTTCACCATTTTTGCTTGCTTTAATAAGCCAAAACATCTCTCAATTATAACACGCTTCACGGAACATGAAGATTTTCACTATATTTTGCTTTTTTCATTAATATAGGCACTTTGTTTATTCATATTTACTAAAATTAATGTACCTACATACAAAAATTTTAAACGCCGCGCCGCGAAATCAGTGTTACCATCTCCTGAAAATATTTATCCCTAAACTTAAGTTAAAAACCCCTAAAATTTATTTAATATGATACACTTTTAGTAAATCACAACAAATAGGAACAGCTAGCGTGAAAGCTAGCAGCTTTTACGCTGACATTCTTGCTTCATTGATATACCAATTCCAAAATATGCTATGATAATAGCCGTTAGAAAGTTATTTTCCCGTTCTCTACGTACTCAAATCCGCTACGTATCACGGGAAATCCGTTAAGTTGGCAACACTGCTAAGAGCATGACTTCTTACTTACATTACGGACGTATATAACACAGTGTGCTATACAAATATAGTCTGTAAGTCTTATTTAAAAAAGATTTAAAGTCGAATGACCGAGCGGGGATGGCAGGCGTTACGGTCTTCTATCCCTCTTTCTTGTGAACACAAGAAAGAGACGCAGCATCTCTTAGATTCAGTCTCCAGGACCGCGATAAAAGCTATGCAATAGCTTAAAAACGTCTATTTGTACTGGCCTTTAAGCTACTGCGCATTTTTTTTAATTTTGACGAACCTATGAAGTATTAGGAAACACTTTAAAAAGATGAATGAAATTGGTAAAGCTGTTCTCAACTTACTATACATTGTCACCAAAAAAGAAAAGGTTCATTTTTGTATATCTACGAGTATAGAGAAATATTTCTTGCTTTTATATAGCAACAAAACTCTTATCATTATCATATTATTATTGGACTCTTCATGGTCCAATAGCTGCATGTCACTGTGCTGTTATGTGGCAGGCGTGTTGCTTACCATCAGGCACATGTCCTGCTCGTCTCGTCACTGTTTATTTAAAAAAAAATATAAACAAAGAATTAGTTTAAATTACATAGTTCAATTATGTAAATATTTTACTGTTATTTCTGCACTGTGGCACCGATTCCGCTCAGAACGGCACATGAGAACGGTCTGCGAGAACAAGACATCGTTAAATGCTCACTTAGACAGAAATACCCGGCCTTAAAGTTTCACGTTATACGAGAAAAAAAAAGGATTCGAAGCAACAAACAATCAAATCTTTTCCTCTTGCAATATTTGTGATTAGTATCCAAAATAGTTTCCGATTAAACAATCAGTAGATCTGACAACGATAACAAGCATGTTAGGCACATTTGTAAATCTGTAATAAAATTTCAGCCACGTTAGGCGTATATTTTACTTTTTTTTTTAATAAAGAGTGACGAGACGAGCAGTACATTTGCCTGGTGGTAAACATAACACTGTTTGAAGTGAAAACTTCGTTAGGCGCGCCTAGACAAATTTTTCGTGGGGTGTAAAATGGATTCTACCGTCACGCTCGGGTATGATAAGAAATCTTCGGGTAAACTCGGGACCTTGGCAATTGGGCATCTAGAAATGCGTCAGCCAATGGGAAAATCTGAAAGGGCGTGGCCTCGCCATCATGGCGTGGCCATCTCGAAATGCGTGAGCCAATGGGAAATGCTGACGCATTTCTAGATGGCCATGCCATGATGGCGAGACCACACCCTCCGGTTACACCCGTGTAGTTTTCGAGGTAAGCTATCAAATTCTGAGTTATTATAAGTTTTCACTTCTATCGGCAGTTCCTATGACTGCCAATTTTTTTTTTATTGTAGATGTACATAATATAAGTATCAACCACTCCTTTTTTGTACTTCCCCTTCTCCATATTTTCAAATCTCTCATTCCATCCTATGGTTGACTGGAAGAGATTGCTACTTTATTTTGTTTTGTTTTAAGTATTTTGTATCTACACGGGAAAGGATACACGCAACCCATTGATATAATTAAGTAAAGGAAGATGAGGTACGCTCTAATATAAAGACAGCATAATCACAGTTATGTATTTACTGTGGCATAATGTGGCGAAAATTTCACACAAGCATACGCAATGTGCAGACAGCTTCACTTCCATCGTGAGACATGTTTGAATGAATGACAAAGACATCATGACAAGTAGGCAATAGGTGCAAATGAGATAGCTATACATCACAATTGTTTTGTTTAATTTTTTCGACAAGAATAGAAAGACATACGAATGCACTGGCGTGAAAGAGACAAAGTAGCCGGAACTAACATATCGCCGGTCGTGTTGCACTCTTACGCTGTATGTATATTTATTTTTAGAAATGGCAAATTGTAAAATTGTTTACAACAGAAAAATAATTTTAGATGAAATAATTATTGAACTGTTATGGAAATAATTAATGATTTTGTGTACTTACGCATGAAAAGTGATACCATGGAACTTGTTCTTGGTCTTGAACTGTTTGTGCACCTTGTAAAAGCACAATAAGGCGTTATTATGGCTTATATCGGATTTTTTTGAATTGTCAGCGAACGTCCACTCTTCTTGTGGCTCCTGTTGCGACAGAGACTCAATCAGGAGACGTCACCTGATTTTGCATTGCCATCGTAGAAGAGCTCGTGCCGCTTCTTAAGCTGCCTACACATACTGGCCGAGTGGAGGCCAACGCCAGTGTGTGGAGGGTCGTTTTGTGATGACTCGCGTCGCTCGCCTCGCTGGCCGAGTGACGGCAAGTGGCCAGTGTGTATAGGGCTGTTTTGTCTCGACTCGTCTCTCGTGACCGGTGTCGGTTTTTGTGCACAAAACAAAGGCGCTCGGCGAAAAGCGTCCTGCTCTCCTATTGGCCTACCTCGTTTTTGTCTGCACTGGGCCAGTGTGTGGATGCTACTTTTTGTCTCGTGCCGTTTTTTTGTCTGCACTGGGCCAGTGTGTGGATGGTTCGTTTTGCCTCGCGCCGTTTTGTCGGCACTCGCGTTGGCTTGGGCTGGGCCAGTGTATGGATGCTTCGTTTTGTCTCGTGCCGTTTTGTCGACACTCGCGTTGGCTTGCATTGGCCCAGTGTGTATAGGCAGCATTAGTGTTTTAAGAGTTCAATGACGCAACCCGATTGGCAGTCGCCGTTCTCCGTTCTCCCGACTAGAGCAGCCTTCAACATTCATTAAATTAAATTGTAATAATTTAACTTTCGAATATTCTTTTTTTGTAGATATTTCAAAAACTAGTTTCGTTAAAATTAAAGTGGGACCACCTCTAAAGTATTACCGACTAAAAAAATTATCATCAACAACAGTGATTCACAATTAGCAGCGTTATCGCGTAACATCCTTAAAAAAACATCCAACCGAATTAAGAACCTCCTCCTTATTTAAAGTCTGTTAAAAAACAGTAGTTTCATTGCCAAAAATGTAGGTCATACGTATCTTTGTAAGTTAGTCAAATTCAATACTACCGCAGCTAACTGAAAAGCTGATAACTTTAAAACGTCTGAACTTAGTCGTTTTGGTGAAACATCTAATATATATAAAACCGAAAGGAATCTCAGAAACTACAAATGCTAGGAATCTGAAATTTTGCATGAAGGTCCCTCTTAGCACGTAGGCGCTTGCTAAGACGGGGTTTGGCGAAATTCAACCCCTAAGAGGGTGAAACAAGGGATGAACGGTTGTATGAAAATTCGTGATTTTCAAAGTTATCAAATTTTGTATTTAGACACTTGACACGAAGCAGTGAAATGTTTGTTCAAACAATTTTGTAATTTCGAACTGTACGGGGGTGAAATTGGGGTTGAAATGGGAGATGAATGTCAATATGGAAGTTCCCAACCGTTGAAGATAAAACCATGAAACTCTGTATATAGACATTTGACACGAAGCAAACGAATGTTTGTTCTATCAATTTCGTAATTTCGAATTGTACGGGGGTGAAATTGGGGTTGAAATGGGAGATGAATGTTTATAAGAAAGTTCCCAACCGTTAAAGATAAAACCATAAAACTCTGTACCTATATACCTAGACACTTGACACGAAGTAAACGAATGTTGGTTCTAGCCATTTTGTAATTTCGAACTGTACGGGGGTGAAATTGGGGTTGAAATGGTAGATGAATGTCAACATGGAAGATCGCAGCCGTTGAAGATAAAACTATGAAACTCTGAATATAGACACTTGACACGAAGCAAACGAACATTTTTTGTTCTAGCAATTTTGTAATTTCGAACTGTATAGGGATGAAATTGGGATTGAAATAGGGGATGAAACTTCACGTCAACGATTGGAAGCTTCCATAGCTTCCAATCGTTGACGATAAAACTATAAAACTCTTTTTATAGGCACGAAGCCAATAAATGTTTGTTCTAGCAATTTTATAATTTCGAACTGTATGGGGATGAAATTGGAGTTGAAATGGGAGACGCATGTCTCTTACGCTTTCACACCTTAGCAACTGAACCGATTTTGATGAAATCGTATGGAAGTGTTTTATTATAAGCTGTTTTTTGTAATCGTCAATGTGTCTGGGTATAAAAATAGGTTCTGCCTGAGTTACTTTAGTATTTATTTCGCGCGGACGAAGTCGCGGGTAACAGCTAGTACCTATGTAATAAAACTCAGAGAGAGAGAGAGAGAGAAAGACACGTCAAGCTTATAACACCCCGTCGTTTTTAATTGTACATCAATGTTAAATAGCCATTTCCGTGTCATTTGTCTATCAGCTATGAAGACCAAATCCAAAACCGATTATTAGTTCCAGAACTAAACTTTTTTTTAATGTGCCTGATGGTAAGCAACATGCCTGCCCATAAGAACACAGTGATACGCAGCTATTAAAACACGAAGAATCCGAATCTTTACCAGCACCGTTAGCACCGCACTGCGCTCGTCACCCGGAGATATAAGGTGTTTTATCTCGTAGCCCCGTGATTTCTCTGCAAATATTGCGCTTCAAACCGGAACTCAGCAATGCTTGCACATTACTCATTGACGGCAGAATAACTGACAAAGGTTTGGTACTTCCCCAGGCGGACTCTGCAAAGAGCCCTAACACTACTAAACTAATCTAAAACCAAACAAATAAAACACGCATCAATGAGCGTCATTATTTTTTAGGGTTCCGTACCCAAAGGGTAAAAACGGAACCCTATTACTGAGACTTGGCTGTCCGTCCATCCGTCCGTCCGTCCGTCTGACACCAGGCTGTATCTCAAGAACGGTGATAGCTAGACAGTTGAAATTTTCACAGATGATGTATTTCTATTACCGCTATAACAACAAATACTAAAAATAATATTTAAGGGGGGCTCCCATACAAAAAAACTTGTTTTTTTACCGTTTCTTGCTCGATTAGTCCATCCCAAGTAAACTAGATGGCGCCACTAGTAAAAATAGAACGCGATATCAAATTCATCGTCAGAATCATCAGGCAAAAATCAAAATATTAAACGAACTGTTTGCCTGTTTGCGGAAATTGTGATGTAGACGGAATCCCGAATAAAGCCAAAGAGGTTTTAGCCGTTTATTTGGTAATGGTATGGAACCCTTCGTGCGGGAATCCCACTTGTACTTGGCCGGTTTTATTTTTTAGGCTTACACTTGAACGTCATCTTGTCTAATGTTAAACAACGATGTGGTCTACGAAAAAGTCGCTTAAATAAGTCAGTTCACTCTCGATGTGAATACTTATATCATTGTAAAAACCATTACTTTATAATCCAACATCTTTAGATTATAAACTAACCTAACCTACCGTGAGTTTATAATGTCACGCTTATGGTACTGCACTTTTTTGGTACTACTTTTTTGGAACTTTTTTGGAACGCAAACTTGTGGTGTTTGCAATTTTACTGTGACAGATACACAAAGGTTATATTCACCGGTGAAACCCCGCTCGGGCAATGCATTCTATAGCTATTGAGCCACAGAGTGAGCGATTGAGCCACTGGTCCCAGTGGCTCAATCTATGTTCCCTAAGTCAAACAAAATATGAATGTGTCGCAATAGTAACAACCCCAACCCCTCCTTGCAAACAAGCCAAACGTCCAGCCAACCCTCAACACACTCATATGTACCTACTTAGTATATATCGAGTAGCCTAGATGGCGCTTAATCATTTTTGGGAAATGCTACATTTAACCAAGAACGGCCTCGAAATGTCCATGTTTGCAAACACTAAACAGCATGTAAAATATACAAGGTTTTACTGTTTCTGTAGTTTTAGTTCTATTTTTGTGGTTTCTGAAGTAAACAATTGGCAGTCAGTTGTGGAATTATTGTCCAAAAATCCTCTTCCGAAATATCACAGAGGATTTATAGACAAAAATTCCACAAATCCCCTGGCAGGGGAAAATCTAAGGGGATTTGTGGAATATGCCATAGGGGCAGTCGATAGAAGTGAAAGCTGAAAACTTATTTTTTTAGAAATAAACAGCACTAATGTTCAGCAATGCGTCACCTGTTACCTATAGCTAGGTAAACTGCTATTATGCATGTATTTTAGTGGCGCGAACTCACAAGATTTCATTCAAGAATCTTGAAAAATCCGTCCAAAAAGTATTTAATGAGCACGTCCCGTTCCTGCACTGCCGCCGGTCAGTCACTACGTTGCTATATTAGCATGTTGGGGACGAGAATCCACAAAATTTTCCGGAGTTATAATTTGAAAAAAAAATATTATGAAAAGAACGATACCTTACGTTAGACTTAATACAAATTTAATGTTGTCTAACTCAGTATATCCACGAGGAGCCCGGAAATGTCCCCGCCGAAGATTGCGCTCCCTGAAAGTCAACTTCAGTGCCGAATGTCGAAAGACATGAGTGACTCAGATCTATTCAGACTAAAATTCTCGCCACCGCTGAACTACTCTTTCAAAATCGACTGCGTTACTTCTATACATCAGGAAGTAGGTGAATGGAGGCGGCACAAGACCGATCATTGTGGAAATCATTGGGGGAGGCCTATGTCCAGCAGTGGACGTCTGCAGGCTGCTGATGACTTCTATTCAACGGATCTGGAGCGTATCATACTGTCTGTTACATTAATCCAGTGTATTTAACCGAAATAAACGCGATATATACTCATCAATATGAACTATGAGTTACGGCTGGTCTAGTCGAGAGAACGGCGACCGTCCAAATCCCACGCGCACCACTGTCTTTTCGAACTCATGTGCGTAATGACGCTAACTTAAAACAGTGCAGGAAAACCTCGTGAGGAAACCCACATGTACCTAAAAATCTTTCGAGGTCATGTGCCATCCACCAACCCGCACTGAGCCAGCGTGATGGATTATGTCCTTGACTCTCTCCTTGCGAGAGAAGGTCCCGAGTCCCAGCAATGGGAACATTTAGTGGGCTGCTTATGCGAATATGAACTAACCATGAACAGTAGAAAAAGAAGTGGGCTTGCAAAATCCTATCTACAAATGTTTTATCTCGCGAATTAAATACCTTGAATTCATCTGCATAGAGATTACATATTATATGGAGTACATACTCTACAGCCCCAAGAAGATCGTTGAAATAAGATCATTTTCATCCCACCAGCTCGGAAAGAGTACTTTTGCTCCTCAATATCAGGGCGCAAAAGTCGTTTTTACCCTCTAGAGGTTAAAGTAAATTTGAATTTAGAACATCGTGTGTACTGAGGTTTTGAATTCAAAACATAATTTAACCTAATTATTTCTACCTCCATGGTGCCGAATTCATCATACATTTATTTTTAATTTGTTAAAAACTCGTACTCGTAACCTCCTTGGTGTACTTTATTTTAAATGCTTTGCGCGCAATTTTCTTTTCACGTATGGAGGGTAGAGGTAAAGCATGTTATTTCAAATGGCAGAACATTTTAAAATGCTATGAATGAATCAATTGTAATCGAATTGAAGTATGCCGAGTTGCCGAGTTAAATAAAATAAATAATTAAATATTACTGACTACTAAAATAGTAACTAATAGATAATTTCACCTACTTGTGCCGTACAAAATAATGTAGTAAATATAACACCAAATAAATAATTACTATTTTGAGAATACATGTAGGTACAATATATTTAGAAGTCAAAACTTCTTTTGGCGCGCCAAAGACAGATTTTTCGTGGGCTGTCAATTGAATTCTAGCGTCACGCTCAGGAATGATAAGAAATCTTCGGGTAAACTCGGGACTATAGCCATTGGCCATCTAGAAATGCCTCAGCCTTTCCCATTGGCCATTTAAAAATGCGTCAGCATTTCTAGATGGCCATGCTCATAGCCACGCCCTCCGGTTTCACACGCGTAGTTTGCAAAGTAAGTGCGCAAAATCGGCAGTGCCTATGACTGCCAATTTTTTTTTTCATGAATTCTGAATAGTACGTTTATTTATTTCCTTTAAAATGTAATGCAAATTTAGCGCTACTATAATTTAATGCATTTGTGCGGATACTTTTTCATGTACAGATATGAAACTCCTTACCTCAGTCGATCAACTCTCCATATTTTCACGTCATATTGTTATTGTTAAAACCATGGTTAGATAAACTTAAAGTTTAAAACTTAGGTTAAAAACAGTAAAATTGAATACAAGTGGAAAACCGAAATACCATGACCAAGCGACCAAGAAGTTTATTTGACGCCAGCAGAATTTACTGAAACTGAAAATGCGCAAAGCGTTTAGGTAGTAATTTCCTCGCTAAGGTGGGATGAAAAATTATGTGTTGCACTCGAGTGCAAAGATTTTTCACCTTGTGCTCTTTTGATTCCCTTGCTACGCTCAGGATTCTAATTTTTGAATCCCTCGCTACGCTCGTGATTCAACTTTAGAATCCTTCGCTTGCTCGGTCATCAAAATTGAGCACGCGGTTAAAAAGCCACTTTGCACTCTTGTACAACAAATAACTATTATCTTTTGCCTCGAAATTCACCTAATACTCCCTGGCAAAGTAAATCTAAAACAAATAAAAGTAAGAATCACAGTCTTCTAAAGTGTATTATACTAGCAGCGCGTCGCGGCTTCACCCGCGTAGGTCCCGATCCCGTTCATTTGATCTTGATAGAAATCTGTTTCAGACTGTTCTATCTATCTACGTATAGAATTTTATCCAGATCCATTCAGCAGTATTTCCGTGAAAAAGTAAGAAACAACCATGTTTACATTCACAAACTGTCGCCTTTATAATACTAGTAGGATTATTTACTTAAATCAAACAAATCATTAGACGTCTTCAACACTATTTTCACTCATTCTTGCATTAACACAATGGTTTCTAATAATTACTAAATACTGATTCTAATAATTACTGCTTCATTATACAGTTTGATTCTCATAAAACTAAATTACTGTTTGTTGAAGCTTCAGTGAGTCTTCATTTCCACCATGAAGTGCATCTTTCTTATTTTACTCTCATTTAATATTTACGTCTCTTCGACACTATCAAGTGTCACAAATAGGTCGAAAGGTGTGGAAATCACAACCAAAATTTTCTTGGAAAGTGAACGGCAAAATGGATCGAAACTAAATGAAAACAAGAAACATAATTTTCTAAATGTGGATAGCCATGTGTATTTGGACGACGTTATATTTAGTTTGAACAGCCAAAAATGGTCGAAAGAAGAAAAACCATGTTTGGATCAGATCTTTTTGATGCTAAACGGGTTACAGAACTTTACGTTGTGGGCTGTTTGGGGTAAGTTATGAATGCAAATACGATTGTATCTTACCCTCATGGTTTCTCTGGTCGAAGTAGAATGCAGGTTGCACTTTCCCAATGCATAATGGTCTTGATTTTTTTCTTTGTTAAAGAAGACCTCGAGAATCTCAGCTATGGCAACATAAAGTGGACTATTTATCCTACTTCCTACTAATATTGTAAATGAAAAAGTTTGGATGTTTGTTGCTCAATCACGCTAGAACGGCTGAACGTATCGAAATCGGAGCGATATTTGAAAAACAGATTTTAAGCACATATGTTATTTTTTTATATTTGAAAATAACGAAAACTGGAACTGCTCGGGTAAAAAACCGCGAAGCTAGCTAATACTCTATACTTAGTTATTTGTATCTTGGTTTACTAAAAAAATATATTTGGGACCAGTAGACTGGCTTTAGTAGAACTTGAGGTTCGCAATCAAACATTACAATAAAATAATTGTAATTTTTTGTAAGTATATAGGTACAAAGTCTACATTTTCATGGTGTAAGCTTTGAGTAAATGTTTGGAATACAGCAGTTAATCGTTACAATTAAACTGACTTCATAACCACAAATAGGTACTCAAAAGCGAAAAACAGGCGCTACTCACTCATCTATTTGAATTCGGTGGCAGTCTAGTCAAAAAGCTAGTAGACAGATACTATTACGTAGTAAGGTAGTAACCTAGTAAGTAGGCATAAGTAAGTAGTATCTATCTACTACCTGTTAGACTTGGTTGGCACCAGCTTTAAATAAATGAGAAAATGAGTGAGTAGCGCTTATAATAATTATATCAGTTAATTTTTCGCTTTTGAGTGCCGATTTGTGGTTTTGAAGTCGGTTTAATTTTTTGTAGAAAATAGTTTATTTTTAGTACAAAACAAGTTTTCATTAATACATTTACACAATTTCGTGTTGACAGGATCGAGTTTCATAACTTTTGTGAAATCGACAATTTTGTAGCCAAAGTTTAGTTTTTTCTTCATATTACAAAAACCACCACACCAAATTCGATAAAATTTGTATGGGACCATTCAGGAAGCATACCCATCCGCACACAAGATATTTTTAAATCGGTTCGGGCATTCTCTATAAATCAGGTAGCATACGTAGAAAAACAAGACGAATTGATAACCTCCTCCTTTTTGGAAATCGGTTAAAAATAGCTTAATTTCCTCGCGACCGTTTTGATCCCGTTACAATCACGGTTAAGAGAAGACTCATGTACAAAAACTATCCTAACTTTGGATGTCAATTGCGTCGGTACGTCTGAATCTGAACGGATCGGGTTGAAGTTTGAAACACAGGTACATTAGAGGCTAGAATATGTCACAGCCATTTTAACCCGGGAAAGCAACGGGAACGTGAACTACTGAAATCGTGGGTCGTTGCTAGTAAAGTTATTTATACCTACTCTGAGTATTTGACCAGACAAAATCTATTCGACAATTTGCATTGCGTAATGATTTCTATATCTCTACTTTTAACGTACAGATTGGGATGCCCAATCTTCGGAGCCGCAAGGTCTTCTCTTCGCCAACCGCTACCAGCTGGGTAACTTCGACCAGTGTCTAAACGCACCTTGGTCGCACACCCATCCCGAGTTGACGACTAAGTACTGTCTTGCAGAGATCGTTCTAGAACGGACTGACAAGGCTGTTCGAAAAAAGGCTAATCATCCGTTCTACCCGTACCGATCAGCTTTAGACTATTTGGAGGTGAGTACATTTTGTTTATATTTGTATGGTTCCTTTGATGTCGATGTGACACGGTAATATTGTAAAACCCATCGGATTATAATCCAACGTCATCAGATTATAAACTAACCTAACCTACCGTGAGATTATAATCTCACGCATTAGATTATAATCTGACGGTGTAGACAATTTTACGGTGACAGATAAAAATTAATAAACACATGCTAAGGAGATTAACATTAATTATAACGAATAGTGTACTTAAAACATTGAGTACGGTACTGACTTAAAGAAAATTAATGGCTATTATATAAATTTATTATGGCAGATACAGCAAACATTCATTAGAATTGTTTTTGCTTAATAGATTAGGAGCTTAGAATTACTATTTTATGTTTTAAAACTGATCCTAAAAAGTCGTATCGTTGCAAGTAACACATTTATTTGAATTGAGAAATAAATGTTTCCGATTAAACAAGCACGTGTCATTATTTTAGACTAAAAACATTGCGCACCTGATGTGACGAAGGCGAAGACGGCGCCAAAAGTGGTCTTTGAAAGAAACAGGTACAACATAAAACTTAAATTGATGTATAAGGTCAATTCATTTCATGTTAATTGACCTTCCTTATAACAATTGCTGATCTCATTGACCTGACCTACCGACGTAGCGCTGATAACAAACTTGAAGTACTAATTGCATCTGGACAATAATTGACAAGTAGTATCTATCTATAGTACTCTTAACGGCGCGCACGCAATCTGCGAAACGATAACTACCATGGACGCATAAAAACTTTTTATACGCCATAGTTAGTAGCCATAGCCATAGTTATACTTATTTGATTTTTTTAACCGTTTTATGTTTATCGCCATCTTGCCTGATGATAAGCAACGATGCAGTCTACGATGGAGCGTGTTTACCTACATTTTGGTTTGACTGTTTCGAATTTGAAAGTGAAAAAATTGATATTTGTAACTCTATACTAATTACATGCGTTGCGGTATGAATTATTTTTACGACGTATCCTTTGGCCGTAGATGTAAACACGTAGACGACGAAGTAGACTTTGGCCACCATGTATCATGAATTGGTCTAATAAACTTTTGATTGGTCACAGTATAACACACTTCCTTCCTGCTCTTTGTATCATCTTCAATACATCTATTTCTACTGGTGTTTTTCCTTCTGCTTGGAAAGACGCTCAAACTATTCCCTTGCCAAAAAAACCCAACCCTAAATCTTTCTCAGATTTTCGACCTATATCAATCCTCCCGTTTTTGTCTAAGGTTCTCGAACGTTTAGCCCACAATCAGTTTAACAAGTACCTTTCCAGTCATAATTTGTTAAATCCTTTCCAGTCAGGCTTTCGTCAGGGGCACAGTACGGTTAGTGCTTTGGTTGAAATCACTGATGACATCCGTTTTTCAATGGAAAATCGCAATCTCACTGTTTTGGTCCTCCTTGATTTCAGCAATGCCTTCAATACCGTCGATCATGATGTTCTCTTGGCTTTGCTACGCTCCTCTAATTTTTCTTCTTCTGCTACTGACTGGTTTAACAGCTATCTCTGTGGTTGTCGACAGCGGGTTCACCTTGAGGACGCTTCGTCCTAGTGGTGTCTGACGTCTGCCGGTGTTCCCCAGGGTGGTGTCCTATCTCCTCCGCTTTTTTCCTTCTTTATCAATTCCATTTCCCTTAACTTTTCGTCGTCCTATCACCTGTATGCTGATGATCTTCAAATTTATTCCCATGCTCCCCTTTCCAGCATTTCTGAGGCAATAAACACTGTTAATGTCGATCTGGCTAATGTTTGTAAGTGGGGCAAATGTTATGGTCTGCATGTAAATCCTAACAAATCGGAAATCGCAGGCTATCATCTTAGGTAGTTCGAGACAAATATCCTGCATTGATTGGTCAACGCTTCCAAAAATTGATTTTAATGGCGTAACAATACCCTACAGCAGCACTGTCAAGAATCTGGGCGTTACTATAGATCGTTGTTTGAGCTGGGGTCCGCAGATTCAAGCTACTAGTAAAAAATTGTATGCCGCGGCAGGAGCATTAATGAAACTGCGTAACTTTCTTCCAACTTCCACTAAAATTGCGCTTGTCCAATCCCTCCTACTTCCTATCCTTGACTACGCCGACATTTGTTACCTGGATCTCACAGAGGAACAGTTAAACAAGCTTGAGCGCCTTCAAAATTTCTGCATAAGGTTTATTTTTGGCCTGCGCAAATATGACCACGTATCTCAATTTCGCACTAAGCTCAAGTGGCTTCCTATCCGCCTTCGCAGAAATGCACACATTCTGTCATTTTTGTATACCATTCTGTTTAATCCTGCCTCCCCGTCGTACCTTAAGAAACGTTTTACCTATTACCACGAAATTTCACGTCCCCGTCCTTTGAGAGCGGCAGTAGCGCTTAACCTCATCACTCCATCACACAGAACATCTTTCTATGAAGATTCTTTTTCCGTCAAGGCTGTTCGCCTGTGGAATGCTTTGCCGGCCTCTGTAAGACAGTCGCAGTCTCTAAACGTGTTTAAGAGCAATGTAATAGTTATTTGTTGTACAAGAGTGCAAAGTGGCTTTTTAACCGCGTGCTCAATTTTGATGACCGAGCAAGCGAAGGATTCTAAAGTTGAATCACGAGCGTAGCGAGGGATTCAAAAATTAGAATCCTGAGCGTAGCAAGGGAATCAAAAGGGCACAAGGTGAAAAATCTTTGCACTCGAGTGCAACACGTAATTTTTCATCCCTTACCTTAGCGAGGAAATTACTAAACGCTTTGTGCATTTTCAGTTTCAGTCAATTCTGTAGGCGTCAAATAAACTTCTTGGTCGCTAGAATTACTTATTATTATGGTATTTCAGTTTTTCACTTGTATTCAATTTTACTGTTTTTAACCTAACTTTAACTTTATTTAGCCATGGTTTAAACAATAACAATACGACGTGAAAATACGGAGAGTTGACCGATTGAGGTAAGGAGTTTCATATGTGTACATGAAAAAGTGTCCGCCCAAATGCATTAAATTATAGTAGCGCTAAATTTGCATCAGGGTACATTTTCAAGGAAATAAAAAAAAGTAACGGCAACTCGGCATACTTCAATTCGATTACAATTGATTCATTCAAAGCATTTTAAAATGTTCTGCCATTTGAAATAACATTCTTTACCTCTATCCTCCATACGTGAAAAGAAAATTGCGCGCAAAGCATTTAAAAAAAAGTACACCAAGGAGGTTCCGCGTATGAGTTTTTAACAAATTAAAAAGAAATGTATGATGAATTCGGCACCAAGGAGGTAGAAATAAATAGGTTAAATTATGTTTTGTATTCAAAACCTCAGTACACACGATGTTCTACATTCAAATTTACTTTACCCTCTAGAGGGTAAAAACGACTTTTGCGCCCTGATATCGAGGAGCAAAAGTACTCTTTCCGAGCTGGTGGGATGAAAAGGAATTTTACTTATCACAATGCACGGCTGTCGTCACCAGTAAATCGTAAGTAATGAAGTTGTCCGCTGCTAGTTGTAGTGCTGTATTTCATGTCACATTTTTGTTGTGTAGGTGGATATAAATTAGTCATATTTTTTGTATTCGGGGTTACGGGGTTTTAACTAGTAGTTGTATTTAAGTTGTATTTACATAATGAATATACTTAAGTTGTATTTAACTATGTTTCAGAATTTCTATTGTTATTGTTAAATTATAGTTATCTTTGGTTGATTATGTATTAATTTGTTTTATATAGTATTTAATTAGTAGTATTGGGAAAGATGTCACCTCGCTTCGCCTAACCTTGTATGTAGGCGAATTTCCTTTAAGCTGGTTGCCTGGAAGAGATTGCTCTAAGCAATAAGGCCGCCATTTGTGGTGCTAGTTCGTAAGTATTTTACTGTAATATTTCTGTTTTTGTGTCACAATAAAGAGTTATCTATCTATCTATCATATTCATCATAATGGCTTCCGCTTTTTGGATGTCATGTCGTCCTTACTAATAAAAAATAATTAAAAATACTAGAGCTACCAGATCATTACTATAACAACTGAACTACAAGCTTCTTCTGGTCGGCCTCATCTTCGCATAATTTGTGTGTGAAAGTCAATAGCTGATTTATTGTTTAATCAAGATCAAAATCAGCTGATTTATAATATTGTTTCGTGACAACAAAGACGCCATACGGTCTCCGTGGCAACCTGCGCAGTTTCCGCTCGCCGCCGCCGCAGCGCACAGGCGCGCCTCGTGTGCGCCTGTGCGCCTCTACGTACTCACCCGGCGATTGGTTGGATCTTGAAAAGTCAACATGCTGACAGGCTGTGTCTGTTTTGTGTGTTTTTGTTTATATTGGTGCTATTAGTGTTTTTGATATTTTTGTACAATTAATTTGTAAGTTTAAGCTTTTTTAACGTAAATTAACATCATTACGTCGATCGCGCCGCCGTCGTCTGTCGTTCAAGATGTGTTACTCGAGTGTGAAATTTGTGGGGACCGAAAACTGTACAAAGGTCAACGAGGTCTTCGAATCCATTGTGGTCGCAAACATGTCCCGAGATCTGACCTGCTCATGCCGGGGGCGACAGATTCCTTATTTGCGACCATCACGGACAGCACTCAGAGTAACACATCTTTTGCCGATAAGCTCGCACAACTTAAGCAAACAGTAAAACTTATCAAACGGATTCCTAGAGGAGCCCGCGGAGCCGTCGCCCAAAGTCTATCAGAGTGTGTAGCAAGAGTAGTCAGTGAAAATACAGTTTCAACTTGGGAGGATTTTCTCACATTTTCATACAAAACTTTTCATATTCCGCGTGACTCCAACCATCATTCACTCACATCCGCCATAAAATATAACACCTCCAACCACATCAGTCCTCCTCCAACAATGATAAATCGTACACAACTTTCTCGTAGCTCGTCGTCAATTAACATAATTGAAAATAAACTTTCAGATGGTAATGTGAAAGGAGCAGCGAAATTGCTATTTTCATGTGACTCTCTTGCCACCGACTCTACCGAGACTTTTATTTCCCTCCGCGACAAGCACCCGTCACAATTGCTTTCCACCCAGCTCCCGTCCCCTCCCTCATCAGAACGTTCTATGATTGCAGATGACGAAGCGACTCGACAAGCCATTCTGTCTTTTCCGAATGGCTCTGCTGGGGGACTGGACGGTATCACTGCCCAGCACTTAAAGGACTTAACCGACCCATTCGTTGGTGATGCTGGCAAGTCTCTTTTATGCGAACTTACAAAATTAGTCAATATAATGTTGGAAGGACACGTTCCTTCAGAAATTGTTCCGATTTTGTATGGCGCTAATTTAATTGCTCTCCATAAAAGAGATGGTGGCATTCGCCCCATCGCTGTTGGTAGTACTTTAAGACGCCTTACTTCGAAATTGTGCTGTCGTTCAATTCAGAAAAAACTGACCTCAAAATTTCAACCACGACAGCTTGGTTTCGGAGTAAGGTCTGGGTGTGAGGCAGCTGTACACGCTACGCGTACATTTTTAACTACTACGGACTATGAAGTTTTTATCAAAATTGATGTCAAAAATGCTTTTAACAGTTTGGACAGGGGTGTCCTCTTATCCGAAATTCAAAAAAATATACCTGAAATTTACAATTACATGTGGCAGTGCTACGGAACCCCTACAAAATTGATGTTTGGTTCTAGACATATAAATTCTGCTGTCGGCTGTCAGCAAGGTGACCCGCTCGGACCCGCTATTTTCAGTTTAGGAATTCATCCTATTATTTCGGCACTAAATTCAAAATTGAATGTGTGGTACCTTGATGATGGTTGTTTGGCCGGTTCAGCATCTGTAGTGTTAGATGATCTTTTCCAAATTATCCAGCACTTCAATTCCATTGGTTTATCACTAAATTTTGATAAATGTGAAATTTTTGTTCCAGACCATATTCCTAATACCACTAGAGAAAATATTTTACGAAATTTTAATACGTTATGTCCAAATATTTCCAATAAATCCAAAGCTACTCTGACACTTTTAGGTGCTCCAATTTTCTTGGAAGCTGTACCGGACTTAATTTCGTCAAAACTTGAACAATTTTCAAACAACTCTCATCGGCTTTTTGAAATCAAACCACACATGGCCATTTACATTCTTCGGCTATGTCTTTTCACTCCAAAATTCATGTATTTACTACGCTGTACTCCTTTGTGGTATTTCCATGGAGTTACAAACTCTATCGATACAATTTTGAAAGAAACAGTGACTAAAATTCTAAATTTACAGTTTGCAGATAACTCCTGGGTGCAAGCCACACTACCTGTTACTTTCGGTGGGCTGGGCATCCGACGCAGCACAGATGTTGCCCTCCCGGCTTTCTTAGCTTCTAGCCATGGCTCGCAGTCTCTCATCGGCATGATCCTTAATATTACTTTGGCCGATGTTAGGACTGCCTGCCAGGCAGAAGCTTTGGCAGCCTGGAGCGCGTCTTGCCCAGGTTTGAACTTGCCCTCGAAACCAGAAGTACAGAGTATGTGGGATCTTCCACTTGTCAAAATTACTTATTCGGCCTTATTAGATCAAGCTGTTGATGACACGGAGCGAGCTCGTCTTCTAGCTGTAGCCGAAGCTGAGTCAGGACATTGGCTCCATATTTTACCGTCTAAAAATTTAGGATCTATCTTAGACCCTAGCAGTCTACGCGTAGTGACGGGGCTTCGCGTGGGAACTAAGTTGTGCGAGCCTCATCGCTGCCTGTGCGGGCGAGCCGTGGATCAATTCGGACGTCATGGGCTTTCGTGTGTAAAGAGTGCCGGTCGGCAATTTCGCCATTGGTCAATTAATGATTTAGTCAGACGGGCACTCTCTACAGCACTAATACCTTCGACATTAGAACCGAGCGGAATGTTGACGGATGGTAAGCGACCTGACGGTGCAACCCTAGTACCTTGGTCTCTAGGCAAGGTGTTGGTATGGGACGCTACTTGCGTAGACACCTTAGCACCGTCTCATGTCAGTAATTCCGCTCGTAATGTCGGAGTTACAGCCGAACAGGCACAATTAATAAAATCTAACAAATACTCCCAGCTCAGCACACACTACTTATTTTTTGCGCTTGCTGTGGAGACCATGGGCCCGTGGTCGTCCGATACTAAAAAATTCGTTAAAGATCTTTCGAAGCGTTTGGTCCTCGCCTCAGGGGATCCCAGGGCTGGCACTTACTTTGCCCAAAAGCTGAGTTTAGCTGTCCAAAGAGGCAACGCTGCCAGCATTCTGGGTACCCTGCCGCGCTGTGGGGATCTCAACGGCGTGTTCGACTTGTAAATTTGTATATATATATATATATATATATATATATTGTATTCATTTGCTTTTTATATATTTGTAAATACTGTATATAGGTCCATGCATTATTGTAGTAGATAATTGTTCTTTAATAAAAAAAGTATCTATCTATCTAGTATAAATATACTCAACTAGCTGTACCCGCAACTTCGTCTGCGCAAAATAAAATAAAAATATTAAGGTTATAATACAATTTCATCAAAATCGGTTCTGTTGTTTAGGTGTGAAAGCGTAACATACATTCGTCTCCCATTCCAACTCCAATTTCATCCCCATACAGGTTGAAATTACAAAATTGCTAGAACAAACATTTATTTGCTTCGTGTCAAGTGTCTAGAGACAAAATTTTATAACTTTGAAAATCACGAATTTTCATACAACCGTTTATCCCTTGTTTCACTCTCTTAGGGGTTGAATTTTGCAAAACCCCGTCTTAGTGAGCGCCTACGTGCTAAAAGGGACCTCCATAAAAAAAAACAGATTCCTAGCATTTTTAGTTTCTGAGATTCCTTGATGAGTGACCTTTCGCTTTTATATATATATAGATTTAAAGAAAACTGTGACTAATGATCTTCTAGAGTTACTACTCAAGGCCACACACAGCAGTTAATTTTCAAAAATATTGTAAGATACATTTTCTAGCCGCGTTGAGCACTATTTGGTAGGGGAACATCGTATGAGATTGCATCACCGACACGGTAATGTAGTAGCATAATAGCATTAGGTATATCTACAGCTTCTATGTTAAGTCTTTACTTCTATCGCCAGTCCCAATGACACTCAATTTGTTTTCTCCTTATTTCCAATGCGTAATTTTTCCTAATCCATATTCTTCTTATGACTTTATTTACCTTTCTTCCTTTAGTCCCACGATCCGCACACCCGACCTCTCAACGAGCTGACCTGGGGAGCCTGCGTGCCCGCCTCGTGCCTGCCTGGTACCGTGGAGAGGTTGCTGGGCGTCATGCTGGCACGAAGCCACCTCGGCACCGCAGGCATGATGCCCAATATATCTGTTACGGAAGAATGTCAGATGTACGATGACGGAGGGGAGTACAGCGTCCTTTTCTGCGGATTCGTGTAAGTCAAAAAGAATAATTACTATATAATTTTATGTCGCTTATATTTTATAAACTATCGCTGCCCCGCGGTTTTACCCACGCAGTTCTGGTTCTTTCCCGTTATAAGTAGTTTATGTGTTATTCCAGACAAAAAAATATGGATTAAAGTGTTTATTTATTATTATAAGAAACTATAATAGTAGTAACTATTGTCTGCAGGTCTCTGGCAACAGTTCTGGTTTCAGTATCGTTGCTGTGCACATATTTGAACAACCAAAGATGCCGAAAACTGGATCCAGATAAATTTAGTAAGTGACCTCTACACCAAAATATAAAAAAGTAAGACGACCTTCAAACATCACACAAACAAAAATTTGCCTTTGAGGTAGTTGTGAATTTACTTCTAGACTTTCGTCTAGTTTTTGATCTAACATCAGGTAGGTTGGTAGAACTCCTCCCATTTGCCAGTTATTCTACCGCCAAACAGTAATGTACAAATATTCGTTTCATGCTCTGGTTTGACGTTTGCAATGATCCTAAATAAATTACCGGGCATAGAGATAAATCTTCAATCCATGTAGATAAATGTCGACCTGTCCTAATTCTTCATGTTCTAATTGCTGCGTCACGCTGTATTGTTATGGGTAGGCGTGTTGGTCCATACAACCAATCATATAAATATATATCCTGTACGTACCGTCTGAAAAAATAAAAAAGTAATAGAAATAGATTATTTTGTCTGTGATAAAATCAAACTCCCCACTAAGCTATCTACCTAACATTGTATAAAAAGTGTGTTTAGTTGTTAGTATGGCAATAATAGCACAACCCTACTCGTATGGAGCAGCCCTATCGACATAGATAATAGACTAGAAAACTCCTGTGTCATGTCTGCTTGTATAAAATGTGTCTTACAATTTCATTAAAAACAATATGTTTAGTTCTTGCTTGTTAAAGAGTGTTTATTACAATAAAGCGGCGATAAAGATTAATTGTGCATTTTAATCACCAACAAATGGTAGCAGAGCGTAGTTCCATACGGTTCGCCGCGTATCGCTGCAAAACGCCGTGAAAAATGACTTCTACAATGGCGTCGTATCGAGTCGACGCGCTTTCCAAAAATAATTACGATACATGGTGTCTACAAGCACAAGCTGTGCTAATAAAAGGCAACCTATGGGATTATGTAAATGGGAAGAAGACAATATCGGCGTCCGCTTCTGCAACGGAGAGAACTGACTTCGAAAAACAAGACCTCATGGCAAGATCGGAATTATTTCTACTGATATCTCCGCCCGAATTAAAACAAATAAAAGGATGTAAAACATCCAAACAGGTATGGGATAAACTGAAGTCTATATACCAAAGTACGGGTCCTGCCAGAAAGGCTACTTTGCTCAAACAATTAGTTTTGAAGAAAATAACCTCTAACGAAGATGTCAGGGACCACTTAAACAATTTTCTTGACATTGTAGATAAATTAGAGGACATGGATGTCAAAATACATCCTGAGCTTTTGAGCATAATGATGCTGTACAGCCTACCTTCAAGCTTTGATAACTTTAGAATTGCCATCGAATCAAGAGATTCGCTACCTAGTCCAGAAGAGCTTAAAATAAAAATAACGGAAGAAAATGAGGCAAGAAAAAATACAGATACATCAGAAGGAGCTTTTTATACTAAAAAGAAGACAAAATACTGCAATTATTGTAGAAAAAAGGGCCATTTACAGGAAACTTGTTGGAATAAAAATAAATTAAATAAAAAAGACAAAAGAGAAGAAAAGAACTTCAATATAACACCAATGTGTTTATCCATCAAGCCGGACCTATGGTGCCTAGATAGTGGGTGCACATCACACATGTGTGCTGATGAAGAAATGTTCAACACCCTCGAGTCTGACAGTGGATCACTAAAACTGGCATCGAACAGCCAACAAGCAAAAGTTGAAGGCAAAGGTACGATTAAGTTAAAAATTGATGGTGATGTGTATAACTTACATGAAACCCTTTATGTGCCTACACTATCAACAAATTTGTTATCCGTGGCTAAAATTACTGAAAAAGGAAATAGCGTGACCTTCACAAAAGACAGAGCGTATATTAAAGACAAGAATGGACAAACTTCATTAACCGCTACCAAGGTAAATGGCTTGTATTATACATCAGGTGAAAAGGAACATGTGGCCTGTATAGCTGGTTCGAATAACAATATCCAGGACTGGCACAGAAAATTAGGTCACTTAAATGAAAATGATCTCAAACTAGCTTCCAAGAATAATCTGATAAAAGGTCTAGAAATAAATAATGAAAACTTACCAGATTGTGAAATATGCATTAAGGGCAAGATGACACGCTTACCATTTCATCCTGTAGAGGGACCGCAGTCTACTCAACCTTTAGAATTGATCCATAGTGATGTATGTGGACCAATAAGCCCGGAAACACTAGCAGGTGCCAAGTACATAGTTACATTCATTGACGATTTCACCAAATACTGTTGTGTATACTTCATCACTTATAAAAACCAAGTGTTTGAAAAATTCAAAGAATATAAATGTAAAGTAGAAAAATATCACAACAAACGGATAAAGAATCTACAATCTGATAATGGCACGGAATACTGTAATCGTGATTTTGATGAATATCTGAAAATAAATGGGATTAATAGAAGACTGACTGCCCCATACACCCCACAACAAAATGGGCAAAGCGAGAGGAAAACCAGATCACTACTAGACAAAGCACGATGCCTGATGCTAGATGGAACAATACCTGAAAATTTGTGGGCGGAAGCAGTATATACTACTAATTATCTGCTAAACCGAAGTCCCGCAAAAGCCTTAAAAGGATGTACCACACCCTATGAGAAATGGACAAACCGCAAACCATCAGGAAGGCATCTCAAAATATTCGGAAGCAAAGCTTTTGTTCATGATAAGAAAAGAAAAGGGAAATTTGCACCTAAGGCATTTGAAGGAGTATTTGTTGGCTATGCACAAAATGCAAAAGGATATCGTATTTACATCCCAGAAAAAGGAGGTATAATAATCAGTAGAGATGTAAAAGTAATAAATAAAATGTATTACAATAAGGATAAAAATGAACAACTACAATCTGAAAATGAAAAGAAATCAATACATAAAAAGGAAAAATTACCATTTGAAGATATTGTAGTGAACTCTACAGTAACTAAAGACCTTCCAGATACAAATGTTCCTGAAATAGAAAGAAGAGAACCCGAAGTAAGAAACAATGAATCTGAAAGGGAAGACAGATCTAGGGAACATACAAGACCACAAAGACAAAGACAACCTCCTATGTGGCACAAAGACTATGAGCTAAATGCAAACTCATCAGATGAATATCATGAAATTGATACAGACGAGTTGTCACTTCTATGTGAGGCTAAAAATACAAATGAAAACTGGCACGATGCAATCAAAACTGAAATGAAAGCACATATTAAAAATGAAACATGGAAGATTATGAAAAAAGAAAGTAATATGAAAGTTATCGACCACAAAATGATTTTAAAAAAGAAATCTGGGCCTAACAGTGAAGAGATTATGAAAGCCAGACTAGTTGCACGTGGATTTGCGCAGCGCCCTGGTGTTGATTATACTGAAACATTTGCGCCTGTAGCAAAGTTAAGTTCAATTCGCAGCATAGTAGCTATGGCAACAGAAAATGATCTTCAGTTGGCGCAGATGGATGTCACAACTGCCTACTTAAATGGCAACATAGACACCGATATATACATGAAAATACCTGAGGACATGGAACAATACTTATTGGAAATAATGATGGATGAATGTGACAAAGATTTATCCATATATAACAAGACAAGGACAGCACTTGAAAATATAAGAAATATTAAAGGTGAAAAAGTATGCAAATTACAAAGGTCATTGTACGGGCTAAAACAATCAGGCCGACAATGGTACTTGAAACTAGATGAAGAATTAGTTAAACTGGGATTCGTACCTTCTTGTGCTGACCCTTGTGTATACATAATGGTGAAAGGAGGAGTTAAAATTGTCATTGCTATATATGTAGACGATTTACTCATTGCCAGCTCATGTCCAAACACACTTAAGGAAATAAAGGAAACACTAAACAAGAAACTTGAAATTAAAGATTTGGGAAAACCCAAACGCATGATAGGAATTGAATTCACATATGAAGGAAAGACCATACGACTGAGCCAAGGCAAGTACATAGAAGAAGTCATTAAAAAATATAATATGACACAGTGTAAACCAGCAACTACTCCAATTGAACCGCACTTGTCTTTAGAACCAAACTTATGGCGGCTGACATTTTTACAAAAGGACTGCCCCGTCCCAGAGTTGTGGAACTAATGAAGATATTAGGAATAACTGAATAGAGTTGTGAGGAGGAGTGTTAGTATGGCAATAATAGCACAACCCTACTCGTATCGTATCGTATCGTTATTATTGGCGACAAGTGACTTACGCAACTAACATTCCTCTTAACTTTTTTCACAGGAACTGATATCATAAAATCATTTTGCTTGAAAGAAAACGCAGTAGACCTTTTGAAAATGAAGAAGGAAGGAGTAGAAGTTTTCTATGGAATTCGGTTTTTGACGATATGCCTGATCGTACTGGACCACCAAATCGGGATCTCTAACTCTGGGCCTATAAGTAACGGTTATACTTCAGATCAGGTAACATAGCTTTATACTTACTTGGTAATATAATCAACTATTTGAATAACCCCCATATAGGAAGCTCAGTTAAAATTTCACATTAGATTTGATTAGATAGACTGGAACTTGGGGTCTTTTTCACAAGGAGTGAGCCAAGACCATAATTCTCCACGCTGCCTTAGCCAATTACGCGTTGGCATATGACACAACAGCATCTTAAATATCTGACTCTTAGTATTCCAATATCGGCTTCACACTGTATTGTTATGGACATGCGTGTTGCTTAAGATCAGGCACACGTCTTCTTGCTCTTCTGGTCACTTCTTACCATACAATAAAAATAAACTGCCTTCTTTTTAAAATTTTATTCAAAACACTATCAAGTTCAAAAAGGTGCAAAATAGACATAAAACTCCTAGAAACATGTATGATACCTCATTCGATTCCGAATGACGTCTAGAAAAAAGGATTTTAAGGGTTTTTTAGCACATAAAAAATGCGATAGTTATTAACAAAATAAGATTACAAAAGGAAGGTATTTAGTTATCCATATCTATACTCTATACTAATATTATAAATATGAAAGATTTGTATTTTTGTATGTTACAAATAAAGTCAAAAACTACACAACCGATTTCGAAAATTCTTTTACCAAAAGAAAGCTACATTATCACTGAGTAATATAGGCTATTTTTATTATGAGAAAAAATTTGAAATACTTAGATTTTTTTCCTAAAACCAACGCAAGGTATTAAAAAACAGCCATAAAATGGCTTTCATCGCATACGCTGCGGAAAGTACCAATGATAGAACAAAACAATGTTCTACAATATTATCACTGAGTAACATAGGCTATTTTTATTGTGAGAAAAATTAGAGATACTTGGATTTTTTTACTAAAACCAACGCAAGGTATTAAAAAACAGCCATAAAATGGCTTTCATCGCATACGCTGCGTAAAGTACCAATGATAGAACAAAACAATGTTCTACAATATTATAGAACGTATTAAAATCTACAAAAAACCTGGCACGACCATATGTCTGACTACAGTAATTACGTCGCTACAACTGCTTTTTTACATTTTAAAAGAAGATAAAAATGCTGATCAAATTCAGACTAAATTAATACAAATGTATGTTATCCATACATTTGTATTAATTTTTATATAAATAAACTATTTCGTATTCAAGACTGCTTGAATTATTAAAATCGGACATTTCATTCAAAAGATGTTACGAAATTAAAAATTTCCATCCTATCGAAATATTCAACGACGCGACGGGCCGTCGGCGGCCGGCCGGCCGGCGGGCGGCGCGCCGACGGTGGCGCGGCGCGGCGCAACGCGGCGGTAGATGCAGAATTAGGAAGAGTGTACAGCGTTCATCCTTCCCAGTCAGAGTGCTTTTATCTCAGAATACTTCTTTATCATGTACCACGTAGGTACATCGTCCCAAGACTTTAAAATCGTGTAAAAGAAACTTACCAAGCCGCATGCCGAGAAAGGGGGCTTGTTACAAAATGATAACCAATGGGAAATCCCTTTGAGAGAAGCTTCAATTTCCTGGTGTCCGTTGAGGCTGAGAGTTGTTTGTGGTAATATTCATCGATATAAATCAATAGATGTGCCCTAAATCAATATACCTCTTCTAATCTATTATTCTGCAACGCCGTACAAAAATCATGCGACAAGGAGAAATGATCGAGGGTTGCAACCCCCCCTCTTCGACTGTACTCAGTTGGACAGCTTACAATTGACGGCATAGTGCTGAATCTTATTACTTTATACCCTTCTATCATCCTACATAGGTCTCCTGGTGCTTCATTTACTACGTAAATTTTGTTCACGGGCCTGTAGTCTATTACAGTATTCAATGCCATAGTTGTTGTTATGTCAGGCAGCGCCATGAGTGTTAAGAATCGGAACTAAAAATTGTCAAAGAGGCTGCTAATCTCTCGCTTTATTACTTTACGGCTAGCCGTGTTGAATGACGTATGGCGTCGAATACATTCCGGCGGTTTTTTAATCAGCCGTATTCAATCCGGCTGATCGTTAAACCGCCACTTTACAAAACGGCCCTCAACCAACTAAGCCACCAGGCCAGCCAGTTTAATGTTTTTACACTTTAAAGTTTTGGTTTCTAATTTTGATCATTTGGAAAAAGTTGGTCATGTACGTTTCATTTAGCATACCTACTTAACAAAAAATATTGACCCCGTGCGAAGCCGGGACGGGACTAGTTCCTTAATAGTTTGGTGATATCAGACGGTTCACTCGAGTGAACATTCACTCGAGTGAATGGTTCATTTTTGTTTCATTCCATGTTCACACGACAAACTGCGAATGACAAAGAAATGAACGTTCATCTGTTATTTACTTTAAATATGTCATCGGGTGAAGTCATGCGTCTCGGAATCCATTGAATTTGTGATCATTTAATATGGTCTTTATTTTATGTTTGATGTCTTCTTCAGTAACCTCGAGGTTTAAATCACTAATTAGGGATTTTATAGCGTTTGTACGTAATGTTTTATCTTTGTATTCGTCAAGTTTGTGGTTCCATAAACATTGATAATTCTTAAAATGTTCCAAAAACAGCACCGTACTTTGCTCATTCCACTTGAACACCATTTTGCCGCCAATTTTCCGCGACGCAACGGGACGTGCGTTTGCTACCAAGCTCGAGTCAAAATGCCCGAATCCGAGTGAACGTTCTCTCTGTGTTCAGACGGTTCATTTTCCATTCATTAGTAGTTGTAGTTGGAGTGAAAGATGCCGAATGCCAAAATCTAACATCGTCGGATCGGTTCATTAATGAATTCATTCGGCACTCTCGTTTCATTTGGGGTTCAGACGATTCATTTCGAGTGAAAGATGCCGAATGAAAGACGAAAATGAAAGAAAAGTGAACCGTCTGATATCATACTTAAGATACTTTAAAAATAGATCCTGAAAAAAGAGGAAATTTCCTACATAAAAGTTTAACTTCTAGAACTCTATCCTTATTATTTATACACTATTTTTAACGCTGAAAGTAGAGCTCCGCGAGACCGCGACAGCATAGAAACGGCGTCAAAAAAACCGGCATATCATCTAAATTCTAAAATATTGATTTTGCAGTATTAAATATCAATTTAATATTTGAAAAAAATATAGTATAATATATGTAGATACTTAAACGTACAAAACCTTGGTAAAAGAAATAAAATATGTCGAGTTTTCATAAAGTTATTATACCAATGTTAATTAACTATTTTTTTTCCGGTATCTGTTTTTATAAATTACGGCATAAAAGTTGAAATAGTTGGTCTATACATTTTACGGTGCGTGGAACTCTTCTCATTTAAGTATTTCATAAAATAATGCAAAAAAATATTAAAGTTTATTATTTTGGTAGTTATTATTATTCGTTTTATATCAACAAAAAATGAAATTTATAAAAATATTTTTAGTAAATGCTGTTTTTGCATCTAATGTAGGCACTCATTAACCTATGTAGTATAGTGACCTATGTAGGATGATAGAAGAATATAAAGTAATAAGATTCAGCACTATGCCGTCACTTGTAAGCAGTCCAACTGAGTACAGTCGAAGAGGGGGGGTTGCAACCCTCGATCATTTCTCCTTGTCGTATGATTTTGTACGGCATTGCGAAATAATGGGTTAGGTTAGTAAATAATCAAATGCCCAAATTTTACTGTAAATCGTCGGAAAATCAGGAATTTTTCTGACAAACTAATAATTAAAAACTTTAAATTTATAATTTTTATGGTTTCAATACCTCTTCTAATCTATTATTCAGCAACGCCGTACACAAATCATGCAACAAGGAGAAATGATCGAGGGTTGCAACCCCCCTCTTCGACTGTACTCAGTTGGATAGCTTACAAGTGACGGCATAGTGCTGAATCTTATCACTTTATACTCTTCTATCATCCTACATAGGTCTGCTGGTGGTTCATTTACTACGTAAATTTTGTTCACGGGCCTGTAGTCTATAAACAGACATCCTTTAGTAATTACATTTTTCAGGTTACCAAATCTCCTTTAGGCATGCTAATCCTTCATGACGACTTATTTGTGGATACATTCTTCTTGCTGTCGGGATTTCTTACCTTCACAAATATTTCAAGAATTAAAAGACTGCCGAATCCTCTGATCATGATACTAAAACGATACGTAAGGTAAGATCTACATATAAACAATATTTATCTATTTCAAAAAAAAAACCTTTTGAATAACCTTTCTTTAACCATTACAACCGATACCTACATATATGGGTTATGAAAACTAACGCAGTTGTTACACATTTTATATGAATTCACTATAACACACGTGCCAAACGAGCAGCGAATCAGGTTATTAAAAAATATTGTACACGTATTTTTTTTGTTCGACAAACGAAAAAATTGGGTTAGAAAGTTTGAACATTTTAAGTGACGCCACTTTATTGTAAGATTGTATTGATTGTACGATTTTTACTAAGACGTGACGTCACAACTCCCCACTCCGGAAGTTTGATGATCGATATATTTCTATCTTGATTGTTAACAATTTGATAACACAAAAATGTGTGTCCCATATTTTTGTATAATCTGCCTGACCGACTAATTAGAATGGTATATTTTGTTTTCTTTATCTGAATGGTATATATGAATGGTATTATCTTTATCCCACTTAACATAAAATGAGAAATATACATAATATAAATTAATTTATGAACATTCCACAGATTAATAGTAGCTCTAGCAGTGGTGGTGTTTTACGTGACTGCTGTGTTTCCATATACGGGCAGCGGTCCACTCTGGAACCGCGCCAAGGTAGCTGAGACCGACTCCTGCCGCCGAAACTGGTGGCTGAACCTTCTCATGGTCAGCAATTACGTTGACTCCGAGCGTATGGTGAGTTTATTTTCTCTTATTTAAGCGGCAAATCGTTCATTGGATCTTCGCCTAGGATACACAGATAAAGATGCAGACGTCAATCATAATCGTTTGGTATAACGATGACGGAAAACTAATAAATGTCAGTGGGGGTAAAACTACAATTATTATTATTATTTATTAGACGCTTAACTTTTCCATTTAACTAATAGATTATAAATGTTAAAGTTTGGATGTTTGTTGACTGAAGATGACTTTTTATCACAGGAATATGGCAGGAACTACGCAGGTAAAACCGCAGGGTGCTGCTAGTGCTTTATATAAACTATATATAACGTTCGAATTTAATCTAACCTCAAAACTTAGAAAGATACAAAACCATTACGAAAAATAAGCATTACGCAACCATCGGTCCATCAATATTTGTCGCATTAAGTATGATTCCTTCCGTGCATCGTAAGAAGAGCACCAAAAACCTAACTTAAGGGCGTACCCTGAGGAAATGACCTTGAGTATTTCTTACCTTATCGCACACCGCAAGAAACAGCAAGAGAGAAACAGTAGGATTTGCCGCTGTTTTACGCTCAATTTTTAGAATACAATCTTTATAAAACCAGATATAGGTGTTTTGAAAAAAATATTTCTACCAAAATGTTTGTAATGGAATTGTCTATCCGTTGGTGTAAGTACAAAATCAAAATAATGGAGGTTTTCCGAGGAGATGCATGATAACTACAATTATTTAATGTCATGTATTCTAATATAGTATAATTTTTCATGGTTTCGTTGTGAGGCGATTATTTAAACAAAAAGTCCATTAGAAAAAAAAAAACTACCATTTTGAAGACAAGAAGTTGTAGAAATTTAATGTATTTTTTACCAGTCGATATTTGTTTTGGCTAATGAGTAGATAGCTCTGAAAACTGGACAAAAAACTCGTTTTGCTGGGGGACGCACCTTAACCAAAACCCTGAGGTGTCAGCCGTGTGCCTTTTTGCATAAGCTACGGCAAAACTACGCTGGTATTGAAATCATTACACAGGACTTCATGGCGATCTCAATTATTATTTAATTACTTGGACGGTTCAGCAGCATCACGAAACGATTGAAGCTACGCCTTGTTTCCTTGTAAATTTTCATCTACCCATATTTGATCTTCAAACATCGCTAAAAAGTAAGCTGATATCCTAAGATCTCTCTGTGTAGAGAGTAAGATTATTGCACCCCTCTTTCGTTGAGTGGTTCCAAAAATTCCAACTCGAGGATTACGGTCATCGAATAGTAAGCCCCGTCATTTCATGGGGATTGAAGAAGAGCATGAAGAATCCTCCTCCGACAAACAAATCGAACGATCGAACCTTGGGGCTAAAGTACACCGGAAAATGTCCCCACATAAATAATTTAGATGGTTGGTTACATTAACTCTTTTTCATTTGACTTCCAGTGCATCGTCATCTCCTGGTACATACCCTGCGACTTCCACTTCTTCGTGTTAACTTTGCTGCTTTACTACATGTACAAGAGTTCGCCTCAGTGTGGCTTACTGTGCGGAACCTTTGTCGCAGTGGCTTCCATCGTTGTACCTGGTGTTGTCAACTATGTGTACAAACTGTCGCCGGTACAGTTCTTTACTTACGAGTGAGTATCCAGTAATATAAATTTAGATTTTTTGAACTGTTAACTTCTTTTGGCGCGCCAAAGACAGATTTTTTGTGGTCTGTGAATTGAATTCTAACATCATGCTCGGGAATGAGAAGAAATCTTCGAGTATACTCGGGATCATGGCCATTGGCCATCTAGAAATG
This sequence comes from Ectropis crepuscularia, assembly GCA_963693475.1. Lineage (NCBI taxonomy): Eukaryota > Metazoa > Arthropoda > Insecta > Lepidoptera > Geometridae > Ectropis > Ectropis crepuscularia. The sequence goes on from OY856359.1 coordinate 13,110,263, forward strand.
CGTCAGGGTTTCCCACTGCATTCTACTCTAGATGGCCATAGTCATAGTCACGCCCTCCGGTTTCACCCGCGTCGTTTTCAAAGTAAGCTATCAAATACTTCACTTGTAACATTTTTTTTAATTAATTCGCTTTTTACTTGGACAGCGTGGTGGATTCCACAATCCAATCTTTCATTGTGAAATTTCATATGGCTCAGAGTTCCAGCAAAATACAAAAGTCGAAGCGAAAATGCGAATACAAAAATAATTACTGCTGTTTGTAAGTAACACGGCAGAAGAGATAGCTACTTTTTATCCCGATAAAACAACGGGAACAACGGGAACAGGAACTACGTGAGTAAAACCGCGGGGCGCTGCTAGTATGAGATAATATTAACTACGACATTCAGAAATTCATTTTAAAGTTTTTATAATAATAATAATAAATAAATAAATTTTGGTGGACAATTCACACACAACACCATCTGACCCCAAACTAAGCGAAGCTTGTACTATGGTGGCCAAATAGCTAATATAATAATTATATAGATTTAAATACATACTTATTTTATTATACATAGAAACACCCATATACAGTGCAAACATTTGAATTCATCACACAAATATTTTCACTGGGTGGGAATCGAACCCACGACCCTCGGCTTCGCAGGCAGAGCTACTACCCACTAAGCCACGAGGCCAGTCGATAAGAGATATTTACGCACAAACGTAGAGCATACTTCAAAGCGAGGATATGGCTAACATAATATAGTAATCTCCAAATTAGGCTGCCAAAACTGCGAGGTAATCGGCCGTAGTCAAATAATAGGCACAGACTGATTCGTTCTTTTATGGAGTACTACTTACACCTTTACTTTGGGATGAATTGTTTAAGTAGATATCAGCTGCAGTGTTTGGAATCGATGGAGAGACGTGCCAAAAGGCTCCTACGCAACGCTTACACTATTGTGCGAAAAAAAATCCCAGTCATGAATATCGCCTCAAAATTGCTAGCTTATCGGATATACTTCGGACAGTGTACAACTGATCTGCATGCATCTAATACCACCTTCCCCTTTTTTTTTCAAAGTAAAAAAAATATACACGTTGAATAATATCAATTATTTGTATTAATCATCTTTTTACGTCAAAGCAAATCAGCTGGCGGAAAAATCTTAGTATTTTTCCAGACTTGTATAACTTTCGAGATCATCGCGTGATTTCCTCTATTGCGATATCTTATGCCACTAATAGGTCTTTTATCTAGACCATTCATGTTTTTACACAAATGTTAATCGTTTTAACATGGAATAAAAAACATTCTAGATCCGTTTCATGGTTGATGCTCCAAAGACACGAACGAAGAGATTTGACTCTAGTTTTGTGATAAGAACGTTTATGCTGTGGAACACGTTGCCTGAGTGGGTTTTCCCTGATGGTTACAATCTTTGTGTCTTCAAATTGAGAGTGAATCGGTTTATTCTAGGTAAACACGCTCCATCGTAGACCGCATCGTAGCTTAACATCAGACGAGATGACGGTCAAGTGTTTACCGATATTATGTAGAAATGATGTACAATATTCTGTGTACAATATATAATTAAAAGAGGAATTGATAAACACTTTGAAGTATGTGGTGTGGAAATCGAATCATTAAAGATATGTGTTATTTGTATATACAAATAACACATAACTTTAATATGTATGTACATAGAACTCCGAAATCTAATCTGGAAATATTTTTTAGTAAACTCGAGAAAACTTTGACTGACCTAGATAAACGATTTACTAGTATTATAGCATGTGGGGATTTTAATATTAATACTATGAATATTATGACTCACCCACAAGCAGTCGATTTCGAAACTTATTGTCTAATTTTGGAGCTCTATTGCATATAAAGGATCCAACAAGGCGTGAAAATTGCATAACAAATATATTTAGTAACGTTGAAAACGTAACAGCGAAAACTCTCAATTTGTATCTCTCGGACCATGACACTGCTCAGGTTGCAAATTTAAAATAACTATATTGATAATTTTAAAATAACTAACCAACGTGATTACTGTTTTAGATACATAGATGATCTCAACAAACATAGTGTAATAATAAGATGTCTTTCTCTGAAGTTTACGACTGCCCATTAGCAAATGACGCATTTCATTCTTTTTATGACGTTTTACTGTTATTCAAACCATGAAAAGAACTGGCTGTCGAAATAAAATAACAAAGGGAATCCGCATTACCTGTAAAACAAAGCGTAAATTGAGGTTTTCATATTACAAAAAGAAAACTCTAGAATCCAAGTCAATATTTAAATCATACTCAAATTTATTAACCAAATGTATATCTAAACATAACATTTTGAGTAACATAAAATATATTGCCAACGCTAGGAATCAATCTAAAGCCACTTGGAACGTTGTTAATGAAGAACTGGGAAAATATAAACCTAGAGACTTCTTAAATCGGATTAAGGATGGTGAACTGGTGGTTACATCTGGACAAGATATTGCTAATTCTTTAAATTAGTTCTTCGTTGATTTAAATAAATCCGTTCATAGCCAATCCTCCTCTTTGCAGTCTTTCTGTGACCCCTTATCTAACATTCAGTCGAATTGTAAGAGTATCTATTTGGAACCTGTAACTCCTAATGTCCTAATGAGATAATAAAAACTATTAAATCCTTAAAAAATACTAAATCAGCTGGTTATTATGGCATCACTACTGAACTTGTTAAGGATATATGCCCATTCATAGTAGGGCCCTTAACCTATCTAATAAATGTATCTCTAGAACAAGGGTGCATGCCTGAGCGACTCAAAACATCGATAAACAAACCCATTCATAAAAAGGGGTCAAAATTGGATAGACATAATTATAGACCTATTGCTTTAGTTCCTGTTCTATCAAAAGTTTTCGAATTAATTTTGTATAAAAGAGTTATCTCATTTCTCAACAAGAACAATATTTTATGTAAGGAGCAGTTCGGCTTTAGGAAGTTTAAGTCTACAACTTTAGCTACCTATAAGCTTTTGGAGATCATTTTAAATAACAAGGAGAGCAAGACGCCTTCATGTGCTTTGTTTCTCGATCTTAGCAAAGCTTTTGATCTCGTTGATCACAATTTTACTGAATAAACTGTATAAATATGGTATCAGGGGTCCTGCTCTTGACTGGTTCAAGTCCTACTTAACTGATAGAAGGTAATTCACAAGGATTTCCCAATATGGTAGGAGCACTAACTGCATTATGGATTTTGTTTCTGCTGAAAGGTTAAATAGTTGTGGAGTTCCTCAGGGAAGTATACTAGGTCCACTCCTATTCTTGTGTTAATGATCTTCCCGATTCTCTTAAACATAACTCCATTCTATTTGCCGACGATACAACCATAGTAATAAAATGTGAAACGGAAATTGATTTAGAAAAAGAAATAAAAAAATGTCTGCTTGAAGTTATTCATTGGCTTAATTTCAATAAGTTAAAAATAAATATCGGTAAGACTAAAGTGATGCATTTCAGAGCGAAGCGTAATCGAAAGATTGAAATCAAAGTCAAATGTGAAAATTATGTTATTGAGCAAGTTGATACAGCAAAGTTATTGGGTATTCATATTGATGCAAACTTAACTTGGAAAGATCATATAGGTGTAATTGACTCAAGGCTGATCAATGGTTACGTTTGCTATGAAGAAACTGCGACGTTGTGCACCTCTTAAAACTGTTCTCACAGCATATTATGCTTTTGTTTCTTCCGTGGTCCGCTACGGCATTGTGATTTGGGGTAGTGCTGGAGCTACCTTGATAAATAATATCTTCATAACACAAAAAAGTGTATTAGTGCCATATTTGGTATGAAATGGACTGAATCATGTAAGCCTATTTTCAAATCAAATAGGTTATTGACTTTACCTTCTAGTTTATACATTTTCGAAATGGCAAAGTTTGTTAGAAATAACTCTTCTTTGTTCAGGCCTTTTGACTATTCTAGCAAAAGACTAGTGACTCGCTTGTGACTCAAGACGCCTGGTGTGAGGTTGAAATTGTTCAGGAACAACTGCATTTACATGGCGTCACTAATATATGATTCCCTACCAGACTCAATTGTGGATTTGACTTTCAATAAATTTTGTACTGAGCTAAAGAGGTGGCTTGCAAGTGAATGTTACTATTCAGTCAAGGAATTTTTGGACAAAGCATCCTGCCGCTTATATAACTATTACGGTATTTTTTGGCTGTGTGTATATCTAATATTGCAAGTAAATCTTTGTTACCCATTAAAAAAAATCTAGATAGTTAGATACTGTTCATTGTTCACATAAAAAAAAACAGACAAAAAAAGTAAAAAAAAAACTATATTACTACAATAAGCAGCTTTATCGCTAACAGCGGATATTGTTTCAATAGCTGCGTGTCACTGTGCTGTTATGGGCAGGAAGTGGGCTGGCATTTTGCTTACCATCAGGCACATGTCCTGCTCGTGTTGTCACTCTATACCATAAACAAAACAGATTGTTTCTTATGACGCAAGCATCCAGTAAGGAATATTTTATTCAAAAATCATCCGCTAAAGGGTTGAAACAGGGGATGAAAGTTCGTGTGTTATATTTACTATTAAAACCCAAAAAAATGTATGATCTTGTTGCTTCAAGTAGCTTTAAGTTTAGATATTCAAATCACTGTAGACTTATAAACTGCATAAATATTTCCATGGCACGCCATCATCTTATTAGTTCAGTGTTACAATGTTATCGAGTGTTATTAGCGGGGTAATTATAGAGTAACCTCTATTGTTCAATTAAATTATACGTATACTAATCGCGTACGATTTATGGGCTTCGTCACATCTTGACGTCGCAGTCGCAGTAGATATTCTAGATATACAAAAGTATTTTTGAAGTGAAAACTTCTTTAAGCGCGCCTAGACAGATATTTCGAGGGCTGTGAATTGGATTCTAGCGTCACGCTCGGGTATAAGAAATCTTCGGGTAAAACTCGGGACCATGGCTATTGGCCATTTAGAAATGCGTCAGCCAATGGGAAATGCTGAAAGGGCGTGGCCTCGGCATCATGCCATGGCCATCTAGAAATGCATCAGCCAATAGGAAATGCTGACGCATTTCTAGATGGCCATGCCATGATGGCGAGGCCACGCCCTCCGGTTACACACATGTAGTTTTCAAAGTAAGCTATCAAATTCTGAGTTATAAGTTTTCTCTTCTATCGGCAGTTCCTATGACTGACAATTTTTTTAAACTAATACTAGAAGCGTCCCTACAGTTTAACCTGTTTAACCCACGTAGTACCCGTTCCATTTATTTTTCCGTAATAAAAAGTAGCCTATCTGATATTCCAGGCTGTAATCTAACTTTGATTCAAATTTCAGCCCGAACCGTTCAGAAATTTCGACGTGATTGTGCAACAAACAGCCAAACTTTGACATCCTTAAGTAGGATTATCATTTACGGGAGATATTCCGTGGCTAAATAGTTCAGTGAGACCCCTATAATTCAATATCACTCCACCATTTAATCACGGTAGGATAGCAACCTATTGAATGTTCCCACTGTTGAGATTCTCACAAGGAGAGAGTCAAGGCCATAATCCATCACGCTGGCCTAGTCCGAGTTGGTAGATGACACATGACCTTGACGGATTCTAGATACATGTTGGTTTCCTCACGATGTTTTCCTTCACCGTTTTAAGTTAGCTGTATCGCGCACATGACTTCGATAAGACGGCAGTTCGTGTCGTAGTAGCAGTCGCCGTTCTAGACTGTTCGTTCCGACTAGACCAGCCGTAGCCTCTAGTTCTATAATTCAGTAGGTACCTATCTATCATTTAATCACGGTAAATATACCTTAATTGATAGTAAGCACTAATGTTATAAAATGTCATAGGCACTGCCGGTAGAAGTGAAAACTTATAACGCAGAGCTTACTTTGGAAACTACGCGGGTGCATTTGGTCCCAATGGCTATAGTCCCGAGTTTACCCGAAGATTTCTTATCATTCCCGAGCTTGACGCTAGAGTTCAATACACAGCCCGCGAAAAATTTGTCTGTGGCGTGCCAAAAGAACCTTTCAAATCACGAATTCTTACTTCCTTACTAATATTATAAATGCAAAAAGGACAATGCCCACGTCCCATACATTGAAAACCCTGTCAAACTTTTTTTGATACTGAAAGTGCGTAGAGATTAATGGTGTCTAATTAGGATTGTTCATGCTTCTAAAAACATCTGCTGTTGGTGTTTTTTATTTCCCAAATACCAAAAATGAGTTACAGTTAAACCAAAAGTAAGGTTATGTTTACTGTCAAAATACATTAGAACACAGATTACAGAAATAAAACACAGATGGAACCTTCGTGAACAACACTGTGAGGCCCGTAATTAGTCATGTTGACATAAAATTGTCAAATCAACGTTCCAAATTACTTGTATAATGTTGTCAGTCTTAAGAAAAATGTCCCACTATTGTTGTCTTAGCTTGGGAAATCTTCACGTATAATAAACACATCAATTGATATTTTAAAATATTAATATTATTACACCGATTATGCAAGGATTTCTTGTTACTACTATTTCCATTCTATGAAGAAAAGAACTTTGATTTTGCATGCAACTAGAAATTAACTTGAATCGCAAATTATAAAATTAGTGTAATTTACTCGCTTAGATATATTAAACAAAAATTAAAACAACCATCTTTACCACCAAACTATTTTTGATAAAATGCATATACTACCTGTATGTTATAGGTCCAAACAACAAACAAAAAAACTAACAAATTAATCATTTTAACAGTTCACTTATTATTCACCTTTTTTTTTGACAAAACAAGACTTTAAAATCAAGTAACCGTATAATAACAAGCAAAAATGGATAACAAACAAAACTAAAGAACTGATAAGAAATAGGGCAGGCCTGATATCTAACCCTGAAAAATCTAAAACTATTAGAAACGAAGTAGCCAAGATAAGTAATCAAATTAAAACACACATGCGAAAAGACCGTCAGAGATATAGATTGGAACAACTGGAAAAATGCATACAAAGAACTGGAGGCACTAAAAAAGCAACTAAAATACTATTGGAAAAGCGAGACTGGATACCAAATTTAATAAATAAAAATCATAAAAGCGAAAAGCGACGCCCAGAAATCATATCAATAGCCACTCAATTTTTCAAAGAATTTTATTCAAGAGAAAGTAATATACAAACAACAATCCTAACAGGAGGAAATGAAGTGCCGGAAATATTATATGAAGAAATAGAAAAAGCTGTAATAGCTCAAAAAATAGATACAGCCCCAGGATTGGATGGTATAAGTAACGAATTTCTCATCCTAAATAGAAACCACCTAATACCAGTTCTCAAACATCTTTTCAATGAAATCTTACAAAACGAAATAATACCCCACCAATGGACAACATCATCTATAGTACTTCTGCACAAAAAAGGAGACAAAAATGACATAAACAATTATAGACCTATAAGTCTATCCTCGAATATATACAAGGTCTTCGCTAAGGTTATACTCCACAGAATGACTAACATGCTCGATGAAAATCAACCTAGAGAGCAAGCAGGCTTCAGGAGCGGATACTCTACTTTAGACCACATTCATGTCATCAAACAATTGTTCGAAAAAGGCAAAGAATATAACACAACCTTCTACTGCTGCTTCGTAGATTACAGCAAAGCTTTCGATACGATAGAGCATGAAAAAATCTGGCAGGCACTCAAAAACCAAGGCATTGAGAATAAATACATCAGAGTACTAAAAAACATCTACAATAACAGCAAGGCTAAAATAAAACTAGAGAAGGAAGGTGAAAAGTTTAAAATTGAAAGAGGCGTACGCCAGGGGGATCCGCTATCGCCAAAACTCTTCACAGCCGTTTTAGAAGAAATCTTTCGCCAGTTAGATTGGGAAAAATGTGGACTGTCCATTAATGGTGAATGCCTATCACATTTGAGATTTGCAGATGATCTCATAATCCTCTCGTCATCAAATGAAGGACTGCAAACAATGCTGAATGATCTGGTCAGAGAAAGTGGCAAAGTGGGGTTGGTCATGAACACATCAAAGACTAAGGCTATGACTAACGACAAACAAAAACCTATTCTGATCAATAGTAACCCAATCGAATATGTCAATGAATACATTTACTTAGGCCAGATAATCTCTCCTGTAGATCTAACCTCAAAAGAAATTGATAGACGCATTGGAAATGCTTGGAAGAAATTTTGGAGTCTAAAGGAAATAATGAAAAATAGAGACATTAACATAACTATCAAACGGAAACTCTTTAATATCAGCATACTTCCTATACTCACTTATGGCTGCCAAACATGGGCACTTACTAAAGCACACATAAAAAAGTTAGAAACCTGCCAAAACTCTATGGAAAGGAGCATGCTGGAGAAAAAACTTTCTGATAGAATAAGAACTGAAACTATCAAGAAATTGACAAAAACAAAAGATGTCACAAAAACAATAAAAGAATTAAAATGGAAATGGTCAGGACACACAATAAGAGGTAAAGAAAAATGGACGAAATTGATTATGAACTGGTTCATAAGTCATAAGAAAAGGAAGAGAGGTAGACCATTTAGAAGATGGGTGGATGATATCAAAGCCATAGCAGGAGGCGCATGGACGAGAACTGCTAAAGATAGAGAGGAATGGAGAAAATTGGAGGAGGCCTTTGCCAACAAGTGGCATACAGACAGGGTAGTCGTTGCATAATAGTTAAGCGTAGAATGTAAGAAATTAATACAAGTAAAAAGTAAAATGATACTAACATAGATAATTAAGATAAATTGTGAACGAAATGTCTGTAATAAAGGCTATTATTATTATTATATTATATAACCGTATAATATTAAAAACAATTTAAAAATATTTAATTTTACAAACAACGTTATGCATAATATTAACTTCAAAAATATCTTCCTTCAACAAATGTTTTATTTTATAAATCATCATTTTATAACCAATTATATAGCCACTGTTTCACTTAGATAATATATCGAATGACATTACAATACAATACAAAACACTTTATTGGCACCATAAACAAAGTTGACAAGAAGTAACACATATAATAACAAAACAAAATGGGCACAAAAAGCGATCTTGTCGCTAAAAGCGATCTCTTCCATATAACCTTTTGATTCATGAGGAAACAAAATGTGTAACATTTTGGGCAGTGGTGCAACTAACGAAATAAATAAATACACAAACAAATTTTAAGATGTATTAATGAATTTGTTTTTTGTACATTTTTATGTCATAAATTACTCATTATACAAATTTAACATTTACCAAAATTAAAATTGAAATGAAATTAAATTGAATAATACAATGCCCATCAATAATTTGGTCTACGAGTATCTAAAAAAATATATAATCTAAATTTTACCCTAAATTCAGGGAAAATAATTTCCATTTAGTAACGCCACACTAACCTATTTTCGTTGAGGTGTTGTGTTCCATTCATCACCAAAATGAAATCGCCTAAATTATAGAAATAACAGTAAAAATATTCAAATTTTCCTATGAAATTATATTGCTCTTTCCTTTTTTTGTTTTTGGGAACATTGTTTGCAATGTTTGAAGACACAAGACGGCATATTTTAAAACAAAACTTAAAATGACACGGGACTCCCGTACAACACGGAAGTCCGTTTCATACTGACTGGAGTTTGTATTTGCTTCGGCGTTTGTATTTGCTTTGTCTGCTTCAGTAGCTCTGTTCTGCGCGCTCCATCTGGTTTTATTTCTGTAATCTGTGCATTAGAATTATTTTTTCTTTCGGATTAGAACAGAAAAGAAAAGAAAGAACTATGGTATCTTTCAAAACATATTTCTTATTAGAATAAATAGGAATAATAGTACTGCTCACTACCAACTGATTACCATACGTATGAACACTTCATTTGCATAGAAATATAGTCACAGAAGGGAATATCTTAATTGTGATATAAATATCTCATTATTTTGATATTCGAGACAGTGGTCTTAGAAGGTCCAGAACAATCGAAGGTTTCCATCAGAGAACACAAGCATATATGGTTTTATGTAATTATTACCACAATTATGTACCTAAGTAATAAGGAGCACTGAATCACATAATTCCCAGTTTTGTTAAAACCAATATAAATTCCGTCACAAAAACTTGAGTTGTTGTTGATGTCCGATTAGGAATTAATAATATTCTTCTATAACTAATATAGGAAAACTAAATATAGTAACAAAATAATTCATTTTGCTTGTTTACTTTTTTTGTATTGACAATTTGTCAATTTGACATTAATCTTTGACCACAAAGATTGTTTTACCTCTTTGTTTGACCAATTAGGATTTGGTGAAAACGTTTCGTTTCACAATTGTGTGCCAACTTCTTCCTCGTTTACACTGCTATAAAAAGCAATGATAGTTTCTTTGTCGCCGTAATTACATATATCGTTATTTAAATATGTAAAAGTAGTAAATAAACGACATTGTGAAAGAAATTGACAAACATAACATCCATATTCAATCTCAATCTAACGCGGATAAATAAAACGAAACGCAAGTACCGTTTCGTTATTGCAATATTTTCCAAGTCAGCTTTGTTGGAAAATGGTAGGTTTAATTTAAACAAATGCAAATTATTTTATTTTGCAATGTTAGAAAGTTATTTAACTTCGCACACGAGTACAACAAAAAATCACCGATTTTTTAATATATAACTCATATGTCTACACGACAAATATTTTGGCGGGTCAAAAATGGACATTGTCCTTTGTACGTTACTCTTTCACGCAGAAACTACTGAAAGGATCTGGATAAAATTAAGGCAGGTTAAAGAATAGACACACAGTATTTTGGAATATAACACATTGGCTTATTTTTATACCGGAAATAAAACGGGATCGGGAAATACGCGAGTGAAATCGTGAGGCGCTTCTAGTATAAAGCATATACTTGTTGCTAATAAGTTATTAGCAAAGGGCGATTAAAAATGACGGATTAATCTTACAGACTATAGGTAGATACTATGTTAGGATCCCGACTGCGTCGCTCAGCACCTATACCTATTTTCAAGTAGGGTTTGTCACCGTCACTGGTTTAACAATTGAGGAAAACATCGTGAAGACATCTTTTCGGTTATGTTTTTGCCTCTGCAAAGAGACGAAATATTTAAATTTTACTTTGTTTATTCTAGATTCATAATGGATCCGCGAGGCAGCGAGGATTTCAATATGACGTATATAAAGAGTCACACGCGGTATGCAGCTTACGTCGTCGGTTTCATCAGCGGCTACGTCTTCAAGACTTACTACTCTAAAGGAAATGAAACACAGATTCCCAGAGTAAGTAACTTTTTAAAGTTATACTTATTTTGGCGCGTAGAAAAAAACTTAGAGCATAATTAATTTGTCTCATGGGAAAAATGATGGGAGTCAATTTTTATGATACGCACACACACCATAACGAACAACCGACACCCTGATGTTAGCTAGAGAGACGAACTTCTTAGCATTCCATGGATTCGCCGTGCGGGTGCCGGGTCCATCGTGTGGCAGAGAGAGAAATCTCGAGTAGACCCCAAGACTTGTGACTCGGGCGTAGGTTTACGGGGCCTCTTTGTGACGTAAGTCAACACTCACCTTCACTAGGTACTCGTATTTCTCTCCCTGCCCAGCCAAGTCCGATATGATCCTACTAGTGCAGCTTTAGATACTCGTTCTAGTATAGACCTTACTGCACTTCTGGACAAGCCAAGGTAAACATAATAATAATATCTTAGTAAACATAACGTAACTAACTTCTTGCGTTGAAGATATTAATTACCTATCCATTCTATGGATGAAGTTGACTTCTGAGCACAAGGAATAAAGAGAAGAAGTATGATTACATGATAGGGTACAATCCTAAAAAAAAACTATAGTTGGATTGCTAAAAATCATTGTACACGTATTTTTTCTTTTGTTTCACAAACAAAAAATGACGAAGCTGCAGTGCTTAGAAGTTTCGCGTGACGTCACTCGAAGGTTTCTACCCACGAGTGACGTCGCGATCCCCCACTCTCGAAGTTTGATGATCTATTTAAATATCTTTGTCGATTTTTAGGGTTCCGTAAAACGTAAAAACGGAACCCTTATAGATTCGTCGTGTATGTCTGTCTGTCTGTCTGTCTGTCCGTCCGTATGTCACAGCCACTTTTTGCCGAAACTATGAGAACTACACTATTGAAACTTGGTAAGTAGATGTATTCTGTAAACCGCATTAAGATTAAAAAAAAAAATTAGGGTTGGCCCTACTATACCCTACTAAAAAAAAATTTGAGTTTCAGTTCAAAGTATGGACTTAGATTTTTTTTTCATCAAACCTCGTGTAGGTTGTTTATCGATAGGTCTTCAAAAATGATGTTGAGATTTCTAATATAGTTTTTGTCTACACTGAATAATTTGCGCGAGAGACACTTCCAAAGTGGTAAAATGTGTGTCCCCCCCCCCTCTAACTTCTAAAATAAGAGAATGAAAAAGCTAAAAAAAATATATGATGTACATTACCATGCAAACTACCAACGAAGATTGGTTTGAACTCGATCTGATGAGTAGTTTTTTTTAGTACGTCATAAATACGTTAATATTAAAACTTCGATCAAAGTTACAACGAACTAAAAAACTATGTGTACTACCTATGTATATTATGTTACTTGCTGCTACTTGCTGCAACAGAACCCTTCATGGGCGAGTCCAACTCGCACTTGGCCACTTTATTAATATTTTGAAAAAAAAACAAAAAAAAACTTGTCCCATATTTTTCCATGATCTAGCTGACAGACTAATTTTAGAATGATGTATTTTTGATCCAGTTCGATACCCTATTATACACACACTTTTTTTACCTATAATAATAAGTTTACACTTGACCGCGATCTCCCAAGATGTTAAGTGGCAGCGCGGTCACCATTGGTTTTGATGGTGATGGAAAATGTTGTAAGAAATTCGGCATGTCCCCCAAAAAAAACAGGTATTGGGGACAAGAGTCATACACTACCCGCACTTACCCAGCACTGACCCAGCGTGGTAGACTATAGCCCTGACTCTTTCCTTCTGAGAGAAGACACCAAGTCCCAGCTGCGGGAACAAGCAGTGGTCGCTTATACAATAAATGACAGTTAAAATCCTCATGAATCATGTTAGCATTCCAATATAATTTATATTGGATAATTTATGTTGGTTAATAAAACAAAAACCGTGTTTAATTTAAAACTAAATTCAGACACTCGACCAAATTTCATAAGAATCTATCACTATATCGTCACACCCCGGACACTCGGCCTAAACTCCAAACAAACGGTGAAGTCGACATACCTACACTCACACAACTACGCATATGTCGTTCGAACACATTTACGCATGTGTGCGTGTCATCTAGGGTTACTAAATTATTTTATGGAATAGCTGTGACCCGTGAGTTCACCTGCCTGTGTTAAGTGGCTTACAATCTTACCTAGTTAGTGTTCGATCTTTAATGTAGGTAAATATAACTTTCATCAACAATCAGAAGGGAGAAGATTTAAAACAAAATAAGAGATAATAAAGGTACCATGGACGAATTGATTTTTAGTTAAGTACACTTACCCAAAGAGAAAACTTTATTCTGACAATATATTAATTAATCACTCCACATATACTTTATTTTCGCGTATTTCGCATATTACGCGTATTTCATTATAGGTAGGCTAGTCACAGAACATTAGATTAGGTACAACAACGTTCATAAGTTGCATTTTAAAAGGCGTTATCACAGTTCACTAGGTATATCAGACTATCATACACTGCACAAACTACTTATTAATTATTAACACCTCATGTCAGCGACCAGTAAAGAGAAAGCACATGATTTTTCAACTCAAAATTCCAAATGTTGTAAACAAACATTACGAATTGTTATCAACTATGGCCGTCGGATAATGTTGCTAGTTCCGGATTTAATTTATTACTAATGCTTAAAAAAATATTACTTTTGTATGTTGATAAATAGTGATTTATTTATTCGCATTATAGTAAGGATCGCATAAAACTTTAAATATTGTGAGAATAGTGAGTGAGTCTATTATACTCAAATCACATTTTAAGGTTGAAGTCATTACTTAATAATTTATTTGCGCCAAATAAACAAAAATCAGTTGTAATTTCAAATTAAATTCAGAAACTTACTTGACCAAATTTCAACGACAATCATAAAAAACTGGAACAAAAATAAACAAAAGTAAATTTTAGTTTTGTTTTCATATTTCAAAACTATGATCTACCAAAAAAAAGAAACAAATTTAAAATAAAAAAATGCAATCCAATGTAAACATCATCATCATCTTCATAACATCTGAGCATATACCTCTCTTCAATTACGCCTCATATCCCAGACCTGTGCTAGTGCTGTGCTTGTGCTAGCACTTGTCCAGATTTGACCCGCGATGTAAGCATACGGATAATTGAATACAAAGTCCAAAGTACATTACCAAAAATGAGCGTATTTTCATTAATTATTTTACTTACACTCGGTAAATTTGAATTCCAAGGCCACCCATCGCGAAAAGAACCTAAGCATATTCGTGCATTGTTTGATATATATCTTTATGACTTAGCCGGTATATATTATTTTTATATCATTAACACCAAATTATACAACATATTTTGTTCCATAAAACGAGCTTTTGACACGAACTTCTACTAAACTTCTACAGGGAAATAACGCAGGTTAGCCACTAAAATGGATGATGATGATAGTTTAGAATATTATTACTTATAACTTAAAATCCGAGGTACATAATTTTTGCGCCACACCTGGGTTTTTTCAATGTGATTTGGGCTTATGTCCTTTGTTTCACAATAAATGGAGCTAACATTTATTATGTAACAAACATATAAATGTAACAAACATATAAACGAATTGAGATCCGTCTCCTTTTTTGAAGTTGGTTAAAAATGAAACTAAATCGTAGTAGTACCGGTAGTACTAGAACCGGTAAAGTTTATAAGTCAATATCAAAGCCGTTAATTACTGAATAAGTTTTAGTTTAAAAATAGCGTAATTTTTTTTGCAACTATCCATTCCAATAGTCAATGTACTCGTATCCTTTTAGTCCTTTTAATGAACGGTTGTTACGAAATCTTAACTACTAGATGAAATCCTATATTATTCATTGTTCCCTATTGACCGACATATACATGGACGCACATAAAAGTACAGATAGTCTAATATAGAACCTCTTTCTTTTTTTTGAGTCGGTTGAACGCTAAGAAATAATCACTTACCAATAAATCTGAACGGTAGCATTCTTAGTAAAAAATCCACTAAATTGGCAACACTATTGATTTAGTAAATTGCGAACTATACTCCGCGCCATGCGCCATCACTCGTTACCATAAGTTATTGGCGCCACTGACATATTTCACAACGATTAACGAAAGCCGCAGTTTAAAAACAACGAGTTTAATCATTTCGTCACAGGACTTCAGTGTTGGCGCGTACTTCTAACCAGAATAGCTTAACACAGTTTATAAAAATGATTCAATCTTTGTAGAAATTCTTATGAAATTAAAAATCTCTTATTCTTGTTTCGTATAATAGACGAAAAATTTGGTACCATTTTGTTAAATATGATGCTGTATGCATCATGGTCGTATTCTCATAGAAAATTATCGTCCGATATAATAACCCTTCGTTGAGTCCGCCTCGCGTCCGCGAGGGGGAGGAAGCTTGAAATTGGCGGGGGGTGGGGAGTGTCCGTTCTATCCACAGAAATCTAAATAATAAGGTACTTATTTAGATTTCTGTGGTTCTATCTATATTATCTATTCTATGATATCGTTTAAATATATGAAAGCAGATTATAGTTTTTTGTTCATATTTCTAAAACAGCATCACCTTTTTTGATACAATTTTAATGGGACCACCTTTGAATTATGATCTACCAAACAACAAAATAACCATCAAAATCATTTCACAATTGGTGGCACTAATACGTGACATATATACAAAAAAACGTGCCTACTTACAGCCGAATTGAAAATCTCCTCCATTTTTGAAGTCGGTTCAAAAATAAAAGCTATACATTCAAATATAAGTCGCAACGGCACAAGCAGATATATTAAACTTATACCAGCTAGTATCTATTATATACATTTCGATGCAGTTCCATGCAACATGTCCATTGTTAAATTTGTTATTAGGGTTATTTTACCGGTAAACATAGTACATGCAATTGCATATGAATAATAAATAAATAAATATTGGTGGACAATATTATACACACACAACACCATCTGACACCAAACTAAGCAAAGCTTGTATTATAGCGGCCAGATAGCTGATATAACATTGCTAATTGAATTTGCTAGCCTATCGGTTTTTTATCGGATACACTTCGGAGAGTGCGCGACTGATTTGCATGATCTGATACCACCTTGTCCTTTTTTCTATCGGAATGCTCGTAGCTCGAAAAAGCGACATCTTTTCATGGTTGATGTTCCAAAGACATGAACGAAGAGATTTGACTCTACTTTTATGATAAGAACGTCTAGGCTGTGGAATACGTTGCCTGAGTGGGTTTTCCCTGATGGTTACAGTCTTTGTGTCTTCAAATCGAGAGTGAATCGGTTTTTTTCTAGGTAAACACGCTCCACCGTAGACCGCATCGTCGCTTAACATCAGGCGAGATGGCGGTCAAGTGTAAACCTATAGAAGTTAAAAAAAATAAAAAATAACAAAAACACTGGCTTACCACGACGACATATTCGTTCTACTTCACTGTTTAATGGGAACAGTCAAGTATGTTTACCTGATTTCACAAAAATCATTAAAAGAAATGAATTTAAAATGATAGTCATCATTTTAAAATGTAAGTAGTCTGTTTAAATGTTACCGGAAATGTATGAAATCAAGGAATTGTATACAAATCCTAGGAAATATATACAATTCCGATACTATTTAGGAAATGTATAAAATATTGTTCGAAAAATATCCTAGGAAATGTATAAATTTCCTCGGAATTGTATATAATTCCAATATCATATTAGGAAATGTATAGAGTAAATGCTTTCTGTAATAAAACTCTAACCTAACCTATTTTGTTAATTAGAAGCCCAGGTCCAACAATCAAACGTATCAAATAGCGTTTGAACTGTTAGGAAACCATGGAATCGGGAAACAAAACATAAGTTGTGAGTCAATAGCAATCTGTAAGTTTTCAAAACTCGAAGCGAACAACCTAAATAAAAAAAAACTAACCTAACCTAAAGCAATACCCTCCCCTCGTCCCGCTGTCCCCGCGTACCCACCAATATCAAATGTTTTACATTTCCGATTACTATTTAGGAAATGTATAGATTTCCTAGGAAATGTATATAATATAATAAATTTATTTCACACATTTCCGTGCGATTTTAGGAATTACATACATTTCCTAGGAATTGAATACAATGACGGATTATATACATTTCCGTTAACTTAAACATTAATCTAATGATGTGTTTCAGAAATGGGCGATCCTCGGTACGTGCTCAGCTCTGGTCCTGATGCTGGTAGTGATGGTGTCTGGCAGTACGTTCCTCCTGAGGAGCTACCACCCGTTAGAAGGGGCTATTTACGCGGCTCTCAACAGGCCCGCGTGGGCTTGTGGAGTTGCACTTCTGGTGCTGTGCTGTGCGTTAGGATCCGTGCGTAAGTGTTTTTATTGAAAATATAAATACAAAAAATACAAATTAAAACAAAAAAAAATTACAGTCATAGGAACTGCCGATATAAATGAAAACATAGGTATAACTCAGAATTTGATAGTTTACTTTGGAAACTACGCGGGTGAAACCGGAGCGCGTGGCCATGAGCATTTCCCATTGGCCATTCTAGATGACCAGTGGTCATGGTCTCGAGTTTACCCGAAGATTTCTTATCATTCCCGAGCGTGACGCTAGAATTAAATTGACAGCCCACGAAAAATCAGTCTGTGACGCGCCCACGGATATCGGCGCGCCAAAAGAAGTTTTCACTTCAAAAAATTGTATCCTTGTCTTATTAACACCGGACTGAAAAACATAATGAGATTGTAAGTAGTATCAGTATTGGTTACGTAGTGACTAGTGACTATTTTCTCATCTGTGGTATTGGACTAATGAGGGTATTATTGACTGGCCTCGTGGCTTAGTTGGTAGTAGCTCTGCCTGCGAAGCCGAGGGTCGTGGGTTCGACTCCCACCCAGTGCAAGTATTCGTGTGATGAATTCAAATGTTTGCACTGTGTCTGGGTGTTTCTATGTATAATAAGTATGTACTTAAAACTATATACGTATTATATTATCAGCTATCTGGCCGCCATCATACAATCTTTGCTTAGTTTGGGGTCAGATGGTGTTGTGTGTGAATTGTCCACCAATATTTATTGATTTAATATTTCTGGCTATATTGACTGGCCACTGGCCAAGTGGCTTAGATGGTAGTAAAACAGCCTGCGAAGCTGTAGGTCATGGGTTCGATTCCCATCCAATGTAAATATTTGTGTGATGTGACGACTAATATTAATTTGTTTTATATCTAAGTGTTTATATTTATAATACATTTTTATTTACAAATGAATAGGTATTATGTCAGCTATCTGGCTCCCATAGTACACTCTTGGCTTAGTTAGGGGCAGTGGGGCGAGATGGTGCGATATGAGAGATGTCCACCAATAAGTATGCTATGAATATTTCAGCGCTGGTGAAAGGCTTCCTGAGCTGGTACCCGTGGGTGCCTCTCAGCCGGCTGTCCTACGGCCTCTACCTCACCCACACCGTCATCATCACCAGGAATACCTTCGTCACCAGGAACCCGCAACATAACGACTACTTCGAGATTGTACGTACCTACCTATTACAAAGCAAACCAAAAAAAATGTGTTTATTTCTTTTCTATCTCCGGCCAAAGCCTTCCTAAAGCTTTTTTAGGAAGTTATCCTAACCTAAGCCAAATCCCCTGGGTTCAAATCCCAACCACACCACTGTCTTTTCGAAGTCGTATGCGTAATGCCACTAAATAAAAGGGTGAAGGAAAACGTCATGAGAAAACCGCCATGCACCTAGTATCTTTCGAGGTCGTGTGTTATTAACCAACCCGCACTGGCCCAGCTTGATGGATTATAGCCTTGACTATATCCGTGCGAGAGAAGCCCCTGGGTCCCAGCAGTGGGAACATTTAGTGGGCTTCTTATGCTGAAATTATTATCGCTAATATTTATGGCAGTAATGTGTCGAAAGCATTCCTGCTCCGCAAGCAGCACCCGTTTGCGAATATGAGTACGTTGAGTATATGTACGTATGATTGCTGGATATGCCAGCAATTGCTCGACGCCGGGGAAGAGTACGAAAAGACAGATGTCGCCGTCGCAAGGCGTCTTAGCGAGGACTAGTGCTCAAGGCATACAATTCCAATGGAATATTACGAATGTGCACTAAAGGTGCTCCCTCACCGGGAGCATTCACGTGTAATGTAACGTTACAGAGTCGAGCTTTACATCAGTGAAGGAGGAGAACCGAGCGTAACCAGGCGCACCTTATAATGATACAATGTGTTATATTTTATACATCTTGTAACATCAATGCGCTTTTTTTTGTTGCAGTTGGCTGGCGGTAGTATTGTAATGTAATGCTCAAAGCCGAATTAATATACATATAATGTTACATTACACGCGAATGCTCCCGGTTATCCAAGCACTTTAACAAAATAAAAAAAATGGAATATTACAATTATTAGCGTATTTTTTTAACTCATTTGTATATTTTTCAGTTGAACTCTGCAGCGGGTGTCATTTTCTGGGGTTGCGTGGCGGCTCTTCTCTTGTGGCTCCTAGCTGAAGCTCCCGCCAATAAACTCCTGATGATGTGCTTAAAATCTAAGTAAGTAAATGTTGGCATGATCACATCCGTAACTCGTGTCTGTGATAACAACATATCCTACTATTATATTTAAATGCGAAAATAGGGATGTTTGTTGCTCAATGACGTCAACATAGGTGAACGGATCGGGTTGAAGTTTGGAACACAAATACCTACATAATTAAAAAAAGCTGGAATATTATATACCTAGGCTTATAGGCTAGATAATTTTCTGTTTTCTTTTAAAGTAACGGGTGTGGGAGCTACGCGGGTAAAACCTATGTTCAGATATGATACTATATTTTTATTTTATTTATTTTCAGAGTAAAAAAGTCTAAAGAAAAACAGCAAGAAGATGGAACAACTGCTTCTTCTGGCGTTACCGCCATTTCGACAGTTAGCGGACATTTTCAGGAGAACTTACCACCTACGGTTCATTTCTCTTCAAAAATGTAGGCTTTACTTTCATTGTCCATAGGTAATGTAATTAGTTAGGTAGTATACTACTGTACAGTCATTTTTGTTTTTATTCAAAACGGATTTTTGTACCAACTAGATCAAGTACCACAGAATAATAAACCAAACTTTATTTTAAAACAACATCTTTAAATATCCTAGAATTTTTACATTTACCTATGTTTGAAATAATGCAACAAAAAACTATTTCCGTTCTTTGCGTAGGTACCTACATGTTTTCGTACCATATCGTGTATTGAGATAATTTCGATAGCCGCCATCTATCGGTTCCATGTGACACTAGCTTGATTAGGTCTTTGACTTTGAACTAAACATGACGTGGCGAGAAGTATTTCTTTCGACACGTGTAGCTCTTAAGTCTGTCAAAGTGCTGAACTGTTACGCTAGATGGCGCTACATGACTAAATGAATTGAATATTTGTACATAGTATGCGAAGGTAGACGTAGACCATACTAACACATATTTATCTATTCTATGCTAACACAATACAATTTTATTATTGTGTTACATTGCTAAACACAAACCAGCACCGAAACAAAGAGCCAAAGATTCTACACTTTCATGTGTTTCCGTATCCTCCTAATAGGTTGGTTACAAATAAGAAAGTTTCAATGTTTGTTGGCTCAATCACGCCGGAACGTGTGAACGGTTAGGTTTGAAATTAGGCTACACTTAAATTATACGTAGTCTGGAATCCAAACCTAGCGGGAATGAAAACCGCAGGGCGCTACTAGTTGGCCATAAAATACTGAGCTGAGTTATGGCCCCTCAAAGTTTTTTTTTTTGTTTTCTTTGTATGGACTAGTGGCGCCATTTCCTATAGCGGCCAAACATCCGTTGTCACTTTTATGAAACATTATTTTTATTTAATCTGTGCAATTAGATTTGCCGCAAACTATATCAGAGCTGAGTTATGGCCCATCAAAGTTTTTTTTTTTTGGTTTTCTATGTATAGTGGCGCCATTTCCTATAGCGGCCAAACATCCGTTAGCACTTTTATGAAACATTATTTTTACTTTAAGTTTGTATTTATTTTCTATTTATTTTCTACTGGACACTGCTATCTCGAAATTAAATGAGAGATTCGATTTGCTAACGGAACACAATTCAGTTTTTTCACCCGTTCCAAAACATTGAATGCTGGAATAAATTAGAGATGCATGAAAAAAAATCTCAATATTATCGGCTCCAAGAAAAACTAACATAAAAAGATTTGATATTGACGGAGAGGATTTATATAATGAATTAAAATTGTTGCAAATATTTTTTCCCAATGCATCAACAAGTACTCTCCCCACTGATATTTTAAGCTATATATATTCTAATAATTTAATTTCCTTATTTCCTAATGTCTCAAAAGCTCTGCGTATATATTTAACACTGCCTGTTACAGTAGCAGAAGGTGTAAGATTCTTTTCAAAATTAAAATTAATAAAAAAAATATCCTCGTTCAACCATGACCCAAGACAGACTGACAAGCTTAGCCATTATAAGTATAGAATCCAAAATTGATATAAAAATAAATGATTTAATTAAAATCTTTGCCAATTCAAAAGCAAGAAAAATTGAGTTTGTTTGATGTTTGTGTAATATCTATGTATTACATGGATGTACATATTTAGTAATCGAAGTTTTAAGTTTAATTTTGTTTTTTAGAGTAATAAATAAATAAATTATCAAAATTACGTGTATTGTAAATTCTTGGTTGACTAGGACCCCTTTCATACTGCAGTGTGTCGTCGGTCGCGTGCCACGCTGCAGTGTAAACAAAACGAGGGCGCAGGCCGAGTCCCGCACCCCGGCGCAGAATAGACTTAAGACGGCCCTGCACTAGTCCATACAAAGAAAACCAAAAAAAAACTTTGAGGGGCCATAACTCAGCTCCGATATAGTTTGCAGCAAATCTGATTGCACAGGTACCTTTAAGTAAAAATAATGTTTCATAAAAGTGCTAACGGATGTTTGGCCACTATAGAAAATGGCGCCACTAGACCATACAAAAAAAACCAAAAAAAAAAACTTTGAGGGGCCATAACTCAGCTCCGATATAGTTTGCAGCAAATCTGATTGCACAGATACCTTAAGGTAAAAATAATGTTTCATAAAAGTGCTAACGAATGTTTGGCCGCTATAGGAAGTGGCGCCACTAGTCCATACAAAGAAAACCAAAAAAAAACTTTGAGGGTCCATAACTCAGCTCCGATATAGTTTGCAGCAAATCTGATTGCACAGGTAAGGTAAAAATAATGTTTCATAAAAGTGCTAACGGATGTTTGGCTGCTATAGGAAATGGCGCCACTAGTCCATACAAAGAAAACCAAAAAAAAAACTTTGAGGGGCCATAACTCAGCTCCGATATAGTTTGCAGCAAATCTGATTGCATAAGTACATTAAAGTAAAAATAATGTTTCATAAAAGTGCTAACGGATGTTTGGCCGCTATAGGAAATGGCGCCACTAGTCCATACAAAGAAAACCAAGAAAAAAACTTTGAGGGGCCATAACTCAGCTCCGATATAGTTTGCAGCAAATCTGATTGCACAGATACCTTAAAGTAAAAATTATATTTCATAAAAGTGCTAACGGGTGTTTGGCCGCTATAGGAAATGGTGCCACTAGTCCATACAAAGAAAACAAAAAAAAAAACTTTGAGGGGCCATAACTCAGCTCCGATATAGTTTGCAGCAAATCTGATTGCACAGATACCTTAAGGTAAAAATAATGTTTCATAAAAGTGCTAACGAATGTTTGGCCGCTATAGGAAGTGGCGCCACTGGTCCATACAAAGAAAACCACAAAAAAAACTTTGAGGGGCCACAACTCAGCTCCGATATAGTTTGCAGCAAATCTGATTGCACAGGTACCTTTAAATAAAAATAATGTTTTATAAAAGTGCTAACGGATGTTTGGTCGCTATAGGAAATGGCGCCACTAGTCCATACAAAGAAAACCCAAAAAAAACTTTAAAAGGCTATAACTCAGCTCCGATATGACTTACAGCAAATCTGATTGGACGATTACAATTGTGGTAAGCTATTGTTTCAAAAATGTGACAACAGATCTTTGGCCGCTAACGGAAATGGCGCCCATATATAAATAAAATATATATATAAATACCCAAAAAAAAACTTTTGAAAGACCATAACTCAGCTCCTATATAGTTTGCAGCAAATCTAATTGCACAGGTACCTTTAATTAAAAATAAGGTTTCATAAAAGTGATAACGGATGTTTGGCCGCTATAGGAAATGGCGCCACTAGTCCATTTAAGAAAAACCCAAAAAAACTTTAAAAGGCCATAACTCAGCTCCGATATGACTTACAGCGAATCTGATTAAACGAATGCAATTTTAGTAAGCTAGTGTTTCAAAAAAGTGACAACAGATCTTTGGCCACTAACGGAAATTGCGCCCATATATTAATAAAATATATTTAAAAATACCAAAAAAAAAAACTTTGAAAGGCCATAACTCAGCTCCGATATGACTTAGAGCGAATCTGATTGCACAGGTAGCATCAGGGTATTTTATTGTTACAAGAAAGTGACAACGGATATCTGGCCGCTAAAAAAAAAAAACGACGCCACGAGCCCATACAAAAGTACCAAAACCCTTTTGGTATAGTAACTGTTTAAATATTCTTATATGATTTGAAGAACAGCCTAGGCGACTAGGTGGGTCATCCTGGCTTTGGCAGATAAACGGTACTAAAGGTGTACCTATGAAATACCTATGAAATATCTAAATTTGTCAAATCATAAAGTCTGGTGTTTTAGTATTACCTTCAGAACATTATTAAAAAATCACATCATTAATTGCCAGACACTCAACATCGTGGTGGCCACTTTCCAGACACCCTTAATGTTCAAGCAAATAGGTAATTATAATTGTGCACTTACCTACCTTATAGAATTTTTACCTGATTTTTACACATAGGTAATTACTTTGGTAATAATTTGCAGCCTAATTATCATAAGCAGCCCACTAAACGTTCCCAAGTGCTGGGACTCGTTCCTTCTCTTCTAATAAAAAAAAATTATTTCCAATCACGAAAATTAACTATAAACGCCCCTAGTACCTACATCCAAGAGAACCAAGCGCCACTAAAAAATGAGACGAAGACACCATCAAACCAGCCGCTACCATCATCAAACCACTCTTGTTGCATCACGCCATGCTTGGCCCTGCCACTTAACTGCCTTACACTTAACACTTAATATTCGTAATAGCATACATAGTATTTACTAATAACTAATAATGAGTTAAAAACATAATATAGGTAAATACAAATACTAGTAGTTACAAACTTACAACCTCGAATACAAGATTGTGACCAATTAGTATCTATCTACCTACATAACAAAAAAGTGACATGAAATACAGCAATACAACTAGCAGCGGACAACTGCATTACTTATTACTTACCACTTACGATTTACTGGTGACGACAGCCGTGCATTGTGATAAGTAAAATTCCATCAGTCCACTAAAAATTTACATTAGTATTACCCGATATCCGTGAGTATTACACACACCTTTAGTATCTACCATTTATCTGCCAAAGCCAGGATGACCCAAACTTCATAATGGTCCATCGTTCTTACCTATTTTGGGAGCATGCGCTGACAAACTTTCAGCTTTGTTAAAATAACGAAGGTCTGGAGTTCATGGGCTCTTGCTCTAGTCATATGTCATTTATTAAACAATTCTGTATAATCGTGTTTTTCAAATAATGTAGAAATTGCCTTTTACATATACCTACTTGTCTTTCATGATCGCTAAATTCACCAACTGCAGTAGCGGACGTTCTTTTTCCACATTGAAAAGTATTTAACCCAGAATAATCTCAATTTGATGAATATAGAGCATGATTTGGTTTAAGAAAGAATTTTGTACCTGGAGGTACAAAATGGTAATTTGCCTTATTATGCTACGTGTATTGCAGAAAAGTGTATTTGTAACAATTTTGTTTTATTTAATACGCGAACCTAAGGGCCTAAAAGCAAACGAAGGGCCCCTTGACAGAATTTACTGCAGGCCCCGTTTACAAGTTTTATTTTATAGTTTAGAGTGACAAGACGAGCAAGACATGTGCCTGATGGTAAGCAACATGCCTGCCCATAGCAGCACAGTGACAAGCAGCTATTGGAACCATCTACATAAATCAATGAATGTCCCCTCGCAAACTTCAGGCGGACGGAATTATGTTATCGTTGGGAAGAGTGAGCTCACTCTTTCCGTTTTAGTCGATTGTAGGAAGCGGTGAACTCCGAACGTGTATACCTATCGCTATTCGTTGTCAACAACCATATTAAGTAGAAGCGCTAGCGATTCTAGGGGTCAAGTGGATTGGTAGTTGTAAACCACTCACGCTACACACAGAGACGCAATTCGTTAACAATTTCAAGGAGGTCAGGGCACATCTTTTGATTCGTATCGATGATTGGAACATGAAAAGTCAAAATCATTACCTAGCACCGCACTGCGCTTGTCACCTGGAGATATAGGGTATTTTATCTCTTAGCCCAGGAATTTTAGAAACATTGCTGTTCAACACGGAACACAGTAATCAGTTCAGTTGTTCAATCAGTTCAATCAATCAAGTTGGCGGCAGAATAACTGGCAAAGGTGTGGTACTTCCCCAGGCGAACTCTGCAAAGAGCCCTACCACTACAAAACAGTGGTTACTTACTTACTTAGTGGCTGTCATTGTCGCTGCGGGTTTCACCGCAGGATGTACGTGGCTAGTATGTACGTTATAAATTGAGAAATATTCAAGCTATTTCGCAGAAGCATGCAGTGATGCATTGCGGTTGGCTGCAGGTAGATCAACAATGGATTACATCACACGCGCCGCCGTGAGGCGAGCGATATTATTAGATTTCCATGGAGGTCAGAGGAAGTCCACTCTTAATTGCTTAGACTTGAAGGGCTTTAGTAATCATACCTATACCTACTAATACCATAAACACAAAATGTGTACTTAAGTTTACAATGCATAGCAACCTACTTGATGTTTCCACAACTGGGACTTGGGATCTTATCTCGCAAGGAGAGACTAGGTCATAACCCACCGTACCTTGGTGTAATTTTTGATCGTACTTTGAGTTTGTGGAATGTCTTCCCCATGGAAATAAGACAAGCTCCATCACTTTAATAGTATGCAAGGAAATAACACTATTTGTCGAAGGCCTGCTGAAATCTGATTGAAGCTGATATACTTAATAGACTACAGGCCCGTGAACAAAATGTATGGTTCAATTGAACCACCAGGAGACCTATTTGAGATGATAGAAGAGTATAAAGTAATAAGATTCAGTATTATGCCTACTTGTAAGCTTTCCAACTGAGTGCAGTTGAAGGTTGAAGAGGGGGAGGGGTTGCAACCCTCGATCATTTCTCCTGCCGCATGATGTTTATTGTACGGCATTACGAAATAATGGATTAGAAAAGGTATTGAAACTGTGTGGAACCAATGCAATTCAAATCAATCAATTTTACTCTGTAAATCGTCGGAAAAACATGATTTTTTATATATTCACTAACAATTTAAAATTATAATTTTTATAGTTTCAATATCTCTTCTAATCTATTATTCCGCAACGCCGTACACAAATCATGCGACAACGAGAAATGATCGAGGATTACTGGGTAGTAATCCTCGATCATTTCTCCTTGTCGCATGTGGGGGTCCACTCTTCATCTGCACTCAGTTGGACAGGTTACAAGTGACGGCAAAGTGCTGAATCTTATTACTTAATACCCTTTTTTTTTCTTTTTTATACATGGGGTAAATACTTTTAGGTATGCCCACCATGCAGGGACATGGTGGGGTATGTCGGACTCGATACCAAGGGATACGACATGGTGCCCCTTCCGACTAAAACCCCCACAGATTTCTCCTGCATGGCCAGGGGTCAGGGCCACTGGGTCACTTTTCGCACTCCTACGACGACCCTGACCCACCTGCCACTGTCCTTGCGGACCCGCCTTGCGGGGGGCGTTAGTACCCCCGCATTTGGATCTAGTGACGCACCGGAAATCAGCGGCGCGTCACCTCCTCGAAGGCCTATCCGTAGATGGGGCGTCGGACGGCTCTAAACATCTAGCGCCCCAGGCCTTCCTGTGGAGACGGGGTGCGAGGCCAGAGTTGGCTACTCTCTAGGCTCGCCCCAGAGTCCACTTCCGCCTCAGTTAAGGAGCGAGAGGCTTCCAACTCTCGCTCCTCCAATTCATACGACCTCTCACTGTCGAGCACCACGGCGAAGATGGTCGGCAGCGAGAGGTCCACCCTCACCACCGTGGCTAGGGATATCCGCGGTTCCGCTTCTATGGCCGCACGGCGGCCCTTGTCCTTCCACTGAGCACTCTGCTAATCAGAGTGCTCGTGTAGGACCCTCATCTGGAAGACTTAGGAATTTTACTTGGTCGATATGTCAGCCGAGTAACCTTTCCAAGTCTTCCAGTCCCCCTCCCCAACCTCAACGCACTGCTCAAGGGGGTGAGGAGCGCGTGTAGAAGTTTCCAGCCCCGGCCGCGGTACGCCATCATACAACAAGATGCCCAGGGTGCACCACGTGGAGGTTCCCAAGCCACGCACCGCATTACTTTATACCCTTCTATCATCCAACATAGGTCTCCTGGTGGTTCATTTGACCCATATATTTTGTTCACGGGCCTGTAGTCTATAATAAAGGATTAAATAGTATATTTATTTGGTAAACGGGTAACTCACGTGGAATATGGTCGGTCAATCCAACTCGAATTTCGGCCGCGTCCGGCGGCCTTTTTCAAGGAGAGCGTACGCGGGCAATGGCTGCTGCGGGGGTGAAGGTGAAGGGGTGCGAGAGGGTTTAATACCATTAATAGAGATGGAGAATGGCATGTGCCGCCCGCTTGGAAGCCGTGCCTACATAGTACACAGAGGTCTTCAAAAAAAATTGTACTGTCTCACTAACCATCATAGTAAGCTTGCATTACATTTCTACCGACCCTTTTGTCATAATTTATTAATTAATTTTTAATAAATATTATAAATATCATAAAGCTGAAGAGTTTGTTTGTTTGAACGCTAGGATCTCGGGAACTACTGGACAGATTTGAAAGATTATTTTTCTGTTGGATAGTCCATTTATCGAGAAAGGCTATAGGGTATATAAAATTACGCTACTATCAATAGGTACGGAGTATGAATGAAGAATGTTACGAAAACGGGAAAAAATATTTCCCTTCGAGAGCTTTAGTTCCGTGAATTTGCATTCTCTTTGGTTGCTGACGTCTGGGACAAGACGTGTCTATATATTTTGAAGTTTGTAAGAATAAGAATAAGAATTCATTTATTGCCATACTGTGTTTACAAAGATCTTAAAGTAAACAGTGTGCCCAATTACGGACGTGCAATATGTGTCACATAGTGACGTAGTAGGTACTCAACGTAATAATTTATGTCAAGTTCTTAGTTATATACAAGTATGAATAATAAAATAATAAGTAACTTAAGTTTACCTACATAGCTATAACACTTTAAAAATCTATCTTTAGTATACATAAATATGATATCAATTGAACATTAAGCTTAAGAAAATAATTAACCAATTTAAAAAACAAACAAAAAAAAATAATTATGAAATAGGAACAACATTTTAAAATAATAAATAATCGTCATTTTCATGGTTAAAATATTCTTTTAAGTTATAGAATCCTTTCATTAATAGCCAGTTCTTTAATTTTCTCTTAAAACGAGTATTGTCCATATGTCTATATCCTATATGTCCTTGATGTCTGAAGGTAAACTATTATACATATATTTTGATAGCAGTGAAGTATGAGTTCTTATGATACAAAGAATTGTTTGCTTGCGGAACGAATATATTATTTTTGTATTTAGCACGTGTTATGTCAGCTCTAAATGAGGAGCTAAAGTAGTCACTCCGATTTAGTTTGACGAACAAGCAAATTTCATAAATGTAAATACATGTAAGTGTTAAAAACTTGGATTCTTTAAAAATATTACGGAGGGTATCTGTCCTACTTAAGTTGAATATAGCTCTAATACATTTTTTTTGCAATACAAATGTTGCTTCTACATTAGTGGAATTACCCCAAAAAATAATTCCGTAATTTAAAAGAGGATAAATGTACCCATAATATGCGTTGATAGCTATTTTCTTAGAGGACATACTTGTTAATATGTATAGAGAATGTATGTATTTATTTATTTTATTATTTATTTTATATATATGTGCCTTCCAATTCAAATTTGCATCTATTGTCACACCTAAAAATTTTGCTTCGTTAACCATGTCAACTTTCACACCATTATGAATTATATTTAAGTTAATTTCTTTTCGTTTAGTATTTCTAAATTCTATTAACTTTGTTTTTTGTATATTTACTGAAAGGTTGATGTGTTCTAACAGACTGACAATTTTATCTAACACATTTTTTATTTCTTTTTCATATGCATGTCATGTTTCCTTTGGGTATATAAATTGTCGAGTCATCAGCAAACATGATACATAAGTATTTAGTTACGAGCGGTAACTCATTGATGTAAATTAAAAAGAGTAATGGACCAAGGATACTTCCTTGGGGCACACCACGTATAACATTTTGAAACTGTGAAAACATTTTTTCAACTGTTTTGGATTTTTTGTTATATGTTTCAATCAACGTTGCCTGGGACCTATTTTGTAATAGTACATTATGATATAAGTGCGGTAAGTTGATAATTACAGCCGAGGCTTTATTGCTAGCTCGAGCCGAAGGCGAGAGCTATAATTAGCAGAGGCTGTAATTATCAAAGCGCACGTATGTCATACGACGTTTTATAACATATTTGCGAGGAAATAAACAAAACTCTGACGACATTTTAAAATAAAAACAACACAGCGAAAAAAAACGCGCGGAATAATATTTCCTTGATCACAGATCACAGCACAGAGTAAATAATCACTATGGATCACAGATTAGCAATGCGCGCGCATCGGCGCCTTTTTTTTAAGCAACGGCACAGAACCAGCCTGTATGCCATTAATAATAAAGTAAATTAATATTTTTGTGTTTTGTTACAGAAAAATTAAAGTAATTTATGGTCTAAATTAATTAAATTAACGAATTTAATAATTATTTATTATATTTTACCTCTCAAAGTTAATTTTATTCATAAAATGTTGACCACACTTTTCTGACATAAAAACTCTTTACTAAGATTTAAAAAGGTACCGTTCGTTTTAGACGGAGCATATCTCTCTACCTAGTCTGTGGACGGAGCATTTTGAAACCGTGCGTTTTACATTACACATTACAGCACTAGTGCGTAATAAGATACATTACGATACAGAAATTGGTCCAATAAGAGACCCTTTACGAGCAAATATGTTATAAATATGATTTAAACAATTTTAAAGCTACTCCTCTGATTCCAATGTGTTCTAGTTTATCAATTAGCAAAGAATGCGTAACGCTATCAAATGCTTTGGACATATCAAGTAGTAACGCTACACCTGTTTTGCTGTGATTTATTTGTTTCCATGCTTCATTTAACATTTTGAATATAGCTAATGATGTATTTTTTCCTTTTCGAAAACCAAACTGATTATTGTTTATTATATTGTTAGAGTTTAAAAATGAAGTTAATCTGTCATAAATTACACGTTCAAAAATCTTTGAGAAACTAGGAAGAATTGCTATTGGCCTATAGTTATTTACATCGGATTTACTATCTTTCTTATGTAAAGGCTTTATGATTGCTTTTTTGAGGTCATCAGGGAAGCAACCAGTTGTAAGTGACAAATTGATTATGTAGATTAGGGGTTCAGCTATAATATCTATACATTTTTTTATAACTTGTATGGGTATACCGTCGTGACCTGCAGACTTCTTGTTTTTAAAACTTTTTACAATCTCAACAATTTCTTTTTTGTTTACTGGACTAAAGAGGATTGATTTGCTATTTGAATTTGTTAAATGTTGAGATTTTGTAGGCTGACCAGAACTTGAAAAACAATTTTGACACACATTTATAAAAAAATTATTGAATGTTTCTGAAATTGTCAATGTGCTAACTATGTTTTCCCCGTTGACTTTCAGCTTTTGTATAGTTTCAGGTATATTATTTGTGCACGATGTGTTCTGCTTTATGATGCCCCATGTGGCTTTGGTTTTATTTGCACTGCGGTTAATGTAACGTATATTAGCTATCTTCTTTGACAGCTTAATAACTTTCTTAAATACTTTGCAATATTTATTGTACTTAATTATACTATTTTTAGTTCGATTTGTTTGTGTTTCATGATAAATAAATCTTTTAAACTTGCTTGATTTCTTTATTCCTGTAGTTTTCCAGTTTGGTTTTTTTGTATGAGTCATTTGTACTTTGCGCAGTGGAATAGTTAAGTTGAACACAAGTGAGAATAACTCAATAAATATCTTATAAGCTTGATTTGGCTCATTCTGTTCATATACGGTAGAAAAGTTAATCTGTGAGATATATTTTAGAAAGACGTCCATGTATTCATCTATGTACATTTTTTCTACAAACCAGTATTTTTCTTGATAACTTAAGCTGGTAGTTATTTCTATCGATTGAGCGGTATGATCAGAGCCAACAACTAACCCTAACTCTAATATCTCTGTTTTACATTTTTTGACATTAGTCAATATGTTGTCAATACAAGTTTGAGAGTTATTTGTGATTCGCGTAGCCCTAGAAATTGCAGGTCGTAGGTTAAATGAAGTTAATGTCTCAGTAAATATCTTATTCCGTTTGTCGTTTACTAGTAAGTTTATATTGAAGTCTCCTAAAATGAGGATTTTTTTGTAGTTGTTTCTGGCTTTTACACATATTTTATGAAGCAATGTCTCTAGACATTCTATAAATAGTTTGAAGTTACCGTGTGGTGTCCTATAAAGACAAATAATAATGGAGTTCAATTCAGGAATGTTGACTCCGCAGCATTCAAAATGACTTTCAATTGACAATTCTTTTATCCAGTCTATACGCTTAAAATTAATAGATTTTCTTATGTAAATACTGACACCACCACGAAGTTTATTTTTTCTACAAAAATGAGATGCATTCATATAACCTTCTATTTGTCGAATATCTGTCTCATTTTCTTTCAGAAAAGTTTCTGTAAAGCAACACACATCAAATTTTTTGTCATTTACTATTATTTCCAGTTCGTCTAATTTATTTCGCAAACTGCGTACATTTAAATGCATTACCTTAAACACGTTGTTAGCATCAGTATGCTCGAAAAAACTGCTGCGAAGTATTTCCCAAGATGCTGCTTTGAGAGTTCTGTTTCTTAAAATAAAAAGGAATTGTACCTGGTTTTAAAACATCAATTTCCGTAATTTCAGTACTCTTCCTTTGATTTTTTTGATTTTTAGCAGTAATTTTATTGAAGAAATAAGGAATTGTACCACGAATCAAGCTATGGCGATTCAGAATTTTTGAATTACATGGTTTTATTATTCTTTTTCCCAGGTAGTGATCCTCATAGTCACGCATGTTAATGGTGTAATTTATGCATTTAGAAAAATAAAATTTACTCGGTGCTGTATTGTTCTTGGGTGTGACATATAGATATCTGCAGTTTTTTCGGTTGTGAGCAATCATTTTAATATTATAGTTCAATTTATCCTGTGTCATTATGAAAGTAATGAAATTTATTCTACAACAATGCGTGGTTGCATATTTACGTACTCTTTTATTATCGAATTTAATACCTCTCTTTTCTATTTTGTGTACCTATTGTTGTTTATATTTGTTCGTTGGTTTTTATACACTAACATAACTATTCAGTATTCATACAATCGAACATTGGAAGCACTTAAAGCAAGAATCCTGCTAGCTCAATTTTACGCTAAAGGGTTTTCCGACAATCCAGCTCAAGATTATCTGAAGAAGATTGATCGCCTGAATGAAGAATCATACTCCAATGAAGAACTTTTAGAACATAAACGATACTCTCAATGTTTGAATTGTAATAAAATTGCGGTGATAGGTACCTATTACCGAATGGAAGCCATAAGAAAAAAGAAGAAGAAGAATGCATTGTTTGCATAGGAATTTTCATATAGATCATGTACCTATATGAAAATTCCTATGTTAGTTAGTTAACATTTATCCGAATAAATACATTATTTATCACAAACATGTAATTTTGAGCAAAATTTCCCTTTACATTATTTAATTTTAATGGATACTTTAGGAAATATCCGTTGTTTTAAAACAACTCTGCAACGAAATAATATACCACTTTATTGTGGTCAAGTGGTCTAATGATGTTTTTTAGCGTTGTCTTACAGATGAGGCTCGAGGTGATGTAGCCACAGAAGCGGAACCGCGGCCATCTCTAGCCGCAGTCGTGAGGGCGAACCTCTCGCTCTCGACCATCTTAGCCAAGATGCTGCACAGTGAAAGGTGGTGTGAGTTGGAGGAGCGAGAGCATGCCATGACCTCGGATCCTGTTTCCACTGAGAGTCTGGGGTGTCGGTCGTTTAGGGCGGTCCGGCACCGCACCTAGGGATATGATTTCAAGAGGACGTGACGCGTCGCCGGTTTCTGACGCGTCACTGGAACCAAATGCCGTGGTTCGGATGCCTTCCGCGAGGTGTTCTCGCAAAAAACGGCGGCAATGGCAGAGTCACGGTCGAGTGCGATAGCGGTCCCAAGACTCTGCCGCCAACCCACGGCTATAGAAATCTAAGGGGGTTTTTGTCGGTAGGGGTACCATATCCGTCCGTAATGGCGATCCCGACATATCCCATTATGTCAATGAGTGACCGTGCGTAATTGTTCGCCCACATAAAAAAATGCGCATAATTTTCAACTAGGTACTTATTTAAGATCACGGCAAATATAAAGAAGACGGCGGTCGGCCGCCGGTTGCTCTACAAGATACCATTTGTTTCCTTCTCGAGGAGCTCCCGCATTGACGAGGCGGGGGTCCAGTTGTAGCCGTGGCCTGGTCAGCCACAGTGAAGCTAAAAGAAGCTCGCCAGGGCTATGGGCTCCAAGCCTTGCGGTCCAAGCGACGCGGTCGGGAGGGAGTTGCGCGGCGCAGACGGTGCCGGCGCAACTGAGACGTGCCGTGATGCTTGGTGGTAGGCACTGTGGCCGTAGAGGAGGGACCTTGGCTGGAGAGGAATACCGGTATTACGGTGCGCCGTACTCCCTGCCCACTGCAGTATGATGGCGGATGCGGTGGGGCTGTAGGGGAAGAGGAGTGTCGGTATATCGGTGACCTGCTGTCCCCGTCCTGTTCAACTGGATGGTGATAGATGATGAGGCCGAGCATTTGGCCCGCCGCAGACGTGAGGACGTCTGGCTCCCACGGTTGGTCACCGAGGTGATCACAGCGTGCATTGTCCCACAGCGGGTTCGCAAAAGAGTGCGAGAGCATATACATGTTCGCGCCGTGTGTGGCAAAGGTGAAATACTGCGGAGATTTTAGTCAGTAGGGCACCACTCATGGATCCGACACCACGAATCCGACACAAATCGACCATTCCCTTCAAGCGGAAGGGTATATTAATGCATTACCTCTACATAAAATGGCACCATTTGCATTTTAATTTCAAAATTGTAATACAATTTCCCTTTAAGGAGTTGTTTGCTATAACTACTATTATTATTAAAGCACAGAGGCAAACATTTAAAGCACCAAGGAATCGATTCACGCCGAGATTGATTTTCATACGGACAACTTGGTATATATTGCAGTATCAAGAGCATCAGGTTACAGAGATAACCAATTTGTTCTTCTATCGCAAGAAAAGAAAACTAAAAATATCGTATGTATACACAGTACTTTTAAGTACCACTTTAAAATACCTGTACTATAGGTACACATTTTAGATCCCAGTACTTTTACCTAGCGTTCCTTTATTGTTTTTCTACAGTTGTCTTACGGATCAATATTTTAGTAGGGATTTTCCTCAAATAGACGCGGGTGAAACCGCGGGCCACAGCTAGTTTATTAATAAATAGTAGGTAAATTGCGTGTTTCTGGCGGTTTTAGCTGAGGTCTCTCCATCGCTTTGCGACATTCACTGCAAGCTATTAGATTTGGTTTTAATTGTTTTCAATTTCATTTTATTAAATTAACAGTTTTAGTGAGTCTTATCTTTTAAAAATAGTAAGATTTATACTACAAGCTTAATTTAAAAAATCTGATTTCTTATTTACCTGATAACATGAAGACTATTGATTCTATAGAGTAACTCTTTATTTATTTAGCTTTAATTCAAATGTTGATAATTCATTATATATTATAATTATTATTTAAATAAATTGAATTAAAGCTAAATAACTGTTCTACAACTTAATT
This sequence comes from Ectropis crepuscularia, assembly GCA_963693475.1. NCBI lineage: Eukaryota > Metazoa > Arthropoda > Insecta > Lepidoptera > Geometridae > Ectropis > Ectropis crepuscularia. Next base: position 13,145,973 of record OY856359.1, read on the forward strand.
TCCCATGACATTCCTCGTAGAAAGAGTATTTTAGACAATATTTTGTTCGAGATTCCAGATACATTACTAAAATTTTTTAACTTTTTGGGAAAAAACCCATTTTTGAAGTGTTATATCTTGAGATTTGTTAAACATACAGACCTAAAATTGCTCTCATATTATTGCTTATATTGTCTTCTTTAAAAATGTCATAGGTGATTTTGCTAATAAACGCATATTTTTGGAGTTACATACCAAAAACTGAAAAAAAACGAAAATTAAGAGGTTTCTCGAGCAGCACGAAATTAGCACAGGTCTTTCGAGGTTGCAAATTTGGTTTTACACTACTATAGTATCTATCCTAACAACATCCCAAAAAATCAGAACCTTTTTTTTTCCCGGGGAAAATTCTTTAGGAATTCCACCGGCTCCAGGGGCAGCGCAGTGGATATGTGGGACTCTCCACCAGATGGTGACCTACCCACTAAAAAGTCTGGGGTGTTTCATCCTTACGCTAATATAGCGGAACTGCGGGAACACTTTCGTAACCAACCGCGCCCCGACAACGTTAGTCTTCCAAGACACCGCCCTGTGTAGGAGTAGATTGTCCCCCCTCTTTTCTTGAGAGGCGCTTGGAAACACCGCGCGCCTCTACTGCACCGCTACTGTCGTCGAGCAATGGACCCCCTCGAATCCATCGCCCAAGGCCCCTTTTCATGGAGGTTGAAGGAGAGCGTGGTAAATTCTCCTCCGACGCCCAGGACGACGCTGACGCATTGGAAGATTGGTTACGATCTCCCGTTCGCGCTCGGCTGTTTCCTTCCGGAACATAACTTGTTCACAGAACGAAACAGCCGCCTCCCATGATCTCTCGCATCCGACCATTGAGGTGATCAGTGCCGGAAGCGAGAGATCACTTCCTACAGCTGCGACGAGTACTCGCCGCTCTTCTGCCCATGCTGAGCATTCCTGCAGTGTATGCTGAGCTGTGTCCTCCCCGCAGCTGCAATGGTGGCACATGGTCGTCGGTTCCCTCCCGGCTATGCGACACAAGTACTTCCCAAAGCAGCCATGACCGGTGAGCACCTGCACTAGCCGGAAAGTAAGCGACCCATGCACCCTGTTCAGCCAGCCCTCAAGGACGGGCTGAACAGCCTCAACAATCCAGCTTCCAGCCTTAGGGTGGGCCAGTCGCTACATCCAAAAAAAAAAGGTCACAAAAAATCAGAACCTGGCTATTATTTGCGACCTAGAATGTCTTAGATGACTAGCCTATATGTCCAACATAAATAGATAAGTCTTCTAGGGTTTATAGGACTAGCTTATTGTCATTACAAAAAAGTATAGAGTTGCACGAAAACAACACAAATAAATATTACATTCTATTGTTTAGGTAAAGTTCAGGACGTTAGTCTACAATATATTCAATGGCACTGCTGCATGGCTAATAATTATATCGTAAGCACTAAGCATAAGAAGAGTGTGCAAACACAATACTGTGTTCCGGTTTGAAGGGCAATGTGTTTTCAGTAAAATTTCACGCAACACATTCCACAGCACGTTCTGATCAAAAAAGTAGAGTCAAACGTCTTCGTTCGAGTCTTTGGAACGTCAACCATGAAACTATGTCGCTTTTTCAATCTGCAAACAGTCCGATTGAAAAAAGGAAATGGGCACAAATTATTCAAAAAAGTTCAATTACCAACCTATAGCTGCTATATTACCTACTAGCGGCCCGCTCCGGCTTCGCTCGAATAATAACCTAGATATCAACTGCAGCGCCATCTGCCGTAGCCTATGTTACTCGGGAATAATGTAGCTTTCCAAAGGTGAAAGAATTTTTGAAATCGGTCCAGTAGTTTCGGAGCCTATTCATTACAAACAAACAAACAAACAAACAAATATTTCCTCTTTATAATATTAGTATAGATTGTAAGTATGTTGTTATGAGTAGGTACCTAAACGTGTTGGTTACCATCAGGCGATTGTCATACTAATCCTGTCCCTGTATTTACCTATAATGTCAACCGGGGCTAATCCGTCACAATACTTTGAATGGCATATTCATATGATTATTACAAACATATTGTGTATCATTTTAAGCTATACTTTATGGTAGAAGTTATGAAATTTTATCTAATTTCACATTTTAATACCATATAATGACATTTTAAATAACTTCTACGCGTAAATGACGTTTCTATGAAGGCTGGGATTTTTAGACGAAATAGCCCTAGATGGGGCGAAAGCGTCTTTAACTAGTATTGTGGAATTGGAAGAGCTAATAACAATTATAATCACAATAACTTATAAAAATATTAGTTTTATAGTACATTATTATCTTGAACACCAAATTCTGGCCTTAGTTTAGGGAAAGTAGTCGAACAAAAATATTCGGGGCTATGGCGTCTAATTTTCTTCGTTTCTAGTAGACGCATTCGCCCCATCCTAGATACTAGGGGTACTAAACATTTTTTTTTTAGATTGGAATCAAACTACAAGTTCGAAATTATGTATAATTTATTAGAACAACGGAGTATAACGCCATTTTGCCCGTCTTACAACCTTTACAAAAATAAAGAGTTTCATAAAAACGCGTGAGATCTTTTAGTTTAATATCTACGTAACATGTTATATTACGTTACCAACATTAATAGACATGTAATAATCGATAAATCACGGTAGTTTTTACAATATCAATCAAGTATTATATTATTAGGAACTTCACCACGGAACGTTACAACGGTCGTATGTAGTTGTTGTTTTTCTTTTGTAGTGCCGCACCATATTGGAAATTTTAAAATTAAAAAAAAGAATTAAAGAAAATTACTATAACATAAAAAAAAATATGCCCGCCAAAGGAAAAAGCACCTCTACCCTACTATAATAAGTGAGGAGTTATTCCACATTAAAAGTATCGTCAGGATCCGGATAATTAAGATCGTACTAAGTTTCATCGATATCAATTCATAGATTTATACTAATACAAACAAACCGACAAACAGACACAAATTCTGAAATCTATAGTTTTGGGTTCAGTAGTATATTAATCAAACTTAAAAAAAAGTAAGTAAGTATAGGTACAATGTAGGCACAGGTTTTTCATTATTCCTTTGTTAGGGGCTGTCCATTAATCACGTGAGGTTCAAAAGGGGGGGGGGAGGGGTTCGGCAAAAATCACGAAATATCACAAGGCGGGAGGGGGGGTATAGTAAGATATCACGTGTATTTATTTTTTCGTCAAACGCGTGATTATTAAATCGAAAATCGACGTGTAGTGTAACCTTGACTCCCCGTTAAGGTAACGAACGAAGTCCTCGCGCGCCTAGAATAGGATTAGATTATACTTTATACCGGTATTTAAAAAAAAATGTAAAAAAAATTAAGATTCTTTGTAGGTACTAAAAATACACGTGATTTTGGTGGGGGGAGGGGGGGTTAGTTTTAAACCTCACCACGTATCACCAAGGGGGAGGGAGGGGTTAAAAATGTAAAAAAAACATCACGTGATTAATGGACAGCCCCTTATTTTGTATAGATAGATTTACCATTATTATCCTAAAATGAAAAGGTTTAGGAGAACTGATAATGGGGTTATTGCGTTACAATAGACGCAATCGCCCCAACAGGACAGACGCAATAGCCTCAAAACAAAAACATAATCTACACATTTTAAATTGCATGTTATCTGAAGATCTTAAGCTAATTATGTTAAATAATGAAAACAAAATGTTAGCAATAAAACAATAAAAGTACTTACGGTATAAAAACATCGATTCACTCAAAAAGAACTTAGGTTACAAAAGATTTAAATTCACGTGTCGTCACACAAGAAGGGTCGAGAAATATCGAAAAATTTAAGATAGCGGAAAAATTAAAAAAAAGAGCTCTGTTGTGACATCTATTGATGACTTTTTGTACTTTTAGTGCTAAATACTAAAAAAAGATGGTGTGGGTAGTTCTAAGTTACGCTTTTCGTAAGACAATTGAAATAGATGCTTTAGCCCCGTAGACGACTTCACCCCGGTTGACCTTATGTGAAATGTAAAAATGAAATAGGTAGGTAGGTACATCATCCACCATTTAGTATTGAAATTAGGTAGGTAGGTACCGGCATAAGCAGATGAATAATCATTTCTATCGATGCGTAGATACCTAGATAGGTGGGTAGGTTTGTACCTAGGTACTCGTCTACTCGTATGTGTGCTTCTGAGCGTGTTTCAGATGAAATTGCACCGAATAAACTAGTATCCTAGACAAATATAGCATATGCGAACATGGCAGGTAGCCTAAATTAGTCTTATACGACGTAGTCATTAAAACCTGGAACCATTCTGATAGGAGAGCAACTGTGTTTGGCAACATCGGCGGCGGCGCGCGGCCGCGGTTCATAATGACATAATTGGCGGGGTGAGGTGGGGTGCGGGACGGGGGCTGTGACGCGGGACGCATGCGCGGGTTTGACGGCCAAGGTCGAGGCCGCGCGATTCCGCCGCGCGCCGCCGCCTCGGCCGGTCCCTCGCGCGCGCCCTCTTTGCTCAAACAACTCAACTACTCTGAGGGCTAAATGCGCATCACCGCGGGTGCCACCGGCCGGCTCCCTCACCGCACCTGCTAAGGTAAAGCTCTTATTATTTTTACTGCTAATAAATCCCTTAAATCGATTCGTTGTGTAATGTTTGTAATCACAGCGATACCTATACCTGTTCTGTAGAAACATATGGATAGGTATTTCTATGATGCAGATATTTTCCTATGTTTACTCACCGTAGGTATATAATTTCCGAGTTTCCGAACAACGCTGTACTGTACACGTCTTCACAAAGGCTAGCAAACAAAATGGTTCCTCATTACCTAGTTACGCGATTTGGTCACCTCACCTTGGTCCTTGCGCAGTTCTTACGTGTCTCACGTCATTGCTCGAGCACTAATCATCTACACAAACACGGGCTTATGTTGATATTTTGAAAACTAAATTTACTGTGATGTTTGTCTTGAAAACTACATACGTTTGGGAAAACCTATTTTCGAATGCTGACGTTGGCGCGTTCTGGCAATAGTGAAAAGATTTCCTTTAAAACAAAATGTGCCGTCAGCCATCTTTGCGTTCGGACGTTCTGCAAAACCACCATAAAATGGATGCTCGGACACTATTGGCTTACTCTATTCAATCAACTATATATTGCGATACGGCTCTACATTTAAGAATAGGCTCTACAAATACACATTTGTGACATTTGTATCTGGATGAGTGTCTTTAATAGCTTAAAGAAATTGACTTATGATTATTATGTCTTATGGCAGTTGAAACGTAGACGTAGTCTATCCCAATAACTAATGTATCAAATCGCAATTAATTGATTGGGATATTAGACAAGGTTACAAATAAACAATAAACAAAAAAACTTCTGTCTAACAACAAGCAAGTTCCGGCCAAACCTGAGCCTGAAACTGATAGGTACCTATAATATAAAACCAGTGACAGTTAACATAAAATCATTAAAAAAAATGTGCAGTCAAATAAATACTTTACATGACGCTGAAGAAACATCTGTCTCGCTCCAGCATCTCATAATTGACTTTTGAGGTCTTCGAATAAGTAAAAGACAAATCGATTTGTTTACATTGAAAAAAATTAAACTATCATTAGGTAACTGAGATAATAAATACGTGAACGGGAACTAGGTATGCGGGTAAAACCGCAGGACGCTGCTTGTTCAGAATAAAGAAGTAATACAAATAAAAAGCAACCTAAAAAATACAATTCATGTACCTATTTATGGATTTTGTAGTGGTACCTAGGACTCTTGGCAGAGTCCGCCTGGGGAGGTACCACACCTATGTCAGTTATTCTGCCGCCAAGTTGTAATGTGTTTAAACATTACTATGTTCCGATTTGAAGGGCAATGTTTCCAGAGATATTACAGGACTTAGAGAAATACCTAATATCTTAGAGCTCTGGATGACGAGCGCAGTGCAGTGCTAGGGAATGATTTGAAATGATTTGAATGATGGATGAAACTCTATATTTCCAAAGTAACTACTCCTGCGCTGTTATGAGCAAGAATGTTACTCACCGTCGAGTACTCGACTAGTTCGTTTTAATAAATATTTTTTATAAAAAATATACAAAAATATATAAAAACAGGAAGTTAACCTAAAATATAAAATTAAAGAAAAAAATGCCAAATAAATACGGCCATGTTTCACCAATTCCAAGTTTAAATTTTGAAGTTCTTTCAAACATTCATTTGTTTATGACATTAATATAGCTAATGAATTTTTTTTCAAATTCAGCACCTTGGATGCTCTCAGCTTTTTTCAGTTTTTTTTTGTATAGTATAGAGTTACGCGACGAACAGGACATGTGCCTGATGGTAAGCAACATGCCTGCCACATAACAGCACAGTGACACATAGCTATTGGAACATGAAGAGTCCGAATCATTACCTAGCTCTGCACTGCGCTCGTCACCCAGAGATCTGAGAAATTATGTCTCTAAGCCCTGTAATTTCTCTTTAAGATTTTAACAATAAAAATCCGAACATTAAAGAATACCAATAATATAAATTAATTATTAAATCAAGAAAATGGCTTGTACTTATTGAGCATTGAAAAACGTTGAAGTATTCATAACCGCATATTAGCATATTAATAGGAAATCAAACGTCCGTTCAAGTTGGTAGCGAACTTATTTTTTGCTCGAGTTTTTATTTCCGTCTAATAATTAAGATGACTGAAGTTGAGACTTGTCTGCTACCTAGAATAAAGCTGAGACCACAGACCTAGACTGTTAACGTAGCGGTAGAGTTCTGTGAGACAAGTAATCAATACTCTAGGAAAATACCTATACACCAATAGTAGATTTTATTTTTCTAATTATTTTTTTATTATTGCCATAACGCTGTAAGTAGATAGTTTCTACACGCACTGTTTAGTTGAGTCGCATTTGGTCCTTCCTACAATTATTTGTGTTTATTGGTAAATAACTACGTCTACAAATGAATTTCATAAAACTAAGGCCCTGACCACACATGCTACTTTCTGCAGCAAAATCGCGTGATTTAGCAGCTAACGCGGAAACGCGCGCTTTAGCAGCTGAAGCGGAAACGCGCGATTTAGCTGCAAAAAGAAGCTGCATCGCGATGCAGCGACTGTTTGCGGCTGTTTGCGTCTGTCGCGGCCGCCGAGCAATTGTTCCGTTCAGTGTTGCTAACTTGGATTTTTAAAAAGTGTAGACAGGTTTAAAAATACGTAGAGTAATATTATATGGGTTAAGTTACCTGAAATAAATTGATTTGATTTGATTAAACTTAAATACAATGAGAACTACACTACGTTACATACCTAACTAACTACTTACACTAAGCACCCCTGAATTATCCATAGACCAATGAAGGACTACAGATAATCAAGATATTCAAACCCACTACCAATCGGAAGCGTACCCTGCTTGCAATAGTCATGCACAATAGTCATGCCATCAGGTCTTTTGCCATCGTCACGCCCAAGACGGTTCGAGTATGGCTGTTATAATTTAATGTAATTATAACCCCGAGGTCTTTTTGCTAATTGATTGAGGATTTACAATTACATAAATTTATAACTTTACGATAATGGACGTACGCTGGAAAATAAATACCACTAAAGTGCATAACAACTTTTAATTTATTCCCGAGAATATTTTTATCCGTGTTAAGAACAGACATTAATAATTGTAGATAATTATACGCTAAAAGCAAAAACACGTAAAGTTGGCCACACTGAATCGAAAGTGTAGTTTTGTTTAAATCTAGAGCAACCACAGTATAAAAAAAATACCAGTAGGACGACTAGCTTTTTTCATTTGGGAGAAATGCTAACAGTGCTATCTACTAGCGATAACACTAGTTTTATTGTTATTCTCTCCTGTATACGTGTTTTTTGTTTATGGTGTGTACAATAAAGAGTATCTATCTGTCTACTATTCGTAGCTACTTTTAAAAATAAAATAAAAAAATTTAATTTTTAAAAAAAATTTAAAAAAAATAAAAACAATTTTTCGGAATTGTTTTTATTTCTTGAAGATTAACGCTTGTTTACTAAAAAAATAATGTTTAAAAATTTGTGTATTTTTGATGAGTATAATCACAATAGTAATGTAATTCTGATTTTTTCCGCTAAAACATTACCGGCTGACATGACGTCACTAACAGCAAAACATTGGGCATGATCTATGATTGCATGTCCAGTTTATGTGTTTTTGTAGGTACTTTTACTTGAATACAAACAATCAAAATCGTCGTCGCTAAGATCGCATACTATAATAAAAACGCAGAGAAGCAAAAAACTACTTAAAAAGGGTACTAATTATTGTCTAAAATATAATAGACATACATTCGAACATATGCCCATGAACCTTCTTACATATACTAATACAAAGACAATGAATTCAAAATGTTATATAATAAAGATGTACGAGCTTCAATCAGATTTTAGCAGGCTTTCGACATATTCTACTGATTTTTGCCTTGAACTTTAAATACGGAAAGTGACGGAGCTTGTCTTATTTCCACGGGCATGGCATTCTACAACTCAACTGCTTGGAATGCAAAAGATTTGCCGGAGAATGTTTTGCAACGTGCAGAGAACGCTTGCAGGGACAAATTATAGGTTGATATAAGATAACATGAGTGTACGCTACTGTAAAATGTAAAGCAGTCTTTCAGATATCGTGGTGTGGCAGTGTTAAATGAGCATTCTGAAGAAAGCAAATGGGGAACCACTTGAGCTGTAGGAAAAGAAATTAATAAACAGTTGCAAATTAGGTATTTGAAAACTAGCCAAGTCAGATCTTAGTTTTGAACCAATTATCTTGTGAGTACAGTTTCATTTATTATGAATATATTTCAGGATCGCCCATTAAATTTTTCACTCAAGCACCCATTTAGATCTCACTTCTTTTGTTGTTCTGTAATAAATTCTAGAAGTAATATTTAGTTTGATTTTAATTTCATATTTATATTTTTGATGGCATATTGTCGTCCTACTGGGTTTTTCATTATACTGTGACTGAGTCGCCTGCAGCTGCCGCTGCATCACGCTTCCGAAAAACACGAGTCGCAGCTACATTTTGAAGCGAGATGCAGCGACTAGATGCCTGTCGCAGCTTCTTTTTGAAGCAGGATGCAGCAGCTAGACGCCTGTCGCAGCTACTGAAAGTAGCTAGTGTGAACAGGCTGTAAGACCATTTAAATCCCACTCTTTGGACTTCGAATGTTTTTATAGCTCAGATTCTCTACAGGCTATTGATTCTGAATGCGATTCGAACGACTCAAATTCGGAATGACAATCCTTATCTCTGTCATTTTAAACGGTTACGACAAAGACCGAGAAGAGGTTTGATTCCGTGTCGAGAAGTCGAGATCAATCCGATTGGGTTCAGAATCACCACGAAGGTGTGACGTTCTTGCTTTTTTTTTTTAAATAAAGAGTGACGAGACGAGCAGGACATTTGCCTGATGGTAAGCAACATGCCTGCCACATTACAGCACAGTGACACGCAGGTATTGGAACATGAAGAGTCCAAATCATTACCTAGCACTGCACTGCGCTCGTCACCTAGAGATCTAAGATGTTATATCTCTAAGCCCTGTAATTTCACTGGACACATTGCCCTTCAAACCGGAACACAGTAATGTTTGCACGTTACTGCTTGGCGGTAGAATAACTGGCAATGGTGTGGTACTTCCCCAGGCGGACTCTGCTAAGAGTCCTACCACTACAAAATTATTGCTTGGAATTATTGTACTGTTGTACGTTTGTTTTCAACATGTATATGATGTAGGTATGTGTTTACCTGCGATTTGCCTGTTGTTAAACAACATCACGATCTAGGATGCAACACGTTTACCTGTTTAGTCTAGTTTTGAAAGCAACCAGCAGGGGTCTGCCTCCGAACGGAAACTGTCTTAGCTTTGATGTTTCTCTCTCTTTTCTTTTCGTTTGAAGTTATAGAGATGGCAAAAGCAGAGTCATAGCCAATTTAGTTAGGCGGTAGAAGACCGACCCTTCTACCGCCTAACTAAATCGGTTTTCGCTTTTCCATTGCGGTCTCTATCATTTCACGCGGCAAGAAAAGAGAGAGAAATATGAAAGCTAAGACATTTCTAGTTTTATTTATTTGTTTATTATATTTCTATTTCTAGTAGACAAGTAGACCCTCTAGGGTCTACCGCCTAACTCTCCTGCTTTCTGTTATGCTTTGATTTGTGACGTCATCTGTCAATTTGAAAACGCCGATGAAAGCAGGCAGTTACATCTTTCAGCTTCCAGTTCCGCTGCATAGGGAAATGATGTCCTCCTTGATGTGTCCGTCAATGGCGAACCTGGCTAATTACTATTGTGAGCTCTTAGATGGCTCGCAAACCCAAATTTAGTTTGAAAGTTCTATTGCATGGCGCACAGTGCAATAGACCCTCAGCATTATATGTGTAGGTGTAGGACGGCTTAGGGCGGGCTTTTCTAATGAGGCGTTTTGCGTCAAGATCTTGCTGTCGTATTTGTTCAAATTTTCGAACAGCCTCATGGACAGAGCAGCGCCATTCACGTCTCTGTTTTGCCAGATTTTCCCATCTTTCGCATGAGATGTTGCATGCTGTAAGATGGCGCTTTAGTACATCCTTGTAGCGCAAATACTGACCGCCAGGTGTACGCTTTCCTTTCTTCAGCTGCGAGAAAAATACAGCTTTAGGCAGTCTAGAATCATCCATGCGTACAAGATGTCCACACCATCTCAACTGACCCTGAATAAGTAATGCCTCCATGCCAAGAAACCCTGTTTTTCTCAGAATATCAGAGCATAGGGAAAGCACATGTAGTTGTCTGCTTTCATTGGCGTTATGAAATTGGCAGATGACGTCACAAATCAAATCATAGCAGAAAGCAAGAGAGTTAACCTATCGGGAAACATCGAGTCTGGCTGAGAGTTCCACAGTATTTTTTTAAACTTTTATAGATTTACACTTGACCGCCATCTCACCTGATGTTAAGCGACGATACGGTCTACGATGAAGCGTGTTTACCTGAAAAAAAAACCGAGTCGCTCTCGATTTGAAGACACAAATATTGTAACCATCAGAGAAAACCCACTCAGACAACGTATTCCACAGCCTAGACATTGTTATCACAAAAGTAGAGTCAAAACTCTTCGTTCGCATCTTTGAAACATTAACCATGAAATGAAAGTTTTGCGGTGCCTATGGTTCGAAGCGCTTGGTACGAATCTAGGGAATATTTTTTTACCATGTTCCGATGACGCTACCACGGATGATGAGACATAAACAAAAACCCAGAATCGAGCGAAAAAACTGATATGTTAGTAATGATTATAATAAGTACATTTATTCATAAGTTCAGCCATTTAAAGAAATAACAACCAATGTATCAAACATGTGAACACTTTCACAATACATACACACACGGAGGCACACAGCTGCAAAGGCTTAATTCACATAAACATCTCAATTCTCGCCAGTCATTGTTTTTGATCTTTAAAAACAGTCCACAAAATAGCATAAAATTTCATAATATATTAACTTATAGCTTCTTAACTTAATATTTCGATCAAAATGTGAGAAATACCATTTCTCCCTTACCTCGTGATTATAAATAGATGCAGCGTATTACAATTTAATCTTCCCAGGCAGGGCTTTATCCAACACACAGAAACACTTCCTACACGAATCCGCGTATGTGTGTGTATACCGTATACGCTACACTGTAGCACACAACTTTCGTTTCGTTGTGTACACGAAGCTATGTTTGTGTGCGTGGATCTCATCCCTTTCTATTTGGGTCAGGGAAGCTGCGGGCGGTGTGAAGTCGGCGGGGGGATGTGGGCGTATTCCACCCCGGAGCCACCCCGTATCGACCAGCCTCAAATAAAACCATATATTTATACACGGTTGAGCAGGAATGCTGTATTTAACTGAAAGGGATGTGGTGTACCTACTATAAAATATATTTTTTTTAGATTATTTTTGTATACCGTATAAAATTCTGTATAGAATTCATAGAAATGAAAACTTGTAACTTAGAATTTTTGTGTTGAATAGCACGAAGTATAGAGATAGAGTCAAGAGCAAAATTCACCGCGCGGGCTAAGTGTAGGTTGCCGGACGGAGGGCACATATTCTCGAGAGATGTTTTTCTTGATATAATTATGTCGGATATCTCACGATATTTTCCTTCACCGTTGAAGTCAGTACTGAAGACAAACCTGAAGATATGCACTTGAAAAAATAGTAAGAGTGGCAGGCGGATGGCATAAATCCTCAAACGCAGTCTTGCTTAGAACACTTCGGTTTTTCATGATGTTTTCCTTCATCATTAAAGACAGCAGTGATAATAAATGTCTACACCAACGCTTGGAGAAGTACTCGAAGGTACCGGCTGGATTTGAATCTACGACCTCACGATGGAGTAATCGGACCTTCTAACCTGCTGCCACGGTTTTTATCCATTTCAGAGTAAACCTGCACTCTATCACAAAAACTAATTTTCACAGCCATCAAAATTTTTAATAATCTTCCCTCTAAAATAAAACTTCTAAATGGGTCTACATTCAAAAGAGAATTTATTAAATGAGGCTCCTAACAAAGGCATTTTACGATTTAAAAGAGTATTTTAACGATGGGAAAGATGACTACTATATTTAAATACTATAGTTATACATACATAGACATCTATGTATAACTATTTTAGTATGTAACTGTTCAAAATAATGTTTTTACATCGAAAACAGAATTACAAGAAAGTACCTACCTACTTTGTATACTTGTATACTGTTTTGTACTTTGTATAACTGTTGCACGCCCGTCAAGGGTACACTGTTGTACATTTTTTTATTTTTGAAGACCTATTTTTACACAGTGTGAGCAATAAATATATTCTTATTCCTGTGTCCATACATTTTTTGTCCATTTCTGGGTAAACCTGTATTGATAATATTTTTGCCAGAGTATCAACTTACTTAACGCGAAGTGCTGTTTTGTTTTGTTTTTTTAACGAAGTTAGGTATTTTCGTATGTATCATGTTATCTTGTGAGCCTGTTTACTATTGAAATTTTAGTGTGTGAATAATCGTGACCTTGTTATCAATGTAATGGCTAAAAAGCGCGCACAATATTATGAGAGGAGAATTTTTGTTGAACGCAATATGAACTTACTAACGACACCCCGTGTTTTTTCCGCGTAGTCCCAATTCCTGTAAATTTCTCGAGACGAAAAGTAGTATTTGTGTTAGTCGCGTCTCGCGGCTTTGCCCGCGTAGTTCCGTTTAATTTATGCTTCTTTTAACCCGTGATTGAAAGCCAATGCTAAGACTATTTAACCCGTGATTGAAAGCCAATGCTAAGACTATTTCTATTGATTTATTTCACTAGTTCATAGTTTTTTTTTTTATTCTGCTGCCGCGATAAATATTTTGTTGATAAACCTTCACTTATGATTTGTTTTGTCAAAACTAACCTCAAAGTTTTTGCGGGTAGATTCATTTTTTTTACCCGACTGCGCGACGCAAAGGAGTGGTAATGTGTTTAACAGTCTATGTATGTATGTATGTATGTTTGTATGTTCCTTTGAGGCACTATACAGACCAAACGCCTGGGCCGATTTTTATGATTCACACGTCAATCGATTCCTCTTAATCTGGCGAGTGACACTAAAGACATGACATTAGTGTAAATCCAATATGGCGGATTCAGGACGCCATATTGTCCAAATAAAAAAAATGAAAATCACCAAAATATGTCAAGAGGGGTATCGTTGAATAGGTATTTGAAAATAATGTTTAGCTTTCTCTCAATGTTTTTCGATTTGACTGACCGTTTAGGATGTATATCGATTTAAAGTTGAGTAACAACCATTCTCACATTTATAGGTTTTTAGGTAGCAGAAAACTTCGTATAACTAACTGTACGTGTGAATGTGGATGGACATTATTATACTAATGTATCTAGTAGGCATCGATATAAATCAATAGATGTGCCCTGAGAATCTTGAAATTGGTAATAAACTGCGTCTCTGTATGTATCGTAAATGGTTTACAAACAACCAATCTACTTGACCCCTATAATCGCTAGCGGCGAGATTTGCTGTGGTTCTACTTATTTTGGTTGTTGACACCGAATAATGATAGGTAAAAGCGTCCGGCGTCCACCGCGTCTTGCAACCGACTAGAACGGAAAGAGTGAGCTCACTCTTCCCAACGTTGACATGATTGCGTGCGCCGTGAAGTTTGGGATGGGGCCCATCTTGGGTTCTACGATCTATGCTAGTAGGTATATTGGACTACCTTTTTTTCGTACGTGCAGGTACGTGATAGTGGGAACACGGAACCGCTCTCGGATTGCTCCGCCTCGGTCGCCCATCTCCAACTTCAAACGATTTAGTAGGTACTCAACGTCAATCGAAAACCTATACTAACACAAAACTATAAATATGAATTACATGCAGTAGAAAATCCTACATATTATATCAGTAGAAACGAAGACATTTGGTCAACAACCAAAAGATGCATATTATTATGTTGAGCATATTAACATTCACAACATTGTTCATAACTAAAAAGTATAAAATAAAAAAATATAATTTAAAAACTCAAAAACCCGACTGCGTTAAAAGTGAACCAAACTACGTACTCGCATACTAAAAAAAACTGAAAAGAATAAAACAAGCATTTAGATTTCTGGTGGTCTAGAATTCTATAATATGTTATTGTATTAATACTATTGAAATATATACAATATTTTCTAATAAAAGAACATTACAACTGAACAGTCGGGATCCATTATTATTCGACATACAATGTAATTGTCCAATGGATCCCGACTGTTCAGTTGTAATGTTCTTTTATTAGAAAATATTGTATATATTTCAATAGTATTAATACAATAACATATTATAGAATTCTAGACCACCAGAAATCTAAATGCTTGTTTTATTCTTTTCAGTTTTTTTAGTATGCGAGTACGTAGTTTGGTTCACTTTTAACGCAGTCGGGTTTTTGAGTTTTTAAATTATATTTTTTTATTTCACATGTTGAGCATCATATCCGGCGCTGAACCCATATATGGATTTCGCGCCGCTTGACGAAAACGGCACCCCTAAGGTTTGGTCAATATTTTAGTAACAATTTAATTTTACTTCAAGTTAGTACTTTTTGTGTTGAAGATATAATATATTCCATGGTTGAAGTTAAACTTAGCATGAGGAATAAAGAGAAGATGTTAGTATACATCTTGCGTGCGTACATAAGTAGGTATACAAACCCCTTTTTTATTTACAAATATAATAATAAATATAATTTACTAAAGTGATAATTGCATTAAGTACAATTAAAGTCCACTTGTCGTTTGTTTTTTAAATTTAATTGAAGTCCTAATAGCAATAATTTTGATAATTTGATTGTTTCCTGTTCCGATTACTTAGTTTTTTTTAAAATTTATTATTCACGTAAATTGTCTCGGTCACTGGAGGACTTCCGGTGGGCGTATTTGGGACACTAGATATATGTACAATGTACATACTTCATAATATGAATCATTATTTTGGGTTTGTTGCTTTTCGTTGTTTTTGTGGGCTTGACCCGAGATAAGAAGTATCCCATCTTTGTGCGGTCTTTGCATCTTTATCTGTTTTAACACTAGCGGCATATCCAAATTTGTCTGGTTTGTACAATTAATGTAAAACGTACCTAGTTAATGGGAGTTCACTAAGTTTTTTAGTGGTAGGTCTCATTACAGGCCTCCTGGGGAAGTATCACACTTTTGCCAATTATTCTTCTGTGCAGTAAT
The DNA here is from genome assembly GCA_963693475.1 of Ectropis crepuscularia. Lineage (NCBI taxonomy): Eukaryota > Metazoa > Arthropoda > Insecta > Lepidoptera > Geometridae > Ectropis > Ectropis crepuscularia. Next base: position 13,161,788 of record OY856359.1, read on the forward strand.
ATGCATCGTAACTGTGTTCCGGTTTGAAGGGAAATGTTTCCGGATAAGTTACAGGGCAAAGAAATAAATATAATCTTGTATCTTCGGGTGACACAGGCAGGCAGTCCTAGGCAGTGATTTGGACTCCAAGTGTGGAAATAGTTGCGTGGAACTGGTATAGGCCGTGGTGTTGTTTATCTTTAGGAGCATGTCGTTTAGGTGTTCCGACGTGATTGAACAAAAAACATCCATGCATGATTTTTGTACGGCGTTGCGGAATAGTAGATAAGAAGAGGTATTGAAACTGTATGGAACCAATGCCGTACATAATACTGTTTAGACTATACATAATTATAGGCATAGGTACCTAGTATATTTTTTTTAATTTAAATCGGTTCAGTGGTTTGGGCGTGCAAGCGTAACTGACAGGCAGAGTTACTTTTGCGTTCATAATATTGGAGGAAGTATTAAATTTACAATATATTTTGCTTACTTCATAAGTAGAAAAGTATACCTGACCTTCGTTGATATTGATTTTACCTTATCTTCGCTACGCCCTTGTCTAATGTATACCTACCGGCGATACCAGTAATTTAATACGGCTAGGCTACATAAGTATACCTACTATTAATTAGGCGGAGAAAGTATTATCACAGAAATTACTAGCTTTAAAATGTTTTTGCAAAAAAAGTTTTGGTCTTGACCGGTCCACCTAAGTACTGGACCCAGCTCAGGGGGGGGGTCATGACCATGACCCCCCCTCCCCCCTAGGATCCGCCCTTGGCCTAAATGTTCTTAATACGAAAGTGGATTCAAACCTTGTTCGAGTCTTTGGAATATCAACCATGAAACGATGTCACTTTTTCGAGCCAGTACTAATAGAGGACTACGAGTTTGACTCTACTTTTGTGATAGGAACTTCTAGGCTGTGCCGAAGGGCGGGACCCGCAATTTACGCGCGCGACCGTGTCGAGAAGGCTGCGAACAAAGAGTTTACATTACTTATATGTAGGTATGTACTTTATCTAAGGCTGCGACTGAAACCTAAGTCGCGCTTGTACTTGACCATACCACGTCTGTAACTTGTATATTAATTAATATGACAAACTACCAAAGTATAAAAGTAGTGTAAGCGTATCAGTAGCTAAATCTTACTAATATTATAAATATCAAAGTTTGTGGATGTTTGTCGGAACAGCTGAACGGTTTCGGTTGAAATTTGGACCAGTTGGACAGTCTGGAATAGCACATAGGCTACTATTTATTTGTGAGAAAAATTCGGGAACGGGAATTGCGCCGGATCACCTTTTAAACATAAAAACCAACAGAACACTGCCAAAATTGAATTTGTGTTATTAATCGACTACATTATATATTTACCTAATAGGTATATATTTTGTTGTTACTGAATCTCGTAAGGCAGGTAGGTGGATCTTACGTCGTGCGATATATAGATATGATACTTATTGGCGCAGTGCAGTACTAGGTTATGATTTGGAGTCTTCATGTTCCAACAGCTGCGTGTCACTGTGCTGTTATAGGCAGGCATACAGCTTACCATCAGGCACATGTCCTGCTCGGCTCATCCCTCTATAGGTACAAAAAAATGGGTAGACATAGGAACTGCCGATAGAAGTGAAAACTTTTAACTCAGCATTTGACAGCTTACTTTGGAAACTTTCTACGCGGGTGAAGCCGGAGGGCGTGGCAATGGCCGTGGGCCCGAGTTTATCTGAATATTTCTTATCATTCCCGAGCGTGACGCTAGAAATCAATTCACAGCTCACGAAACATCTGTCTATGGCCACTGTCGCACTACTTTAAAATGTATTGTTCTTTTTTTGTGTTTAATTTTATTTGGTGTGTCTGTAAAGATCTATCTATATATGGCGCACCAAAAGAAGTTTACACTTCAAAAATTCAAGGCCTCAGGCACTGATGATATAATAGTTAGTAGGTACTGTTATCAATTGAGTAAAAGTAAACCAATTAAATCAATGTTAGAGTTGTTATCAATTGAGTAAAAGTAAACCAATTGAATAAATGTAAGAATTTATATTGACACTGTTCGATCTCTCCCATATTAAATTTCACAAAGGAATGCCCCTCAACGGCTTAGCTCCATCTACTTATAGCGCCAACCCCTCTAAAACTCTTTTGAGATGGCGGGTAGAAGTGAATGGTATCTCACCGGCGCCCTCTACACTAAATGACACATATTTAGACTCAAATCCCAGTATTAAAAATAATACTATAGTGAAATACACGGCAAACAAAATACAGGTGATAACACGGCCCTCCTGCGCACGCTGCCAACCTTGGCAGTGTCACAGTCTGGTGTAGTTGCTGCGAACAAAATGCACAAGTTTCATTTTATTAATTTTACTCTTCCAGTAATATCCACTTAAGATGAGTAACTTTCCCAAGCATTGCGCTGTCACATTGTCGCAACTCAAGGTACGTCATTACATTACCACATTCTCCATAAATCTCAAACATACACCTTTCCCTAGCTGCCGCCTGGTAACTCTAGATACGCGGCATTAAACTCATAGTCATAGTCAAAGTCAAAGTTCATTATGTTCACTCTTAATGCTTTCTCTAGCAGTTACACTCTAAGGCCGACACTAAGTACGTCAGTTTATGTCCAAGGTATTACGGTTTCACACTAACGCTTACTTTGTCAATGGATCGAAGCTATTGCACTTCACTACGTTATTCAAACGTTAACTCATCAGCAATCAATCATAATACCTGACAACATCCTAGAGCCATTGCACTGCTCGATTGGGTTTGACTTTCAATTACATAAATCTCCAAGTCTACTAATCGTACCTATTCAAGGTTTCATATTTTTCTCACATAAATATGGCCTTCTATGTAGTTTTTATAAACGCTCCCAAGTGATATTTATAGCGAATTAAAGGGTCTCATTTTTTTTTAAACAATACCTCAACAATTCATTGGTAACGTACATAGCTCGGCATCATCTGACTAAAATCTTTCTAATTTCAACCATAAGGGTATCTTATAACTGCACTGGATATAACCACTTTGTAACCCAACTACGGTAACCAAATTCAAAGATGTAACACTTTCTATTACTGTTGTTACATGTCCTTTTTTCAAATAGTTTCCCTGAAAGATATTTAAACCAATATCTAACCGATTTACACTTTTTATCTATGGTTGCTGTGCCTCGCAACAACTTGTCCACAAAATAAGCTAACCTCTCGTAAAGTTTCGTAAAACAGTATACACAAACTTTAAAAAAAACCGAAGATGTTTCATTCTACGAAATGTTCTGATTGCAGTTCCCGGAATTAAAGGTTATTTTACAGTACCCCCCTTTACGAGATATTAATTAATAGATTTAACTTGTCGGTGATTCGCAAAAGTTTCATTTGAAATGCAATCTTTAGATAACAAGGTTAAAACAATTTCATACATCGTTTCTTCAAAGTAAATCGTAATATTAAACTGTTGCTTACTCACGTGTACATCACGCACTTCTGAAACCACTGATCCAAGAATAACATTTTTAACTAACTGCGGGCGACGCTTGCTTCACCGTTGTGATTTCCAGGCGTGGTGTTCATAGCACTTCTGATGTTATCAATTGAGTAAAAGTAAACCAATTGAATAAATGTAAGAATTTATATTGACACTGTTCGATCTCTCCCATATTAAATTTCACAAAGGAATGCCCCTCAACGGCTTAGCTCCATCTACTTATAGCGCCAACCCCTCTAAAACTCTTTTGAGATGGCGGGTAGAAGTGAATGGTATCTCACCGGCGCCCTCTACACTAAATGACACATATTTAGACTCAAATCCCAGTATTAAAAATAATACTATAGTGAAATACACGGCAAACAAAATACAGGTGATAACAGAGTTTATATCGACAACTGTTAGATCTTTCTCATATAAAATTTCAAAAAGGAATGCTCTTCAACGGCTTAGCTCCATCTACTTATAGCGCCAAGCCCTCTAAAACTCTTTTGAGATGGTGGGTAGAAGTGAATGGTATCCCACCGGCGCCCTCTACACTAAATTTTATCAGTCATACCCATTCCTTTAAATAATCAGATACTTATTCTTTTATATAACACATATTTAGACTCAAATCCCAGTATTAAAAATAATACTATAGTGTAATATACTACAAACAAATACAGGTGACAACAGTACGTAACCTCAGGTTCGAGTTAAAATGATTAGCAAGTATTTGCAAACCAAACAGCTTCCTTTCGCCGGGAGCAATGTTTACTGCTAGGGCGGGCGGACAGTGTGGGCGGTTGAGGAAGCGGATACAGTGACTGATCTCTATATTTAATTTTTCATAACAGCCCAGAAAAGTGGTGTTATTTTTACTCCTATTATCATGAACGCCATAAATTTTAGGCGCAACTTGTAGACAAGAAACATTTCGATTATGACAGCATAACAATTATTTGGTCTGTAATTAAATAAATTTGAGTCAATCGCCGCAAATTCAATTTCACTTTCAAATAAATACATTGTTTAAATCATGTAGTCAATGTGTAAGTACATTCCTAGTAGTATAGCTCATTGAATAATCTAACTTTCTCCGATAAAACGAAAACAAACTAAATTAAAACAATTTAATTTAATTTACGGCTGGTCTAGTCGGGAGAATGGCGACTGCCGATCCGGAGACCCCGGGTTCAAACCCCACACGCACCACTGTCTTTTCGAAGTCATGTGCGTAATGCCGTTAACTTAAAACGGTGAAGGAAAATATCGTGAGGAAACCGACATGTACCTGGAATCTTTCGAAGTCATGTGTCATCCGCCAACCCGCACTGGGCCTGCGTGGTGGATTATGGCCTAAACTCTCTCCTTGCGAGAGAAGGCCCCGAGTCCCAGCAGTGGGAACGTTTAGTGGGCTGTTGATGATGAATTTAATTTAAGTTCATACAACCGGCGAAATTTTACAAGAAACTATGGCTACTCACGTGTCGCGTCGTCCAGATAAATGAAAGCAAATTTTAATTTTTTCTTGATATAATATCAAAAACCACCCAACTTCGATATATGTATATGGACCACGTCTGAAGTATTTTCATGAAAATAGAATCATCAAAATTGATTCATAATTAACTCTTCATGTTAATGTAGCTGCGTGGCGCTGTGCTGTTCTGGGTAATCTTATTGCTTACCATCAGGCACATTGTTTTGTTTGTCCCGTCACTCCATAGAAATTAAAATACACCAATTTTTTTCAATAAAATACTCAAAGCCATAATAGTTTTTTATTTATTGATCTACCTATGTTTTTTTAATGTATTCTTGGGCATGGATACTAATCCTTCAGCTGATTGATCTATGTATGTTTCGAGGGTTGCCAGGTGATGACTAACTATTTTTGTGTTAAAATATAAATGTACTGCTAAAAGCAGTATTTTCGAATTTTGCCTTGGCAGTTTCTAAGCTGAAACACGTGCAAACAAAATAATCTATTCATTGTGCTGATCTATAGTTATCCTGCCCAAAAGAAATGGGAATAGAAAAATACGTGTCTAAAACATGTTTTAGGAAGATTACCGAGTGGGAGGGAGTAAGTAGGCGAATTTTACTTCAATCTTCCTTCCAACAAAGTAGCCGGGTAGAAGATAATTTATAAATGTACAACATTGGGTTGGGGTTTTATTTTCTCACTTGTAAGTAACGTACCAACCTACATCTTTTCACCACTATTGTGGGCGCTGTTTTTGGTCATAAAACATCACTTCATCAGAATTCATAATCATTTCTAAGACTCACTTATTATTTACTGTTAATTTTTGGGTGTTTGTTGAACAATCACGTCGGAACGGATAAGATTGAAATTTAGAACACAGTTAATTTGTAGTCTGGAAGAATACAGGCTACTTTTTATCCCGGGAAAATAATGGGAACGGGATATATTCAGGGAAAACCGCGGGGCGTTCATATCCAAACAGCCGAACAGCTGTGTGGCATTATGTTGTTATGGACAGGCGTGTTGAGTAAGTACTATCAAGCCTACGTTTTGTTATTCCCATAACTTTTAATGTAAAAAAGGGAAAACCATACGTACCATATTTATATCTGGAGCTAAATACTATTGTTATAAAACATATTATTACACCTTCCGTCACTCATGTAGAGAAGTAACGTTTAGTTTCAATCCTATCTATGGTACTGTATGTAACAAAACTGTATGTCAGAAGAGTGGTACTTCCGAACTGAAAACATTATTAGGCACTATAATTTGCGAAGGAGATGTACGCCTAGCCAATCTGTTCAAGGGCCTCTCAGACCAACTATCTAGGGCCTAGATAAATAGTAAATAGATCAATTGAACCTAGCCTAGAACAGATCGATATGTTTACTAGGCCTACCTGTTCTAGGGTGTAGCCAGACGAGGATCTTGAGTGTTTTGAAACCACGGTAGTATACGAGATATTTTTCATGGTTATATATTATGGTGGAATTACCATATGCAATGCAGCATCATATAATTTTATTCACAAGTAATTAATTACCCGTAAATGTGGTGCGTGAAACTAATTTAGTATGGTGAGCAACCGTGTTAGCTTAAAACAATGTTTAGGAGTGAAGTTTCAATCCTATCTGAGATACTGTAACAGAAGAGTATCTCCTGTGGGGTGGCAAGCTCCCGGGTGGGTGGCGTAGGCGGAGCGGGTGGCTCAGCTGAGCGGGCGCGCGCCGATCGATCGCTTGGCAAGGACAAGGGCGCCCACGTTGCCGCTGCCGCTCCCACCTACAGCTGCCGAGCTCCCGGTTATACCGGGAAACGTTACGTATTGAATCTGGTGATGACAGACGCTCTTGTACTTGAAACACCATCAGCAGGTCTACCGCCTAACTCTCCTGCTTGCTGCTATGCTTTGATTTGTGATGTCATCGGCCCATTTGGTAACGCCGATGAAAACAGTCAACTACATGTGCTTTCCGTATGCAACGGAACCAATGAGAACCAACAAAGCCAATGGACAAATAACTCTGGCACTGAGAGAGAATATGATCGAAAGTCTGAACTTGGGCTCTGAGGCAGTCTCTGTATGGGTCCATGCCAATCTGGCCAAGCTTAACGAGGGAAAGACGCAGGCGTCTCTGTTCTCCGCTAAAAGGAGTCAATTCCAACAAACTCCCACTTTCCGGGGTGTATCCGGGCCGGTTACCAGTCATCTAGAGTTCTTGGGCGTTACCTTGATATTACGCTCGACTTTGGATCTTATGTCGAGCCCAAGGCTAATTTAGGTGACAAAAACTAGGTATCCTCTCAAAGGTGCGAAGATATTTCAAGTCTGCTAACATTATCACAAGCACAGATTCGCTTTTGTATGGAGTATAGTTCACACCTTTGGGATGGATCAGCTAGGTACCAGCTGGAAGCTTTGGAATCGATCGAGATACGTGCCAAAAAGCTGACGATACCCTTGTCCGAAAAAAGACTTCAAAATCTTAATCATTGCCGCAATTGCTAGTTTATCGGTTGTTTCCTAGTGTGTCTAGTACCACCTTGTCCTTTTTTCTATGAAACGAATACATACTGTAAAAGCATATCCTAGAAAAAAGCAGGAAGTATGTAAGCTAAATCTCAGGAAAGGTATAGGCCGAGGACGTGACATGAATGTGAAATCGATTCTTCCCGGAGAACTTCTTACCAATTTAATCTACATTTTGCAATGGCAGGACTGTATGCAGAGTTCGTCTGCTTTTTGATCACGCGTCACATCCGACAAGAGCTTGGAGAGGTTTTTAATACTGGTATTAGATAGTGCAATCCACGAAGACGCGCCCCACCAATTTTCGTTTCCACCAATCGCGTTTGCTCCGAGCGTCAGTCGCGAACCATTCACCAGTCATTATAGTGTGTGTGTGCATTCATAGGTAATTAGTGTGTACCGATAACACTCAAACATTCACGGAAGCTTGCACACATATACTATAAACGGTTAGGAGGAATAGTGGGGCGCGTCTTCGTGGATTGCACTATCTGTAGTATCCTGTGCATGCACAAATCCTGATCCCGTTTTTTTTTTCAGTATAAAACGTAGCCCATATATTATTCCAGACTAATAACTCTCCGAGTACAAAGTTTCGTCTTTGCTTGAAAGAGTAACAAACATCTGTATGTACATACATACAAACATTCGCATTTATGGTATTAACAGCAATTTAGTTGTTTTCAATAAATCATCCAGCTTTAAGTAGATATTCAATTTTCATACAGTCCGACCTTTGTGCATAAGTTAGTTCAGTTGCCTAATTCAATTTCCTTCCAAGAGAACTTCAATAAAAGGAAGCTGAAAAAATTCCGGGAAAATGAGTTTTGTTCTGAGTGAAAAGGAGGACAATGTATTTTCTACGAAAAAGATTCACGAAAAATATTTTACGCTACGAATTATTAGATATTTAATATTAGGTATTAAAAAAAACATTCAACAGGAACGGTAAAAGGGAAACATAAATTAACATCTTTGAATATAAATACCTCATTTTGAAATAATAACTATTTGTACAAATAATATGTACCTACTTACTTACTGATCAGGGTTTTGAGTTTAGGTAGAGCGCAAACGTAGTATAGACACTTTTGTGTCTCGTGTCAGATACAAGCTACCGATGGATATTTGATTTCAAACATTTCTTGGGCTCAGTTGCTTCCATACGTGAAAAAGTGTTCGGTGTTGTATGTGGAAACTAAAAGTCAACATTAACAAATTTCCTTACATTTGTACAGAGCTGTGCAAACTAAAAGTCAACATTAACAAATTTCCTTACATTTGTACAGAGCTGTGCAAACTGACGAGCTCGTTGTGTATAGACGGGTTGCTTACCATCAGTGGATTGTTTTTCTCGTCCCATCATTTTATGTTATTTAAATAAATGGAAATATGTATATTTGAACCTCTCCTTGCGACAGAAGGGTCGAATCGTTTTAGTGAGAACATAAAGTTTATTGTTTATAGTGTACCTTGATCTTCAACGTTCTATGAGACGTATATCAAACACGTCAAGCTTACTAATACTAGTGTAATATAAATGTATTCAGATAGTTACAGTTATTGGAACACATAGTTTATCCCAAGTCTCCACTTATGGCCATGGAAATAACTTGTAACCATTTCTCTCCCGGGTGTCTGCCGCCTAACGAAAACTGGCATAGCTATGATATTACTCTCTCTCTCTTTTCTTTTTGTTTGAAACTGTAGAGACAGCTATAGCAAAGCCAAACCCGAAATAGTTAGGCGGTAGAAGGGCCGGGCTGCGGGCGTTAATCATGTTTTGACCTTTAGCCTTCCCGTGGGAACTCGTTCGTTTTATCACTAACAGAAAGTTACAATTTCGTATGTAGGACGCTAGTTTCGTTTTCGGGATCACATGGCTTATCTTGACAAAATAGTTACAATTCATACGTCTTGCGATTATAGGCATTATTTCAAATTAGGCTTTTTTTTCTGGATAAAAATAATAATATATCGTAAGAGAGGCTCATGCCTAGCTGTACACTAAGATGGGCATCTTAGTGTCCAGCTAGGCATGAGCCTCTCTTATGCCTCGTCACTCAGTCCGATACTCAGCTTCATGTTTCTATTCGCTGTTCACCATCGCTCCATTATTTAGTCTCAGGGTGTCCTACACTACAATTGGTGATTCGCGGTTTTAACTCTAGTCTACCTTAACGATTATCAGACAAAAACGGATAAAAAGCAGTTTATGTTATTCAGATGTATATAATGTTACATTAATAGATATTAATTGTATAACTAATTAATTAATTAGTAATTGTATATGTTGTCTTTGTTCAATTTAATAAATCTTTTTTTATTGATTTACTGAATAACTGTAATGTTTTATCCAAATCTTTTGGTTTTACGTGAAAGGATCCGTGATTCCATGAAAGGAAGAATATCCATCCATTTGGATGAGGAGGGATAAATATCCCTCCTCACAATATTAATTTGACATTTGTAAAGATAGAATAAAGGACACAATACATATTGTGTAAGGAGTAGTGCGTATTCTTTGGCATAAGGATAGGACCCTATTGTAAGTAGGCATAAAGATATACGAAAGAAACCGGCTTGGTTTTGTCATAGGTATTTGTAATCTTTTAACACATATTTAATTTTGGTAATATTGCGAGATACTGGCTACACGGTCTTATTCTCAATAGCTGCCTGACACTGTGGCTCCTATTCTGTCGTGAATCTATTTGGTCCTCTTTTTAAAAAGATTTTTTTTCTTTAATTACGACCAACATTGCTTTTATACTAAAAAAACATTGCATGTATTTTTTTCACGAAATTGTTTTTTTCGTCAAAACCTTCTATTGCATTAAAATCTCATCTCACGATGTTTGTATTTTAACCTCCTCTGCTATACCTATATGATAATACAGCGCGACTTTTTTTATATGCCTTTGGTAAAGTAGTGCACCCACAGAAATCTATATGTTACCTTATTATTTGGATTTCTGTAAGTGCACCAGTGTGTTGGATATCTACTTATTGTGTGTGTCGGATACGGTAACAGTCTTGCAAGTTGGTTTTCTTATCTCAAAAATATACCAATGTGCCTAAAGAAGTTTCCACTTAAAAATCCATAGATACTAAACATCATTTCAAATGACTTGAATAAGGTTACTACGAGTGATACAGTTATATTTTATTTAAATTATATTTACAAAGAATACTTAACAAGCGTATCTGATTATACGAATATTAAAGTATACGAAAAGAAACATTACAATATTATTTTTACTTAGTACTAGTGGTCGCCAAGTTATCGAAGTTTGACCATAAAGCAATACTAAAATATTCTCAGTTTCATCACAGACTAACATCAAACAAAAGAGTATTTATTATTGACAGTTGTGTATGAAATACATGGATGTGTGTATTTTTTTTATTTAATGTATTTTTATGCATTGTCCTTCTCTATATAAAGTACATTTTAGTTCCGGGATAACAAATAGCCGGAATAGTTAGCCTATGTGTTCTTCCAGACTATACTCTGTGTTCCAAATTTCACCCCGTTATGTTCATACGTCCCGACGTGATTGAGCGACAAACATCCAAACATTGACATTGCTAATATTAATAGGACAATAGGAAATTTCTGCAAAATTACGTACTCCTCCGCCCGCACAATTTTTGTAAAGAGGTGTATAAAGTTATTGTTTCACGAATTAATTTCTAGAACTCTAGATTCTAGAGTTCTAGAGTCTGTCGCCAGTCACGAAAAAATAATTCCCTGCTGCGCAAGTCGTAACTTTGGCAGCAAAGGGCCACCGACATAAATAAAACAAGTTATTTTATCTGTGTTCACATAATCAGAGGAAATCTCAATCTGGCTTCTTTTATAGCAGGATGTGAGCCTCGAACAGGTTATTCTGGGAGCAAGCAAGGATTCCAGGAATATTTAGGCGCAGAATGTGGTCAGAATTAAAATTCTGCGGTATAAATAGTCTATAAGAACTTTATATTTCTAGACAGATCACTAAATTTGTTTTCTTAAAACAGTAATGTATTTTATAAATAGTTTAAAAAACACTTGTAAGTACACTTTATAAAACACAACTAGCCTAACACTAAATAAAGCAAAACTTGACGTGGGTAACGACTAAGGCATCTGAGCCACCGACTAAGTAGAAATATACTCTATCTGAGCGTTTTTCAAAGAAATTGGCCCGTTACGCTACCGAAACATCAATTTTGAAAGGATAAAAGATAAAACGTTATGAACATGACTTTACGGAAGCATATTTTTAAACAACAAACGTTATTTAAAACCTAAAATACTGTACATTCGATGAATCTCATTGTATAAAATATAAAGTGTGCTTAAAATGTTAAATGTTAAAATGTTATTGCAAAATGAAAAATAAGAAGTTTTCATTTTGCAATAACATTTTAACATATAAAAAAAACAGTAAGTTGTACTTACGCGAACACAATTTTCGTCAAAACTATTGTAAACCAAAGGTTGTTGGTAAAAATTTAAACAACCATAGACACTTAAAATGACACCGGAAAAAAATGTAATCTGTCAAAAAAGGGTTGCTAGACCAAACAACGCTCTCAATTTAGTTTACTTTTGCGTAAAGTGCAAAAAAAATTACCGTTACTTAATTGGAATTCCGGTTTACCGGGGATCCGTGGAAAATTTTAAAATTTTCTTCTGAAGTATTATTTTTTTAAATAAATAAAATACATTTTTGACGATTTCGACGAATACTTCTTATGGCCAGTTCAAAGCTAGCAAGGACCCCGTCACATTTGCTTATATTATTAAATTTCTGTATATTTTTCAATATAATATTAGAATTTACTTCTATTTCAATTTTTTGACATAACTAATGTTGCATTAACAAATGTAAAAATAAAATTATTGAACCTTGTAATCCAAGGACATGATGATTGCACATGGGTCAATTTTGAAAACCACTCATCTAGCTGTAGGTATCAGTTTTGATATGGTAGTTAGATACGATAGCTACGATAGGATTGATGAGAATAAATTAGGAAGAACGGAAATAAAAACCAATATTAATTAAAATAATTATGTTTTAAAGTGTCTCCAACTGTATTCTAAAAATAAAGTTGGAGACACTTGTCACGAGCATTTTTACGCGTCACTTCTGTTAAATATTTTTCTTACGGTTTGTCTCACATTTTCAACATTGACCCTCTACATTATAATAAACATTTAAAAAAACATTTTTTTTTTCAATTCATTCCATATCAAAATCCCTATCTCCTGCAAATCTGCCGTAAGAAGTTCGTTCCAAAATTAAGCATTCTTTTTTTTTTCAAACTGTGTGGCTTCTTAATTGTCGGAAGCAACTTCATTCCTATGTACATGGTGTTCCATGACACCACATCTCTTTATTTATTTCATTGATGTTATACTACAAATATTCTTTTCCTATGAATACTTAGACCAAAGGTCCGTCTTGTCCTCGAGCGGACAAGCAATATTTCATAACATTAACTCATTACATTTCACGATTATATCACAATCCAAACATATGTTATCGTTATCGAATGTGTCGTAATCTTTATAACGATAAATATAACCTAGAATAGAAAACGACATTTCTCTTCCTAATTTCACCATGAAGGTTTGAGTTAACTCTAATTGTATCAAACTAAAGATGTTCAATTGCTAACTTCTGTACCATTAACGAGATTGGCAAGTCAGGTGTGCCTTCAAACTTCCCTCGTGATAAGTGATCAATTAGTTGTTTAGAAACTTGTCCAGAGACTTTAGGTAGTTCCCGGGCTCGATTGTATTTATCTCCCAGTTGGGGGATGAAGGGGGAAAGTAAAACGGGGGAGATGCGCGCGCACACACATCGATCTTCGCCGCTTCAGACATAGCTTATCTAACAGTTTTTATGCCAGAAGTACCTCAGCCCACTCCCGACAGATCAGTTGCTACACGTGTAACTCCAGAAGATTGCAACACTTTGTTGCTTTGTTTCTGATTTGGCAGCGGAAGCGGTTGAACATTTTTGGAATGCCAATTTCATCTGAAACAAATGAACGTCATATCCATGGCTAAACATACACTTTGTAATGAGAAGCGACGACGTTAAAATGTTGTTATCACTAAACAGGTGGTAGCACGTTGTATAGAAGACATAATATTCTACTCATTTATTTATAATCTTTATTTATTTTTTACTAGGTACTGTTTGTATTGTTGTTTTTAACCATACCGAAGGAATCTATAAAATGTATGGTACCTACTGAAACCCGTACGAATATCTCCTTGAGGCTTGTTCGCATTAAGCTAGTGTATTAGTCTAGTAGAGAGTAATTTAGTGGCTAAAATACTTGCTACTATTCAAAAATCGTTCGCACCGTGCTTTAGTACAGTTCACAAGTGAGTAGCGTTTTGCAACATGAAGCGTCTACAACGCAATAAAATAAATAAGCTGATTACGCTTGTTTTATTTGCTTGTTTTTAAAGAGCGGGGACTTAACATTCCACAAACATTCATGTTCCACATATTTATAAAGAAACAAATTTTATGTAGTATCTTCACTCCAGCGAAACGACATTTTGGCGGCAACCACAGACTAGTTAGTAAAAAGATGCGGCAACTAATGAACTCGACTAATTTGACAGGTTCGCACTCGTTTAGCCGATGAACCAGAGAGCACAGACGCGTGGTGGGGATGCTACTCGCCCGTTGAAAATAGAACAAAATGGATTGACTCGACTAAATTATTCACTACACTACTCGACTAAATTTTTACTGTTCATACACGTTTAGTTGCTAAATTACTCGCTACTAGACTAAATTACTAGCCTAATGCGAACAAGCCTTTAGTCCAAGCAGTCATGATTCGGAAGTTCGACATTTGAAACGAAGTTCGTGGACATTGATTATGTAGACAGTAGACATGGGTACTAAAGTATTAAAATTTAAAAAAAGATTGAATCCCATAATGCGAGCGGCTCGTGAGTTAATAAAACACGTTCTATTCATCAAATGTTTACCTCCATGTACAGAGCTCTATCACTCTATAAACTAAGATCTCTCCATAAATCAAATTGTTCAAAACAAGACAAGTACTCGAGGATGCTTAGCTAAAATAAATTAATAATAGATTGCCAATACTGGTATCATGAACATGAAGCGAGCATGTGATTCGCTTGGTAACAACGCTCAAGAGCGACCAGTTTTTGTGCGTCCGAAGTTACATCAGTGTTTCGGGCTAACTGCCCCATAGCCATAGAGCCGCCGGTCTTGCCCAGGCAGAAAAGGTTGGAAAAAGTTGCCAGTTCGTGAAACATTTATACAGTATCTTTTTCCAAAATTATTCACTACAAAATATAGACAGTGTGAGAGTCCAATATGTATAGGTACGTATTTGTTTGGGCTTAAGATCACAACTTTACGCACCAACTCGCTAAGAGTCACATTTGAAAAACAAGTTTTTAGTTTCTGTTCTATGAATAAATTATTTACTGCGTCCCAATTGTTTGTAAACACAAACAAAAAGTCGTATCTTAATCCTATTTATATTTTACCGACTTTGCCTAACTGGTAACATCCAATCACGCAGGGAGTAGAGCGATCATTAGTTAAACATGGCGGCGGGTACCGGGGCCAGTACATAATCTATGATCCACATAGAAACTATAGAACAAGCTGCGGTCGAGCAGTGATGACGGAAGGACGGCGGGAGAGGGGCGGTGCAGCTGCGATGCATCACAGCCCCTCGAGGGGCACCCGCCCGCGCCCCGCGAGGCGGCCCATTGCCAAGTTCAATGCCAAGGTCATGCGCGCGCGACTGCGACTGCGCGCCGCAATGCAGGAGCGGACGCGAGCCGCCACGGCCGAGCCGAGCTCAGTGCCGCGCCGGCGACCGCCTCACACCCGCGTCCGCTCCAGCCGGCGCCGCACTTCCATCACCTGACTTGTATTTACCCAAACACCGCCGGCGACGCCGCCCGCTATCCGTCCAACCATGGCGGCCGGTGCGCGTACAGACAGTTACACGGTGGCCGGAGACCCGGCATGTGTTCCCCAGTGCCACGCCATGAACCACTCATTATGCAACATCTCGGTGGACCACGCGGTTCCGTAAGTTATTCTCACTATCCTGTCTTTACCGTCAAATTTTTCCTAATTTAATTACAAAAAAATACAAACGCAAAACGTTTTCCATGAACACCGCAACAAAGTAGTGTTACGAACGTTTTATTGGTGCTATTTGATTTGATGTGATCTGAAAGCATCGCATTACGTGTACTTGCGGCCATGTTTGTTCTAGCCATTAGACTGTCAATATTACTTGAGTAAGTAACGAGTGTCCTCTATGTGACTCAATCTGCTTCGAGGTTTCAGAGTTATCAGCGCGTCACGATCGTAAAGTTAATATTTAGCGTCTAATAAGTCGCCTAGAGATTCTACTTCAGTTTACTGAGAATGTCTGAATGTGTTGTATCTAATCTAATCTATAATAATTTATAACAATTGCAAGAGCCGCGCGGTTCGATAATCTTGATCGTCTGACGCATTCCGCATTTCGCAAGGAGAAACTCGGTCAAATTCCGAAGGGTCCTCATCTTCCAAGGGCGCCGAGTGTAGACTAGCTAAGGGCGTACTCACGGATCCTGTTGGCGCGTCTGCACGCAAAAAATGTCGACCAGCAAGTTCAAGGCGAACCGGAGATCCCAGCGTGGCCACTTCTAATGAATACTTTTCGGACTGTTGCTAAACGTAATTGAAATTACACAGAGCACAGATCTGAATTGAATCGGAATAAAGTTGAACGGTTAAATAAATTAGACGCAAGACGGAACTGGAATAAGATTCTCTCGTGCGTTCAATTGATATTAGCTTTTTTATGATCAACAGCCACATTGTCTGAAGGGTTACCTTTCTATTTCTTGGATATATTTGATTTGGTCAACTAAATAAATTAGTTTTGTCCAAATTATATATCTCCATTTTATAAAATTTGTATTTTTGAGCAATGTGAATCTTAATGTTCCTATTCTATCCATGACTCATTTCTTTATAAAATATTTCCGGTTTTATTGTGGCAAGCTAATTTCCTGTGAGACTTCTACATCCATAGCATTTGAAATCAACTGTTCGTCCGCTTGCTCGAAAATAAATCGATTATCAACAACATACCTAGTATTTTTTGCTGTCTCACTTGTATTTGGTTTTTCCACAAGTCAGATTATTAGTAGATTACTCTACATTAATTGTTCTTTGGAGTGGAGTTTAGCCGTTATTAAAATGTAATTATGAAGACTGAGGTACCAAAACTAAATTTAGATGTGTATTTTTGACTAAGCTAGTTGTAAGCAATTATTTATCGAAGACGTGCCATATATCTGTTGTGGAATCCGTCGGGTTATGATAGCAACGCCCTCAGTATTTTATATCTTATCTAAACTAATGTTAATCTGTCATTTCAAAGTTTTATTGGTTTTCAAAAGAATCACAAAATCATGAAGGTAAAAATCAAAGCAGCCTAATTTAAAAAATAGTCCCAGAATTAAAGTTTGGTTAATCGCGTTTTGTAATAAAATTATATCAGTAATTTTCGAACTAAAATTAAAATAAACAATTGTAGTAAATAAACAATCAAAATTTTCCTCTTAGCTTCTCGCGGTTTTACTCGCGTAGTTTTTGCTGACGTAGGTACCTAAGTAGCTTATGTGTTATTCCACTATATAATTATTGATTTTTCATCTAGATCCGTTGTTCATGAAGATATAATAAGCATTCACACATCCGTACAAAATTTCGCAATTCTTTAACATTAGAATGTATTTAATTCGTTGTATTTTTGACGTTAAAAACGTTGAAAATTTAGATAGTGATGGGAATATGCCCAAATGACATACTTATTGTGTCTTGGCTTTTATAAACTTTGTGTAACTTTTAAAATACCGCGGTTAATGCCATTTCGACTGATCACACAGTAGATGTTACAGTATTATTTGGTATAGTTAGTTGTTGACTTTTAGATCAGACTGGAGTTTCCTATATTGTAATGGACAGCATAATCCGGCTCATGGGGCCTCCCACATGATGTTACCTTGAACTCGCGCCATCGAAGCCTGAATAACAATACGGATACCTACTACCACGCCTGTCTCCCCGTCATTATCATTGCCATCTGTACGAATCTGTAATCTATTACGTTCAAATAAATCATTGCCTACATTTTATGTTCAAGAACCGACAGTAGACACTTGATACCTTTTAGTCATGCGACATGAGTTGTTTCCAACATCACTTAATTTTACTGCTCCTTTATTTACAAAGATTCGACTGAAAGATATATAAAAAAACACACTAAGAAAAATAAAAAAAACATAGGTACCTACCTATTTAAAATTTTACTTTCTGCATGTTTATTCCAAAACAAGCTAACTTCTTTGACTCCAAACTCTCCAAAATGATGGAGATTGGCAGTCAGCTTTTTATACTCAATCCAGCTTCTGGCAAGGCAAAGAAGAGCGACAGCACTCCGTTTATTACCGGATTTTCTATAAAAGATCCTACTGCAGCGATTTTTGTGCAGTCTCCGATTCTCAACTATTTCTCTCACCACGATAAGCTGCAGCAGCTCATGACCTCGTATGAGAAGGAATTAAACATTAAGCTGCTTTCAAAGGCTTACGAAATCTTGCCAAGCCACCATAAAATACTGTTAAGAGTACCTAACAGTTTCTCAATACTTAAGACGACGTTAGATCTATATTTTCACTACAATAAGTAATACATTACACAAGTACTTGTGTAATAACCTAGAATTCAAAAACATGGTTGGAAAACTATGAGGGAAAAATATTTTTAATACTTCGGTACGAGTTCAATAGTTATAGCATGTATTGTCATATCGACTAGGTATGTACGTGTGTTATGGAAAACATTATTACTTATCCTGACATTCAAGTTATTTCCAAATACCATGCTCATTATTTAGAGTGACTAATCAATGCTCGGCTTTATAGCCGCAATTCATGAAAACAAGTCTGCGTTTGAATTCCAAAACAAACGTGCTATTCCATCAATAATTCCACTTCAATCGTGTTATCGATCTAAAACCGAGCTGAACAGGTGAGTCAAATTATAATGCTCATTTTCTAAAGAACCTGCTGTTATCCTACTGTCCTAGTTCTTTTAGTAGACTCGTCCGTATTCATTTATTTTGTTTTATTGAATTTGTTAGCGCATCACTATCAGCTGACGAATGAACGCGTCATCTTGACGTAGCGGCCCTAACATGGCTGCCAAGATGGCGGATCGTTTGTTTATTTACAACACCTCGCGTTTTAGGTGAAGCAGGATGAACGTCACCTAAATGTGAATGTATGAAAAACCAGAACAGTCGCCGAACTGATGTCGAACGTAAAATAAACCGTATTTACCATATATTTACTGGTGCTAACGTAGCCGTTAGTATTCGTATGATTATGTACCGGTAACATGACACAGTAATAATGATAATAATAGGCTTTGCTGAAACCTTGGCGGTCGTATTTAACTTACTTATGTTGTTTCACACAATTCTAATGAGATATCTAGCACCATAACGAAGAAGCGTGCACATAAACAGCGTAGATATACTTGAAGGAAACTAAATTGTACCAATGCAATCTCACGGCACACGGGGACCTTCACATACTACGCTGACGACACCGACGACGCCATCGGTCGGTTCGTGCGGCGAGCGTTGGCTGCATCACCAAAGACCATTCAAGATTTCAACCTGCAGATGGCCATTAGAGACAGAAATGCGGCTGTAGTGGAGGCTCTGGGCCAGGAGGAGGCGGCTTAGGCAAAAGACGATGTCGAGTCGATTACTATCGGAATCCCAACCGGTAGTGATCGGCTCAACAGACGAAATCGGACTGACTAGCTTTAGAATTACGCTTAAAATGTTCACCACCCCCCTACTCCCCCCCTTATTTTCCTCTTCTTCTCCTAATCCAAGAACTATGTAAATAAAAAAAGATTAATGTAATGACAAAAGTCACGGACCCCGGAGTCTGTGGAGTGTTTAAATTAAATAAAAAAAAAAAAAAAAAAAAAAAACTAAATTGTACCTACAATAATTGTCGTTCGTTCAAATCGAGAGTGAATTGTTTTCTTGTAGTTGAAATGTGCTCCATCGTAGACCGCATCGTCGCTTAGCATCAAGTGACGTTAACCATAAACCTATCAATGATAACAAATAATGTACTTACCCTACTTAAATTTTATTGTAAAATAATGGCCATAAATCCAGCAGACGTTTATAGGTATTCACCTTATTCTGAGAATTGTCGAGAGGAAATATCCATAGGTATTTACTAATACACAGTGTAACGTCACTTGCATACATGTTTTATCATTGTATACAAGCTTGGCACGTGGTCTCAGGGTGATATCTACATGATAAACAAACATTAAGAACTGCCAAAGCATGTAGGTACTCTACACACGTGTATGGCCTCATTTTTACATTAAATTTAAGTGCTTTGACTACTTATGATAATGCATTACAGGTGTCGACAGATGATATGTAATCGCGTTATTTTATAAATCGAGTGTTATAATTTATATGCAAATATACGTATTACTAAATGTGCCCGCCGTTTCCCGCGTATTTTTTCACATGCGTTTTAAGGGTATTTTGTTTATTTCGCGGAACCCTGTTTTTTTCTTCAAGTTAGAGTAGCCTATGTTTTGCATTAGAATATCAGCTATTTAGTAGTGAAAATTCCGTCGTAATCGGCCCAGCTGCTTCGGAGGTTAGCCGGAACAAACAAACAGATAGACAGACAAAAAAATTGGCAGTCATAAGAACTGCCGATATAAGGGAAAACTTATAACTCAGAAGTTGATAGCTTACTTTGGAAACCACACGGGTGTAACCGGAAGGTGTGGCCTGGTCATCATGGCATGACCCTCTAGATTGCGTTAGCATTTCCCATTGGCTGACGCATTTCTAGATGGCCAATGGCAATGGTCCCGAGTTTACCCGAAGATTTCTTATCATACCCGAGCGTGACGCTAGAATTCAATTCATAGCCCACGTTATGTTATTACGTTACGTTCAAAAGTATGTCTAGGCGCGCCTAAAGAAGTTTTCACTTCAAAAATGTCATTTTGGTTTACGTACCGTCTATACCTTCATATGCGTGTGGTTAAAAGCGGTTATTTTAAAATTACAAACAGATACTTCAATTTAATTTATTTGTATAGATGTTAGTAAGAATACTGATTTGTGACTCAATTGGAGCCCTTAGAGCCGTAAGTTTTGTATCATGTACTATGTATATGCGCTTTTATGTATGCTCCACGTACTTACATATTTGCGTAAGCACTCTGCGTTAGTCTAAAGTTGCGAAGTATAGGCTGTGGAGCCAAACTGTCATAGGTCCCTTTAAAAATAATAATTCAAGTTCAAGTTTCTTTATTTAGCTTTAAATTGTGGTTACATTAAAGGTCTTACAAATACTAAATTGTATTTCTTCTTAACTTAAAGATCGTGTACAGATAGTTGAAATTGACGGTGTGCAATCAAATGAGTCCCCTTTAAAAATGGGTGTACCTCAAGGTTCCATTCTTGGACCCTTATTGTTTCTTATATATGTTAATGATCTACCTTTTATGATAAAAAAACATAAGAACGTAGAAATAGTTATGTTCATATGTTAAGGTTAAAAGAGGAATAAATATTATGTGGAATTATACATTGTGGAAAAACAAGTCTATTCGAATAAGGTGTAGGTACAGTAGTTACGATTATCTTCGAGTTTATGGAAAACTTCTGGGTGTTTTTTGACGAACATACATATTTCAAAAATGTACATTGACGGCGGCGGAAGTATTTTAAATTGTTTTAATAGTGGTTTACATGATTCCAAAGGACCAGCACCGCAAATTGCACGTATACATCGTTTCTGTACTCTGAAAGCTCTGTCAATCTCTACCGAGTTTCCCCAAATAATAAGACCATACCTTAGAGTTGAAGCTACGTAACCATGATAGGCTATTAGGGATGTATTTCCGGATGCTACTAGAGATAGTCTACGAAGTGCTAGTCTACGATAATTGTGTGACAAATACCTATAATTGTTCTACGTTTGACTGTTATCTATACTAATATTACAAAGCTAAATAGGTTTTTTGTTTGAACGAGCTAATCTCCGAAATTGCTGGACTGGTTTCAAAAAATCTTTCACCGTTAGAAATGTACCTATGTGATCGCTCAGTGCTACAGGCTATAAATTATGTTGTACCACGGCACGGGTGAAGCCGGGGTGGACAACTAGTAAATAATATATCACCCAAGTGATATCCATAGTCTTGTTGGTCTTTGCATTACCTTTGTACCTTCGAAATTGTAGGAAAGGTTCCTACAATTTGCAGATTCCGCCTGGAGAAACACCGTACATTTTCCGGGCTTAACACCTAGTAGTAAAGTGCAATCATTAGTTTCGATTGTAACAGCAATATTCCCAGAGCGCTTTGCAAAGAGATACCTTATCTTTTGTCGTCGGGTGCCAAGAGCAGTGCACGTAGTGTTTTGAACTCTTCTTGTTGAAATGCTGCGCGGCGCTGAGCTGTTATCGGCAGACGCGTTGCGTGTTGACCAGGAATACACCTTCCTCTAGCTCAGATTAAATAATGCTTATCGCAATTATTTTTGTATGAAAGATTAGTCGTATTGTTTTTAGTACTTACCTAATGGATTTTAGAAAAACAGACATTATTATTCGACTATTATATAATTACGGGTTTTTCTATTACGCTGACAATAATAATTAAGTATTTAACTTAAAATAACTTTAATTTAAAAAAAACCCGACTGAAAAAATCTACGGGTAAAAAACATTTTAAACTATCTAAGGACACTTGAGTAATTGAGAGGACTCTAACGATATCTTAATTGTCAAAATCCATTCAGCCGTTTGGAAGATACGTGGAAATAAAGAAATTTACAAACATACAAGATACTCGCGAAAAACATAACCCTTCTTTCAGTGTGGTAATTTTTTTTTTATACGAGACTACAACTTACAACCAATAATATCATCTGTAAGCTCTACCTACCTTTCTCTTCTTGCTAGAGATAAAATCCCTACCTTTATTTTATCATGACCTATTGCAATGTCTTCCGTTTTTTCCTCAAATAGATCTACTATTGCCTTCCCAAATTCTTTGTAGCTTTGCGAGTACCGTTCTTCTGCATTGTATTGTCGGTACTTCGCGTAATATCGTTCTTAATTTTACTATTTCACTACTTCTTTGTTCTTATTCTGCAATGCAGAACTTCTGCACGTAAAACTTGTTAAAAAGACAAGGGAACAAAGCACTGCCACTATCGTTATTTTTTTCTCGAAATTGGGCTGTATCTATGGCAATTATTTTGGTTTAGTTCATAAAATACGTTTGACATTGACAGATAAATCTGCCGGTTCGATTTTTTGTGGATTTGAAGGTATTCGAATTATCTAGTGGTCGTTTCCTTCGATGCCGATGGTACTGTTTGTTTATATCATGTAACACAAACCTTGATGGAGGTATACGTCCTGAAATTACCATATTAGAGTTAAGGACATTCCACAGACATCACGTAAGCAGCAGTCTCCATATTTAGTCCGAACATTAAGCATCAGCCCTACGTGTTTACACAGACCCAAGAATATCCTACGTCATTAATCAGACATCATGTGTACATGAATACGACACGCTCACTAACGCGCACCCTTTCAGAATTTACACGTGCTGCACGGTGCGTTAAGCGGTGTTGCCAAACATATCTTGATTTTACCCCTTATTACGATAAGTTTAGATATTTCAAGTCAAGCACCATTTTGTATGATTCATGATCAATTAGACAACTTATCCAGGACTTTATCCCCATTTCATGAATTATATCCATCAATTGATTCCATTTTTTATCAAAGCTGAAGCACATTTCAGTCTTCATTTTCCAATGTTGAGAAATACGTTAAATCTTGCGTGATACACTCATTGTTATGCGTCTGGAATTTCGGTATATACTTACCTTGACTCCCAAAAATACTCTCCATGTAACTAACTTTTGTTTATGGAAAATGTAAGATATGGCAACACTGTTAGTGCATCGATGTGTGTTCGATTCGAATGCAGCTTGCGCAGTGCACATGCAGTGGCGCGGGGAGCATGGCCAGGGTCGCGCAGACCTTGAAACACGCCTAGCAACAGCGATGCCAGCACACATACACTTATTTATTTCTGTTTCACTCGTCTGCACGTTTACTTGCAATTTAAAACAGAACGTTTTATGGAGTCGTAACGGCAAACGGAATGCGAGTCGCGATCGCTCAGATGTTCCCCTAGGATAGGACGAGAATGTTAAACCGTCGTATCGTTTTGTAACATCTTTACTGCCTTTGTGCAACTCGATTTCGCGTGTCAGGTGCACTGCGTCTTTTCATAATAACGTCAGCTCAGAAATTCACATTAAAATTTTACAATTTCTGAAGTGAATTCATCAGATTGTAAAACTTTGCAGCAATTAAGATTGCCATCAGACCCTTGATCACGTCTGAAGTCTACGTTAATATGATGTCTGTAAATGTATGTCCCTTTATATAGGCACGCTTTGTCTCAATGTGGGAACTGCAAGTGATGAGCATAAAACTTGTTTACTCTTACGAATTCTATAAATAACTCATCAAAATAAATAAAGCCGTAACTAGCACGGTCGGAGACAATGCTATCAGGAATGTCTATCAGGCTATGTGCAGTAAAGCAATTGCCGAAGGTATAAAAATAATGAAGACGTAAATATGGTGCTAATAAAGAAGATAAAAAGATACTACCTTCTTGCATCTAAACCACGGATCTTAACCGCTGTATGCCAAAATAAAACTTCAGTAAAATTCTGTCTCTTTGTGTTGATACTCCTCACTTTTTTGGGGGGACGTCAGGTGCCGGTCTCATGGAACTTTGGTAGCTAGGCTCAGGTCTCTGAGGACATTACCAGTACCAGAGTAGGTCATCGAGCCTCCTTCAGCCTTTTCGCGTTGGCCGCGTCACGGCATTGTGGTGCTTCTTCTGTTATGTGATGGCTTCTTCTTTGCTTTCTTCACTCGCCTTTGTTTTCGTCTCTTCTCTCCAGTTTGTCTCTTTAACTGAGAGTATCTCTCTACCTAGGTTCTATCTAGGACTCTGTTTAAATGAAAGACGTAAAAGTGTTAATAATTTCAATAGCATTTTTAATCTACTCTATTTGAGAGCCTTTTGACAGCACTTAAACTCGCAAAAGCCTTGAGTTAATATTCTAATTTCGACGGTAATACGTGGTAATACTAACAAAACTCAGAACATAAATAAAAGAAGACTAATATCAGTAATTCACTAAAAAGGTTGTAGATTATATCGTAATATAGACTTCGTCTTAATTTTTTTGTCGGTTTGTAGAACAATGGTCGAACGGACGAAAATTATGTCGAATTTTAAAACTTATGCTAACTGGCATGTGACTTGTGTGCCCTTGAGTCTTGTAAATTGAGTTTTGGCAAATACATCATCGTCGTAATATGTCCTGTCCTAATGCCCTTTAGTAACATAAACACTTCCTATATTTATCTCTCGGCTATTTTGGAAACAACTAATTTGTGGCTTTAATGCATGATGCGTCTTCATTGCGTCATTTAGTTGGAATATAAACAAAAATACTTCTGTCTTTACTTTCCTTGAAATATCTAAAAGGTTAAAAAATACAATAATTTTAATTGCCTGACTCCCCGAATCATCAAAGAAACTGATCATCTACTCGTAGGTTGTCTTCATCGCATCGAAACTCAATTAAAACCAAACATACGAGTAGATATACATATATTGTTAGTGACTTCTTTTTTAAATCCTGTTTAAAATACAGATTATTGAATGATCATTACCAAACTATTCAGAATCTTAATTGTATTTCGAGTGACAGAAGTACAATGCAGGACAGGACATCGCTAAAATTTTTGCGGTAGGTACACGGTGCTCGACGTATTCAAGGAGTTGACGTGTGATCTAATTTAAATTTAAATGGCGCGCCGTTAGCTTGTACAAAGGTTATATAAGGATGGCCCTAATTGACACCAAGGTTTCCATAGGAACCGTAGTAGTAAAGTTACGGCTGATCTAGAAGTTACGGCTGTTCTAACCGGAAAAACGGCAACTGCCGATTGTAGCCCCCCTGGTACAAATATCTGGTGCGCCACTGTATTTTCGAAATGTGCGTGTAATACGCACATTTCGAACTTTATATACACTAACTTTAAAACGGTGAATGATAACATCGTGAGAAAACCGACATGCGTCGTCAACCAACCCAACCAGCCTGCTTATGGCCTTGAATCTCTCTTTGCGAGAGAAAGCTCCTTGACCCAGCAGTAGGAACATTTAGCAGGCTGCTCGTTCATGCTGCCTTAGTACAATCTTTACTTAGCTTAGTATTTTACGAAATGGTGTTGCATGAAAAAGGTCGATCAATATATGTAGGTATATATAATTATTTCCTGTGTCATTTGAGCTGCGATTCTACGTGAGGATCAGTCACAAGACCGCATAACCAAGGCGTATCAAATGTCGCCAGGGTCGCAGCTCTGGGTTTCAATTTCCGCAAATGTGTCTATTAGCTCTAACTAAATCAATTAATCCTCATTCTTGAAATACACTGCTTATCTTATCCTACAAACATTTCCAATACAATAGAGAGATAATTCATTCAAGATTCATTAATTTATCGCTCATTTTCTGACTGGGTCTGACAAGAATTTCGCTGTGAATTCTTATGGTTTTTTTTTCATTAATTCTTTTAATTGTATAGAGTAGTGGTATCATGTTTTACTTGTAGGAGCGTAAGAATCATAACAGTTTGTTGTGATTATTAAGCGATAACGTAAAATTTTTTTGGACCTCAAATTAATCTCGCCCTGGAGTTACAAAACACAGGTTTTTTCTAGTTTTGATGTTCAAACAGCTTTTCAGGACCGAGTGATTTTAACTGAATCGTACAAACCTAGGTTTCATTAAGCCTCTCTGTATTGTATGCCTTTTGGTATATTTATATCTACCATATTTTTTATACTTATTTGTATCACCACGTACACAAGTCCGCCCCTCCAACATCGCTTGCTGCGTAATTGTTCGCCTCGACATTTACAAATTGGCGTGAGACCTAAGTTAGGTTTCAACGCGCATGTCTTTTGACCTAGTTTCCCCCAGATCAATCCAGCAGCTAGGACCGCCTAGGTACCTAGGCTCCCGGGGGTGCCCTTTGACATTATACGGGTACTAGTTGCGATGCGCATGCGTGTGTCCTTCCTGAAACCTCCACCCCCTTCCCCCCACCTCTTTCCCCAGACGTGGGCTGATGACGCAAAACCTAGGGCCCGGGCCGATAGCAATGTCTATTTATGGAGAACGATTTTGCTGAAATAATAAATGATTCCTCCGCCTACGTCAAAGAGATGTTGTGTAAGCGGCTTTTTCTGGCGGAAACTTATAATAAATAAGAGGAAATATCAGTATATAAAACAGTATCCACTACGTTGGCCGAGTTGGGGTTGGCAGGTGACACATGTCCTCGAAATATGTCCTTTTCTTTCTTTGTCGCGTCGGTTTTCTTACGAAATTTTCGTACACCCTTAAAGCCGATTTAAACTGAACGAACATAGAGCTAGAGCTGGAACAAGAGCATTCTTTCTCGATCTTTTAGTGTAAACGAAAGATCGTTCCTAGCGTTTTCCATATTATATATTCCATAGAATTTTTGCGAACGCAAACAAAACAACGAAAGAATGCTCTACGTTTGTTTACACCAAATGAATTTGATACAGTGGGGATAGAATGAGTATTCGCTCGTCTGATGTAAATCGGCCTTTAGAGACAAGCAGTCGAATTCACAATTGTCAAATCATACATTCTAGCCAATATACAACCACAGGCAACCCATCACAAACAGTAAATATCAATGAAGTATTTCATTTGCGGAATACAAACCTAGACAACGCATCAAGTGCCTAAAAGTTTTAGTTCAAACGAGTCAAGTGCTCCACAAATAACAAATCATAACTAAGCGTAGTAGCTCGTTAGTTATTATTTACGACCACGTTTAATGCAGGGAATGCAATTATAGACATTCTTTACTGTTTATTTCGTGTTCAGCAAATAACTCGCTCGCTACCTACGTGTTTAGATTAGGCATTTACTTTGCACTTGCCGCTTTCCTGGATTCCTTGCTCATATTGTTTTTTCTTTTTCCTCTCACCCCGTCTTTTAAAACTCAAAAACTTTTATTTATTTTTAAATTAAGTGAAATAAAGAGTTAATTTATCTATCTGTCATTCCTCGTTCATAGTAGAAGCTTTGCTTAGTTTTGTGTAAGATAGTGATTATCATTGCTTAGTTTGGGGAGATGGTATTATTGTGAGTAAAAAAATTGGCTGGGTAAAGACATTATTGTTTACATTAGTGTTACCTTCTAATTTTATAATGTTTGCGGTAACAATAGGTATACGTTTAAAAACAGACATAAAAAAACCTATTATTATTTACAAACAAAAATTCAAAATCAAGCAAAATAATGCGAAAATACCGTATGGAAGGGATACATAATGGATATTTTTGTTTGAAATTAACGAGTAAGGTACTTATACATTTAATTAAGCTGTAAACCTCCTGTTTTTAGACGTAAATTATTCAAAAGATACCCAAGACTCACGTAACCATCAATCAAGCATTTGAGCAATTCAAATCGGTATACTTAGATATATTTGTACATTGATAACGTCAAAAGAACCCAAGTTAAATCAATCAAAAACTTAAAGGTTTTCTTTGAAAGACAAACTTTGACAGGAAAATACGCAGTAACACCTATGTAAACAAAATAACACTCTAAATATGATACTCGTATCTAATAATGTAAGTAAGTAATAACCGCGTATTGAATTTTCAAGGCAATTATATCTTTTATTATGATTTTGTATCAGCGTTATTACAACTTTAGAAATATTTTTTTCGAAAAAAAATTGTAGCAACATTGTTTTGCATATCCAATTTAAATAATTGGTCTACAATCACGCCCGATAAAGATATCCGAATATTTAAGTACTGCTTCCAATAAACAGAGATTCGAATTGAAAAACGCTTTCTTGTAAATAAAAAAAGACCCACATAGGTACTCTGATGAATATAAATTAAGTGTTTGCCTAAAATTTTGTCTCTAATCTGCGTTCCAAATTTTAGCATTGTCCCTTTAGCTCTGACGAGGTAATTGAGCTACAAACATCCAAACATTTCATAACATAACATCACATTATGTAACATAGCACTCTAACATACAAGCCTCAATCGAGCTGCATAACTCTACCTTCCTTCAACCTATACCATGAATACAGTGTGACTCACATAAAAACTGTTAACTAATCTATGTCCAGGCTTGTTTTCCGCGCTACGGAGCAACCTCAAGGTCCTTGCATATGATGAGTTATTATCTAACTTTGTACCTAGTAGTAATATAATAGTAATGCAGATGATCGTGTGTTTTTTCAGGTACTTGATGGCAGTACTGAAGCCCTGAAATCTAAATAACAAAGAAATTAAAGGTAAGGCTGGTTTTTTCATTTGTTTATTTAATTAACTTACTTAATTACTACACTTATTAGAAGAGTATTTCCCTATCTAGTCTCTGGTATTAAGTTTTTACAGTCTAACGGGAAACAACGTCTTAATTCATTAAACGTCATTACGTCCTTGTTTTCGTATTGAAAAATCATACTTAACCTCAATTTTGTCTGAGTTTTTTACGAACGTCGAACATTTCTTTACCCAATTGACTATATTCGTTTTGGAGAAAACTATGGCTGTCATAACTCTTTATAATACGGCGATTGGAACTCGTAAGGTAAAAAGAACACAATCATACGCAGAAACCGCTCAATAAAATTTATAGAAATCCTTTGCATAAGTCTTGTAGTCAGAAAGTAGCTAAACGGGCAGGAGCCTCGAAAGTTCTCGTTGCGAAAATTGTTCAATTTTATTTTAGTTTGCTTAATTTCATTCTTCACGATCAAGAGCCGTATTGCTGGTGAGATACAGTTCACAGTCTCAGTGCACAACATGATGAATGTGAATCGAATCTAAAAATAATTGTTATAAAACATAGTACAAGCCCTGCTCTGGTTAATTTCCGGCAACGTCCTGCCAACCTAAATCACAGAGAGATCGGAAACTTTGACAACTTTAACCGAACGATAATACCAGTTTAATAAAATTCGCCCCTAATGTCGGATCTCCCAAATGACAGTCACCTTTTTCTGTCACTCAATGATGCCTTTAAATTAAGTGAGATTAAAAGATTATCTGCCTTATTCCAAAGTTGTAACTTCTTATCAATCGCTTAATCAATGTTAAATGGCGTAATCAATATCATAATAACAAATATCGAATTTTTTTGAACCGATTTGACTCCATCTTATGCTCCAGGATTTTATGGCTTTTTGGCTCATAGGTACTACTCATGTAAATGAAATAAGTCTGTTTCGATTTTATATATTTTATAATGAGCTCGTTTAATGCAACGGTGCCGGTGGCGCAAACCTGACCACTTTATGTTCCTTATTTCCTCGATTAAGATATTCTGCGCCGTTTCTCATGAGGAGAGAGTCAAGGCCATAAATCATCGGATTTACCAAATGCGAGTTGGCAAATGTAACGTGTTCTCGAAGGATCTCCTTGCGGTATGTTGCGATATTTTCCATCACTGTTTTAAAATGTGTAGAAATTACAGTATTGGACTTCTGCACACAAAAATATTCAGATGTGCAGGTAGGATTCAAATCTGCGACTTATGATACGGAAGTTCTCACCACAGAGCCAACTCGATTTACGATGGATGGCTTCAAGAAGTTTACTTCCAAAAAAAAAAGATTGCTTCAAAATAAGAAAACTAGAAGAGAAACGATAACTTAAAATGTATTATTGACACAGGTTTTGTTTTGTGTCGCTATAAGGAAGTGCTTCCAACAAGGCTAGTGTTGTTAATCGTATTGAATGGCTGCATACAACCGTTATCTAGTGTGATAATGAAACACGTGAGCTCGGTTAGATAGCCTAGCTCTTACTAGACTTATAAATATAATCTTAGGTAGGTTAACTTGTGTGAATTACGGGTCGACTAGATATTCGATCAACACTCAGTATTTCGGATTAAACACGTGCTTATCCTGGGCTCTGCGCCGTTGGACCTTGATATTGTCAACTCCCGCGAGCCAAGGTTTTCAACTAGATTCCTTAGCTTTTCAGCCAGAGAATGATCGGCCTTCGCTTCTTTGTCAATCCCAGGGACCTTGAAAACGTGTGCCCCCAATAGAAAGAGCGAGACTCCAAAAGCCGCCAGGTTAATTGTGCTTCTGGTCAATTACACTTAATGAATAAATACAAGTATAGATAGATTATTGCTATTTATAAAAATGTTCATTTTATACCAGAATCCATATAAAAAGTTGTCCATACTGATGAGTAAAACTTACAGCACAGCGCAGCCAGACTCTATAATTATTGTCAATAATTTATATTTAGATTTTCTGCTAAATCTTCTGACTTTTATGATATGCATGTATAAATAACATGAACACCTATTTTGAATCTAATTGCCTAAAGCTTTAGGTATCACATACTATTCATGAAACATAACTTTTCACTAAAAGTAACAAAAACTACGTCGTGACAAACACTCGTAAACCTGTACCGTAGGTACACTAATCTTCTATTTATATCTTATATTTTTAGGGTGTAAGCCAGGGGTTCTTAAAGTGGGGTGCGAATGTCGGGTGCGCCAGAAATTCGTACGGATAGGCAACGAAATGTACAATGTACATACATACAATATAATGCGGATGTTGTTTCTGTAGTGGTAGGACTCTTTGCAGAGTCAATCTGGGGAAATACCACACCTTTGCCAGTTATTCTACCGCCAGGCAGTAATGTGCAAACATTACTGTGTTCCGATTTGAAGGGCAATGTTTCCAGTGAATTTACAGGACAGTGAAATAAAACACATTGTATCTCTGTGTGACAAGCGCAGTGTAGTGCTAGGTAATGATTTGGACTCTTCATGTATCAATAGCTCCGTGTCATTTAGCCGTTCTGTGGGAAGCATGTTGCTTACCATCAGGCACATGGTCTGTTCGTCTCGTCACTCTACATATACTGTATAAAAAGATAATGTTGTAGGCTTCTGCGCTTTCTGCCCTTTCCCAAACTTCAGTAGGCAGTAGAAATCGTCTAAGAACAACTGTATAGGATCCTTTAAAAAAAACATGGGCAGTTATAGAGACTGCAGATAGAAGTGAAAGCTTATAACTTTTTACATAACACAAAATATAAACTCGGTGCAGCGTGCGGTGACGATGACGCGAGTTTCACGCTTTTTGTTCACCTAAAAAGTGCGCAATGCGGATGAAGAAGTTTTCAATTAGAGAGCGTAGAGCTTCAATGGATCCAATAGTGTCCTTATTTATAAGAATAAAATATATTTACTATCAGTAAAATCCAATCTTTTTAGTTCTGTCCAATATATCGGATACAGTATAAACCACAGCGTTTTTTTACACACTTAGGTACTATTTTACCTTCCTCCAAGAAATTTCAACATGTAGAGCTTTTAATTTCGTTATTTCGCAGTTCTTTTTTTATAAAAGAAATTGTAAGGGAAACAGAAAACCTGTCCCTGATGGTCAAGTACAGAAATACACACCTACCCAGTGCCCATTACAGTATAGACTATAGAGTATAGAATAACGTAACTGTATTTGAACATGAAGATTTTAAAGCGTTGCCCTGCGGTCGTCACCCTATATAAGGTAGGTCTGTACTCTGCGGGTATATCGGTAGTCACAGTAGTAGGTATAAGATGAAATAAAACTTTTCCCTATAATATCTCTGGAAACTTCTTAATTAATATGGCATACTAAGTTTTTAAATTTATTGTAAAAATTCATCTGTTCATTATTTTCATTAAAATCATTTATCAAAAACTCTTAAAAATATTCATTGACACACAATCTATAAGCCAATTATAAGAGTATATTTGCGTTAACAATCAGTAACAATAAACATAATTAATTTAATGTGCCATAATTCTTTTGAACATATAAAACCACATTAGCAACATCTGTTAGACAATAACATTATTCTCTATAGTATTAAAATTTACAAAAGTCCATATTTTACAAATAACAAACGTAACTTTTTCAACTTTACAACCGAATCTCAACAAACAAGTGAAACCGAATCCACCAACAAACCTCTTTCAATTTGTTTGTAGGCGTGATCCGTTTTAGTTGTGTGTGTATGAAGACAAGACGTTTCGTCAGTGTGCGTGCGTCTCAAGGTCAGGGTTGTCACGTGGCGGGAAGAGGGGTGCGCGTTTAGGGGTTCCACCCCTGCGCGACCCACTTCCTTACCAAAGAACTATAAATCACGGCGAGCCTGCCCTAAACTGCCGAATTCGCGTCCACAACCCTAACCTTTAGTCAGTGGGACGTAATATTTATTCTATGGTGACGTGTTAATTTGAATATGTTTGTAAAACGTGTTTTTGTTGTGAATAAATTACCCCACTGATCTCATTTAAAAATAACATTTTCATATCTGACCTGTGTTAAATATAAGAAAATTACAAAATTACTTAATTAATTCCATCTACATAATTTACATTCAACACGTAAATGTGACTAGAAGTATATCTGTCTAAAAACTGAGAATAAATAACTGTATTTATACTGTCTATGTTTACCTACTTGTTAGTAATATACTTACATATTTTTATATAAAATAGAAATTTTCATAGATTTTTACTAATTCATTGTTAACTTTTTAATTCCTTGCTGAATTTTCAGAACGCAAATTTACTTGTCTGAGATAGTTTTTAATTTCGCTAAAAGTGACGCCATTGTTTTATTTTCGTAGAAAATTTTCAGAAAATGTATCACAATATCTTTGAAACGTAGATTTGCATTCTGAAACGCCTTGTTCAACCTGTTTTCATTTCGTCCCATCATAGCCACACTCTAATACATTCGATACAGTGCCATCTGTCATTCCACACGTGAATCGCGATGATATCGCGCGACGCTACGTTTTTCAGCGAGCTTGCAAGCTGTGTAGTTCTGGTGTGAAAACATAGATGGCGCTACAAGGCTCATGAAGAAATTGGACTTAAGAAGATTGATGAAATTTACTGGAAGAATGAAGTCAAAATAACTATCGAACGACCGGGTGCCACACTGTGCTCTCTCGAGTTTATAGTGCGGAGTGAACACAGCTGGTGGTATCTCAGTTGTTCTCTAGTTCTCCCTCGCATCGCTGGCGCCACTGGCTCTGCTGAAAACTGGAATGCTGCAAGAATACGAAAAGAAAGTTTCACTGAATTTCTAAATGTTTACATACTTTGTATAATTTAAATACCTATAAGATACTTTCTATTGTATCTGAAATATTTTTACTTTAGATTTAGTAGTAAGTAGAGTTCACCGAGATAAAATCTAGACATAATGTACAATAGTACGTCGCTTTCTTTTTACATATGTATGAAATGATAAGACTCTTTGTAGAGTTCGCCTGGTGAAGTACTTACCTCATTAGCGCCACGAAAATACATTATCGTGAAAAACTGTTAGGCCTTGGGTTACATGTTACATCGCGGGGTGAACTTAGTTATAGTACATAAACCACAGATATGTAGGTAAGTACCTACCTATGTTAGAATAAAAAAAAACTAAATGAAATTTTAAAGACACGTGCGTTTCACGAAACCAGACGTATTCACAAACATTTTCAAGAAATTTAGTGTACCATAGGTATTTATTAAAACATGAAGCAAAAATGTTGGATCTATTTCCCATTTTTAAGAAAATTGCGGCGACGGAGGAGTATGAAATTTCGCACACTTAAAATTATAGGTACAGAGAAAGAGTGTAGAATGCTATTTTTTTTTAATTATGCCTAAAAATGCATTAAAATAATAACAAAGAACATTACAGATACTACTTGATTCGACTCTACTATTATATAGTAACTAGCTGAACGCGCGCGCGTTGCTACGCCATCTATCGAAAATTGGGCGTACCAGTAAACATTTTGAACAAATTCGATTTTAGTTTAGGTTCTAATGACGCAACCTCATTATGCTGTCACGCAACGAAAGCTCTCAAAAAGCAATATTTTTTCCCGTTTTTGTAACATTTTTCATTCATGCTCGACTCCTGTTGATAGTAGCTTAATGTTAAATAGCCTATTATAATAGCCTTCCTCGATAAAAGGACTATCGTACAAAGAAAGAATCTTTCCATTCGAACCAGTAGTTCCAGAGATCTTTGCGTTCAAACAAACAAACAAACTCTTCAGTTTTATAATATTATTTATATTTATATAGTAATAGTAGGTATTTAATACGCAATAGTACTCTTTTGTTTATTGTAAGTCTGCGGTTCAATTGATAATAGATTAATATTGCTTTGTAGCGCAATTTCACCAACTGGGCGACCACTAGTAATATAATTTAAGGCTTGATTGCCACAAACATTAAATGTAAACTTTAAAGCAAGTGCGCAGATCGTTGCGTGTATCACTTTTTATTAAGCCGCGTAGAAAGCTGATTTAATTACTTTATACCTGTTTTCTGCCAAGCAGTAACCTGCGCATCTTGCTTTAAAGTTTGTTGACATAAGAAAGTACCTACCTAACTTATTTCTTGTATACAGTATAACAATACTAATTAAACTTACTATATCAACCTGATTTCTTAATTACAATATTGTTATAAGTTATTAATTTAGTCTCAATAATTACCTACAGTATTTGAACATAACATGAATTAAGTAGGTACACTATCCTTTCACTATTTGAACAGCTAAATGATATAATGCATGTAACCAGGTGGCTCAGTGAGTGTTTCCTGATTGATAAAGCGGTAAATTTGTTTATAAACTGTCAGACATACGTTAATTTTATTACTTAGATCGGAAATTAAATATAATTAAATTATTAGATATAATTTTAGAAAAATGTGATAATTACTTTAATAATGACAATTTAAAATCCCCAACTTAAAGAACGAATGTAGCGCGAGATACCTAATTAACGCAACACTTAAAAAAAACAAAAATATCCATCCGGTGCTGCCATTAAATAAACAGTGCCTTGGTATCGTCAATAATTTCTAATTTCATAGGTAATTTATAAAAAAATTTTTAGAGAGCATAGATAATTTTCATTTTTTCATTTCATTTTCGCGCTCTATCGAGTTTCCTTCTGGTATAGTAAGTAGCTACGACAAAATAAAATAATTTAATGCAGTGCCTCCTACTGGTCTAATATCGTAACACCAATTTAAGAACCCTCACTAATCAACTACAAACTTATCACTGAAAACTGCAACAAAATTGGTATTTTAGTTTTTCTTTTAGTTTTGGATAAAAATGGCACAAAACATGTTTCCTGCAGTGCTTCCTGATGAGATGTCACCGTAATAACTATCTTAAAACATGGACCAATGAAATCTAAATTTATCCCTGAAAACTGCATCAACATCGGACAAGTAGTTTTGGAGAAAAATGGTATTATGTGTTTGCACAAACATTCTCTCACCCCAAACGCATATACCGTCTCCATTCCGTCGCGGGTAAAAGTAAAATATTTACGCAAGATTCACACGAGCCAAAAACCTATCAAACTTTTTTTTTAAATTAGCAGTCACAGGAACTCCCGATAGAAGTGAAAACTTAAGTATATAAGTAACTCAGAATTTGATAGTTTACTTTGGTAACTACGCGGGTCCCACCGGAGGGCGTGGGCATAACCATGGCTATGGTCCCGAGTTTACCCGAAGATTTCTTATCATGACGCTAGAATTCAATTCGCAGCCTACGAAAAAACTGTCTGTTGGACGCCAAAAGAAGATTTCACTTCAAAAATCATATTGATTTAGAAATGTTCGACATTTGTAACAATAAAACTCAAAAGAATCAAGACTGAGCTTGAGAAAGGAAAACAAGCTTTAATATAAATATCTCACTAAAAATACAATGGCCATCTATCAGCTCTATGTCTTAACAATTTTGCATACCTACGATTTACGCATGGAGGTATGCAAAATTTCAGAGCGATGGAATAATTGTAAGTTTAAATTGCAAGATTTGATAATAGACAGGTGAAACTAAATAAACGCTACAAGCGTTTATTTACTATTATTGTTAAAAGGCTGTTCATAGTTATGATGTTTTAAAGAAAATCTGTCAAACTACGTTCCTACCTAATTACTAAAAAGCTATTTGACTGTTGACAAATGTTAACGATCGCCAGAAGTATACAACTGCAGTTTCAGATAGAATATCTTGATACTTTTCGGGACAAGGATAAGCGCTTTAAGTTACGTTTATTTTTAGTTTTCTGGTTATTAAATACGCATAAAAATCCAACTAAAACTCTCTTATAACCTTCTAAATTCTAAGTGAATACCCATCTCTTAGAATAAGTAAGTAGTAAATAAGAAGGCATTCGTCAAAAGTATCAAATTTAAATAAAAATAAAGTTTAAAGTTGTGACTTGTCTTACACTCCCTGTTAATTAAAACCGTAAAAGTGTAAATTGATTTCTAATTCTAAAATACTGTTAATATTGGCAAACCATTTTATTTTCTCGAGGAGATGGCATTCAATATAAACCCCTCATTGCGTAGAAAGGATCTAAAAATAGCCGTTTGCCCGGGAGCACAGCGCCCGGTAACAGTACGAAAGAGCCTTCAATCTCAAAGAGATCGACCAGCACCCGAACCATGTCACGGCCCACCCCTCACCCACACAAATAGGTGATCCCTCGGTGACCTAATAACATCTGAACTCACCTCGACACGTCCTGGGCCTCAGTAATATGCCCCTGACATGGCCCAGCAACTCCACTGAACAAAATTGCTTATAACCTTGATATTCCTCTCTCTGTACTTTCTTGTCAGGATGAAAGAGACGGTAATAGCAGTGACACGAGTGAGATACGGGGCAGAGCCGCAGGAGGCAAGCCCGGGTCGCATTCCCGCATTCAGCCCCCAAAGCCTTTGCGGGGTCCGGACGACACGATCGGGCTTGGCCTGCTTTTAATAACAGAGCAGAATCGAATTGGGTTAGGTCATACCCTTCAGGCTAGTATAGAATATAGGTCGTTCCGGTGCACTGTAATAAGTCCTTCGATGTTTGAGATAGTATCTAGGGCGCTGTAGGTATGCTGACTGCGCAAACTTTGTTCGAAGGCAAGGTTAGTGTTAGGTTAAGTTAGGTTAATTGTGTTTGTTTCTAGACCAAAAACAATTGCTGAACGAAAAAACTAAGACAAGAAAGAGGTAGCGGTGGATTCATTTACGAGGGTTTGTTACTTAGGATGTACCTATTTGACATTTGACTTCTATTTCGTAGACATGGGACAGATGATAATTGAACATAATTCCAGTGGTCTGAGATCATAATTCCAGATCACCATTAGCTTTTTTACAACTTTTACTAACTAGTATCTTTTGAGTTATAGAATTATGACTAAAGTCTTGCTTAGTGCATAGAGGCAGGTACGTATTTTAATTAAACTGATTGGCTTTCGTAACCTTTCAGTAAATAAAAGCGGTGGTAAGAAATCATGGAGAAAGGTTTGTTATCTTCAAGTAAATACTTTTAGGCCAATTGTCCACGTAGCTGCACGACATCCGCACGATTTCGACAATTGTCGGATGCAAGACGAATGCTTGCATCTTGCGTACAAATAATGAAGTCTGTGTCCACGAAACGACAACGACACGACAGCCGCACGTCTTGCGTTTGTTCGTAGGATGCATGCATTCGACAAAAGACGCGTGCGTGGACAGTAGTAGGCCTTACGAAAATTGGGCGGACGGCGCGGCGGAGGATGAAATTTCGCAAACAAGTTTCTTGTAGTGGTAGGACTCTTAGCAGAGTCCGCCTGGGAAAGTACCACACCTTTGTCAATTATTCTACCGCCAAGCAGTAATGTGCAAACATTACTGTGTTCCGGATTGAAGGGCAATGTTTCCAGAGAAATTACAGGGCTTAGAGATATAACAACTTAGATCTCTGAAATTTGGAATAGAGTTAGATTATAGTCTGGAAGAACACATAGGCCTACTTTTTATTCCGGGAAAATAACAGGAACGGGAACTACGCGGGTAAAACCGCGGGGCGCTCCTAGTTAATTAATATTTCTTTATGAGTACTACTAGGTTCTTTATTACCATTAGGCGTGTCATGTTTGTGACTTTGTTCTGGCTTATCAACGTAACTGTACTTTGGAAACAAACGACAACTTAGTCGTTACACTATTACATTTCGAGATCTAGTTCAAAAGCGATGTGGACCTAACGCGATGTAGTCATATCGAGATTTAGTCTTACCTAAATCTATTTAGTCAGACCCGCTATCTAGTCATATCGAGATGTAGTCATAAAGCTTCTAACCCGTTTGTATATCTCCGAAACGGCTCGACCGATTTGGAAGATTTTTTTCTGTAAATTTCATAGAGATAAAATTAGATCGGTAGGTAATGTAATTTTCAAATCGTCATTTTTTTTTCAATTTATTCGCTAGTTTTATGTAGCATACATGATACATGAAAGCCAAAGATTACTGTGATAGTTCCATGGTGTCGCTTTCAGATCGTGACGTGAATGTAGCAACACTCAGCCAGACAGACAGGAGGCATTAAATTTTATTTGCGTTTTGAAACGGTCATTTGTAACTTAAAATCCGCTTTCATTTAGCAACACTTTCATGACTCAGTATATAATACACGCGTCAACCGTGAAACGGCGTCAACATTTCACACGAACTAATATCACACTACTTATAATAGTCAAATAATAGGTAAAAAGCCCGTTTCGAGATTTAAGAAAGGACCTAGAATGTAACTTAAAACTAAAGTGAAGGAAACTTTAAAATAATTATTAATGACAAATATTCAGTGTTTTCAAAAATACGCACATTAAAGCGTTGATTAATAGATATGTCACCGTAAAATTTAAAAAACCGTCAGATTACAGTCCAACGATTGTCAGATTACAAACTAACTTAACCAACCGTGAGATTATAGTCATTAGATTATAATCTGACGGTATTGTAAATTCTACCGTGATAGATATACCTACTGCATGTCGGTGACGATAATCTATAAAATAAATATAGTAACTCGCACATCCTCCAATCGCTACTGTCCTTTACTCCGTAGTCGCTCCGAGGTTCGGACGCTACGTCACCAATACATTATTTGTGATTTCCCCCTACCAAGAGGTACACAGTACACAAAGCGACTAAACAGTTTTCATTTTAGAAAACTCCAATCAAAAATGTTGTATCAAATCTGAAAAAGGCTTTGTAAAGTTAAACGTTCAATGGATTTAGATAATCAATCACTGGGTAAGTGAGTTAATGGCTTGGAACGGTCATACCGTGATCCATCGCAGTATGCACCCGATTTACATCTTATGAATCTCCATATCCATATCCTCTATAAATTGGCGGATCGGTAAATAGCGTAACTTTTCTATTCCTCCACGCTCTAACGAGCACTGCCGTGTCAATATCCATATTTACATTTTCCTTTTAAAGTCTGCGTGTTCTTTAGTGTTACCAGAAACCAAATAAAATGCCCATTTTAGCTTATAAGCACAGATGAGAACAAAGTTATGTTATATAAGTAAGTAACCTTATCCCAAGCATACCATCCATGGGATTAGCTAGATAGATATAAGTATATAAACTATTTATTGCTCTTAAATTATATAAAAAAACTAGAATACAGAAAAATTTTAATATAAAGGCAATGTACAACTTTATCGATCAATTTCTTCTAGGCAACCGTAGAATGGAAAATGAGTATCTATAGGAAGACGGGTAAGTAGTACCTACAATTAGGAGTACATAGACTTACATTTCTGTGTATGAACACAACATTATAATTTACTAGCTGTCCGCTCTGGCTTGGCCCGTGGTACTTAAATAGCCTATAGCACTCAGGAATCATATATGATTGTTATTGATTGTTGGTTATATAGGTTATATATAACCAACGGTGAAAGAATTTTAAATCGGTCCCGTAGTTGTATTCTCAATCCTCAATTGTCAAATCCTCATTATGCGGCAAATAATACATGTGAAATATTATTGTCAATTTATAAAATCCTAAAAGTAACAAATATAATTTTATAACATATTTGCTCGTAAAGGGTCTCTTATTGGACCAATTTCTGTATCGTAATGTATCTTATTACGCACTAGTGCTGTAATGTGTAATGTAAAACGCACGGTTTCAAAATGCTCCGTCCACAGACTAGGTAGAGAGATATGCTCCGTCTAAAACGAACGGTACTTTTTAAATCTCAGTAAAGAGTTTTTATGTCAGAAAAGTGTGGTCAACATTTTATGGATAAAATTAACTTTGAGAGGTAAAATATAATAAAGAATTATTAAATTTGTTAATTTAATTAACTTAGACCATAAATTACTTTAATTTTTCTGTAACAAAACACAAAAATATTAATTTACTTTATTATTAATGGCATACAGGCTGGTTATGTGCCGTTGCTTAAAAAAAAGGCGCCGATGCGCGCGCATTGCTAATCTGTGATCCATAGTGATTATTTACTCTGTGCTGTGATCTGTGATCAAGTAAATATTATTCCGCGCGTTTTTTTTCGCTGTATTGTTTTTATTTGAAAATGTCGTCAGAGTTTTGTTTATTTCCTCGCAAATATGTTATAAAACGTCGTATGACATACGTGCGCTTTGATAATTACAGCCTCTGCTAATTATAGCTCTCGCCTTCGGCTCGAGCTAGCAATAAAGCCTCGGCTGTAATTATCAACGTACCGCACTTATATCATAATGTACTATTACAACACAATTATTTACAAAAAAGTGACATAACAATTCGAAGTAGACTCTGATTAAAATGTAACTATTGGGGCATTTCACGCCAAGCGGACAACTAAAAAAATATGAGGTCGTGAATTTTGTTCAAACTCTGGTCAGTTATACTTCTAGCAGACGTGGGTGTATACACACAATTTTTTTTTCATGTGATGTTTTATTGCCGATTTATGAGCTTTTAAAAATTTACTAAAAATTACTTTATGATTTTTTGTATGCTTCTTACTTGTATCAATTAATTATTTAAAACAACTAAAAATTACTGTTTCTAGTAGATAAAAGATTGTACTTTTTATTTTTTTTGTCGAATTCGAAATTTGAATTTTTGAACATAAAATATTCTAAACCGGAAATGAAAATTTCAAATCAATTTTTTAGTAATTTGGACAGTTTTTATTCTAAATATTTTTTTTCTTGAATTAAAGCTTTAAGTATACATAATCTTCACAAAAAAAATTAAAACATGATCTTTGATAGTTTGCGACTTAGAGCAAATAGAGTACATACACATCGCTAAGAGCACGTTGCAAGCAATCGGGTTTATGCGCTAAGATGCTGAAAAAGTACGCTATTAATATTTCAATCCTTCATTAAAACATGCAAAAATAAATGAAATGATTATAAATGAGTTTTAAAAAAAAACGTATAATTTACAATATAAAATTCGAAATTTGAATATTTTTACGTATCGTAAACCGGAAGTGAACATTTCAAATCGATTTTTATTTGAAGTAATTATTTTATTTAAAAAAAGAATGTTTATATTTATATTTTCGCATGTTCTTATGAAGAAATAAAATATTAATAGCGTAGTGTTTTAGCATCTTAGCGCATACACCCCTTTGCTTTGAACGTGCG
The DNA here is from genome assembly GCA_963693475.1 of Ectropis crepuscularia. Lineage (NCBI taxonomy): Eukaryota > Metazoa > Arthropoda > Insecta > Lepidoptera > Geometridae > Ectropis > Ectropis crepuscularia. Next base: position 13,204,145 of record OY856359.1, read on the forward strand.
CTTAGCGATGTGTATGTACTCTATTTGCTCTAAGTCGTAAACTATTAAAGAAGAAGTTTTAATTTTTTTTGTAAAGATTTACTACATTTAAAGGTGTAAGAATAAAATATTTACAAAAAAACTAGTGTTGAAGTTGCTCAAAAATCGATTTGAAATGTTCACTTCCGGTTTACGATACGTCAAAATATTCAAATTTCGAATTTTATATTGTAAATTATTCTTTATTTTAAAAACTCATTTATATTATATTTTTGCATGTTTTAATGAAGGATTGAAATATTAATAGCGTACTTTTTCAGCATCTTAGCGCATAAACTCGATTGCTTTCAACGTGCTCGTAGCGATGTGTATGTACTCTATTTGCTCTAAGTTGCAAACTAACAGATATCACGTTTTAATTTTTTTTGTGAAGATTATGTATATTTAAAGCTTTAATTCAAGAAAAAAATATTTAAAATAAAAACTGTCCAAATTACTCAAAAATTGATTTGAAATTTTCATTTCCGGTTTAGAATATGTACAAAAATTCAAATTTCGAATTCGACAAAAAAATTAAAAAGTACTACCTTTTATCTACTAGAAACAGTTATTTTTAGTCGTTTTAAATAATTAATTGATACAAGTAAGAAGCATACAAAAATTCACAAATTAATTTTTAGTAAATTTTTAAAAGCTCATAAATCAGCAATAAAACATCACATGAAAAAAAAATTGTGTGTATACACCCACGTCTACTAGAAGTATAACTGACCAGAGTTTGAACAGAATTCACGACCTCATATTTTTTTAGTTGTCCGCTTGGCGTGAAATGCCCCTGAAATATTGTTAGTGACTACTTGTTATTTTTCTAAATAAAAAATATCTTTTTTGTGGAAGTCATAAATAGTAAAACTGGCAACTTTGTTTACATTTATTTGCGCGTGCAACCGCTTGCGTGGTTGGCTTTACCCAGTACTTCATAGAAACCGGTTTAGCATTGACTGACACTTTGTACTTGTTACGACTAAAGATCAAACCACAACTATATGAACGCAACCGGCTTGAGCTGGTCAGAAAAACTTCCCATTACTAAGAGAATATTAACAAGCTAACGAGCTTTGTTTTAATCTCACCATAACTTTTTTAACACTTTGAAGCAGATGGAGCTGTTTTGCTCTGAACTTCGATGACATGATAAACATGCCTTTGATCAATTTCGGTTCTTATTTTATCCTTTTTTTTTTTGAAAAATTTCACCTCCACGGACTCCTAGGTCTATGCCTTTTATTAACGTTTTATACATTATTTTATTTTTTTGTTATTTTCCTTTGTTTAATGCATTAAGATTTAAATATTAGATCAGACTTCTAAAAATAACCATGCATCTACATCTTATTTTATCCTTTATAAATGGTTACGTTATTAAGATATTTTAATAAATACGAGAGGCAACGCATTTCGCAGCCGTCCGATTCTAAATTTTCTTAGTTTTTTAATCCTAGCGGTAATACCACGTAAACAAACCCAATGCCCAAGGTAAAGTCAAAATTATTTTTTATTACTTACAATAATTTTATTTAATAACTAGCGGACTCGACAGACGTTTTCCAGTAGATACACGTATCATTTACACAAAAATCTCGAAATTTAACTTAAAACCACTTGAACAGACGCACACACAAAATTTCATCAAAATCGATCTAGGTCGAACCGATTACGGTTTTCGAGGAGTTTAATTACAAACATAGAAGATTTATATTTAAATATATGACGATGGATGAATATAAGATCAAGGCAATTCCGTACGTGCCAGTATGGTTTAACCCCAAGTGTTAGTTCGTACGATTTGTAAAAATGTTAAGTAACCAGTGAGAGGGTAACGCTCGCCGGCAAGTCTCGAAATTGGTGAACGGAATAATCGATTATCGTACGACTGGGGTTCTTTCTAAAGCAGTAATTGTAACATCGTCTTTAGTATCCACAAAAAAGATGGTTTCAATTAGTTATTTTTTGTTGACAGATAGCCTTCATTAACAAAGCAGTACTGCAATTAATTCAATTGAAATACTTTTAACTGCATTCAAAGTAGGAGAATGTGAAAGATAGTTTAAATTCAATAAAAAAAGTGTATGATGAATCTTTAAAGTTGGTGTACCATCTATGTATGCTGACGAAACCGCTCAATGATGTAGGTATGTATACACTTAGCAGTTTCTCCAACTACTATATGGGATTTTTAACAGTCGGAGACATAAAATAACCTATGTGCATTTCGGAATGTGGAAACTAAGTGTATTTATTTTCCTTCTATAATACGGGGAATAGAAATATATGTAGTTCTGCTTATTTTTTTTATAATTGAACGAAACCAAGATTAAACTTTGACACTAAAACAAAAAACACCTTTGGACGAAATATGGACAACACAGGTACAAGTGTGACCCCAGATGCGTCATTGCAGCCTAGCAGGGCGGATGTAGAAGCTAATGGGTCGCGACGCCATACCGGGAGAGCGAAGGAAATTGAACCAGCGGAGGTAGGGACCTTGAGCAAAATGAACAGAACCGTTCATTAGTATCGCTGATTACTTCCACTCGAATGCACTATACGGTCGGTATTACCTAACAACTTTCGTTGCCACTAGAACCCGGCGTATCCCGAACTATTTCTCAAGGCCTCACACGAGCCAAAATTTAGTAAAATTTTTAGCAAATACAAATTTCTATATATTTTCTTTTAAAATAAATGGACGAGGAAGACATGCGCCTGATTGGAAGCTACACGCCTGCCTATAATAATACCAAGCGGCTATTTGAACTTAAATAAGTCTAAATCATTAGGTACCCTAGCAGTGCACTGCGCTCAACTCCCAGATACATAAGATGTAGGTAAGATATCTTAACCTTGTAATTTCTCCGGAAATATTCCCCTTAAAACAGGAACAAATTAATATTAGCACATTACTGCTGGGCTACAAAGGTGTGGTACTTCCCCAGGTGGACTCTAAAAAAGTATTTCCACTACAAAACTTTAGCACCGCCACACCACAAAGAATTCATCATGTTTGTGACGTCAACTGATCTCAAAGATATAAAACTGAGCTTAAGTCACACGGTGGTAACTTAACCTTTTTAAAATTTGCATTACTTGCACTCTCCATCTCTTTGTGACTTCTCAACCCCGATGCATATTCAGCCATTGTTCCTCAGGTTTATTTCAATAGTTTTCTATTATTTCTAGGTATAGGGATATATTATTTCAGTTCCATTAGAATAGTTACGGTCTCAGGGACAGGTCTCGCTTTGATCACTTCTACCGGGTGAAAAAAAATTGCATGGGATGGATGTACCGTTCATAAACCATTGACAATTCTATCGATTTACGATAAAGACTATTTAATAGAAAAAAAGCAATCGGTTAAAAAAGGGCAAGGTGGTATTTGATCATGCAGATCAGTTACACACTCACCGAAATGTCTCCGAAAAAAACCGATACGCTAGCAATATTGCGGCGATGTTCCAGACTTACAATGACGACTCTGGGTTCGTTTATTGTTCGGTAATTTTATCTAACAAATACATTACAAAATTCAAAAATAGCCGTATTTTCAATCAATAAATAACCTATTTAACATCGTATAAAACCGGTTGAGTGAAAAATTATATTCGAACATCAATATTTCTGCAGCTAACAGTATTTGTCGACCATGACCCATTTTCGATTGGTTGATTTTACATTTAATCCGTTCTATCTAAAATCGATATGATCGAAGGGTTTCTGAAGAATAAAGACGAGGCGTCTTCGAGTCTAAATAACGTTTGGCGGGTTCGATATAGTCCAAAGCCAATTCAGTATGCCAACTGCTCCTGGCAGCGCCCTACATTGCATAGGGCAAGGGCAAGTGGCGTAACGCGAACAAGGTGTCAACCATTATCAGATGCCTTTGTTGATGGATCTCCCGTCATATCGACTCACACATATTTGACGATGCTTCCGAAATGTATGTCATTTTTAACCGACTTCAAACAAAGAGGCGGTTTTCCATTCGGTTGCATGATTTTATTGTATGTAGTGGTATATTTGTTACGCGATAGTTCTTAAAATTGTGAATCGAATTTGATGATTATTTTTTTGTTTGGTAGATATAACTGTCTCTAAACTATGAGCTACTAGCCCCATATAAGTTTTATCGAAATCGGTAAAGCCGTTTTTGAAATATTATCAAAAATCTAAAATTTATATACATACATGAACGCCATATTTGTTGTACTTCGCTGTTTCATTGCAACAGTGTGTTTACTGTTTAATTGGTTTCACAAAAAATATTAAATTTAGTCGAGTGTCTGAGTTTTTTTTTTTACTCGAATAGGTTTACACTTGACCGCCATCTCGCCTGATGTTAAGTGAAGATGCGGTCTACGATGAAGCGTGCTTACTTAGCAGAAACCGATTCACTGGCGACTTGAAGACACCGAGATATAACCATCAGGGAAAATCCACTCAAGTAGCTCATTCCACAGCCTAGACGTTCCTATCACAAAAGTAGAGTCAAACCTCTTTGTTCGTGTCTTTGGAACATAAACCATGAAACGAAATCTCTTTCTCGATCTACGAGCAGTCCGATAAAAAAAGCCCAAGTTAGTATTAAATCATGCACTAATGCAGATTAGTTGCACACAGGCGCGGTCCCAGCCTCGAATTTTGGAGGGGGTCACCAGTACATAGCCTCCAATTTTGGGAGGGTCACGAGTAAAAATACGATAAATCTAATAAAAAAGACTTTACTATTAGCGCCCCACTATTTTACCCGCGAAGCTGTCGTTCCAGTTGTTTCCATTAAAAAATAGTCTATATGCTATTACATATTTTGAATTTTTGTAGGTATTTAATTTATAATTGCCTATGAGCCTTTTGTCACTTTTCTCGATCGATTCCAAATTGAGTTGAAAATTGACGTTAAAGTTTAAATTGAAGTCGGTTTTTGTTTTTTCAGAGAAAACTACATTATTTTATATTCATACTAGCTGACTCGGCAAACGTTGTTATGCCATATAAATCATTTCTAGGTAATTTCTAGTGATTTCTAGTTATAAACGATAATAATTGATCAGTTATCGAGCGGGATGAAAAATGATTAAATTACTTAAATGGCTATTAAAAAATAGGGGTTGGTGATAACAGGGTAAAAATTTTCGGGGGGTTGTATGTATTTTTAACGCCACATTATAAAAAAATAAAAACAAAAATTTTTGTGCGAAAATAAAAAAAAAATTATGGGGTGACCAACCCTTGTCACTTAGGGGTATGAAATATAGCTAGTAGCCGATTCTCAGACCTACTGAATATGCATATAAAATTTGGTTAAAATCAGTAAAGCCGTTTCGGAGGAGTAAGGAAACAAACACTGTGACACGAGAATTTTATATATAAGAAGATATTTGTACAGTTTTTCCGCGGCTTTGAACTATTTCTTCAGTTGCTTGGAAGAAATTTAACTTTAAGAATGTTTATTTATTTCCATCTTGTAGACAATAAAGGGTTTTTAACATCCATCTATGTACTTTGTCGAACAATATGTTTATTAACTTTTTCTCAATTAAATCCACTTTGCAGCTCGGCAAATACTTGGTACTACATCGCACTAGTTTTATTATTTTGAAAAATAAGGTTTTTCAATCTGTACTCGGACCAAATAAACAAATACACAACAGTGAGATCCACATTAATAATTTTGCTAATGCATTTATTCCCTAAACGTACTGTAGACTGCAGGTATAATGCGGAAGAAAAGAAAGTACTTAGTTATTGACTTAGTGAGCACTAGGAATACTGTGACCTTGGCATCCAGCCAGAATAAATAAATGTAATGCACCAAGTGCATGTCTGAAACGACCTAGCCTTGACCGGCGACACGTGTTAATTAATATAAATAACTAAGATATCATCGCTAGAGCAACTAGTAATTCAAACTGTAAATGTAATTATTCGAAAATATACTACATTAAATCGAAAAAGTGCCTCGCTCCGGTTTTCTTGCGCCTTCTTCTCGGGAGGCGTCTCGAAGGTCCCAAGTTCACGGCCATCCGGGCTGTAGCAGCAACAGCTGGATGGGGATGGTGCTTCGCTGCGATGGCGACCTGCAGCCATGACCTGGAGGGGTGTGGGCGGGGGCCGGGACGGAGGGGGGTGTGCATCGAGCGGCCGGGCTGCACCGAGCAGTTATTTCTGTGCAGCTGGTGGGTCGCAGTCGCTCACCGCGCCTTCGATAGTGCGCTCGCATCCGTTCCCCTCGCGCTACCAACCAAGCCGACTACAAAGTGACGTTCCATTATCGACATATTCGAACCCGCGTGAGCCAGCCCGCCTCGATATCGCCGCGTCTTCACCTGTTGCACCATCGCGCTCTCGCGTGGAGAAACCCCCGTGGAAAACTCTTTTTCTCAGTAGCGGACGCGTCTACTTTCACCGCTCGCATTCCGACTATCGTAAGACCGTTCGTAACTATGCTTACGATTATTAACGAACGTTTTATCGTGACAAAATCGAGTTGAAATGTGTTTGCGATTAGTTATTGATAACGTTGGCACATACAGTGGTAATATATATTTATTAAGTTTATGTTATGAGTACATTTCCTATTAAGATAATATGGCGAGGGATTTATCAATGTAGGTTAGATGATAAGAGAAGTGTTAGAATTCTCACAACTGTAGTTCTAGATGAAATAGAAGCTCATTGCAGTCTGTCTTTACTCACATTAGGTATTTTAATATTAAATCATGACCTATCCATCAAATTCCGTAAAACTTTGCACTAGAGAAACAACTTTTTAACGAACCTACGTGGGTAGTTCAGTAAAATATAATTTTCTGTTTCAAATAATTTTTCAACTGTAAAAAAAGCTTGAGTAAGGTCGTGGTGACACATACTAACATTGTTTTAAGTGTCTTTCAAAAGAGCATTGTGTTTGAAGTCAGGGATGTTACTAATTGCCAGAGCGCGAACGAAATCTGGAGATAAGATAGCTGGCGTTTGGCCAGGGATGCACATTCCAAGGCCGTGGGAAACTAGGGCATAGGGAGCGAGGTCTCTGGAGGGGGTTGAAGGCCTTTCCTGGGGAGGTTTCGTCCCTCGCTCCCCTGGGAAGGCCTTCAGAGCCGAGGCCGGCCCCGATACCTGAGGCCCGGGACGCAACGCACAGCGCAGGTGCATAGCATAATTCCCGGACCTAGGTAGCCTGGATGGATCGCAGTTCCGTGCGAGCCTTAGCCTAGTCTACTAGTGTCAGTGCCTGTGAAGAAATCATATCATTACATTGGCATCTCTACATTACTTCATTAATATTAAAGCTATGTCAACAGGTTTTTTATTCTAATTTAAAGTTACTCGTAAACTTGTTTGTGGAAAGTCGAGTCTAGATTTAGCATTAACTTGTTTGAATTCATGTTTATTCATAATGAGAAATTGATCGTAAAATGTTTTCTGTTATGTAAATGAAACAAATGAATAACAGTTAAACGTTGCGTTAATAGAAATAAAAATTAAAGAGGTATTTTCTTAAATTACTCATTCTTAAGGACAAAAATATTTTTGAAAGAAATTGACATTGAGCACATTTGAAAAATGTATAATTTAGATATTGAAGAAATAGTTTTTTTTTCTGAGACTCCTTTATCAAAACAATTAAGTTTTTTGTAGTGAAAATATTAATTACTGCTCATTCATAATAATTTTAAAAAAGAAATAATCTTGTGAAATTTACTTTACCTTTAACGATAAGTCAGCAATCATAAAATCTTAATACATGCCGTGATGTAGAGTATCTCTACTTAGTCTGTGGTTGATTCCTAGCGAACTCTTCCCCAAGTCAACCGATGTTCACGAAAGTTGGCATTTATTTCTAATTTGGTTCAATTTGATACAACAAATAGTTTTTATTTCGATTAATTGTGTTTTTCTGAAACTATCCGAGCGAAGCCGGAACGGGCCGCTAGTCTTTTTAAATAAATTTTACTCCAGCTACATTAGATATCCAACAAAAAGTATCCATAGAAATTGATTCAACCATCGACAAACATACAACAAACAGTCGATTGAGAAACTTGTCCTATTTTGAAATCCGATAAAAATAGTCACTAGACGAAACGCCATAAAATTTGGTTGCCATAAAACGAATATCAAAATAATCGTTGGTTATTCACAATCAGTTACATCTGACATCACGATAGCGTGATGCAACCTTCAACTGAGCATGGAGAAACGTAAAATTTGGGGTCGTTAAAAACCAGACATTACTATCACTTTCATCTCAATACAAAGGCGATAACATCTGTACGCGGACACTCGGCGACAACAATGTTTTTGGTAATTTTTACAACTTTTTAAATGTAACTTTTTAAATGTAACTTTTATTTTAATTTTTTTTTAAATTTGCCGTTCTAGATTACAATGTATGTCTGACCTATGACGTAGTGCTTTCACCCATTTCCCGCTTTGTTATTTTTCCCGCTTGTTTTTTTTTTTGTAGTAAAAGTGTATGATGTAGATTGCAAATATGCAAATAGAAATTTGACAAATATGTAATGTACTAATGCTATATATAAAGCGTACCGTAATCATTACGGATTAACACTAAATATGTTACTCATTGCTGTTAGCACGTTAAACTTCTACCACGAACGTATGATACAATTTATGTAGAGAATGTGAAATATTCGTTTTAGTAATCAAAAATTGGATTAACTGATGCGTTCATATGTAAATCGAATTAAAATACGGTGAATACCATAAATTGAAGATTTACTTTAACGCAGACTACAAATTTAAATTCATAATTGTAAAACCTTCTCGGTTGTTATTAATTGAACCCAAAAGTCATACATAACTCATGATACAGTGAGCTGACCACTGAAAAGTCCAGATTAAAGAGCAAACTAAAAAAATCGTTCACCTTTCACATTCCATCAGTGGCAAGGCTACGGGAACCTATTCCGACCAATGTTCATATACGGTAGTAAAGATGCAAAATTTAGTGTAAAAGTGTTATTGGCGACTGTACGCCGATTGCGAAACACTGTACGCACGTTAAGGCCGGCGGCACACACTCGCTGGAAACTTTCGCTCGCGGGACGATGACCGTGGCTCGACTTTCTAAACCATGTCGTAAGCGGTGATCGCCCGCGCCCATTGTATTCACAACACGGCTCAACACACGCGATGTCTACTCAACCATTTTTTCCCAACACTTTTCGTAAATCCGTAGAAAGTGGACGGGATTCCGTATTGCATCATTGTCGATAAAGTTCGCTACTTTACTGCCGCTATTAAACCTATTTTATTATAAACTCATTGAGCTCTGAAGTGTACAGTGCATTAACATTTTAATTTTATTTTATTGGCCATTGATTTTGGCCTTGATGCCAAACATGTAGGTCACCAAAGCCTACGATGCTACGATGTAGACAGGTATGAGTCTCGTAGCACCGGGCGTCCTGCCAAACGCAATACGAGAAGGACGCGGAAAAATAATCGATTCTAATTAACGTAAGCATGTTATTCGTAGAATCGATTTATATTTCGCGTGATTTCGGTACAATCTAGATGAGATCATTTGTTTATCCGAGTTTTGTTGTAAAACACGCGCTGCGGTCTCTTGGATTCCCAGATTGCGTGCGCGCCGACCGACAACAAGCGTGTATTGGAAACAAAGGGAGTAGTTTGTATTGATTTGGTTTATAGCCTCGGTAGGAAGGCCGCGGGGAGATGCGACCCAGCCCTGACCGCTCGTCCTAGGAAACCTAGAGCGCCCTTGGGCAGAGAGCCAGCTTCCATCCCCCTCTGCCCCGCCAGATAGGTACCGCGCATGCGCGGGATACATCGATATTCCTTAATTGGCCTTCGGTACACAACTAATACCAGGTGTACAGTTGCAACTAGCTATTCTGCATTCGTGTGATGCCTACCCGTTTTGTGAAATTTGTTGCCTGTCTGAGTTAATTTTTACTCTTCATCAAAGTGAGTTTTACTTAAACATTTAATTACCACATTCTATGAGTATCATTTGGGATCTTAATTTATATCTTTGGGATATTATCTTAACAAATTATTAATTATCAATTAAATAATAGTAAAATGTGACCATACTTAAATTATTACGATTAGGTGAATCAGCTAAATTTAATACATACTTGATAACAATACTCATGATTCAAGACAAGTCCAGCGGCTGAGATTGGAACCAACAAATGTCTGATACTTTGCTACCAAATGACGACAAAGTATTTTTAGTAAAATGCTTTTATCCTTCATTGTCTTTAGTTAAACAAATTAATAGAAACTTTATTATTTAGGTACCAAATCAAAATATTTTCACGATTTTTTTGTATAAATTTAAATCAACTAAAAAAACACATATTTAAAAATGATCTCTAATTGTGTCGCACAAGTTTTTGGGTCATTCATGATTGTTCGGTTACAATACGAAACATAATCTGGGTATTTATTTTCACACAATGAACGCGCACTCATTTATTAAAGTCTGAAACTGATCAGTTTAACCTACTTCATATTGCACACGGTTGCTGTGTAAAAAATATGTCATTCCTGTTCTAATAACGCGTTTTCAGAACATTAAAAAACTGTCTTAAATGGTTTTAAATAGGCGGCATTAAAGTTTCGTTTTTAACTGACTACAAGGAGGACAAAAGAAGGAGGTTCCTCAATGTCTTTTTTTGAAACAGAGTCTTGATAAACATACATATATGTCATATTTTATTCCTTCTACCTCTAATCTGTCGGTCTTAAAATGCCCTATTACATGGAAGCAAAATTGTAGAGGTGCTAAAAAGTCTTGAAAATAAATTTATAGTTGCACCTGTCAATGTCAAACTAAAATCTAGAAATATTTCTGACACAGAGACAGTTTTTAAATACAGATAAAACTTTTAATTGAGGTTTAAGCAAATATTTATTTAGTACTTTTTTTGACCAGCTGTAGTCGTTAAAGTACACTGATAATATTACTAATTCAAAGTGTATTAAATTGTTCTAGCCAAAATGTTTTTCAATTTAAACAAGCTTTATCATTTGCATCACATTAAAAAAACACGCAAACGTTCTCTCATAAAACTAATTATTATTTTAGTTCAATTGATTTGTGAAGTTTCCAAATAGGTATTTCAGTCCCAACATACGTAGGCCAAACAAATAAACCTGTCAGTGACACACAGCATATCTCAGTCCAGAACGAAAATACCCAGGTATTTGTAGGTATTCAATACTAATAACATTTAACATTTGTGGAACAACGGCCGCGGTTACATGTTAAGGCGACACGTTGGCTCACAATTTTCACAAGAACTTGCTCGACTTTCACGATAAGTGCAGTGGTAAGACTTTGCAGTCCCCCTGGGAATGTACCACATATTTGCCAGTTATTGTATCACCAAAAAGTATTATCACATCACTGTTCCGATTTGAAGGGAAATGTTTTCAGAGAAATTACAGGGCACGGAGATAAATCATTAATCTAAATTAAAACTCTCTTATCTTTCAAGTTGGACCATAATTACCAAATTACACATAATTACAAACTTTCGTGCCACTGCGCACAGACCTCATGACATTTGATTGTTATAGTGAACTCCCATATAACTTACATACACACAAATTTTGCTGGCTGGATGATAGTATGAAAAATATGTAATATTTATTGTATTTTTCATCTTATATCTTATACCTTTAAACGAGCAATTCTTGTACATATGGATATATATATCTATATCTATCTGAATCTCGGAAACGGCTCGAACGACTTTAATAAAATTATGTATGCAGGGGGTTTCGGGGACGATAAATTGATCTAGCTAGATAGTATTGTTAAAAAATGACATTTTATGTGCTTTTTCTGATGATTAATTTAATCTTTTTTTTTGTTCCATTTATGTACCTATGTATGCTTAGATCTGTAAAATTACAATAACGGATTTTAATGCATTTTTAAATTGTATCGGCCTAAATTTAATTTAAAAAAAAAACGAGCATAGCTCAGTCATCCAGGTACTATTATTTATCACAACACATGATTGTACAGTGTTGCTAGCATTTTAGAACTCCTTTTTACTTGAGTGATATTCCGTGTGAAAGTCGAGCATTTCGTGAGGATGTGGGGTGATGTTGCCTCTTAAATTAACTTATTTAGAGATGCAAACGTATGCCAACCGCATAATGTAACGGTGAATGACAGGGGGTTAATGTACTGCTTGTTTTCGAGCACTTAAAAACGAGTATTTATTGCTTTCAGCTTTCATTGTTCAGCATTTACCTGTAAACCTTTAATTGTACAATCAAGAGAAATCGTTAAAATTCTATCGTTGTTTAACAAACTACATAAACATTTAAACGCATCATGTAATTTAATATCTATCCCGTATACTCGTTTAAACTTCTGTTTAAGTTTAATATTTTTTCTAACAAATTTTCTTTCAATGTAACAAATAAATTGAGATTTATTTGTAGATGAACATGCCCAAAGTTATGATATAATTAATGTGAAATAAATAAATTTGTTGGACAAATTTCACAAAACAGAGTGTTTTGCAAAGCAGGCACACAAGTCAGAGTTGATAAAATCCCTTGCCACACATCAATTCAGTTATAGATATGTAAAAATATTATGTCGTTAACCCGTAGGTTTCTAGAAAAGTAACAATTATAATGTTCTTTATTTTGTAGTTAGTTGAAAACGGTCACAGGTTCAAGTGTCCTTCGAATAATTATTGCAACGTCAATTTATAAGTCGGAATACGTAACTGTGATTGTACTCGTACTAAATGACAATTCATTTCCATTGTTGTTGAAGAAATGTAAATTAATTTAAAATTAACTAAACGCCGATAGAAAAACATGTTAGCATTTATTTTAAGCAACGTTTAAGTTTAGCATGCATGACGTGATTTTCGCAAGAAACTAAAAATATAAGTGCATTAGCCGTTAAAAATAGACTGCAATCAGCTGTTTTAGTGTATTTAGTTTAGAGAACGTTAATGTGAGTGCACACGTGTGTGAGTCAGTTTCGTGGCTCCCGTGAGCTGCGCGTGAGTCACCGGCCTTGAGCCCATAGCGCGCCGTAAACCAGCTAAACACTAAAATATTATTTATTAGTTCGCCGGCGCACCAGCGAAAAGTGACAGCCTCCGAGGCCGCTCACACGATACCCCATTATCTCTATTTCTTAACCGCTCGAATCAACTAAAGGTTATTCGTGTACAGCGACGTCGAACCGCCTCACCGCAACGATCGTTCACCGTGGCCGAACAATTCATTCCGCGCTCCCAAAACCAAACACAATTTGTTCGATCTGGCCATAACTGTTCGATTTTATTCGGTCAATAAACATACGTTTTCAGCTCGATATAAAACATAAACGAGTCTGCAATGTTTTCGCGTGTCCCCGTGAGTCCGCTGTCGAAATGGAACGTCTATTTGTAGCTCTCGAGGCCCGCTCGTGACATTATTGTAACCGACATACAGACGGGCATACCCGCCACGGTTAACGGCACTGTTAAAGATACTCTAATTTTAAACGACGCTACTCAAAGCGATCTCGAGAATCAAGAACGGTCGCCGAGGTGGCATTGGCTGGTTCGAGAAATCGATCTAAACAGTGCAATCATGCAAACAGATGGCAGAGTGCATGCGCTGGCCTAGTTACGGAGGTATCTGGCGCGTTCTTATCAGCCGCGCGAAGTGCGGGCTGAGCCGGCAAGCGTATCTCTACTGTTACTCTGTGGATGGCCCAGGAAGAAAGCGAGTTCGCATAGGCGAAAGTGATATGCGTGAAATCGGGTAGAAAGATGGTGGGGCGACAGGTGAGACGGCGGCGATGCCGTGGTTGCGTCAACGCGCCAACGGGGCCGCGCCGCGCGCCGGCAGCGAGCCGCGTATTTGAAGCCGGCGCTCGCGCGCGCACTGCACCGACCGCTTTGCGAAACCGTCGGTTATGCAAGGCGCGCCGCTGCCAACTCGCGCCCGCTCGCGCGCCGCCGGAAGGAAAAGTGGAACGCGGCGCAGTGGTGCGGCCGCGCGCGCCGCCTCTGCACGCCTCGAACCCAGTGTAGTGCCCAGTGTCGTGTCAGTGCCGCTTCTAGAACGACGATATTGTGTTGCGCAAGCCCCGCGCCTACAGCGGGATTATTTTAAACCGGATAATCACGAGAACCACGGCCTCGGTCGGCCGACGTTCAACCCTTAAACTTTCTGTACATATGCTCACCGCACGATGGCGACACGTGCGACTTCACGGTGCTGGTCACATGTACTCCATGCTAATCTAACCCATAACGCTTTCTAACCTATCTCTGTTCACATAGACTAACAAGCGCTACGCTACTCGCCACCAGTTTCAGTAGCGCAGCTTTCTCACATGCAATCCAATGAATAAACTACATGAAAGTTCAATGTCACTAAAATAATGTTTTTCGTTCAAGATGCAATGCGTCGCTTACAAAGATATATGAAGTGCCGACAACGTCGTCCCAATTAGCGAGTATATAGCCGCGTCTTACAACACTCGTTAGAACGCGAAGAATTTTCCGCTCTCGCCGCCGCCTGAGCCGGCTGTCAGGTGCTTTCATTTTAGAAACGAAACCCGGGTTCCACGTCACGGCCCGCTCGACTCGTAATCGAGTTGCGAAAACTCCGTTTCTAGCATTAATTATAACATTTTTGTGATCGCAATCATTTGTGCGGATGCTACGTAGCTCCGAGAGGGAAAGCGTTCGGTGGACCGTAGAGGCTTCCTCGACTCGAATTCCTTGCGCGCACCCAATTCAGTAAAAGTAACCACTTATGTACACGCATTCTTACACGTCCGCAAACTCATTGGCGATTCATCGTGCGCGGTAAAGCCACGCTAATAGGCTTGTGTTCCTTGCAGCCTGTGCAGTCACTCTCAAGGACATATTAATAGTGTTACGACAATGAGCGGACACGTTTATCATGTCGCCGGTCCCATGCGCATTGCACAATGCAGCTTATCTAGCGCATGAGAGCTAGCATTTGTCCTACTTTCTTGGCTGCTGGACCGATCCCGATTACATCGTTGCACTTTCGAGCCGTTTGATTTCGTGACATAATAGCACGGTCGGGGCAGACATTGAAATAGAAAAAATTCCGGGGAGCGATTTTTTTTTATGAAACGTCGGGGAGGGTTGTTGGAAGTATAAATCTCGATTTTCTAACTAATCTCGGTAGAGGGTTCGCCGCCATCTTGTTTTAAAGTTTTTGTGAAATAACTCGTTCATTTTCAACTTTAGAGCAAAAATGATGGTTACCAAATTTGTTGGAAATTTAATTTCTCACAAGTTTGCTTCATATAGTTTTTACGCTAGGATCAATATTTGCAGAGTTATACTAACAAGTTTATCAAAAAAATCGTAATGGGTGGAATTTTATTTTCTTCAACTTTGGTTCTCCCACTTTTTAGGGTTCCGTACCCAAAGGGTAAAAACGGAACCCTATAACTGAGACTTGGCTGTCCATCCGTCCGTCCGTCCGTCCGTCTGTCACCAGACTGTATCTCAAGAACGGTGATAGCTAGACAGTTGAAATTTTCACAGATGATGTATTTCTATTGCCGCTGTAACAACAAATACTAAAAATAAAATAAGTAAAAAATGTGCGAGAACCAAAGTTGAAGAAAATAAAATTGCACCCATTACGATTTTTTTGATAAACTTGATAGTATAACTCTGCAAATATTGATCCTAGCGTAAAAACTATATGAAGCAAACTTGTGAGAAATTAAATTTCCAACAAATTTGGCGACTATCATTTTTGCTCTAAAGTTGAAAATGAACGAGTTATTTCACAAAAACTTTAAAACAAGATGGTGGCGAACCCTCTACCGGGATTAGTTAGAAAATCGAAATTTATACTTCCAACAACCCTCCCCGACGTTTCATAAAAAAAAATCGCTCCCCGGAATTTTTTCTATTTCAGGCTAGTTTTATGTCTACCTCGACTGTACTATAATGACGGCGATCGAGTTATTTGAACGTTCACTTCTAAAGCACGTTCGGCGAAGGTTTGAATGAAAATTACATTTCCGTCTCTATCGCACTCGAGGATAAAGTAAGCGAGACGAATGTGCAATGGGACGGTTGCAGTAATTACGTCAACTGCACCGCGGTTGTGGGCGTTCGCATAAAATGCACAAACTGCCATCGCCCACGGGTTTATCACTACATCCAATCCGTTTTATCCGCTATTTCCTATCCTAATCCGTGCCCCGTTGACTAATTACTTTGCTATAATTTTTGTGGCTCATTAACATCAGTTTTAACAGTTAAAAGAAAAAAATTTGCTCAGTAATAAACTATACAATAGTTAACTGACATACTTTAACATGCATTAAAATTGTATCAATTACAGCTTCATCAAACATGCATAATACAATACTGTAAACTTTTCTTGTATTAAAAGTAGACAGTTTCCAAAAACAGATTAAAAATGACCTTATGTTAATAAAATGAACATATAATTCTTATTCAGTAAAGTAAAAAGCTCATCAATATGACCAACTTTTACTGTCTAAAAACTAACACTAAATCCTGAAAAAAACTTACTATTTAAATCTCATGTGACAAAATATATAAAATAACACACCAAGCTACTTGTATCTCTTATACCTACTAAGAGTTAATTCAATACCGCGCTTCTTTTTCGTAATAAAAAAAATCATCATCTAAACTATAAAACTCTACATATCACTTAGTAACGAAAATGAAAATAGAACAAAAACGGACCAATTCCATTTAAAAGTTTTAATTATTATTTCAAAATGTGTCACAGTCCAAACTAAAACGAAGATCCTCTGCGGTCACGAGAATAGGTCCTCCATGCGCAAGCGCAGCAAGGCCGCTGTGTGACCTACTTCGGTCACAGAATAAGTAATATTACAAATTAAATTTACAATTGTTTTAAATCGCAGGCTAATGTAAAAATCTCTATCAAACTGTACTACAACTCACTTTACAAACAAATTTGTTTTATCATCAAATTGTTGCACTAAAAAATATGCAAAATCTTCAAATGTTCGCTCTACGTAATTTACTGCTGTTAGATTTACAACGCTAATTAAAAGAAAGTATATTTAAAACATTATATATTATTATCATTAGTTACAGGATATACCGTGACCGTGGTATGTGACCCCTATATCTATTGTTTATTAGGATGCAATATACAACAATAATTATTCCGGCATCTTAACAGGAAACCTCAGCAATACTTAATTTAATAGTTATAGGTGCAATTTCAAACTTCACAAGTAAATATATCATCATAGTCTTAATAAATCAAAGGTAATCGTGTTCTCTATACTATACAAAAACAAATAATAGGTACTCCCCGGAAAATTTACCTATCCATTGTACCAAACGAAAAACAGTGTTTTGTTTTCGTCAAACCAAGTTTCAAGTTTGAAAAAATTTCAATATTTACAGAGAAATTGGAGGGAAAACAGATACATTATCATATATATCTGGAACACAAGCGCAATGCAGTGCTAGGCAGCAATAAAACGAAGTAGCAGAGAATATAATCTCTATAGTACATAAATCTTCTTACAAACCTTTTCTTACAGAATCGTACTACAATGGACACAAGCTTGTGTACTGGGTTTATTAGTTAGGTATGTGAGCCACATTAATGATTACCTTGATCTATGCCGCGGTTGATGGCTAGCTAGTTACTCGTATGGCGATGGCATACTAGCATAATGCATGCATGACATTTAGCATGATACTACGTAATATGTATCCAACTTCTTTGTCGTTTCGTGTGCGCGCTAAGGCACCAAGCTCACACATATAGTTTTTAAACCGCGGTAGCTTAGCGATTCGAACTCATATTGCATAACAATTTAGATCGAGATTACGTCGTAAATAATAATGTTTACAAGCCCTTCACAGTCGACAACTCGCTTGAAAATGTCTAATGCTTTTGATGATTGACACTGAGTTACTGCAATTATGACATTAGTGAATTGTTCGTAAAATTTTAAAATGCTTGTAATCACTACAGCATTCAATGGAACTTTCGTATCGTATATATAAATTTTTCGTTAAAATATTTTTCATTAAAAAATCATGAAATGTTAAAGGTCCTTAGACAATTAATACAAAAGTATTATGTAGAGATACCCTTACGACATGAACAGTATTAAAAAACTTAGAAAGTATCTACATATATGCCTGAAGTAGTTTTGACTTACAAATACTTAGTAGGTGACATCCTAAAACGTGAGTTTGGAGAAAAACAAAATAACGATATTCATTAGCTCTAACTAAAACCTGGCAACAAAAGTGTACGTTATCATTGCTAAGAAACATTTACGCAAAACTTGCATATATTTTTATAGCTCTTTTGTGATTATTACTTCACACACTCGGTTTTAGTCGCGTCACTTCATTTCAATTTTACTTTCACTTCACACTTTCGTTTTGAATACATTAAAACAAAAAGCTTTCGAAAAATTACGTTCAAAGTATCCACACTTTTAAATCCGCCTTTTGAAAATAGCTTTTACATTTTTGATATCGATGATTGACATGTTTAATGTACTTGTAATTATGTAATAAATACACATAACTCCATTTATTTTAAATTAGATATTTTATTTCACATTCAATAACAGTGGGTTTTGAAATTTGTAATTCCTGTCCAAAGTTGTTAATATTATAATATGGTGTAATGAAAAAAAATACATGAAATAAATTATTTTGTGTCCGTAATCGTGCAGATGCAACACTGAAGATGCATTTTAATCTATATTACGAGTACAATTACAGTATGTGACATCACCTCGTACATAAAAACGACAGATGATGTCAATTATTTTCCTGCTAACTCGGAAATGCATTAGCTAGAACAACAATATATTGTGACATAGAATAGTTAAAATTATAATGAATGAACGTATGACAAATAATAATAATTCTTATTTAATTATTGTTTTGTACTTAAATACGTATAATATTATAATACTTAAATCATATAATATGTTGGCTTATAGTATGCTTTTAACATCTATACTTGGCTTAGACTTCACATACACATCAGTATATTATCCTGTCATCGTTACGTTTCGTTAAGACGAACTGATATCCAAATATATCGAAAATTCTAGAAAAATATATATTTTTTATTTTTTTATTGACATTGCTTTTGCTTAATTCATTGACAAACCTCTACAAATGATTAATATCAATCTTCTAACTTTAGATTAACTTTGCATGATTACTAACAATATTCATATTCTCCGGCCCTGTCAATCATAGTGTCAAGATAAGCGTCAATTATATGATGAAACGCTTAGGTACTTGGTTACGTGGAATAACAATGAAAACATAGTCCCTAGTGCATTACTACACAATAATAAGCAACGGACACGTGATGGCTATTTGTATATTCTGCGCACTATTCTACTAATATTACTAACACCTAGCACTAACGCTTTAGCTTCCTGTAATATAACAAATACGACCGTAGCATGATAAAATACTGACATTCATTATTGTCATCTAACTTGCTTAAAATGGATCATTTATAAATGCGCAACAATTCAGAAATAGTTACAAACAAGTGCTAAAAAGTAGTTAAAGTGATAAAAACGGCAAAGACGCTCCGTAATAGAATTCAGTCACTCGTGCAAAGACGTTATAGTGCTAAACCTTCGTGTAAAAAGTTTTAAAGCCCGTAAATATAGGCTTGATCGCTGTGACAGATTGATGTGTCATTTTTAAGTTACAGTTAAATTAAAAAAATAGATTTGTTTGTTGTTCAAATGTCATCTATCTCTCAACTGCGATCAGCTATAGGTTACGGACTGTAGTGCGTAAACGCATTCGTGTAAATTGCCGAGTGGCAGTCGTGTAGAGACTCTGCCAAGTGGCAAAATGACATTTTCGTGACGGGGGAGTCGTGTCTACGTTTGGTTACGCCTCGGAGTGCGTGCCAGGAGTGCGTTTGCAAAGCTCGCGCAAGTTTGCTGTTGCAAAATTGACACTGTAAATGCACTATCTGGTACGACACTCCGGGGCGTGTAGCTTCGGTGCTGCTCTACTACGCGGAATTCAAATCTTACGAACTCTAGTGAAATCTCGTTGAACTTTACCTACTGTCTCTTATTGTGTCTTGTCTGTGATTTTATTTATACCTGATTAGTTTTAATTTATTTTATTTTGTGTATTCAATTGTTATTTTTTAAGTATTTTATGAAAATGCATTTTCTCTTGTGTTAATTATGTTAATTGTTATCCGTTTGACAGCTCTCTGTTTCTTAATTTATTTATATTTTATACAATCCTTATAGTTAGACACTTACGTATTTATAGCTGTAATGTTTTATGTATTATCATGTAACTGTCTCAATGTATGTTAATTTATTGTGCCGTGCATGTTATAATTTCACTGCGTTCTTTATTACAGCTTTCTACGGGATTTTGGTTTGTTTTATTTAATAGCCTTTGTATGAACGTTCCTGCTGTTTCAACCAGAAGTTTTCATTTCGTTTAGGATTTTAATCGAAACGGAAAAAAGGATTTTTAAAGGAAGTAGAACACTTAAACAAAATTACAACTCGGATTCTCAATTTTCTGTGAATTTTCGTAGCTGTGGATTAATTCAAACCCAATTTGAAACTGCCCTCGTCAAAATAAGTATTATTTTAAAAGTAAAGTGGTGCTCAGAAAGGCCCAACAACAATGAAATTTATTACTATGAATGAAATATAGATAACAAGTGTCACGTTCGCTAAGTTTTTTTTTTATTTCCAAACAAAATACTCGTGTTCATATTTTTTTTGTCCAAGGTCAATTTTTTATTGAAATTATAAAGCATCCGTTCTATGAGTCGTTTAATATGATTTTACATTTATAAGTTTTAGTATTGACTCTCCCCAACCCTTTCTATTGCTAATACAATGAAACATCGTTTTTTTTATAATGTAGAGTGATAGAAAGAGCAAGCCGACCTGATGGTTCGTAACGTCACCCATAACAGCAACTGCCACGCAGACATTTTAACATAATATACATAGAGTTCAAATCACTGCCAACCCTGTACTGCGATATGACCCAAACACATAAGATTATTTATTATGTATTTAACTATTTGTCCTGTAATTTCTCTGAACGCGTTGTTCTTTTTACAGTATTTATTAAAATTCCTAAGGTATAGCGTCACACTAAAAGTAAACATATTACAGTTTTTGGTTTTAATATTGTTTTCTCTTTCATTTCGATCGAAAATTAAGAAATAGAGCATTTACGATACCATTTCAGTTAGGCGGTAGAGATGTGAATCTTGTAAAATCTACCAAGACCATTGCAGATATAGTATCCGGTTTCTATATGAGTACATCAGTATTTATGGTCAAAGCCTATTTATTTAATGACTAAGTGTTTACCAACGTAATCATTTGATGTAATTGTAGTCCATTCTATTCTGCCCTATAATCAACTGCCTAGCCTAAGGGAATTATAACTACTGTTTTCCTTTGTATACAGTAGACAATATACCTCGCAGTCTCTTCGTCTACATGGAAAGTATTGCGGTAACTTGTGTACCAATAACTGGCTGACGACTGACCTCTTGGCTTGGTAGGTCTGCCCGTGAAGCCGGGTTGAATTCCCACCCAGGACAAATATTTGTGTGATAAATATATGTTCTAAGCCTGGTATTTCTAAGTATCATAAGTAAGTATTGTATGAGCTATCTGGCTGCCTGTCTGCTGGAGGCGATCGGGTAATGTTGGACTAACACCACAAATGGTGTCTCACCAGCATTTTTGAAACTGAGACTTGCCGTGATCACCTCTGGGACGTACTGGTAGGTGCCAGAAGTAATGGCGTCTAGCGCACCGTAGTACCAGCAGTCATCTCCCGTAGCTACCTCTAAATCTGCCATAGAGTATATTTCAACTCCTGAGCCGTTTTCAGAAAGCAAAAAAAAACGTAATTACTACTTTATGGCGATAGTAGATTCTACATCACATAAAGTATTTCTAACCATTTACATAACAGTAACAGACCGGTATAAGTAATAGACTAGCACCGGCCCACGGTTTTACCTGTTTAATAGTAGCCTTTGTGCTATTCTATGTTCCGCCGTTCCGATGCGTTTGAGCAACAACTATCAAAACAATATCATTTATAATATTAGTTGGATTTATTATAAATATGTAAGTGAAGGTCGACACTAAGAAAATACTAACTGGCACTGATGTAAAGGCATTTGGTGCATTAACGTAGGACGACCACGCGAACTTTACAAAAGAGCATTTTCTAATATTTTGCTTCATTTCCACATAGGTGAAATCCATAAAAGTGATAGAACCATGAGATAAACTTCCTTATAAAATCAATAAAATGGATCTTAACTATACAATATTTTCTTACTTCTATAAACAGGTATATTATTTTGTTACCCTGAACTAGGTAGAACCTGTGTTTCAGGCGAGAGAAAGGGCTATTTACCTAAGAGTTACATTTAGGAAGAAAAGTGATGTATAGAGTTAAGAGTCCAATACGGTACTGAGCCACAATTCCTTCATGCTTAAAAAACTGCTAAACGCTGTGCTTCTCGACATATCCTCAAAGTCAAAGTCCTTATGCAGAGTACGATGGTTGTCAGGTTGTCACCCACTAACACTTTAATATTCAATTTGTACACTGAGTTGGCATTGCCTTTAGCTCAATTTTGTCTGATTTGAGTACGAATACAAAACATGCGGATGACAATGAAGGTATCTTATTCTCTGACCTTGATAAGACCTAAATTATAAATTGACAAGAAAAAGCTAGCTTGCATTTTTTTTTTTTTCAATTTAATTTCCTACATAATGCTGTAGAAATTTCGACTCAAAGCGTTTTGTAGCGGAGGATAATTTATCGTAAACTGGGGGTACTTACTTACTTTATAATTAAATTTTAGTGTTTCGAAACTCTTTTATTAGTGTGTAAGTGGGGACGAAAAGCCGTTTCCTCCTCTTAAAATTTAATAATCTTAAAGTGTATACTTCAAAGCCTCGTGTAATTTATTATCGTTTGACTGGAATGCACACAGTGACGGGGATTCAACGTCAGTTTTACTAACCGGTTTTTTTTGTACTGAGGCAAAATGAAACTAATCTTTTTATATTTATATAGGTATATCTGTCGTCAGGTGACGAGTGCACTGCAGTGCTGTAATAGAGCTACGGTAGTGATGAAATAACTACGTGGCAATATGCTGTCGATTACCATCAAATAAGCCTAATGGTAATCATCTTGCCCGTCCCGTCTAACACTCATAGTTGTCTCATAGCTCATAGCTGGCCTCGTGGCTTAGTTGGTAGTAGCTCTGCCTGCGAAGCCGAGGGTCGTGGGTTCGATTCCCACCCAGTGCAAATATTTGTGTGATGAATTCAAATGTTTGCACTATGTCTGGTAGTTTCTATGAATAATAAGTATGTATTTAAAACTATATAAGTATTATATATCAGCTACCTGGCCGCCATCACACAAGCTTTGCTTAGTTTGGGGTCAGATAGTGTTGTGTGTGAATTGTCCACCAATATTTATTTATTTATTTATTATTTTATTTATCTCTCAAATTTTTATTAATCAAATTTGGTTACTCAATATTATATTAAAATGCGAAAGTTTTGATGTTTGCTGCTCACGATGGAAGGACTGAACGGAACGGGTTGAAATTTAGCACACAGATTCCTGTCTGGAATAACTTATAGAATTTTCATAGCGGGAAAATAAGGGGAACTACGTGGGCGAACCCGCAGGGCGCTGCTAGTAATATTATAGGCAAATGTAAAAAAATACATGTTTATTGCTGAACCACGTCGAGATGTCTGGACGGATGGGAGTTCGTTGGAACACCTTTAAATTATAGTGTAAAATAACACGTAAGCATACCTGCTACACTTCAGGTAGACATTTCATTGCGGGAATATTACAGAAACCCGAACTACCAAGGGTAAAACTACGAGACTGCGTTAGTCATACATAATTATTCTCACATTCTAATATTCGAAACCAGATTCACGATATAATTCTAACATATTCAATACACATAAACATGAAGGATCAAATGAGTTCACTCAACTCAATCTTGAAAAGAATACCTACATATAGTTTACGTTATCCTACTAGTATTATAAATGTCAAAGTTGTTTTAAGCTACATATGAAAATATGTGACATGACTGAGCATCTGAGCAAAAAATTATTTCGACCAAACTTGTGAGAAATTAAATTTCCAACAACTTTGGTTCATATCATTTTTGCTCTAAAGTTGAAAATTAACGAGTTATTTCACAAAAACTTTAAAACAAGATGGCGGCGAACCCTCTACCGGGATTAGTTAGAAAATCGAGATTTATACTTACAACAACCCTCCCCGACGTTTAAAAAAAAACGCTCCCCGGATTTTTTTCTATTTCAATGTCTGCCCCGACTGGAGTACTGAGCATCTGAGCAACAATGTTTAATAATGTTATATTACATACAAACATACACAGAGACACATTTGAAGGCATATCACGATTGAACTTGAGCTACTTATGTTCATTTTTAGTATGTAAAATTTTATTACTATTTTTTTTTTTTTGTTGATGTAGGTGTCCACCTACTCATATTTAGTTTGAAACCGCCACATCCCTGGATAAAAACACTGAATCCCACAACACAGGACATCCCTAGTGTGGGACGCAGGGTCTACCTCCAAATGAAGTTAAGCGGTCACTGTAATGTTTTATAGTTATTAAGGTATATTTTTTTTAACTTCATTTATGTTCCATTTTTCATTGAAATTGAAATAAAGATTTATTATTATTAATTTGAATGTCAAAACGCCTGTACGGGTCGGATTGAAATTTGAAGCTCATTTAGATTGTAATTCGGAATAGCGCATATGCTACTTTTTATCGCGGGAAATAACGGGAACGGAAGCTACGCGTGTAAAACTATGGAGTGCTGCTAGTGCTTTTCAAATTACTTTATTATACGTGCTTTTCCACTTTCCAGAGAAAAGCTGCGTGATTAGCTAAGAATATAGAGTTAGTGTAGGTATGGTATTGGCAACATAAATGTATTAGAATAGAAACTAAAACTTAGTATGTTTTTAATTGAATGTACCAAACATCCTATTAATGTTATAAATGTTTGGGTGTTAGTTGCTCAATCACGTCGTAACCTATGACCGGATCGGGTTGAAATTTGGAACACAGATTATGGCTTGGAGAATCCATAGGCTACTTTTGGTCCAGAAAAAAAACGGTAATATAAACTACGCGAGTGAAACCGCGGGGCGCTGCTAGTTGATAATGTAAGAAGTATTTTAAGAAACAGATTGACGAAGCAGGATCAATTGAGGGACTTATGCCTAAAGGTACCAAAAGGCCAGTTCTAACAGGTATGCAGTATAGACCTTTAGAGTTGTAGAGGCTATCTGAAGTCAGGTATAAGTACTTACGACATAGCTGCATTCCTAACTTAATATACTAGACACTTTATAGTCAGAATGCATATTGCATACTGAAAAACCGCTGTTCGCAACGTATCATAGTTCGCAAACCGAGCCCTTCGTCTAAAACGTACGCAAATACTCAAAGACCGGAGGTCTACCGCCTAGCTAAAACTATCTTAGCTATGATGTTACCCTCTCTTTTCTTACCGCTTGAATAGATAGGGATAGCAATAGCAAAGCTAAAGCAGATTTAGTTAGGCGGTAGAAGGCAGGGGGTCTACCGCCGAACGAAAAATGTCATCGCTTTGATGTTTCTCTCTCTTTTATTTTCGCTTGAAATGATAGAGACAGGATTAGCAAAGCGATAGCCGATTTAGTTAGGCGGTAGAAGCGCGGTTGACACACTTGCTAATTCTGTAAAGTATTATTAGTGACACGTAGCAGTAACAATGTTACGCTACCAGATTCATATACCACTATTTCGGTACGGCCTTGGGGGCCGTTCTGTTAGCCACAGCTGTTAGCGACTGCCTTCGCGGTGCGTTCTGGGACTTAACTGGGTTGAGGCTTAAGGTCGTTGTACTGATATATACCTCTGGTAGTACTTAGTATTCATTTCGTTTAATAAATAGCTCAGTTTATCATAGTTCTCGTTACGTTCACAGCCAAAGGGACAGTATTTACGCTAGTTATATTGTAACCTTTAAAAGTAACACAGATATCAAAACAAGGTAACTTTAGAAAATGCTAGCTAATCCAAAAAAATAGAGCTGTTTTGAAACCACTGTGAACTTCACGTAGTCCGAAATCGAAAATGAAACATTGTAGAATGATACAGAATTACAGATGTAACGAACCTGTATTTGTTAACTAAAACTTGAGTGGTGAAAATTCAACATGATGAAATCATTTCTGAAGCAGAAATTATTTCAGCTACGAAGATACCAATAAACAAACATTCACCGGAAGTTTCTAAATATAATGATCTTAAATCACGGAATTATATTAGTAGAAACATGTGTGTAGTTGAGTACGTAAAGTATAAAGATTGGTAATGTTTAGAAGGAAACAAACAACGAAAAATTGAATTCATACAATATTATATCGATAATGATAAAATTACAACAAATACTTTAAAACAGCCAGCACAAATATTCTGGCTACGTAATTTTTTTTTTGTTTTTTTTTTTTTAACTTCTATAGGTTTACACTTGACCGCCATCTCGCCTGATGTTAAGCGACGATGCGGTCTACGATGGAACGTGTTTACCTAGAAATAACCGATTCACTCTCGATTTG
The DNA here is from genome assembly GCA_963693475.1 of Ectropis crepuscularia. Classification (NCBI taxonomy): domain Eukaryota; kingdom Metazoa; phylum Arthropoda; class Insecta; order Lepidoptera; family Geometridae; genus Ectropis; species Ectropis crepuscularia. The sequence goes on from OY856359.1 coordinate 13,230,946, forward strand.
AAGACACAAAGATTGTAACCATCGGGGAAAACCCACTCAGGCAACGTATTCCACAGCCTAGACGTTCTTATCACAAAAGTAGAGTCAAATCTCTTTGTTCGTGTCTTTGGAACATCAACCATGAAACGATGTCGCTTTTTCGAGCTACGAGCATTCCGATAGAAAAAAGGACAAGGTGGTATCAGATCATGCAAATCAGTCGCACACTCTCCGAAGTGTATCCGATAAAAAACCGATAGGCTAGCAATTTTTCGGCGATGTTCAAGACTTTGAAGACTTTTTCGCACAAGAGTGTCGTTACCTATGAGCCTTTTGGCACGTCTCTCGATCGATTCCAGAGCCTCCAGCTGATACTTAGCCGATCCATCCCAAAGGTGCGAACAGTACTCCATACAGGAGCGAATCTGTGCTTGATATAATGTAAGCAACTGTTCAGACTTGAAGTACCTTCGCACGTAATACTTAAAATAACATGTATCTTCAAAATAGTCAGTATCTTTAAAGTGGACCCCTGATTAACCTATAATAAAGAATCTGTCCTAAACAGAATCTGACTTAAACCGAATAAACCATAAAATTATAGTTAGGTACACCACTATTGGATCGATTTCCTCGACTCGAAGGTAGAGTTCGATCCAATTACCAGTTTACGAATCATATTTCAAAGCTCAGCAATCACATATTTCTATGTTTAGCATTTCTTACACCTGTTATAATGGTCTTAAATCTTTTCACCAATAGTGCCTACGCTTTGTTAGACCAAAGTAGGGACTACCACAGCTGCTGTCCACTTTGTACGCACCTGGAGTATAAAATGGGTGATGTCATTCGGCGTCCTGCCTCGTCATTATCGCGTAGATAATGGTGGTTTTTAGAACCCTATCCTGCTCTAGATCAGCATTTTACGCAAACAACACCCTCTAAATTTCAGAACCGATTGTAAGTGATCGGTTGATGGTTGGTTGGTGACTCATCACTCAGTACAAAGACTTTTACAGTTGTAAAAAACAAGCACAAGTAAATATCGTACTTATAAATATTATCTCCTATGTCTCAAGAGTTTATCCACTGAAGTATGAACGTAAGTACGTAGTTGCGTGTAGGAACTCAAATAGGAATCATGTTAGTGGGTCAAGTGTGGCGCTACTCCCGGGGAAGCCGTAGGCAGGTAACCTTGCATTGTAATCTCATTTCATTGTGCTCGCACCTTAACCACAAACTTCGTATAAACAGATGCCAAACGTCAACTATGAAGGCATAACTTAATGTGATCCAAGGAAGAAATAAATACGTACCTCTCTATATAGTCTGTGATCAATACCCACTTCGATAGTCCTTTTCATTTCATTCGAAAAACGAATCTGTACAAAATAAAAATGAATCGCTGAAATTTATGTATGCGCATAATTTTCAAAAGCACCAAATTGGATTATTATTTTTCTTTCTTATTACCAGGATAAGGTTTGTATAAAAGAACATTTTTTCTTAAACCTAAGCGAAAAATAATGAGTTAGGGAGTAGGTAACTAAATTAACGAAATTCTTTGAGAGATTTTCAATGTACGGAAAATACAGCTCGACGCGAGGTTTAATTGTACAGCCAGCAGTTGTGACTCCAAACTAGTAAGTTTTTCCTGAAAATACGCTAAAATTTTGAAAAATGACAACCGAAGCTTTGTCTACACATGAGCAAAAAATCACAAATGTCACACCTCATAACACAGCTCCCTCCACATAGCACTGCGCCTTCTACTCAGAGATAAAACGAGATCTTTATTAGTTCTCATTTTGGATATCGATTTCGAAATCTAAGCAAAATTACAATTTATTTTACTGTTTCCTAAAGGCTGGTTTCTATTTTGATTAGTGCAAGTGCGAGTGCGAGTGAGTAATCGCGACTGATTACTATGTACTCGCAATAACCAATCGTCGTCCACACGTGTTTGCTACTAATCGCTCAACACCTGCACTACTCACGCGCACTCGTACTAATCAAAATGAAAACAGGCCTTAATGGTAAGGTTACTTAATTTATAAAATAGGTCTGTCCATAACAAAGTCCACTGGGGTACCCCTGACCAAGTAGATTTCACTTTCCTTTGAAGTTAGTCGTACTTCCCGTATATCCAGAGCCGAGACCAAATTATATTAGTGCCTTGACAATGTTTAGAAGCTTGAGATTAAAAATGAGGTTATCTATTCCACCATTTCCTGTGTAACATTGTTGAATAGCACAATGTTCATTTACCTATTTAAATTGGGACCACTAGCATATCTGCAAATTGTTCTGAAATTATAACCTTAAACTTAAGGGTCAAATCTACAAAACGGTTATAAGACCTGTCGTCATGTATGGATCTGAATGTTGGGCAACCACAGGATCAGATGAAAGACGATTGCATGTAGCGGTGATGCGAATGTTGAGTTGGATGTGTGGTGTGACGCGAATGGATACGATTAGAAATGAGTATATTAGGGGAAGTGTGAAAATACTCGTAGCACCCGTGACAGAAAGGTTAACAAGCACTAGGTTATCGTGGTTTGGGCATGTTATACGTAGGGATGAAGACCACATGACCAAAAGAGTTTTGAATATGAATGTAGATGGATGCCATGGGAGAGGTCGACCAAAAAAAGCATGGATGGATTGTGTGAAAAACGATATGAGTAAGAAAAGAGTGAGCTTAGGTCTGACGAATGACAGAGATGAATGGAGAAAACTTACATGTTGTACCGACCCCACCTAAAGTGGAATAAGGGTAGGCGAATTATGTTCTGGAATTATAACCCAAATTGTATCAAAATTGTTACAGCCCATTTCAGAATAAGTAGTAAGAGTTGAAAGCGTCGTTATCACTATTAAAAAACAAGTACCTGGTTGACCGAGCTTCGCTCAGTTTTTTTTAAATTATATTTAGACAGATTAAAATCCGTTACGTAGTTTTTAAAGATCTAAGAATACATAGAACAACACAAATACATAAAAAATAACCAAAAAAACGACACTGTTGTTATCTTCAGGATTCGAACCGAGGTCTCCTGGACCCGACGGCGCCCTTCTACCGTCTGAGCCATTTAGGCATAGCAGACGTCGGCGAAATTTGCTATCGTATTCTAATGATATTGTAGAGGTAAAGGTAAATTTTCAAGTTGTTTTCATTAAGGGTACGGGCCCATTTTCCGGATTTTGAAGTTGGGAACGCGTCCTCTCACTCAAACGTATTAATTTGCCACACTCTTTTTTGCGTTAGGTTTTGTTTAGGTTTAGGGAAAACAGGGCACTTTCAGGATGCAATATTTCGTTTCATTAATATTATTCTCTAACAAAATGCAACATTGGCGCGACCTTTGGCAAAATTGAGAACTATCTTTCACAATTATATTTGCTTTCTGAAAACGTTTCGTTAAAAAATAGCATCAGAATATTTTTCGAATTAAAATTATAAGAAAATATTCTTGTCTACCCTACAAGAGCATATTTTGACATTGACATTTTTGTTATACATTAGGGAATCTGACAATTAAACTTTGAGAACCTACGATACCTACCTTGATAGTACGATTTTAACATTTTTCTTAAACAATATAGAATGACGGACGAGCTAGACATGAGCATGATGGTAAACAACACGATGGTTTAAGTTCCCGGCAGTTTTCTCTCTGCGCTATTCTATGTTGAACTCTACTTGGCAACAGATATTTCTGAAAACCACAGTCAGGAATATTTATATTACATTCGGCAAAATCTCAGGGCTATTTAATTTAATTATGATACACCTACCTATATACATCTACAAGAATTTCATTGCAAGTTAGTATTAATTAATAGTAGATAGTGAATGATAAGGTTACACAAAACGATAATACCTATTAAAGATCATATTCGACTCATCATTATTGACAAAAAATACTATTTATTTGCGTGGAAGCGATCGCCCTTAGCGATAAGCTCGCCATTTTCTCACACATGTCAACGTCTCAGTACATTTCTCAATTGATTTGATCTTAACACATGTAATGATTAATATGTTCCTGGCGGCCTAGGCTGAGACTCCACCAAAGCGGAGATGTCTGAAGCAGAGACGAGAAGAGACGTCGCCACTGAAGCTGAGCGGAGACGAGATGTATTTTATTTTATTATGTAAGGGAATCTTACAGCTAGGTAAAAAATTACAACATAATAGTTCCTAAAGGCCAATGAAAAAAATCCACTTGTAAAAAATATTAATAAAGATTAAGTAAATCAAGTAGACTTTTGACATGAAAACATACAAAAAAAAGCTTGAACAATACCAAATAAATCCAGTTTAGCTCAAACAAAGTACTCCTGTGTGAGAAGTCTCTTGCATTGTATAACAGAGACAGATAATATTGTGTGAATAACGAAATTCTACAACATCTGTTCTCCGCTCGCACATCTCCGATCCGAAGTGTTAGAGCAGAAGTTCTGTGTAAAACTTCATATACTAAGATTAATTATTGCAATAAGATTAGTGTAGTGTAGATACATGCCATAAGTAGCCCACTTAATGTTCCCACTGCTGGGACACCGGGTCTCCTCTCACAAAAGAAAGTGAAGTCTATAATCCTCCTCACTGATCAAATTCATGTTGACACAGGTTCTCGAAATATATCTTTCTTGAAAAATGCCGATTTCTTCAATACGTTTTCCATCACGGTTAAAACAAGTGGTATTGAAAAAGTTGTACATCAGCAGTTGGAAAAATACTAATACGAGATTCGAACCTAGGATATCATCATCATCAGCTACAAGACCTCCACAGCTGAACATAGGCCTTCCCCCTAGATTTCCACAACAAACAATCCTGCGCAACCTGCACCTAGCGGTTTCCAGCGACCTTTGTGAGGTCATCTATCCCATTTAGTGGGGCCGTCCAACACTGCGTCTTCCGGTTCGTGGTCGCCACTCGAGAACCTTTCTTCCCTTTTCGCTATGTCGGCTACTTTCGTTCTTTTGCGAAAATCCTAGGACATAACGATTATGAAATCGAACCTTCTCGGCACTAGACCACTAGGTACAGCTTTTAATTAACTCGTAAAACGAGCGGACATATTTTACTAAAATGAGTTCGCTCGTTTTTTTTTGTTTTTTTCGTTGTATGTGTTTAAAATAAAACTTTTTTATATTTTGTTGTTTTATTTTTAATTTAGTTATTGTTACCCTCATTGTAACCTCACTACTTACATGACATTTTACCCTCAACGAGAAATGAAAGAATCTTTCTATCTAGTCTGTGGCGAAATGCTTTAGAACTCTTTAGAATAACAATATTATATAACTTTAATTTTAAAAATCCGACTGCGAAAAATCGGCAGATTAAAAACTATGTAAGGACACTGAGGTGATTGAGCCGAATCTAACGATATCTAAATTGTAAAATCCATCCAGCTTTTTGGAAGATACGTGAGAATAAAGAAAATCACAAACAAACAAGATACGCGCGAAAAATTTAACCCTTCTTTCAGTAGGGTAAAAAATATAGAGGAATAAGACTAAAGCAAAAAAAAAATGTGTGCTATCCGGCACTTAGTTGAAGATATTACTCCAGTCACTCATCCGAAAATGGGTCGTCCGTAGCCGTCTGCTTCATCAGTCAGTCAGTCAGGCATCGAAGGATTCAATCTGGAAGATATCGCGATAAAACAGCCAATTGACTTACGCAAACTAAAATTATTGTCAATTTTTTTTCCCATATATACCCAATGTCAAACAAAACTCAAAGAAACAGAATTGAGCTCAAATTACTCAATTTTGTATAAGGCCGCAAAAGTACCCAGTCAAACAATAAACGCAAATCTAGTATCATCACAGCATTATTTTATACATTTGCTAGATATTCTTGCTTAACGTGGCAATTTAATCGTTATCTCAAGTAGGTACAGTTCACAAGAACATACTCCAGAGATTGAGAAGGTTATGTCATAGATAAGTGAAATTGTCATCTATCTATTAAAATGGCTACTTAAGAAGCAAATGCGAAATGGCTAGAAATTTGTATAGATATGACTTCTAAGATTGACTCTAAATTCTTGATTTTAATAAAATAAAACGATGAAATGAGTAAGACGGGTACGAAATAGTAAGTAACACAATAAAGAAATAATTAAAGTAAAAGTCGCAAAAGAAACTAGAAATTTTGCTGGAATCCGGGCAACATTTTTAGACTTATTAAGAGTCAAAATAAATTTAATAATAAGTAGAAAGTATACCTAAAAGTATACCACGAAACGGCAGACGCAGTGTAGGACGGCCCCGGACACGATGGATCGATGATATTGTCTCGGTCGCGGGAAGTCGGTGGATGGAGGCGGCACAAGACCGGTCATTGTGGAAATCATTGGGGGAGGCCTATGTCCAGCAGTGGACGTCTGCAGGCTGCAGATGATGATGATGATACCTAAAAGTAGAAAAAATCTAATCTCAACTACTCAACTTTTTTCCACTACGTAAAAGTTCTTTAAAATCGCTTCCTCTCCGTTTCGTCTCAATTAAAATTGAACCATATCAATATAAACCTATCACACAAATTGAGTCGCATGCACACGTTATCCGCACCCTAACTCGCTTAAGACAGAAAATACCCTAAACCATTGCATCAAAAGATATGATCTTCAGAGGACATAAACTTTTGAGATAAGATTACGTCTGCTATGCATCAGACTCATTACTACAAACTGGATCATAATAATTACTTACAATAAGAGTAATTAATTTTAGTTTCAGTGAAATAGATGGATTGCAGTAAAATTTTAGATTTTTATTCGCTATTCGGGAAAGACAACGGTGTGTGTAAGTTGACATAAAGCAGTTTCCCCAAAATGAGCTCCTTGCCGTTTTTAAATAAAGGGCAATAGACTACAGGCCCGTGAACAAAATTTACGGGTCAAATGAACCACCAGGAGACCTATGTAGGATGATAGAAGGGTATAAAGTAATAAGATTCAGCATTAAGCCGTCACTTGTAAGCTGTCCAACTGAGAGCAATTGAAGAGGGGGGGTTGCAATCCTCGATCATTTCTCCTTGTCGCATTATTTTAGTACGGCGTTATTCTTACCCATAGTACTATGGGTAAGAATTTTCATACGAATTTCAACGTTCCAAATTCAAATCATTTTAATCTCTAGGGAATCTTCTCAATATTACTTACCTCTGCATTTTGAAAGGTCACAATCACTTGCTTTGTTTTGACGTTGCATGACATATAATTGGACATCGTCGAGCAGGAGATATGAAAAACATCTTATATCATAGTCATAAGCCCACCAAATTGAAGTAATAGGTATATCCTTACACATGGGATTCTCTCCTTAGAAGAGAAGATGTTTCGTCAAGGGAGAGGTTTATAATTCCATCACGCTACCCAAGACCTGAAGGTCCGCGTTATTAATAATTTATTATCTCAGCAAAATCATAAACCGACCTTAATTTAAAATTAAATTCAGACACTCTACCAAATTTCATAAGAAGCCATCAAAGAATAGAAATCATCTAAGCCATCGAGCTACGAGTATATGACAGTAAATTTTAGTTTTTTGTTCATATTTGAAAAACCATCATACTAAATTCGATAAAATTTACATGCCTGAACTATGATCTACCAAAGAACCTCTTCCTTTTGACTGGCCTTGTGGCTAAGTGGTTAGTAGCTCTGCCTGCGAAGCCGAGGGTCGTGGGTTCGATCCCCACCCAGTGCAAATATTTGTGTGATGAATTCAAATGTTTGCACTGTGTCTGGGTGTTTCTATGTATAATAAGTATGTATTTAAAACTATATAAGTATTATTTCAGCTATCTGGCCGCCATCACACAAGCTTTGCTTAGTTTAGGGTCAGATGGTGTTGTGTGTGAATTGCCCACCAATATTTATTTATTTATTTTGATATTGCTCTCTCTTATAGTTTCCTTTCAAATGATAGAGACAGCAATAGCAAAGCCAAAGCCGATTTAAGCCGCGGTAGAAGAACTGGTTGGTGTAAGTAGGTTTACCTATCTAAAGAGAAAACAAATCCTCATCATGTTTTCCATTACCAAAATCTCGTACTCAGTCGATCGAAAATGCGCAACTTTGTGTTGTAAGACAAAATATTGCATCACACTTACAAGTAAGTTATTACTGCTTCAACAAAATACTCACAAGATAAAATAAAGAAAGCTGTAATTTACAAGAAAGTTGATATTTTAACCTGTTTTTGTTTCATAAAGCAATTCACGGAAAAAGTATGTACAAGGAAAATTTTATGGAGAAGCCGCTTCGAAAAAAACTTTAGGATCCATAAAAAGTATAATTGCCGGAATAATCAATCATCTTATGAGTAGCTTTTATTTCTCCAATGTCCTCTAATTAGGACTGGATATAATGATAACATGTATGTAAGTGATACAAGGACGTATGAAATAACGAACTAATAGAATAACAATAATATAATTTATAACATATTTGCTCGTAAAGGGTCTCTTATTGGACCAATTTCTGTATCGTAATGTATCTTATTACGCACTAGTGCTGTAATGTGTAATGTAAAACGCACGTTTTCAAAATGCTCCGTCCACAGACTAGGTAGAGAGATATGCTCCGTCTAAAATGAACGGTACCTTTTTAAATCTTAGTAAAGAGTTTTTATGTCAGAAAAGTGTGGTCAACATTTTATGAATAAAATTAACTTTGAGAGGTAAAATATAATAAAGAATTATTAAATTCGTTAATTTAATTAATATAGACCATAAATTACTTAATTTTTTCTGTAACAAAACACAAAAATATTAATTTACTTTATTATTAATGGCATACAGGCTAGTTCTGTGCCGTTTCTTAAAAAAAAAGGCGCCGATGCGCGCGCATTGCTAATCTGTGATCCATTGTGATTACTTACTCTGTGGTCTGTGCTGTGATCTGTGGTCAAGCAAATATTATTCCGCGCGTTTTTTTTCGCTGTATTGTTTTATTTGAAAATGTCGTCAGAGTTTTGTTTATTTCCTCGCAAATATGTTATAAAACGTCGTATGACATACGTGCGCTTTGATAATTACAGCCTCTGCTAATTATAGCTCTCGCCTTCGGCTCGAGCTATCAATAAAGCCTCAGCTGTAATTATCAACTTACCGCACTTATATCATAATGTACTATTACACAGTCGATTTAGCCGAAACCACTAGGGTTTTTTATTGCGATAAGTTCACGGGAACATAAACTACGCGGTTAAAACCGCGAGGCGCTGCTAGTTTTATTTTACTTATGTTATATATTACAGATCTAAAGTCTGATATCGAATTTTAGCGCTATTGAGGTGTAGGTCTTATCATTTGTCCCGTCAATCATGGAAAAGTGACTTTTTCTTCGACTTCAAGTTCGAAGGGGTAAATAAACTGCTTTAATAGTTCCTGAGATTTTTAATAATCGTGACGAACTTTTGAAAGTCACATTGAATATACAAATTATATTATCTTCTTCAGCGTCCATCATCTACAACCACACCGTCGCTTAGCAGCATCATTATCACAACATTATCTCATCTACAAACATGTATAAATGCTTCGAAACGAATATGTGTTGGTTCTTAATCGACTTACATTACAAATGTGTTAGCCCTGAATTAGGGTCCAATGGGTCGAATGTATAAATATATACTCGTACTTACGTGCAGATTGGGAAATAGGAATTCCTGTTAACAATGTACTAGATAACTTTTTTACTTGAATACATAAAAATAGTAGGTAGTAATTTTAACCTACAAGAAAGTAGTGTTTAGAAATATCAAAACGAGGTTGTAGCTGTGGCATGCCATAGGGGAGGCCTATGTTCAACAGTACACAAAGATATGACCATGATGACCTGTTACAAAGACACTTTATTTAGTCAATCTAAATCGAGTTAGTTACGTTCTTTACCTATAACTCAAAAACACTGAACTTAATTTATTATTTTTGGATTAGTCTTCGTGTGGAATAAAATAATGAGTTAATGAGTCTTTAAATATAGCATTATGATTATCATCAATAAAAAAAAAACAGTCAAAACATCAGTATAGCCGGCAAAATCCTAAACCTGCTCATTAATTGCCTTTATGTCTGGCCTCGTGGCTTAGTTGGTAGTAGCTCTGCCTGCGAAGCCGAGGGTCGTGGGTTCGATTCCTACCCAGTGCCAATATTTGTGTGATGAATTCAAATGTTTGAACTATGTCTGGGTGTTTCTATGTATAATAAGTATGTATTTAAAACTATATAAGTATTATATCAGTTATCTGGCCGCCATCATACAAACTTTACTTAGTTTGGGGTCAGATGGTGTTGTGTGTGAATTGTCCACCAATTTATTATTATTTATGGCGGGACGAAGTTCGCCGGGTCGGCTAGTAGGTACATATAGTTATAACAGCTGTAAATCCGTTTAAAGTGGATAAACTTAGCAAGGTGCAACACAAAAACATTTGCCTGTAAATATATACCTACGTACATAGGCACCTGATGTGAAACAGGTTTCCCCGAGCCGAACGGAAGATCTGCGAGAGTGAGAGCCGTCATTTCCGATTGCAGTAACTTTTACCAGTCTGGTTTCTAAAGATACTTAGTATCTTACCGTTAATGAAATTCATTTAAATGAAAAACTAATAGAGGTCAAGGAAAACGGGGCATTGGACGTCAACCAGCATAATGGATCTAAAACTGTAAATATGGCGGGTCGAACCTGGACTCGATTGGCACAGAACAGAGGCAGATGGCAAAGTAAGAGAGAGAGACCTATACCCAGCAGTGGAATAGAAAGGACTAATGATGATGAATTGAAATAACCCCAAACAATAAAAAATTGCGTAGATATTTATTGTGCTCTGGGTTACAAACAAGGATTGTAATCGTCTATAGGAAATATATATTTCGTTAAACTTAGTGACAAACAAGTAGACTGTCGACCTGATAGTAAATGACAACCGTTAGCACCGCCTATGTATCAGTAATAGTATAAATCCTATCGATGATTAGCGCAGCCCACCCAACGAGGAGCACGAACCCTTTCTGAAATCATCCTTGTCAGCAGGAAATCTTTTTATTATTGTTTTAAGTCATTTATTTATTCTTTGGTATTAACCAAAACGGGCAAACATACCAATCAATTACTTTCATTGACCAAAACATTAAATAATGTACAATGATTCTCATATACAATAAGTTTTTTTTTAACTTTTATAAGTTTATACTTGACCGCCATCTCGCCTGATGTTAAGCAACGATGCGGTCTACGATGGAGCGAGTTTACCTAGGAGAAACCGATTCAGTCTCGATTTGAAGATGCCAAGATTATAACCATCGTGAAAACCCCACTCAGGCAACACATTCCACGGCCTAGACGTTCTTATCACAAAAGTAGAGTCAAACCTCTTCGTGCCTTTGGAACATCAACCATGAAACGATGATGATCAAAATATAAATAAAATCGTTGAAAACCTTTTCAGATTTTCATTGTTGTCCCACTGCAGGACAAATTCTAAGATACTCTACTTACATTTAATTCTATCCTGAGGATGACAGGACAGAACAGGTCGTCCAATCTTTTAGTCCCCATCGATGTCATTGCACCATCTTTTTCGGGACTCCCGATACCTGACCCCCCCGTTCGGGTATTCTGTAGAATCCAGGGATTAACCATTGCCCAGAATGGGTCAGGCATACAACATACATGTCAAATTCCGTCTCAAGCGAGCTGCTTTCGGAGCTATTATTACCTGGATTACCTAGTGCTAAATAATTGTTAACAAAGATTGTGAAATAGGTTTTATATAAATATATTTCTTTACAGAATTCCAATGGTGACATCATGACCTGATCAGTCCACGTGCCTGCTTCTCCGGGGAATCCCAGAACCAATCTACGTGACTCGAGAACTTTCCACGTGTCATTAATAAGTAGGTAGGTATGCATAAACAATACACATAAACTTACAGATTCTCTGTCGATAACTTTGTTCGCGTCGCATTTAAATAATTACCTGAGGAACTTTGAATTTTTCGGGATATAAAGAAGGCAATTAGCTTATTTCAAACTATAATTTACCCGAGTCAGCCCTATCCGTTTAGTCCTATGTATGTGTGTATTTATGCTTGATTTTGTATTAAATTTAATTAAGACAAGAGTGGCAATTACTTGTATTTATTTAAAAGTATGATTTATTATGATTTTAGTTCTGTAGTTTTTATGCAATCGTACCTGTTAGCCCAGGTACCACATTCGAGAGGTTGAACAGAAAATTGTTGGGCGTGTCATCAAATTGAAGCTACTCACGGAAAATCAGCTTGATAGGGGGCGTCCATAAATTACGTGAGGTGTTTAAGGGGGAGAGGGGGTTGAGTCAAATCTCATCTAATCTTACGTTGGAGAGGGGGGGGGGTCTCTGCAAATATCACGCAATTTATTTTCCTTGAAACAAAAAAAAAATACTATTTTGATCTATTTAATCCAGATTGTACATGCTTAAAATTTAATCTTAAACATAATCGTAATACGAACGCCCCTCGGGCTGAATCGAAGCCGTCGGCGTCGCGACGACGCACAAAAAAAATCATTACCTACTCAACAACGAAACCATATTTTATGTGTCTGTAAACGACAATGTACTAATTGATATATCTCCTATATCTCAGGCATCACAATAAACTAATTATTGAGTAGTTTTATTTGTTTCATATGTTCAGACTTTGAAAACCATTTTGTGGGTCGAGAAACAACAAAATAAATGAATACTCAAATAGAACACAAAGAGTAAAACAATCTAACGTGTTTACGTAAGAAACCCACATCTTGAAAAATCTCACGTGAGTTTGGGGGATGGGGGAGGGGGTTGAATAAAATCTCACGACATCTCACCAGAGGGGGAGGGAGGGACAGAAAATTTAAAAAAAGACCTCACGTAATTTATGGACGCCCCCATAGTAATCAAGTGCAAAAATGAACCAGGGAAATGTACTATCCTATCCTACTAATATTATAAATGTCAAAGTATGGATGTTTGGATATTCGGATGTTTGGATATTTGGATGTTTGTTGCTCAATCACGTCCTAACGTATGAACGGATCGGGCTGAAATTTGTAATACATATATATTGTAGTCTGGAAGAACACATAGGCTACTTTTTATCCCGGAAAACAACGGGAACGGGAACTCCGCGGGTAACACCGCAGGGCGCTGCTAGTAACTACATAAAACTTGAACTACACCGCAATCTCGCATGATGTTACTAAGTTGCAGTCTACTATGGAGCGTGTTTACCTAGAAGAAAACGATGCATTCTCTAATTGAACTCACCCTGATTGATACTTTTCAACTCCCTGCCCCATTCTTCATTTTTCAATCACTATTTACTAAATTTGTATAAACAATATTACTACTACTACTACTACTACCTAGATACTAATATTAAAAATGTGAACGTTTGGCGGTCAATCACGTTGTAACTGAACAGATCAGTCTGCAATTTACTTAATTTTTTTGGAACTGAGATATATTGAAGTCTAAAATAAGTAAAATAGCAAAAATGTAGAGTTCTTTTTTTAGGGTTCCGTAAAACGTAAAAACGGAACCCTTATAGATTCGTCATGTCTGTCTGTCTGTCTGTCTGTCCGTCCGTCCGTATGTCACAGCCACTTTTTGCCGAAACTATGAGAACTACGCTGTTGAAACTTTGTAAGTAGATGTATTCTGTGAACCGCATTAAGATTTTTACAAAAGTTTTTTAAAAAAACAAAAATTAGGGGTGCCCCCCATACTGAGAACTAAAGCTCAAAATTTTTTTTTTCATCAAACCTACACGTGTGTGGTGTCTATCGATAGGTCTTCAAAAATGATGTCGAGGTTTCTAATATAATTTTTGTCTACACTGAATAATTTGCGCGAGAGACACTTCCAAAGTGGTAAAATGTGTGTCCCCCCCCCCCCCTCTAACTTCTAAAGTAAGAGAATGAAAAAACTAAAAAAAATATATGATTACATTACCATAAAAACTACCAACGAAAATTAGTTTGAACTCGATCTGATGAGTAGTTTTTTTTTAGTACATCATAAATACACTATTTTTAAAACTTCGATCAAAGTTACAACGAACTACAAGAACTATGTGTACTATATATATAATGTATATTAGTATGTTACTTGCTGCAACGGAACCCTTCATGGGCGAGTCCAACTCGCACTTGGCCACTTTATCTTAACTCTACGTACAGTGTACGTGAAAGTTGCAAGAAAGTTTGATTTGGAGCTATAATAAGTTTAGACTTGACCGCCATCTCGACTGATGTTAAGCGATGATGCGTCTACGATGGAGCGTGCATACCTATACTAATTATTAATGGATCTGAAACTTTAGATTAATCCTTATTATTTAATTTTCAGGTTCGACTTTCCACGAGCAAATATATGAATCTCCAGCCCAAGACTGACTGATCTCTCCAAAAATGATCATTTAGCCTTGAGTAGGGTTCCAATATTAAGCATAGATGTGGAACAAGGACAGCTGCGTAAATGGTTCTGAAGAGAAGCGAAGATAGAGATAGAATATAGGAAAGTTGTAAAATACCGAGTTAAAATAAGTTTTTAGCAGGAAGTTAACTAAATGTTCCAAAAAAAAACATTGAAAATAATCGTTTACTAACTTTAGATAGTGTATACCTTCGACCAGCACTCGACCGAATCAAGCATTTTAAAAGTATTTTAATACCTACTCAAAATATGTATTCTATTTACCGTAGTACATTCAAGATCCAAAAGAATTAAGCACAGAATAATGTGGAAGAAAGAAGAGAGCAGAAGAGAGAAGAATCGAGAACAATGATGGATTGTCCGCATTGGCAGTGTGGTTAGCTGGTTGTTCTCATGGGCAAACAGCCACTAACGACACTGCTTCTGTGTGCGTCCTAATTTCAACATGCAGAAGAAAATTACAAGGATTAATTCAAGCAATACGGAAAATCTTTTAATTTTATCGCTGAAAAAAGTTAAACTGATAGGACCTACCTACCTATTGGTAGGTAATACAAATAGGTACTAAATAATACAAATACAGATTACTATACAGAATACGGCGTACTTCGGCAAGTTTATTCACATTGCGAACAGTAGGTACACTTGTCACTATTCGCAATGTGAATAAACTTGCCGACGTACTAGACTACAGGCCCGTGAACAAAATGTATGGGTCATATGAACCACCAGAAGACCTATGTAGGATGACAGAAGGGTATAAAATAATAAGATTCAGCATTATGCCGTCACTTGTAAGCTGTCCAAATGAGTGCAGGTGAAGTGCAACCCTCGATAATTTCTCCTTGTCGCGTGATTTTTGTGCGGCGTTGCGGAATAATGGATTAGAAGAGGTAATGAAACTATAAAAAATATTTTTTTTATTTTTTTATTATTACTTCTGTCGGAAAATTCGTGATTTTCCGACGATTTTCAGGGTAAATTTGGTCATTTGATTATGTACGACATTGGTTCCATACAATTTCAATACCTCTTCTATTCCATTATTCCGCAATGCCGTACAAAAATCATGCGACAAGAAGGAAAGAGCGAAAGTTGCAACCCCCTTCTTCAACTTGCACTCAGCTGGACAGCTTACTAGTGACGGCATAGTACTGAATCTTATTATTTTATACCCTTCTATCATCCTACAGGGGTCTCCTGGTGGTTCATATGGCCCCATACATTTTGTTCACGGGCTTCTAGTCTACAAAGTTTTACTTTGTAGTATACAAAGGTTAGATAAGGATCTACTTGTAATTTAATATTTATTACTATTTTTTTGTTGTATAATTTGTGACATGTTATTTTAAATTCATTTTTTTGTTGAATTGACTTTCCTGAATTATTATTATTTTATTATGAAGTCAGAAAATGTTATGTGTTATTATTGTTTTCATTTTATGCATTTCTTTATTTTTTGACATGTAACCACCGTTATGAATAAATGATTATGAATAACACAAATTTGTTTTATTTTAATTAATAAATTCAAATTTAATTCAAAAATTCGCGTTTGCTGAATATTCCTATAGTTTTATTAAAAAATCCCAAAATATGTCATCAACTCTTAAGAAAAACAGTTTAATAACATGTATTGTACATATATGTAGCTACAAGGTAATGGAGTAGGTACATACAAACATACATATACCTAAAACAGAGTGTTTTATGTTGTTATATAGGTTAAGCGAAGTACGAATATTACCGTATTTTTCTACGAAGAGGAAATGCATATACCTACGCCACGGTAATATATTACACGCCTACGCATACTTGCCGCCTTTCGAATATCGTCTGCCCATAACAGAACAGTGCCAATCTACTTACTATGAAAAGTTCAAATCAGAACCTATCACCGCACTTCGCTCGTCACCCGGAGATATATAGTGTTTTATCTCTATGTCCTGTAATTGCACTGGAAACATTGCCCTTCAAACCGGAACACAGTAATGTTTGCACAGTCCTGTTTGGCGGCAGAATAACTGGCAAAGTTATGGTACTTCCCCAGGTGAACTCAGCAAAGAGCCCTACCACTATTAAAATAAATTATTTCAGGAAATAGCCACACTTTAGCAACCACGAGTCCAATACCTAAAGAATATTATAATTAGTGGAGTTCTGATCTCGTAAGTGCTTCCACCACTGCCTCATTCCTGTCTTCAATTTCCATTTGCAAGCTATATTTTTTTTGTAAGTCAAAACTTTTGGCGCACTCCAGACAGATTTTTGGTGGGCTGTGAATTCAATTCTAGCGTCACGCTCGGGAATGATAAGAAAATTTCGGGTGAACTCGGGACCATGAACATGGCCTTCTAGAAATGCATCAGCATTTCTCAGCACAGCCTATTGTCATGGTCATGGACACGACCTCCGGGTTCACCCACGTAGTTTCCAAAGTGAGCTATCAAATTCTCAGTTATTTATAAGTTTTTACTTCTATCGGCAGTTCCTATGACTGCAATTATTTTTTTTGTATTTGGTGATACAGCGACCGGACGTTTCATAAACCGACCTTGTCTAAAAACCACGTCGTCAGCGAAATGCCTAAATGAATTAATGATATAATTCTTGGTTTAGTGACAACTTCAAAGAGCTTATTCATTAAATGTCCGTACTACAGTTTAGCCTATCTACGAAATCTAATCATCAAAAGTCTAATTTATATCATACAAATGAGCATCGAAAGAGCGTAATATACCTACCTAGGTACCTACTAGCAGTTGCCAGCGGCTTATATGAAATCGTCATAAGACAGAAATAAATGTCCATTACCTTCGTCAGGTGCATTTATGGGAAGGTTGCCAAAACGTGACGGTGTCCCCAAGACATGCACTTGTCATAACTGTGTGCTGCACTATTGAAATGTAAATTAATATTTCGATCGATATTTTTCACAAAACACAATCTGGCCCTAATTTGCACTATGGAAGTCAGATAGCTGATAAAATTGATAATGTTTCCAAAGAAATTATAGAGCAAAAAGATAAATCATATTTTTTAACATATCTAGGTGACGAGCGCAGTCTAGTGCCAGACCACAGCAATGATTTGAACGCAGTGCAAATAAATAGTTGTGTGGTATTGTAATGTCATTTACGGACAGGCGTAGGTACCTATTGCTTACCGTCCTGCAACTTATATCTAATCTCTTACGTGGTCGTCTCGTCACTGTATGTTTATAAAAAGTAGGTAAACAACATCCAGAAACAGAACAAATATACCTACCTATAGCATATCCATCACGCAAGTTATTGTATTATTGTTGTGTATATAATACTTGGGTCGTTACACACCTAATATGTATACCTACATACATATGTAGAGCCTAGCTGATTCATCGGTAGATACAGCAGTAGGTATTTTGACTAGAATCCTTCAGACCTTGTATCACCTCCGTATGTCCACTGAATACTAATACCCTGCACCCAACACACGGAGTGAACTGCCCTAAAGTGAATCACTGCAGTTTATCTTGCTTAAATGTTATTAGCCATACTCTCTCTCTTAATTTTGGCATAGAAAAGAAAGAGATCCAGCTTGGATGGGTCTGGATTGAAAAGCTAGCAGGCATCCTCAAATAACGCTCGAAAACTCGACTTTTCAACCAGTTTAGGTAGGTATCTGGGCCACTCTTACCTCTTTACGTTTTATGATGTTGAGACATAGACGCTTACACAGGCCCATACTAGGCAACTCCATACTACTTGGAACCATATAAATGTGTAAATCAATACATATTAGTATATTTAGGATAGTATCAGCAAGGCGAACCCGGGGCGGGTCGCTAGTTAGTTATTAAAATATATTTTTTATATTGTGACCAAGGACGTTTAAAAAAAGTCGGACAGAGTCTGGCTAACGAACAAGTTGTGTCATATTGAGTCGGCCAGAGCTCTGTCACATACAGGATAACACGCACACATTCGCACACTAGTCGGCCATTATGCGCGCAAAACTAGGCCAGCCAACACGTTTCGCGATAAAAACAAATCTTGACACACAGAACGTCCTGCGCCTTGAAATCCTGTAAAAGCCGTAGTGACCAACGCAATAAACCTCCAGGAATCATGTTTCATAAGTGATTGAATAATTTAATCATTTATTTCCCCATTTTAAATATTAAAACAAATCTTTATTTCCTAACACAAAATAGGGAATCCCAAGACCAGTGTTGCCAATATTACCGCGTGATAGTTACCCAAAATATATGGTACTCGTAAATTATATCAATAGCATATTTTAGTATTAAAATTAACGTGGTTGTTACACATATTGATTAGGTAAACGGGTAACTCACGTGTAATGAGGTCGGTCAATCCGACTCGAGTTTCGGCCGCGTCCGGCGGCCTTTTTCAAGGAGAGTGTACGCGCCCGATGGCGTCCCGTTTGGCACTGCGGATCGCCGCGCGGCGCGCACGCAAGGTCACCGGCTGTTGCGGGGGTGCAGGTGAGGGGGTGCGAGAGGGTTGCGCAGGAATACACTCGAACTCTTCATCACTAGTGAGCTGCGAGTCGGGAACATTGCAGCACACTGAGCTCACTGTGTCTTCACTCGTATTACGAACACAATGCCGAGTACTATGTAGGCACGGTTTCCACGCGGGCGGCACATGCCATCCTCCATCTCTATTAAAGGTAGGACGCTTATCAATTTCGATGGCCTCCCTGACCTTACGGGGTACAAAAAACTTCTCCCGTGCCAGGACCTCCGCCTTATCGAATGCATGAATCGATGAGAGCATGTTCCGCCACCGCAGACCCGTTAACGTCTAAATTTTTCATTGCACGTATGTGCTCGGCGAGTCTTGTGGACACATTTCTCCGTGTTTCTCCTACGTAACTTATACCACAGTCGCAAGGAATCATGTACACTCCCGGTACACCCAAAGGGTCTCTGTCTTTTGAATAGCATATTATAAGCAGCCCACTAAATGTTCACTTATTGTATTGAAAGTCAAAGCCATCTAGATAAGTACATGTCGTTTTCCTCACGATGTTTTCGTTCGGCGTTTTTTAAGTAAGCGGCATTATGCATACGAATTCGAAAATACAGTGGTGCGCCTAGGATTTGAACTTCGGATCGGCAGTCGCCGTTCTCCCGTCTAGACCAGCCGTAACTTAATAATTCATATAACATCGATATAAACCAACAGATGTGCCCTGAGCACCTTGAAATTGGTAATAAACTGCGTCTCTGTGTGTATCGTAAGTAGTTTACAAACAACCTACTTGACCCCTAGAATCGCTAGCGGCAAGATATGCTGTGGTTCTACTTATTTTGGTTGTGGATAACGAATAGTGATAGGAAAAAAAATTGGCAGTCATAGGAACTGCCGATAGAAGTGAAAACTTATAACTCTGAATTTGATAGCATACCTTGGAAACTACACGGGTGTAAACGGAGGGCTTGGCCTTGCCATCTTGGCATGGCCATCTAGAAATGCGTCAGCATTTCCCATTGGCCCATGCGTCAGCGTTTCTAGATGGCCATGCCATGATGACCTGTCCACACTCTTTCATCATTTCCCACAGACTGACGTATTTCTAGACGGCCAATAGCCATGGTCCCGAGTTTACTCGAAGCTTTCTTATCACACCCAAGCGTGACGAATTAATGCGATTCACAGCCCACAAAAATCTGTCTAGGCGCGCCTAAAGAAGTTTTCACTTCAAAAACGTCCGGCGTCCACCGCTTCCTGCAACCGACTAGAATGGAAAAAGTGAGCTCACTCTTCCCAACGATAACATGATTCCGTGCGCCCTGAAGTTTGGGAGGGCACATTTTTGTATTGAGATAGTTGATATTTATTTATATAAGTAATTATATCATAATATATTATTGAAGTGAAAACTTCTTTTTGCGCACCACACAGAATTTTTTGTCAGAGATGTGAATGAAGCTCATAGTCACGTTTGGAAGTAAAAGATTCGTTCAGGTGAAATGGGACTGCAGACTGTGCCCGAGCTATGTTTACTATATTACATTTTTATTTTTTACTATTAAAATTATTAAATCGTTTTCTCTACTAGTTGTTTCTTATTTTAGTGTTCGCTTCTGCCGCACGGTCTTAAGCACACAGATGATTTTGGTTGCCATTGTCACTACGTATTTAAATATTCTGTGTGCTAGATTTCCAAAAGAAAATTAAGCAAACGAAAACGACAACGAAGAAACGACTGGATCGAAACGGTTAAAAATTGTAATTGTGAAAACAATTGGATCCCAAATATCAGTGTCAGTGTGTCGTTCGAAGTGCAGTAAGCAGTAAGTAAGCATTTCGAAGTTAATGACATATATGACAATGCCTAAATGCTCGAATTCTCTAGGATGGACCAGCAAAATGATTAAGAAATGGAATAATTTTATTGATTAGGTACTTGTTTTTTGTGGTGTAAATTTGGTTAACGTGGCAACCCAGAATTCATTCCACACATGAATATCCGCCGCCATTTTGGGTCATTTGAGTGCCTCAGTCTTGTCTCAGGATGGGCTCTGTCCGTGTTTTTTAAACGTCCTTGATTGTGACTAAAACAATTATTATAATGAAACTAAAGCATATGTTCAGTCCATTTACTTCATGTTTAAGGGCCAGCTCCTGTAAAAAAATGTTGTCATCTGTATCGTTTGTAGTACTAGGTAGTATTAGGTATATTTAATACAGGGATTTGAGTCTAAGTATGTGTTATATCCTACTAATATTATAGATGTCAATGTTTGGATGTTTGTTGCTCAATCACGTCCTAACGTTTCATACGTTTCGGATTGGGCTGTAATTTGGAACACAGTCAGATTATAGTGTAGAAGAACACATAGGCATAGAATAGATAATATACATAGGCTTTTTATCCCGATAAAACAACGGAAACGGGAACTACGCGGGTAAAACCGCGGGACGCTGTTAGTTAAATAATAAGTATCTGATTATTTAAATAAATGGATATGACTGGTAAAATTTGGTATAGAGGGCGCCGGTGTAGAACCATCTACTTCTGCCCGCCATTACAAAAAGGGTTTTGGGGCTTTAAGTAGATGGAGCTAAGCCGGTGACTGGCATTCCTTTTTGAAATTTTAAAATAGAAAGATCCAACAGTTGTCAATATAAATTCTTACATTAATTTAATTGGTTTTCATTTACTCTCAAACTATAACAAAATCATAATCTGCATGCTTTTCTGAGTCCTAAACTGAACACCAAGTTCGGTCCTTATATTACGCACACTCAACTCCACTCCGCTCCCGTCCTATTTTTGCGTAGGGCGTTTTATTTTCTGAAGACATACCTAATACCTATAACGTGGAGTCAGACTGGTCACGTGGCTAGACGCGGTAATAACAACTGGAGTAGAGTTGTGACCGAGTGGTGGCAGAGGCAAGGTAAGCGAAGTATAAGACAATAAGAAAAAGGTCGACAATATAGTCTTTATCGGGGGTCGAACCAGTTCGAACCTGGACACGTTTAGAACAGGATCGAGGAAGATGACCTGTTATAAGAGAGACTTAAACCCATAATAAGTAGTTTCATAAAAAAATGGATTTAAAAGAGAGATCCTATCCTACATTAGGTACCTAATAATTATTAACTCCTACTAACCTAACCAAACACACATACATTCGCGTTTATATGAAAAGTTTCCTAGGTACGCGAAAGTTTGGACCTACCTATGTGTGTTTGGATGTTACTATTTCAAACACAAACTACTGAAGGTATCTGGATCACATTTAGTACATAATATTATGTAGATAACAATAGCCTGGAATGACATATAGGTTACTTTTTATCCCAGAAAAATGACAGAATCGGGTACTTGACTGAAACCTAAGGATACTGCTTTAGTCGCATAGTTCCTGATCTCGTTATTTTACCGGTATATTAAATAGCCTAGGTATATAAGAAATGGAATTGGAATCTCACAGACAGCCAGAGTAACACAATTATACCTAAAGAAAAAATAGCAGAATATATAAATAACTACTTTGGGTCCATGGCCAATACAATAAATGTAAACTCGTTGCCTAATATTACAGAAGCCTCACAATATTTGCAAGAAAAACTCCAAAACAAAATAATTCATAAATTTCAATTTGAGACTATTTCTCCCGCACAAGTCATAAAAATAGCTAGACAAAAAATTCAAAAGGCCGACACTAAAGACCTGTGTGATATGTCGGGAAGCTTTTTGTTTCGTATGTTGGACTATTTGTGTGATAATTTCACTTATTTAATTAATAATGTCCTCCAATCTGATAATTATCCTGATTTTTTGAAAAAGTCGAGGCTCACTCCACTTTACAAGGGTAAAGGAGAAACGTCCTGTGTCAAGAGCTATAGGCCTATAACCATCGTGCCTACTTTTTCAAAGCTTATTGAAACAGTGATGTCCGATAACCTAATGGCACACTTAAATCGTAATAAAGTCTTCTCAGAGGCCCAGCATGCGTATAGAAGCGGTCGGTCTACAATATCGGCTACTAATGCTTTCATAGAAAGTGTTATCAGCGATTTGGATAATAAGCAAAAAGTAGCAGCTATATTTCTAGATTTATCAAGAGCTTTTGATTCCGTTAATCACGAGCTTTTAATTAAAAAGCTCTTGATTTACGGAATCGAAAATGATAGTTTGCAGCTCATAAATTCCTTTTTGATGAATAGGGAGCAAACAGTTGAAGTAAACATCGATAACAAACGACAACGATCAAACTCTACATGTATAAACACAGGAGTTCCCCAAGGATCTTCTTTGGGAAATACGCTTTTTATCTATTTTATAAATGACTTATCAATGATGGAAATAGATGGTAAGGTTGTCCAATATGCGGATGACACATCTATAATTTTATCAGCCACTACTCATGCAGAATTACAAAAAAAAAAAACAGTTATATCTAAATTTAATATGTGGTTCAGCAACAATGGCCTTAATTTAAACACCGACAAAACGAATATAATGTTTTTTAACACTAAGTCCTCAAATCAGCCTGCAATTTCTGTCAAATTGTCAGATGGAACGGACATTCTGAGTACTAATAGAGTTAAGCTATTGGGTTTTGAACTTGATATGACTCTATCGTGGAAGAGTCACATAGATGTAACGTCACGAAAAATGGCAAAAGGGGTATACGCTCTCAAGCAACTAAAAGAAATTACATCTCCAGACCATCTGAAGCAAATCTACTATTCCTACGTCCATTCGATAATGACATACGGCATCATCTTTTGGGGTTGCTCTACAGAATATCAGCGAGTTCTGAAGATGCAAAAGAGAGCCATAAGGGTTTTAGCTAATGCAAAATTTCGGGAGACATGTAGAGATCACTTTAAAGAATTAAGTATCCTGACATCGGTCGCAAGTTATATATTGGAAGTAATCAAGTATACCAGGAATAACTTGGAAAAAATTCTAAGAGGCGAGACGAAAGACAGAAGATCAGGTCTGAGAAAAACTGTCCTACTTCCAATTCCATGCAGACTAGCTATAGCGAGAAAATCACCATTGCAAATGGGACGTATTTTATATAATAAACTGCCCGCGAGTTTCAAACTTATCACCAATGAAACATCGTTTATTATTAAAGTCAAGAAACTTCTATTAGAGAGAACACTGTACAGCATAAAAGAGTATTTTAATTATGATGAATATGACATCCAAGCTTAATATTTTGAAATGACTATGCCTATAATGATTTTGTTAATATATCCATACATTCATTTATAATGTTTATGTTTTGCCGCTAGCTATTTATATTGCCCCTTTACAGCAATCTTGTGATAATTATTTTGTATTATTTTAATTGTTGATACTTCATGACGAGACATATCTTAAGCGCTGTTATTCATTGTTTAACAATATCTTAGAGTGAATAATGTTAATGGATTGTTTAAGTATGTTAATAAAAAAATTCTATTCTATTCTATTCTATGCTATTCCAGATTATAATCCATATCGCATAAAAATGAGACGGGGAAAATTCGATTGTTACGATCGCAACGAGTTGTCATAGGTAATATCGTTTACTGACTTCAGGCACAAAATAAATATTAGTACAGAAGCCTCACTTACCGAAAACAATTATATAAATAGCGAGTCTTGCTGGGACACAACAAAGTTCAATTCAGCTCGCAATACCTGTCGCGATTTTCAAATAAACATTTGCGCTCTTTCTAACGCGTAACTCTGTCCCTGTCTAGCGCGGAGGGTTGTCGACATATCTAATAACAATATGCGCGGGAAACGTGTTGCGCGAGCGCTCAGCCGTGCGTCCGACAACCGACTGGCACTTGTTCCCTGGGAGGGAAGGTCTAGCAGTAGGCTAAAACCGCGCGACCTTGAGCGAGTGATGATGCACTGCTTCAGGGTATCCTGATTCTGAACTGTGAACGCAATCCGAATGACTCAAATTTGGAATGACAATCCTTGTCTCTATCATTCTAAACGGATTAGACAAGGACCGAAAAGTTTGATTCCGTGTCGAGATCAATCCGACTGCATTCAGAATCGTTACTTGTTCTGCTTCTGGGAAACTGAAAAAGCAAATGATTGAAGCAAAAACGAAAATCAAATTACATAGTATGAATTATACATTTCAGTTTCATTTGATTTACATTAATAGAAGTTTCATCCGAAAAAGTTTTTTTATCGGAATATCCAGAAAAAAATAATTGTGTTTTTAGAGAAATTTCACAAAATGAAGTATCTATTAGAGTGAGATCCCAGGGCCGCCAGACGTCACGTATTTTCTGATGAACGAAATGTGGACGATTGGGTAGAGTAGTACCTACGTACTAAGAAGTTTAGACAGTATAGTTCTTATAGTTTCGGAAAAAAGTGACTGTGACATACGGACGGACATGACGAATCCATAAGGATTCCGTTTTTACGTTTTAAAAATGAAGTATGAGAATGTAAGTGAAGTTATGTAATTATTTTGAGAGTCTTAAAGCGTCTATTACGCAAAACGGCCGAAGGAAAGTGAAGGATGTGGAAGGAAAGTGTGAAGGAAAGTGTGAAAGGAAGGAAAGGAGTATTGGGGCCTTATTTATAAGGATATTGCCCATAACATACGTGAAAATCAATCATAAGAAAATAAGCGACGTAAGTAATGTTTTTATGTACCATCACTGCCCCATATCTCAAGATTAGCCGTCTAAATAAGTTAGCGGGTTAGCATGTGTTCTTAGTTCGTACTAACTCTACTCAATCGTCCACATTTCGTTCATCAGAAAATACGTGACGTCTGGCGGCTCTGGGATCTTGGACTACAACGGGTGTTGTTTTAGAGGTATATAACTTTAAGTTCGCAACCCTATTTTATCTGGCGCCTATTTTTAAGTGATTTGAGTTTAGTTTGGTTCGGAATTTTAACATGAACAGACTGACGCCTGAACAGAGCTTCCAAATTATGCAAATTTATTTTTAAAATAATGCTTGTGTTTGAAATACGTATCGCGCACTACGTCCATTTTACAGTTTACCGATGAAGCTCATTTTTGGTTGAATGGCTTCGTCAACAAACAAAACTGCCGTTTTTGGAGTAGGTACAGAAAATCAGGCGTATTTTGAGACTCCGTTACATCCAGAAAAACCAACTGTTTAGTGTGCTTTATGGACTGCTAGAATCATTGGTCCATTTCTGGTCAGACCGTTACAGCCAATGGTGACCGCTATAGGGCCCTAATTACTGACTTTTCCGTTCCTCAATTGAACAACCATGATGTGCAGGAGCTGCGGTTTTGACTAGACGGCGCTACATGTTCCACAGATCGTGCCACAAGCCACAATTGATTTATTGAAGGAAACGTTTAGTAACAGCATCGTTTCACGTTCATGACCCGTGAATTTGCTTCCAAAATCGTGTGATTTAACGCCGCTAGACTTTCTGTGGGGATAAGTGAAGTCGTGGAATGGCAGCGTAGAGCTTTGAGACAACGAATTAGGAATTAGGTATACTTAGCTTTAATTTCCAGCGAGTTCAAAATGATCATCAGCTAGCAGCGTTCCACGGTTTTACCCGCGAAGTTCCCGTTCACATTATTTTTTCGGGATAAAAAGTAGCCTGTGTTCTTCCAGACTATTTAATCTATTACTAGGTAATCTATGTACCAAATTTTAGTCCGATCCGTTCATACGTTACGACGTGATTGAGCAACAAACATCCATACATTGAAATTTATAATATAAGTAGGAAGTAGGATTACCACCGCCGACTACCTATGTAGCTACGCCTAACGTGATTCGTAGTAGGTACCTAAAATAAAACGTAAGTACGTAAGAGTCAAAATTTCTTCATGTTTATTTCAATTTTTTAACATCATATTTCACGCATTGGACATTTAATTGTGAACATTTTCAGGCATTCAAAGAGGTAGCGACTTTACTAGCTTATAACACTTGACGGACCACGAGGAAATCGGCAATTTCCATTCCACCACCACCGAGCTGTTCTAAATGCTATTAAATGAGATAATAAGAAGGATTACAGCGCAAATATTCGTCACATCATGGTGAAATTGTCCGATTTGCTCGTGGACCGAAACACTTTACAATTATACCGCTTCTCGCGAAAATCTACAACATCGACGCTAACCTTAATCTTTGCTGTACGCCTACATAACACGGTCGAAGTACTATGCAGACATCATGCATTTTAAAATGGATGAGGGAACTGGGAGGTAATTTACAAAGTAACAGCGTACTGAAGGAAATTAACAGCTGATAAGTTAACAACTGGGCCTGTATTCTGAATAAGCAAACTCGAATTGGTTAGGAGGTCAAGTCAAGGGGCTGGGTTACCCATACGTGGTTTATCCTGGAAATCAGACAACAATTTGCCTCGTTGACATTTTGTTGACTGATCACGAATTTCTACTTGGCAAGCAATTCTCAGGAGCGCTTAGCTTGGCTCTCAACTGTGTAGGTATGAATATTTCGACTCGTAAAAAACTCGGTATCGTTTCGACATTCTCCAATATTAATAGAACTGCAATTACGAGGCCCGCCATTAAGATTTCACGATTAAGTGTCGTAAAGACGTCTACAGTCTAGTTTTAACTAAATAATCAGCGTTTCACAATTGCTTTAACAGAATAAAGACCCCGTTCGTATAACAGCGAGATAAGGATAGAATATTCTAACAGTATAGTACCGTCATAGGTTCATAGTTCAGTTTCTTTGGTAAAAACAAATTAATTTAGTAACTATCAAGTCGTTCTTATGGAGTACGAAAACCTTTGAACTTACAGAGAATGTCGCCAACTAAGGTAAATACCTACTCAGAAAACCCAGAATTGCGAATTGGGAGAAAAATCTCTAGTCAGTTTTCGAAAGGACAGGTGATCGGATGATTTGCAATATATTTTTTGTTCTTTGCAAAGTTGTAATTTTCATAAGTATAATTGCACCTTTCAATGGGACATGGGACATCTCTATATGGATTGGTATTTCAGTCAAAAGACGATTCAAACAATAAGGGCGGTAGTTATTGGAAATAGATGCGACTTCATCATATATTTACATACTTAATCAATTAATTAGCAGCTTAGAACCCATACCATGAGCTATAATTGCGATACTAGAGCCAATTGACTGGCAACATTTCAATCGCCGCGACTATCGTCTCTGTGCACCAGTAATAAGGTCGATGTCGGCATCGCGGTTTAAAATAATAATGCCAGGCAACTTGGAAACTTGTCGCAATGAGAATCTTATGGTACATGCCCATACATTGTCAGATATAGTTTCACAAAACTCAATGTTATCACGTATTTCTACCACAAAAGCTAGCAGTACTACGACAGATCCTCAATTTGTAATTTTCTAGGATTTTATAGTAACTATTCATTATACAATATTGCTTGACGCGGTCTATGGATATAGACCATCTGTTTGATTAACAGTAATATTGTTCCCTTTACAATTTAATACGTGAAAACGGGTACACATTGAATTTCAGCACTCATCATTACTTTCCATCTCATCATCTACAGTCAAGCGCTAAGCAAACTTAATCATTCCAATTTATTCATCTGTATTTGGCATAAAAGTTAAGCATGGCGTCCGACAACCAATCACAACAGGTAATTTCAACATAACCTTAAACGAAGCGTTATCATTGGTCGCCAGTCAGAATAACATGTTTAACTCTGAAACCAGATAAGAAAAATTAAACCTTACAAATGTATTGTTCCACTCACGACATACTTCACAGCATACCTCAATCCAATCGGCTAACTCAGCAAGTCCTGTGTAATTTCACCTCTATATATATTTCCCTACGTCACTTTAAACTTATATCGTCCCGGTTTTCCAATAACTTTCTACAATATAAAACTTAAACTTAACGTGTGCACTACATGCTTAATATTAAGTTAATCTCCCTATTAACAGTCGTTCAAATTGATCTACAAAAAGTACAAATACCACTAAAATTATATACATTCATTACATTACACATAGTTACAATTGTGTTCGCTCTACCTACTTCATTTACTGCTTCGCCAAATAATCTGTGAACTGATTGAGGACATCACAATTGTATCATCTATACAAAACTTTAACTCAAAAAATTTGGCCACTTCACAGATCACTTGACATTATATAAAATTAAATTATTGTATGTAGTATCGGACATGATTTTGACGGCAAATTTTTAAATTGAATTTTACAATTTTTCGTTTTACAAATTATATCTGATAAATATTATTCAAGTTTTTATTTTATTTTAAATGTGCTGTCAAAATCTAGTCCTTTGTATTGTCTAATACACAAAAAGACACAACTGAGCTGAAATGAGGTCGCTATAGTATATTAAGAACACTTTTGCTATAGGATCAACCTTGAGATAATAAGACAACAAGCGGTTTCATTCATTGAGATCAAATGTAATATGAATTTAAATAAAAATGATACTAATCCTACCATCCTAGTATTATAAGTGTAAAGGTTTGGAAGTTTAGACGTTTGTAGCTAAATCAAGTTAAACTCTACGGATGAGGCCAACATTTGGAACTGAAATAGACTATAAATATGGTATACAGCATAAGCTATTTTTTATTCCGAAAATACAGGACTTCTCAGACAATAGTTAATTTTTAAATTCTACACAGACAACGTCGCGGGAAAAGACTGGTATTTTAAAGTTTAAGTTTTAACAAAGTAAAATTTTGGTAAACTTACAAACTATTCTTCTAGAAGGACTGAATGAGTATGAGTACAACGTAACCCTGTACGCAACACCCCTGTTCCAACTCACTGCTAACAGCATAGTGTCACGCAGCTATTAGATCATGAAGAGTTCAACTCATTGCTTAGCACTGCACCATCCCCTAGTCACCTCGTCGGAATTTTAAGGTGATTTACATATTCTTTGCCCTTTAATTTCCTGTCCTTCCAACCGAAAGGCTGTTTGTGTACTGTTTGCACATTGCTTCGTGGGCAGCCGAGTAACTAGTAAGTGTTACTTCAATGATTACAAAACGACAATTTGAAATGGGATGGATTTATATCTCGCGATTTGAAGTATGTATATCCTCATAGTAAAATTGTTCTTAAAAGTCACAACAACAAGTCCTCTTCAGTTTTGTACAAACCTACGTAACTCTTTATAAGCTGAAAAAGTCATCAGAAATCGCGACCTCTCGCACGATATGAGCTCGAGTGAAATAACATGTTTGTTTTCTAATGGAGGGCCAACGCAGCATATAAAACAAAAGACGTTGTTTACTTAATACATATAAAAGTCATCTAAAACTACCTAGCGCAATCTGTACATATATGTATTGTTGTATAACGAGTTGCAGGTACCGCATTTATGGAGCTAAGCGTATCCGATATATGTAGTTACATAACTATTTAAACGTATCAGAAAGACGGCCATGGCGACAAGTTTTTCAATGCACATTATTAAGAATTATTTTGGTACTATACAGTTTCATAGAAGTACCTAACAGTTTGGAAATTTTAAATATAGTATAATAAGGTTAGAAGGACCCTGCACCTATGCGTTATTCCGAAGTTTTTTAATTTTATTAACTTCGCTATAACATGGGTCTTGTTTGGTACCCCAAACGAGACCGAGCACATCGCAAATGAAAAGATCAGGTTTTTGTTTAAAAAAAATGTCAAATTTGGCTTGAAATTTAAATCTGTCTGGTCCGCCGTTCACGTTTCATCCGACGAGCGACGACCAATGACCACTCGTATGGATCGATCCCTCAAGAAGTCAGATATCCACGCTTAAATAAAGGAGACGCACCAAGAGACCAAGGAGAAAGCTCGCTTATGAGGCCATCATGCCAGACCCTGTCGAAAGCCTTTGAGATATCCAGGGAGACTGCAAGTGTTTACCCGTGTTTCTCGATAGCTTAACTCCAGATTTGAGTGACGTACGCTAGAACATCCCCGGTAGACTGGTTTCGGCGAAGAACGAGCACAAACATCGTGACACGAGACTTATAGAAAATAAAAGAAACTCATAGAAAGATAAATATTTTTCGCGTGATAATTCACACTGAGATCAAAGTGATTCATGCAAGTCCCTATGATAAATCATATAGGTAACATCGCCTAAAACTTATAAAAATAAAACAATTAGGTACATAAGTGTGGGGACGTCCAGTCACTTTCCAAAACTGTTGAGTATACCTACTACTTGGTACAAATAGTTGAAAATTATATAATTAACCTATTTTTTTACCCATTAAAAAAAAGGAAAAGTAGATATCGTTTTAGAATGTTTTTTTTTAAAACAATAACTAAAATTGCTAAGATTTCGCAACATTACGACTACTTAATATAAATAATAGAACGAATTTTAACGAAGCTATAACGTGTTTTCATACAAAAGGCTACACATAAACGGTACACTAATCGAAAAATCGCGTCTCCAAATTACCTTAGCACTGGACTGAGCTTGTCATCCAGAGCTACAAGACGATTACCTAACTCATTGCCCTGAAAACATTGTCTTTCAAACCGGAACACAATGACGTTCGCACATTACCGCTTGGCGATGTAACTGCCAAAGACGTGAAATATTCCCAGGTAGACTCTGCAAAGAGTTCTACCACTACAAACCTAATTAACCTCGCCTTTTGTGCCCAAAATGTGTTGATGTTATTTTTAATCAATGTTTTTGTAATGTTTTGTGGTATAATAAAGTGTTTTGTATTGTATTGTATTAATAGATATAAATACCTACTAATTTCACTAGAAACATCGCCCATAAACAGGTTTAGGTGAACCCTTTGGCATAGTACTATTTCTGCACAGCCCCATATGTACGTTTGTAGAGAAATGCAGGCGGATATCATAGTTGTTATTTACCAAACCATTCGTGCGTTCATAATTGAAACTTCTCTATTGAAGAAACGTTGCATTCCTCGTGAAAGATTAATGGGAAGTATGTTTTTGATGGCCACTTGCGTTTTCGCGTGTAAAAAGTAAAATGGAATGTAAGTGGGTTTGTCCCGCTTTTTAATTTGATTTGTTGAGTAGATCGTCATATCTCTCGCGATCTGAATATCCGTCAAGACAAATTGCGATAAAATTTCTCAAGATTATTCTAGAGACAGTGGGAAGCGACATGCCTCACATTATCAAACTTTTTACAGGACTTAATAAAGGTATAAATGTTTTTTAAATATTATTGAAGTTGTACTACTTTTGGGTGGTAGCCTGGGTGTGCGCGACATAGCCGACAAGTTACAAGAGAGTAGGCCGAGATGGTATGGACATGTGATGAGAAGGCCGCTTGACTACTTAGGAAACTTGACGCTGCAAGTGTCGGCCCCTGGTCAAAGATCCAGAGGCCGACCCAAAACCAGGAGGACTGTAGTGCATAGGGACATGAGAAAATGCGAGCTGTCCAATGACGACGTCATAGATAGAGCGAAGTGGAGAAGTATAAGTAGGAAGGCTGACCCCACCACCAAGAGGGACATATAGCCAGGAAGAGAGGGAGAAAGATACTCCTTTTGGCGAGTTTGGGAAAATTATAAAAGTATTTTTTTACGATGCGCCTGCACACCATCACGAAAAACCGACACCTTGAAGTTAGCTAGTCAGCATTTTAGTAAACATTGTAACTAATTTCAGGTTAATATTTATTGCATTCAAAAAATATATCAGTTAAATATCAGACTTAAATATCATGACTGTTGCTCGTTTTTTTAATTAGTTCCCAACGTTTTTGTCACATTACAATAGCCGTAGTCACGAAAAAACTAAATAAAGTAGCCAAGTGCGAGTTGGACTCGCCCATGAAGGGTTCCGTTGCAGCAAGTAACATAATATACATAGTACACATAGTTCTTGTAGTTCGTTGTATCTTTGATTGAAGTTTTAAAAATAGTGTATTTATGACGTACTAAAAAAAAACTACTCATCAGATCGAGTTCAAACTAATTTTCGTTGGTAGTTTTCATGGTAATGTACATCATATATTTTTTTTAGATTTTTCATTTTCTTACTTTAGAAGTTAGAGGGGGGGGGACACAAATTTTACCACTTTGGAAGTGTCTCGCGCACAAACTATTCAGTGTAGACAAAAACTACATTAGAAACCTCAACATCATTTTTGAAGACCTATCGATAGACATCCCACACGTGTAGGATAGATGAAAAAAAAATTTTTGAGTTTCAGTTCTCAGTATGAGGGGCAACCCTAATTTTTATTTTTTTAAATTTATTTTGTAAAAATCTTAATGCGGTTCACAGAATACATCTACTCACCAAGTTTCCACACTGTAGTTCTCATAGTTTCGGCAAAAAGTGGCTGTGACATACGGACGGACAGACAGACAGACAGACAGACAGACAGACAGACAGACAGACAGACAGACAGACATGACGAATCTATAAGGGTTCCGTTTTTACGTTTTACGGAACCCTAAAAATACGCAGATTGCCTCTTCGGTCATATTATTGCCCTCTTCTCTCCTATTCCTGCAACACACGACAGGGTCCTTAGAATAGGTTAGTTTTTAAGTAAGTCTACGTCTCCATAACACCATAGTTATGAAATAAATGAAGTTTCTATTACTTTCATTTTGTTTTTATCGCCATGGCCAACTTTCAAAGAATACAATTTTTGTGACGTTTCACACATAACATCTTAAAAGTAAAGGTGTTCCTTTCAATCAAATCATACTTAAAAAAACGTGCATTTTACTAATCTAAATTGGAAACATTTCATACAATTAATTTTCATTTTTTTAGTGTATTTTAGAATTAAAATAAATATAAATTAGGCACCAATTCAACTAACATTTCGTCTATTTATAATCACAAAAATAGGAACACATTAAATAAGATACAAAATTAATAATTAGGAATATTAATTTTTGAGTACTTACTACAGTTACTATTTGGGTTGCGGCACTGCTATCTTTAGATTAGGAGTGTAGTTATATATATCTATAGTAAATCTGTAATATATAGTGCATATTATATAGCAGTCTATAGTGAATATTCAATGTATTTAATCGGTAGAGTTATTACGATGGCAAATTAGTTCACAATGCCAAAACCAATTTTCAAATACATAAAATAAGGTAGCTTTAGCATCCTTATAGACTTTTTACCTATATTTAATAAAATATATATATTTATGTATTTGTACACAGGATATTGACTCCGCAAATTACGGACAAGGCAATTTTACAGCCGCTTTAATGCACAACCATTAAAGCGGCTGTAAAATTGCCGGCTGTAGTAATTTCATTAATTTATATATGATTTGTTTCTTTTGAAAGTTTTGTAAATTATTCACATTACCAAGTGTATTTAAGATGCTTACTTAGGTTCGAAATAAATGTATTGAAATATTTTAAAATTGGAAGATGAACGACAACGGTTTTGTCATAAGCTAGTTGATCAATAGTCGTGGGTCTGGTCTGAATCCCCTTGACAACGTCGTGGTCGCGGATGTAGATCCCACCCACGGTAACGTCCTGGTCGGAGGTTTGGATCCACCCATAGTAACGTCATGGTCACCAATCTGTATCCCACCCACGTAACGTTGTGATTTTGAATACAAGCATATGCTGAACCTACCTCGATACTAAACAACTCGAATATCACAAAACACGTGAACGATGTTAAAAGCCGATTGAACAATTACCATGACCACTGATGTTTTTAAGTTTCAAGTTTTAAATTCTAGGGCCTGAAAGGAACAATTTGGTGTAGATTTTTGTTTGGAAGCTAACGTACGTAACGTACTTGATTCTTAATAATAACTTCTATTGAATGTAACTTGTTAATTTTTTTTATCCTAGTTTCGTATAAAATTTAGATACGAAATCAACTGGTGCGATATATCCAGACCGACACCAACAGCAAGTCTTTAAAAATACTTCGGAAGCAGTACCATTAAAAACACTTAGGAGTAATCATTCTGGTTCACACTAATTGTTTTTAAACAAATTATGTATTTCTAGTACCTACGTAGTAAGTACAATAAAAATACCAAAAACGACGAAATTTTGGAAATAAAAATTCTGCTACTGGCCAAATTCTTCAATTTTAATTACTGCAAAGACTAACAGAACCAGTTAACAAACCTCGACTTTTTCGAGCTCATGTGACGTCACAATCGTCGAAAGCTTCTTACCGATTTGACTTTGCTAAAAACTGTTTGCTTTGCGTGATCTTGGACAATTTTTGGAACACGGCGGTGAATAAACGAAACTAATGCCCCAACTAAATGCTAAACCACCAAATATTAAATCGACACTTCTAAGTATCAATATAATTTTCAATCTAAAACTGATTTAGTCCGGTATTGAGAAAGAAAGAACATGCCATGGAACATTTTGTAATGAAGCACTAAATTTGTGACCACTGACAAAAAAATTGGAAATATAGTTCAAAAACTAACTTCACGCAGAAATGAAGTGTTTTCAGAATGCAAAAAAAAAACTGTCCAAATATTTCATTGAACCAACGTTTAATGTGTATTTTTTTAATAATTAAAAATATACGCCAATGTCAATTTGACACTTTTTCACTCTCCGTCACTCATGAGTATCATTCTGAAAGCACCTCATTATCATTACGGATAATTTTAAGAATCCTAATTTGATGATTTATCTTTATTTGGCTTCGCACAACCGAATTCATTTTATCTACAATTAGAATGAAATGATAATTAAATAAAGTGAATAAAATGAAAGAATATAAAAATAACATATTTAAAATTATGCTACGTTTAAAGCTAAATTGCTTTACAAAATGTACGTTTTCTTTTAGACCTACGGCTTCTCATTTGTAGACAAAGGGGTTAAAACTTTTTCGAAGGCATATTATCAAAATAAATGTAATGTTATTTGATTAGACGAGGTCAAACGAAATTCCATTCAATAATAAAAAAATACTAATAACTCATTAGCGATGCGCGGTTTTATCATGATCATCATCAGCTCAAACCACTTCTTTGCTGGATCTAGGCCTCTTCATAACACGCCATATTCGGGTTTAGGTTTCCAGCCGCCACCTTTGGTAAATCATCAGTCCGTCTTATCTGATACTAGGCAGTTGGTACAGCACGAATATGATAGATCGCTGTTAATGTCGCGTTATAACTAGACATTATTTTAACAATGTGGTTCCAATTAAGTTACTAGGAGCGCTGTTTAGAGTTTCCTTTTTCTTTAATTTAATATCTGCTTAAGCCCTTATTACACTTAGCTAAATTTAGTAACTAAATTCGGAGTAAGTGTTCAAGAAAGTTAGAAGCAAGAAATCACGCTTCTGAATGTAGTACGCCAGCTTACTAAATGTGATTTACACTTCACTGAATTCAGTAGTGACTAAATTCAGACCACAAAATTTAGCCAAGTACTATAAGCCTTTTAGGGCTTTATCATACTAGCGGGTTGCGAGCGTCCTCAAAGCGAAGCGAGCGCGTAACGAATACGTTGCGGGCGCGCAGCGAACACGCGGCGCATGTGCAGCGATTTTGTACTGTCTCGTACAAATGTGTATCTTCATGTGTTAAGTCAGTTAGTATCAGATACAGCAACTCATAAAATGTAGTAATCCGAGACCCCAGAGCTCCCAGACGTCACATTTTGTTGAACATACGTGAAAATCACTAATTAGAAAATACGCGAAGTAAGTAATGTTTGTATGTACCTTCATTACCCCATATCTCAAAATTGGCCGTATAAGCAAGTTAGCGAGTAAGCATGTGTTCTTAGTACTTACTAACTCTACTCTATCGTCCACATTTCATTCATCAGAAAATAGGTGACGTCTGGGAGCTCTGGGATCTTACTCTATAGGTCTTGACATTCGCAGGTAAGAATGGAATTGTTTTGGATTATTTTTTATTCGTTTGCAGAACAACACAAAGTAGTCGCTCTCTTCCATTCGATGAATTGATAATGGACCCTCCCAAATTCGTCGATGCTTTCGTTTTCGTCTGCGGCGTCTTCGGAGTAACAAAGCACAGCAGTGTTTCCTCGTCGGAATCCATTTTGTTACTGAGTGTATTGTACTCGCTACGGACACGTAACGAAAACGTTGCGCGTCCGCGACGTCCTCGCTGCGCAGCCGCGGCGTGTTCGCTGCGTGCCCGCTTCGCCTCCCAGCCGCTCGCAAACCGCTAGTATGATAAGGCCCTTAGGTGGCACGTTTTTAGGGTTCCGTAAAACGTAAAAACGGAACCCTTATAGATTCGTCATGTCTGTCTGTCTGTCTGTCTGTCTGTCTGTCTGTCTGTCCGTCCGTATGTCACAGCCACTTTTTGCCGAAACTATGAGAACTACACTGTTGAAACTTGGTAAGTAGATGTATTCTGTGAACCGCATTAAGATTTTTACAAAAGTTTAAAAAAAATAAAAAATTAGGGGTGCCCCCCATACTGAGAACTGAAGCTAAAAATTTTTTTTTCATCAAACCTACACGTGTGGGGTGTCTATCGATTGGTCTTAAAAAATGATGTTGAGGTTTCTAATATAATTTTCGTCTACACTGAATAACTTGCGCGAGAGACGCTTCCAAAGTGGTAAAATGTGTGTCCCCCCCCTCTAACTTCTAAAGTAAGAGAATGAAAAAACTAAAAAAAATATATGATATACATTACCATGAAAACTACCAACGAAAATTACTTTGAACTCGATCTGATGAGTAGTTTTTTTTAGTACGTCATAAATACACTATTATTAAAACTTCGATCAAAGTTACAACAAACTACAAGAACTATGTGTACTATGTATATTATGTTACTTGCTGGAACGGAACCCTTCATGGGCGAGTCCAACTCGCACTTGGCTAATTTATTTAATCGAACGGTTTGTCTACATAATGAGAAACCGTTAACCAATTTTGTTTATTCAATGAGACAAATATGAGTCTTTTCGATGCCTGAATAACTATCGAAGCAATGAAGTTCGAAATTCAAATTTTGTGAGGGCAATTTTTTATCATGTTTAGCGGCCAGTATCGCTAGGTTGAATTACCCATGTGTGCTATTTCGAAGCATGATTTTTTTACAAATTTAATGGACGGTGGACGAATGAGATAATTAGTTTATGTAATTTGTATTTAAACCCATACCCATAAAATAATTTGGAATAACCTTAATAACCTTTGTTTAATATCAGCTATCTGGCTTCCATGGTACAAGCTTGGCTTGGTTTTGAGTTGTGCGTGAAATGTCCACCAATATTTATTTATTGAAGTGAAAACTTCTTTAGGCGCGCCTAGACAGATATTTCGTGGGATGTGAATTGGATTCTAGCGTCACGCTCGGGTATGATAAGAAAACTTCGGGTAAACTCGGGACCATGGCTATTGGTCATTTAGAAATGCGTCAGCCAATGGCAAATGCTGAAAGGGCGTGGCCTCGGCATCATGCCATGGCCATCTAGAAATGCATCAGCCAATAGGAAATGCTGACGCATTTCTAGATGGCCATGCCATGATGCCCAGGCCACGCCCTCCGGTTACACACATGTAGTTTCCAAAGTAAGCTATCAAATTCTGAGTTATAAGTTTTCACTTCTATCGGCAGTTCCTATGACTGTCATTTTTTTAAAATAGCGAAATGACTTTTTACATTCGATGGGTTAGGTTCTGAGACAGGACAAAAAAATATTTGTGTGCTGAATACGAATATTTTTTTGTGTGTGGGTGTTTCTATGTATCATAAGAATGTATTTACGATTATATAAGTATTATATCAGCTGTCTGGTTCCCATTACACAAGCTTTGCTTTGGCGCTAGTAAATGTTGTATGAGGAATCAATGTACACCACTAATGTACACGCGTTGTCTATCCACATTAATAGTATAATTATATAGATTAGCTGTCATATAATTTATCATCCAAATAAAATGACAAAGTGACGCGACACTTCATTTAAATGACATCACAGCAATGAACGACGGTTAACTTGTGTGGGGGGTATTGTTCATACAAAAATAATAGCGATTTTATAATTTCCGAATGGTGGATTGAAAAGTTATGAAACTCCTCTCTTATTTTGCAGGAGGGTGAAAAATACTTTACAACCGATTCTCAAACTTATCAATAGTACAAAAAAAACGGTCAAGAAATTTCGAAGTACGACCACAAACACCGTAACACATGTTTTTTTTTTAATTGAAACAAATACGCATCGGAAACACTCGTACTTACCGCACTGATCACTTTGCCGTCCTTATAGAAAAATAAAAGGTGTGGTTCGTTTAATTCTCCTACGACTATCATACAACTCATACAAAAATAATGGAACACATACATTTGTTCGTTTCACATACACACATACAAAAATTAAAGCATGAAGAAAATATTGTTTTTTTTTTTAACTCTCGTGACTACGAATATCGAATTTGTTCCTAAGTTTATACATAGCTTATTTAATAACTTATTTTAAAGTTACGTCACTCTCGGTGTTATGATGACGCGCTTGATGATACCTCCATCTGAACTGATGACGGGACTTGCATCTGAAAGATAAATAAATAAATCTGAATATAATATGTGTCTGGCTGTTTCTATGTATTTTAAGTATGTATTTACAACTATA
Source organism: Ectropis crepuscularia (assembly GCA_963693475.1). NCBI lineage: Eukaryota > Metazoa > Arthropoda > Insecta > Lepidoptera > Geometridae > Ectropis > Ectropis crepuscularia. The sequence goes on from OY856359.1 coordinate 13,270,502, forward strand.
TAAGTATTATATCAACTATCTGGCTGCCATAGTACAAGCTTTGCTTAGTTTGGGGTCAGATGGTGTTATGTGTGAATTATATCTATATTTTTTTTTTTATATTGGTGGACAATTCACTCACAACACCATCCGACCCCAAACTAAGCAAAGCTTGTATGATGGCGGCCAGGTAGCTGATATAATACTTATATATTGGTGGAATTGACCACCAATATTTATTTTATTTGTGTATTTATTATCTCTTATTCATTTGGTCACGCTGTAACTTGAGATAGGCTTTGTCAATTTGTTTTTTTTTTTCTAAATTGCCTTAGAACTTCGTAGTAGAGTTCGTTTGCGCAGGAACGTCGAAAGTTTAAGAAAACTTAACGACTTTTTTACAGTATAGACTCTATTCTTCCTTGGGAAGTACCACACCTGTACCAGCTATTCTACCGCCAAGCGGTAATGTGAAAACATCACTGTGTTTCGGTTTGAAGGGCAATGTTTCCAGAGAAATTACTCCGCTAAGAGATAAAACACCTTATACCTCTGGGTAACAAGCGCAGCGCAGACCTAATGATTTGGACTCTTCATTTTCCAATAGCTAATTGTCAGAGTCACAATAGCTATGGGCAGGCCTGTTGCTTAGCGTCAGGCACATGTACTAGGAACTGCCGCTAGAAGTGAAAACTTATAACTCAGAATTTGATAGCTTACTTTGGAAACTACATGTGTGTAACCGGAGGGCGTGGCCTGGCCATCATGGCATGGCCATCTAGAAATGCGTCAGCATTTCCCATTGGGTCACGCATTTCTAGATGGCCATGCCATGATAGCCAGGCTACGCCCTTCGAGCATTTCCCATTGGCTGACGCATTTCTAGATGGCCAATGGCCATGGTCCCTAGTTTACCCGAAGATTTCTTATCATAGCCGAGCGTGACGCTAGAATTCAATTCACACCCCACGAATAATCTGTCTAGGCGCGCCAAAAGAAGTTTTCACTTCAAAAAGCTACTCACATGCCCTTGAAACGCAGCAATGAGCTGCGTGTCACAGTTTCTTACCATCAGGCACATGTTCCGCTCGTCTCGTCACTCATATATAAACTAGCTACTATAAAAAGCTACTCACATGCCCCTGCACCGCGGCATGCGTCATGTGATACCCCACATCCATATGATCCATGGTCTCCAACTCTTCCTCCAACTCTTGTTCGTCGAGGTCATGGTCCGCGATCCCTCTCTCGGCCAGTTCTCTCGCGTCGATCTCTCGCGCCTCGAGCCCGGTCTCGTCGAGTTCTCTTTCGTCGAGTCCTCTTTCGTCGAGGACCGCTTCTAATACCGCAGCTAGCTCCGTGCCCTCGCCGAATGACGTCTCGCCGTCCGCTGTGGAGCGAAAATTATAATTATGATACAATAACTTAATTAAAGATGTTGCGTTACCTTATCTTGGATTTTAAATGTATCATAGTGTATATTATTCTACTAGTCAAGCCCTTTCATTTGTTTGAGCAAAAAAATTCGTAATTATGTGGTGACGACCATCTTGGATTTGAAATGTATCATAACAGTAGAATACTAGTTTAGGAAGCCTTTTTATTTGATACCCATATTGAGGTAGTTGTGAAAAAAGGCATTCGCCATTTTGTGGTTGCAGCCATCTTGGATTTTAAATTTATCATAGTGTATGGCATTTTATTAGTGAAGCTCTTTCCTTTGATACCCACATAAAGGAAGTTGTGTAATATTACATTATGGCGCGAGTGTGTAATTTTGGTAATATAGTTACGGCTGGTCTAGTCGGGAGAACGGCGGCTGCCGATCCGGAGACCCCGGGTTCAAACCCCACACGCACCACTGTCTTTTCGAAGTCATGTGCGTAATGCCGCTAACTTAAAACGGTGAAGGAAAACATCGTGAGGAAACCGACATGTACCTAGAATCTTTCGAAGTCATGTGTCATCCGCCAACCCGCACTGGGCCAGCGTGGTGGATTATGGCCTTAACTCTCTCCTTGCGAGAGAAGGCCCCGAGTCCCAGCAGTGGGAACGTTTAGTGGGCTGTTGATGTTGACCATCTTGGAATTTAAAATGTATCATAACAGTAGAATACTAGTTTAGGAAGCCTTTTTATTTGATACCCATATTGAGGTAGTTGTGAAAAAAGGCATTCGCCATTTTGTGGTGGCAGCCATCTTGGATTTTAAATTTATCATAGTGTATGGCATTTTATTAGTGAAGCTCTTTCCTTTGATACCCACATAAAGGAAGTTGTGTAATATTACATTATGGCGCAAGTGTGTAATTTTGGTGATTAGGCTGAGGCGCTATTGAGCCGTTAGGTGAGTCTCTTAAGAGAGCCGAGGACGGTATTCATCAATACACACATGTATCACTCAACACACTTAAGAACGTAACTAAGAAAATAATAATATTAACCGTTTTATGCTATTTAACACAATATTTTATGTATCAAAACTTTTTTAAGAATAAAGCAATATTGTAATGTAGCATAAAATAAAAACTGTAACTCACTCGTGAATAATAGCAATTAAAAAGTCACAGTTTGAATTTCGAAACTAATTGCGGTGAAATTATAGACACTTTATGAGCAAGTGTGTTGAAAAAATATATGTAGTCCGCCCTTTAGCAGCGGCGGCCATCTTGAACGGATTTTTGTCCAACATAGCTAAGAACACTACATTACATTGTCCCGTATGTCAGCTTTAAATACCGCGATATCTAATCATTTTTCGAACAATTTTTTCGACATGACTATTGATGATCCTAATCGTAATTATTCTGAGTTTTTTAAAATGCTGAGTACACATTATAATAATATTTTTCATACCAAATTAATTAATATTAATGCAAAACCGAAGTTTGCCGAATGGGCAACACCAGGACTTATTAAAAGTCGAAACAATCTTTACAATTTATATAAACTAAAGACATACTGCAACGACGATGCAACAAAAGTCTATGTTAAGAGGTATTCAAATATTTTTAGAAATTTGTGTATTCGAGCAAAAGCAATATTCATTCGGGATCAAATTAAAAACTCCAACAACGTCATAAAAAGCACGTGGAAGATAATAAACAAGGAGTCTGGTAAAACCAAAAGTCGTGAAATGATGCGCGCAGTTCGGGTTGGCGAAAATGTCACTACAAAAAAATCGGACATTGTGGATGCTTTCATGGCTTATTTTGCTGATATTCCCTTAGAGACAACTAAACACCTAACTTCGTCTCCCTCTCTTGCAGAGGAAATGTTGACAGAAAATGTTGATTGTCCTTCATCTACATTTGAGTTTCATCATGTTACTGCCACTGCAATACTAAAAACGTTCAAAGACATTAAAGTTAAGAATACAGAGGACTTATGGGGATTATCTGTTAAGGTACTTGAGGGGATAATTAATAACATTGCCCCATATTTAGCAGAATTATTTAACGAATGTATCAAAAATGGCACATTTCCTGACATGATGAAGTATAGTAAAGTGATACCCTTGTTTAAATCTGGAGACAAAAACGAGCTTGGAAACTACAGACCCATCTCGGTTTTGCCCTGCATCAGCAAAATATTCGAGAAACTAGTTCTCAAGCAACTTTTGTCTTACTTTAATATTAATAACCTTTTACATAGTAACCAATTTGGATTTACAAAAGGACGTTCCACTACCGATGCAGGTATTGAACAAACCAATTATATATTGAAAGCCTGGGAAGACCATCATGACGTTCTAGGAGTATTTTGTGACTTATCAAAAGCTTTCGACTGTGTTCATCATGAAACTCTTTTGAAGAAACTGCAGTTCTATGGGGTATCGAAACCAGCTCTAAATTTTATTTCTTCATATCTTAAAGACCGTGTACAGATAGTCGATGTTGACGGTGTGCAATCAAATGAGTCGCCTATAAGAATGGGTGTACCACAAGGTTCCATACTTGGACCTTTCCTGTTTCTTATTTACATAAATGATCTACCTTTCATGATTAAGAAACATAAAAATATAGAAATAGTTATGTTCGCCGATGATACATCACTTCTATTCAAAGTGAAGAGAGGAATAAACGATTTCACAGAAATTAACGTAATTTTAGACATTGCGTACAAATGGTTTGATGCAAATAATCTAGTACTTAATCCAACTAAAACGAAATGTATAAAATTCTCACTCTGCAATGTAATGTGCGATAAACTTGATATAAGACTGAAAGATGAACTCATCGAACCTGTACAATCTACTCGATTTCTGGGTATTTCAGTAGATTCAAAGCTTCAATGGGGTCCTCACATAGAGACACTGGCTGACCGACTTAGTTCAGCTGCCCACGCTGTTCGTCAAATTAAAAAAATATCGGACGTCGCAACAGCTAGGCTTGTTTATTTTGGCTATTTTCATAGCATTATGTCCTACGCGATTTTATTATGGGGTTCAGCTGCGGACAGAAACTCAGTTTTCATATTGCAAAAGAGAGCAATCCGTGGTCTATATAATTTATCAGCTAGAGATTCAGTACGGGAGATTTTCAAAACTATAAACATATTAACAGTCCCTTCATTGTATATTTATGAATGTATAATGTATGTAAGAAAAAATCGAAGTCGACTGAAGAAACTAACTGATCTGAATCCAAAAGCGCACCATAAGCACAAAATTGTATTTCCTAAGTGCAGACTTCAGAAAACAAATAACTCTTTCAAATGTAATGGTATTCGCTTCTATAATGCAATCCCTGCACAAGTCGAAGGTCTTAATGAAACAAAGTTTAAAAATTAAATAAAAAGCTACCTATTGAGCAAGGCATATTATAATATAGATGACTTTGTTAAGGATAGTAACGTATGGAAGAGAACTGTGTTGAAACTAGAATCTTGTAATAAGGTAAAGTAATAGATTTATAAAACTTTTGATGGAACATTGTACTCATGTAGTATCTGTATACTGTATGTATTAATTATTTGTTATTTGGTCTTTGACAAAGCTTTTTTACAGCTGCATTTGATTGACGAGGCTCCTTTACAGCTCTATTCATTTTGACATTGTTATTTTATCTTATTATGTACACGGATTCTTATGCCTTTTTGTTAATGACGTTACCAAGTGTTCTTATGAATTTATGGTTCGAATAAATGAATTGAATTGAATTGAATTGAACACTCCATACTAGTTCACCTTTTACACGAAAAGAAAAACAAAATCAAAGTCAGGGCTGGTCTAGTCTGAAGAAAGGCAACTGCAGATCTAGAGCGTCTTGTTCGAATCCCACACGCACCACTGTCTTTTTGAAGTCACGTGGGTAATTCCGGGAAATGGACATGTTCCTAGAATCTTTCGATGTCACGTGTCATCCACCAACCCGCACTGGGTCAAAGTGATGAATTATAACCTTGACTCTCTCTTTGCGAGATAAAGGCCCCGAGTCCAGAGTTCCAGCAGTGGGAAGGCAGCAGAGGGAATGGTTTACTTATGCGACATTGCGAGTATTTTCGAAATATCAAACCGGGTCTTTTATTTCTGAAGACTATAGTGAGGAATAAAACTCACCTAAAACGATGCCTTGGCTGAAGAACTCCGTGAATGCTTCGTCGGGTATTTGGTTGAGAACGGCCGGGTCTAAGATGTCGTCTGCCGGCACGTGACCAACTTCCACTTCTGGAAGACAATTTAACTTTAAACATAATTTCGTATTTCATATTAATTCAATCACAAAATAAGTACAAAGAAATGGACTGTGATATTTTACATGCATTAGGCAGTGAGAGGTTAAACTACAAAATTATTGTTTGAGTAATATAGGCCAGTAAAAATAGATTAACTTTGCAATAAATTTCCGATCCAAATTTCCTTTTTTATGAGGTTTAGGATCACTTACTGAGCATAAAATCACAAAATGCTGACAGATTCAGGATGAGCTTCAAGCGCCATCTTGAATTAAAGTTTTTGGCTGATATCTCGGAAACTATGCACACTATGCAAACCCTATTGAACTTGTAATTGTAGAAAATAAAATTTTGCATCTTTGGTGGCGCAAAACTTTTCTGTGAAACGTACCGTTTACGATTTATGGCTCATTTAATGAACCAGTTTTTCTTTCGCAGCCGATAACTCTTGAAATATTAGATTAATGTATAAAACTCATCTATAATTTTTTAAAGATCAGTTAATTTTCTACAACTTTTGCCTCAAACTTTTTTTTCTAATGTCCATACGTTTTTAGTTATAAGTCGTTTAAATTCTGTTATTCTGCCAAAAAGATTATAAATTAATGAATTGTATTAAGATGAACGATTGTTTTATTTATGGTGGATTATTAGACGATGAAAACTCTGTTTTTGTAAGAAAGAAACGGATACTGAATCTAATTAAGCCAACATTAGACGAGGCGAGAGGAAACATGTAAGCATATTAAAGGAGCTTGAAAGTTAGCGGTGAATAGAATTTAATATATTATCTGTATGGGGGTAACGCGTGAGCTTTATAATATCACGGTAGGTTTGGTTAGTTTGTTTTCTGATGTCGTTTGATTATAATTTGACGATTTTTACGATTTTACGGTGACATGGACATCTGCAATACTAAATATTGGTAGTGGGTTTGAACATCTTATCTGTAGACCTTCATTGGTCTATGGATAATTCAGGTGTGCTTAGTGTAAGTAGTTGTTAGGTATGTAGCGTAGTGTAGTTCTCATTGTATTTTAGTTTTGTTAATAACGGCTCTGCCAATTCTTAAAAAAAACTAAAGTTGTTATCACATTAGATAAATATTTGAAGATATCATTTTAAAGTGATTTACTATTATGAAACTTTACAAGAACTAACAAACTGCGAAGTGGCGAATGAAGGAACTAGGTCGCGTAGTTCGTCTGTGGGAGCGCTCTTTTGCGTACTGCACAAGACTATTGACGGGCGGTGCGAAGAGATGTAGTTAATTCTTCATACAAATAAAAATATCTTTATTCCTATTTGCAGGTAAGATAACGCAATTCCAAATATTATAAATTAAAATTGACACATACAGAGCTTCTGCAAAAGGCATGCAATTTGTTTGACAGCAAATAAAACAAATCCTTCAATTTACCCAATTCATGAGGTGCTACAGCGATATACTCGCTTTCACTGAGCGCACCCATCGTGGTCTCTTCTGTGCTATCGTATGCCGAGGAGTTTGAACAGACGTTGATTTCTGGAAAACACATAATAATTGAGTCAATTACGAGAAATTATTCAGAGCTTTTGAGTAAATCAATGATTGATCTATAATAATAAAATTGTAATGGTGACTTTATTCTAACTTTGCTATCACTTTACAAGAACTCACTGTAACTATAATAATTTATTTTGTCCGAAAAACCAAAAACCGATTTCAATTTATGTTTAGACACTCTACTAAATTTCATAACATATTTCACTACGTCGCGTCGGTCGTCTAAATCCATGATAGCAAATTTTATTTTTATGTTCACCTCTGAACTAGAATCTACCAAACAAAATATAAGCAACAAAATCGATTAACAATCGGCGATGTCGCGTAACATCAATGCAAAAAAAACCATCCAACTGAACTCAGAACCTCTTTTTTTTAAGTCTATTAAAAAGTTTGATCCATTTCGTCGATTGTTTGAACCTTATGACTCAAAACAGCAGATAGATAACTTTTTATGGCGGAACATCGTATCCTCCAGTATAACACGACGTCTACTCTCTTTTTACGAAAAAGAGATACTAAACATTATTTATATATAATGAGATCTTTAGATCTTTTTACGAAGATAATAAGGTTCTATTTCGATCCTTCGTTTCGTCCGATAAAATGTTCTAAGCCTAGATAGAGTAGGCTTAGACCCTTTAAACGTCAAACGGAAGTAAAACAGGAGTAGGAAAGTCGCGAGTTTATTTCTAAATGACGTTTTTCGTAGAAAGAGAGTAGACGTCCAGGGGATCTACCGCCTAACGAAAACGGTAAGTTTTGATATTGCTGTCTCTTTTCTTCTCGCTTGAAAAGAAAGAGATGGCAATAGCAAAGCCAAAGCCGATTTAGTTAGGCGGTAGAGCAGGCGGTAGGGCAGGTTACCTGATAGAGACTGCTCAGCGGTGGGGGGTGCGGAGAGGCGCGGTCGCGGCGGCGGTCGGCGGCGGCGTTTGACGCGCCGCGGCGCCGCCGTCACTCGCGCCCTCACTACCTTCTTCGGCTTGTTGTCCTTCACTAACTTATCGTAGTTATCCTGGACATACAAAATATGTGATAAGTGGAATTAATCTAGTTGACGATCGAAGTTTCTAATTGACGATGTTTTTTATATAGTAAAGAGTGGTGAGATAAGCTCCAGGACATTTGCGAGACGGTAAGCAAGTGGCGTAGTGTGCTATGTATCAAAATTTTATGAAGGGTGAAGATTGTTAATATCATTTAATAACACTTTTTGCTTACACACGTTAACGTGGCACAGTAACTCGGGCATGCCGTATTTATCTCTAAGCCCTGTAATTTCTCTGGAAACATTTCCCTTCAAACCAGATCACAGTGATGTTCGCATATTATTGTTCGGCGGGTAGAATAACTGAAAAAATGTGGAATTTTTTCCTCAGGTAGACTTGGGGGGGGGGGGTCAAGTTAAATGTCCTGACGGACTTCTCCGTCCCTGTGGCACCTGAAATAAGCTTACTGAGCAACTGCTCCAGCACGTTAATACGTTAATAATAGTTATATTATCTATTATAGTCAATCGATTCACCGATAGTTTACAACTTTCAAACAAATGGTTGTTACTATAAAAATATAGAAGCATAATTTATTTTCGTTACCAATTTTTTTTTTCATTTCAGTACAACCAAAACACAAACTCTCAAGGATTTATATTTCAGTTACATGATATATCTGTGTTTTTCAGTGTGGCCAGACTATGACCACAAATTGTAGAAAATGGGGCAGGAACAGGATGAACTGTATATCCTCCTTTATCCTCTAATATTGGAGGAAGCTCCGTAGATTTAGCAATCTTCTCCCTACATTTAGCTGGGATTTCCTCAATTCTTGGAGCTTCCCCTCCCTCTCCCTAAAAGTTATGTAATATCGAAGACCACTGACCATTTTTACCCAAAATTTGCCAACTTGAGACATTTTCAATCCCTGGTTTTGTAGCAATAAAAAAATGACGTAACCTATTGTTCCATAACACACCGTAACGTATCAGATACCCCTTCCCCACCAAATTGCGGTACGTATTACTTGACCGGGGGAGAGAGGGAGTGTTTTTTAATAATCAAAATAACAGATTTACGTAACCTGTAGTACCAAAACGCATCGTAACGTTTTACAAGACATTCTTCCCCCGCATTGCATTACGTAATACGTGTCTGGGATATCTGTCTTTTCGCCTGTTTGGCCTATTATCACTTGCCAACCAAACTTCAACCACTCCAAACCACTGACGGGTCTAGGTGCGCACGCGTCTACAGATTTCCACTGCCGCGTGTCTAGCTACAGAGCTCCACTGCCGCGTGTCTAGCTACAGAGCTCCACTGCCGCGTGTCTAGCTACAGCGCTCCGCTGACGCGTGTCTAGCTACAGAGCTCCGCTGACGCGTGTCTAGCTACAGCGCTCCGCTGACGCGTGTCTAGCTACAGAGCTCCGCTGACGCGTGTCTAGCTACAGAGCTCCACTGCCGCGTGTCTAGCTACAGAGCTCCACTGACGCGTGTCTAGCTACAGAGCTCCACTGCCGCGTGTCTGGCTACAGAGCTCCACTGACGCGTGTCTAGCTACAGAGCTCCACTGCCGCGTGTCTAGCTACAGAGCTCCACTGCCGCGTGTCTAGCTACAGAGCTCCACTGACGCGTGTCTAGCTACAGAGCTCCACTGACGCGTGTCTAGCTACAGAGCTCCACTGCCGCGTGTCTAGCTACAGAGCTCCACTGACGCCTGTCTAGCTACAGAGCTCCACTGCCGCGTGTCTAGCTACAGAGCTCCACTGACGCGTGTCTAGCTACAGAGCTCCACTGCCGCGTGTCTAGCTACAGAGCTCCACTGCCGCGTGTCTAGCTACAGAGCTCCACTGCCGCGTGTCTAGCTACAGAGCTCCATTGCCGCGTGTCTAGCTACAGAGCTCCACTGCCGCGTGTCTAGCTACAGAGCTCCACTGCCGCGTGTCTAGCTACAGAGCTCCATTGCCGCGTGTCTAGCTACAGAGCTCCACTGCCGCGTGTCTAGCTACAGAGCTCCATTGCCGCGTGTCTAGCTACAGAGCTCCACTGCCGCGTGTCTAGCTACAGAGCTCCACTGCCGCGTGTCTAGCTACAGAGCTCCACTGACGCGTGTCTAGCTACAGAGCTCCACTGACGCGTGTCTAGCTACAGAGCTCCACTGCCGCGTGTCTAGCTACAGAGCTCCACTGACGCCTGTCTAGCTACAGAGCTCCACTGCCGCGTGTCTAGCTACAGAGCTCCACTGACGCGTGTCTAGCTACAGAGCTCCACTGCCGCGTGTCTAGCTACAGAGCTCCACTGCCGCGTGTCTAGCTACAGAGCTCCACTGCCGCGTGTCTAGCTACAGAGCTCCATTGCCGCGTGTCTAGCTACAGAGCTCCACTGCCGCGTGTCTAGCTACAGAGCTCCACTGCCGCGTGTCTAGCTACAGAGCTCCACTGCCGCGTGTCTAGCTACAGAGCTCCATTGCCGCGTGTCTAGCTACAGAGCTCCACTGCCGCGTGTCTAGCTACAGAGCTCCACTGCCGCGTGTCTAGCTACAGAGCTCCACTGCCGCGTGTCTAGCTACAGAGCTCCACTGCCGCGTGTCTAGCTACAGAGCTCCACTGCCGCGTGTCTAGTTACAGAGCTCCACTGACCCGCTTCCAGGCGTGCTCGGCGCAGAGCGGCGTGTGCTCGCGCAGCGGCAGCAGCGGCGCCCGGCAGCGCGCGCCGCCCGCGAACACGGCGGCGCACGGCGCGTACAGCCGCTGCGCCGGCGCGCTCGTCACGTGCGCGACGCAGTGCCGCGCGCACGGGAGCGCCGGCCGTGCGCAGCCCGCCTCGCTGCACCCGCCGCGACCGCCGGAACCGCTCTCGCCGCCCGACCATCCCGACTCTCTGTTGGAACAAATAAATAAATAGTAATAGTGTGAGAAATATCACATTAAAAACATTTTACAGGACTTAATCTTTTGACCTGGCTACGTCTAATATATCGATGAACGTCGGGTCCAGGCACGAAAAATTGTCCCGTTATGCTCATAGTACGCTTGCGCCGCGTCTATCAATGTTTTGTTTTGACGTTGTCACGTTAAAGTATCGTCCGTAATGCTCTGGGTTCCTAGGATTACGTTGCCGTCACATAGCGGACGTAATATAGCGGTGAATGACGTCACGAGAACGTTGTCTATGTTAACTGTACGATCCCTAGGCTGGTTCAATGAAAATACTAAGATATTGATTAAATGTAGTTTATTGCTAATAATATTGATGGGATGCAAAGTGCTGATTTTGAGTGCTAATGAGTACGCGACGCGGTGGTCAATTACGAACTAATGATTGATTGCTTGATTTGTGTAGAGGTGCAAATATGATGACTTAACAATTAAAATGAGGTGAATGAGGTGAGTGTACGATGCATAGCTCGTACATGCTCCCACGGGCAAAGAAGAGGAATGATTATAACATTATGATGATTATTATTATTATGATACAGCATTAGGAAGTACTAGAAATTTGTCTTTCGAGAGTGAGGGGAAACGCTACGACTGATCTTTCGCGGAAATATGCACTGCACTACATCGTCCTTGATTTCAATTCTTTCACTGTCAATGTTTGTATTAGGCGAAGAGAGCGTAGACGTCGTTGTCGGTTGCTGATGGCGCACTCCAACAGGTGCAAGTGTCGTCCTCTGGGGTGGTGTTCTCGCTGGTGACGTCGTGGAAGTATCTGTTCGCTGTTTCCGAAATCTCCTCCAAACCATTATAGCACCTACTATGCTGACTGCACCCAGGATCAGGTAGATAAGGATGTAATGATGTACGTCATGGTAATTTATCTCGCTGATGTTGGGACTCTTTTCTTTCATTTGTTGAATGTCATGTGCAATAGAGTCTAGGGCTTGACGACTGTCGTCGGTAGTTTGGTTTATGGATTCCCACGGGATCGATATGTTTATAATGTCATTAATAGGATCCAAATTTGGGTGATAAATCATCGGCTTTATTCTTAAAATACTCTGATCGTTGCTGTGAGCGTATATGGTGAACTTATCATCTTTCAACGCAGGCAAATGCTTTGTTGGAACTATCACAATATCCATGGAGACTTATCACGCATTTTTCGGTGATTTTTAACCATCTTGGTATTTTAATAAATGCTATATTAGTGCTAATATCTATTTTACATTGTTCCCATTGTTTAATGATGTCATCGGGTAGTTTGTCATCCCATTTGGAGTTTGTGTTCCAAACTTGTTGAAATAGTAGTTTTAACTTAGTTATTGCAGGTGCTAACCAGCCAAGAGGATCGAAAAGTTTTGAAATATCTGATAAAAGTGCTCTTTTAGTGTTCTTATTTGAAAATTCAAACGATGACTGGAACATGAAATTGTCTTCTTTGGGACTCCAATATAGTCCTAAAGTCTTTGCTGTGTGATCGCATTTAAATGTAAATACTGGATCATCTGTATTTATGTTGCTAGTGATGCTGTTTAATATCTCAGGTTCATTTGACGACCATTTCCTCAGAATGAAGCCGCCTGCCTGTAAAAGTGCTTGTAGTTCGACAACTGTTTTGGATGCTTCTTCAATACTATGTGACCCATGAATCAGGTCGTCCATATAAAATGATTGTTCCACAATTTTTGATGAAACTGGATACATTTCTCTTTCATCTGCTGCTAACCGTTTTAATGTCATCATTGCTAAAAACGGAGCCGCTTTCATGCCGTATGTAACGGTCGTGAGTTGATAAGTTTGAAGTGGTTCGGTAGGTGAGTCTCTCCAAACGATTTTTTGTAGAGATTGGTCTTGTTCTTGTAGGTCTATGTTACGGAACATCTGCTGAATATCTGATGTGTATCCAAACTGATATTGTCGCCACCTCAAGATAAGTGACTGAATATCTTGCTGTAAATTTGGACCGGTGTACATTAAATCATTTAAACTTTTCCCGCTAGATGTTTTTGATGAAGCGTTAAAAACGACACGCAATTTAGTAGTTTCAGACTGCACTCGATGAACTCCGTGGTGAGGCAAATAACATTCCACGGGTGTCTGGTTGCAGGACTCGAGTTTCATGTGATTTAATTTCTTGTATTCATTCATAAAATCCTTATACATACTTGATATATTTGACTGTGTACTGAGTTTTTTCTCTGTGTTTCGAAACTGTGCGATTGCGATTGATTTTGAAGTGCCCAAATTTTCTTCATATTTTTCTTTCAGTGGTAATCTCACGGAATATCTTCCACTCGGCTGTCGTATTGTGGTGTCGTTGTAGAATTGTATGCAGTGCTGGTCTTCTGACGACATATTCGAGTGCTCTCCGAAGTTTGTCTCACTGACGTCTTCTATCTCCCAAAAGTGTTGTAGATCTTCAATGTTATTAATAACGACGTTACAGTGGAATGTCTTCATGCTTCCACATAGTAACCATCCGAGTTGGGTTTGCTGTGCTATAGGTTCCGATGTATCTTCACCTTTAAGTATACCTCCCATCATGATTAGAGAGTAAATATCGGCCCCGAACAGTATGTCTACGGGACTGCTTATGTTGAAATCTGGATCCGCTAAGTTGATATTCTTTATGTGTTCCCACGTCGGTTTTGCGAAGGTTTCATTTGGCAAATTTTTGATTAGACTTTTCATAATTAAAACTTCTGATGTAAAAGTGAAGTTATTGTAAATGGAAGCGCAATTCAATGTCATTTGCCCTTTGCAGGTATTTGGTGTTTCTCCGACTCCAAAAATCATACCCTGACATTTATCTCTTTTTATTTTCAAAATTTGAGCTGCTTTCTCTGTTATTAAAGAGATCTGAGATCCCTGGTCTACAAGGGCCCGAAATCCATGTGTTGTACCATCGGCGGCAGTGATGTTTATTTTCGTTGTAGATAAAAGAATTTGTGCCGATGTCGCACGTGCTATCGTATTTGCGGTTTGTTGAGGGGTTCCATGTGCCACGGTGTTTACGCTCTGTTGTGGTGGCTCATTATGTGTGGAACTTATGTTCGTTCGAGAAGCGGTAGTTTTATTGAAGAATTGTCTATGTTCATTCTTGTTAGTGCTGGCCTCGTGTAAGATAGTATTGTGTTTTTGTCCGCATGTCTGACATCTTTTTTCTGAAAAGCAGCTGCTGGAATCATGTTTGTGAAGACAATTCTTGCACAATTTTAAATCAGATACAGTTTTTAATTTTGTAGTATTTGGTAAATTTGCGAATTTAGTGCAATTAAACAACGCATGTCGTGACATTTTGCAATATGTGCAGTATAATGAACTCGCAGATTGAGCATTGGTTGCTGTTGTCAGCACTCTGGGTGCATTGACATGGTTATTGTAATCCGATTTATAATTATGAAATTTTCCACTGAATGATGTCGCAATAGGGCTATATTGCGAACTAAATTTTATGTTTGTCTCTTGTTGTTTGTTGCTTCGACGTAGTTTCTCGAATGGCGTGAATCGATTTTCTAAAAAGTTCATGAGCTCATCCAAGTTCGGTATTTCTTTCTTGTTTCTGATGGAATCGTTGTAGTCGGAAAGCGTTTCAGAGTCCAGTTTCTGAGCCAGTAAATGTGCTATTATAGGTTCCCAAGTTGTAACTCCCAGTTTTTTAATACCGTTAACGCTCTCCATTGTGACGTCATGAAGCTTCTTAAGTAGCGGTAGGGATCTATGCTGCAACGTTGGTAGAGTTAATACGCTATCTAGGTATGAATTAAAAATGATATTGATGTTATTGTAGCGCCGGTGTAGTATCTCCCAGGCTACATCATAATTATCGTTGCCAATCTGTAGGTGTTGAATTAGCCTTTCTGGCTCTCCTTTTAACTTGCATTTTAAAAATTGCATTTTTTGAGCTTTTGTTAGAGCAGTGTTATTATGAATGGAATCACTGAATAAATTTTTAAATGAAAACCATTGGTGATAGTGTCCGTGAAATACAGGGATCTCCAAATGCGGTGTTATGTGTTCTTTGTTTGCTGTCGACCACTTCTTTTCGTTAAGCTCGTCTTTCAGCTTTGTATATTTAATTTCGTGCTCGTTGAATGCTTGTTGATAATCCCTGTTTTCCCCATTGAGTTCACTGTCGATGTCGATATGAAGTTTATCGACTGCTGACCAACGTGATTGTAATGTTGCGATGGCTTCGTCAAGTTTCCACTTGGTTTCCAATTGTTGTATGTTGATGTTCTCTATCGTTCTAGAAAGGGCTCTGAAATATGCTGACTGTTTGCGGAGAATGTCGTCCAAATGGCTGTTAGCGCCCCGTGATGCAGTAGATTGAATTCTGTCGTCTCTCCCCGTCATGTTTCCATATCGGTGGCTGAAGCCGACACGTGGTTCTTTCGATATTGCGGGTCCACCTTCCATGATTTTATATGCTGATTAGGCAACTGATGAGTAGTAATATGTAGAGAAAAAATGGAAATCTCTTACTTGAAAGCCGATGATTTTGGGGTCAGCGGGATGCTTTGCTCGGTGCTGTGCTCGATGCTGTACTCGGTGTTGTGCTAAACTCGACGGCTCTGAGCCAACTCCTCAGGTTCGTCAATACTTATGTGCTTGTTCTCTTCAACTTCCTCCTGTGCTGTGCTGTGCTGTGCTGCGAGCCAATGGACTCGCTGATGCTATGCTCGGTGCAGGATGTTTCCCAAAAACCGTTGTTTGGAGTGTACTCCACAATGCTAATTCTCCGGAAAACAGAACGTGGCACTACACGTATCACTAAGTGCCGACGACACTAAATTAGGTCACACGCGTAATGGTTAATCCCGTCTTTCCGGATAGACTCGAAGGACCATGTACGATCCCTAGGCTGGTTCAATGAAAATACTAAGATATTGATTAAATGTAGTTTATTGCTAATAATATTGATGGGATGCAAAGTGCTGATTTTGAGTGCTAATGAGTACGCGACGCGGTGGTCAATTACGAACTAATGATTGATTGCTTGATTTGTGTAGAGGTGCAAATATGATGACTTAACAATTAAAATGAGGTGAATGAGGTGAGTGTACGATGCATAGCTCGTACAAACACTATGGCGCGGTTTGTTAAAGGACGGTGATTGACAACGTAACGTAAAGAAGCGGTGACGCTATTTGAAAGACGGCCGTCTTGACGGTGTTGAATAGTTCGTGAACGTTTTTTTCGAACGTAAGATTATAGCGGTGAAGCCATATCGATATATTTTGAGTTTTTTTTTACTGGACCGACGTCCGTACGACGTACAGAATGGGTTTTAAGGGGGCGCCTAAAGCCAGAAAACGAAAAAAGGACATTTTCGACGCCGCTCACTGAATTTAAGAAACTAAAAACTATGACAAAAAAAATATTGACGTGTGGGTACAATCAAGAAGAAGCACAATAACCGAATAGAATTTTAAAAATAGATCAGAGTTTTTTACAATAAAAAACTAAAAATGACACCGAAAAAACCCGTTTTAATGCGAGTAGGTACTCGAAATTATCAGCGATGACCCCACATTATTTTTTGGTAATAAAATTCCTATTTGTACGTTCTAGTAAAGTAACCGAACACTTTTTTAAATTTATGTTTAGTTATTGAGTAATTAAATAAAACTTGGTCAAAAATGGACTCCTGATTAAATATTGATTTTTCCTCCAAACTGTGTCATGCTATTCTCGACTTTATGTACATCACATTAAGAAACGCGTCGCGCGGGTGAAATCTGATTTTTTCCTGGCTTTAGGCGCACTCTCAATTCCAACTGGAGCTGCGACGACGTACTAAAATTTCTAACGCGCCTTCTATACCACTCGGTTTGAATAAATTATCTTCTACCCTACGATTATTTTCCTCTTTTAATAGTTCATCCTCCAAGTAACTGATAAAAGCTATATTATACCATACTTGATTAAATCAAGGTCCTTCTATTTCTCTCTTGCTTGTTGAGGTTGCTGGCTGACGACGTAATATAGCGGCAGTGGAACTTTCCACATGTCGGCGCCGTAAAGACGGCCGTAGTTTTACGTCCGTAATATTACGTCCGCTATGTGACGGCAACGTAATCCTAGGAACCCAGAGCATAAATCAAACGATTTTACAGACAACCAATTTTTTTTCAAAGTGAAAACTTTTTTTGATGCATCGCACAGATTTTTCGTGTGCAGTGAATGAAGCTCAGCGTTACGCTAGCAAATGAAAATCATGCTCGGGTAAACTTAGGACCGCCATGTGTTCCAGAGCGAGAAAGATAGTCAGATACTACTGTCTGCTGTCAATGTCTTTTTTCTTAAATTTATTCTTAGCCACGGATACTAATTCTTCAGCCGCATTTGTCTCTGTCGTGTTGCTGTGTCAAACAAGAGAAATCAGTGAAAATGTATTTTTTTACCTGAGTTTTCGCCTCTCTTGTGTATTCAGAATAGTAGGCATTCCTCTCATGGCCAGGAGATAATTCACTGTTTGGGTTGGAAGCTGACCGGCTGATGATGAACTGTTTAATTGTTTCTGAAAACAAAAAAAGATCAAATTCACAAAAATCCCACGTCACGGTATTTGTGGCCATACGTCAACGAAATGGCTCGAAAGAATTTCACAATATTTTTTTTGTTATTTGGAAGCTAAACAACGGAAAAAAATGTAAAATACTTTTCACCCTCTTCTTCTTAGTACACAGAACATTTGCTGGAATAGTTAGTATAATATAAAGTGTAATTGGATACCAACATACTGATTATGCCAAGGAGACTCCTTGAAATCGACTAATATCTTTATTCGAAAAATCATTGGCAATTAGGCATCCCATTCAAAGTCTTTTGACTAGTTTGGGAGCATGTGTTGCATTCTTGTTACTAAATTGTAGTGTCAAAACATATAGGTATCTATTATTCGCAAAGAAAACTTACTTCTTTTTTTTTAATCATAAAACAAAGCAAATTTTTTTTTTTTTTTTACATGTAGTTAGTCTTAGCTAGTTTAGTCATCTGTTTTACAACGGCAACGGCTACGACGCCAACCTTTCAGGCCATATGCATTGTGAAAATAGCTTCAAATAAATTTAGTCTTCAATATTAAACATAGAAAATACGTTTTTTTTAAGAAAAATCTATTACTTTTGCTGTGTTACACGCTTGTTGTGTAGTCCAAACTACGAACTGGATTTACTAAGAGTAAACGCCAGGTTTCAGATCGTTTTCGTAAATCCAGTATTTGTGTTTTTGAGCGATTTTGAACTTTGCAATGTGTTAACATAATTATGACACTGCCGAGACGGCACATCCTAACAGAAACCACATAGCAAAGACAAAGCGTCTCAACAAAAAAATGGGTACTAACATAGCGCCTGATTTTACACTTTTTTGCAAACACTGGAAAAAAGTGTAAAAATTACGTTTTTTAGTCCAAAGTAAGAGTAAACACCAGAATTTGTTTTTCAGCGATTTTGCACTCCGGAATGTGCAATTAACTTGTATGAGAGAGAGACAGCACATCCCAACATAAACCACATACAGAAAGACGAGGCGTCTCAACAAAAACAAATGAACACTAACATACTGCCTGATTCTGCAAACCTTGATAATGGAAGCGAGTGTCCGTCGCTCCTTGAAGCCGCCCACTAGCTTTAGCGTGTCCTGTGCACGAGCCACATTCCTCCTCAAAGCGGCGCGGCGCAACGCTAGCCGCATGTCTCGAGACTCCGCTGCGCTTTCCTCCACACACACTGGACCAGTACTAGTTTCTGAAAGTGATTTACATACAACACATTCAATTTCACTTCATACTTGCCTGTGATATTTTAGCTGTGAGTGTATATTTTTATATACACTCATAGGCACAATTAACCGGCCAACCTGTATTTCTCCTAGTTTGCAGAAATCGTTAATTTTAAAGCAAATTTTATAGTAGTACGTTGAAAGTTATCATTAAGCAATAACAAATCAAGATATTGAAAACATAAACGGTTTTTAAGAATAATCCCACAAAACCGATTTTGTGATGGTTAATTGTTCCTGTGCGTAGGTATATTTGTATTTTCATAGTAATTAAATGTAGTCTTTGTATTATAGCAGGTTATAACTACAGATGTACTATGCAAAATTTATATGGTTTTCTTTTCAAAATTTATATGGTTTTCTTTTCACTATCTATTGAAGAAACTACATAGAAAATATTATTCCAAGAGCTGGTAGCGAGTTTTGAGTAGTTATCTGAGGCAAGCTGAAAATTTGTCACATAGCTTTCCTAATATACCACAACACGGAGGTGCAGACCAGGCTGGTAAATATAGCGGGGCAAAATGAATCCTACCCAAAATATGCTATCAGCTCTCGGAATGTACATAGTAAGTTTGAAATCTTAATGAGTAATGACAAATCAGTGACTCAATACATTACTAGAATTATGCTTTGAGTCACACTCAAAACAGTAAAACCTTAAAGAATGTTATGGAAAAATTGATTATTTTGAGTGCCTTTTCACAGATAAATTACCATATCACAAGTTTTGATAGTTAAATGTATGTTTATAATGGTGGACATAGTATGTTCCATGCAATTGGATACCTCTATGTAGACCTCTTTGGAATTAAAATAGGATAGCTTAAATTAGTTTTACAATCACTAAATGTAATGTACTTTTAAAATGTACTAATAGAAAAATCTTATACATAGAAATCTCATATCACAATATGTTCAATGTTCATACTCAATGTTGGCTAGACCAACTGTTATGAAGTTTTTATGTGAATTTGGTAGATATAAGAATGGTTTGTAAAATATTTTTCACTCTCCTATCCCCACATTTTTATTTTTAATTATTTGATTTTCCTTACCAGACAATTCTGTGATTTATACTCCTGAACAGTTTTTGTGGGGTCTGCTAGTAATTTGTATTTTTCAATGCTATAGCTGTTTTCTGATTAGGCTGTTTGCCTTTAAAAAAATAGCAATCAACTCCCAATATGTAGAAGTCAAAATGTTTAACTTAGAATTTTAGTTTGAAACAGCACTAATATTGCACAATATGTACCTTTATGGCTACTTATTTTATGTACTGCTATTACGAATGTTGGTTCGTGAAAATTGCACTCAAACTGACTAAAGAAGTTTTGAATTCAAAAATTCACCAAATAAATATTTACCAAAATCAGGCCAATTATCATCATCACTGCTGCTACTCTCGAGGGTTCTAAATGCTTGGATCTTATTGTCCAAAGGGCCACAATCGAAGAGATTGTCCCCTGGTGCGTGCCATCTTCTGTTTGGTATTGGAATGGCTTTTTGTGGTGATATCCGTTGCAAGGCCTCATGGACAGCAGGGCCACGACCACGACGCACCTTCGGTTGAGATGGTGTTTTACCTAAAATAGGGAATAGTTATTGCATATTTTGTATATTTATCTCAAATTTTCTCACTGATATCTTACTAAAGTCAAAGTACTTTATTCATGAATGTCAATAAATAAAAAATAAAAACAAAAGAAAGAGCATACAAATTGTACATATTTTCAAAGTTTGAAATGACTTCTTTACTGTATTATAATAATTACTATAGATATGTACATAATCGACATACATATTTACTATTTTGTTAATTCAAGGATTTTTCTTTGTGTATTTTAATGGCATCGTTACAAAACGTTCTGTGGGAAAATACTATCGATATCATTATAAAATCAACCAGTTAATATTTATTAACTCATTTTTTTTTTAATAATGACAAGTGACAAGACGAGCAGGACATGTGCCTGATGGTGAGCAACATGCCTGCCACATAACAGCACAGTGACACGCAGCTATTGGAACATGAAGAGTCCAAATAATTACCTAGCACTGCACTGCGCTCGTCACCCAGAGATCTAAGTTGTTATATCTCTAAGCCCTGTAATTTCTCTGGAAAAAATATAATTCTCAGGAAATAAACGTTACAACTACTGCTTGAAACTGTGTTAAGAGAGAGCTCGCTTGAGTTTAGGTTACTGTGTCAGGAATATCTTGTATTCTTGTAAAGTTTAGTATGCATGTATGTATTTCGAAAAAAAATAAAACTCATTTTACAAATAATTTACTAAAAATAAAATAAATTATTTACAGATCCGTGACGAATTATTGTTTTTCCTTCTGGAGTCTTATTCAATTATTTTTTTTCTTTCATAGTACCTATAGTGACGAGACTAGAGAGTATGTGCATGATGATGCCTGCCCATAACACCACATTGCCCTTTAACCCGGAACCCAGTGATGTTTTCACTTTACTGCTTAGCAGAAGAATATAATATAGTCAAGGTGTAGTACAAGTGTGTGTGTGTGTGTGTGTAAAAGAGCCTAAGGTGTAGTACAAATGTGTGTGTGTAAAAGTACTTTTCCAGACTTTGTAAAGAGTCCTACCACAAATCATATCAATCACAATCCATGCAAAAAATCATCGGACCGCCGCATCACCCCCCGACGGGCGCCCGCGCGGGGTCATGCGATGAAGCAATTTTGCATTGAAACGCGCGGGCGTTCGCTTAACGCAGTATCAAGCCTACTGAATTGATTTCATTTTAGAATAACTTAGTGAATGAATATGTACTATAACTTCTTGTAATACACTCATAAATTGATTTAAAAATTTTACACTATTAAGCTAAACTTAACAAGTTTGAATATTTTGTGATGTATAGTGTTATTTATTAATTTCAATTATATTATCTGACAAAATATATCGAAATTGATGAATTGATTATTGTGAATAAGTGCCAATATGCAGTTAGTGAGCACAATTTGTTTAACTGGTGTTGTTTAGTAGTAGTATCATGAACATTGAACATGTTTACCTGCAGATTTTTTCGGAGGTGATGTAGGAATTTTCACAGGTGGTGGTGGAGGTGGCTGCGGCTCAGTTTTAACAACAACTTCTTCATTTTCAACTAACCCTTGCTCTCTTTTAAACACATCAAGAAAAGTTTCACTCGCACTCTGCTTTGCTGGAACTGAAGGCTTTCCAACATTCGTAGAAACACTATTAATACTGCTTTTGGAAATCGGAGTGGGAACAGTTACAATTTGAGGTTTGGAAGTTTGAGTGTTTTGTTTCCGCACTTCACTCAGAGACTCTCTTCTGGATTCTTTAACCTGACTCTTGACTTTCTGTGCTTTGGTATGAGAAGTCTTAGTCTCCTTTTGATGGGGTTTAGGAGTGCAATGTCCATTAGAGAGCACTTTCTTTTTAATCTCCTGCTTAACATCGCCATTTGTGAATGCACCCAGAATATCTAAATCATTATTAGGACTATCTATATTACTTTTAGTTTCAGCAGTATCAGAAAAAACAAATGTGTCTTCAGTGTGACTTACGGTAATTTCACCCGCAATCACATCAGAATCATGGAAAGTATAGAGCTCGTTGGGATCTATTTTGAATTTGGTATAATAATTATCACTAAGGTGATTTATATAAGTTGAATCGTCTGCAGAGTTGTCCGGAATGTACATGACTTCACTACAGTTCCCTGAGGCTCCCTCCACTGCCATTTTATATTGCGTTGCACAACTTGCATCGGATATGTTTTGTGGGATACCACTAAATCTGTGGAAGTAAAATATAGTTTAGAAACATTATCATGGATTTTTTAGCAGATGGTACAAATAATATTTGGCAGATGGGACAAAGTTATTTATGTTTGTAAATACTTTAATAAGGGTTATGGAAAAAATACTTCTTAACTTTATCAGCCTCCCCTCATCCACTGCTGGACTGACCATGACACACTACTCAGCTTTATACTCAGATTTTCTTTTCTTACCACTCTTATCAAGCCTTATTATAGACAGTAGTACTAAGTCAAAATTAAATCACACATTTTACTAGGATTTACATATTCACATTTTGATAGGATTGTAAGATTAATTTTAATAAAACTAGATAACTTTAATCTGCGCTTTAGCTTTTTATTTGATTGTGCAGACGAGCAGTGATCATTGGAATTGTGGGTAGGGGTAAATTAGATAGAGCAATACTTCTAAATACATATTAAATAGCCACAATAGCATATAGCTATGTTGGTACTATAGTGTTACTCTTGATGTGGATTGGTGTTATTAGCGGCACAATGGTCAATCCAGTTTTTAGAACATCCTCATTCGAAGAGACAGTAACTGTACTTTTCTCCAACATGCAGCCTAAATATGAATCAATATTTTACTATCAATGATCTTAGGAACTTACCCAACATTTTCAGTAGCACTCAAATAAGACATAATGTGTTCATTTTACTCTTAAATTACACAAATGAAAACACTCAACACAGGTTCATATGGAAGTATTGGTCCCACAGCTTCATTCTGAAATGAATTCACATATTCATCGCTTACATGGAGAAGTATTTACGCAATGTTTTTGATAACAAAAACACAAATATTTTGATTTTTCTGAAAATAAATTCTTGCAATGACAATCAATGACACCTGTCAAATCAAATTATCTTTTTTGAGTTTCTATGAAATTATTCTTTGCGAGGAATGCGGCACGTTGTTCGTTTACTATAAAACTTGTTATACTTCATCACCAATTTACAGAAAACACAAAATAAGCTAGAAGACACAAGAGAACATGAAAGTAATACACGAATCTCACATGTTAGCCTAGCTATTCCCTTGTTAATGGTGATATACTTAGCAGTACACAGGTATTTTTATAGCTGTAAGTGAGCGCTTACAATGGATTTCTTTAATAAAACTACGGAATTTCAGTTTTAACCAAATAATTATGAATTTTTCAACTCAATAACATCAAAATTGATTGACAGATTGCAGCAAATGGTAGCGATACCACAGATATAAAATTGGGTGTAGCTATACTGTCAAAAATGTCAATGTCTTTGTTTTATTTGAGTTTTCTAACTTTTTCTGAAGTCTGTGACCGACATCCAACATGTGAGTAAGCTCACTTAAACGCAAATAGGCTAGCCGGTTAAACTGCGGTTTTGGATTTTTACCAAGCGGAGTAGGCCCGTGGCTAATCTATTTAGTATGTTTGGCTTTCGGCTTTGTTTAGAAGCAGCAAACTGAAAACTCAATGGTGAATTGGCCTAGTAGTGAGCCACCAGCAACACTAGTAACTTATTGCTCGAGTGTGTAAGCCTCTTAATGTTAAGTAAAAGAATGCTTACAGATTACAGAGTACATAAATAAAATCACCGACTTTAAAAATATTTTTTCTTTGATGTATTGTATTTTGCAAGTATTTTGATTGTATTGAACCAAAGATAGATAAAATACATAGCAACTAAAACCCACAGATTACAGAAATAAAATTTCTTTAATCTGTGCTAAAACCATACATTGAAAAACTCCAACTATCGTAAACACTAAACAGTTTTGGTTGGTGATCATGAGGCACGAATCCTTACTAATATTATAAAGCTGAAGAGTTTGTTTGTTGGTTTGTTTGAATTGAAAGATAATTGTTTTGGTTGATAGGTAGTCCATTAATCGAGGAAGGCTATATATTTTATTACATTAGGTTACCTATGTACTATAAAAAGAACCGGAGTATGAATGAAGAATGTAACAAAAACCGGGGGGAAATATTCCTTTTTGAGAGCTCTCGTTGCGTGTCTTGACGTGCGCTATAAAGTCCGTGACAGCATTTGTATGTGTTTCAATGTTGCTTCATTATAACTAGACACCGGACTATATACACTATCAAAATGCCAAAATATGGATGCAAATATGCACTAGAAAAGGGCGAAATATGCAAAAAAAATCCACTATCAAAAAACATTTGCAATCAAAATTTACGTTTGTTGTTATCACATTATAGTTTTTAAAAAATTGGCAGTCTAGGAGCTG
Source organism: Ectropis crepuscularia (assembly GCA_963693475.1). Classification (NCBI taxonomy): domain Eukaryota; kingdom Metazoa; phylum Arthropoda; class Insecta; order Lepidoptera; family Geometridae; genus Ectropis; species Ectropis crepuscularia. The sequence goes on from OY856359.1 coordinate 13,295,488, forward strand.
CCGACAGAAGTGAAAACTTTATAACTCAGAATTTGATGGCTTACCTTGGAAACTACACGGGTATAACCTGAGGGCGTGGCTGGCGATCATAGCATGGCCATCTAGAAATGCGTCAGCATTTCCTATCGCCTGTTGCATTTCTAGATGGCCATGCCATGATGGTAAGGCCACGCCCTTTCAGCATTTCCCATTGGCTGACGCATTTCTAGATGGCCAATAGCCATGGTCCCGAGTTTACCCGAAGATTTCTTATCATACCCGAGCGTGATGCTAGAATTCAATTCACAGCCCACGAAAAAACTGTCTAGGCGCGCGCTATAGATAGAATTTTCGTGGGCTGTGAAATGGATTCATCAATCGTCATGCTCGGATATGATAAGAAATCTTCGGGTAAACTCGGGAAAAACGGCCAGGTAGGTTAGGACCAGGGCAACAGAAACAGTAAAGAGTTTCGATTACCTACCTCCAACAGCCCAGCGTTTTTCTCCAGGGTAGCGATTCTGAAACCATTCGGTTGCATCCGACACGGAATCTCATCTCTCGGTCTTTGTCTTATCTGTTTAGCATGACAAAGACCGAGAGATGAGATTCCGTGTCGGATGCAACCGAATGGTTTCAGAATCGCTACCCAGATACCAGAACAACAGAAATATAAAAAAGTTGCGTTTGCCCCTAGGTACCAGTACCAGCCCAACAGAAACAGTAAAGAGTTGCAATATTTTGTACAACTTCGTTCCATCAGAATGTCCCTTGTCACCTCCCAAGTATTTTGAAGTGAAAACTTCTTTTGGCGCGCAGGCACGCTTTTAGACAGATTTTTCGTGGGGTGTGAATTGAATTCTAGCGTCAAGCTCGGGTATGATAAGAAATCTTCGGGTAAACTCGGGGCCACGGCTATTGGCCATAAAGAAATGCGTCAGCCAATGGGAAATGCTGAAAGGGCGTGGCCTAACCATCACGGCATGATCATCTAGAAATGCGTGAGCCAATGGGAAATGCTAACGCATTTCTAGATGGCCATGCCATGATGGTCAGGCCACGCTTTCCGGTACACCCGTGTAGTTTCCAAAGTAAGCTATCAAACTCTGAGTTACAAGTTTTCACTTCTATCGGCAGTTCCTATGACTGCCAATTTTTTTTTATAAAAGGATCTTGAAATGCTAGCTGGCTTAAATTGTAATGGCATCTGATTTGTCAAATTTTCCAACTACCTACTTCTTTTATATCTTCAAAATTTTCAGCATAAACCTAACAATACCTACAGATTACAACCAATTTCCCCACCGTCTTAATATTGGTTCTGGGGATGCTACACTTGGTAGTTGCTCTGTATACGATTGTACTCGCGATGGTGCTTTTAAAAACACTTTTTTTTTATAGAAGCAATCAATTTATTGACTATCAAGAACTCATTTCTAATCTCTTCCGCAACTCGATGTTATTCGTGAGCTAGACAGGTGATGATGTACTATTTAAATAAGCACTTTCAATGAAAATGTACCAAAATATGCACTTACGCTATAAAAAAATAATTTTATGCATTTGCCTATGCAAACATGCAAATGTATATAATCCGATGTCCAATTATAACCCTTTCTAGGGTCCCGTAGCCAAAACGGGACCCTTTTGGATCTGTCATGTCTGTCTGTGTGTCCGTCCGTATGTCATAGGTACAGCCACATTTTTCCGAAACTATAAGAACCGTAGGTACTGTTAAAACTTCGCCAGTAGATGTATTCTGTGAACCACATTAAGATTTTCACACATAAATATGAAAATAAAACACAAAATTTTGGGGGTGCCCCATACCACAGATCAGCAGGTTACTCCCATACTAAGAACTGAAACTCAAAAAAATGTTTTCATCAAAATCATACGTACGAGGTGGGGTGTCTATGGACAGGTAAAAACTCGGGGTAAAATGGATATTGAGGGTTCTCATTTTTTGAAGTGAAAACTTCTTTAGGCGCGCCTAGACAAACTTTTCGTGGGGTGTAAATTGAATTCTACCGTCACGCTCGGGTATGATAAGAAATCTTCGGGTAAACTCGGGACCTTGGCGATTGGGCATCTAGAAATGCGTCAGCCAATGGGAAATGCTGAAAGGGCGTGGCCTCGCCATCATGGCATGGCCATCTAGAAATGCGTGACCCAACGGGAAATGCTGATGCATTTCTAGATGGCCATGCCATGATGGCGAGGCCACGCCCTCTGGTTACACCCGTGTAGTTTCCAAGGTAAGCCATCAAATTCTGAGTTATAAGTTTTCGCTTCTATCGGCAGTTCCTATGACTGCCAATTTTTTTTCTGATTTGAATCGTTTGCGTGAGAAACTCTTCCAAAGTGATAAATTGTGTCCGTATGTTACTTGCTGCTATGGAACCATTCAAGGACGAGTCCAACTTGCACTTGGCCACTTCATTATTATGCTAATCAAATCGCTGACAAACAACGTGGCACGTAATATAAATATATTAAACAGAATCTGTCTTAAACAGAATCTGTCCTAAACAGAATTTGTCCTAAACAGAATCTGACGTAAACCGAATAAACCAATATAATATCAAGATATTCGAGCGAAAGCGGAACGGGCCGCTAGTTTAAAATTGGTGACAAGGGTGATGTTGATATGTCAGTTTCTTTTTACAGCTGAGCAGCTGACGTCGGTGAATTCTATCGATCTGTCATAAAGACATTTGTTTATTTATCGAATTTAGAGCTGCCTATCAGCTTCCCATGGCCCATTTCCATTGATTACCATTAGCATTTTTCAGGTGACCGGTTTGGAAAGCTTTTCCAAAGATATTTATTGGGCCACAAAATAAACAACTATAAATCTATTGAGTGAAGAACGCAGTGCAGGGCAAGGCAGCAGTTTGAACTCGTGGCATCGGTTTGAACTAAAGGGAGCAGATAATATAAATGCAGATATTGTTATAGTTTTGTGCAGTCATGAGTCATGGGCAGACATGGTGGCTACCACACTGGGTTCCTGTTTTGCTCAAAACAATCTCTCTCACTATTTCAATTACATAACTTGGGTTTAAAATGGTTATAATAACCATTTAATATACACCTATCACTACTCGTAGGTTGATTTTCTTAAAACTTAACTTTATTAGTGTAAAATATTTAAAAACAAAATCACACTTCTCATACCGGCACCCTGACCAAGTAAAATAATTCTGTAAATCCAGTAAATAAAAGTGGATTTTATATCATCTGCAACTATTTGAAATTCCCGCGATTCCCAGTTTTGCGAACCCCCATTTTGAAGCGTTGTTGTGAATCCAATATGGCGATATTTGATGTTAAACTATTTTGAAGGTACGTCATTTTGACGATTTTAACATGATAATTCCGGTAAATATCGTCCAAAATTGAGTAATGTCTTCACGTTTGAGACAATTTTAATACAATCTAATTAATTACGCACGTGTTTATGTCGTAACAAAAGTCATACAATCAGTATTGTTTTGTTTGTGATTTCCGATAATTTCAGTGATTATTCCATTGTTACAACAAATTACAAAAATGTATTTTGGTGTGAATATTTGATCTTGTGGTCACTACTATTTTCTGTAACGAAACCGCGTCGTCGTGTTCTCAACGTTAGGTGTGTTTCATACAAAATCAAGAACAAGATGGAATGTAATTACGGTAATTATATTCTTGAATATATGTTAGTTGTTTCTGTATAACATAAACGTTTTTGTTTCAGAAGTTTATATGTTTTTATACAAATGGGAGTTAAATAGTCTATTGCTGGGGTGCACAATATAAGCGCCAACAATATTGAGACGTTTCTGAAGTACATCGTGTGTAGAGCACAGAATATCATGACAGACACAAGACGAAGGGTGAAGCTATACGCTCTGAACGCAGACAGACAGTGGGATGATAGAGGGACTGGTCATGTGTCTTCTTGTTATGTGGACAGATTAAAAGGTACTTCATTACTGGTAAGGGCTGAGTCAGAAGGCTCTCTCCTTTTAGAGAGTAAAATACAGCCAGACACCGCTTACCAGAAACAGCAAGATACATTGATAGTATGGTCTGAAGGAGATAATTTTGATTTAGCATTAAGTTTTCAAGAAAAAGCTGGTTGCGATGAAATATGGGAAAAGATTTGTCAGGTATTGTTCATAGCTTTTCATTATTAAATTTCTGCCCATTTTTAAATCGAAATTCATGTCTTGTTGACTTGCTTTAATTAAATTTATACATGTAAATAAATCCCTTATTACAAAAACCATAACAACAATTTCATCATGACATCCACACATAATTTTAAATTGCATTGCAATCTAATTTCAGGTACAAGGGAAAGATCCATCAGTTGAAATCACACAAGACATTGTTGAAGAATCAGAAGATGAGAGATTTGATGATATGTCAGATAGTGTCCAGCCGGTGGAATTACCAGCTTGTGAGATGGGACGTCTTGAAGACATCAGTGAGCTAGTAAATAGCTGTCTTGTGTCACCAGCACGGAAAGACAAACTTGCTGCAGCGTTAGAAAGCCAGCACTACATAAAGAAGCTCCTGAATCTATTTCACATGTGTGAAGACATTGAAAACATAGAAGGATTACACCACCTTTATGAAATATTTAAAAGTATATTCCTTCTCAACAAAAATACACTATTTGATACGATGTTTGCGGATGACACAATATTTGATGTAGTTGGATGTCTGGAATATGATCCTGGTTTGCCACAGCCCAAAAAGCACAGAGAATACTTACGAGAACTGGCCAAGTTTCGTGAAGCTATTCCTATTAGAAACCAGGATCTACTGGCTAAAATTCATCAAACTTACAGAGTCCAATATATTCAGGATATCGTCCTACCCACACCCACAGTCTTTGAGGACAATCTGCTAAGCACATTGTCTAGTTTTATATTCTTCAATAAGGTAGAAATAGTGAAACTCATAGAAGAAGATGACAAGTTTTTAACAGACTTGTTCAAGCTACTTATGGATGATAAGACTCCCAATTCAAAGAGACGAGATTTAGTATTGTTCCTAAAGGAATTTTGTAATTTTTCACAAAATTTACAACCGCAAGATAAGGATGCGTTTTATAAGACATTAGTTACATTGGGGATCCTGCCTGCTTTAGAAATCACATTGAGTATACAGGATCAAAAAACAAAAACGGCATCAATAGATATTTTAACGTACATAGTAGAGTTTTCTCCGTCTGTTGTAAGGGACTACACCCTGACCCAAGCAAATAATACAGAAGAGGTTTGTATATAGTTCTCAAGGTTATCCATTGACCTTATTGTTTTGACTACGATAATCAAGTTTTAAATGAATCTTATTATCATTTTAGGAGCAAATGCTGCTGAATATAGTAATAGAACAGATGTTGCGAGATCAGGACCCAGAGTTGGGTGGTGCAGTGCAACTGATGGGAGTTTTACGTATACTTCTTGACCCAGAAAGTATGCTTGCATCTGTTAATAAAAGTGAAAAAGCAGATTTCCTCAACTTTTTCTACAAACATAGTGTACAAACACTAATAGGTAAGTTTTTATTAGATCTAAGGTGTTAATATGTTGAAATGGGAAATAGCAAGTGCAGTCATAATTACTGGCACAATGTTGCACGAGTGTTTTTTTTTTTGTATGGTTTTTGGCAAATGTTCAGCTTATGTGCATTATCTAATATCATCTTGCAATTTTTTTTCAATTGCAATTCTTCATGATGATGATGATGAATTTTTTCTATTGTGCTGGCTGCATGTAGCTTGAAAAAGTGAAGTTTTTACATATTTGATTCATTTTTGTTATAAGAATGTCAAGGCTATGGGAACACATAGGTTGTGCTCCCAAGGTTCCCAATGGAAAGTTAATTTGGTTTCTTCTAGTAAGGACAATCTGTAATGAACAGCATTATCACTTGCTATCAGGCAAGGTTACAGTCAAGTAGAAATAGAAAAAAGGAAAAAAAAAATCTGGCATAAAAAAACGAATGATATACCTATGTATTTAGTGTTACGAAAACTATACATTGTCATAATACACTTTATAAATATATATTTTTTAAGTTGTTACATTGTACAATTGGTACATACTTATAAACATACATACATACTTATATTATAAATGTGAAAGTCTTTGTAGCTTAATTTTGCTGTACTTTGGAAAGCTTATTAGGTTATAGTCTAATCTGACAAGTTCCATATGAGCATTTTTTTGATTTCCACTTTTGCACAAACCTTTCTAAATGTCAGATATTGATTTATAGAGTCTAAATATATGCAGCTGAGTAAGATTCATCTGCATCTTGAGAATCATCTGAGATTGTGAATCATAAACTAAATAAGAACTTTGTAAACTAATTTTTTTCTGTATAATATTAAGTGATGTGATCAGCAAGATCATGCGCCATCATGCCTGCAGATGGTAAGCACACTTGCCCCTAACAGCACAGTGTAACATAGTTATTTTAATATGAGGAGTCCCAAGTCGTTGTTCAGCATTCCACTGTGCTCGTCACACAGAGATATAAGATTATTTATCTCTGTGCCCTGTTAGTTCCTTGGGAACTTTGCCCTTAAAAGTGGAAAACAGTAATGATTGCTCATTATTTCTTGATAGTAGAATAACTGACTAAAATGTAATGCTAAGAGCTCATAAGGCCTACCCTAGGCCCATGAAGACAATGAAGGATTTCATTTGATGTGATAAATTTTATACCATATAATCTTTAGCTGCTCATGAGACCTATCCTAGCCCTATGTAGATAATAAATGATTTAATTTGATGTGATAACTTTTATACCATATAATCCCTAGTTTGGAGCTTATTCACTTCATAATTTTTTTCTCTAATTTTGCATGTTACACTAATCTGGTCCACTAGTTATTAATCACTAATTATGATGTCCACAGCACCGCTTTTAGCGAACACAACTGGAGAGAAACCCCTGAAAGAGGACTACCACACTGTGCAGCTACTTGGACTTGTGTTGGAGCTTCTATCATTCTGTGTCGAACATCACACATACCATATCAAGAACTTTATACTTAATAAGGTAAGTACTTTGTAATAGAACTCTGCTGACTTTGGTGTGGTTGAGTAATTATCTAATGTATATACCAAGATAGGTAGTGTTAGACAGGGTTATACTTACTTCACCTCTCATGAAAAATAAATTATATGAGATTTACGCCATAGGTACTGATTCTGATAAACATATGATCACAGCAATAACACTCTTTTTTGTCTACATCATAGAGTGGTGTAAGTAAGTCAGGCTCTGATCAGCTGTGATCTCTATGACGGGCTGATGACGATGATAATGTGTACATAATAGAACAGAATCAACCTTGACTATAATTTTATCAATAAAAAGCAATGCATCATCTTTTGATAATCTCTCAGGGGATTCCCCAAGAAACTGAAAAAAAAAAACCTTATTACTATGGAATGACAGAATAAATTTGTTCAAGAGTTTTTTATAAAATGAAATAACCTCTATTTACTATTTTTTTTGATGAATTTGTTATTTAAATATGTGATTGTGTTTATATGTTTATAGTAATTAATCCCTGGAAGGCATGGATACCCTGAATTTCCAAAGACCATATATAGGCTGGCACCATTTTGCTTTTTTTTTGCAGTAAACTGAAAAAATATTTTCTTAAATTCATTAACGAAAATGATTCAATCATTTTGTCACCAAAGGCTTGTAAGAAATCTATTTTTTTTTAAGTGACATGCATTGATTGTCAACTTACCTGATAGCCATTGCAGTTGAAAGTTCACCATATCATGAAAGTTATTAATCATATCTATTAAACAATTGAGCCATAAACTTGTTACTCTTTAGCCATACAAATGAGTAAAGTTTATTTTTTAATTAATTAAAGTTTACTCAAACTACCTGCAACTTGAGTGACAACATGAGCAAGATATGTGCCTGATGGTAAGCAACGTAGGGCTGCCCATAACAGCTCATTGACAGCGATTGAAACGTGAAGAGTCCAAATTATTACTACTGTACTGCACTCCCTCACTCAGAGATATGAAATGTTTTATCTCTATGCCCTGTAATTTCACTGCAAATAGGAACCCTTCAAACTGCTTGGGGGCCCCGTTCAAATTATTACGTAAGCATATTTATTTTTATCTACTTTTTTACCATGTCTCCCAAAACGTTGGGGTCGGCAACTCTATGCTATAAGGCTGCCAATTAAAATGTCTAGCATAAGTTATTTTTAAGTTTCTTTTGTGATTTTGTTGTTTGTATGTATTTTTGTATGGCTTTTAATATTTTTCTTTAGCTTTCTTATTTTATTTTAATGCTTACGTAATACTTGAACGACCCCTTCGCGGTAGAATACTGCAAAGGTGTGGTACTTCCCCAAGCGAACTCAGGCAAGAACCCCACCACTACAAAAACCAAAAGGTTTGAGGACGAAAATGCGCTTGCACGCGAAATATTAATTTATTCTTGTATGAATGCAAACATTAATAAAATCTGGTTTTGGTGTCAATCAAGTGTTATTTTTATTAATATTTACTTCTCATTGTATGTATTTATGTATTTAAACAAAATAAAATTAATATTATAATAAAGAAGCCTAGTTTGAATTCCTCTACTTGCAGGACCTTCTCCGTCGCATCCTAGTGTTGATGAGATCCACGCACACGTTCCTAGTGCTGGGAGCTCTCCGATTCATGAGGAAAATAATCGCAATTAAAGACGAATATTACAACAAGTACATTGTAAAGGGCAACCTCTTCGCACCGGTCATCGATGCGTTCCTTAGAAATAATGGCAGGTAAGAGAGAGTTATTTTAAATTAAAACTTTTTAGCCACATTGAACATTTTTAGAATAGTATATTTTTGACAGTCATCATCCCAATTTCATGTTCACATCTTTCATCATAATATGGGACACGTATTGTTTGTTCTGAGAAATAAATAATTAAAAATAGACTAAAGACAGAATCGAAGAAGATATGAGATCAAAAGATACAAAGATCAAATTACCGAAATGGGGGGGGTTGTGACATCACGTCTACATAAAACTCGTAAATTTTATAGACGTGACGTCGCTCGAAACTTGTAACCACTACATCTTCGTAATTTTTTGTTCGTGAAACAAGATAGAATAATATTTTTTGTCAATCTAACTGACGGACTAATTAGTTATTTTTAGTTACCATTTGCGAAAGTTTGTGTGGTGTATGTTGATGTTGGCGTGAACGTATGTGGAATATATGGATGGATATAGATGTGTTTATCGTTACTTTTCTACTTACTTTTGTAAAACCTTTGGGCGCTACTACTTAATACTAAAAACGCACTATTTACTATTATTACACATTATTTACATATACATTATTTATTATAAATTTATTGCAATACTTCTTCCAGGTATAATCTACTAGATTCAGCTATACTGGAGCTGTTCGAGTTTATCAAGCTTGAAGACATCAAGCCGCTATGTTCGCACGTCGTCGAAAACTACGGCAAGATTCTCGAAGACGTGGAATATGTGCAGACGTTCAAAACTTTAAAAACACGTTACGATCAGCATCAAGACAAACTAAAGGAAAGGGAAAGAGGTAAGCTGATTTGCATTATATAAATATCCATCATTATTCACCTTGCACTTTTTTCTATTGGACTATTCGTAGATCCAGAAAGTGACATTGTTTCGTTGTGTACAATCCAAAGACTCAAATAAAGAGGTTTGACTCCACTTTCATTAAAATTATGTAGCTATTGAGCATAGTTAGCCTCTAATATAAAAAAAGGGCAGTCACGGCCTGCCGATAGAAGTGAAAACGAATATCTCAGAATTTGATAGCTCACTTTGTAAACTCCGCGGGTGACACCGGACGGCACGCCCTCCGTGTCCGAAGATCCGAAGATTTCTTTCATTTACGAACGTGACGCTTGAGGTCAATTCACAGCCCACAGAAAATCTGTATGGTGCGCCAAAATAAGTTTTCACTTCAATAAATAAACATGCCAGTTCATTAGGAAAATAAATAAATAGATCACAAACTTAACATCTGTTTTGTATGAAATACATTTAATAATAAGAACATCTAAACTTTGTAATGCATTGCCTGAGTATTTCCCGATGGATATAATCTGGATGTCTTCAAATCTAAGACTGAATTTTTCTGGTTTCTTTTAGTTTTGTATGTAACATCGTGGCGTGTGTCGCTTAACATTAGGATGTCTACTCTCTTTCTACGAAAACCGTAATTTCGAAATAAACGTCGACCTTCCTACGATCCTTCGTTTCGTCCGTTTAAATGTTCTAAGCCTACTCTAATTAGATAAGATAATAACCCTACTTTAATTAGAACATTTTAAACGTCAACCAATGTTCGATCGGACGAAACGAAGTAGAACCGGAGTAGGAAAGTCGACGTTTATTTCGATGTTACGTTTTTCGTACAACGAGAGTAATAGTAGAGTAAACAAGATGGCAGTTGCGTGCCTATTATCGATAGCAAGAAGTGTGATTCAATCTGAACAAAAATAGGATACCATTTGCCTATGCTGATCAAAAAATTCTGTTTGCCAATAGAAGTTTTAACTTTGATATTGTTCGTCAGTGAGCGGTAGCGTGGGCGTGACGGAGGCGGTGGTGCCGTCGCTGCTGCGCGCGCGGTACCGGCGCGAGGCGCGCCAGCCGGACGAGGAGGAGGAGATGTGGTTCAACGACGACGACGAACTGGACGACGAGGCGCCGCTCGACGCCGCGCAGCCGCACCCGCACCCGCACCCCCATCCGCATCCGCACGTGCATCACGCGCTCGACGCTATCGGTAACTACTCGCGTATTAAGAAATTTGGTACACACTTAGTTTATACTCTAGAATAGCAAGTAGGCTACTTTTAGTCGCTGCTAGTACAGCAACATTGACGCCGCTCAGCCGCAACCGCACCCGCATCCGCACGTGCATCACGCCTTCGACGCTATCGGTAACGAGTAGTTACGTATTTAGCGTATTATGAAATTTCGAACACAATGGGGGATATTAATAGATATTAGATATGTAAAATCACTTGAAACTTTGTTACAGTAAAGCTTCTCTATAATTCAGATACACTAGTTTTTGTTTTATATAAAATACCAAGTAGTTGTAATTTTAAAAGCATTCAAATGTCGCAAAAATAACTACCGCGTGTGACGTCATTACACAACGCTCCACTCCGCTTAGTCGCAAGTTGCCAGCTGTAGTAGCTAGCAGTAGTTTACTTGCGCAGTGTTTTGTTTTGTTTGTTTCGCGTATTGAAATAATTATTTTACGCGTACTTATTATTTTGAACAAATAATACAGAAAGCTAACATTGAAAATTAGTGAACATTCTCCATTAGTTTATACTCTGGAATAGCAAGTATGCTACTTTTAGTCGTAGTTAACATTCGACGCTGCGCAACCGCACCCGCATCCGCACGTGCATCACGCGCTCGACGCTACCGGTAACTACTCACACGTATTTGACATTTCGGACACAATTAGTTTATACTCTGGAATAGCAAGTAGGCTACTTTTAGTCCCAGTTAACATTCGACCCTGCGCAACCGCACCCGCATCCGCACGTGCATCACGCGCTCGACGCTACCGGTAACTACTCACACGTATTATGACATTTCGGACACAATTAGTTTTTACTCTGGAATAGCAAGTAGGCTACTTTTAGTCGCAGTTAACATTCTACGCTGCGCAACCGCACCCGCATCCGCACGTGCATCACGCGCTCGACGCTACCGGTAACTATTCACGTATTATGACATTTCGGACACAATTAGTTTATACTCTGGAATAGCAAGTAGGCTACTTTTAGTCGCAGTTAACTTTCGACGCTGCGCAACCGCACCCGCACCCGCACGTGCATCACGCGCTCGACGCTACCGGTAACTACTCACACGTATTATGACATTTCGGACACTAGTTTTTACTCTGGAATAGCAAGTAGGCTACTTTTAGTCGCAGTTAACATTCGACGCTGCGCAACCGCACCCGCATCCGCACGTGCATCACGCGCTCGACGCTACCGGTAACTATTCACGTATTATGACATTTCGAACACAATTAGTTTATACTCTGGAATAGCAAGTAGGCTACTTTTAGTCGCAGTTAACATTCGACGCTGCGCAACCGCACCCGCATCCGCACGTGCATCACGCGCTCGACGCTACCGGTAACTACTCACGTATTATGACATTTCAGACACAATTAGTTTATACTCTGGAAATAGTAAGTAGGCTACTTTTGGTCGCTGCTAGTAGAGTAACAAGTGTTCTATTAAATATACATAAATATGACTGACTATTCAGATGAGTGGAACAATGGACTGTTGATGATGGATGAGTGGTTGAACTGTTTAAACCAAAGAGTTTAGAGTTAGAACAAACGGTTTACACCGCAAGCACGGGTCTGATCGCTCTTGTGGAAGTGTCATACTTTTGTCGCGGCACATCACTATGTCGCCATAGCTAACATACACCTCATCTGCTTACGATTGGTAGGTACAAAGGATGCTGCACTCATTGCTAGTTCAATTTCAAGACCTAACTTCAGAGTATTTTAAATGTAGTGTAAAATATTATTCTGTCCCCAAACGTTACTGAAATTACGCACCTGATTAGTTCCACCCGTATAAAGCAATTTATCTTCAACTAATTTGATTTTATATCACACAAATATAATTTTGTTTCAGGCAAAATAGTGGAAAAGAAAGTGTGCTCAAGCCCGGAGACAGTGAATGGTCCTAGCCGAGTACTACTCACAAGCACACCCGTTGCCAAGCCGGCGCACACCGACGTTCAGGTATCCTCGCCCAGATTACTCAATAAGGTAAACTTTTGGTTCCCAAATCCTTACTACCACGCTTACCGCTGGGGGATCATGCCGGCTACGAGACAAGGAAGGTTTAGACCCGCTGTGTTGCCTGCTGCCTGTGGGCTTGGTGCGAGTTTGTGCGTTCAAGCGCGATTACGCATTCGATAGTGTTGACGCAATCGGCGGCGTTGACGCATTCGGTAGCGTTGACGTGTTCAATAGCGTTGACGCGTTCGATAGCGTTAACGTATTCGATAGCGTTAACGTATTCGATAGCGTTAACGTATTCGATGGCGTTAACGCGGTCGATGGCTTTTGACGCGTTCGATAGCGGTGACGTGTTTGATAGCGTTGACGCGTCCAATAGTGTTGTTGAATTCGGTAGAGTTGACGCGTTCGATAGCGTTGACGCGTTCGATAGCGTTGACGCGTTCGATTGCGTTGACGCTTTCGATAGCGATGACGTATTCAATAGCATTGACGCGTTCAGTAGGTAGCGTTGACGTAATCGATCGCGTTAACGTTAACTACAAATAAATTGATAGATTTAATTTTTTGAAATAATTTTGAGGACTTTAATGGTTATGTGGACTTCATATATAAATCAACTGTGTATGTCACCCTAAAATTGCAATCACTGTCAGATTACAATATAACGCGGGAGATTCTAAACTCACGTTAGGTTAGATTATAATCTAACGTCGTTAGATTGTAATCTGACGGTTTTTACGGTGACATGTACACTATTGTGCTTAAAAAAAAAACAAAAAACTCGCACTTCGCAATATGATTAAGGGCTATCCATAAATTACTTCTTGTCTTAGTATGAAGTAATAAGTTTATTTCTCTAAACAGATACCTAAATTATTTACACCTAAATACGACATAATACATTTGTTTTTTAATTTTTTAAATTAAATATAACTAAAAACATCACTTTACGAAATCTTACTTACATCACTCACCTGTAAAATGACGATGACTAGGCAGCTGTTGTGTCGTTCAAGTATTACGTAAGGGGGGGGGGGGGGGTATGTGTTTTGCTTATTTTTGATGACATGGGGGGAGGTGTATATGGTAATTACGTCATCAATAGTTTTTTTTTTTTACACAGATGCAACCCACACATTATCTAGACTTGAATACGGAATGCATTTTCAGTGGAATGGGTACCAATGCTTACGTAAGCATTTAATAAGCTTTGCTTACTTTTCAACATGCAGGTCAATAATTGCAATAAATCTGTTTACGCAATACTTGAACGGCCCCTGTGGCTGTAATAAGAGAAAATAAGCTGCATACTTAGCACACACTAGAATAGGGTTTAAAAACTTTAACATTCATAATATGAAGTAATTTATTGATGGCCCATCACCTGATCATACTAACTATTGCATTTTTGCTCTTTCCTGGTATGCATTGTCCATGTCTTGCATTTTTTTACTAACTTAAAAAATTATGATGTCATATGTTAACTAAAATCAATGGGTGTTTATGGTATTTAACTACAATGAACTGGTAACCCCATGTGGTACATATTTGCATGGTAAATATGTGAAGTAAATTGTGAAATGTGTTTATCATCAGTTTTGATTGCTTTATACCAATGATAGTGATCAATAAGTTAAATGCAAACATATGCCGTTATAACTTCACTTACGGTTGCGCAATATACAAGGGAGCCTAAGGGTTGGGTTATTATGTCTGGAAGACATGTGTTTATCTAATTCTTACAAATCGTAAATCAAATCACAGTGTGAAGTGGATTTTAAATCAAATTAGATTTATAGTGCTACTTTTTTCTTCTATCATCTGCAAGAATTTGATAACAAGCCGTTTCTTATTGGAATTGCGTTCACATTTAATTTTCATAGTAGAATGATTATAGATAAGACTGTAATAATGACATATTTTATGAATTCATCGACTTGCAAAATTTCTATAAAGTACCTATATTTAGAAACCATTATTGTTTCATTATAATATGGTACGTAAGCTGTGATACCATGAAACCATTTTGGCTTAATGTCTCTTTCCAGTGTCATGAGGATGACCTTATGCAACTGGAATCAAACATATGCAGGTTCATATCACTCCTGCATGTGTGAGAATTTTTCCAGTGCTGATTGCACATCAGTAACTAAGTAAGAGCTTTAACATTGAAATAAAACATGAGAGAACAGACATGTTCCAAGAAAGACATTCATCTTTCTTAGGACATGTTTGTGTTACAATCCATCCACATTTGGTGGATTATGAGAGTGAGAGAAGGCCTAGAGTTTCCGAAGTGGGAAGGCTACACTATAAATTTGAAAAAGCTGTGAATGTTACTTCATTGTATGTTGATTGATGTAAATGTGTAGGCAATTCTTCTTAGTACTATTTTTATTTTATTTTATAATTCCATGCCAAAATGGGCCCTCATTATCATGACATCAGTCTGTCTGACTTATATTGAGTATTGTCTTCTGTTCCATAATAAATAGGCAGTTGAAATTTTTACAGGTATATGTAGGTGTAGGTATGCCTCAGAGACGTGTTTAAGAATTAAAACTAATTCACATTTGCTATAAATCCTGTCGACCTGTCATACCATTATGCTTCTTGGGTCTGGTGATAAGTATTTGCAGTATTTTTACCCCTATTTTTTTTTTTATGAAACTACTGAACTTAACTTGATGACTCTTGATGGACCTTCTTTTTGGAAAGCCGGTTCTGTGTCATTAAAAAAAATTGCTTACTATGTTTTTATTATTGCAATACAATACAAAATTTTCAACTAATTTTGTGTTGTATTGATATATGTAGATGTAATAGAAAGTAAATAAACTTTGATGAGAAATACTTCTTTTTGGTGTAGCCTATTTTAGACTAAATTTTTTTAAATCTTATTAATTAAATTAAGTTTTGTCATACAATTTTATGACTTCTAAAGACACCTTCTTTCTAAAATATTGCAGTCTGCGTTTACTTGGTACTAGAATTATTTATAACAGTTGATTAACTGTTCCCAGGGTCTGGTGGATTACGATGGCGATTCGGACGAGGAGGAAGAGGGCGGGGCCGCAGCGGCGGGCGCGGGCGCGGCGAGCGACGAACGCGACGCCAAGCGGCCGCGGCTCGCGTAGTTCGCGCACGTTTCAAGGAATCGCAGGCACTAGCTCCGCCGGTCGCGCCTCGCTGCGCTCTGCACCGCCCCAGTGACTAAGCCGTAAGCTATGGTTCGCACGTCCACGGTTCGCTATCGCGACGCTCTTCGAACTTTCTTTCGCACTTTTGTACGTGACGGATTTGAGAGTCTTTGCCAGATATAAATTATCCAATCTAAAAGGGATGACGGTTTCGAATATACGGCTGTTATGTGTATATACAGATTTGCATTACCTAAGACGACAGATGTGTGGACCTGTGGAAATTTTGGGTAAGCACGTTCTATCGTAGACTGCATTGTCGCTAAACATCAGGCGAGATCAAGTGAAAATCTGTTAAAGTTAATAAAATGTGTTTTTTTTTGTCAGTTTTTTGGTCATACGAGTATTTTATCACTATCATACGAGCCGGATAGATGGACGAAACGTTTTCATTTAACCTGTTAGCCATAACAGGTGTCTCCCTGATGGTGTCAGAATTCAATAGTTATTTTTATACCCATGGTATAAATTTTTATACCCATTTTTATACCCATGGTATAAAAATAGCTATTCAATTCAATCAAAAACCGATGTTACTTCATCAGTTAAAGAATTAGTCGCAAATAATAAAGTAACTGGCTTTTACTGGTCCCCATCTTCTAATATGGCAATTTTACAGTGATAAAGTGAACACACTTGACTGAATGTTGAACTCCATTGGCGTCGTGCCAGTTTACTAAAACAATTACTTGAGTGTATTCACATGCTCTTATATCTGTTCTACCAATGATATTGAGGTGAGAAAGAAAGTTCCAACAGTTGGTCTGTATAGTTAGCACATATTTGAATAGCATGGGCTTGGCACACATTGATCATTGCCCCATGTTAATCAAAAAGTAGAATCAGGGTGGGGAAGAAACATTTCCTCAGTGAATGAATTGTTATATTTTATTTATCACACACAAATTTCAACTTAAATTTTTGTTTTGTGAAACGGTCCTGTCTTACCCAAAAAAGTTATACTAGCAGTTTTTTTTAGTAAAGTGTCTGCTAGTGAGTGAATAAACAGTGAAAGTATAAGGATTTTTGTAACTGAATAATCGAATAATTTATTTGAATGGCTGAAAGTCTCTATTTCAAGACCAAATTGCATTTTATGTGTTCCTTGTGGTCCTTGATAATATTGGGAATCCTGTTTTACTCATTGTACTGTTGAAAGTTTGAGTAACATTTTCTGACAAAATCTTTGTATTCATATTTTACCAAATAATTTACTTAATTCTGGGTAAGATATGTACCTTAGTTTTAACACAACATTATACATTACTAGACACTATGTAAAACATAAAATGCTGTTGTTCAATGCATCTGTACTGAATAAATTTTCCAAAGTAGTTTTCTGAGGTTCGATGTTGTATTGTCAGTAAAGCAACTCAAAATCTTTTCTAATCTACTATCGCCTGCAAATCAAATTCAATTATCACTAGTAAGCGCATCACTTGAACACCTGGGTGTTTTGAGTATTTTTTAATTGTCAGAACATAAGGGTGTTATAAATATGAGGTAAAATTATACATTACATAGCAGTCTGTACCTATATCGTAATAACATTTTTACCTCAACCTGTCCATTTGTAGTAGCTATTTTTTTAAGGAAAAATAGTGTGAAAGTTTATTATAAAATCAAATGAAAAAAAAAACAATTTGAACATGAATTTCCCTAATTTTTCTTTCAACCTTGTTCTGATAATTGTGAATACAAAGTCAGTCAAAATCGATTGAGCCATTATCAAGGAATGGTCTGTCATAAATGCGGCAATTGATATTTATTTATACATTTAGATTTATCGCTCCATCGCAGGCCTCACTGACAACAAACACTTGCCCATTGAAGGTCTCCATTAATTCCTACATTAGTTGTTATACTGAACCGCGGCTACATTAACCATAGTTTAATCACGTCCACTATGTAAATAAAGTCGACACGTGAGTGTCCGACTAAAATTAGAGCGCGTATGAAATAGTTCATACTTAGTGTAATTATTTCAGTTGGCATCAGAATGTTGAACAAAAAATATTGGTTTTGAGGTGTATTTAACGTAACGGTTAGGTTACTTTGAAATATGATCATAAAAAGTACAAAGATAGGAGTGGGGGTTTTGAAAGTTTGCTAGGATATCACACCACAAACGTCATGTGTATGTGTAAAAATGTATGTATTGAAAGAGGAAATTAGTTATTGGGGGATATCATTAGACCAATCTTACTTAAAAACTTTGTAAATGAATGAAATTGTGATTGCTACTCATTAGCGTTATTTATTATTATTGAAATCAGAATTACTCTTTAATTTTTTCTTCTTGCTTGATTGTGAAGTATGATTGGTTCTGTACACTGTGTCTAAAAAAATGCCTAAAGTTTAGATGAAGATATGCAAAATTTAATCAATCATAGAACATTATGACAGTGTGCCATTTGAGACCGTGTTTATTTTCCTTTATGTCATTATTTAATATCGCTATATTTCTTTGCAGTAGCAAATAGCAATGGCAGTTGTAACATTTTTGTACATTCACCACATAATTACTAGCAACATTTGAATGTATTATTTTATTCGAGTCAGTTAAAACAATATACTTGTGATGAAAATAACTTTTTAAGTGTTTTGTCGAAATATTTCAGCATGGCATTGTAAAATTTACTGATCTTAGGAACACATATATTTTTTTTATCAGTAGTCATACAATTTAGTGTAAAAAACATGAAAACCGATTTCAAGGGGCTTCCATCCTTCCAGCTTTCGTGAAATCTTGTTTTTGTATGTTTAAACCTCAGCTTCAAGCAGCCAGTCTCTGTTTCTTTGTTAATGTACACAATGTGTATTGCATTCCTATTTATTAAATGGGTTTTACTTATGTTTTGTTTTTTCCCAAATCAAAACTGTACGCAAATCTTTTATGTTTTTCTATGCCACGGTCAAGGTCATAGCGAAAAACATTCGTCGTATGACATTGGCTAAATAAATGTATAGAAAATATAAAGAAGCATTCTCTAGGGACGTGAAAGGAAACTTACTCCCCGTTTTGCTAGCGACTCGCGAAAAATAGTTTTCGCTTTATACTCATGTCTCTGACACAAACATTTAAAATTACAATAATTATCTTAGTGCATGTCTTTTTTGTTATGAGTCAATAAAATGAATGTTGATTTTCCTTATACAGTAATAATTATCTATTTTCGCATAATTATCTGGATCCTAACGTATTTTTGTAGATGGCAGCTTTGTTTGTAATTAGTTTTTTAAAATGTCTGTAGTCTTAACAAGCTTCCGCTTTAGATGAAACTAACAAATTAATGTATTTATTGTTAGTTTACTAAAATTCGAAGGAAAATATTGGTGAAATTGGATTCGATTCTGTTGTAACGGCTCACAGAATATGCTCATCACACCACTAGATTACAAATTCAATCTGTTTGGATCAGTTGTGAGAATATTAACCAAATCAAAAATACTTTTTCTACGTACATTGATTGAATCCTCCAATCCAATCTAAACTCCGTGCATCACAACATCTGTTATTATTTTTATAATTCTTTTGTTAACTGTGTTTATAAGGTTTTTTGATTTACACCATCAAAAACTTTAGGACCCAGATATTTATGCCCCATTTACTTGTCGAAAATTGTTCCAAGATTAAGATTTTTCATTTACTATATATACTGTGTGAGATAAGAAACCGAAAATAGTGCTGGTTTTGAAAGGTTTTTAACTATCTAAGATATCTTTTTTTTTTTCTATTCCTTACACGTTCATATGAAAAGCCTTTTATAAAAAAATACCAAGATGAATGAATAATAATCGAAAACTTGCATGAACGACGTAATTCTCTTGTTTTGATTTTAGTTTTGTGAGTAACATTTATTCTGATTAATTTGAAATATTTTGACTCGGAAACGCCACGGCTTTTCTATATTCAGAACAGAAATTGTTGTTTCTGTTTCGAAATTATTTCTAATGTATCAGGATACCCGCGCTGTACGGTAAAGGTGACTTTTTGGTGTTCCGTCATGCTACTAAAGGACTACTTTCAAAAACTTTTCTTACATAACAAGTAATATCTCCATAATTCTATTGAAAACTTTTCTTTTACAGCCCAATCAATTAAATCTTACAATTTATTTGAATTTTGACACCCTAGCTGACAATGTTTTATTAAATAGTTATTCGTTTTGTTTCTTTTTAAATTTTACCAAGGATTGATTTATAAGCTTGTTGCTTGTTGCATAGTATTATTTTTTCAGTGGCTCTTGTTCTTATTTAAATTAATATATTGTTGGACATTCCTCACACAACACTAACTAGTCCTAAACTAAGCAAATGTATTTATTGGGAGCCAGATAGCTGATATAATACTCATATAATTGTAATATGGTTGCTTAACGATGATTTGTCACAAAAACTGTTGATATTGTCCGGCGCTTACCGTAAAAACCTTGATACATTTAATTTTTAGAGCTCGTACGGACATCGAATTGTTACCTTTATATAACGCGACTCCTGAAAATATCAGTATTATATTCTCCTTCACTATTGACAAACTTTCCGTTTTCTATGATTTGTGCTTTTTGTATAGCAAAAGCAAATGTGTATGTGATAAAACTATCTGAATAAGATCCATTTTATTTTACTATTTTATATGTCTAGTTCTATCACTTGTCTTTTTGTAAATACATACTAATAGATTTTGTAAAATACATTATCATTTGTCGATTGCTTGCAACATCGCGCGTTGCCGTAAATACGTGATTGTGGTCCAAGTATTGTTTTACTCGATATTTAAAGAACATAAACTTAGCTTTCTATAAGGATACCATTTACTTCCATTAGTATAACGACAGTTTGCACGCATAACTATATTTAATGTGAAGCATAATTTTAGTTGTGCTATATGTTGTACTCCTATGATAAAATTGTAGTTTGTAGTTACAGCTTTTCATTGCTTTCACAATGTTAATTCCAAATAGATTAAACTAAAAGTGGCTATTGGATATCTTGAGTGGAAAGCCACAATACAAGTGCGCGATGCCACAACATGCTTGCCGTAATTACAACACACTTATCTACCTATAGCGCCGGTCCAACTGGCTAGACGTCTCGTTCATTTTTTCAAACTTTTTTCGTCAGTTTTAGTTAGTGTATTAATTAGCATAATTGAATACTGTCCTCGGTAAGGATCCTACAAAAAACTATTAAATGATATTGATTGAACAAGTATCTGTAGCTCCAAAATTTCAATGTACGAGATGAAGTCATGGAAACTTAAAAAGAAAAATGAATATTACAGTTGATATTGTTCTGATAGTAGACCTTAGTCTGATTGATGTTTGGAAAGATTTTTATAACATCCTATTCGAAATGCTCTAGTGCGTCGTAATATCTCTTTGTAGTTAACATTTTGAAAGCTGCTATGTTTTCGTCTTTTATTAACTAATCCATGTTAAACTTGAGTGCTTACATTCACTTCAGTGAGCCAGTGAAATATTGATATCGTAGATATACGTGTGGACATTGTTTTTAACAAGCACGTTAGGGATTTTGAGTGTATTTTACAAATTCGCAAATTCGACTAGCACGTAATACGTAATACTGTCTCAACACAAAACCTATCGCGGGTAAGTGTCGCTTGATGAGCAATTGTGTAAAGTTATCCCTTTTTCTTTCCTATGCCTTTGAAGAGATAACGAATTCTTCGTCACTATTGCTTCAAATGACATGTATCCGGGTTGGCACAATGCTCCATCAACCCTAGAAATTATTTACTTCCTTATATTTTAATGCCTAACCGTTTCAAGTAACACTTCATTAACGTATGTACCATCCTCTAAGAATACATATCAATTTTAAATATGTATCTGAAAGAAAACTATTGATCTCTGTATCCACCACTTGATATGATGGTCACATTCACACAATGCCTGGCCGTGTGGCCGTGCACAGTGACTGCGAGGCGTTTATTATTACATACGTGGGATGAATTTGTCAGAAATATATTGTAAATATAATAGCGTTTTATGTAATATTTTATTTTGAAATCTGCCAAGTCCACGTGTATAATATGCTGAAGCATGGAGCTGTCAATTACATATACACAATGCTTGTATTCCTTGAAATAACTTCCTCATTCTTGAAATACGATGTTCTAGGTGAAAGTAGACTGTAATAATGACTATTTTTTATCTGTCTAGGTGGATGACCATCATAAACTAATTTATACACAGATTAAATTTTAAATAGATTTACCTATTGGCAAGTTGTGTAAAATAAATAAGCTTATTATAATGCTATTATAATGATGTCACTAGTTAAGTAAGCAATATAAATATAAGGTAATACGAAACGTATGTTGTTTAATTTGATAAATGAAATCCCGTAGTTTAAAAATAATAATTTAATGAATATCACGGTAAAACCATACATTATAGTCAAATACACACTTAGTATCGTAAGTATACGAAATCAAAACTTTACAGCCTTGACCTTGAAAATGTAAAAACAAATCAATCACGACGATATCAATAACTTTTCTGTTACTTCAAATTGAATATTTCGCATCACCAACTTACTGATTATCTATTATTTCAAGATAAATGATTATCAGTCAGTTTAAACGCTAGTGTCCACGACTTCCGTCTTCAGTTTGGAGGCGAGCGCTCTGCGGAGAAGTAAGGCGTCCGGCGGAGGGGCGGGCGTCTTACCTGCCAACGCGGCCTGAGCCACGCGCGCAGACTTTGGACGCGACGACTTTAACGATCCTTCGCCACCTAAACACAGATAAAGAGGACATTTTTATTTGAGCAGTCACAAGGAATGTGCGAGCCTATTGACTATTGTGACTTTTCAAGTGTCGATTTTCCTTTTTTCCTAGAGAAATGAATTAATTCCACTGCCTCCGGGGGGAGCACGGCCAATCCACTAAAAACCTTGGGATGTTTCATCCGTACGCTGAAATGCAGGCGCTACGGGGACACTTTTGCAATACACCACGGCAGCGACTCCCCTGGGAGCGACGCCTCAACGGCCCATGGGACTCGTTTATATAAGGATAAGGCTTCTGCAACCCTCATTCCCTTGAGAGGCGCGCAGAAACATCGCGCTTACTTACGCAACTACTTGTTCCTTACGTTCTCGTACTGTACTCAGCAAGTTTGGGTTAGTGCGGGTAGTGTGTTGGGGTAGGTGCGATTTCTGAGCTAACCTATAGTTCGGTTGAGAGTCACTTGAGGTCAACTGCCACTGTTGGCCTCCAGTGGTCCCATACAAGCTAAAGTTTGGTAGCCAATATCCCTATTGGCTACCAAACTTTAGCTTGTATCCCTCCCACTGTAAGCTCACCTGCTGACACTTCGTCGTCAGTCTCCGTGCCACCGAGACGCTTCTCCCTGACTTGTTTCTTGAGCGCGAGAAGCTTATCTCGCTGTTGTTTCAAATACTCCTGCCGTGCTTTCACTTCTTCATCGCTAACCTGGAAAACAGTCCAGTGTCTATGAATGAAATAAATAAATCTAACCCCCTCTCCCCTTATTATTATAATTATTATATTTATAATTATTTGGTTTTACCTATAAGTTTCTACACAAATTTGTACGCGGGTTGAAGTTGAGCGAAAAAGTATGCGAGTGGAATTTATAAACGGAAGTTGTTTGGTTTTTAGAGAAAAAATAAGTATCTCTAAGCCCTGTAATTTCTCTAGACACATTGAAATTTCTGTATAAAGTGCAGTATTCCTAAGTTGGGTAGATAATAACTTACCTCCACTTTCTTGGGCGGTGGTGTCGGCGGTTCTATGACAATCTTCTCTTTTCTTTCCTCGCTGTCTCCATCTACGTAAGGTTCAGAAAAGACAGGCTTATCAGCATTGTCGTCCTTCTTTTCAAAGCTGTGAAGTTTGGATAGCAAAGTTTTCTTTTCAGCTACAACTTCTGCAGGCGGCACTGTCACTGGGTCAACTATGTCTAGGTCATCTTGAAGCTGTAATCTGTATGGAGAACAATATAGGTACCTAATTACTAATATACTATAGGTACATATTACTTAATATACATAGTACTATGTAGTAGATATGTACCTCACTACAGGTTTACCGGTGTAGTTCAAATTTCCTTTGTTTTTCTACATTGAAAAGTGTGTTTTCTCTTAAGTGCTATTCTAGGATACAATTCTAAAAATGACCCAAATTTCAATACGATCCGTTTAGCCATTCCAACGAGATTGAGCAACAAACATCCAAACTTTCATATTTATAATATTAGCAGGATAAAATAGATTATGAAACTTCAATGTAACGACGACTCCGCGTGCTAACCCTTGATTAAAATTTTATAAAAACTAGGATAGCTCTTCAGAACCCGTCGTATAGCCGTAAGTACCTACACCATGGCCCTTGATCCTCTTCAGCCAATTATAAGCGACCCCTGCTGAGCATAGTCCTCTTTTCGACCACGCCACTTGTTTTGATCCTGTGCCCTGTGCTGTAGTAGTTTTTTTAAAGAAATAAATATCCTAGCTGATAAACAGCTTTGTGTGAAGACATAAACCATGCTAGACCACTGTCGATTGACATGACATGATTTGTGAATAGGGTATGTTTAGTATGGACGTTATGCACAATCGAAGTTATCACAATAGTATTTTAAGACCATTTTTGCGGTTTACGTACTTTTTTATTTCAGACATAACGTCGTCGGGATCAGGCCAACCCTCGCTATCGTCGCTACGCGAAGAGTTAAGATCGTCAGGTTCGTTTGCAAACAAGTTGGGCATCGTGCCAAATCGTCTTTCGATTAGTTCCAGTGCCTGCAAGTTATAATCAAACTTTAAAATGATGCAGTAACCTCAAGGTTTTATTTGCCCTAGGTAGGTACCTACTGGTGCTGAATCAGGGCAAGAAAATTGGACGCTGTAGATTTTGATTGGGCATGATAGCCTGCTTTTTTGAAATAGTAAGTAGGTATTGGTGGATGTTAAGCCCCAAGCGGCCAAAGGGCAAAACCGGAATTGGGACTTTAAAACCTTATTTTTACATGATATACATACTCGATGATTCGTTTATTTTGATGCCTAAGAGATAGGCGATAATATTAATTAGTACATAGTCGTTTATAGAATTATAGACACACAAAATTTAGTTTCTTTTTTGTGTGACGTCGCGACGCCGGCGGCGTCGCTCGTCGGGTTCACGGGCTAAATGTTCCCACAGCTGGGACTCGGGGCCTGCTCTCGCAAGGAGAGAGTAAAGGCCATAATCCACCACGTTGGCCCAGTGATACGCGTTGGTAGATAACACATGCCCTGATTCTAGGTATGTACATGTCGGTTTCCTCACAATGTTTTCCTTCACCGTTATAAATTAACGGCATAACGCACATGACTTCGAAAAGACATTGGTGCGCGTGGGATTTGAATTTGAACCCGGGGCTTCCAGATCGGTAGGTGCCATTTTCCCGACTAGACCAGCCGAAAATTAGGATGTTTTTCACCTATCAAAAACTAATCCCAAACTAAGCAAAGTTTGTTTCATGTAAGCCAGACTGATATAATCGTAAATAAGTAGGTATATAGTTGTAATACATAGAAACACCCGGACACAGAAGTCACAGGCAAACATGCATTTATATCACTCAGATGTTGGTTCTGGGTTCTGGGACCCACCCGAATACTATCTAGAAGCAGTATTGGTACTAACTGGGCCACGACTCTGGCGAGCCTAATGCTTCAGACCAGTAACATTAACTTAGGTACTTAGTACTTACCTACACTTTAAAGGTCTAAGGCTAAAACCTAGTGTCAGTAGGTAAGTACCTAAATCTCAACAGCTTATTGACACAAGCAAGTAGGTGCCTAACATCTAACATTATTAGATTTATTAGTATTACCTACTCGATAATAATTACCTGTAACTGTAGTTCGACATTCTTATGTGTCATCATCTTAACAAACATATCGTAATCGTTAGCCGCCCATATCTGTTCGAACAGCCTGCGGTGGAAATGCGCCGGTAGTCCTGCCAGGTCCCTGGCGGACAACTTGCACGCATCCTCGAACTGATCTGCCGTGATGCCGATGTCCTCCATGAACGAACCCAACATCACATCCACCTAGGGAAAATAATTACTTTTTAAACCATTAAGTACCTACCTATCTATAGTTTTTATGTATATCTGTCTTTAGTCTTCTAAAGGTTTACACTCGAGCGCCATCTCGCCTGGTGTTAAGCGAGTAATGCAGCGGGTTTACCTAGAAGAAACCGATTCACTCTCTATTTGACGACACCAAGATTGTAACCATCGTGAAAAACCCACTCAGGCAACATATTTCACAGCCTGGACGTTTTTATCTTAAATGTAGAGTCGACCCTCTAAGTTCGAGTCTTTGGAACGTCAATGAAACTATGTCGCTGTTTCGAGCTACGACTACGAGCAGTCCGATAGAAAAAAGAGCAAAGCAGTATAAGACCATGCAGATCAGTTGCACACCTCCGAAATGAATCCGATAAAAACCCGTTAAGCTAGCTATTTTGCGGTGACACTGTAGACTTCGAAGTGTTTTTCGAACAAGGGCGTCGTTGCCCATGAAACTTTTGTCGAACCGTTTCGTGAACGATTCCAGCAGGTCTACTACGAAAACAAACTCCGAATGATCGGATCCGACCGACAGCTGAATCGGATTGTATCCTACCACGAAAAACAGACAGATCGGTACATAGTCATAGGTCAGTCGGTCGGAAGTTATAATAGACTTAGGTCGGATGAAGGTCGGATCGAACGAATCGGCCGATCCTATCAACCGACAGATTGTCTTTCGAGGTAGGAAAAGTCCATAAGTTCGACCGATATATCGTTTATCGGACTTCGTAGTAGGCCTGCAGAGCCCCCAGCTGGTACTTAGCCAACCTGTCTCGAATGTACGAACAGTAGGTAGGTAGGTACTTACCTACTCCATACAAGAGTAAATCTGTTTGGTACAACATGATCAGATTTCAGACTTGAAGTACATTCGGGCCCTTGAGAACACCTAGTGTTGTGGCAGCTAATTTAGTCTGACACTCAATGACAGAGATTAGGTAGGTACCTTCTACTGGCGTCCGTGTTAGCCTGTTAGCTAGTCGCGTACGAACCTATTCGTAATGGTTGTGCCACCCATTACCTACTTATTGTTTTTTTTTTAATAAATAGTGGCGAGACGAACAGGACAATGTCCCTGATGGTAAGCAACATGCCTGCCACAAAAAAGCACAGTGACACGCAGGTATTGGAACATGAAGAGTCCAAATCATCACCTAATACTGCACTGCACTCGTCACCCAGAGATCTAAGTTGTTATATCTCTAAGCCCTGTAATTTCTCTGGAAACAATGCCCTTTAAACCGGAACATAGTAATGTTTGCACATTACTGATTGGCGGTAGAATAACTGGCAAAGGTCTGGTACTTCCCCAAGCGGACTCTGCTAAGTCCTACCACTACCTACTGTTCATTTAATTGCTAATTTTATGTCACTCTTTCCCCGGTAATTTGTTGTTGCGATATAAGTTTACCTACGTTTGCCAACCATGAATTTTGTCAATACACATTTTGTTATTCTCACCAAGTTGCGATATTCATCATGAATTTTCTTGTACTCCGGTCTGTCCAGAACTTCACCATCATCGGTTGGCTCAAAAGCTGTAACAATGAAAAATTATATTATGAGCAATTAAAAATTGCATGTACTTACATTTTGATAAAATTATAGCTGGTATTACAAAATGTACCTACTACTTATGTTCAACTGCTGCGCAACTGTATGTTCACTAAGATATTGTTAAATACTTTATGGTACCTGTCATCAATGGCAATGTCAATCAAACTCCTAAATCTTAGTCATTAAAGTTAACATCAGTTTGACGCGTGACTCCCACTCAGACGGTACTTTCCAGATAAAACAAATCGAAGCAATTGTGTATCTAATTTATTCAGAAGCAAACAAACAATACCTTCAGCGTGTTAGTCCCTTCTAAAATAGGTAATCAAAACTTACGTAGCGACTTTTCCTCTATAAACGTCTGCAAAGGTACATTCCAAATGGGGCCATGAAGAAACCCCACTAGGGAGTCGAAGACCCAAGCGTTCCCGTCACAAACCTCCTCCATTTCAAGAAACAGATAATTAATTGTAAAGATGCACAAATCACTTGCCAGTCTGAAGACGCGGAAAACTTTTGAAAATAAAAACTCTATGACGTCTATTTGTGTTATCGTTGCCATGGTAACTTATTTTCAGCCAGTCTGCTATAGTTTCGTTTTCAAGGTTTAATCAATGTGAGGTAGGTGTACCTAGGTACATAAGTAGAAATTAAAGTTCGCCCCCAGTTCAAATAGACTTCCGGTTCACCCATATTCTAACATTAGGTGATATTATAATACTTACCTACTTACTCGAGTACTTAGGTACTCGAACGTTAACTTCAATAATTCAAAAGACGTGCCGTAGGATTAAAGATTTTTACCTGACGTAGCAGAGAGGGAAGAGAGAGAGAGAGGATACCTAGGTAGGTACCTACTTACTAAGCTTATCATTATAACGTTTTCTCTGTCGGGAATCGAACCGGGGTTTCTACCGCCGAATGAAAACTGTCTTTTCTTTGATGTGTCTCTCTTTTCTTTTCATTTGAAATGATAGAGAGGGCAATAGCAAAGCCATAGCCGATTTAGTTAGGCGGTAGAAGGCCGGGGGAAGTTATGTAACTTAAAAAGGAAACTTGTTTTGGTCGCTCTTCGAATCAGTGCTTCATTCCCATTTTAAAAATGATAACTTCTTTAGCCGCAAAGAGCGTAGAGCACTTGTTGACACCGACCTACTAATATAGAGACATCGTAATAGTCGTGTCAGCAAACGCCCTTATAGCGAAAAGTCTCGACCAACATCTAGAGACTTTCGCTAGACGGTTGGATCAAGGTTCAGCTGCAGAAGGCGGTCATCCTCGACACAGCGCGCATCGTCAGGAGGTTCCGTAAAACGGGTTAAATAGAAATGACGGGGTAAATAGGAATTAAAACCTGCTTTTCTAAACTGTTCCATTGGTGTCATTCTATTTGAGAAAGATCAACAGTTTTTAGTTTTTGGACGAGTTTGGGTTTTTTACTACTAGCTACACTACGCATTTAAAACAGCCAATCAGGTTTCATCAACAAAAAACACGCTAAAAGTGAAGTCGTCGTGCACATGTGAACGTTGTCCATTTTAACTTTAGGATTTTGCGGTGTTAAATTGAAAAAAAAGTAGAAAAATTGACGTTATCTGGATCGTGAAGGGAATTGTAGTTTGGATTAACGCAAACATAAGTAAATAATTACTACGCTAGAATTCAATTCACACCCCACGAAAAATCTGTCTAAAAGCGCGCCTGCGCGCCAAAAGAAGTTTTCACTTCAAAATACTTGGGAGGTGTCAAGGGACATTCCGATGGAACGAAGTTGTACAAAATATTGCAACTCTTTACTGTTTCTGTTGCCCTGGTACTGGTACCTAGAGGCAAACGCAACTCTTTTATATTTCTATTGTCCTGGTATCTGGAGATAAACGCTGGGCTGTTGGAAGTAGGTAATCGAAATTCTTTACTGTTTCTGTTGCTCTGGTACACTTGACCTTATATATACACTTGACCTTGGTTTTATAGGTTTACACTTGACCGCCATCTGAAGGTCCTGCTTCTTTGAGTTCCGAGAAGGTCAAGAAGTCCGTTCTTATCATATCCGTGCGTGACGATTGACCATTTCACAGCCCACGAAAATTCTGTCTATAGCGCGCCTAAAGGCGCGGCCCCACCGCGGTGCATGCTGTGCACGGGCACGCGGCGCATTTTAGCTGCGTGTATTCATTTGTTTGACAACGTGGGTCTACGTTTCCACTGGAGTACCTACACGAAGACCCACGACTATGTTTAGCGTGGCACGGCGCACGGAGAGGCTACACACATGCCACTGCAATCTACGGACACGGGCTTCACTGCGGGAGGTGGGACGGGCGGGGAAGCAAGCGAGCGACGCCTGCGCCCAGTCTTGCCAGAAGAAGTCGTTCCACAACGTGTATGACTGAAAACTGCGCTGCGATAACCGAGCTGTACATAGTCGTGGGTCTTATTCGTGTACTCCAGTGGAAACGTAGACCCACGCTGACAGCGTTGAGCTATGTAACCGCCTATTCGAGCAAGCCACGCGTGTATCAATGACGTCAATTCATGCGTAGCCTCTCCGTGGGTTGCAGTGGACACAACCACATACATTTTCTTAGAAAGCGAAGCTTAATACACGTGCGTAGCCTCTCCGTGCACCGCGGTGGGCCCGCGCCTTAAAGAAGTTTTCACTTCAAAAAAAATTTGTCTTTCATAAAGCTGCCAATACACACTGGGCCAGTGGAGGCCAACGCGAGTGTCGACAAAACGGCACGAGACAAAACGTAGCATCCACACACTGGCCCAGCGCTGGCAAAAGCGCGGTAGGCCAATAGGAGAACAGGACGCTACTCGCCGAGCGCCTTTGTTTTGTGCACAAAAACCGACACCGGTCACGAGAGACGAGTCGAGTCAAAACAGCCCTATACACACTGGCCACTTGCCGTCACGCGGCCAGCGAGGCGAGCGACGCGAGTCATCACAAAACGACCCTCCACACACTGGCGTTGGTCTGCACTGGCCCAGTGTGTATAGGCAGCTTTAGGTTTACTAATTTGTTTTGATATAGTTTTATATATATTTCTGTATCGTCGGAAAACGTCTCATTGAGGGGGTTTCCGAAGAAACAAAAATAGTTCCACCGTACGCACTAGATGGCGATAGTGTAGATTCATCAAGATCTGTCGCTACCATAGACTCTCAAAAGTGTAATCACAACGAAACTCCTCCCCATTTTCAAGGAAAAAGTCTAATCTAAATTATTTTGATAATTTAAACTTTTAGAGGTTTCGTAAACACATCAATTATTTATTTTAGATACTTAAATTATAATTTTCTTCATAGCTCAGCTGATTAGTTTGGTATGTCTTCCTTCTATAAACCCTAAATACATGAAGGAATTTCATACCAAAACAATTTTTCTTCTTACCTTTACGTGTTAAACTCCTAAAATATTGGGAATAAAATAGCTAATTAAGTTGATAATGTAATAAAAAACCGTTACTGATCACAATCCATTTTTAATGAAAATCTTTAGAACTCCCGATGCAGTAGACACCAACTAAACCAAAGTAGAAGGAAAATTCAAAGATATAAATAGCAACACTGATACGACAATATTTTATCCACAGACTAAGTAGATAGACTCTCTCTAGTCTCTCGGCTGAAGGACTAGTATAATCTGTTTGTAGCTCTCTACCTAGTCTGTGATCTGTAGCAAAGAGAATGTAAATACTACGTTATCTGTAGGCATTTGATTGTGGTGTTGTGGAGTGGAGTGTTATTTTCATCAAAGAGAATGTAAAATTTTCATACAATCAGATCACCATACAATCCGCATTTTCCATTTTCGCAAATTCGCAGTACCTACAGTATTACAAACTATAAAAAATGCAGAATAGGTTAACGTTACTTGAATATGAAAATGTAAATGGTGTTCAATTAAGTCTAAAGATCGACACGAATCTTGAACCACCACAATCGAGGATATTTACGATTTCTTTCAAAACAGAAAAATCCAAGAGTTCCTGGTCTAAATTCTCCTTACTCTTTGCTATACTGTTCAATATTTTAGCATTTGCATTTGTGAAAATAAATATAACGGCATTATTAGTTATCATTATAACATTTGCATTCTTGGCGTTCTTTTGGGTCACACGCAGTGTTCAATCAGGTTTGTTTGCTTTAAAATACCTAACTGTGATTGAGTGGAACTACTGTGCAACACCATGGTGTCTTATAGATACTAAGCTAAAAATTCCACACTACAAGAAACTCTTATGGTTTCACTTGAGTCGAAAAGGCACTGTGCTGTACAAGTCTAAATTTCCTGCTAATTATTATTATGAGAAAATTTGAATGTTTGTTGCTCAATCAGGTCGGAATGGCTGAACGGATTGGGTTAAAATTTGGTACACAATTAGATTCCTTATTATCTGTATTTGCATGTAGGCTACTTTTTATCGAGAGAAAACAAAGAGAAATGCGCGGGTAAAAGCGCAGAGTGCTGCTAGTAATAAATAAATTTATTATACTGTTCCATTGCTCCTCATGTCTTTGTTGATAGTAAATTTATCTGCAAAACTGTAGGTATCTACAGGTCAGGGGTTTGATTTACATCCAGGACAAGTATTTGTGTGATTATTACAAATAAATGTTCTCTGTCTGGATGTCCCTATGTATCATATTTATAATGACGATGTATTTACAATTTTGGGGGTATCATGTCGGATATCCAGCTCTCAAAGTACAAGTCTCGGGATCGTGTTACATGTCTCGGGATTTATTTGTGATTTCTCTCTCTGCCACACAATGGAGTTTTATTTTAGGGCTAGTTAGTGTTGTGTAAGGTATATCCACAATATTTATCTATTAAAAGGCTAAAATTAATTGCTATGGTACTGATGCAATTGTGAAGTTGTTATATTAATTTATCCCTGTCCCAATTATAGGCCAAGGTAGCTTTTCCTCCCTCTAGTTGACCTTATAGGCAGCTGTTGTGGCACATTTTTTTTGTAAGTATTAATGAGTGATGAGACGAGCAGAACATGTGCTTGATGGTAAGCAATATGCCTGCCACATAACAGCACAGTGACACACAGCTATTGGAACATAAAGAGACCAAATCATTACCTAGCAATGCACTGCGCTCGTCACCCAGAGATCTAAGATATTATATCTCTAAGCCCAGTAATTTCTCGGGAAACATTGCCCTGCAAACCGGAACACAAAAATGAACATTTAGTTTTTTCTTTCCAACCCTTTCTTGATTCAATCTGTAACCTTGAGAATCAGTGGTGGTTTTTGGCCATAGTTGTTCTTCTGTCAATATACATGCCCTGCTTAGTTCCACTTGAGCATGTTAACTTTCAGAACTACTTTTATTGTTTGAATCTTGAAGCCTTGTGTATAATAGAATCAATTATCTAAATCAATAAAAAATTCACTAATTACAGAAATTTAACTAAATTATGACTTTAATCATTACAGAAAATTAATTTGATTCTAACCATTACAGAAAATCTCGTTGTCATCCCGAAGGTGGGCATCCAGAGTTCTGTGAAATATGTGTGTGGTAAAGAGTACAATTTCATACCTTGGTCCAGTATTGACGATGTTATTATCAATGAGGTTGTTAAAATGGTAAGCATAACATAAAATTGTATCTTTTAAATTGACATGTGGTATGTTTAGTTTGAAATAAGCAATGGCTTCAAAGGAAGGATGTGGCTTATGCTCTGGGTTCCTAGGATAGCGGTGCCGTCATATAGCGGACGTAATATTACGGATGTAAAAAGATGGCCGTCTTTACGGTGACGACATGTGGAAAGTTCCACTGCCGCTGTATTACGCCGTCAGCCAGCAACCTCAACAAGCAGGAGAGAAAAAGAAGGACCTTGATTTAATCAAGTATGGTATAATATAGCTTTAATCATTTACTTGGAGGATGAACTATTTAAAGAGGAAAATAATCGTAGGGTAGAAGATAATTTATTCAAATCAAATTTATTCAAATTTATAGAAGGCGCATTTGAAATTTTAGTACGTCGTCGCAGCTCCTGTTGGAATTAAAACTCATTTTGTACGTCGTACGGACGTCGGTCCAGTCAAAAAAACTCAAAATATATCGATATGGCTTCGCCGCTATACAGTTACGTTAAAAGAAAACGTCCAAAAAACCAACTATCAGACACCGTCAAGACGGCCGTCATTCAAATAGCGGCACCGCTTTTTGACGTTACGTTGTTAATCACCGTCCTCTAGGAAACCGTGCCATTTGGTTTAGATAGACAACGTTCTAGTGACGTCATTCACCGCTATATGACGGCCGCTATCTAGCGGCACCGCTATCCTAGGAACCTAGAACATTTTGTAGAAAATTTCTTAATACAAGCAAAACAGTGACATCTGTTATAAACCATACGAACTACGTGAGTGGCGCTTTCACGGCCCAGCAAAAACTCGTGCACTGACCGCTAGACCCAATGCGGATGTGCCATTTTGTCGCACCTTTGGCAATGTCCTTATATATAAGTTGTGTAATAAGATGTGGAAGACAAATAAAAAGATGGTCAGATGACATAAGGATGCCAGTGGGATCCCTATGGCTCCGAGCAGCTAGAGATAGGTGTCAATGGAAGAGGCTGGAGGAGGCCTATGTGTCAGCAGGATGGTGAACTGATGTGATAGGTAACTTAAAAAATTAAAATTGTAATCAACAATAAAGGCTTTTGTATTATATATAATCCCACTGCTGAGACTCGGGGTGAAGAGAGAGTTGAGCCTTAATTTCGCTATTCTGATCAAATGCAGTAGGGCTCATGACTCTTCATATTGTTTTCAATCATCACGACAATATAAATATAAATATTGGTGGACAATTCACACACAACACCATATGACCCCAAACTAAGCAAAGCTTGTATGATGGGGGCCAGATAGCTGATATAATACTTGTATAGTTTTAAATATATACTTAATAATTATACAATGACATCACAAGTGACATCACAACCCCGTCTCTGGAAGTTTACGCATACAGAAAAATTCATTCAAATTGGTTCAGCCGTTTAGGAGGAGTTCACTAACAACGAAAAGTGGCATTGATTTTTATGTATATATAGATATATTAAGCACGTCAAAATTTTTTGATGTTTCAGAATCGTGTGCTGTACTACCTGACTGTTATAGTGAAATCAAATAAACAAAATGAACCTGAGAGATTCAAACTCCTGCCTATATTTAAGGTAATAAATATTATATTACCATTTAAATTCTAAAGGGAAGATAAAAGATTTGATCCTGATTTTGTGCAAGATTGTAACTTAAGTGACCAAACATAGTTAAAATTAGGAATTTTGGGTGTACAGTTAGATATTCTGTATGTATTTGTGGTATAATAAAATAACCCGGAGCTTATGGCAAATCTAAAATTGTTTTATAGAAATAAACATTTATTTTTAATTAAAAAACTAATCTCCGAATAACCCACCCCTAACTGCTCCCGGGGCAAATTGCCCATGATGCTCACCGCGTTCCCTCGCTGAATGGCAATGGCCAACCTTTGCTCCAGGAACGCGCCAGAGCGGGAGTCACCCGTATTCTCCCTGAGCCTGCGCCCCAATTCTGAGAGGAACCCTTTAGCCTCTGCCCCCTAACAACCCAAGGTCTCCACGGTAACAGGTACAAATTCGTACTGCGACACCAACATACCATACTTTCGCTTCTTATCAGCGGCATCCTCTGCCGCGGCTGATGGTGAGTGGATAGTGCGACCTAGGTGGCTGGCGGCGACAGTGCTGACGCAAGTGGCGTCCCAAATTAAGCACTTCCCGTTCTTCCAGGGCACCAGAGTCAACCCATCCGGTCTCTTGCCGTCCGATCTGCATAGGCCCGGGGGCTCAAGTAGGCATGGAACTCCCGCCGATACTAAGGCTTTCCGAACTACGTCATTGAGTGTATGGTGTCGCGAGAACCTTCCGTCGACAATTCATAGCGTGATGGCCATCGGCTTCTACCAGGAAGCCGCAGGTGCATATGTGGGGTTCACACACTTTGCAGCCCAGGCGAAGAGCCACCGCAATGCGCAACGAGTTGTTTTCCAATAAGGTGCCTAGGTGAGGAGAAGGTAGCGCCTGTAACCAAGCCCCAGATTCAGACTGCGAGACGGCCCGGAGTCTGGCCATATCCGCTCCCGAGGCACATGCCCAAAGTTATGCTTGGACCCGCTTGACCCCAATAGCATCCCACGCCCGTTAGCTTTGAGACTCTACGGGAGTAGACTTCACGGAGTTGAGGGCACTCCAGACCATCAAAGCGTCACAAGCATAAGGCAACCTTTCCTCGCCACCGTTTGAATTTAGAATAGTAGCGGCAAGATCAGCAACCCCATGCCGACGCAACCGACGCAAGGAAAGCCGGCAGGCCGACATCTCGCGCACAACGCACCCCTAGACCCCCAAACCGAATTGGAAGAGCTGCCTGTGACCATTTACGTTCATTAAGGGCAACGTTAAGCATAGACTACCGCCGATTTCAGAGCGTCGTCAAACGCAGACACTTCAGCCGGATATTTCCAGGTGGGGCCCGTCCGCAACTAGTATGTTATTTTAGGAACGGGGAAGCACATTCGCAATAACACTATCGCCACGTGCGCGGAAATGTTTTTAAGGCGTTCATGAGTGCTGAGAAGAAGCCTCGTACGAGAGATAATGGCCTCTGGAACCGCATCAGCAAAAATCGGGGACCCCAATAGAGTGAAATCCGAAGTCGACACTTCCTTTAGTCCTGGAAACATAAGAACTGAAATGTGCAAAGTGTGCGCGCGCTTCCACACTGCAGGGGAAAAAATCGCAGTTGGAGGGGTTCACCACGAGGCCGAGGTCCTTGAAGAGTGGGATAAGTATCCCAAGGTCCTGCAATACCTCTTCCGGTTTACCTCCAATGGTGCCATCGTCTAAAATAGTCTAAATACTATATGTTAAGAGAGGATTTTAGTTCAACGATGAGCTTGTGAATGGCCAAGCTAAAAACGAGTGGCCCCAGTGGATCTCCTTGCTGGGCTCCTACTTGTGAAAGCATGAAATGGAATATAAAATAGTTTTTTTTAAATATATTTTTTTAATTAAGAGTGACGAGACGAGGATGACATGTGCCTGATGGTAACCAACATGCCTGCCACATAACAGCACAGTGACAAGCAGCTATTGAAACATGAAGAGTCCAAATCATTACCTACCACTGCACTGTCCTCGTCACCCAGAGATCTAAGATGTTATATCTTTAAGCCCTGTAATTTCTCTGGAAACATTGCCTTTCAAACCGGAACACAGTTATGTTTCACATTACTGCTTGGCGGTAGAATATCTAGTAAAGGTGTGGTACTTCCCCAGGCAGATGGTGGCAGAACACCATGATGGCGGCCAGATAGCTGATATAATACATATATAATTTTAAATACCTACTTATTCTACATAGAAACACCCAGACACAGTGCAAACATTATTAACAATTAACAATATTTGCACTGGGTGGGAATCGAACCCACGACCATCGAAATATATAATTATGGCATGGACAAGGGATGAGCATGATATAAGGGATACATTTGCCCATAACAGCAGATTGTAATTTGAACAAGCAGTGTTAATTGCCTAAAATCACACTGCACTTGTAGATGTAAAATAATTTATCTTATTGCCCTGTAAGTTTACCAGAATACAGTGAATTTTCAACCGACTTCAAAAAAGAAGGAGGTTATCAGTTCGGTTGTATGTTTTTTGTGTTATTTGCCAATTGTACATACATTTTACATATACATACATTTG
The DNA here is from genome assembly GCA_963693475.1 of Ectropis crepuscularia. NCBI lineage: Eukaryota > Metazoa > Arthropoda > Insecta > Lepidoptera > Geometridae > Ectropis > Ectropis crepuscularia. Next base: position 13,332,985 of record OY856359.1, read on the forward strand.
GAAAACTTCGTCGAGTCTTCTCGTCACCCATCCCACAAAGTCTCAAGACAAAAATGTACAACCAGTGCATTCTACCCGTTATGACCTACGGTGCTGAAACGTGGACACTGACAGTGAAAATGGTCCGTAAGCTCAAAGTCGCTCAGCGAGCTATGGAAAGGGCTATGCTTGGAGTTTCTCTGAGGGATTGCATCCGCAACGAAGTAATTTGTCAGAGAACTAAAGTCACCGACATAGCTCCTCAGCGTATTAGCAAACTGAAATGGCAGTGGGCCGGTCACATCTGTCGCAGACCCGATAACCGTTGGGGTAAACGGGTTCTGGAGTGGAGACCGCGAATCGGCAAACGTAGCGTAGGACGCCCTGAGACTAGATGGAGTGACGATATTCGAAAGGCAGCTGGTGGAGGTTGGAGAAGTAAGACCGAGGATCGGGCTGAGTGGCGTATCATAGGAGAGGCCTATGTCCAGCAGTGGACGAAAACAGGCTGATGATGATGATGATGACATACATTTTGGTGGTTCTTTTTTTATTTGGTAGATCATAGTTGAGTGGTGGTCCCATATAAATTTTATCGAAATTGGTGTTGTAGTTTTTGAAATATGGACGAAAACCTAAAATTTGCTCATGTATTTGCTCTTAAAAAATGTTTTTTTTTTTTTTTTGTTGACTTGTTATTGAGATTGTTGTAGCCTTTTAGCTATATGTGATTATTTTCCGAGGATATTTAAATAAAAAAGGGTCCTTTTTTGTTTCAGTACACAAAACCAAGACTCGTCATGTTGGAGAGGATTTATGCGGAGTTGCAAATACTGCTGGTAGATACACAAAGAGCAGAACACTTTCAAGCGTCTGGAGATAACGGATAAGAACATTCTAGTGTAATGTTATGTTAAAACACTCATAAAAGAACTAAATAGAGATCTCTTTGTATGGGATGATTCGATGCTGATTGCTAAGTAGGAACGTATTTGTACGTTCAGTGTGTAATCGACTTTCAATCACTTGTTTCATTGCCGGGCTGTAGATCTTTGTTACAATTCCCACCAAAATAACAAATATTTGTATTTCGAATACAGATAATATGTATTCTGTGTCTGGGTGTTCAATGTAGGTATGTGTCTATACAATTATGTAAATACTAGAAGCGCCCTGTGGATTTGCCCGTATAGTTCCCGATCCCGAACATTTTTGTGATTAACTTGCTTATTTGTTCTGCCAGACTATAATCTGTGTTCTAAATTTAAACCTGATCCATTTAGACAAAGAGGTAGAGCAAAAGAGGTTCAAAGATCCAAACTTCCACATTTATAATATTGTTAGGATTATATCAAATACCAGGCTTCCATAGTACTTTGCTTGATTTGGGGCTTGTTATCTTAATATATATAAATCTACTGTCACGATGTTTGTCCGCGATGGATTCCTAAACTACTTAACCAATTTTAAATTACATTGGCACACCATGAGCAGTCTGGTCCAACTTGAGAGATAGGATAGTTTTTATTTCGATTAATAGTCTTTAAATGACAATATCCGAGCGCAGCCGGAATGGGCCGCTTGTATTGTTATATATATATATATGTCGCAAATGGAGACGGATTGCTATCTGAATGGCGGTCGTCGTCGTCCGACATGTTGTATTTTCTATCAGTCAGTGCGCACGTCCGGCGCGGGCGGTGTTCCGAGAGCAAGTGAAATAGTAGTCTTGACAAACGATCACACGCGCTACTGACAGATACGTTGACATTGACTTGACAACTGACAAGCTATAAGACGTCAACCACATTGTGCCGTATTGCCATTCTAATAAAATAAGTGGCGTCGTATATCCGGGTAAATCGACTACCCCTAACACGGCCATTCTGCTCTTCAACGCGCTCTCGCGTTGATTTATCGACGTCAAGTCCAGCCCAGACGCCACAGCGCGTAGCACGCAAGTAAAGCGTTTACAAACAGCTTTCAATCTCCCATAAAGAAAAGCGTAAAAGCTCTCAGCACGTCACAGCGCATAGCATGCAAGTAAAGCGTTTACAAACAGCTTTCAACCTCCCACAAAGCAAAGCGTAAAAGCTCTCAGCACGTCACAGCCCATAGCACGCAAGTAAAGCGTTTACAAACAGCTTTCAACCTCCCACAAAGCAAAGCGTAAAAGCTTTCAGCACGTCACAGCGCATAGCACGCAAGTAAAGCGTTTACAAACAGCTTTCAACCTCCCACAAAGCAAAGCGTAAAAGCTTTCAGCACGTCACAGCGCATAGCACGCAAGTAAAGCGTTTACAAACAGCTTTCAACCTCCCACAATGCAAAGCGTAAAAGCTTTCAGCACGTCACAGCTCTGGCGTATAGCAAAGCGTTGGGGCTTTCAGCATTGCTCAGAGGCAGCATTTAAAACACGCTGCAAAGCGTTGCAGCTTTCAGCATCAACCTTGGGTCAAGACAGATGAGCCCAACCTTACTGCAAAGCGTGATGGCTTTCAGCAGGACATCAGGACAAAGCGATAAGGCTTTCAATCCACCCTTTAATAAAGCGTAGTAGCTTTCAGTTTAAATAAAACATTTTATCAACCAGCAATGAACATAAAGTCTTTTATTAACACAGGTTTACGTTCAACAAAACAATGTAATTCAACTCAAATAATGATCATGATTCAATACAGTAATTCAATCCAAATTACTAATTACACCAAATTAGAATACCAAATTAATCAATACAATTTGTTCCATAATTAAATAAAACTATTCAATTATGGGTTCTACAGGATCAAGACATTCTGACAATTCAGGTAAACTAGCTGGATATTTACGTAATCGTTCATGGCACACATATTGGGCCCGTCCTCCAGATAATGGTTCAACCAAGTAACGCTCATTCGGATAGACGTTAGTAATTTTGCATGGGCCATTAAACTTTGCACTTAACTTATTAATTATTATTCGGGGATTTTTCTGAACTAGAACTAGATCACCAACTGCGAAAGGATGAATAGCGGCTTTATTAGCATCGTAACGAATTTTATCTTTTGTCGCCTGCTCGTCCATCCTACTCTTGGCCGTTTGTCTTATTTCGAACAAATTTTGTTCGTTGCTAGTATCGGGATGTATCGCAAAATAATTTAATATGGGCGGTGTCTTATTACAGCCAAACAACAACTGGAATGGACTTTTACCCGTACTTTTCGATACAGTACAATTCAAGGCCAGTTGGACTTCACGGATAACAGATTTCCAGGATCTGTTTTCATGATTCTCAGCGACTGTAAAACAATTAGTTAGAACAGACATTAGACGCTCTACCTGCCCGTTGGCACGGCTCACACCACTGGCGATTTCGTGAAACTCAATAAATCTTTCCTTACAAAGTTTTTGAAAATCTTGTCCGGTGAAAGAAGTGCCCTGATCAGAGATAATACGCTTGGGTGTCCCGAATACGTGAACAAAATTTCTAAGGGCCTCACAAGCAGATCGAAAAGTCAGATCTTTTACAGCAGTTAAGTGACAGAACTTGATGAAAGCGTCGACTATAACACTCACATATTTCTTGGAAATCCTACCACCAGTCAATTTACCACTCGTATCAATGTGAATAGTGTGAAATGGCTCTGCAACCTTCTCTATGGGATGTAACGCAGATTGCTTTTTACCAGAGGGATTCTTGTTAATTTTGCACGATAAACAGTGGTCAACATACGTCCTTACTGATGAAGTCATGTTCGGAAACCAAAAATACTCTCTAATTTTGGACAAAGTCTTGTCCCAGCCTAGGTGTTTTAATTCGTCGTGAAACTTTTGAATTAATTGCCAACCAAAATTTTTGGGGACAATCACGCGGCTAAAGGTTTTACCATCGACTTGAAAATTTCTATACAACAAATTATCTTTATAGGTGTAAGACGATCTAAGATTGGCGTCGATAGTATCGTTTTCTATAGAGTCTATAATTTTCTTAATGTCGGGATCTAACTTTTGTTCAGCCTGCAACCATTCATCACTTACACGCGAAACATTCGTTTGCTTACAGTTAGTGGGGTTACGACTCAGGTAGTCTACGTGCGGGATCCTTTCACCCTTTCGACACTATCTCGAAGTCGAAGGTCTGCGTATACGCCCACCACCTATGTACGCGAGGTAAAAGTTCCCGTTTGTGACGTGATGCCTTTAAAGCGTTGCAATCTGTAACGAATTTAAATTCCCTACCAAGTAAATAGTGTCGAAAATGTTTCAGCGCCCTAAATACTGCTAGAGTTTCTAGTTCATAGCTATGGTATCTACTCTCTGCATCCGTCGTCGTCCTTTGACTGAAATAGCCGACAACTTTCAACTGATTGTCGACCTTTTGAAATGAAATTGCCCCATATCCAATCGAGCTCGCGTCTGCGTGTAGTTCGATCGGTTTGCTAGGATCAAATATTGTAAATACGGGTGCGGAAGTCAGATAGCCTATTATGGTAGCATGAGTTTTTGTATGCTCAGATGTCCAAATCCATTTAACTTATTTTTTAGAAAGGGCGTACAGAAGCGCCATAATAGAGGAAAAGTTAGGTACAAACTTTCGAAAGTACCCAGCGAGACCGTTGAATTGGCGCAGCTCTTTCACATTGGTTGGTAAGGGAGCGTTTGCTAAAGCCCTTATCTTTTCAGGGTTGGGTTTGACACTATTGTTACCGACAATATAGCCTAAGTACTCTACTGAAGACTTCAGAAAGGTACACTTCTTCCAGTAGCCGGTTTAGAGGATGAACAAACATTGACTGACTTTGTTTGGAATGTAGAATCTTTAGTAATATCCTTTGATTTTTCTTCGCGTTGTTTCTTAAAACAAGTAGATTCAGAATGTCCAGTTCTGTGACAGTAGGAACATTGTGTAACATTTGACTTATCACTAGATTTATTGTCAGACGTGCGAGAATGAGTACCCTCATCTCTGTTTTTGTTACGCAACAATAAACAGTGTCGCTTCAAATGGCCTATCTTATTACAATAATGGCACCGACGCTCGGTAGGTAACTCGTCTACTCTAGGACACTTAGGAGTTTCATGTTCACTTCGAGTCTTATCAGAATATCGCTTAAGATTCTTAATTTTAGGGTACGTATTCAAATGCCTATCAAGTGCGACAAAACTAGTAGGGGTATTTTTAAGTAAATCTGTGCGTACCTGGACGTCCGTGATGCCGGAGATCACCACTTCAATTTTATTGGACTCACCCCAACCAGTATCCAGCCGGTCTATCAGCGCCACCTTGTTGGTAGAATACTCGATGTACGTCGCCGCCTGGTCGCTCGTGTACTCCACCATATCGCGAAACAAATCGTAGAACCTCCTGGTCGAGATAAACTGTTGAGTAAGTCGCTCCTTCAATTCTTCCCAAGTTTTGCACAACGGGTAAGAACGTGCAGCCCATTTCTTAGCACGTCCTTGCAGACGAGTAAAGGCAGCATTCCTGGTTTCATAATCCGTCCACAAGTTGTTCTTCATATGGTGTTCGATCTCGTCGCACCACTGGGCCGCAGTAAATTGACAATCGTCTGGATCAAATTGCGGTAAATAAATCTCGCTCGCCTTCAGCTTCCTAGAATCGCCAACACTCGTAGGTTTGTGATTGGAATTCTGGAACCCCGCCATCATATTTTGGAAAAACACAGCCCACGTTTCAGGTGAAGGTGCGCCATGTGCTTCGTTTCTTGAAGTCGATGGACCCACCGTTCTATTTTCTTGAGCTTCAGGTTCCGACCGAAAATATTCTTGATTTTGAGTACCAGGCATTGCGGTAGACACGTGGGATGATTTTGGAATCGATCCCACCGCTGCTGTCGCAAATGGAGACGGATTGCTATCTGAATGGCGGTCGTCGTCGTCCGACATGTTGTATTTTCTATCAGTCAGTGCGCACGTCCGGCGCGGGCGGTGTTCCGAGAGCAAGTGAAATAGTAGTCTTGACAAACGATCACACGCGCTACTGACAGATACGTTGACATTGACTTGACAACTGACAAGCTATAAGACGTCAACCACATTGTGCCGTATTGCCATTCTAATAAAATAAGTGGCGTCGTATATCCGGGTAAATCGACTACCCCTAACATATATATATATATGTATATATGTACAATGAGTAACTAACTGTATAGGTGCCGGCAAACAAGTTGACCCAATGAAGTTAGCTGCGCAATGGCAGAAACGTTTTTAAAAGTCTCTTTGGTGGAAGTGTACATGCGCGAACTTCCCCTTCCACTCCAATTTTGGGTCAACTTGTTTGCCGGCCACTGTACCTTGCGCGTGTTGTTACGCCACCTATCGGTAATTAGTTGTATCAACTCAGAAACCTTTTTTGGCTCACGCACAACTTTGCCAAACATCACACAACATAAGATCACAAGATCAAATGCATAGTTTACGACTCTATAAAGGACAAACATTCATTCATTCTTATTTAAATAGATATCAATAAATATTTAGTTATGTAGTTATTGAAGAGTTAAATACTTGTTTTGACTAAGTAAGACAGTTGCAGTATCTCATAATATCAATATTAAGAGCTTTTCCTACTAAGTATTTCCAAATTTTCTATTCATAGATATCTTTTATTTTACTAGACATAGATATCACTTAGATCACTCTAGTCAGCCTAATTTTCCGGGTTAATACTACTAATACTATAAAAGTTAAAGTTTAAAGACTGGTCAAACTTGAGCGTTATTTGCTACCGATTGTATTATATGTTAGAAAAGACAACGCGTCCCAGCAATGGGAACATAGAGGGAGCTGTTTATGTATGAAGAAAAGAGCTGTCTCATTCAGTAACTCTACACTCGGCCCCAAACCCTTGATTCTTGGTCGTAGAAAGTGGGCATTATGCACAGAGGTTCTTCTTTAGATATATTAGAAATAAATAAGCAGGTATAATACCAATAACAATTGTTAGTTTGAAAATTAATGTGATTGTGACATGTTTTTGGTTATTTTATTTTTACATTTTTGGTTTACACTTGACCATGCCGGTCGCCAGATGATGTTAAGCGGCGATGCGGTCTACGATGGAGCGTGCTTACCTAGAAGAACCCGTTTCACTTTCGATTTGAAGACACCAAGATTGTAACCATCGGGAAAACCCCACTCAGGCAACGCATTCCACTAGACGTGCTTATCACAAAAGTAGAGTCAAACCTCTTCGCTCGAGTCTTTGCAACGTCAATCATGAAACGATGTCGCTTTTACGAGCTACGAGCACTCCGCTAGAAAAAAAGCAAGTTGACATTATTAAACTAAAGTGGGGCCAGCCCGACTTATAAATTTCAGCCGCATTAGCAGCCTTAGCACGCCAAACGAGACGTGGTCACGCGCTCATACTCCTACACGTAATGATTACTTACTCTGTGACTCCTACTTTACGCATGGATTCTTTACGCATGGAGGAAATGCATTTACGCATACCGTTTTGTAGTGGTAGGACTCTTAGCAGAGTCCGCCTGAGGAAGTACCACACTTTTGCCAGTTATTCTACCGCCAAGCAGTAATGTGCAAACATTACTGTGTTCCGGTTTGAAGGGTAATGTTTCCAGAGAAATTACAGGGCTTAGAGATATAACAACTTAGATATCTGGGTGATGTGCGCAGTGCGGTGCTAGGTAATGATTTGGACTCTTCATGTTCCAATAGCTGCGTGTCACTGTGCTGTTATGTGGCAGGCGTGTTGCTTACCATCAGGCACATGACCTGCTCGTCTCGTCACTCTATGCTATAAAAAAAAATGGAGGAAATGCATTTACGCATACCCTTCGGCCTGGGGGAGACGGTCGGGTGATGTCGGACTCGTCAGCCACGAACGAACATGATTAATATCATGTGATATCAAATTATAGTACCGAATAAAAACTCGGCATTCCATTTTTGCCGCTTTCAACGGGAACACGAGAACCATCTCGCATTCATCTGTATTATAATTTCGCATATTCTGCGTATTCACGAGCGCATATTCTTGAAAAACTCCGCCGAAACTTGCCGACCATATCAGATATGAGTAACCCGTCAATTCATTATGTTTTAATAAACCTAGCGAATTCAGGTCTATGTAATGTAATCAAATGTATTATATCTGCTAATCTCAACACATGACAAAATAATGATAGGTAGCGTTTTATCCATTCCAATAAATGTTTTCACCTAATGAATTTTTTACATCTTAATAGATGTTGAAATGTGTAAGCAAGAGTCTTTCGATTGTATCACTCTACATTCCAGCACATTTAAAATTTTGTAAACCTAGCGAATTCAGAACTATGTAATGTAATTAAATGTATTGTATCTGCTAATCTTAAGGGGGCGCCTAAAGCCAGAAAACGAAAAAAGGACATTTTCGACGCTGCTCACTGAAGTTAAGAAACTAAAAACTATGACAAAAAAAATATTGACGTGTGGGTACAATCAAGAAGAAGCACAATAACCGAATAGAATTTTAAAAATAGATCAGAGTTTTTACAATAAAAAAATAAAAATGACACCGAAAAAACCCGTTTTAATTCGAGTAGGTACTTGAAATTATCAGCGATGACCCCACATTATTTTTTGGTAATAAAATTCCTATTTGTACGTTCTAGTAAAGTAACCGAACACTATTTTAAATTTATGTTTAGTTATTGAGTAATTAAATAAAACTTGGTCAAAAATGGACTCCTGATTAAATATTGATTTTTCCTCCAAACTGTGTCATGCTATTCTCGACTTTATGTACATCACATTAAGAAACGCGTCGCGCGGGTGAAATCTGATTTTTTCCTGGCTTTAGGCGCACTCTTAACACACATGACAAATGGTACATAGCGTTTTATCCATTTCAATAAAAGTTTTTACCTAATGAATTTACATCTTAATAGATGTTGAAATGTGTAAGCGGGAGTTTTTTTGATTGTATCACATTCAAAATTTTGTAAAATGTTGTTGATAGTAAGTAGTTGTTAAGAGAAAATAGAAATTAAAACATTTATTTACATAATGTCATCCCATGATTTATTTGTAAAAATACTCCAAACAAACCACATAGGCCATAGATTAAAAAAAAACCATAAATTTTTTGCAATATTTAAAAATTAATGACAAGGCGATGTTTAATGACGAAGACAATGTTAAGTGCATTCAATTTCAATGTATAGCTTTGTTAAGGTCTATTTTACACCGACGATGCGGATATTGCAAACTATTTACGCGATTTTGAAAACATTAGGTAGGTATTTTACATTTAGCTTGCCATTACATCTTTTGTATACTTTGTCAACTAGCCGTGCCTTTGCCTACTAGCCGTGCCTGCGGTTTCACCCGTGTTTGAAGGTTTTTTCGCACTCCCTAATTATTTTCCTCACCTAACCTGACCTACGTTATCCCTCAGAATGATTATCATGTCATCATGTCAGTCATCTGGTAGTGAAAGTTCCGTCGTAATCGGTACAGCCATTTCGTAGATTAGCTGGCAGAAACAGACGGACAGACAAAAAAAGAAAATAGTTTTTAGATAAAGGTACCGTATAAACTTTGAAATAAACTTAGAAAAAAGCTGATAATTGATATGACATACAGACACTTCAATTTTATTTTCATTAATTTTAGATTTTATTTTCAATATGAATTCAAATCGACTTATGTTCAAATGGTAAAACTTAACCTAAATTAAATAGTTTTTAGACTATTTGCATATAACATCAAAGTTATGTTATCTAAAGATGTGATGATTACGTGAACAACTATGTAAATAGTTGTAATGTAAGATCTACTCAGAAAAAAATAGAACTGCCTAGAAATAGGTGTTTCAAATTCCGAATATAAGTGTTCCGGAAACACCCACTCACGCAAAGCATTCCACAGTTGTGATGTTCGTAAATAGAAAGTAGCGAAATACTCTTAGAATAGAGTAATACCCCGTTTACATGATTCCAGTCCAGCGACCGAATCCAGCGCTGGATTGCTTACTGGAATAATGGAGACCGGTACTGGAATTCACTGGCACTGGATTGATGCATTCCAGTGCCGGTCTCCATTATTCCAGTAAGCAATCCGACGCTGGATTCGGTCGCTGGACTGGAATCATGTAAACGGAGTATAAGAAAAATACATTTTTTCGAGTTTTAGGAACACCGAAATTGAAATGGTGTCGCTTTTTAGAGTGCCGTAGTTATTGTTCTGTAGTAGTTTTGTTCTTAGTTGACTGGTAGGTATATCTATCGCCAAACCGTCTTATTTGATAGGGTTTGGAAAAACCTATGACTAACAACTGAACACCTGAGACATATTTATCTTTGCGATATGAATCATATTGATGCTATCTACGAAGTTATATGCAAGTAAAGTACGTAGATAGGCAAGTACTAGATAGCTGTTACTAGAGAGGCTGAATACCATTATCATATTGATGCAGTGGACCATTGCTAGGTAACTACATTTTTCGAGATACCTATATCGCAGTTTGCCTCATATATAATAATATAATACCTATCGAACTTTGGGCTAGCCGAAAAACCCCTAGCTAATCGCAACTTCCATGCTGCGTCGTTTTTAACCCCCGACCAAAAATATATTAGGTGTTATAAGTTTGAAGTCGATGTCTGCCTGTCTATCTGTGGCACCTTAGTGCTCAAACGAATCGACCGACTTCAATGCGTTTTTTAATTTGAAAGCTAGTTTGTTTGCGGTGGTTCTTAGCTATAGTTTGGTTAATATTGATTCAAGATGGCGGGCTCCACAAAATAGCGGATACAATATTTTTTCATTACTCCTTTAATATGGGTTTCAAATGAAAGGGCTGGACTAGTAGAATACTGTGCAAATTTCAAATCCAAGGTAGTCGGGAGGTAAATCAAAACTTTTAATTTTGTTCTTGTAATTTTATTTACTTAGAATATGCTCTTCTGACTATCGAACTTTGGGCTGGTGCAGAAAACGCAGGGCCCTACTAACTTATAGGTAGGTACTTATATTTTGAAACATTAGAAAATACTTACCTACCCACTAACTAACCTATCAACTTGTATCTATACACAGTTTAACAATAGTCACACAAATACATAGTCTATCCCGGCACAGTTTAACTGTGTAGAAACTAGTTGATCAATTTAACAATAGTAATCAAGCAAATCAAATAATTAATAATTTACTGCTTGTGATTCGTCTAATGATTCAAGCAATTGTCAGTAGGTAGGTACCTACATTCCGGAATTCAGATATATTATGTTACCTACTATGGCTATCATGCCATCTTCATAGACGGTCTCACCGGAATATAGGAAATCACGGACTAGGAAAATAGCCGGGAGGCACAGAGCAGAGTATCTTAATTACACCTGAACCAACAGTTCCCTTGCTCGTACCTAATTGCAGGAATTAATCGATTCGTACGTTTTCGTTAGGGCTTGCTCACATTCAGATGAATTTTCGTGCGGTTTACCTTCGTCATGTTATGTTTTTTTAAAGTGACTTATGGCCCTTAGCTACAGATAGCATCTACTGCGTACCTACTGAACTTTGGGCTACCGTAGTGCTAGAGCTTACTGACAAAATTCCATACGCCTGTCTTGCAAGGGCGGATCCCGCTTTGGCGTCAGGGTAAATAGAAGTAACAAGACCGTGCTGAGTACATGCGTGCGGTTAAATTAGTGGTCCACCTAGGTTCTGGACTCAGCCAATGTTTTTTATTGACGCAAAGTTTGCTTTTTTAAATCTTGAGAACTGTTTGTCCTAGACTAAACTTTTCGAGGTTTAAAGGGCGAACTAAAAATAAAGGCGTAGAGTACCTTGGTAAGCGTAAAACAAAACATGAAAAGAAAAGATGTCGTGTGTTTAAAAACATTGCACAGCATTTTGACTGATGAGTGCTTTGGTACCTATTGTTTTATTTATCGAGCAAACACTGTCACGTTCACATAATTATTACCATCATCATTACTATTGGCCGGTCTCTAGTCTCTTGGTAACAGGTACAATCGGAAATCGGAATGTGAATGCGAAAATGGGATTATGTTAGTCTATTTTTTTTAAATACAGGTAGATAGGTTATACCTATCTACTCACTTATTCATTTCAGCCTATAGGTACTTCGATGATTTTAAATGAAATAAAAACTTGTAAAGCCTACTGCTAGGCATAGGCTTCCCCATAACATGCCACTAAGCCTGAATGTCGATCTTACGTTTTCAACCTTTTATGCGATATGATTTTGAAGCCCCATACCTGTCGGATACTTTGGGGTAGAGTATACTGGCCTACTACTACCACAATTTAGTAACTTTATTAAAAACACATCTAGAGTATAGGTACCTAAAACACAACACAACTAGGTATCACCGTAATAAAATAGTAATCTTTGGTCGCCTTAAAACGCTGCGTACACGCGCGTATCGTCCACGTATTGACGTGAAGGCCCTTACAACTGTCCCGTTAGTAACTGTCACGTATTCTGCCGGGAGCCGGGTGCGAATTATCGCCAGTTTAATTGCAACGCGAATTCTATTAACTTTAATGGACGATAGTAAAGGGGAACTGTTTTCCTTGAGCGGCTTGCGGTCTATAGTGATTTGAGAGGTTCCACGTTTCTTTGAAGGACTGATCCTGGTGCCATAGATATAATTGCCGTAGGCATCTGTTACTGATAGTTTAAATCTGCTGTCACGCCTTCTCTTATTAATGACTGCCCCTTCATAATACTGAGGTACAATGGAGTCCTTTTGGGACCTATACCTACATGTTATCTAAGTAATAAATACCTATACATACCTATACATAGGGAAGTAGATCATGAACTTTGTTCAGATTAGGTACAAAGATTACAAATAAATAAAATTGGAGTGTCTGTATGTAATATCAAATTAACAGCTTTTTACTAAGTCGAAATGAATGTACGGCACATATATTTACTATTTACTTATAAACTATTTTTAATTTTTGTCTGTCATTCTGTTTGTTTGTTCCGGTTAATCTCCGAAACGGCTGGGTCGCATATGAGGGGACTTTCACTACCAGATAGCTGATCTTCTAAGTCTTAAACATAGGCTACTTTTACTTAAAGAAAATAATCAGGGTTCCGTGAAAAAAAAGAAAACCCTTAAAACGCGGGCGAAACCGCGGGCACAGGAACTAAAACATAATAATTTTATTGCATGTGTGGGTTAGAACAAAATATATAACATATTAGCTGGTATAGATTTTAATACTTTAAAGTTTATTTAGGACTTTAAAACGTTTTAAAGTTTACCAATTTAGTACCCTGTGTGCCTCTTGGGGCTAGACACTTATAGTCAGCCTACACAGTCATATAAGTACCTACTTACATCTTTTACAACATCTTTGGGGGCTCCCAAATAATAGGTAGGTGTACCTACCTAAGTTAAATTAGCTCTATAGCACATCGGAAAAAAAATATTTGCTCTATATACCGGCTTCAAGGCGGTAGGTAGGTGCCAAATGCTCTTTGCTAGGGCCGTTACATCGCTCTGTAGATGTCAGGCCAATCCTTGATTTTCCCTACTGGCGGCTGCCCAAGCCGAGATCTTACCGTTCGCGATGCCTTTACACTGGTCAACGTACGAGATTTAGTAGGTATAGTTTAGTACCTATTCGTTGAGTACGGTGAATGAGTATGGGTAGTTTATGGAATGCTTTCAGGTATGCTTTGAGCTTTGAGCATCATGGATGATTTATGGTTCTGATTGTGGATTAATAGGCTGTAATTACGTCCGTAAGTATGTATAGTTGATGTTTTTTGCAAGGGTTGCGGGCGATGTCAGCCCATTTTTTTTTAAATCAAGCGTTATGAGACGAGCAGGACATGTGCCTAATGTTAAGCAATATGCCTGCCACATAACAGCACAGTGACACGAAGCTTTTGGAACATGAAGAGTCCAAATCATTACCTAGCACTGCACTGCGCTCGTCACCCAGATATCTAAGTTATTATATCTCTAAGCCCTGTAATTTCTCTGGACACATAGCCCTTCAAACCGGAACACAGTAATGTTTGCACATTAATACTGCTTGACGGTAGAATAACTGGCAAAGGTGTGGTCCTTCCCCAGGCGGACTCTGTCAAGAGTTCTACCACTACAATTACCGTAAGTCCCTTTAAAAGTTTACTGTGAATGTTCTCTTTTCTGTTTTCGTCCACTAGGGGCGCTGGTCTGATTTTAGTTACCTACTTACATTTGCTAGAGTTTACGCAACCATAGGTGAGGCATTTATGTTCGAATCCCATCAATTGCTTGAACACAGTGACAAATCAACGCACAACCTTAGAAGTGTGTTGTAATTTGGAGGAAGTATTTTTTTCCATCACAATTATGTGTCTGTGTACCCCAAAGACAATATAATACCCATTTGACTAATCGTACGACTGTCTGTCTTTCTGTCAGACTGTCCTTAGTGCTTTTATTAGCATAATTGCACTAAGCCTGTTGCGAGTTCGGTCAGTCAGGCTTTCGATTCCAACGAAAGAGTGCTGCCAAAAAAAACGTAAAAAAATATAAAATATGGGTTTCTGCTCAGTGAAATGGTGCGGAAAAAATAGCAGGACATCCAGCTTTACAAAGGACGGTATATCATTTCACAAGTAAGTAAGTAATTAATGCAATAATTAGAAAAACATAACATCATCAACCTGCTAAATTAAAACTAACGTTAAAAAAGACGATATGGGAATCCGTTGATGTTATTCTTTGCATCCTGCTCTGTTCTTTGAACTTTGCATAACTCTGTCTCGTTTTGTCTGATCATTCGTGGATAGTAGCGCACGTCACACGGATATTCGGCTAATCACAGCGCGGCTTTTTACCTCGTCCTGCGCACCCGCTGGTGAGTTGTGAATGTAGGCGAGATTCGTTTCATTGCCGATCTACAGGATATCTAATCTGTGGTGTAGCCTGTGGAATTCTACTATATTATATACCTTTCTTTAATTTAGATGTACCTATTGTAATACATTTCACCGTAGGTATATCTAGACTCTAAACAGAAATCCGATAAATTCTTATTACAGAAGAAATTGATTGGCTTAGGGCAGTAGGCACTTAAGATAGCGCGCTTTCATCAAGTAGGTACTTTATAAGAGAATCTACTATGAGTTCACAATTGTGACGTTTATTTTATCAAAAGGTACTTACCCACTACATTGCCTAACAACCTATGTAGTACTTGTTACTAAGGTACCAAATTGTTTTAAGATGTTGCTTAGCAACCGAGGTCAGATAGCCAGCATGTTTTTTTATGTCATGTTGGCTTCGCATATGTTAACTGGGCTCTTTTCTTAGCTTGAGAAGCATTCACACATAAGTACTTATAAAAGTGTCGTCTCTGTTGGGTAGTAAAGGGGAACAGAAATACATAATATACAAATAGATATTAGAATAATAATTAATAGCAGTGGTAGCATTTTTAGCACCTAAAGATTTTTTGTCCCGTTGCTTGTAATATTGTTATATTACCTTACCTCAAAGGTATTTATTTATACAATTAGATTTGCTGTAAGTGATATCGGAGCTGAGTTTTGGCATTTCAAGATTTTCTGAGATTTTTTGAGAACTGCAAAGCCTAATAATCTTCGTTTTGATAAAGTTGAGAGAAATGTGTCTATAACAACACCTTTTGCTGACTTTAAATACTGTTCTTTCAAAATATTCAAGTTTCATTACTGGCCTCACAAATTCAAAACGACGCCAACTCTTTACCCAGACCCCTTTGACAATAAAATGACTTAGCCAATTCCATAGAAATACAAGGCTAAGAGAAAAATCACCTTGCATCAGAGGGGAAGAGCGCAGTGCTAGGCTAATGCTAGGCAGTGATTTGACAGTTTTATGTTCAAATAACACATGGCACTGTGCTGTTATAGGCAAGCGTGTTGCGAAACGCCAGGAGCATGTCTTGCCGCTCTTAGTTAAATATCTAATAAGGGTAGTTGAGATTAGAAAGAAAAATTAAACATAATGGTTTAATCGGACAGACAAATGCACTGCAATGAACTGTGATGAAACTAGAATCTTGTAACAAGGTAAAATAATAGATTTATAAAACTTTTGATGGAACATTGTACTCATGTAGTATCTGTATACTGTATGTATTTATTTGTTATTTTGTCTTAGACAAAGCCTTTTTACAGCTGCATTTGATTGACGAGGCTCCTTTACAGCCGCTTTATTCATTTTGACATTGTTATTTTATCTTATTATGTACCTACATGGATTCTTATGCCTTTTTGTTAATGACGTTACCAAGTGTTCTTATGAATTTATGGTTCGAATAAATGAATTGAATTGAAATGTTTCAAGTGTAATTCAGGTTAGACGTTGTTTCTCCTCGTCGACAATTTAAGGAGAGTTTGTACAGCTTTGTTCATCAATATTCTGGTCGTTTGTAGCCTTTGACAATTAGCAATAGTTAGCTACTTTGCCTATCCAACTATCCAACTGAACGTCTCAGTTCGATTAGTTACTGTACCGTTTAATTACAGGTCTACAAGCTAAGCGATGTGTTAACTTTGCCGATACATGAAGGAACATAGCCTTTGACAATATTCGCAATACCATCTCTTCAAGAGACCGCTTTAATGAAAAATAACATATGTGTTTGGATAGTATTATAGCTATTTATTTGCTGTACAGAACTAAATTGTATCAAAGTACCTACAAAAGCTACTTTCAATTGGTGTTACTATATACTTCTAGAATAGTGAATCCTGGAGGACGGATAGCATAACGCGTAATGAGCCCTCTTTATAGATTCTGATGTAGTACTTTTTATTTATGCTTGGGAAGGGTGGCCTTCTCTCACAAGGAGCGAGGCGACATTTCGGAACTGGCCGTGGTGTCAATGTTAGTGAATTAAAGGTGTTCTCAAAAATGTCTTCCGTCTGGGAAACCGTTAGTTAAGTAAGTAAGTAAGAAAAATACCTGGGGCGGGTTCAAAACTGCGACCTCATGTTTGTCAGACGTTTTCCACCGAAGAGGATGGGTATGAGGAGTATTATTCCTCTGTGAAACAAGATGTGGTAAATAATATGTTAAACACTAATGACTTAATTAATTAGCGCTTACATACAAAGTTTTAACATTTGTTCATGTATCAACATGAAATCTTTAGTTTTAAATGTATTTTTAATTATTTTTCTGTATCCTATTGTTTTGGTGTGTCAATAAAGTGTATCTATCTATCTATCTATCTAAATCTTTTTTGACCTTTAGAAAAATGGAAGCTACCCGTATTGTTAGTTAGTTTTACTACGACTCTACAAGCATTGCACGATCACAGCGTTTTCTAAAAATAAAGGAAATTGACGGAAACCTCCGCATTCCAACAAAAGCACGTCAATAAAGTTGCAGCGTGCATAAATCCCGTTGTTAGAGGTAACTGCAGACACGCACAGCTCAGTGCACGGCTCCAATTTGTTCGCCATCGCAATTTGTAGCGGCGGCCGATGCCAAAAACAGGGGCCGCATTGCTCGATTGGGTTTCTGGTTCCTGTAGCTTTGGCTGTAGGTGAGGCCCACAGACTAAGTAGAGAGATACGCGAGGCCTACAACTGGTACAAACTTACATTGTATAAGTCAACAATTTATATTCATTTATTTTATGAATATAAATTACAATCCGCATCAGCATTCAGCATTACTCTACAATATCATTAACAGATATAAACAAGAGTATAAAATTCAGAAAGTCTTCATCTTATTTTTTCTTATCCATTCGGTAACAATAAATCTACTCGACTCCTAGAATCGCTAGCGGCGAGGTATGCTGTGGTTCCACTTATTTTGGTTGTTGACAACGAATGGTGATAGGTAAAAACGTCCGGCGTTCACTGCCTCATGCAACCGACTAGAACGGAAAGAGTGAGCTCACTCTTCCCAACGATGACACAATTCCGTGCGCCTGAAGTTTGGGAATTGGGAAAATCTAATAATTTTTCAATATGGTTTACATAACATTTCATGAATTTCTTTTATGATCACTGACTAAACATATACAATAATAATAACAATATCATATGCAAACGGCCAAGCGGTTTACTAGAGTAAGATCCCAGAGCTGCCAGACGTCACCTATTTTCTGACGAATGAAATGTGGACGATTGAGTAGAGTTAGTAAGTACTAAGAACACATGCTTACTTGCTAACTTGCTTAGACGGCCAATTTTGAGATATGGGGTAATGAAGGTACATGCAAACATTACTTACTTCAGGTATTTTCTAGTAAGTGATTTTCACGTATGTTGTAGGCAATATCCTTAAAAACAAGGTCCCAATACTCCCAGACACTTTCCGTCGGCCGTTTTGCTTAATAACTCCAAAATAATAAGTTAACTTCACTTGAATTCTCATACTCTATTTGTAAATATGTTCGTCAGACAACTATTTTAAAGCTTTTTTCAATAAGACAGACCAATCTAAGGGGCCAATCATCCCCTAAACTCAACTTTGCCTCTTTTTAGTAAGTCTTGAGCGAGTTAGCATGTGTTCTTAGTACTTACTAACTCTA
Source organism: Ectropis crepuscularia (assembly GCA_963693475.1). Lineage (NCBI taxonomy): Eukaryota > Metazoa > Arthropoda > Insecta > Lepidoptera > Geometridae > Ectropis > Ectropis crepuscularia. The sequence continues at coordinate 13,351,489 of OY856359.1, forward strand.
CTCAATCGTCCACATTTCATTCATCAGTAAATAGGTGACGTCTGGCAGCTCTGGGATCTTGGACAATACCCTTTGGATAGAATGGCAACACATTGCACATAACTTAATGGCGACTTAAATTTGCTTAAATTATTATATATATACCTCGACGTTTCAACAGCGTCACAAAGACCAAAGACAAAAAAGTGTCGATACCTATGAACAAAGACCGTGGCCACGTTGCCGAAACGTGTATAGTAGATATTGTAAACATTTCCAACCAGAGTTCGAATCGCGAACGTTTAAAAAACACACTTACTATTTAAAAGTCATAATTTTTGCTCTCGGCACGCATACAACTAAGACATCTCGCACCACACTCCTAACAGCGACCAATCATGACGTGGTACATTATGTATATCTTGATTCGCAGCTGTCGCAAAGCACTCATTTATCTTTACGTGGAAGATAATGATCATGTAAGATGTCTGTCAAGTTTAGACTCGTCTGGCCTTGGATTAAATGATTAGGTAAGATGGTACTTATGGATTTTGGCGTCGTTAAACTAAACTCTACAAGGTGTTGGTGTAGGTGAAGAAGACGTACTTTAAATTACTCCTTTTCCTTACACACTGTTTTTCTCTCTTACAGAGAAATTACAACTAACCTGCATTCTATTTTCTCTTCAAAGAGATTTGACTCTACTTTTGTAAAATTTAATAAGAACGCCTAGATTGTGAAAAGCGTTAAGTTCCTGAGAAGTGTTTTTTTCCCGATTGTTAGAAATATTGGCATCTTAAAATCTAAAGTGAATCGGTTTCTTCTCGGTAAGCACGATCCATCGTAGACCGCATTTTTGATCAGTACCTATCATGGGACATGCCGATCAAGTGTTAACCAATAAAAGTAAAAAAATCCTTTCTACATTCTACAGTAGGCTTTCGAAACTGCAGGAAGGCTGTGGATAGGTCTTGTTCAAATAAATGAATATCAGCCGTACCCATTCTGCAGTACGTAGTTCACGCGGTTCTTACACCTAAACCTACCATATACCTAAAGACCACGCGATGAAACAAAATAAGTATTACGACCTTCAAAACGAATTAACAAAAAATTGCTATGTAGTTAATTTATACGCTGTAAAAGTAGGAGCGAGAGGTATACCAGCAAAATCTCTCTATAACCTGCTGAAAGACCTTGGCTTGTCCAGAAGTGCAGTAAGTTCTATACTAGAACGAGTATCTAAAGCTGCACTAGTAGGATCATATCGGATTTGGCTGGGCAGGGAGAGAAATACGAGTAGTGAAGGTGAGTGTTGACGTACGTCACAAAGGGGCCCCTTTTAAACCTACGCCCGAGTCACAGGTCTTGAGGTCTACTCGAGATTTCTCTCTCTGCCACACGATGGACCCGGCACCGGCACGGTGAATCAATGGAATGCTAAGAAGTTCGTCTCTTTTGAGAAAAATCATTATACCTGCTATAGGTACCCTAAAGCCCTGTGCACATTGGTTAGAAAAGTAACAATAACATTAACGATAGATAATTCCATCTAACATGTAGATAAGTTTCGTTACTAACGAGATATATCACGTTATCAAAGAACGCCGCACTGGTGATATCGATTATCATAACGCCGTACGCCGTTTACGCATGATCTTAGGATGATCTTGAGATCTTCATTGAATGAGATCATAAATATTGTCAGATATAAGTCAAGTTATGTTTAGTTTTCTTATTTTAAGTCACAGAAATCTAAATAATATATTATATAATAATAATATATTATTTAGATTTCTGTGTTTTAAGTCGATAAAAACTGTATATTGGCTAACATATCCGTCAACGGCGAACCCTATGCTATGTGCGGTTTGCACGCATATAATACATATTTTGTTTTAAATTCACTACCGCAAGATACAAAATAAAAAAATAGATACTAATGTAATATCTAGATTTCCATTTAAGGTCTAGTAGTACCTAGTCACCTTAGGAGTGGTAGGACTTTTAACAGAGTCCGTCTGGGGAAGTGACCTTTTCCAGTTATACCTACTACCGCCAAGCAGTAAAGTGCAAACATTACTGTGTTCTGGTTTATGTTAAAATTACAGGGCTTAGATATTAGATAGATAGATAGATAGATACTCTTTATTGTACACACCATAAACAAAAAAAAAAATCTCTGGGTGACGAGCGCAGTGCAGTGCTAGGTAATGATTTGGATTCTTCATGTTCCATTAGCTGTGTGTCACGGCGCTGTTATGTAGCAGGCATTTTGCTTACCATCAGGCACATGTCCTGCTCGTCTCGTCACTCTATACTTTAAACAAAAAATATATTAAAAAGTCTAGGAAGAAAAAACCCTGTGTATATACCCAAGCGCAGATGTACAAGGTTGTCATTTAAAGATCTAGAGACCAACTCGTTGAGGGAACTGGCTTGTTTACTTGTTGAATAACGTCAAACAGGAAACGGTGTCGAGGTGTTCAATAGAAGAGAGGTAAAAATACAATAATAATAATATAATACTGCAACTTTATTACACTGCAAATTAACAATACACCTTAATGCTAATACAATAATATAAAAGTTACTTACATTTTACTAAGCATGAGCTCTCCACTAAATGTTCCCACTGCTGGGACTCGGGACCTTCTCTCGCAAGGAGAGAGTGAAGGCCTTAATCTTCTACCATGCAGGCCCAGCAGCTCTACTACGAAAACAAACTCCGAATGATCGGATCCGACCGACAGCTGAATCGGATCTGTAGCCTACCACGAAAAACACTCGGATCGATACATCTCGGTCGGAAGTTATAGACTTAGGTCGGATGAGGGTCGGATCGAACGAAACGGCCGATTCGATCAATCGACCGATTGTCTATCGAGGTAGGAAACGTCAATAGTTCGGCCGATATATCGTTTATCGGACTTCGTAGTAGACCTGCTGTACTGGTTGGCAGATAATACATGACCTCGAAAGATTCTTGGAACATGCTGGTTTTTTCTCGATTTTATTCTTAGCCGTTCCGTTAATGCCCGTAGCGATGACAGACTTGTAAAGCTATATCTGAACTTGAGAAAATATTCATCCTAAAATGTAGGTGCTACGTGTTACTAAGCACTTTATCAATTACGTCAGAGATAATCATCTCCACTGGTGACGGCAGCCCTCAATCAGGCGATCGAGCGGAGCCTGCGACTCGAACGATCCTCGGAAATGTGCTTTTGACTAAATGCCACACTCGCACTCGCTGTGGATGAAGGGGTAGGTCTTGCAGAGTCGGCTGCAAGGCCGAAAGCAGCCTTTATTTCTTTGGGGGAGTTGATTTTGTCATCTTACTATCAATATCTGTAAATTGTTTTATTGTCCTCTACAAAGAGTTGGACGGTTGATAAATATATTTATTGTAATACATGCTTAAAACAGTAGCAAAACATTGATCATTTTAAAGGCTTATAATGTCATGCCATCAGTTTACGCATTTTTTTGAGCTTACGAGTACCTACATTACAAAGTCTAGATGAACCCTACAAAATATATCAAAATAATGTACCCCTTAAAAAGGTAACAATACATCTCCTGGCAACATCCAGAATCATAATCTGCATATTACTCCGAGTCTAAAACCGTACACCAAATATTAATACTGAATAAAAAGTTAATACTGAATAAAATATAATATAATAGATAAAATATAATATTATAGTTAATAAAAATTGACAAATACTTACAATCATTGATTTATCGATAGTTCATCAACTGTTTATGGCGCGTTTTCGACCGGAGGCACCGGTTGGCCTGAAGTGATGCTGTGACTGCGCGCTCTCCGCCCTCTATCTCGAAAACGGTTCACCGTATACAAAAAATTTCAAACAAACTTTTGTAGAAAATTTTGTATTCTACAATATTGATTTACAATACATTTAGCTAAAAACCCATGGGAAATGAGACATTTACAAAAAAAACGCTAAAAAAACGATTTTTGTGATCTTTGACTTTGAAATTTAATAGTTGCGTACACCCTATATCTATATCATATGTAGGTTTTGATACAACTTTTAGGGTGTCAATATACAAGTATTTACAGACTTACAGCTGGGTATCTTGAATTCCGAGGTGAACTTACTACAATGACTGGACTATACCTAAGTGAGAATCTAACCCGCGCAGTAAGTACGGGGCAGTGAGTAGACAAATTATTATCAAGTGATCTATGAGCCAATCTAATATTATTGTTTGCCACGAAATCAATCGTGCGGTAGCTAATACTCCTATTTTTTATTATTTAGTTTATCTCCAACGTTTCCTTCAAGGTGCATGCCTTTTTTAACTGAGTAGTTTTAGTTAGTTTTTTTTAGTACAAATAAAACCTAAACTATTTAAAAATATTTTGTAATAAATGCTTCACCCCGGCCCAGAGCCTCCGTGGTGTGGTATTCCTAGTTATCCTTTTGAGGTCCCTGGCAACCACGGTGCGCACTAATTGGTGATGCAACGAGCGACGTTGCCGCCGCAGCGTCGCGCTGGGACGCACGACGAATGATTTCAATTACCTAATTAGATTTACGCTCCAACTCCACGATTCTGGTACAACCTGCGATGTAATTGCACGAACGTTTGCTATTTCTGGTAATTTTGGATATTAGTGCACTTAATGAGTGCTTTGACGATATTACTGCGGTTTATTATGGATCAAATGTATAGCGTAAGATTTCTGGATCGTGATTTGATCGAAAAGCAAATTGCTACGTTACTGTTTGTGGTCTTGTTGCAAACAATTGTGATAAAATGTATCACTAACTACAGATTTGACGAATGATAGAGATGAACTGAGGAAACGGAGATGTTGTACCTACTGACCTCACATAAAGTGGGACGTTAAATTTTAACAATTACCAATTTAAAGTTACTCTTAAAAGTATATAATATATTTTTGGTCGGTGTAAGAATTAATGTTTGTAATAGGTAAGGCGAAAAGTCTCTAAAACAAGTTCGATGTTATTTGATGTTAATTATTTTGCTTATTAGTTAAAATAAAGATGGAAAACACCAAATTTTATTCAACGATGATAATGACTAAAAAGCGTTTTTTCAGGATTTTTTGTTGGTAAACCAAGGTAAGCATAGAATGAATAGAGGTGTTCCGCGTTATTTACGATTCGCTCTCGAAAACCGAAAGAAACTCTTCCGTGATCTCAGATTACGCAAATCGAGCTGTCCTATTTACATAATAAGGATGCAGTGTGTATAAATAGGAGGTGGAATTAGCATATAGATTGTGAAGGGCTCGGTGCAATCAATCAAATACCTAACAGCCTGGGCACCCGTTTAACGAGAACAGTAGAAATTTTTCAAGGAGTCGAATCGGAGAACTACTTATGTTTTTTTGACAGTTACATTACTGTTTTTTAACCATATCTGTATCTAGTAGGTATTGCGCTTATATCTTGCCTGATGTAAAGCGACGATGCGGTCTAAGATAGAATGCACTTACTTGGAAGAATCTAGGGTGAATGAACATTCACTCTAGTTTCGCCGACATACACTGTAGTGCGATTTATTAAACTCATGTTGCAAGAAAATGTTGTACCTGAAAATGTGATACCTACCTTAGATATTTTCTCGCACTATGGACGAATATTATCTACTGTTTCCATTTAAAAAATATCAGTATTTTAGGTACAATTAATCGGTAACGTAAACAAGTCTCGAACCTACAAACATCTAACATATTTAAAAAAATCACGTTATCTACTTCAAACTTTATTTGTAACTACCTACTAATATTATAAATATCAAAGTTTGGATGTTTGTTGTTCAATTATGACGGAACGGCTGAACGGATTGAGATAAATTTGGAATACAGTTGGATTATCTAAAAATACGCATGGACTACTTTACAATTTAAAAAATAACGGGAACAGGAAAAGAAGCAGATAAAACCACGCTAGTACTCACAGTAAGTTAATATTTGTTTACAACAACACTCCACTGAATCGAAATAACATCGTACTCACGTCATCGATACCTACATCAAACATTCGTTTCGATTGGTTTTATCTAGTTCAGGGACTATAACTGCTCAAATAAGAAGTAACTTATACGGCAAATAAAACCTTTTATACATTTTTGTAAAGTTCTAAACCAGTGTTACAAATGTGACACAAATAGTTCAGTATATCCCTAGCAGACAATCCTGAAGCAGACATTGAAAGCTTTGCATTACCAGCCACCATAAAATAACATTCCTATTGGTAAAAAGTGGCAAAACCCCCAATCCAAACTAGCCGGGTCGAACGGACCCCCGATAAAATCAGAAATAAAGCCGTTTATAAACTTTACTCCTGCTCCAAACTTTCCTCCCGAGGGCAACTTGTTTGACACTTTGTTTTAACTTAAAAACCTTATAAATAGTGTCCCCACTGAGAGAATTTTACGATTTCTTTATTTTGCTATTTCTTGGTAGTAAAAGGTCCTATAGGACTAAAGAGCGGTTTAAAGGAATTAGTATATCAATGTGGATGTTGGGAATTTGTAATTTGTAAGGGTTTATGACAGTACAAATGACTTTCGTATTCTTTAACATTTTTACCTCTTTTCAATGGTACAAGTGGTTACACTCGTACAATGGTTTATTGGCATGTGAAGACTATACTAGGTTAGGTACAGATATTTGGTTTTGAATTGATTACTTTTTAACCGACTTCCAAAAAGGAGGAGGTTATCAATTCGACCACCATATTTTTTTTTAAAGAATGTTAAAAAATGTTTAATTTTGTTTCAAAATGTATTTTTGTGTTCGGACGGGTATGCTTCCTGAAGGGTCCCATATATTTTTTATCGAAATCAGCCTGGTACTTTGTGAAATTTGATCAAAAAACTAAAATTTGCCTACAATTTTATCTGGCTGACATGGTTATAGATTTCACAAAAGTTATGAAACTCGATTCTGTCAACACGAAATTGTGTAAATGCATTGTTGAAAACTTGTTTTCCACTAAAAAGGGTAAAATAAAAACTTTTTATACAATAAATTAAACCGACTTCAAAACCACAAATAGGCACTCAAAAGCGCAAAAATAAGTTAATATAACTACTATATTATCGCTACTCACTCATCTATTTGAAGTCTGTGCCAGCCAAGTCTTACAAGTAGTAGATAGATACTACAAAATCGTTAATACTTGGCTGGCACCGACTTACAATAGATGAGTGAGTAGCGCTTTTAATAAGTACATTGGCTTATTTTTCGCTTTTAAGTGCCTATTTGTGATTTTGAAGTCGGTTTAATTTTTTGTATAAAAAGAGTTTATTAAGTAAATATTTCTACTTCTGCTTTATCTAAATATTTATTATTTTTTAGTTGTAGTAGAACTCTGTAGAGTACAGGATCCTTTTTTTTATGTGGGGGAAATACTTTTGCGTATGCCCACCATGCAGGGACATGGTGGGGTATGTCAGGGTCGACACCATGGGATACGACATAGTCGGTAGGGGTACCGACTAAAACCCCCACAGATTTCTCCTGCATGGCCAGGAGTCAGGGTCGCGGGGTCACTTTTCGCACTCCTACAAAGACACTGACCCACTGCCACTGTCCTTGCGGACCCGCCTCGCGGGCGGCGTTAGTACCCCCCCACAGAAATCTAAATAATTTATTATTTAGATTTCTGTGGTACCCCCGCATTTGGTTTTAGTGACGCACCGGAAATCAGCGGCGCGTCACCTTCTCGAAGGCTTATCCCTAGGTGGGGTGTCGGAAGGCCCTAAACATCCAACGCCCCATGCCTTCCTGTGGAGACAGGGTGCGAGCCCAGAGTTGGCGACTCTCTTGGCTCGCCTCCATGTCCACTTCCGCGTGTCACACAACCTCTCACTGTCGAGAAGGTTTCATCTCACCTCTCATGGCGAAGATGATCGGCAGTGAGCGGTTCGTCCTCACCACCGTGGCTAGGGATAGCCGCGGATCTGCCTCTACGGCCGCACCGCGGCCCTTGTCCTTCCACTGAGCACTGTGCTAATCAGAGTGCTCGTGGAGGACCCTCATCTGGAAAACTTAGGATTTTTACTTGGTCGATATATCAGCCGAGTAACCTTCTCAAGTCTTCCAATCCCCCTCCCCAACTTCTACACACACAGCTCAAGGGGGGTGAAGAGCGCGTGTAGAAGTTCCCAGCCCCGGCCGGGATTCGCCATCACACAACAAGATGCCACCTAGGCAAGTTGTTGTGTGATGCCCATAGTGTACCACGTGGAGGTTCCCGAGCCACGCACCCCAAAGTACAGGATTTTATCACTACTAGCTACAACTAATAACTATCGAAGGGGAGAGCCTAGGGAAGTACCTTTAACTATTGTACCGCTAGGTGGTGGTAATGTTTTTTTTGCGTCTTTTGGCGTTGGGCCAAATAAACAGCATTTGATAAAGCGTGGCTGCGACCAAGCCCACGGAAAGGTTTTTTATAATGAGATGAGGTTCAATATTTCCACACTAAACGGTTCAAATGTGTAATATAACCACATCTGAGGTTTGCATATTTGCGCCGTTAGAGACGATCAGATGGATTAGCAAATTTATTTAATATAATAGCTAGATGTAGACACCAGTTTCACACATTAAAACCCTCGTTTTCTGTCGAGGTATCAAAATAAAGCATTCTCGGCTTAGCAGTCATTTTCTCCAGGGAAATCACTGGTGATAGTAATTACTTATTGTTTTTCTAGTTGACGCTGACGCCACTAAGCTGCTGTGGAGGGTATGGAAATGTTTTGCGTTGAAGTTTGAATAAACCTGCGGTGGCTCACTCAGTGAACGACCCACATTTCGATGGGTCATTCACGGAGTTACACTTAAACTTTCTGATAGTATAGCAAAAAAATAACGGGAACATTGGTACTGTTGATTTTCGTCCTTTCATGTACCTAGGTCTATCGGTGATATTCAGTTCAGTTACTTTACAATAGGATCTCTTCAATAAACTTGATATTGCTGTTGTTGATGATATTCTTTCTATAGCAGGGGCATACGTAGTTCCCTCTGCTGGGACTCGGAATATTTAATAATTATCTCATAAGAAGAGAGCCAAGGCTATATTCCACCACGCTGACCCATTCCAGGTAAGCGGATGACCTATGTCCTTGAAACATGTCTTTCCTAGCATATGCTAATTTCCTCCCGATGTTTCATTCACCGTTAAAGCCATTGGTGATGAAAACTTGTACATCGGCTTTTAGAAAAATACTAACGAGGTGCAGCCGGGATTAGAACATAAAACCTCAGGAATGTAAATTGGACGATCTCACCACCTCGGTTACCAATAAGCCACCACTATGCTAGCCTATTTAGTTCTGAGTGTTTTTTCCATTCTATGTACCTTTCTACAACACGAGGGTCAATTATAAAGGCACAATGTACAATTAATCCCCTTAAAAACTTAAGTGAAGGAAGAGAAAGGACTCAGTCCTTTCTTTTCTCGGACTTTCCGACACTCGAAAAAGAGACACCTGTTTAAGTTTGACGTTCCGTAAAATGTCGATACCTATTGAAATACTATGTATGGACATTGGACATCATCGGTATCGTAACATTTTAAAACAATGACTCATTTATCTGAAGCCGCTGAAGTGGCAAAATGCGAGAAAAATGATAACCGAATCTCACATGACAGCCGATCAACACCATAATCTTATCGGACACTATAAAATGCGGCTGTTACTCTGTCCAATTGTCACTGAAACTCAGGGTAGCCAAAATGAAAGTAGCTCTGGTCGTCTTAGCCCTTCTTGGGCTTGCGTTTGCGGCTCCTCAGCCGAAGAAGCTATTCCACGAGCATTTTGAAGAGTTCATGAACATCATTGCGGAAGAATCCGGCGATGAGTTGGAACACCTCTTCTCTCACTACATTGAGTTTGATGAGTTCGTGACCTCCATGGACTATATGAGGACCAACAACTTCAAGGATCTGGTTTACGAGATGGAGCATCTGCCTGAATTCCAAGCTGTAAGTTTTTAAATTTAGTAACAGATAAGTGTGAAAATTTATGTTTATTTTTGTTTGTTGTAGTGTTTTTTATCGGTTTTTAATAAAGAATCAGTTTTAATGTTTTGATGAAATACGCAATGAATATTTGTGCGTCTTATGGTAGTTGGTTTATTTGATCGGTGGTTGCAGTTCGCGGTTCTTATCCACTATAGATAGACACACAGAAACTCTTTATTCCGCACACCTACTTTTATCTATAAAATGCAGTGAAATATAACACAAAAATGACTTTTACCCAATCACAACGACCAGTCATCAATGGAAGTCTTATCGCTAACAGCGATTCTTTCTAGATAACCATTTCATACGAAATAAAAGTATACCTATGTGTTAATCCAATTACTTTTTAAACCCCGACGCAAAACGAAGGGGTATATTAACTTTGACTTCTTTATTTGTCTCTTTCTCTCTCTGAGTGTCTGTGTGTGTATGTCTCTGGCATGGTGGTTCCCGAACAGGTGAATCGATTTTGATTTCTTTTTTTGCAAGGTGAATTAGTCAGGAGTGTTATTAGTTATATTTCATCAAAACCCGTTCACTTCTTTTTCTAGCTGTGGCTGGAATATCATAATGGATATTTGCTTTTCTCACAAATATAATATGTACGTGTAACCTAAAACTTGAAATGATTACGTAGGGTTTTTTAATTTAAATAAAATTTTAGTTTTTAATTCACTCAAATACCTACTGATTGAAGCCAAGAGAGTGAAGGATAATAACAAGTAATACACAGAGGCACACTAATCGATTAAATTTAGGTAAAAATATTTGAGGCACTTTTTGATTTTTGTATTAGGTATGTTTTCTATTTATTTACAACTAGCGGCCCGCTCCGGCTTCGCTCGAATAATAACCTAGATATCAACTGCAGCGCCATCTGCCGTACCCTATGTTACTCGGGAATAATGTAGCTTTCCAAAGGTGAAAGAATTTTTGAAATCGGTCCAGTAGTTTCGGAGCCTATTCATTACAAACAAACAAACAAACAAACAAATCTTTCCTCTTTATAATATTAGTATAGATATACACATAAACTGAGTGTAAGATACCGTTACCAGTGGGAATAGTGCCCAAAATGCTGGTCCCATGGCCACGTTGAATGGTTTTACGTTTGCTTGAAACATTTCGACTATATTAAGGTCCATTTTACACAATTTTGATTTCTTATTCAACAATGTGTGGTAAAATAAGTTACCGTAGTACTAAAACTCTCGTTTTTTCAGGTGGTTGATTTCCTGGAAAATGACAACATTGATATCCACTTCTTCCTCGACTTATTCAACGAGACGCTCGGTAAGTGCAAATACTTTTAAGTTACTTCTATCGATCATTAATTCATATCAAAGGTATAAGTATGTAAAAAAAAATGTAAAAGTAGTATGGTAAAAGTATAAATTTTTCATTGCACCAATATACACATACATTTATTACCCATAAACATACATCGTACTAAAATTAAATATATCAAAGTCTGGATGTTTGTTGCTCACGCCGGAACATCTGAATGGATCGGGTTGAAATTTGGAATATATGAATGTAAATTATTATGGACTGCATACATAGGCTACTTTTAATGCCGTCTTTAATAATTCACGTCTATTGTAATTTAGATCCAATGTTATGTAGCCTTTCAGTCAAAACTTATTTTATTATACTTAATGTTGTAGACGCTCAATATCATCATATTTATACCTAACATTAAACATATAGCTTAGAATATAGCATAAAAACAATATTAACCTAAAACTTATTTTGGATACAAAAATGTCATCTAAATATTTTTAGATAACAACAAAGTCAAAGTTCTTTATTCATAAATGTACAATTTACACGTCAATTTTAAATAAAGTAGCCAAGTGCGAGTTGGACTCGCCCATGAAGGGTTCCGTTGCAGCAAGTAACATAATATAGGTACATAGTACACATAGTTCTTGTAGTTCGTTGTAACTTTGATCGAAGTTTTAATAATAGTGTATTTATGACGCACTAAAAAAAAAATACTCATCAGATCGAGTTCAAACTAATTTTCGTTGGTAGTTTTCATGGTAATGTACATCATATATATTTTTTTAGAATTTTCATTCTCTTACTTTAGAAGTTAGAGGGGGGGGACACACATTTTACCACTTTGGAAGCGTCTCTCGCGCAAGTTATTCAGTGTAGACAAAAAATATTTTAGAAACCTCAATATCATTTTTGAAGACCTATCGATAGACACCATACACGTGTAGGTTTGATGAAAAAAAAATTTTTGAGCTTCAGTTCTCAGTATGGGGGGCACCCCTAATTTTTGTTTTTTTTACAAAACTTTTGTAAAAATCTTAATGCGGTTCACAGAATACATCTACTTACCAAGTTTCAACAGTGTAGTTCTCATAGTTTCGGCAAAAAGTGGCTGTGACATACGGACGGACAGACAGACAGACAGACAGACAGACATGACGAATCTATAAGGGTTCCGTTTTTACGTTTTACGGAACCCTAAAAACAAAAAAGAGTATACATTTTTAGGGTTCCGTAAAACGTAAAAACGGAACCCTTATAGATTCGTCATGTCTGTCTGTCTGTCTGTCTGTCCGTCCGTATGTCGCAGCCACTTTTTGCCGAAACTATGAGAACTACACTGTTGAAACTTGGTAAGTAGATGTATTCTGTGAACCGCATTAAGATTTTTACAAAAGTTTTTTAAAAAAACAAAAATTAGGGGTGCCCCCCATACTGAGAACTGAAACTCAAAATTTTTTTTCATCAAACCTACACGTATGGGGTGTCTATCGATAGGTCTTCAAAAATGATGTTGAAGTTTCTAATATAATTTTTGTCTACACTGAATAATTTGCGCGAGAGACGCTTCCAAAGTGGTAAAATGTGTGTCCCCCCCCCCTCTAACTTCTAAAGTAAGAGAATGAAAAAACTAAAAAAATATATATGATGTACATTACCATAAAAACTGCCAACGAAAATTAGTTTGAACTCGATCTGATCAGTACTTTTTTTTAGTACGTCATAAATACACTATTATTAAAACTTCGATCAAAGTTACAACGAACTACAAGAACTATGTGTACTATGTATATTATGTTACTTGCTGCAACGGAACCCTTCATGAGCGAGTCCAACTCGCACTTGGCTACTTTATTAAGTTTAAATTTAACATTTTATTGTACGATAATAAGTATCGTACAAATAAGTGTCAACCAATAAAATATAATATGTATTTATTACAATAATTGTAATGAACAATGTAATTTTTTTTACAATTTTATTGTGAGTTTACCATCACTCTTTAAAAAATCGCTGTAACTATAAAAAGTTTGATCGATGAGCCAGCTTTTTAATCGGTTCTTGAAGCTGCCCAAACTCGGGGCAAACAACATTTATTTATTGAGATTCGAAACAGTTGTTGAAACCAAAAGTCTCCTAATTGGAAACTTCTCTGTTATTTTCAGAGAAAATAAGCCGTCGCCAATTCGCTAGAGGTACCCGCCACGAGCTGAGCGGTACAAACTTCGCTTCCTTCATTGAAGACTCCATCGCTGTTTTCCCCAAGGACAAGCTCTCTGCTCTATTCGACCAGAAAATGGCTGACGATGAGGAATTCAGATCTGCCATAGAGAACCTGCAAAGCGAGGAGTGGGACGCGGTCTTCACCGCCCTCTGGGAGAACGACATCTTCCAAGTCGAGGTCCAGACCTTAGCTGACAATGGTATCGATATCCATGCCGTGCTTCACGAAGTCATCGCCATTTTTGGCCAGTGAACTGATGTTACATTTATTCATACACGATTGTTTGTGTAAATAAATTTAATCATCAATCATTTTGTATTTTTTAATCTGTACCTGTTCAGGATAACGAAGAAACTAGTGGAAAATAGTAAAGAAGGAAAGGAGGAAGGAGTGTAGGTATTACATTCACCGTTATAAACATGCTTTACAAGTGAGCAAACCTTAATTTTGAAAAAAAAACATCGATAAAAAAATGAACTCTATATTTTGTTCTCTACACAAAAATACCATTTGGAAAGTTCAAATCTCGCCTTAAATCAATGAAACTACACTAAACTACTATTTATACAACCCACTAAATTTTCCCACTGCTAGGACTTGGAGCCTGGTTTGCTAGGATTGAGTCAAGGCAAGATGAGTTGGTGGGGTGACACATTTTCTCGAAAAATTCTGCTATTATTCTGCCAGTTTTCTAATAATATTTTCCTTCCCCGTTTTTAAGTCGGCGGCTTATGTCCATGATTTAGAAAATACTGTAGTGCCCGTGGGATTCGAACCAGGGGCTCCAAATCAGCAGTTGCCGTTCTCCCGATCAGACCAGACGTAACTTACTCTACACTATACATACACACACCCAACAAATTACTTACACCAAGCGCACCCGCATGATTCATAGACAAACTTCGCTTTAGCACAAGAGGATGGATACCGGGATTTGTTGGATAACTGGGATACTAAGGATATGTATCCTTTTACTTATAGTTAAATATTGCAATTGTTGGGTTTGAAATAATAAAAAAATATGTTAAGATACATAAAAATATGTAATGTGTTATTATGTAGGAACGATTTAGTATTGTATTAAGAACTTCGTTTATACTTAGACCGCAGCATATAGCATAGTTCGGGTCTTAGTTTAAAGTTGTTTAACTTGTTAGACAATTCAACAATCACAGAGGATAAAGGTGGAAACACGTTGTATTTTATACACTTAAACATCGATATAAACTATTACATGTACCCTAAGCACCTTGAAATTGGTAATAAACGGAATCTGTGTGTGTAGCGTATTAAGTTTACACACCACCAATCTGCTTGACCCCTAGAATCGCTAGCGGCGAGGTATGCTGTGGTTCTACTCATATTGGTTGTTGACAACGAATAGTGATAGATAAAACGTCCGGCCTTAACCGCTTTTTACAACCGACTAGAACAGAAAGAGTGAGCTCACTCTTCCCTACGATGACATAATTCCGTGCGCCTGAAGTTTGGGTGCGCCCGAACATCTAATGGTTTATATTGATGCATTTAATGCCCGAGCTACACGAAGCTAATTTTTCAGGCTAGGATAGCAAGCTAGTGTTAGAGAGCCTACACTAGCTTCTTCTAGCTTCTAGTGCTACTAGTACTTGTAGCTTCGTGTAAACAAAACTATAGATAACGCGCGAGTTGAATGCAGAGCTTAGGAATGCGGAGTGCTGTGACCGCGACAGTGACAGCACCATGAGTTTAGATTTCTGTGGACAGCACTATACACTGCAGGCGCGTGAGGTGGGGCGTGCGGATAGCGGGGGGAGATGCTCCCGCTCTTTACCTCAGACCCCGACTGCGTTCAACTCGCGCGCTATCTGTAGCGCTATGGGCCAGGCCACAACACAACGTTGCGGCGTTGCATCGTAAAAAATTACGACGCCGCAGAACGCATCGTGGAAATTTCCGATGCGATGGCGCATCGTAAAGAGTACTTTCTTTTTTTTTGTTCCTTCTTTTCCGTTTCTTTTTCTTAGTGCGTCTTAACGCAAGCAGAAGTAGGACACACGCAGTGCCCATGTCTCACTAGAAACTGGAACATTGGTTAGCGTCTTATCGTTTCCGATGAAATTTTTGCGTTGCGACATCGCATCACATTTATGTATGGTGTTATTTTTGCGATACGACACCGCAACGCAGTGTTGTGGCCCGGCCCTAACTGTAGCGTTGCGTGGCGTTGTGTAAACGAAGCTAGAAGTACTAACTTGCTAACACTAGCTTGCTAACTTGTTTATACTAGCTTGCTATCCTAGCTTGAAAAACTAGCCTCGTGTAGTTCGGGCGTAAATGTGTTATCTACTAATGCCTTAAATTAAAATCGTAAATTATATTTATGTACTTGTAAATTACAATTACCTTATACAGATCAACCTTTTGTGTTTTTTTATCAAAAGCAAATGTTATTAAGCATTACCGCCACATAAAGGGACGATGGGTTATGTAGAACACGTCACCATAAGTGGTGGCCACCACCTAATGACGACAATTTTCACGGGAATCCCGTGAAAACTGCCTTTGCTGCTGTGGGAACAAGGGAACGCACTCGTATAGTTTCACGAATCCACCGCGGCGCAGATAAGAAAAAAATGTCAGTCATAGGAACTGCCGAAAAAAGTGAAAACTGTTTTTTTTTTAGTTTAACCAATATTTATTTAGTTTTCATTCATTCATTCATTCATCCTTCCATCGCGTTGGAGGACGACCCTGGGGTCGACTGGCCGAAAACATATTACTCAGAATTTGATAGCTTAGTTTGAAAACTACGCAGGTGAAACCGGAGGGTGTGGCCATGAGCATGGCCATCTAGAAATGCTGACGCATTTCTAAATAGCCAATGGGAATTGCTGTCGCATTTCTAGATGGGAAATTGCCATGGTCCCAAGTTTACCCGAAGATTTCTTATTATTCCCGAGCGTGACACGAGCCCACAAAAAATCTGTTTGTGACGCGCCAAAAGAAGTTTTCACTTAAAGACAGTTACTATCGCGGCGTGCCACCGACGCACTTGTACACCCAAGGCACACTATGACCAACCATTATTATGGGAACCAGATGTTTCTACGACACTTCTTCTTTCTTACGACTGAGATGACCGCTACTACCCACCGAAATTAGCCATAAAGGAATCTGGAAACATTCAACGGAATCGATTTTCCGTACTTTTCTAATGTTTTCCACGCAATGTCAACGGGGTCGATAGTTTTATTTTTGAAGTGAAAACTTCTTTAGGCGCGACAATCAGTTGAGCATGGTAGTTGTGCCTTGGGTCCGGAAGGGATATTTCGTGGGGTGTGAATTGGATTCTAGCGTCACGCTCGGATATGATAAGAAAACTTCGGGTAAACTCGGGACCATGGCTATTGGCCATTTAGAAATGCGTCAGCCAATGGGAAATGCTGAAAGGGCGTGGCCTCGGCATCATGCCATGGCCATCTAGAAATGCATCAGCCAATAGGAAATGCTGACGCATTTCGAGATGGCCATGCCATGATGCCCAGGCCACGCCCTCCGGTTACACACGTGTAGTTTCCAAAGTAAGCTATCAAATTCTGAGTTATAAGTTTTCACTTCTATCGGCAGTTCCTATGACTGCCAGTTTTTTTATTATTATGGAAATTAGACTGCTTTTGACCACCAACTCGCCTGTTGCTAAGCAATGATATGATAGAAGTAAAATCAAGCAGATTTAGAAGGTACCCAAAAAAAGGAAGTTACGAATTTAGTTTGACCTTGAAAAGATTTATATTTATAGATTTGTACCTCGCTCAAATTGGGGGAAAATCAAAAAAATCACGATACCGAGTAATTTTACACGCCCAATATCCTCGCCTTAGCTTTACAACGAAAGTGGAAAACAAAGTTGTAATTGATCATTGTTACTCCAGGTAGCGACCCAAAACTTGGAGCCGGAAGTTTCTTTGTTGCATTATTAACTATGGCCGAGTAATTTTCACGTAGACAATAGTCTTGGAGACAAGATATACAGCGACCGAGGCTAAGCCGCAGCTTAAAAAGAGATGAGATACGAAAAAGTGGTAAGTCCATGTCTCTTCTTTCGTTCAGTTCATAAATTGGAAGTTGCTTTAATCTGTTTATTTCGAAAAATGGTGAATCCATCTCTTTTTTTTTCGCTCAGTTCTTAAATTGGAGGTTCCCTTTGTCTTTTTATTTTTTTTCGTTTGTAGAAGAAAACAAACTCGAGCAAAGATTTTTTATGTTGTAAAAAGTGTCGAAACGTAGTGCAACACGTGCAAGACTCCGGCTGGGAATGCGGCGTTTTGTTTCGCTACCTCCACGGCATCGACTTCGACCGGGGTCGGACGTCGGACCGTTTCCGTTCTCAAAATTCTAGCAGCCAAAGCTGTAGGAAACAAACAATATCTTTTGTACTATGTACCTACCTATCTATCAGTGTTTGCTATAGTTTGTTAAGTATGTGTAAGTTGTGTTTTTTCTGACCATCTCTAAGTAAGTTAAGTTACTTTTTTACAAATTATATCCTTTTTCCGTACAAGGTTGCCTGGAAGAGATTGCTTTAACCAATAAGGCCGCCAATTAAGAGTCTCACCCATTAGTTACTAAGTTTCTTTTTTGTTTTATTCTGTGTGGTCTTTTAATAAAGAGTTTTTTTATTATTATTATCATAATTTTTTTGTATCTATACTAATTTTATAAAATGTACCTGGTTGACCGAGCTTCGTTCGGTTTTTTTGAAATTATATTTAGGCAGATACCTACAATTAAATAAAGTTGCCAAGTGCGAGTTGGACTCGCCCATGAAGGGTTCCGTTGCAGCAAGTAACATAATATACATAGTACACATAGTTCTTGTAGTTCGTTGTAACTTTGATCGAAGTTTCAATAATAGTGTATTTATGACGTACAAAAAAAAACTACTCATCAGATCGAGTTCAAACTAATTTTCGTTGGTAGTTTACATGGTAATGTACGAGTACATCATATATATTTTTTAGATTTTTCATTCTCTTACTTTAGAAGTTAGAGGGGGGGGGGGGGGGGACACACATTTTACCACTTTGGAAGTGTGTCTCGCGCAAACTATTCAGTGTATACGAAAATAATTTTAGAAACCTCAACATCATTTTTAAAGAACTATCGATAGACACCCCACACGTGTAGGTTTGATGAAAAAAAAATATTTTGAGTTTCAGTTCTCAGTATGGGGGGCAACCCTAATTTTTCTTTTTTTTTAATTTTTTTGTTCAAATCTTAATGCGGTTCACAGAATACATCTACTTACCAAGTGTAGTTTTCATAGTTTTGGCAAAAAGTGGCTGTGACATACGGACGGACAGACAGACAGACAGACAGACATGACGAATCTATAAGGGTTCCGTTTTTACGTTTTACGGAACCCTAAAAAAAGCATTAAAATCCATTATGTAGTTTTAAAGATCTAAGCGTACATAGGTACATAAAAAGAACAATCGTATTCTAATGATATGCTAAGAGTTTTTCATTGCCTGAAAAAGCACATAAAATTACATTTTTAACAAGTGCAATCTAGCTAGATCGATTTTTACAAGAATATATATATAAGAATTGCTCGTTTAAAGGTATAAGATAAGATGAAGAGCTTGTTTGTTTGAATGTGCTAATCTTAGGAACTACTAGACCTTTTTGAAAAGTTCTTTCACTGTTGGACATATGTCTATATGTACATATGTACCTACGTAATCCTTGAATTCTATCGAAACGAATGAAGTGTTGAGCGAACAGCGAGCATGGTCCACCACCGTAGAACTGTTGCCGTCTAAATTCCTCATCGGTGTTATGTGAGCCTCGTAGACGCTTTCCTACGTGTTTCACTTACATAATTTGTGCCTTAATCACAATGGCATCTATCCTTAAGCACATCCTCCTTCATCATTCGTCCTTGTCTCATCTCTCGATGAGACAACACAGAGGAATATGTTACATCTGTTTGCGAGTGCGCCTAAAGCCAGGAAAAAATCAGATTTCACCCGCGCGACGCGTTTCTTAACACGATATACATAAAGTCGAGAATAGCATAACACAGTTTGGAGGAAAAATCAATATTTAATCAGAAGTCCATTTTTGACCAAGTTTTATTCAATTACTCAATAACTAAACAAAAATTTAAAAAAGTGTTCGGTTACTTTACTAGAACGTACAAATAGGAATTTTATTACCAAAAAATAATGTGGGGTCATCGCTGATAATTTCGAGTACTCGAATTAAAACGGGGTTTTTCGGTGTCATTTTAATTTTTTTATTGTAAAAAATTCTGATCTATTTTTAAAATTCTATTCGGTTATTGTGCTTCTTCTTGATTGTACCTACACGTCAATATTTTTTTTGTCATAGTTTTTAGTTTCTTAACTTCAGTGAGCGGCGTCGAAAATGTCCTTTTTTGCGTTTTCTGGCTTTAGGCGCCCCCTTAAACTTGGACCGCCATCGTAGCGGCATCATACACACCCTTCAGCTTCAAGGTATCACCAGTCAACTTAGCATAGCTGTAACTCCAGAAAAGTCCGTGTAGAAAACGTCTTCACATTCCATATAATAGTTAAAGATACATTAATAGGTTAGTAGTTTATTTTGCAGACAAGCTTAAAATTATGATCGTTTTTGCAATTCAAATATCTAAACTATGGTATTAACTTCGATTGTTTCGTACGTTAGTAGATCGGTGTAGTTGCCTATATTGACTACCTGTTCACATCTGCTTGCCAGGTAGCCATAAATAGAAATGAGTAAGCAAGCCTACCTAGGCATATTCTGTGTCAAACTATCAGTTGAGATAAAACTGATTTGGTTATCAAAAAAGTAAAGATGATGAAAAAAAATGATTCAAATTAATTAAATTTAAAAATTGCAATGAACACTTTTAGATAGACAACTTGCCTATCAAAAAGTGTTCATTGCCATTCATTGCGTATTTGTTTTAAAATTAAATAATACGTCTCATCTGGTTATCAGATCGGTGAAGGTCAATCTTAACAGGCTTTTAGATCACTAGCTATTTGACTTGACTAGCCCCGAGGCCCCTCTTCTAATCCATTATTTCGGAATGCCGTACAAAAATCATGCGACAAGGAGAAATGATCGAGGGTTGCAATCCCCTCTTTTCAACTGCACTCAGTTGGTCAGCTTACAAGTGACGGCATCTTAGTGTCACTCACTAGGCAGTGCTGAATCTTATTATTTTGTACCCTTCTATCATCCTACAAAGTTCTCCTGGTGGTTCATTTGACCCATAAATTTTGTTCACGGGCCTGTAGTCTAGTAGCAGAGCTGCGTGTCACTGTGCCAGGCATGTTGCTTACCATCAAACACTTGTCCTGCTAGTTTCATAAAATATCTATAAAATATATTAAAAATATCTATATCTATAAAATTATAAATTATCCTACCTAGTTACCTACCCCAGAGTATGAACGCAGGTCATGTCAAGTTTCATTTGAATTGCATCAGCAGTCTTGGCAAGATACGTAGTCCCCATATAGACAGACATCAAAGAAAGAAATGCAGGCATCAGTATCAAATATGGAGTGCTCCCGAAAAAAATATCTTCAATGTACAGAATATGACCCGTTACGGTTTTATTAAAATAAGTACTTATAGACAAATAATAGACCTATGTACGAGTATATAATATTTATGATATAAAACAACATGTCTTGCAACAACTATTGCATGTATCCAAGACTTATTGGATAGATTAGTTGGCTATTTTGCAAAGACAATGAACATTGTGTTTTTGTGTTAGTAAACATTGTAAATCAATTTAATATTGTTATCCCAATCGAACGATTCAGTTAACATTTCTTTGTGTCATCTCTCGAACGTTCTGATTAATGAGATTATTTTATTTTATTGTTAAAATGAGAAGTATAATTCCTATTCTGTTTCTAGTTTTTATTTCGTTCAGACTTGGTTTTGGATTTGTCACTTCTTTTCGTGGTTTACGGGTGAGTATTTTACATTGCTACTAAAATCGGACGTGTTTTTAGATGAGTTAAAAATTAATTCAAGTATTTACAAATGCTGATTGATTTTTTTGCATTATTTAAACACATTTGGTCCAAATTCCAAATCTAAGAGTACGGGTGTACGGTTTGCCAATGTTAATGGGGTTGATTAGCGTAAACTTATTTTTACAAATCACGTTTGTAAAAGTGATAGTTTTTCTTTGTTTTGGCTAGCTTTTCTGATTTGCCAGTTACTGACACATATTCTTGCATTCAAATAAGTCGTAGTCATGGAAGAATCTGTTGTTCATGTGAAGCTTTTGTATATTTTCCCAAAATTGAAATAAGTAAACAGTGAATTTGGCTATTTAGTTTTAAATACCATAACCAACAATTGATATCTTGTACGTAGTTTGGAACGTAATGTTTTCTTCTGAATACAGCTCACTGAAGTTATAATGAAAAACAGACCATAGACAGTATTTTATTGGCGGATGTTGTTAAGTGGTTTTAATAGCAGAAATTTGTCACAACAGCTGCCTTTTAAGGCGGCACATACACAGTGTGACATACATGAATAAGAAATTAATTTGAGCAAAAAAAATGAACTGCTTTAATATAACATACTAAATTAAAAATATTAGTAAAGAGAATAAAAAACATACAATTTTGAATCTAATTTAAAATGATTTAATTGAACGCCAATATGTTTGTCTTTGGTTGTTTTTAATGGTATAGAGCGATGAGACGCGCAGGACAGGTGCCTGACAACATGCCTGCCACATAACAGCACAGTCGCAGCTATTGGAACACAAAGAGTCTAAATCATGACCTAGCACTGCACTGCGCTCGTCACCCAGAGATCTAAGATATCATATCTCTAAGCCCTGGAATATAAATAAATAATAAATAAATATATATCTGGAAACATTACCCTTTAAACTGGAACACAGTAATGTTTGCACATTACTGCTGGGCGGTAGAATTACTGGCAAAGGTGTGGTACTTCCCCAGGCGGATAATGACAAGAGTCCTACCACTACTAAAATAGTCTTATAGTAGCTCTGGTCCTGTATTTTAGTGAGTTTATTTTAAAATTGGCTGTATATTCTTAATGTGATAAAACAACTAGGTATACATTACATATAACCTATGACTAAAAAGCTAGGTTATGAAATTTTGGGCAAAAGATGACTATGTAAAAATGTGTATGATTAATAATTATATACCTATATTATTGGTGTGTAACCTTGTTTGTTACGCTTTTCACAAACGAATGGAATAATATGATTTTAGTAGATAAAAGCATAGAAATGAAGGCAAAATTAAGTTTCGTCCGGTTCTAAGTGGGTTATACCATTCAAAATGACTTCATAACTTTGTTTAAGATAATTCATGGTCACATAAACTCTCCATCTCTTCTCTCATTTCTGAACTTTAATGCGAGGCGAAGATCACGCAATCCCCACGCGTTAATATTCATTCTACAGGTTTACAAAAATAACACATCATACTATAATCCCATTGTCCGTATGTGTCGTCAATACAATGAGGTTTCGTCCAGTCACCATAGCAGTATTGATATTTTCGACAGTAATCTGTATAGGTTTCGAAGAAATATTTTGGCTATCCTTTGAAAATATCAAATCATCTGTGTAATAATTATCTTTTCCTGTTTTATTTTTATTTTTGTTTACTTATGTGTTTTGCGATAATAGCAGAAGTCTTCTTCCATCTAGTATGGTTTACATAAAATATTTCACTTGATCAATAAAATGAATTAGTGTTGTATTCATGTAGATGCATAGGTTGTTTTGTGTATAAGGCATCCATGCCTTATAAATGCTTTACAATTTTGTATTTGTATTTCAATCGTTACTTTTCTACACTCATTATTTTATAATTTACTGTTAAATCTTGCTGTGTTCACATGATTAGGGATATTTACCTGCTCAAAACAATTGTAATTCTTTTCTTTGTATTCTATTGTAAATGTCCTGTTTTGTGTACCATAAATAAATAAATAAAAAAATAATAGTCGACGAAGACATTTTGTCAATTTCATCCGATAACAAAACTGAAAAACATATCTGTCTTAAGGAGTAATCTTTAATTCATAATTAATGAAATCTGTTATTTACTAAAGAAGTTGTAATTTTTCAGGGGAATATTATTAATACGAATAGATCCGGCATTTCAAATGAGAATAATTCACAAAGAAATTTACAAAACATCAGTTTGTTAAATGATACCGAAATATATTTAACAGTAGAAAACAAGGGAAGCAATATAAGTGAACGATCATTGATTTTCATAAACAAAAAGCTTAAAACACTGCGGAGACTGCCATTGCCTCTATTTGTGCCTCTGCCTCTGAAGAAGATGTACTCTATCCCCTTCCAGCATCAAAGTTCAAATCAATGGCTGATTGAAGAAACGATACCACAGAAATTCATTAATGGGCGACGTCCTGATACTTTTAAAAGCATGCCAAGGAAACTTTATGATCCTGATATTGAAATGAGAAAGCCTGAACTAGCAGCAACGTATCATTATGTGCATTCTCAACAACACAAACGTAATAAAACGTGTCTGAATTCAGACCACTACGTCATCAAACCACCGATAAATAAAACCGAAAGTGATCTCAATACAGTAGATCTCAAATATGTACCACAATCGCCTGTCAGAGTCGTAGACATTAAAACTTTAGATCTTTACAAAAAGAAACAGGTAGTAGCAGGGCCTAGGGCTACTACTCCTCCCGATGAGTCCGAATTTCACAGCAGACATATGAAAATTAAATCTTTCACTAATAGAAAACCTAAATCGCATGTATACACTTGCGGTTTCCTTAAGCCAAACTGGTTTCATCACCAGTCTTTTGGTAAGGATTTAGAAAACAGATCAAATAGAAATAATGCGGTAAATTATATGAACTCTGAATTTACTGATAAGAGACTTGACAGATATATAAAAGAAGCATTGTCAGAGTTACAAACTCAAATACACAAATCAGGAGAAGAGAATGTTATCGATAAACAAAATATAACTGGAAAAGAAGATAATGAAAATAACAATTTTGACCTTACTGACCAAAAAATAGCTGAATTATTGGGATAGGTTATTGGACAATAAAGTTTGAAAATTACACCAATATGTGAGAAATAGTGTTTTCTTTTTGTTTAGTATCCATAAACCAAGAAACCAAATTAAGTTTTTTCAAACAAAGTAGTTCTGTAAGATCAGATTTTTTTGCAAGTGCTAAGTTATCATCACTCGATCACCACGATGTCTCCTGCTCAAAAAGCGCAAGGTCGTATTGGTCGCCATATCAGCTTGAATTATTTCATACCTACGCCGATTTTTTTCCACCGCCAATGTTCCAACCATAATCGAACCTTGGTCTTATGCGTGAGATATGGCGATGGTAATGGCAAAGGCAAAGGACTTGACAGCACGATTCTTGTGCCCTTGAAGTTGGATCGGACCCAAGTATGGGACGCAACTTGCGTTGATATGTAATTTCGCGCGATCACATCTCCCATAGTCACTTAATACGGCTGGTGTAGCGGCTATTTCTGTTGAGCGTCTCAAACGGCGAAAATATACAAAGCTAGAAGTGGTTAAAACATAATTTAAGCCGTTTGGTGTTGAGGTTGTTGCTACGGCTGGTCTAGTCGGGACAACGGCGACTGCCGATCTCCAATCCCACTCACGCCACTGTCTTTTCGAAGTCACGACTGTGCGTAAAGTCGCTAACTTATAACAGTGAAGGAAAACATCGTGAGGAAATCAACATGTACCAAGAATCTTTCGATGTCGTGTGTAAAAACATACATTTAATGATCTTGTTACGATTTCCTTATTTTGTTCCTTACATGGATTAATTGATTTATATTTGTCACCGTAAAATTCCAAATATCGTCAGTTTACAACTTAACGACGTTGTATTATATCATCATCATAAACAGCCCACTAAACGTTCCCAGTGCTGGGACTCGGAGCCTTCTCTCCCAAGGAGAGAGTTAAGACCATAATCCACCACGCCGGCCCAGTGCGGGTTAGTGGATGACACATGACTTCGAAAGATTCTAGGTACATGTCGGTTTCCTCACCATGTTTTCCTTCACCGTTTTAAGTTAGCGGCATTATGCACATGACTTCGAAAAGACAGTGGTGCGTGTGGGGTTTGAACCCGGGGTCTCCGGATCGGCAGTCGCCGTTCTCCCGACTAGACCAGCCGTAACTTTTTACCAGCCGTAACTTTTTACCACCGTAACTTTTTACCGTTGTATTATGTAACAGAACCAAACTAACAACTTACCGTAGGAATAACATCTCACGTGTTTTATCACAAACTGACGGTATCTAAATTTAACGGTGACATATATAGCTATAAGGTAAATACGCCGATAGT
Organism: Ectropis crepuscularia; assembly: GCA_963693475.1. Lineage (NCBI taxonomy): Eukaryota > Metazoa > Arthropoda > Insecta > Lepidoptera > Geometridae > Ectropis > Ectropis crepuscularia. Next base: position 13,377,427 of record OY856359.1, read on the forward strand.
AATTCTATTGTTATTCAAATTAGCAAGTGAATATTGATCACTAAATGGAGAAAAATACTGATTTCCACAACACAGGATATCCCTTGTGTGAGATGAAGGATTTACCTTCAAAATAAAGTTAATTAAGTATGTCGGTCACTTTAATGTTTTATTGTAACTAACTTAATTTGTAACTACATTTATGTTCTATGTACTTTTTGAAATAAAGATAATTATTATATAATTCGCATATTCTAGAGAGAATACTAATGTGGTTGTTACACACATTTAATAAATGCACGGGTAAACTCACTTGTGATATGGTCACTCCAATCCGACTTAAGTTTTATTCGCGTCGGGCGGCTTTTTTCACGCAGTTAATATCACGCGTGAGTTTCCCGTGCATTTATCCAATATTCACATCATATTCCCTACCCAAATCCCATAAAGCACAAACTACCTTAATAGGTTAGGTTATAAGATAATACAAAAAAACCTAATAATATATATACCTAAGTACAATCTTTGAAACTACTTAATACCATGTCCGTGTTCGTCAATCGTATAAATAAAATGACTCATATTTAAGTCTTTTTATTTTTTTACCTTTAACCTAGATGAGAACTATTTTTTATACATTACTGCTCCACGGCAGCATGACTAGAAAATATGTAGCTAGTACTTTTAGCGAAGAACATAAAATATACTACTTCTAAACCGAGGCCACATAAGGTCAACTACCTTCCCTTCAAGCGGCACGGAAGCCATAAATATATGGGTTCAGCGCCGGATATGAATCATAATGTGAAAAGAAATTAAAAAAAATAATTAAATCTACCCCTCAAAAATTTTGAGGTTACTTTTGACAAAACAAATCATAAATGAAGTGTATACCAACAAAAGTTTTTGGATTTTTTATTGAATAAAAAAAACAATAAACAAGTGAAATAAATGAATAGAATGCGTTTTAAAATGAGTCTCAAGTCACTAGTTAGTCCAAAATATGTTGAATGGCTCGTTTAAAGTTATGTCACAAAACAAACACAGAATTACGTAGAATCCGTATAGTGTGACCACTGGGCACGCATTTCAAAAGCTCTAAAAGTGCAGTTGGGATTGCACGGTCTTGAAGAGAGGGCAAAGTGCGGCGCAAGATCGGCGATAGCGAGTCAAAGCTATCGGGATTGCCATCAGCGCGCACACTTCCACACACCGGCAGTGTTGCTTCGAGAAATGAAAAGCAAACAACGTGCGCTAACAGATGTCCAGATAGCCAATAGAGTCCAAGGATTTAACACCAAGCGGAAGAGACAGAAATACATGTAATTTCAATTCATTTAATCTATAAAACACGGGTAAGTGAACATTAAACGAATGTGATCACCCATAAATAGGCACCTTTACAAGATTTGCTGTAGGTACTGATTGTACTTTGTACTGATTGGTATTGATATTGACACAATGCTCAATTATTACGTACACTAACCTTCAAAAATTTGTTTGTTTCGTACATCTTTTCGAATTTTAATACTGAAAGGTTGATTAAGGAGTTTGATACTGTTTGGCCGGTTTGCATTTTGATTAGTGCGAAGTGAAAAAACACGATTGATTAGTGCAGGTATGTAGTACGAGTACTGTCAAATTCTGTATAGTAGCTGTGTTTAGTTCATTGAGTTGCCAGCTGTCGGCCCGCAAGTATGGATGAACGTCAAGAAGCGCGCTTGCGTTTGGAAGAGTTGCATCAGTTTAAGGGCATGTTCTGTATATTTAAACAAACAACTTCTGTTCAAGAACTTTTGTTAAAACTCGATGCATTTCCCAAAAAATGTGTGTTTGTTGTCCTCTGCACCATTTAGCGGCTGTTTAGTGTTTATTCACATCATTCGGCACATCTTTTTTCCAGCGCTATAGAGTGCGCGTGCTCTTGTTACGAAGAGTTCGATACTTTTAGACCGGACAAATACAATTTTCTTTTATTTTGTATGGGGAAAAAATATACTAATTTTTAAAAACTGTACTCGTAGAAAAAAAGTAGATTTATTTAATGTTAAGTACATTCCCTTAAAAGGATGCAGCCTGATTACCTATTGGTAATCAGGAATTGGGATTAGGGTAATAACCCTATAAACATATCTGTATCCAATGCTAATCAGTATCGTACATTAAAAATCTGTATAAATACGTAGAAATCTGGAATATATGGCAATGCTACTGTTTAGTGACAGGCAAGCTGCGAGTGAGGGGGAAGGAAAAGTGCGCGGGAGGAGGCTACTCGCAAAAAATAGAAGGCGCTTCTAATCACTTCACTACGCAAGTTACTACACACTCGCACTAATCAATCGCTGTCCACTGCGTTTGCTACTAATCACTCAACACCCGCACTACTCACTCGCACTCGCACTAATCATAATGAAAATACCTTTAAGGCCTGTTTTCATTAAATATTTTCATTACTTATTATATATTTATTATATTACTATTGTTACTTATTTTCTTTAAATTAAAGCTGTAAAAAGTTTGGCTTGAATTTCATAAAAACTATTATTGCTGGTAAATTTTGTCTAAGCTGACTAGTATACGCAAAATATTCAAATAACACTTTATAAACGTTTAAAATTCAGTAAAACAGCTTTCAGCGTTTCTACAGTAGGTATTTATAAAAACCCAAAACACAAGGTATCCAAATAGGTGTCCAGATAACCTATGAAGACCGCCAAGTCAAGATTGGGCGGAAGGGACAAAGATAGACCGAATTTTGATGGTTATGGACGTAATGGGAAACATTTTTATCTTTCAGAACTTCAGGAGACCAGTGTACCAAATGGATAAAATACCTATAGCTACAGTTTTGTACTTGCTATTGTAAGTTTAAAATTAGAATACCTATAACTTCAAATTGGAATAGCGTTCGGAATAATGAAATTATCACTGGAAATGGTACTGGGGGCTGTGAGATAGTACAATTCGTAATTGAGTCTTGAAATTGGGAATATCTGTTCAGCGTTCCGAGTAGATATGCAGTAAAATATGTCAATTTAAATTACAACCCGATGTTTTCAGTCAATAATGATATTATTTGATAACTGCGATTATTTGTTCGAAAATTCGTGGAAAGAGTGGTCATTACTATTATTGTTGTTGATTTTGTGGTAGTCTATACTAATATTATAAAGAGGAAAGATTTGTTTGTTTGTTTGTTTGTTTGTAATGAATAGGCTCCGAAACTACTGGACCGATTTCAAAAATTCTTTCACCTTTGGAAAGCTACATTATTCCCGAGTAACATAGGCTACGGCAGATGGCGCTGCAGTTGATATCTAGGTTATTATTCGAGCGAAGCCGGAGCGGGCCGCTAGTGTTTAATTAAAAATATACTACATTTTCACCTTAGAATACCGTAGGCCGTGTATAATTTAACAAGCGCAATACACTTATTGTTTTTTTCCTATTTATTTATTTATATAAATTCATCCACCATCATACACACTTGCCAATATTACGCAACTATTGGAGCACAAAGAATACAAATCACTGCCCAGCATTGCATTGCGTTCGTCATCTCAAGATTTCTTTGCCCTGTATTTTTTCCGGAAACAGTTCTCTTCAAACGATAGCATTACTGGTAAAGGTACGGCACGTTTTGTTTTTTTATTAAATTCACAAAAAGTAAAGTGTTTATAGAGTTTCTATTCTAGGAATTCTATATCCCATGTTTCTTTCGCAGTAAGTATTTGTACAGGTAGATGACTTCGCTCGGACCTACGACACTGTTCGATAACAGCTTCGAATTTTTCCTTCGATATTTGCATTGCTTTTACCTAAGTGACAACTCTTTTCAATATGCATTAAAATATCAGAAATTCTAAATTAGTGAAATATTGTCTAACATGTACTACGAATAATACATGCAGAACCCGCTTTTTCGTTCGTTCGTTCTGGCATGTCAATTTCACACAATTTTTTTCGATTACAGAACGATTTGGCGAGGTTAGATCATATTTTTTTAAGGCAAAGAGTGACGGGACAATTATTAGGACATAGCGTTGCCTCACAAAGGAGTGCAGACAGGAACATATCCTAGCGACGAAGGTATAAACTCAGGAGGAGGAAACTCATGAATACCTCTCTGTAGGAGATGTAACTGTACGACATAATAGGTAGCCAGTATCGGACGTTTCTTAAAATACGAATGAAACACGAACCCTTTATCATCAAAAGACAAAAAAGCGAATATACCTAATTACCACCTACGTATAAATATTTAGTTATTTTTAACGAGCAGACCCTTTATTAACAAAACTATAACTGCTAACAAAACTAACAAAACACTTATTTTACATGAAAAAAAAAAATCGGCGTCTTCGATTTTAATGTCTCAATCAGTCGCTTAACACTGAGAACAAGTATCGCCGTGGCGTGGCCGTCTATCAGTGCTCAGTATGAATAATTATTGACAAGAAGTCGGTGATCAAGTTATCGTTCGTACTTTTTGCATAATCTAAAGGCGTTTAAAATTGCATCCTCATTACGGGCAAAGTTGCCAACAATCCTATAAACTCATTTTCAATACTCAAATTTTCATGTAGTTCGCGAGACTTCAACAGGTTCTCAAGTTTAAAACTTTGCGAGCGTCACTCACGATTTCAAGATGTGCATATTTCATTTAGCACGGAAACTTGAGCCGAGCCGCGTTTCATTCTCTCTGTTTCACAGATATTTATTTACATTTCACGATTTAAGAAGAACTAGAGTTTTAAAATTTTAAACATTGTAAATATTGTACAGGACTTAATCTGGATCTAAATTATTATTTAAAGACTTACATATTATTGCAATCGAATATCTTAATCAAAATAATCTAGTTCAAGTGAAATTATCAATCCTATTGTTATTTTCTGTGGCTCACATAATACGCCGCCGATCTCTTAGATCATCGGCTACATGTTTATAAACAATCTTGCTCTGATATCATACATTTTTATTACTATACCTACTGGCTGGCTTCTCTATTGTGTAGTGGCGTTGTATGACCCATCGACTGATCATTAGTTGTTTTGAAGTGAAAACTTCTTTTGGCCTACCACTCTAAGATTTTTCGTGGGCTGTGCATTGAGCACAAGCGTCACGCTCGTAAATGAAAGAAATCTTCGGGTGAACTCGCACCATGTCCATTTAAAAATGTGTCAGCATTTCTAGATGGCCATGCTTCACGGCCGGATTTAGGGGAGGGCAAACGGGGCATATGCCTCGGGGCCTCCAAAACAGACACTTCAGGGAAAAAAACAAATTTCAACAGGAAACACTTTGTACGTTAACTTAAAATCATTTGTAGTCCGAGTTTTTGCTTGAGAAATCTTAAACACTGGTGTGTATTTATTTTTCAACGTCCCCAACTAAGCTCCGCCCCGGGGCCTCTACACCTCGAAATCCGGCCCTGCCATGCTTACAAAAGACATCACGAAAGATTTATTCGTGATGAAGAGAAAACAGAGTGCCAGAGTGCAGAGAGCCAGAAGCCAGTTGTGTGATGATTACAGCTGTTAATTCGGTGGATGTTTTTACGTATCATAGGTCAAATTAAATCAGCTATCTCCCACTTTTGATTAGTTTAGAGGTAGATGGTGCTGTGTGAAAACATATCGACCAATATTTATTTAATACATCGTCATCATCAGCCGGAAGACGTCCACTGCTGAACATTGGCCTCCCCATAGATTTCCGCAACAAACGGTCCTGCGCTACCTGCAACCAGCGGTTTCCAGCGACCTTTGTGAGGTCATCTGTCCATCTAGTGGGAGGCCGTCCAACACTGCGTCTTCCGGTTCGTGGTCGCCACTCGAGAACCTTTCTTCCCCATCTTCAGATTGCTTACTCTTTGAGCTATGCCACTTTCGTTCTTTTGCGAATATCCTCATTACGGATTCTGTCGCGCAAAGAGCCTCCGAGCATAGCTCTCTCCATAGCTCGCTGTGTGACTTTGAGCTTTGTTATGAGGCCCACAGTTAAGAACCACCTCTCAGTTCCATAAGCCATCACTGGCAACACGCACTGGTTAAAGACTTTCGTCTTTAGGCATTGGGGTAATTTGGACTCAAAGATGTGCCGAAGTTTCCCGAACGCTGCCCATCCGAGTTGGATCCTTCGCTGGACCTCTTTGTCGAATTTATTTATTTAATTACAATAAATAAAATGATTTCTTTCCATTCTTTCTTAAAAATTTAAATCTAATGTTGTCTAGTATAAGCAGCCCACATTGTGTTCCATTGCTAAAATTCGAAGCCTTCACATTCAAGAAGATAGTCAAGGCCATAATATACTATATACTCCAGCAAAGTGAGTGTTGGCAGGTGAAGCTTTTCCATGAGAGATATCTTTCATGGATGGTATTAGTGAAAGATGGTATTAATTTTGTAATATTGGTTTAGTGGTTCCAAAGATTATCTCACACGTGAATATAACGTGCCTGAACATAGTAGGTATAAAAACAACTATAAATAAGTACATGGAGCAAAAACTTTGCACCCCTTCTTACGAAAATGGCGCAGACAGAAGAAAATGATTTTCTACACACTTATAAGTGTGCACAATTGCATACTTATTTATTACATTTGCATTTCATACTTACATTATACGTACATATTATATGTTAAGAAAGTACATATTATACATTACATGTATAATATGTACTTTCTAGTTTATATAGAGTATGTGAGCAGATTGCTAATATTTTTTAAATTATGCATTAAAATGTAGAAAATAAATCAAGAACAAAATTAAACATTTTGATTTACCCTCGTTACCTTGGATTTGAAATTTTTTGTAGTAATTTATTGTATTCTAACAGTCAAGTTCTTTCATTTGACACCCATATTGAAAAAATACATAAATTGGTTTTGAAAAAATAGTATTACCATTTTGTATCACCCATTTTGAATCGATATTAACCAAACTTAGCTAAGTACCACCGCGCCGCAAGCAATCTAGGTTTCAAATAAAAAAATCGCGCATCGAAATCGGTCTATTCGTTTGTGAGCTACAATGCCACATACAGACACACACATCCCTCTTTTCGGTCGGGGCTAAAAACATGACATACACTACAATATATTTGACTAACACACATGCATAAATACTCTTTTGTTTATTGTTACAGTCTGTGGTCAAATGGAGAATATAATTATTAAAACTGCTTTATGGTCGAATTTATACATTTTCGACCACATAGCGACCACTGGTCCATACAGACGGGTCGCATTGTATAAATGTCTTTTTCTCTTAAGCCTGTTTAATTATGTAGTTCCGTGTGATCGCAAATTTTCTTGATTTGCAGCGGATTCTGCTCGAGTTTTAGACAACCATTTACGTTGATGAGATTATACTTGTAGTATAATACGTATATACTTCTTTGAACTGGTTATGTTACTTCCCAGTTTATCATATGATGTGACTTCTCTCTGTGCTGTAAAAATGTTTCGTTAAGTATTGATACCACCATATCCTAAAAAGCAGCGATTACAATATTGTTTTATGATTTAAGCGGCTCGTTTCGGTTTCGATCGGGTAATGTCATACCTATAAATAAATAAATAATATATGAAAAACACTAATAATCTGTATTTATAAAAATGAATTGCTGTTCGTGGGTTCGCTAAAACTCGACAACGGCTGGGCCGATTTGGCTGATTTTGGTTTTGAAATGTTTGTGGTAGTTAACAGAACGATTAAACGGTGAGAAAATGTTGAAAAGTCGCGGAAAAGATAGTAAAAAACAACAATTTCATTTTCTCATATAAACTGTTCTACACAATTTCCAGCCAAGTTTGACATTACCAATCAAACATTCGACGTTGCCGATTAAACATTTTTTTTCGCGAGTTTTAATCAAAGAGTTTATTATGTATAAATATTATAGTTTTAATCAAAGAGTATAATACAAAGAGTATATTTTATATGTTTTAAAGTGAAAACTTCTTTTGGCGCGCATAGACAGATTTTTTGTGGGCTGTGAATTGAATTCTAGCGTCACGCTCGGGTATGATAAGAAATTTTCGGGTGAACTCGGGATGCTAGAGCGAGAAAGATAATATAGTCAACTGCTCTTCGCTGTTGTGTTCCTGTGTTTGATATATTTTATTGCGTTTTTTTTTATCGCGACATTAACTTCTAGGTACTTACTTACTACATTAATTGAACCTGCCACAAAATATTAAATTTGCATTTCACATCCATTGCAAAGAGTTTTGGTTGTAAATATGTACCTATAAAATAAATAAATACTTACGCAAATACTAAATTTGCGAGTCAAACGCTATTTCCAACCCGCGTAAAAAATTGTTTTTAATTTATTCTTGAGCATGGATACTATGTCATTCCGCCGCACGTTACTCTTGCTCAAACATTTGTTTTCGAGAGTTTTAATAAAAAATTCTAATATAATATATAGTTTTATTCAAAGAGTATAACAGAAAGAACACATAAGTTTTATGCTGTGTCCCTGTCGTTCAGAAATCAAATTTAAAGAATAGTTCAAAATTAATAAGTAATCCAACCTCTTTATAAAATATTTAACAACCAAGTACCTAATATCAGTAATATCCATACTCTATATCAATCTCAGAAACAGAGCGCATTCTTCTTTGTGAGTGACGATTACTGCTTTATCATCAATATACATAGTATACAACAAAGTCACACTCATCTAAAACCACCAAACAGATTTTGATGCGGGGGTTTTTAATAGATAGAGTGATACAAGAGGAAGGTTTACATGTACATATAATACGTGCATAAAATAGCAGAGAAGCACGATTTTTTTTTAAGATTTCTAATGTAATGACATAAATAAATGTTTTGCGCTTACACTGCAAACGCTTAATGAACCCTATGAGCTAGATCAAAATAATGTAAGTACAGCGGTATTGTACCCCTCCAAAAGATCTACAAAAAGTCTGCAATAGTAAATGTCTATCTCTTAGGAATTAATAACCCACAATAACCATTTTTATTAGTAAATATTCAGTCAGTATTATCAGTAGTAGTAATAATCAGTATTGCACCCGTGTGAAGCCGGGGCGGGTAGCTAGTTTGCAATAAAAATATTGCGATTATGAATTGAGGTCAAACAAAATATACTGTCTCTCAAGTTGAATCAAACTGCATAAAGTGTGAAAAATTTAACAAAACTACTGTAGTAGTTTAGGAGTTAATCGCAGACAACGTGATACAAAGTTTCTAATAATCTGCGGTGTCATCTGTTCGAGACTTATAATCAATAATAACAATCAGTATTACTGATCAGTTTTTTGGTGGTAAAAAAAATATTGAGACGAAAGTAACGTTAAAACTTTTTATAAAATACTAGCGGCTCGTTCCGGTTTCGCTCGGATAGTGTCATATTGATTGTCACGTCGTTTGTAAATAAATAATTTGAAAACAAATATTGCTACTATAAATTAAGCTAAAACCAAAGTACTTTATTCATAAATGTACAATTTACACGTCAATTAAAAAAATAGCATAAAAGAAAGAGCATACAAATTGTAGTTATTTTCAAAGTTTGAAATGACCAGTTTACTGTATTATAATAATTATTATTTATCGTTTAAAAAACTGTCAAGCATTATATGAGTGAGCACAATATGTTTTTATTACAATTGACCACGTCATTTTTTAATTTTTTATAGGAACATGCCATCACTCTTTCGCTCAACTAATTTCGCTGTAACTATAAAAAGTTTGATGGATAAGCCAGAACTTTAATTTGTTTTTGCAGCTGTCGAAACATGCCGAACTATTTTAGGAAGAGTGTTAAAAAATTCCATGACCTCGTGAGAAAGTGTGATATAACATCCAGCTTGTCGTCGTTGCGTATGTTGCGAGAATGTCTCTCTCCTCGCGTGTTGTACGATTCTAGATTATTTCTGACAAACACAGCCACTTGGTAGATCAATTTAGCAGGTAACGTATGTAATAAAAAATATCCTGTCTCTCAAGCTGGATCAGACTGTAATTACTGTAAATAAAAGTGACCAAGTGCGAGTCGCACTACCCCATGATGGGTTAACACCAAGCAACTTAACTATAGCACCAAGTAACATAATTATTATAAACATTCTTGTAGTTCGTTGTACCTTTGATCGAGGTTTTAACAATAGTGTATTTATGACGATTACAAAAAAACTGCTTACTAGGTCTTGTTCAGACCAACTTTCAGTGGAAGTTTGCATGGTACGAATAGTGTACCACATAATTTTTTTTAGATTTGTCATTCTCTTATTTTAGAAGTTACACACATTTTACCACTTTAGAAGCGCGCGTTTGGAAATCTCTCGCGCAGACTATTTAGTTTAAAAAAAAATTCAAATCTCGATATAATTTTTAAAGACCTATCCATAGATAGTGTGGGTGGATTACGTGTGGGGATACGAAAGGTAAGGTATAATAATAATTGAGTTTCAGTTCTAAGTATGGGGCACCCCCAAAATTTATTGTTTTTTTCTCTATTTTCGTGTGAAATTCCTAATGCGGTTCACAGAATACATCTACTTACCAAGTTTCAACAATATATGTAGTTCATTTAGTTTCGGAAAAAAAGTGGCTGTGACTTACGGACGGACAGACATACACACAGACAGCCATGACGAATCTATAAGGGTCTCGTTTTTTGCCATTTGGCTACGGAACCCTAAAAATTGTTCCGGTTCAGTTGTTTAATTTGGTTGTAATTCTTGAGTTAGTTTAATTTAGTTGTAATTTTTATCCAATCTACTGGTCAAATAATTTTTGATTCTCTATCTAGTCTCGATCTAGTCTTTGAGTTTACTTTAATACATTTGAATTCATTTTCTTCTTAAAAATATTAGTTTAGAAAGTGACGACAGAAACAGGAAAAGCGCTTGATGATAAGAAATACGTCTGCACATACCACAACATAGTGCACTCTGTATTTTGAATTTGAAGAATTCAAATCACTCTCTGAATAGCACTGCTCTTGTTGGACCGCTACAAAAAGTTTACTACATTCGTAGTTTTTACTAATAATGTGAAATGTATTTATTCTAAAGCCATATAAAATAATTAATTGACTTACGTTTATAAACAGTAAGTTTGTACTTCAATGCCGGTAATTTTGTTCCTACATGTGGTGAATGAAAATGTTTTTTTTTTGAGATAAAAAAGAAGTTTATCTAAAAGGGTTATTAATTTTTGTTTATATACTTATATATACTCGTATCGCTAGCAGTCTCAATGATTAAACCATGTATTTCCCGATCCCGTTATTTTTCCGGGATAAAAAATAGCCTATGTGTTATTCCAGACCTTTATCTATCTAAGTACCATGAGTAAGTACCATGTTTCATCCAAATCCTTTTAGTAGTTTTATTTTTGCAAAAGAGTAATAGATACATATTCATACGGTTACAAACTTTCGCGTTTATAATAGATATTAGTAGGATTAGTTGGATTAGTTGGATTTTACTGTGAATTTAAATGGCCTTTGCATCATGAATATCTACTTAGCCGACCACACAATGAGTTATTATCTATTCTATCAGGAAACAGTAAATCAGTCACAATTACTGATGCGGTCTTGACATGAGACGCATTCGTGCGCTATTGCGACGAGTATTGCATTATTGGATTCCGAGATGATGATATATTAACTCCTTAATTGATTTGGTAGTTAATTAGATACTCGACTAAATACTTGGAGACTATCTGGTATGTAATGTACGTATCTCTACATTTTTGAAATGAAAACTGCTTAGGCCGCTTTGAGTACCTACTTTTCGTAAAGGGAAAATCTTATGAGTTCGCATCATTGACATCCTAATACAGCGTAGCGTAGTACTCATGGAGTGATTTTCAGCCGTGCCCGCCGCTTTTGCGGGCCCGCGGCTTCTGTAGAATGCAGACATATGTATATTTGTATATGTAAAAATGAAAGCACAACTCACGATGTGTTTTACACCCGCTGTGTGGCGCGGTTGCCCCGCGGCTCACGCGCGGTCGCCCAGACTCGGCGGGTGGCGCCCGCGAACTCTACGGTCGCTTGGCGTTCGTTGGACCTCAAGTAATCGTTAACCGTCCGTCGCCCGGCACGTTCGCGGGCGATGATCTCACCCGCTGCAAAACCGCGAAAATCAGCAGCCTCGTGAGTTTTGAAATAAAACCGTAGTTCCGCGATCGTGGCGGGCGCGGATGAAAATCTCCACATGAGTTCAAAATGAGCGAATCCAAAAAGCCTTAGACGCTTTTTGGATGGATGGAATCTTGCCACAGACACGCGTTATATCTTATATATAAAATTCTCGTGTCACAGTGTTTGTTTCCTTACTCCTCCGAAACGGCTTTACTGATTTTAACCAAAATTTATATGCATATTCAGTAGGTCTGAGAATCGGCTACTAGCTATTTTTCATACCTTTATTTAAATGGCAAAACAACGTTTGCGGGGTCAGCTAGTGAGTATATAAATTGTATCTATACAGCTTACCTGTAGGTATAGATACATTTTTATAGGTAGCTCTCTGCCTGCGAAGCCGAGGGTCGTGGGTTCGATTCCCACCCAGTGCAAATATTTGTGTGATGAATTCAAATGTTTGCACTGTATCTGGGTGTTTCTATGTATAATAAGTATATATTTAAAACTATATAAGTATTATATACCCTTGGGACGAAACTGTGTTGTCGTCCTGTTTTGCAACACCCTAACAGGGTCTTTGTACACATAGATTTAGATTTTAGCTATAAGATCTATCTCATAATATATGTATGTACACTGTGCAAATAAATAAATAAATAAATATCAGCTATCTGGCCGCCATCGTACAAACTTTGCTTAGTTTGGGGTCAGGTGGTGGTGTGTGTGAATTGTCCACCAATTTTTTTTTTTTTTTTTATTATTGTCCAACGTTACTGCTGTTTAATACCTACTAAAATCTAAATTAGAAGTGTTAACTAGCGGCAGTTCCTATATTTTAACGTACATAGATCTGTGTTTGTGCTGCAATCATCTAATTATGGTGCGGTCCATGGTGATGCACAGCGGCTGATTAAGAGTTCCGACCGCCCTAGGCTAACTATCAGGACGCGCCCCCCGCCAGGTCGGGCTAAAAAGTAGTACCTATTTTAGTTTTGACTTTGTTTAATAGTGCGAAAGTTTTAACATGGAAACTGAATCTGAAAACTTTTAGAGCCGGTTTTCACGGCGCGGCTGCCAACCGCGCCCGCACGCGGGCGCGGCAGATTTCCATATAAAATTGAATTGAAAACACAAAACGCGGTTTACGGCCGCGGTGGCTGCAGCAACCGCGCGGCGCCCGCGTGGCTGCGTGCGATTCTGGCGCAGTAGCTTTCCGGAACAGAAACCGCGAAAACCTGCGGTCTCGTGAGTATTGAAACATAACCATCGCGCGGCACGGCGCCGCGCCCGCACGCGGGCGCGGTTTGAAACCGCGTCGTGAAAATTGGGCCTTACTTAATATGAAATTAAACAATCAATCTGCGAGCGAAACTAGCGTTGTCCTTTAATTTGCACAACATTCGACCTTATGGTGGCAAAACATTTCTTTTTTACCTGATCGGACATAAAGACAGAGCACGTCACGCAACATACGACCAAAGTCTAGCTAGTGACTGGAGGCAACGAAGTAGAAAATCAAATCCATGTCGTATTTGGCCGCATGACTTGTATTGGCTTAGTTTCTTTTTTTTTTAATTTTATAGGTTTACACTAGACCGCCATCTCGCCTGATAAAGCGCCGATCCGGTCTAGGATGGAGAGTGCTTACCTATAAGAAACCGATTTAGGTACTCTTGATTTGAAGACACTAAGATTGGAACCATTAGGGAAAACCCACTCAGGCAATGTAACCCACAGCCTAGACGTTCTCATCACAAAAATAAAAGTAGAGTTTAATCTCTACGTTAGAGTTCTTGAAACGTCAACCATATAATGATATCGCTTTGTCGAGCTACGAGTGGTCCGATAGAAAAAAAGCAAGGTGGTATTAGATCATGCAGATCAGTTGCATATTTTCCGAAGTGTATTCAATTGAAAACCCGATAAGCTAGCAAATTTGCTGTGATGGGTAGTCAAGATTTTGGTGTCATTGTCTATCAGATGAAAGAGTCGAAGTTGAGCATTGATGTCAAAGTAACCCTCAAAAGCTGATAGCCAGTAACCGAAACAGATACACCTCGAAAAGTAGGAGTCAGGTGAAGTGGATTCCTTTTTGCGGAGAAGACACATGCCTACTTCTTTCCCTTGTTAAACTTGGCCAGATTGGCGACACCCCATTCAGAGACTGCTGCATAGGTCAAGTTCAGACTGTCATACACTCTCTCAGTGCCTGAATTTGTTGTCCACCGGGCACCGGGCCACGCGCTAGATATGTCACTTTTTACAGTGGTGCTGTCATCTGCGTTCCTAATGATACCGGTCTTCAACAGATCATTGGTATGCAGCAGAAAGAGTGTCGCAGAGAGCGCCAACCCTTGAGCAACTTGAGCAACTCCGGCGTTGATTGCAATTTGATCCGACAAGCAGACATCAGGCCATCACTGAGCACTCGTGTGAATCGATCCCTCAAAAAGTCCGTTGGCATGGATTCATAAAACCAGGAGATAAGCTATGAGCAGAAAGCTTGCTTATACGGCTGCTTGCTTAAACTCTGTCGAAAGCCTTCGAGACATTTAGGGCTTCCCCGTATTTCGCGATAGTCGCATAACAGATGTGAGTGTTGTACCTACGCTAGAATATCCCTGGTACAGTTTCGGTGAAACGAGTACTATTATTATTATTATTATTAGCCTAAATTGTCCCACTGCTGGGCAAAGGCCTCTCTTCCCTCCTTCCAGATAGCCCGATTTACGGCTTTGGTGGTCCAGTCTTTATCGTGCGATTCCAATTCGTCACGCCACCTTCGTCTGGGTCGACCCGGAGGTCGTTTAGTTGTTGGACCCCAATCAGTAGTGATCTTTGCCCATTTGTGTTCCGGCATTCGGTTAACATGCCCTGCCCAATCCCATTTTAATTGACCAGCTTTGAAGCAAACATCTGTGATTTTGGTCACAGAGCGAAGCGTTGTGTTTCTAATCCGATCTGAGAGACTAACGCCAAGAACACTGCGTTCCATGGCGCGTTGGCAAACCCCGAGCGTATTTTTCTGATCCTTAGTCAAAGACCAAGTTTGTGCGCCGTAAGTTAGGATTGGAAGAATACATACGTCCATGATTTTGCGTTTTAGGCATAGAGGCAAATTGCCTTTCAGAAAGTCTTTCATGGCCCAATAGCTCTTCCAGGCGTTTTCGGTGCGTCTAGCAACTTCTTTATCTTGTCTCGCCTGGAATGAGACTATTTGGCCAAGGTATACATATTCATGAACGTATTCAATCTCATCGCCTTGTAATAATATGCGATGTGGAGCGCGGTTGGTCATGACTTTGGTCTTCGACATATTCATCTTTAAACCCACTTCGAGGCTTGCCTTGCTCAGATCTTCAAGCATTGTTGACAGTTCGGTAGCTGTAGAAGAGAATAGTACAATATCGTCAGCGAAACGAAGATTCGTGAGGTTGTTATCGCCAACTCTAATGCCCTTCTCCTTCCAGTGTCCCGACAATTTTCTAAAAACTTGTTCTAGCGTGGCAGTGAACAATTTTGGTGATAGGGGGTCGCCCTGTTTCACTCCATTAGTAATGCTAAATGATGGACCACTGCTACATAATTTAACTGCTGCTGTGCTACAGTGATAAATTTTGCGTAAAAGGTTAATGTATGTTGTATCGATACCTTGATTGATTAATGCGTCAAAAAGTGAAATGTGGCTGATACTGTCAAAAGCTTTCGAGTAATCGACATATGCTATGTAAAGGGGAAGTTTAAATTCTTGGTGCTTCTCAATTAGTTGATTTAAGGAGTGAAGATGGTCAGTAGTAGAAAACCCACGTCGAAACCCGGCTTGTTCGGGAGGTTGGCTAGAATCCAACTGGGCTGATATTCGGCTTTCGATGACTTTAATGAAAATTTTGTAGACATGTGAAATGAGACTAATTGGTCGGTAATTATTTATGTTTGCTTTGTCACCTTTTTTGTGCAGTAAAATAATAGTCGAATGACAGAAATTAAAAGGAAGATTGCCAGTTACTAAAATTGAGTTGAATAAGTTGGTTATATGAGGAAGAAGTGCAGGTCCTCCAACTTTGAGAGCTTCGGTTGTAATGCCATCTTCCCCGGGACTTTTGCTATATTTCATGCTGCAAAGAGCGCGATGAACTTCATAGCCACTTATTGGCACGATCGATTCGGAGCATGAATATTGTCCTAACGGTTCGTTGGAGATACCTGGTATGTCGTTATATAATTGACTATAGAAGTTCGTGCAAATATTTATTATACTATTTCTGTCTGTTAAGTATCTGCCGTTATTGTCTTTTAGGCGAGTTATGCCAGTTTTTCCGTGCGATATGCCTTGTTTTGCTTTTTTCAGGGATTTGTTGCTTTCTAAAGCATTTTTTACCAAATCTAAGTTGTAGTTTCTAATGTCTTTTCGTATATTTCTTTTTACTAATCGGTCTAGCTTAGAGTATTCTGTTGTGGGAAATGGTGTGTTTAGTCGTTGTTCAATTAGTAACTTTGTGTTAGTAGCGAGTTTGTTTAGTTTCTGTTTCGCAGGTTTGATTTTATTACTAGCTTGTTTTATACTACTGATTATGTGTTTATATTGAACATTTACATCGTCAATATTTTGAGTATCTAATATATTAAAACTGTTGCGTAGCTCGAGCCTAAAAGCATCTTTATTCGCTGTAAGGGATGTTCTGTCGAGTCGTTTTATATTGCTTTGTATTCTACGAAATCGAATAAGTTTAGAATTGAATTTAATGGTAATACGCAGAGGTCTATGATCTGATGCAAACTTAATCATATTTATTGTTTCGAGATTTGTAATTATTTCTCTTTTCGTTGTTAAACAAAAATCAATTTCATTTTTTGTTACACCGTCTGGAGAAAACCAAGTCCAACGCCGTTGAGGTTGTTTGTAAAAATAAGTGTTACTGATGTTTAAATTTTGGCCAGAAGCGAATTGTAATAATCGTGTTCCACGTGCGTTTCTTGTGCCCAGACCATGAGGGCCGATAATATTGTGGTTATCAACGTTTTGTCTAGTTCCAATTTTGGAGTTAAAATCACCTATAATAACAGTCCAGGTTCCTCTGTTATCGTCATAAATTTGATTCAGCTGAGTGTAAAAATCTTCAACCTCATCGTCAGGATGTGACGACGATGGGGCATATACTTGAATAATTGTAAGTGTTGTTTTGTCTGTAACTTGAAATTTTACTAATGCAATTCTGTCCGAAAATCCTTTAAATTCTATGATGTGGTTTTGCCACTTTTTTGAGATTATGAAGCCTACTCCATATAAACTTCCGGAACCAATGAAGTAGAAAATATTATTTTTTCGTTCTAATGTCTCTTCGCCTGCTCTTCGAACTTCTGCAAGCCCAACTATATCGTAGTTAATGTTTTCTAGTGCGTTTTCTAATTCAACTAGCCTCGCTTCAGAGCGAAGTGTTTGTGTGTTATATGTCATTATTTTAAGTTTATCGGTATCCATTTGACTAGCCGTGTTCGTTTGACAGTGGGACCTCGCCCGGGGATTGTATGCGCCCCCTGCTCCAGGGGTCGACAGCCTACTGTCATTGGCGGCGTTCCCGCTGGAGACGCCGGGCACTTGGGGCCAATTTTTCTTGTTGTGATTCATGATGAAGGAAGAGGTTTAGACTAATAACTCACCACGCTTGTCAACTTGCGGGTTGGTGAGTGCGCAGTGGCCATCTAACTCGGCCGGTGGGCCGCGCCGTTGGTGCTCGAAGCACTCCTCCGCCGCCGCCCAAAATCGACATCCTGCGCTTATGCCGATTGTTCTGTCATGGCCTCGAATTGACGTTCGCGTCTAAGAGCCCAAGACAGCTACAAAGTTGCTGTGTGGTCGGGGACTGCCAAAGCAGCTAGCAGCGAATATTCGCTGCCGATCCATTATCCGCCACCTATGGACCCCGGTAGTAGCCTACAGCATAGCCCTACCTAGAAACGAGTATGAAGGATTAAAATTAACGAGGCGGTCCTTAGATTCGTCAGGAGCCTGTGGTTTAGATACGTTCCATAGTGTTGTAGAGTATGGAACTATGGACATGGCCGAGATGGTCCTTTTATTAGCAGGGTCAGCATGACAATTTTTTTGGGGCATTGGTTGCACGTTAGCAAGCTTCCACGACTTTTATTTTATTTAGTTTGCAGAGAGTCTAAACAAGCGCATCAATGCGTTCAATAACACCAAAAATACCATGTGGCTTTATTAACATCTAGTTAACTGTTGCGGCTATTTACCATGAGTGTGGCTATTCGAACACTCTGAAAACTCAAAATTAGGGACTCCGAAGCTTTTTCAGTTCACAACGCATTTAGTTACAGTGTTTTGTCTTGGTCTAGTTGCCATGTGTAGAGTAGATACAATGATGCTAAATTAGTAGTGCATGCGAAGACATAATTTTAGCGCCCCCCTGATCCTCGCGCCCTAGGCTGCAGCCTAATTAGCCTAAGGGTTAATCAGGCCCTGGTGATGCACGCTGACCTAAAAGATAGATACATATAATAAACTAGCGGCCCATTCCGGCTGCGCTCGGATATTGTCATTTAAAGACTATTAATCGAAATAAAAACTATCCTATTTCTCAAGTTGGACCAGACTGCTCACGGTGTGCCAATTTAATTAGAAATCGGTTAAGTAGTTTAGGAATCCATCGCGGACAAACATCGTGACAGGAGATTTACATATATTAAGATAAACCTACTTACTTATTCGCATGATTTCCATGACAAAGCTACAGTTTCGCGATCAAGCGTCGTCAACATTGTAGTTTATGTTGTTGTACATAGTAAGTGTAGAGACGCTTATTCAAGTCTGAATTGTTTGTCCGTCAAGTCATGGGCAATGGGCCTGTCATATTTGTCCCAGACTCGGTATCTATTGGGTTAGACTACTTTTGAAGTGAAGTAGTACATCCTACTACTTATTAGATGGAGCGACTGTATACGAAAAGCAGCAGGTGGGGGTTGCAAACGTAAGACCGAGAATTGAACTGGGAGAGGCTACCTCGAACATTAGATGATTACAGGCTGATGATGATATTAGTATAAAAACTTTCCATGTTCAACAAACATAGATTACATTAGGCGGCGAATTGCTTGCGTATAAGAGTATAAACATAAATATATTCCGTAATAAGAAACAATGATTTCTTTCAAAACAAATAAGGAAGATATCGGCATAAGCAAATCGTTTCAGAACAGGCGCGTATCGGCTTACACGCCGGAAAAGATAAGTAGCTTCATAACATTACTCCACCTTTATTGGGAAAAAACATACCAAAATATCTGACTAAACGCCGTAAGGCTTCTCTGCGCGGTTTTATATTCTCGTAGAATACTTTATTATCTCTGACTCTGCTTTGGTTGGAACAAGTCAATCGCATTATTCCACGATCTATCAATATCGTTTTGTTATTACCTTTGATTTGAGTTATATTATTATCTGTCTTATCTAACGGGCTAGTAGTTATAATACCTACTATCTCGTGACTAGTGGACTGGCTTCGTTTTAGAGCATAGAATAACTTGTCTGGGGGCTTCGTGGATTACTTGCACAGAAATCTTAATAATGTACATTATTATTAAGTTTTTGTGATAACTTGACAGTAAGTCCGACTAAGCCAAATGATATATATAATACTAGCGGCCCGTTACGGCTTCGCTCGGATTTCGTCATATAAGGACTATTAATCGAAAAAAAAACTATCCTATTTCTCAAGTTGGACCAGACTGCTCACGGTGTGCCAATTTAATGTAAAATCGGTTAAGTAGTTTAGGAATCCATCGCGGACAAACATCGTGACAGGAGATTTATATATGTACTAGCGGCCCATTCCGGCTGCGCTGGGATATTGTCATTTAAAGACTATTAATCGAAATAAAAACTATCCTATCCATCAAGTTGGACCAGACTGTTCGCGGTGTGCCAATTTAATTTAAAATTAAAAATCTTAATGTATTTAATAAATACATTAAGATTTTGGGAGCAATTTCATAGACAAACATTGGTGTGATGAATACGAATATTTGTTCCGTTTCTAGATGTTACTATGTAAATTACAATACATTTACACAGGGTTGCCATATCTTAAATATGGCAATTAGGACAAGATTCCTGAAAACCCCGGATTTTAGAGCCCAGAAGAACATGTCAACAGGTTTTCTTAAACATGATCAGTGTAATCAAAATAGTTGAAAATGTGCCTTAATGTCAGTAGTACCATTGATTTGTACCATTGATGGTACAAATGACACAACTTTGTATCTTTAGTACCATTAATGGTACTAGAGACAATTATTTGCAGATCAGTAGTACCATCAGAAATATTTATGTATCGCTAGTACCATGAATGGTACAACTAAACAAATTTAAAGTACCGTAAAAGTGGTAATCGGTTCACGTAAGTCTGAAACATATTATTTCATGTGTCAAACGAATAAATTACTACCTAAACCTTGAACTGGAATTTTCATAATTATATCTACAAATGATTTGCGAAGCGGCATCGACGGATGATGCTTCGGAAATGAAGATAGTACGACGTGGCCGAGGAAAAGTTTTGTTATTTGAAGGTTTCCAATATTATTTTCATGCCAAACATGAAAATGGTAACTAATATAGTTACCATTTTTACCATTGGCGATGCAAACATTTTAAGAATCCTGAAAAATGTACCGGAATTGTTACGGTAGGTATGTTTATTTTGTTATACGGCAGTTATGTTTTTTTTTCTATACGCCAGGTATGTTTATTTTTTATACGGATTAGGTTTGCATTTGACCACGATCTCACCTGATGGCAAGTGACAATGCGTTGTAGGATTGAGCACGCTTACCTTGAAGATACCACTTAAACACTCGAAAAATACTACCATATTGTTACTTTTGGGGGCTTCGGTAAACAGTTCCAGCCCTTGGCAGTACCTATGCATCATAAATGTGGAAGCAACATCTATCCATGTGACATAATCACTCTTTTGAGTTTGTTTTAATAATCCTCATTCAAGTCATTTCATACTATGAACTTAACATAACTGCAACACAGCCTGATATAAGCATATCAGCATCATGCTGTTTGCTTATGACTCCATAAATAAGTCAGAGTAAGAAAAATGTCGATCCCAAGTTCGTACTGAACTCTAGAACTTTTTTTCTATACTAAATGTAAAAAATGTAATTACGTGGAATATCTTTACTTTTCTTTAATGGTACTAAAGATACAAAGTTGTATCAGTAGTTCCATAAGTATCGGTTGACAATTACGGGGGAATACCTTCATTTTTCTTTAATGGTACTAAGGATACAAAGTTATGTCATTTGTACCATCAATGGTACAAATCAATGGTACTACTGACAATAAGGCAAAATCGTTATGTATAATATTTTATTATAATGTTATAATCATCTTTTTATGTATTTTCAGACCTTTATAAAAAAATAATTTTGTTATCTTTTATCAGTATTTTATTAAGAATTTAGTGAGTCGGTTCGTCGGCTGATCGCGGCGTGCAGGCTCAGTGCGTGAATTACGGGCGACCCAAGACCTTAAACTTTTTAACACGTACTGCAACTGAAGTCCAGCCCGGACGCTCCCCGGACGCCCTCTAAACTAGGAGAAATCCGGGGAAACCGGGTCCTGATGGCAACCCTACATTTACAAGCATAAATATCTGTATAATATTATTGAGCTGAAGAGTTTGTTTGTTTGAACGCAAGGATTTCGGGAACTACTGGTCCGAATTGAAAGACTCTTTCTCTGTTGGATAGTCTATTTATCGAGGAAGGCTATAGGCCATTTAACATTATGCTATTATTAACAGAAACGGAGCATAAATGAAAAGTGTAACAAAAATGAGGGAAAAAAATGATTTTTGAGAGCTTCCATTGCGTGACAGCAAATGTCTGTCTATCTTTTAAAGGTTGCGTCATTTGAACCTAAGGTACCAGAATTTGTAAAAAATTTGAATTGGTACGACGAATTTTCGATAGATGTTTCATGTACGATTCAGCTAGTAAGTACATATTTATAGTATCAGTCTTGTGTCTCCCATAGTCGGTACAAATCTTTCTAAGTTTTAGGCTAAATAGTGTCGAAAATCTACATTTTCCTATTTCGTAGATATTTATATGATTGATGTACCACCAAGCATTCCAGTAAACTAACTCCTAATATCTCGAGCCAAAACCGGCAAGCCGACTACAATTAATTTAATATTTCAAAATTTTATTTTATCACAATCACAGCAAATTACTTATTCATTTGATAAGCTATTAATTTCAAAGTTGAGTCATGTTTTTTTTTGATATTTCAAAGTCATAATCATTTTTTTAATCTGTTAGTTACCTAGTAGTTAGTTGTCTGGGCTATACGGACTCTGGTAATAGTATATTATACTGCGGCTGCGATTACTGTAAATACATTTATTAGTCAACTAGCAGCGCCCCGCGGTGTAACCCGCGAAGTTCCCGTTCCCGTGGTTCCCGTTATTTTCCCGGGATAAAAAGTAGCTTCTTCCAGACTATAATCTATCTGTGTTCCAAACTTCAGCCCGATCCGTTTATACGTTAGGATGTGATTGAGCAACAAACATCCGAACATCCATACATTGACATTTATAATATTAGTAGGACTAGTGGCGAAGTAACTATTTTCTGATCTGTACTAGTGGTCCGCCCGGCTTTATTCGTGGTACATTTATATTTATAAATATAGACTATTTGTATAGTGGCTATGTATTATAACACTCAGCACGTACATATCCAATGCTAAAAGATTTTTTTCGAAATTTTGAAATCGGGACGGTAGTTTCTGATATTAGCGCGTTGAAAAAAACCTTCAGCTTTATAATATTAGTATAGATTGATTGACATAATTATCTATAAGAAGGCAAGTTTGTTAACTTGAATACAGGCTAAAAAATCTACTACTATATCTACTACCAATCTACTACTATGGATAGAATAGCAATATTGTACTATTCATATATCTAAATAATTCTACACGCTAACAAAATAATGTAACTGACCCATGGACGAGTAGCTTTTCTAAATAGCTAGAGTAAATAGAACCTAACCACAGGGGTGCATTTTATTGTGTTTAAACCCGTTTTCGAGGTAATTAAGTGGATGCTTGACTGCTCTCTGTATGTCCATAGTATACAAACGGCTACTGGTAACGTAGCCTGGTTTATTGTTTAGCTTCGGATTACTATGGAAAATCTGTGTGTTAACATTTCTCAATAGCGATAATCCTTTAATAAGAATTTATTGTCATGGCGGCTTAGTAAGCCATGATGAGAAGAAATGCTAGTAGCTTCATAATTTGTTATTTTGTTAGAAACTCATCAAAATTGAGCACCATTGAGATAAATATAAATAAATATTAAATATTGGTGGACAATTCACACACACCACCACCTGACCCCAAACTAAGCAAAGTTTGTATGATGGCGGCCATATAGCTGATATAATACTTATATAGTTTTAAATACATACTTATTATATATAGAAACACCCAGAAACAGTGCAAACATTTGAATTCATCACACAAATATTTGCACTGGGTGGGGATCGAACCCACGACCCTCGGCTTCGCAGGCAGAGCTGCTACACACTAAGCCACGAGGCCAGTCGAATAGATAGCAGTTGTTGTTTGAAGAATAATAAAACCATTTGCCACCATGAGGCCAACCACGGCCTGTTTGTTAAGAGGGCCTGACTCAGTGACGGAATTTATAAATATTATTGTTTGCTTGATTTACACGACTGGATTTACACAAATAGAAACACTTCATTTTGCACACCATTAAAGTTTTTTTTTTTTTTAATGGCACACCATTAAAGTTAAAAATGTACAGAACATAAAAAACTTCTAACTAGTGTCATCAATGGCGGCCATGAAAAAGAAATAGAGGTGTAATGAAGAACCTTACGTTCGTACGTAAAAATATAACATTCGTAATTCAAATAGTTCCGATTAGCTAGAAGAAGCAAAAGCTAGAAGTTTCGGCTGGTCTAGTCGGGAGAACGGCGCCTGCCGATACGGAGACCCCGGGCACAGATCAGAAAATAGTTACTTCGTCCCGGGGTCAAACTCCACACGCACCACTGTCTTTTCGAAGTCATGTGCGTTATGCCGCTAACTTAAACGGTGAAGAAAAACACTGTGAGTAAACCGACATGTACCTATGTCGGTAAGTATGACAAGTCTTTCGAAGTCATGTGTCATCCACCAATCCGCACTGGGCGTGATGGATTATGGCCTTAACTCTCTCCTTGCGAGAGAAGGCCCCGAGTCCCAGCACTGGGAACATTTAGTAGGCTGTTGATGATGATTAGCTAGAAGCGCAAAACTTTTGTGCGTCCCATGTATTAAAAAACAAATTTTTTACGAGTACAAAAAGTAGCAACGGGTAAATTGTTTACGACCCTCGGGTACTGGCGGGCCCGCGCAATGAGCCGCACTCGCCTCGTTTGCCGGACCAGCAGCAAACGAACCCCGGATTATATTCAATTTTAACTCCGGACGAGAGTGACCACATGAACTGAATTCACCATTATTGAATTGAGCATTCATACTTGATATTTTATCTTTCACTGATGGGAACAGATAGACCTCGAATAATTTTATGCCCTCCGATAATACACCGATTTAAATTTAAAATCAGACACTCGTCCAAATTTCCTAAGAAACTATGACTACGTCGTCCAGAAAAATGAAAGCAAATTTTGGTTTTTTTAATGTGGATATTTCAGAAACCGCCTCAACGATTTCGATTAAATTTATATGGCTACCTCTACTACCTCTGAAGTATATTCTACCAAACAACATAAGAATCATCACAATCGATTCTCAATTAGCGGAGATAGCTCCGCTAATCGCTCCGAATGTGTACCCACTGTCGCACTACTTTAAAATGTATAAGTAGTTATTTTTTTCTGTATTTCATTTTATTTGGTGTGTCAATATAGAGTATATATTTATCTATCTATATATCTCGTAATATATTATGTAGGTACCTACATATACAAAAAACATACAACCGAATTGTGAACCTCAACCTTTTTTGAAGTTGGTTAAAAATAAGACCAATAATAATGTACATAAAACTGACTTCAGCTCAATTTTTTTTACCTTCGAAATACTGACACTTTACTTTTTTACATTCGAAAGAAAGCTGTCTGGCTTTTTTACAAGGGGAGTGCCCCTACTCCGGGGGCAGGACGGTGAGCAAATCTTTTTGCGTTTATCAAACGGTGCTCCTAGGCAGCACTGATTTGAGTAATTGACTTCATTTTGGATACTACAATAGAATGGCGTTGAAGGGAGTTGTCGTCGCGTTAATGGAACGAAAAGTCGTGATTTTTTTTGAGGTACCGTTAGTATTTCGGTTTAAAAGGAATGTTTCCGCAATAAAACGTGAATAGTTTAACCATATTTAATTTAATCTGTCTGAACGCTTAGCTGACACCACACTTGGCCAAAATTTTGGCGTTTATTAGGTTACTTTATTGTACAGTATACAGTTACTTTATTTAAATAGATGGATTCATTTGAATGGACGGAATATGGTTAATTGTTAACAGATTTGAACAAAATTAAGTCCTCCAATTTATTGAAAGTGTGTTCAAGTGAAAGTTTATATTATTATCTATTTACTAAGTAATTCGTAGAACCCAAATGAATACAATCATATTGTATTTATGTAAGCATTACAAATATTTTACAAAATATTATGGTTTTCAATATGGGTTAATGTATTCAATCATATTTCTTAGTTTATTAAGTACTAATAGTAGTACTCCGTAGTTTCACCTACGTACTTAGTTACCGTGTCCATAATTCCGCCGCAATTAAAAGTACGCCTACGTTCCTACTTCCTACGTGTTATTTCAGGCTACAATCATTTTCTGTACCAAATTCCATCCAGACCTTTTAATAATTATTTTTTACTTGAAAAAGTAATATACCTAAACCAGAACGTAGGTACATACAAACTTTCACGTAATTTTTTTTGTAGGATAAGTTTTATAGTTATATCCTACTATCTTACTTCTTATCTTACTAATATTATAAATGTCAAAGTATGGAAGTTTGGATGTTTGGATATTTCGATGTTTGGATGTTTGTTACTCAATCACGTCCTAACGTATGAACGGATCGGGCTGAAATTTGGAACACAGATAGATTATAGTCTGGAAGAACACATAGGCATAGGCTTTTTATCCTGGAAAACAACGGGAACAACGGGAACGGGAACTTCGCGGGTAACACCGCGGGGCGCTGCTAGTAGTTACTATATTTACCTCTATAGATAGTCTTATAAAATATTCCATATCAAATGTTAAAAAAGGCAGACATAGGAACTCCCGATAGAAGTGATAACTTATAACTCAGAATTTGATAGCTTACCTTGGAAACTACACGTGTGTAACCGGAGGGCGTGGCTTGAAATGCTGACGCATTTCTAGATGGTCATGCCATGATGGCCAGACCACGCCCATTCAGCATTTCCCATTGGCTGAGACATTTCTAGATGGTTAATGGCCATGGTCCCGAGTTTACCCGAAGATTTCTTATCATACCCGATCGTGACGGTAGAATTCGATTCAAAGCCCACGAAAAATCTGTCTTGGCGCGCATAAAGAAGTTTTCACTTCAATACAGTTCAAAATGTCTACCTAAATACTACAAACACAATTTGGAGTCGTTAATCTAGTCTCCGCGCTCGCCGACCAAAAGTGCCCATCATCCCATCAGACTGGCGGTATTTCCATTCTGTTTGGCCAGAGAAATGTTTTGGGTCAGATGGAGACCTGAGCGATTATATTTAGTAATATCATTAAATACCTGCTAGTTTAAAAACAAATTCAATTTTATTACGACCGGCAACACCTAAAAATATTATTACAATTATCAATATTTGTTGAAAAACTATTCGAAAACTATTAACACGTTTTATGACTACTAACAGTCAACATTACCCGTAAAAAGTCATACACGTACGCAATTCGAAATGTTGTCACGAACCCGAACAGCAAATTGCGAATGTCGCTACTGGCAATAAAATTATAAGTTCGCGCGAATTTCGCAAACACTCAATTTCTGTTCATCGGCAGTTTTATTAGAAAAGTTTATAATAAAACTGGATGCACTAGATGCAGTTTATTGTTTCACGGAAGCGAAACCGTGGCAGGTATAACTATAAACTGTGCGAGACGGTACGTGAGGGTGTTGAGTTGTATCTTGACTTTGTTATGGTAAAGTTTGCTTTAGGTATTTTGTAATCTTTTATCTTTTCATTTAAGACTTGTGTTCTTACATTCCGAAATGTAATGTTAGTGGTAGGACTCTTGGCAGAGTCCGCCTGGGGAAGGACCACATCTTTGCCAGTTATTCTACCGCCAAGCAATAATGTGCAAACATTACTGTGTTCGGGTTTGAAGGGCAATGTTTCCAGAGAAGTTACAGGGCTTAGAGATATAAGAACTTAAATCTCTGGGTGGCGAGCGCAGTGCAGTGCTGGGTAATGATTTGGACTCTTCATATTCCAATAGCTGCGTGTCACTGTGCTGTCATGTGGCAGGCCTGTTGTTTACCATCAGGCACATGTCCTGCTCGTCTCGTAACTCTTTATTAAAAAAAAATGTATTCTTTGCCGACTTGTTTGTCGATACTGTAGTTAAGAAATAGGATTAGAAACATCTACAAATTCTACAACAACCTGATTCAAAATCTCGTTAAAACCGAAATCATTTCGTTCCTAACCTAAACGAAGAAGATTTTCATTTCTTTCATGTGGAGAACAACAACTAAAACGTGCAATACATTATATTGGTTATATTGGATATTGGTTATGGATATCATCGAGGTCTCCAAGTCGAGAATTAATTGATATTTGTTAGGTAAGCACGCTTCATCGTAGACCGCATCATCTCTTAACAACAGGCGAGCAGACAACCTAACCTAATAGCGATGAAAACAATCTTAAGACACAATATGCTGAAGTACTCAAAAACAAATACTTATGCCGAAAAACAGCTTCTATCTACACAGTCACTGTTCTTGTATGCTTACGCACGACGAGTACGAATCCAGTTATAACAGTAAGTTTCTGAGTATTTTTTTAAAGTGCTGATCTATTAGTTTGTCATTACCATCGGCTTTAACGGTGAAAGAAAACGTCGTAAGGAAATTAGCGTGATCCATAAAAGATTTATGTCGAGGAGACTCATCGTCCGCCAATCCGCACTTAATCAGCATGCTGGATTATATAGCCTTGACTCTCTCTTTATGAAAGCTTGTGCTTCGGCATAAGCGCTAATATGAAGGTTATCTAAAATATTTTCTTTTAGCCAAAGCTTACAAAGTATAAATCACTTTTAAACCAAATAATTTTCTGTAATCACGACCAATACATAAATCAGTACCTATTACCTCGTATTGATACATAATTAAGATTGATAACGAGTATATCGATTACATACAAATATTTGCACTAAAAAAACTCGTTTCACGTTCTAGGATATTTAGATCACCCATAAGCGCTAATATGAAGGTTATCTAAAATATTTTCTATTAACCAAAGCTTACAAAGTGTAAATCACTTTTAAACCAAATAATTTTCTGTAATCACGACCAATACATAAATCAGTACCTATTATCTCGTATCTTATCTTATACCTTTAAACGAGCAATTTTTGTACCTATATAAATATGTATATATATATATATAGAATCTGAATCTCGGAAACGGCTCGACGGATTTTCATGAAATTATGTATGCAGGGGATTTCGGGGACGATAAATCGATCTAACTAATTAAAAAAAAAACGCATATTATGCGCGTTTTTAGACAATGAAAAACTGTCACATTAGACATTAGAATGTGAAGGTAAATTTCGCCGCGTGACGCGACAGCATAATTAGCTCAGACGGGAAGTCGGGCGCTCATAGCGGTCACGAATTAGTAGCTCCGGGTTCGAATCAAGACGGGTTCTCTTTTTTTTTCAATTCGTTTTTTTTAAGAAAATCTATTTCTTGGAGTCTTTTATCTGTAGGTATTATATTTAGTATTTAAACCGAGCAAAGCTCGGTCACCCAGGTACTTAATACATAATTAAGATTGATAACGAGTATATCGATAAATGTTTTCACTAAAACAAATTCGTTCCACGTTCTAGGATATTTAGATCACAGTCAAGTCACTTGACCAGCTATATTTGAAAATAACCGTCTACTTTACTGATTGACAAAAGATTCCCAAATATACAATCTCTATTAATATTTTTCCTTTGGCCACTTCACTGTCTGATCACGATGCTCAGCTTGTTCATGTTAAATTTCAGGGTCACACTGTACAGAAATACAGTTTCATAGAAAAGCGTATTTTTAGCGAGTCCAAGATAATGGAATTTTGTAACTCAATGCTCGCCTATGACTGGGATGACATATTTAAGGTTTATGATCTTGATACTTTCAGTAATTTTATTAAGAAATTTCTTTGGAATTTTGATATTTTCTTCCCTCTGACAAAGATAAGAACCAGACTTCAGCATCGATGCCCATGGATCTGTGACGATATAATAGGCTTGCAGCAGGAAATACACGATCTTTATCAACTCCAACGACAGTTCCCTCAATTATCCGGAACAATTATAAAAAAGAAGATACATCGTAGGGATTATAATATAAAGATAAAGAAAGAGGCATACGTTAAAAATCGAATAACAAATTCTAAAAACCCTAAAAAAGAAGTTTGGAATGTAATTAAAGAGGAGACAAACAAAAATTTAAAAAAATGGAATTGGAGTCTCATAGATAGTTCAACTAATTTATTTGTACCCCAAGAAAAAATAGCCGAATACGTAAATGAGTTTTTTGTGTCTATCGCCGACAGTTTGTGTCAAAATTCTTCTCCAGACGTCTCAAAAGCATTGAAATTTCTCGAAGGTAGAGTCCAGGTACATCATGAGTTTAATTTTGAAACTGTATCAAACTCATTGTTGATGACGCTTGCAAAAAAAAAGATTAAAATGTCAGATACTAAAGACTTATATGGTATATCCGGTAGAGTTTTGTTTTGTATAATGGAGTACATATGTGACCATTTCACTTTTTTGACCAACAATATTCTACAGTCTGAGTTCTATCCCGATTTTTTAAAGAAATCCAGATTAACCCCACTCTACAAGGGTAAAGGAGACACGTCATGTGTAAAAAACTTTAGGCCGATTACGATTGTACCCACTTTTTCGAAACTCGTCGAATCAGTGATGTCAGACAACCTCATGGCACACTTAAATCGACACAAAATTATTTCAGAGTCCCAACATGCTTATAGAAGGGGTCGGTCGACGATAACTGCTGTACATGATTTCACGCAGAACATCATTCAGAGTATGGATGGTAAAAATAAGGTAGCTGCCATATTTCTGGATTTGTCGAAGGCTTTTGATTCTGTGAATCATGAGCTTCTAATTAAGAAGCTCATGACTTACGGGATCAATAACCAGAGCTTAGAGCTCATCAAATCCTTTTTAACCAACAGATACCAAACAGTAGAATTAAAAATTAATGACAAACAACAGCAATCTAACTCTCTATGTACTAATATTGGAGTCCCCCAAGGATCCTCATTGGGAAATACGCTCTTTGTTTATTTTGTGAATGATATGTCTATGCTAGATATAGATGGGAAGGTCATCCAGTACGCAGATGATACTACAATAATATTATCAGCAGTTACTGAAGTAGAGCTGTTTGAGAAAGTGAAAGATGCTATCTCCAAATTTGATGAGTGGTTTCACAACAACGGACTGAATCTAAATGCAGACAAAACTAACATAATGTATTTTAATTCTAAATCTTCTAATCAAACTAAAGTTTCTATTGACCTACCAAACGGCACGGTAATTACGGGTACTAATCATGTAAATCTATTGGGTTTTGAAATCGATTCCGCT
The DNA here is from genome assembly GCA_963693475.1 of Ectropis crepuscularia. Taxonomy (NCBI): domain Eukaryota; kingdom Metazoa; phylum Arthropoda; class Insecta; order Lepidoptera; family Geometridae; genus Ectropis; species Ectropis crepuscularia. The sequence goes on from OY856359.1 coordinate 13,408,529, forward strand.
CTATCATGGAAAAGCCATATAGAAGCAACATCTAAAAAGATGGCAAAAGGCGTATACGCTCTGAAGCAGTTAAAATATGTGACGTCATCTGAAAGTTTAAAGGAGATCTACTACTCATATGTCCATTCAATAATGACTTATGGCATAATTTTCTGGGGAAGCTCTACAGACTTTCAGAGAGTCCTCAAAATGCAGAAGAGAGCTATAAGAGTATTAGCCGGTGCTAAATTTAAGGAAAGTTGCAGAGAACATTTCAAACATCTTAAAATACTGACATCTGTTGCATATTATATATTAGAAGTGGTAAAGTACACTAGGTACAATATTGATAAATTTGCGACAGTGGAGATACAAGACAGGAGATCACGACTAAAGCGGACTGTTTTAAGCCCAATAGGGCCCTGCAGGCTGACTATTGCGAAGAAGTCACCTCTACAGATGGGACGTATTTTGTACAATCATTTGCCCGAAAGTTTGAAGGCAATCCCTAATGACACAACTTTTATTAACAAAGTAAAGCAACTTCTATTAGAGAGAACGCTGTACAGCATTAATGAGTACACAAGTACAAAATATGATGACCGTGTTTTATAGATCATATAATCGACCTGTGCAGCACTACTATTATTATTGGAATGTTTGTTATTATTTTTATTTTTTAACCGACTTTTTTAATTACTATTAAACAAATCTAACAATTTAAATTTAACTGAATGAATTGAATTTTATACATGCCCCTTTACAGCAACATTGTATTAATTGTTTGATTGTATTTTTTGACGAGACATATTTTGAACTCTGTTTCTCATTGTTTTGCAACTTATTATTGTAAAAAGTGTTAATGGTATGTTTTAATATGTCAATAAATTGATTCTATTCTATTCTATTCTACAATTATTCCTACTTTCTTCTAAATCGACCTTATCGAGCAGTAAAAGAGTATCTACAGCAAAGTTCTGGCCAGGTTCAATACACTCAAACATAATGTAAACTACATTTATAGCAACGTTTTCCACCGATCCATAAAGCAGATGCTCTGAATTGGTATTTTACTTGATTTGAAGCCGAAGACGAATTCGACGCCCAATACGCTCTTGAAATTTCGAGCTGTGACCCATTTGGACTGGGTAAGTTTGCAGTAGAGTAGATGCTAAGTTACTAAAGTTTCTAAATATATGTAGTTCCATGAATACTCGAACTCGTATTTCCCATAATATGTAATACCTCTGTACATAATATGCACGTCTAAATTTGGTCCAAACGTGAATAGTACGTTAATTCGTACGTAATAACTTACTTTGTAGTGGTAGGACTCTTTGCAAAGTCTTCCACATAATATGTATGTGTCAGTTTTTCTACCCCCAAGCTGTAATATGTTAATATTAGTGTGTTCATGTGGGTTTAATGTTTCCTTGAATATTACAGGGAAATGAGATAAATCATTTTCAACTCTATGAGACGAAGACAGTATAACGCTAGAAGCATAGATATAAATCAATGGATGTGCCCTCCCAAACTTCAGGCGCGGAATTATGTTATCGTTGGGACGAAGAGAAGGAAGAAAAAGTGATCACTTTTTCCGTCCCAGTTGGTTGCAGGAAGCGGTGAACGCCGGACGTTTTTACCTATCACTATTCGTTGTCAACAACCAAAATAAGTAGAACCACAACATACCTCGCCGCTAGCGATTCTAGGGGTCAAGTGGATTAGTAGTTGTAAACCACTCACGGTACACCACACAAAGGCAGTTTGTTTACAATTTTAAAGTGCTCAGGGCACATCTTTTGATTTATATCGATGGCTAGAAGGTGTAATGTTATGAAGTGTACAAGTTCAAATAGATGAGTTGCACTGTGCTGGTATAGGCAGGCGTGTTGATGTCTATAAAGCACTTATTTTGCTCGCCCTGACAATCTATCTTATAAAAAAACTTATTATAGAGTTTTTTTACATTTTTTTTTACTATTTGTTTTTTCTGACCCTTTGAAATAATGTGTCGCTGCTATCACTTTGCCCCACTCGTCGGGGTAATGAAACGACTAGCTGTTATCATCAAAATTTAACCAAGCTCAGTATTTTAATTTGACTAATATGTTATAATTTACTATTAGCGTTTGGGAAACTAAATTGGGTCTTCTTGTCGCCCAACCCAGAAAGCTTAAACACAAAAGTTTTCAATCAATGCGATTTACTGGTCATGACCTACTACGGTAAAACGTTGTCTCTGACAATTAAAACCATGCGCAAATTTAAGTTCACACAGCGTGCAATAGAACGGGCTATCCTCGGAGTTCCTATGAGACAATTGTCGGGACTATGGGAAACAACATCCAACATGGCAGTAAACTCATGAGTTAGGTCCAATTTTTATTATTACTAGCAGCTCTCTCCGGATTCCACTGCATAGTTCCCGTTATCTTCTCATGAAAAGTAGCTAGCCAAATTTCAACCCTATACGTTCACGCGTTCCGATGTGATTGAGCAACAAACATCTAAACATCCAAACTTTTGCATTTATATTATTAAGCAGTCTATTAAATTATACAGTCGTTCGACGAAGCCGTCTAGACGAGGCAATCGTGCGGGGCGTGCGGGGTGAGACGCGGGAAGCGCGCTCCTGCATTGCCTACATTACAATGTTAGTATTGTAGGAGCGCGGCTCAGGGCTGACGTATTCCGTATGTTTTAATTATGCGACGACCCTACCCGTGTCTAGATATTATCAGCGTTTCTCCCAAGATCAAAGGCGATGAACTACTGGTAGTATTTCTTTAATCTGGGTTATTAGTATGATTTATGCCAAAAATCGATTCATTTATGCATTTATAAAAATAAAATGGCTATGTTAATTTATACGCTGTAGAAGTAGGAGCGAGAGGTATACCAGCAAAATCTCTCTATAACCTGCTTAAAGACCTTGGCTTGTCCAGAAGTGCAGTAAGTTCCATACTAGAACGAGTATCTAAAGCTGCACTAGTAGGATCATATCGGATTTGGCTGGGCAAGGAGAGAAATACGAGTAGTGAAGGTGAGTGTTGACGTACGTCACCAAAAGGGGCCCCTTTTAAACCTACGCCCGAGTCACAAGTCTTGGGGTCTATTCGAGATTTCTCTCTCTGCCACACGATGGACCCGGCACCCGCACGGTGAAAACATGGAATGCTAAGAAGTACGTCTCGTCTCTTCTAACTCAAACAAAACAGTACATAGCATACCTTGCATTGTAGAGTACTTGGTATTCTACTCGACCGTACCAAACGAGGCTGAACTAAGAAAATCGAATGATTGAGTAATATCGCCGGAGGAAAAGCCGTGCGCATCTCGAGCCTTTTGAAGTCACATTCTAACAGGTTCTATAGTGACCCAGCGTCTCGGAAATAGGGAACGTTGTTCGTCCTGCATTACCCCTTGTTACTTTGACAACGGACCCTCCTCAGTTTCCGAATGGCGTGATCTAACAAACGAATGCACAGAAATAAATGCCAAAGTACGAGTCGAATTACCCATACCAAAGGTTCTGGATAACAAATCTACCTACCTACATAAGTTCATCCCTATTTGTCGTAAATAGGGGTGGGCCGAACAGAGACAGTGATGTCCATTCCTATTGTTTGATTAAAATTTCTAGTTTCAACTTTCAGATTTGTTACCTGTAAATCAAGGCTTACAAAGCTACGTCAAAATAGATAATAAACCTCGTATTAACTGACAACAAGTTAAAAATTTACGGGCACATACACACACACACACACTACTCTAATAAAATCTAGAAAAGATCTCCATTGAAACCTTAATTAAAACATTTAAAATCGCATAGTGACCAGATGTCGATAAGGACTCATTTAAAAACTCGCAGAACATTCTATTAGTAATGTATGAGCTATCAGTCTCCCATAATACAAGCTATGCTCATTTTTGTGCTAGGTTAGCAATGTATTTTTTTATTTTGAAGCCACAGGCTATATTTTATCATGGTAACCATTTTTGTCACGTCTTCTATTCCTTCAGAACTTGAACTACAAATTTCAATTAATGAGTGAGGTCACTTCACTATTTTTAGTGACTCTTATCGTTCCAGTATACCCTAGTACAATGTTTTTAAAATACTGTTTTCGAAAAGAAAGTTTTCAAATGTGTGCTTATTTTCTCCAGCAGACTTTACACAAAATAAAACAAGGAATATGTCGGTGAACCCTAAAACTCCAGTACCACTTTGAACTTTTTGAACGGCAGCTAAGCGTATCAGTCGTGTATCCTTTTGGATTTACGAGTTGTAAAGAAGACAAGCACATCTTGTGTTTATGTAAGACATAATATGTAATACTCGTATCTACCGAGCGTACATGGAAAGACAATTTGCTTCTGTATATTTTAGAAGATTTTTTAAGAAATACACTGACAGCTTGTTATACTCCTTTGTGCAAGTCAGGCACCTAATTTTTAATTATAAAAACTTGCAATTTGCTCTAATTGCACAGCGGTGACAATCGGCAGGTTTATTTCTAGGTTTGACGCAAGAGTTAGTAAAAACCTTTGGTGATTTTGTAGCATTCGCAAACTAAGTATAAATAATTTTATGAATATTACTACTCCTCAGACGGAGTGGTTGTTTGAGAACTATTTTGAGAAGAAAGCTACGATCTACGATCAAAGATTACTTCAAGGTTCATACAAAGGTTCTATTCACCGTTTCATATGTTTTTCAATAGTTTTGAACATTGAGGACAAATGGCGCTGATTCGAAGTGAATTGCAAACAATAATTTGCGTTGTTATGTTTATTATGACGAATAACTAACAATCTCTCTAAGAAGGAAACTTTATTTAGAAAAAAAAATATCATTGATGCTTTGATTTTATTGATGGTGGATATTTTTCACACAATACCACCTAGCCCTGAAACTAACCAAATCTTATACTATGTGTGTTTTATTTGAAACAAAATTGAAATTTTGTATGCATCGAACACAGTTTGACGGTCCCCCTCCTACCAGCTTCTGTACACATTGTAAATAATAATTTTGAATACGAAAACCACGCTGCTCCTGCTACTGCTGGTCGTATATCATCCATATAACCGACAAATGGTCACAACCAACACTTTACTTTGACTTTTACAATGTCGCCTGTTTTATAACTTTCACATCTAGCAATTTTGTAAACAGAAAAGTTTCTGTGTGCAGTGCAGTTGTATCGAGCTAACTACGGAAAAGTTGGGAAAAAATAACATCTAGACGAAGTATTCGAAGGGAAACTACCTCGCGAAGCCGAGTTGGTTGTACTCCACACTAGGTATTGGGGAACTACGATTGGTTCTACTTTTTTCGTGATTTTTCTTTTGAAGTTTTTGAAGTCAAAACTTCTTTAGGCGCGCCTAGGCAGATATTTCGTGGGCTGTGAATTGGATTCTAACGTCACGCTTGGATATGATAAGAAATCTTCGGGTAAACTCGGGACCATGGCTATTGGCCAATTAGAAATGCATCAGCCAATAAGAAATGCTGACCCATTTCGAGATGGCCATGCCATGATGCCCAGGCCACGCCCTCCGGTTACAACCGTGTAGTTTCCAAAGTAAGCTATCAAATTCGGAGTTATAAGTTTTCACTTCTATCGGCAGTTCCTATGACTGCCAATTTTTTGAAGTGAAAACTTCTTTAGGCACGTTATAGATAGAATTTTCGTGGGCTGTGAAATGGATTCATCAATCGTCACGCTTGGATATGATAATGGATCGGATCGGATCGGATCGGATATGAAATCTTCGGGTAAACTCGGTAAAAACGGCCAGGTAGGTACCAGGGTAACAGAAACAGTAAAGAATTTCGATTACCTACCTCCAACAGCCCAGCGTTTATCTCCAGATACCAGGACATCAGAAATATAAAAGAATTGCGTTTGCCCCTAGGTACCAGTACCAGGGCAACAGAAACAGTAAAGAGTTGCAACATTCTGTATAATTACGTTGATATAAAACTAGATGGCGCAACCATCGATTTAGCTGGCGGTGTTGAAATTATGCGAATGTACATAGACCTACGATGGTTTAACAAATAATTTGTCCTCTGACAAGGTGATAAATTAATTAGACAATTCAATTAAAAGTGAAAACATTTGAGTCACAAGTTTTCACTTCTATCGTCAGTTCCTATGACTGCCAATTTTTTTTTATTTTTCTAATCTGTACGTATAAGTTCCTATTATAAATTACAGGATATTATAGGGCATAGTTGTATTGTACAGCGAGTCCAATAGTCATATAATAGAGAACAACCGTGATAGGTTACATTAATGTACATGTGAAAAAGTATAGGTTTTCCGGATACTAGAAATTAGAATTGAGTATTATGTATAAGAAAGAATACAAACAACAGAACAATACAAGATACCTTGAACATCGCCGCAAAAATGCGGTCTTATCGGTTTTTTTTCCGGATACATTGCGGAGAGTTTACTGATCTACATGATATTATACCACCTTACTCATTTTTCTATAGGACTGCTCATAGCTCGAAAAAGCGACATCGTTTCATTGTTGACCTTTTAAAGACTCCGACAAGGCGGTATGGCTACAATTGTGTGACAAGAAGTCTTTTTTTGCAAACTTATCTTAATCTTAGATCTCTGGGTGACGAGCGCAGTGCAGTGCTAGGTAATAATTTGGATTCTTCATGTTTCAATAGCTGCGTGTCATTACGCTGTTATGTGGCAGATATGTTGCATACCATCAGGCACACGTCCTGCTCGTCTCGTAACTCTTTACTTAAAAAAAACATAATTTGATAGTGAAGGTGTAAAATGTTGCTTTTCCATATTTTCGAAACGATTTTGACGAACCATGGCTAAGAAAACTATCGACTAATTTATTTTTCAAACCAAAAAATTAAAATTCGGTTCACTCGTTCGGAAGCTACGATGTCACAGCAAACATATCCCAAACACAAGAGTTTCGTAAACTGTTCGTACACAAATAAGTCGCGTAACAATCGTAGGCCCCGCGATAGTTAGCCAAGTAGGTAGTATATTACTGTGAGGCCGCGACTTTATCTGAGTTTCCGCCTGAACTGCGCTCGTGGCGATAGAGTGAAAATAGTAGCACAATAAAACAGGGCCCGTCGACTATATCGGGCAACGAGAGCGGCCTCTCTTATCGGAAAACGGTTACCGTGATTTGTGGACCTTCTATTTACTTACTCTTCAAGAGCTGCGAACCTCTTGCACCGGGTGAGGGGGATTATGCACTATGCAGCTCGATTGGGAATCACTATGTTCCCAACACTTTATGGACGTTACGTTTAAATTGGAAGATGCTATCCGAACGTTTCCACCGTTTTCCATTATCAGTTGAAATGTTTATTCGTTTGCGTTAGTGAAAATTGTTGAAAATGGTTTAAATGAAGCATTTTCGTCAATACTTGTTTTGTTATAAAATTTTAAAGAGAAAACTTCTTTTGGCGCACTAAATACAGATTTTTCGTGGGCTTTGAATTTAATTCTAGCGTCACGCTCGGGATACAAGAGATATTCGGGTAGACTCGGGACCATGGTCATTGATCATCTAGAACCTCTTTGACTGGTCTCGTGGCTTAGTTGGTAGTAGCTCTGCCTGCGAAGCCGAGGGTCGTGGGTTCGATTCCCACCCAGTGCAAATATTTGTGTGATTAATTAAAATGTTTGCGCTGTGTCTGGGTGTTTCTATGTATGTATTTAAAACTATATAAGTATTATATCAGCTATCTGACCGCCATCATACAAGCTCTGCTTAGTTTGGGGTCAGATGGTGTTGTGTGTGAATAGTCCACCAATATTTATTTATTTATATTTAGAAATGCGTGAGCATCTCCCATTGGCTATCTAGAAAGGCGTCAGCATTTCTAGATGGCCGTGCTCATGGCCACGTCCTACGGTTTCACCCGCGTAGTTTTCAAATTATGCTATCAAATTCTGAGTTATAAGTTTTCACTTCTATGGGCAGTTCCTATGACTGCCAATTTATTTACTATTTTATTTATAGGTTTACACTTCACCGCCATCTCTCTTGCGTTGTGTGATTTTAAGCGACGATGTGGTCTACGATGGAGCTGTCTTGCCTAAAAGATACCGATTCACTCTCCATTTGAAGATACCAAGATTGTAACCATCGGATTGCCCGATCGTTCCCCAGCCTAGACGCTCTTAGTTTGGTGTACAAGTTTATACCCGAATTCAAAAATATGAGTTAAAGTGATTTACATAGGCTGTTGTTGCTGATAATTATAATGGCAAAATCAAAACCTAAAAATAAAATAATAAAGCTAAAGAATTTTAAACAATCAAGTTTTATAGGTACCTTCTTATTTTTCTTACCTAATAGCCTGAAAATTTGTAGAGTATGAAGCAGACCTAGCTTATCCTAGGCCAAACTAGTTTATCCTGATATAAATACGGGTTAGGTTAGAGTTTTTTTTAACTGTCCCGGTGCAAGGACCGGTCCCTCGAGCTGTGTCCCCGACATGGGTGGTTATGTTAGGTTAGGCTAGGCTAAACTGGTTTCCCCACAGGAGGTGGTGCGGTGGCGCAGCGATGCCAGGGCCATCGCTCTGGAGAGGTGGAGGGAGCGGATTCTCTCTGTGTTCCGTATAATCGGGCAACATTATATCGGCCGACGATTAGCGTGTATCTATGGTTTTGACAGCCGGCTGTGAAGTGACGTTGTCTTGTTTTCGCTGGAACTAAACAGTCACGCCCTTTGAGATTTTGGAGTTTTTCGGGATAAAAACTTAATATAGTGCTACAGGAAGAGACTATTAAGTGAATTGTGACACTCGGGATTAGTGCTGGACTATTTTTGAAGTGAGCTACGGGACTGGCCCCTTCTCAACCGCGGGACCGGTTGAACTACTTACTGGAACGGGAATTCGGGAGGTCGCCTCGATATCGCCTGGTTTGGTTCTTCCCACATTCCCACTTGATCCCTACCTACATTCCTGTCGGACCAAACTGGACTTTGGACGACGCCGGGAACCCTACGTAAGTGATTTCTTTTCGATAACTTGTTTGCAATTAGGGAGTGATTAAAATCGGTATAAACGTAAATTATAATGTTCTAGACTTGCTATGGGCCCCAAGTCGGTATTTCTGGCATAAATACTATACATTTTTTGGTAGACAGAGCGCGGTTAGCCGTAAATACCCCTTTTTTGTTTTTAGTTTTCTGGGAAAATATATCGGGTAGGCCAGATATTTGGGGGTTCCCAGTTTATAATTTCTCCCCAAACTGTCGGGAAATTAGTATTAAGTGGTATCCGGTTTAATATATTTGTTGTGACATTGTCCGAACTTTAGGTTAATTTAAAATTTAAATTTAAAATGGCTTCGGATTTGGCCAACCAGCTCCGGTGGTTTGAATCCTTACAAGGATTGGTCGGCCGGAGAGACCGGGAGGAGGCGCTGCTAAACAGGGCAGAGCACCTCGACAGGCGGCTGGAGGTCGCTGAGAGGAGCACAGGATTGCTGCGGGATGCAAGGCCGTCTCCAACTGAGGAGCAGATGGAGAGGATCGACGCGGACATGCGGCGCATCCTGGATGTGTACGACGAGGTCTCCGAAAGGGTTCGCCAGCTGGAGAGGTCTCGTCAGGGAAGGGCGAACTCGGGACCCGTCATCAGGGATGCGGGTTCGGGTGTAGTGGGACGCCTTCCCACCCTGGACTTGCCCAGGTTTACAGGTAACCTGCGGGAGTGGAGCGGCTTCCGGAGCATGTTCGCCTCTCTCGTAGATTCACGCACCGACTTGACGAGGGCGGAGAAACTGGCGTATCTCCGCACGTCACTGGAGGGTGAGGCACTCTCCCTGATCCAGCACCTGGAGCTGGACGACGACAACTTCGGCACGGCGATGGAGTTGCTGGAGACGAGGTTTCAAAATCCTCGGCTCCTCGCCGACGCTCACGTGTCACAAATACTTGGGCTGCCGAAGGTGACTGAGAGGTCTCAGTTGCGGCCACTAATCCTCACGCCCGTGAAGGTGGCGTACAACGCCTTGCGCAGCTTGGGACTGCCAGTAGAACACTGGTCGTTTCTGCTGGTCCACATCCTGCTGGGCAAGGTGCCGCTGGAGTTGCGCGCCCGGTTCGAGCGGGAAAGGGGTCTTCACGCCGACCCGAAGGTCTTCCCCACGTTTGAGGAGCTACTTCGGGTCCTGGAGTGGGAGGCGAGGATGGCAGAGTCGGCGCCTCAGGAGGCGCAGCCCGCCGCGTCAGCTCGTGGCCCTGCCGGAACAGGACCGCGACCTACCAATCCCCGCACTCAGGGTGCGGTGAAGCGGACGGCGACGGTGACGAGTGCGTCGGAGCAGGAGTGCCCGAACTGTGGCCAGCTTCACGCGCTGGTGCAGTGTCCGGCCCTGCTTGCGCGGACGACTTCCGAACGACAAGGGATCGTTCGGCGGTTGCGTCGGTGCTACGGGTGCCTGGGGGGTCATTTGTACAATGACTGCCCCACGGCACGGCCGTGTCCTGGGTGTGGGGGACCACACCATCAGCTCTTGTGCGTCAGGAGCGATGGTGCTGGTCGACAGCCCTCAGGGAGGGGGCCCTCCACGGGCGGGGGCGCTCCCACGCAGAGCCACGCATTGTACAACAATGAAGTGGCTACAGCGTGGAGCACACCCCCTCCACCCCAACCCACGGCAGCACCGGGCAGCCCAACAAGGGGCGTCCTACACGCGGCTCGGTCACCGACCTCACAGCCCGCGCGGACGCGGGCGAACTGGAGAGGTGGAAGGGTGATACCGGAGTCGCCACTGGGGTCACCTCCCCAGCGTTACCCTTCTCCGCCGCTGGATCCGCGACCGATGGAATGGAGGGCGTACACGCCTCCCCTCCATGAACATCCGAGGCTGGATTACCACCCGCCCTACTTTAGGTATGGCAGGGCAGCTGGATATGCCCCCCCTCCGATGGCCATTATGACTCGGCAGCCATCTGGGCTGGGCCCTGTAGTCCGACGGGTTCGGACGGGCCTCGGAGGGATTGACTAGCCTCCGTTCCCTTGGCACAGGATCAACCGGTGGTCCTGCTGCCCACCCTCTGGTTAAGGGTTTGGGGTCCAAGAGGCGACTACGTCCGGATACGAGCGCTCTTGGACACAGGGTCCCAGGGGTGCATTTTAACAACCCGGGTTGCTCATCGCCTGGGCCTGGCTAGGTTTCCGTCACCGACTCCGTTGCGAGGAGTCGGGAACACAGAGGTGCGGTCGGCTGGACAGACCCGCCTCTCCTTCTCGTCCGTACATTCCTATTCGGAAAGGATTGCGGTCAGGGCCACCGTCATGGATTCGGTTGTCGGTTGGCTTCCTCAGGCGGACATAGATCCGGATCTTTTGTCCTGTACTAAGGGTCTCAGGTTGGCGGATCCCCGCTTCGGGATGGCGGGTCCGGTAGACCTTTTGTTGGGTTCTGATGTACTGGGTTACATCATGAACGGCAAGCCTAGACTGCTGGATCAGTCTTCGCTGATGGCGCTGCCCACCATCTACGGGAACGCCAATTTGGGAATGGTGGATGAGTGGCAGCAGTCGAATCAGGCTTCTTTTACGGGAACGGCCCTCGCTCAGATCATGCAGAGGTTCTGGGAGATCGAAGAGCCGCCTACCGTGTCTCGGCTGGATCCCGAGCACGTGGAGTGTGAGAACTTTTATCAGGCTCGCACTCGGAGAATGGTTTCTGGGCGATTGGAGACTAGGCTGCCTTTCCGGGATAACCCCCCGCGTCTGGGCCAGTCTCGATCATTGGCCGAGAAAAGGCTCAGGTCCATGGAGCGACGCATGGCTCGAGATCCGGTGCTTCGGGAATTGTACATCGAGTTCATGAGGGAGTATGAGGCACTGGGCCACATGTCTCCGGCTCGCGACGACTGGTCGACCATGGACCACTACTTTTTGCCTCATCACGCTGTTTTGAAAGCGTCGACAGGCAAACTCAGGACGGTGTTCGATGGATCCGCTCCGACTTCGACAGGAGTGTCACTGAACCAGTGCCTCCACGCTGGACCGAAGTTACATCGGGATATTGTAGACATCATCCTGAATTTCCGTAGGCATCAGGTGGTGTTGGGAGCGGACATCCGTATGATGTTCCGACAAACGGTCATACACCCCGAGGACAGGAGGTTCCAGTTGATCCTCTGGCGGGAAAGTCCTCAGGACCCTATGATGGTGTATGAGTTGAACACCAACACCTATGGGTTGAGATCAAGCCCCTTCATTGCGATCCGCTCACTGCTGGAGTTGGCGGAGCAAGAACGGGCTCGGTACCCACGTGCAGCCGCAGTTCTGGAACGCGACCTGTACGTGGACGACGTTTGCACTGGTGCGCAGACGGTGGAGGAAGCTCTGTTGCTCCGGGATGAGCTTACAGAGCTTCTCGCATCTGGAGGCTATGAGCTTCGGAAATGGCTCTCTAACGACCCCAACGTCCTGGCTGGTATCCCGGACGATCACCAGCAGGATCCGGGGCTCTTCGAGGAAGGTGACGATCCGCACGGGATTGCGGTTCTGGGCATGCAGTATCAACCGGTTGCTGACATCTTCACCTTTCGGGTGGCACTGGAAGCCACACGCGCGTGGACAAAACGGACGGTTTTGTCCACCATCGCCAGGATGTTTGATCCAAATGGTTGGATCAGTCCGGTTCTGTTCGCAGCCAAGTGTCTGTTACAGCGACTTTGGACTCTGAAGGTCTCATGGGACGACCCCCTGGTTGGAGACTCGCTTAACACTTGGCTTCGTTTAATATCTGACCTCGAAACGGTCAATCGAGTGGCGTTGCCCCGTCGCATTCTGCCACCAGGCTGTAGCCGGATCAGCCTGCACGGGTTTTGTGATGCGTCCGAGCTGGGCTATGCCGCATCTGTGTACTTGCGTACAGTTGACGCTGGAGGCCATGTCAATGTCACGCTCTTATTGGGGAAGAGCAAGGTAGCTCCTATCAGGACACGACTCACCATTCCGAAACTGGAATTGAGCGGAGCCACATTACTTGCTCGGCTGCTCAAGCATGTATATCAGGAACTGTCCACCTCGATAGACATCCGGAATGTCTATGCGTGGTCAGACAGTCAGGTCGTGCTTGCCTGGTTGAGAGCAGCCCCTCACACTTTGGAGACCTTTGTGGGAAATCGGGTTTCCCAAATCCAAAACATTGGACTGGACATTGTTTGGAGACATGTCCCGGGTGAGTTGAACCCCGCTGACTGTGCTTCGCGCGGCTGTTCCGCGCCGGAGCTAGTTGATCACCCCTTATGGTGGGGTCCGGACTGGCTGCGGGAGCCAGAAGCTTCCTGGCCAGCTCTCGGCGCGGACTCGGAGCGAGCGGAGCTGCCCGGAGTCCGCGTGCATGCGATTGTGGCGGAAGTGCCCCCAGACCCTGACTGGTTGACGGGTCGTTACAGCAAGCTGGATAAGTTGTTGGGGGTAACTAGCTGGATTAAACGCTTCATCCACAACTGTCGTCACCCTCGTCAGAGGAGGAGTGACCAGATCGCCACTGTGGAGGAGCGTCGGAGTTCCTTGCTGCACCTCATTCGGCTGGTGCAGGGTGAGAGGTTTCCGACGGAACTTGAGGCGCTGCGCTGCGGACGCGCTCGCTTGAAGGGTGCGGTCGCCAAGTTGAACCCTTTCACAGATCAGGATGGTCTTCTGCGCGTAGGAGGTCGGCTCCGGAAAGCCAACCTGCCGTACGGCAGCAGGCACCCCCTGTTGCTACCGAAAGGAGGTCCTCTGGTGGACCTGCTGATCACCGATCGGCATATCGGTAACGCGCACGCTGGATGTGGCGCGCTTCTCGCTGTGTTGCAGCGTGAATTCTGGATCTTGTCGGCTCGCAGGGCGGTCCGAAAGGTGCTGTTTAGATGTGTCCCTTGTTATAGGCTCAAGGCGTCTACCATGCAGCCCATGATGGGAAATCTTCCTCCGGATAGGATTTCTCCCTCGAGGCCGTTCGACGGGGTCGGAACGGACTTCGCTGGGCCCTTCTCGGTCAAGTCATCGACGTTGCGTAACGCCAAGGTCGTTAAAGCCTACCTGTGCGTCTTTGTGTGTTTGGCCACCAAAGCAGTCCACCTGGAGCTGGTCTCTGCGCTGTCTACGGAGGCCTTTGTCGCGGCGCTGGATCGCTTTGTAGCGCGAAGAGGAGTACCCTCTTTAATACGTTCGGACAATGGCACAAATTATCGAGGGGCGGCGAATTATTTACGCGAAGTTAATAATTTTTTAAATTCTGGTAATAATAGTTTAAGTCTGGCTCTCGCCCAGCGGGGAATCAGCTGGCAATTTAGTGTGCCGGCCTGTCCTCACTGGGGAGGAATTTTTGAGGCTGCGGTGAAGTCTGCTAAAACCCATCTCCGCCGTGTCATCGGGGAGACCGTGTTAACTTGGGAAGAGTTAGTCACGGTACTATGCCGCGTGGAGGCAGTTCTTAATTCCCGTCCTCTCTGTCCAATCTCGCCTGACCCTAACGATCTAGAAGTCTTGACGCCGGGTCACTTCTTGATCGGTCAGCCTTTAACCGCGTTGCCGGAGTATCCCTGGAAGGATGAGCGCCCCGGACGGCTGTCCCGTTTTCAGTTATTGCAGCAAATAAGTCAAGACTTCTGGAGGCGCTGGTCGGCCGAGTACTTGCATCTGTTGCAACAACGGGTAAAATGGACAGATAGGACGGAGGCCCCTCGGAAAGGGGACTTAGTATTATTAAAAGAGGCAAATTTGGCCCCCCTACTCTGGCGTAGGGGACGTATTTTAAAATTGATATCTGGTACTGATGGCACACCCCGCGTGGCGGAGATTCTGGTTTCTGGTTCCAGACTTCGGCGCGCGGTGTCCTCTCTGGCACGCCTGCCTCTTTATTAGATATACGTATTTTTCATGGTTAAAATTTTATTTAATTTTATTGCTATTTTTGGTAAAGTTTTTTTTTTTGGTTTGATTTCCACTTTCGGGTCAAAGTTGGGAATTTCGTTTTATTTGGGGTCCGGATACTACTAAATACTAGTTACTAAATACTAGTTGCTAAATACTGGTTTTCTAAAATTGACCTGGAGTTAATTGGTCGGGGGTTTTGTTCCGTATAATCGGGCAACATTATATCGGCCGACGATTAGCGTGTATCTATGGTTTTGACAGCCGGCTGTGAAGTGACGTTGTCTTGTTTTCGCTGGAACTAAACAGTCACGCCCTTTGAGATTTAGGAGTTTTTCGGGATAAAAACTTAATATAGTGCTACAGGAAGAGACTATTAAGTGAATTGTGACACTCGGGATTAGTGCTGGACTATTTTTGAAGTGAGCTACGGGACTGGCCCCTTCTCAACCGCGGGACCGGTTGAACTACTTACTGGAACGGGAATTCGGGAGGTCGCCTCGATATCGCCTGGTTTGGTTCTTCCCACATTCCCACTTGATCCCTACCTACATTCCTGTCGGACCAAACTGAACTTTGGACGACGCCGGGAACCCTACGTAAGTGATTTCTTTTCGATAACTTGTTTGCAATTAGGGAGTGATTAAAATCGGTATAAACGTAAATGATAATGTTCTAGACTTGCTATGGGCCCCAAGTCGGTATTTCTGGCATAAATACTATACACTCTGGATCCACTCAGCGGGGGACCGGCGCTCGACGGCTCCTCGAGGCGCTACGGCCCATTCTCTCTGAGTGGGTCCAGAGAGAACATGGGGTACTCACCTTCCGGACTACACAGATGCTCTCGGGACACGGGTGTTTCGGGAGGTATTTGTGTAGGGTTGCCGGAAGGGAAGAGACCCCGGTGTGCCACCAGTGCGTGTTGCGCGGAAGACACCGCGCAACACGCACTGGAGGCATGCCCGGGGGAGGAGGACACGCGACTATCCCTGGTCGCGGTCCTGGGGGCAGATCTCTCATTGCCGACCATCTTGTCCAAGATGCTCGACAATGAGAGATCATGGGAAGCTTTCGTCTCCTTCTGTGAGACTATCATCTTACGGAGGGAGACGGAGGAGCGAGAGAGGGAGCTTGACCCTCTCGCTCCTCCTTGCAGGAGGAAGCGGACACGCGGGCGAGCCACTAGGGCTCGCACCCCGTTTCCGTTTGGAGGGCCTGGGCCATCGGGCACTGCCTGATGGCCCATTCTCCTCCCGAGGGGGGGACGCGCTGCTATAGGTTTTCCAGCGCGTCCCAAGAGCCACAATGCGGGGGTTCCGACCCACCGCGAGGCGAGCCCGAAAGGGTGACATGGTAGTGTCAGAGTTGCGCGGGCGAATGCGAAAGCGGTTCCGCAACTCTGACACTGCACCATGGTAGGCGAAATCTTGTGGACGTTTTTAGTTGGTAGGGGTGCCCTTCTGACACCGAGTCCAACACTGTTAACTCGTGCGTAAATGCATTTCCCTCCACTTACAAAAAAAAAACGCTAAACTGGTTTATCCTATCGAGCTTAGGACAAAATAGTTTGGACTACTATACTAGTCAATCATATCGCGTATATGAAGAACTAGTTTCTCCTGAAATCGGGTTTGGCCGGTAACATTTACAATGTGTATGCTCTTTCTCTTGTTGTATTTTTTTTGTAATTGACGTGTAAATTGCATATTTATCAATAAAGAACTTTGACTTTAATCCAACCAACCATAAAATTATAAGCTGACGGTGTTGTCAACTTTACGGTGACATATACAGGGTTACTGGTAATCAGCCTGCATCTTTTTAAGGGGATGTTAGGTACATTCATTGCGTCAACTTTTGTTCTACAGTTTTAAAAAAAAAGTGTATTTTTTTTTACAAAAAAAATAAAAAAAAGATTTGCACGGTCTAAAAGCATCGAACTCTTCGTAATAATTCGTAACAAGAGCGCGTACGCTATTTAACGCCCAAAAAAGGATGTGCCGAAGTGAATAAACACTAAAAACTCGCTAAACAGTACAAAAAAGGTCAAAAACACTAATTTTTTTTGGGTTATCTATTGAGTTTTAACGAAAGTTGTAGAACAAAAGTTGTTTGTTTAAACATACAGAACATGCCCTTAAACGGATGCAGGCTGATTACCAATAACCCTGTATACTCAATAGTAAACTAAATTAAACTCTATAGAATTATTACTAACAGCGCTCAATAACGAGACGGTGTGGGCTCGCGCATCAATCAATCCCGCATGACGGGCAGCTTTGAAAAACTATTCATCCTAAATATCTATTATATTAGAAGAAAAGTTTGTGCAATTTTACTACCATGTTTGTACTAAAGACAATAATTTAATTGTCTCCGAATAATAAAAACTGATTTCAATCCAAAATTAAACTGAAACACTCGACCAATTTTCATCTTTTTTGTAAAAAGCTTCGACACAGTCTTTCAGAAGCATTCTTTAGGTTTTTGTTTTTACCTATTTCGAAAACCACCTATAGTAGCGTAATAGCTAGAAAGACTACTAAACTGCGAAGGTATGACTAGGTAGGCAAGGCTGTTGAATGCGTTGCCTGAGTGGGGTTTTCCCGACGGTTACGATATTTGTGTCTCCAAATCGAAGGTGAACGGTGACGGTGGTGACGGCATTGTTGCTTAACATCAGGCTAGTTTTCGGTCAAGTTCGAACCTATAAAAGTTAAAAAGAATAAGTTGCGTAAACAACTTACAGGCCTGTCACAGCGTAGTTGTAGCCTATTACACGTGTATTAGCCAAGTACATGTAGCTTACGAAAACAAACCATTGCGTGATGGGACAATAAAAGTTATAAACGTTACTACGCTCATGAAAGTGTGTTTAATATGACGCACAATTCATTCTTAGTACAAAAAAAGTGTTAACTATTGCAAAGCTAGTAGGTAGTTTAGTAGAGAGGGCACAATAAATAATACAACTGAGGAAAATAATGATAGTAATTATTATGAATACGCAGGTTTTCAGTATGTATTGATTGTGTATTGAACTCTGTAATGTAATGTATTGAACTGTTTAATACAAAATGTATTGAAGGTATTTAAATAAATAAATAAATGAAATGTTATTTATACATAGATAGATATAATACCTAGACTACTTTATATTTCAGGAAAGTAACGGGTTCAGGAACTACGCAGGAAAACTGCGGGATACTACTAGTAAATTAGATATGTAGATTTAAAATGTATACATAACTTTTGCTTGTCTCGTCACTCATGTTATGTAAATCAATAAAATAACAGTCGAGACCTAGCTCAATTCAATACGATACTTAGGGCTCCCACACAAAACTGCGATGCGATGCGATGCGATGCGATGCGATGCGACGCCACATCGGAGGAAGGGCTGCCACACAAAACTGCGATGGATGCAACGCCGCATCGGAGCAATTTGCATCGCATCGCATCGCAGTTTTGTGTGGGAGCCCTTAAAGGGGAAACTATGAACGAGACGTATGTAGATGCTAGGTAATTAGTTTCATTTCATACAAGCGGTATGAATAGGTGGCTTTCTGTATACACTCGGGGAAATGCGTTAAATTAAAGTTACGATGTCCATGATCAAGAGAGAGCGAATATCAAACACCACGTACTTGGGACTGCTCGCATCTTCGACGTTGTTTCCTCGAATCGTTGCGCTCACTTCCAGATCGTACATTCGATATATACGTTTCCTGTTGTTGTTTTCCTTGATGTAGTTCACACGAATTATCACATAAATGAAAAGGTGTCGACGAATTTGATGACTTCTGATTACTTCCACCGGGTTGAACTCTCCAATTAAGAGAGCGCGGTGCTTGACAGATGTTTAGTGCTGTGTCTTAGTTACCCTCTACCCTCATGTTAGACCATCGCAAAATTAACGCTAGTGAGAACGATACATAAGCATAGATAGATAGATAGATATACTCTTTATTGACACACCAAATAAAATGAAATACAGAGAAAAAAGAACAATACATTACATTACATTACATAGTCCAAAACTCTAAATTATTTTTAGCGCAATCAGATCCACGAAAAGAAAAACTAAATGGTAAAAATCAACACTATCCTACCAATATTGTAAATATTAACGAATTGAAATATAGAAAGGTGACCCATCCTATCCTACTTAAATATTCTAAACATGAAAGTTTGGACGTTTATTGCTAAATCACGCCTCAACGGCTGCACAGATTGGTTGAAATTTGAAATTCAGATTATGCATTGCGTATGAGACTAGATATTGTTAAAGAAAGTACGAACTTCACTGGGAGTAAGGCCACATAATAAATATTAGTACAAGGTAAGGCCCTCAACGCTACAAAATCATTACCTCATCTGCTTATAGTTGTCAAAAGTGATTGCACCAAACACAGACATAAAAAAAATATATAATTTAAAAACTCAAAAACCCGACTGCGTAAAAAGTGAACCAAACTACGTACTTGCATACTAAAAAAACTGAAAAGAATAAAACAAGCATTTAGATTTCTGGTGGTCTAGAATTCTATAATATGTTATTGTATTAATCCATTATAAATCGACATACAATCTAATTGTTCAATGGATCCCAACTGTTCAGTTGTAATGTTCTTTTATTACAAAATATTGTATATATTTCAATAGGATTAATACAATAACATATTATAGAATTCTAGACCACCAGAAATCTAAATGCTTGTTTTATTCTTTTCAGTTTTTTTAGTATGCAAGTACGTAGTTTGGTTCACTTTTTACGCAGTCGGGTTTTTGAGTTTTTAAATTATATATTTTTTTTAATACTTTTTAGTTATGAACAATGTTGTGAATGTTAATATGCTCAACATAATAATATGCATCTTTTGGTTGTTGACCAAATGTTTTCGTTTCTACTGATATAGGTAATATGTAGGATTTTCTACTGCATGTAATTCATATTTATAGTTTTGTTTTAGTATAGGTTTTCGATTGACGTTGAGTACCTACTAAATCGTTTGAAGTTGGAGATGGGCGACCGAGGCGGAGCAATCCGAGAGCGGTTCCGTGTTCCCACTATCAGCGGCAGAGTTGAAACCCCATGGAGGTTTATTAGTAGATAGGGGCACCATTTTCCATACATGATATAGAGTGCAACATAACCCAGCTGTCTCCCGGGCGAGGCAGTAGGGTACCTATACGTAAATACATTTCCTGCACGTACGAAAAAAACGTAGTCCAATATACCTACTAGCATAGATCGTAGAACCCAAGATGGGCCCCATCCCAAACTTCACGGCGCACGCAATCATGTCAACGTTGGGAAGAGTGAGCTCACTCTTTCCGTTCTAGTCGTTTGCAGGACGCGGTGGACGCCGGACGTTTTTACCTATCATTATTCGGTATCAACAACCAAAATAAGTAGAACCACAGCAAATCTCGCCGCTAGCGATTATAGAGGTCAAGTAGATTGGTTGATTGTAAACCACTTACGATACATACAGAGACGCAGTTTATTACCAATTTCAAGGTGCTCAGGGCACATCTATTGATTTATATCGATGCCTACTAGATACATTAGTATATAATGTTCATCCACATTCACACGTACACTTAGTTATACGAAGTTTTCTGCTACCTAAAAACCTATAAATGTGAGAATGGTTGTTACTCAACTTTAAATCGATATACATCCTAAACGATCAGTCAAATCGAAAAACATTGAGAGAAAGCTAAACATTATTTTTAAATACCTATTCAACGATACCCCTCTTGACATATTTTGGTGATTTTCATTTTTTTTATTAGGACAATATGGCGTCCTGAATCCGCCATATTGGACTTACACTAATGACATGTCTTTAGTGTCACTCGCTAAAATAAGAGGAATCGATTGACGTGTGAATCATAAAAATCGGCCCAGGCGTTTGGTCTGTATAGTGCCTCAAAGGATCATACAAACATACATACATACATACATACATAGACTGTTAAACACATTACCACTCCTTTGCGTCGCGCAGTCGGGTAAAAAAAGAAACGAAGCTTACAAATGAGAGACTCTTCAGTTTTTCAAATGAAAATCGCATTTCGTAGAATGTTCCAGAAAAACTCTAAACCGAATACTACTGGATTAGTACAAAATTTGAGTACATTGTTGTGTAAGTCTCGCGGGGGCCCCACGTATCCTTTGTTAGCCGTGCAATAAAATATTTCATTACAGTGTGAAACATCCTGCCAAGCGACATGCCCGTAAAAGATCTTTTTTACTTCCGTTCATTTTTCGTGACGTGTTAGGCGAATGGATATTAAAAACATACCTACTATTGCACAATTTTGTAGTTCTTTTTTGTAATTGTCATAATAAACAAACTAATGTGTAAACACACACACCGAAAAGTTTCACTCGTGCGCTAGCGCTTCTAGATCTGCT
The DNA here is from genome assembly GCA_963693475.1 of Ectropis crepuscularia. Classification (NCBI taxonomy): domain Eukaryota; kingdom Metazoa; phylum Arthropoda; class Insecta; order Lepidoptera; family Geometridae; genus Ectropis; species Ectropis crepuscularia. The sequence goes on from OY856359.1 coordinate 13,429,852, forward strand.
AAATAGTAATCGTCTTTTTAAGGGGGCGCCTAAAGCCAGAAAACGAAAAAAGGACATTTTCGACGCCGCTCACTGAAGTTAAGAAACTAAAAACTATGACAACAAAAATATTGACGTGTGGGTACAATCAAGAAGAAGCACAATAACCGAATAGAATTTTAAAAATAGATCAGAGTTTTTTACAATAAAAAATTAAAAATGACACCGAAAAAACCCGTTTTAATTCGAGTACTCGAAATTATCAGCGATGACCCCACATAATTTTTTGGTAATAAAATTCCTATTTGTACGTTCTAGTAAAGTAACCGAACACTTTTTTAATTTATGTTTAGTTGTTGAGTAATTAAATAAAACTTGGTCAAAAATGGACGCCTGATTAAATATTGATTTTTCCTCCAAACTGTGTCATGCTATTCTCGACTTTATGTACATCACATTAAGAAACGCGTCGCGCGGGTGAAATCTGATTTTTTCCTGGCTTTAGGCGCACTCTTAATAGACGGAGAAATAATTATTGGTGAAATTATTGGAGGAAATAAATATTGGTAAACATTTCACACACAACACCAAATTACCCCAAACTATAGTAGATCCAACCGTTTATTTTCTTTTTGACAGCACCAATAGAACCTAACTGCATCATGTTACGCAAAAGTTCACTTTTAAATGCGAGGCTATCAACATCACCCATAGAACGTAAATTTTTAAAAACGTTTGTTATTTTATGTAATTTATAAAAAAACTACTGCATTTATGGACTCAATTTGTCAAAGATGATTATTATACGGGATCAAGGAGCAAATTTAAGCAGTTGTCATATTTTTAAAACCTCGCATTCAAAAGTGAACTTTTGCGTAACATGACGCAGTTACGTTCTATTGGTGCTGTCAAAAAGAAAATAAACGGTTGGATCTACTATAAGCAAAGCGTGTACTATAGCGGGTATAATACTTATATTATAGTTGTAAGTAAATACTTATAAGAAAAGGTATACAAATTGTATGCTCTTTATTTTATTTATATTTTTTATTAATTGACGTGTAAATTGTACATTTATGAATAAAGTACTTTGACTTAGACACATAACACCCAGACACAGTACAAATATAAGTTTCTTATTTGCTAGTTTATCGGTTTTTTATCAGATGCATTTTGAAGAGTTTGTGGATCTCTGATCTGATGATCTGGTTACTGAGCTGCATGATCTAATGCCACCTTGCCCTTCTTTATAAGAACTGCCCATTGCTCGAAAAGCGACATCATTTCACGATTGCCTTTCCAAGGACTGGAGGACGAGGTTTCACCCCATTCTCGTAGTAAAAACATGTAGGCTGTGGAAAGCGTTGCCTGAGTGAGTTTTTTCCGACGGTCACAATCTTGTTGTCTTCAAGTTTGAGTGAATTGTTTTTTTCTAGCTACGTTCCATTACATTGTCGTTTAATATCTGGTGACATCACACACGTGATCAAAGCGAGATGTCAATCCTTGTAAATAAAAAAAAAGTGTGGCACTCGGGGAGTGCCGCGGTAAAGCCGTTGCATTTTTTATCAACTTATGCAATTATAATTATTTATTTATTTTTTAAAGCACCACTTGAAATACGACGCCAACGAGTCAAATAAACAACTAGAGATGTTCCTCGAACTACAATTATCAACAACAATTATCGATAAAATCACGACACGGAAGTTATCGACAAAACCTGACTTTATCGATAGGTTGTTGTCTTATGAATTACGAAAGCTGCAGACGGAGGGTTCGGCACCTCTACTGCCTAACTAAATCGGCTATCGCTTTGCTAATGCTGTCTATCATTTCAAGCGAAAACAAAAGAGAGAGAGAAACATCAAAGCGATGACATTTTTCGTTCGGCGGTAGATCCCCGCGGAAAGGAAACTAGAATTGCTTAAAACGAACTTTACTGTACTTAAACTCACATTATAATATCTTAAACATATCTAACCTAGACGCGAATGCGTTTGAAGTGAGAACGACACTCACATCATAGGATCTTAAGCCTATCTAACTTAGGTGCGAATGCCTTCGACGATCGAGTGACACTGACTTCTTAATAGAAACCAGCTTTGATGAAGGGTTATCTGGGCCATAATTTAATGAGGAGCGTCAGCGAATAGTAGTTGGTACGAGGCAGGTCATTGCTACCGCCGAATTCTGTTGAATTTGCTGACTTGAACCTCGTGCTGGAGTGATCCCGAAGCGCGACGCGTTAACCCGAAACATCCTACCGACTGCGCCAATTACGAAAGCTGCAGACGGAGGGTTCGGAAAGGAAACTAGAATTGCTTAGAATGAACTTTACTGTACTTAAACTCACATTATAATATCTTAAACATATCTAACCTAGACGCGAATGCGTTTGAAATGAGAACGACACTCACATCATAGGATCTTAAGCCTATCTAACTTAGGTGCGAATGCGTTCGACGATCGAGTGACACTGACTTCTTAATAGAAACCAGCTTTGATGAAGGGCTATCTGGGCCATAACTTAATGAGGAGCGTCAGCGAATAGTAGTTGGTACGAGCCAGGTCATTGCTACCGCCGAGTTCTGTTGAATTTGCTGACTTGAACCTCGTGCTGGAGTGCAGCTCACGTTGTGGTGTAGATACTGGTACGTAACATATGTGATGTATTTAGCATTTGTAAATAATAAATAGTAAATAGTCTTAGCCATTTTAGTAGCGATAGAGCTCTATGTAGAGTCCTGCTGGGGAAGTACTACACCTATCAGATAAATTACTGGGCTAAGAGCTAAAGCTTTGGACTCTTCATGTTTCTATTGCTACGTGTCACTGAGCTGTGTGGGCAGGCATGTTGCTTACCATCAGACACATGTACCATTCATCTTTTACACTATAAAAATGCAACGGAAATGACTGTATTTTTTATCTCTGAGTGACGAGCGCTGTGCAATGCTTGGCCGTGACTTGAATTCTTCACGTTCGAAAATGTCACTTTCATAACATTCCAAAAACAAAGTAATCATAGGTACCTTATTATAGGTATATTAGTATAGATACAATATACCTGAATCAATCGATAATACCAGAATTGTATTGTACAACAATATCGACATTTACTTCTCCCAATCACAACAACGAAAAAACAAACAACTTGGAGTATAGTAGTTTTATACCGGGAATTCGAAATTCTAAATAATATGAATTATTCCATAGCTTTATTTTCCGTTCAAAAATTAAGTAATATCTATAAGAACGTAACACAGCTTTTTATTCAAATATAGTCTGTTAGTCATGGTAAAAATAAGATTTGAAGTCAATTGGCCGCGTGACCAAATTTGGAGTGGGTGGTGTTAGGTTTTATTTTCGTTACGGGATTTCTTGATTTGATTGCTGCGCTCAAAGCCCGCGATAAAAGCTATGCAATAGCTAAAATACTGAATACACTTGAGTAACCTACTGTTATGTGCAATGCAACGAAACGCAAAGACACACAAACCAACGCAGTGCAACGTAAATCAACGCAACGAAACGCAACACAACACAAAACCGACAAATTAAAACACTCAGTGATAGGATATGTCAGGGCTCATTTATTTTGTTTTGTTTTGTCTGGAGTGCCTACTCAATTAGACATCTAATTGAGTACTCTAGACAAAACACTGTCTGTCTTATCCTTTTTTTAAGGTATAGAATGACAAAACGAGCAGAACATGTGCCCGATATAAATCGGGTTGCATCGGGTTGCCACATAACAGCACAGTGAAACGGAGCTATTGGATCATGAAGAGTCCAAATCATCAACTAGCACTGCACTGCGCTCGTCACTCGGAGATTTAAAGGTGTTTTATCTCTTAGCCCAGTAATTTCTCTGGAAACACTGCCCTACAAACCGGAACACACTAACACTACTGTGCAATGCAGTCAACAGTGCAATGTTTAGTTTGCACACTAAACACTTAGTGCGCAAACTAAAGATTTCACTGCTTGGCGGCAGAATAACTGGTAAAGGTGTGGTACTACCCCAGGCGAACTCTGCAAAGTGCTCAATAGTTTTTTTTATCTCGAAGTTAAAAAACTATTGGCTAAATACAGTTTCGATAATATTTTGATTGCAGTCCTACGAAACATAGCTACGAAATTAATTGTATTTAAAAAAAACTGTGTACCTAATTGTGTTGTAAAAATTTTGTACAAATAGTTTTCCTTTTTTTAAAACTTAAATTTGAAATAAATTTCGGAGATTCCAGAACGTTGGCAACCCATACCGCGGATAGGTAGATAATTGCTTCAGTTTACTCATGAGTGGTAATTGAACAAGCAGGCTATATACCTAGTAATTGCAACTGATGGGCGATGTTCCGGCAATTCGACTAATGTATGCAAATAATTTACAAACACCGTAATTAAGTTTCACCAATGAAAGCACGCACGTAAGATAATTCCTAATTTATACCTTTATGTATTATAAATTTCAAGAGTTAATTTTAGGAACTACTGGACCGATTTCGAAAATTCTTTCACCGTTGGATATTTATTTTAAGTAATTCCTGAGTACTATAGGCTATATTTTAAATATGTAGGTACTACGGGCGAACCCAGGACGGACCGTTAGGTATTTATAATAAAAATCAGTCATCAGTAATTCGTGGCACTAAACGCTGTATTTGCACTGCTTTACGATGCAACAAATGGCACAAGTTATGGTACTTCCCCATGAGTAGTCTACAAACTGTATTAAAAAAAAAAAAACGATTTTTTTGCCATCAATCTGCCTTATCAAAACTTGCACTGTGGAAGCCTGATAGATTTTAATCTACAAATATATTTACAGAATGTGCCGCACGTATAATAAAAAAAATCCGCAATAGTTTTAGAAGATTTAATTCTGCTATCAACGATTGCCACAAATAATTTTTCTTAAAGTATATGTATAGTACCTACTTAACAACAAATTGCATATTCAACTATTAAAGGCCGATTTACATCAGATGAGCGAATGCTCATTCTATCCCCACTGTATCAAATTCATTTGGTGTAAACAAACGTAGAACATTCTTTCGTTGTTTTGTTTGCGTTCGCAAAGATTCTATGGAATATTTAATTTGGAAAACGCTAAGAACGATCTTTCGTTTACACTAAAAGATCGAGAAAGAATGCTCTTGTTCCAGCTCTAGCTCTATGTTCGTTTAGTTTAAATCGGCCTTAATAAAAATCAGTCATCAGTAATTCGTGGCACTAAACGCTGTATTTGCACTGCTTTACGATGCAACAAATGGCACAAGTTACGGTACTTCCCCATGCGTAGTCTACAAACTGTATTAAAAAAAAAGAAAAACCGACTTTTTTGCCATCAATCTGCCTTATCAAAACTTGCACTGTGGAAGCCTGATAGATTTTAATCTACAAATATATTTACCGAATGTGCCGCACGTATATTAAAAATAAAGTGGCCAAGTGCGAGTTGGACTCGCCCATGAAGGGTTCCGTTGCAGCAAGTAACATAATATTATACATAGTACACATAGTTCTTGTAGTTCGTTGTAACTTTGATCGAAGTTTCAATAATAGCCTATTTATGACGTACTAAAAAAAACTACTCATCAGATCGAGTTCAAACTAATTTTCGTTGGTAGTTTACATGATAATGTACATCATTTTTTTTTTTAGATTTTTCATTCTCTTACTTTAGAAGTTAGAGGGGGGGGGGGGGACACACATTTTCCCACTTTGGAAGTGTCTCTCGCGCAAATTATTCAGTGTAGACGAAAATTATTTTAGAAACCTCAACATCATTTTTAAAGACCTATCGATAGACACCCCACACGTGTAGGTTTGATAAAAAAAAATTTTTTGAGTTTCAGTTCTCAGCCCTATTTTTTATTTTTTTTTATTTTTTTTGTTTAATTCTTAATGCGGTTCACAGAATACATCTACTTATCAAGTTTCAACAGTGTAGTTGTCATAGTTTTGGCAAAAAGTGGCTGTGACATACGGACAGACAGACAGACAGACATGACGAATCTATAAGGGTTCCGTTTTTACGTTTTACGGAACCCTAAAAATCCGCAATAGTTTTAGAAGATTTAATTCTGCTATCAACGATTGCCACAAATATTTTTTCTCAAAGTATATAGTACCTACTTAACAACAAATTGCATATTCAACTATTAAAGGCCGATTTACATCAGAGGAGCGAATGCTCATTCTATCCCCACTGTATCAAATTCATTTGGTGTAAACAAACGTAGAACATTCTTTCGTTGTTTTGTTTGCGTTCGCAAAGATTCGTTTACACTAAAAGATCGAGAAATAATGCTCTTGTTCCAGCTCTAGCTCTATGTTCGTTCAGTTTAAATCGGCCTTTACAAATGATCATTCTCTCACCAAGAAGTTGCATGTAAATGTTTTTGGACATTACATTAGAAACGTCACGTTAATTTTCTAGGAATAAAATATTTAATTAACCTTTGGCCTGTTGAAATACCTATACTTTACTGAACTGTGTTTTAAATTTACTGCCAAATGAATTATTTGGGACGTTAATCGTCAAACTACAAGCATGTTTTTCTTTTAATTGACTGGCCTCGTGGCTTAGTGGCTTAACTCTGCCTGCGAAGCCGAGGGTCGTGGGTTCGATTTCCACCCAGTGCAAATATTTGTGTGATGAATTCAAATATTTGTACTGTGTCTGGGTGTTTCTGTGTATTTATAATAAGTATGTATTTATAACTATATAAGTACTATATCAGCTATTTTGCCGCCATATTACAATAAACTTTGCTTAGTTTGGGGTCAGATGGGGTTGTGTGTGAATTGTCCACCAATTTAAATTTGCAGAGAAGTGGAATGTTCTCCTTGGGGTTGACGTTGTACGAAATGTACAATCCGAAAATACTTTCAAATTGAGCAAGCTGTACTTTTCCCAGATGACATCATCTGATGATGTGGTCATCACGTCATCATTTTGTGATAATCACGTCATCATCTTTAATACGAAAGTATATAATCCTTCTGCTTGTTGGATTTTTGGCCACAATGTCATTTTAAACCAGACAATTAGGTGGTCAAACGCAGGCTTTATACTAAAAATACACATCTGGTGAATTATGGTTGATGACCCATTTAATTAATATAAAAAATAGCCTATGCATGCTCACTCTTTTAATACAATGAAAACAAAACAAGCTTTTTGCCATATTTTGACCAGCAACACTCCGAAGTTTTAACCGGTTCCCATTACTTTTGCTAGATAAAAAGTAGCATATGGTTAGTCGAGACCATAATTTGTCTATGTTTCAAATTTGGATCCGACCAAATCAGACGTTAAGGCGTGACAACAAACATTTAAACACTGATTGTGTCATTGTGTGTGACCAGTTAATTAATGACACTGAATGCAGAGAGTTTCTAGTTGTACTACATCTATATTCTCCATAATTTCTAAAAAAACAAAGCAAATGTTTTTGTATTCAAAAGCAAATTGAGAATTGGCGAACAGAACAAATCGTCTAAATTTAATCTCGTAAAACGTAAAGCCCCACAGACAGTCCCAAAATGAAGCAAATTCCGAATCATTGATGTGAACGAACTCTTTTGACCGCTAACCGCTTAACCCAAACGTTTTTTTTTTAATTTAACATCAAACCCCTCGATTCAGGGTTCGTTGCAAGTCAAAGCCCTAAATTACAAAAGTTAATACATCCTGTCAGACCCTATTCATGCATTCGAGCACATTACCGCTAAAACCACGTACAACGCTTACCCACAACATGGACTTGATTTTTATATCAGTACGTAAACTTTGACTGCAGTGCAACCCACCAAATCAATATTTTAGATTCATCTTCTTGACACCTCGTTTTTATGTGAGTATTGTTTATCATTGTATATGTAAATGTTAGTTGTTTGTATAGATGTAAATGGTGTTATATTGTTTCTTTCAGTTTTCGTTAATTTCTCTTCGTTCCAAGCTACATCCTAGGGTCTTTCTCAAATTATGTCACAGTAAGCCTTTTATTTTTTACCTCGAACTATAATCTTAGTCCATACATTTTTTTAACGGGCAGAGTCTTTATAAACAAAACTAAAATATAGTGAGAACTACACCATGCTGCTAACTTAACTACTTACTATAAAGCACATCTGCGTTATCCTTAGACCCATTGTGGTCTAAATATAATCAAGGTGACCAAACTTACTTGTCGGGAGTGTCCAGCATGCTGGCAGCATTATCACACTAAATAAACGCCAGCACTTTGGTAACACGTCACGTCAACCAAGAGCTCGGAAAGGCTTTTGATAATGAGAAGAGCTCAAATCTGTAATCTACGTAACAATAATTTTGTGAGGACGACCACCGATTTTCATCAAACACTCTACTTAACACTCCTGACCAATTCAACTTTCCCATAAAAAAAAAAACAAAATCAAAATCGAAATGTCACCCTAAAATTATCAACACCATCAATCAGATTATAATCTAATGCGTGAGTTTATAATCTGACGAAATGTTATGTTTGTTTGTAATCTGACGCCGTTCGATTATAATCTGACAGTTTTTACAATTTTAGCGTGACACAAACATCCGTTTTGAAGCTACGATCCCACAGACAGACACACACTCAGACACGTCAAACTTATGACACCACGTCGTTTTTGCGTCAGGGGTTAAAATTTTAGCAGCTGACCTTAGTCACCGCGTCCCACTACAGACACGAGCTACCACAAAGGGAATTATCTACTCAGCTGTACCTTTAGATGTAGATGTCACACAATCTGACAGCTGTACGCCATTGTACGGCCGTACAATAGTTGTTATCTTGGAAATGTTCTCCTTACCGCCTAATTTTCAGCTCGAGTGTCAACGGTGGAAACGCCGTTCAACTTATGTCACTTATAATCTAGCCTTCCTTGCTCTAGCAGTTCATAATACCTAGTCTTCGGAATAATAAGCATGAACGAATGTGTTACTAAACACAAAGATTAATAAATTAATGTATTTACAAAATTTTTTTCATGCTTATTTTAATAAGCATGAAAAAAAAGAGAGAAAAAAAACGAGTATTTAAAAAGAACGCATTAATTTCTCCATACAAATACGAGATACCATAATTAATAAAATTAAAACACCACTTTATTATACGACAAAAATGATACAAACGATGATATATTTAACACACAAAAATTTAGTTATAATCCTACCTCCTACTGATATAACAAATGCTAAAATTTGGATGTTTGTTGCTCAATCACGTCGCAGCGACTAAATAGATCGGGTTAAAATGTGAAACGTTGATTGTCTATGGTCTGGAATAGCACATAAGCTACTTTAAAAATATAGGTAAAACCGCGGGATGCTGCTATAAGCTATAAATAATAATCCAACTGTGCACCGAAATTCTGTGTATCTGCAGTGAGGTACGAAACTAAAACATTAGAATTTGATTTTGCATTGCGATGGTCAACTTCTGGGAAAAGATAAACAAAAATCTAATTCCTGCCGGCTCTTAAGGACCCAAAGTCACAGCGTGGCTCTAATATGTAACCGCTTTTGGGGTTTGCATATTTCCGGGACACCCTTCGCAAAATTAGCCGCTGCACTAGTCCTACCACGTACCTATAACCTGTATCAACAAAAATGTTTAGGATATTGATACTATCTGCTGGCTGTATCAGCACTATCCACTTGTTTCTAAAACGTTCCAATCAAACCAGTTGGCAGTGTTTAGGGTGATGTCAGCCACTTTTGAGACTTCGCGTTAATTTACCTCTCAAATTGAATCCAGCGCAGAACTACTTCCAGTATAGTCCCGAGGCGGTTTCGGAACAAATTGCTGTGAAATGAACTGCACCGCACCCGTATGCATCTATTTGATGGGTTGCGTAGTAAACACGTGCAGTAATATACTTCGATTAAGTTCATCTGGGCATTTGATAACGGAACATAGAGAAGGAGAGACGTTCGTTGTTGTTAGTTTGTCTTGCTTGATCAATTTTGTAAACCATACGCTGGTGATTGATGTGTATTGCTGTCGCACTACACTTACTGTAGCCTAGTGATAAGAACGTCTAATTTTGCAATCGTGAGATCGTAGGAACGAATCTTAGCGTATTTTTGCCAGGATAGACGATTTGTTGTCACCATGTTCAACTTTGATTGAAAACATCACGAAGAAATCGACGTTTCCCAAGAAAGATATTTAACGAGGAAATGTGTCATCTTCACCTTGCGATAGAAAACCCCGAGTCTTAGGTGTGGGAACATGAAGTGGGCTGCTTAAGCTGTCGTACTAAACTTGGCATTCACCAAGGTATGAATGGATTGTACTTGATTGTGCGACTACGACTACGATAGTGATGCTTGCATCATAATATGATGAATAGTGCAACAGCAATTCCGTATCGCTATCAATGTCAAGCAATGTTTTAAAAATATTTACATACTATGTGACAAGTGTGTCAAATAAGTGTTGACGTTGTTGAATACTCGTTTGTGAAGACAGATGTAATGAGAACCAGCTTTTTGGTTTTATTTAAATAGTTTCCAAGCTTTTATTATTTAACACCATTTATAATTAGTTTTCTCCGTTAACCTATCAATCAACTAAATTGCCAAATAAACTGCTATCCAGACAATAATACAATATACCAATTCCATAATATAACAGATTCCCAACTAGAAAAATAAAGTACCTACAATTAACATGAACGAGGCCTCATTAAAAATACCTTTCATATTTCAGTAAAGTTGTAAACTATTTGCAAAATATTTCCCCGTTCCCTGCATACGTTATCAACTTAAAAAATCCATTACGTAGCGGCATTCAGCGCGAGTAAATGGATACACAAACAGACTGGTTGGAGTGGTATTCTTCAGGATGGCGGCATCTGGGTGCATTTTGCGAGACGGCAAAACGGGACGCGACTTAAGTGGCTGCTTTGTCGTTCCCGCTGCAACGGGAAATCTCTCATACGCCGCACGTTGCTCACGAGATATGTGGGTAGCTGTAGGGCTACCAGGGTGAAACATCAAAATCGTTAGTAAGTGGCGCAGTCTCTCTAAACGTCATCTACATAAATTACTGTGCCGTGTACTAATTGGCGGGAACGTCCGATTTTGTTACCATATAATAATCTCGACGGTTTCACATGGATATAGTATCTTAGTTTGTGGTTAATTATATGCCTACATACTTTCTCTAGTACAATTGCCATAGATCAATTCAATACTCTTAACCAATACACATTCCACAAGTACCGATACACATTTATAAGATAAATATCAGCGACTTAATATACGACGAAACTAGTGATCCTAGTACAGTAGTTCTTAAAAATGAATAGTGAATACTACTAATAGTGACCTACTTTGAACTTATAATGTATTTATATTACTTGGGGGCCAGGAAAAACAGAAGCGTAAAACGAAAATACAAAAATACTCTACATCAAACAGCGTATTATGTATATGGTGTATATGTATCAAGGATGCCACACCTCTGACCATATTTGTAACGTTATTCTAATGAACAAAAGGTTAAGGTCTGGAAGAGATTGCTACTTTAGCGATAAGATCGTCTTGTGTGCCCAAAATGTTGAAATCTTAAGTTTAATCAATTATTTTTATTCGTAATGTTTTCGTGGTACAATAAAGTGGTTTTGTATTGTATTGTATTGCATATTAAGGTGTTAAAATAATAATGCCTAATATGTCGAAAGCACGAAAAACTGAGGTAAAATTCTTGACTTAATCCCGTTTTTCGCATTGCACCTGGCAGCACTAAGCGCGGGTGCGGTACAGCGTTGAGCGTGCTACGCTTGTGTCGTAAGAAAATTGGATAATCGTAAACGCTTTGTTGAATCTTCTACGGTCTCGTAATAGGATGGTGTTTTGCTCTGCGTTCTTGTTGACTGTACCTTTACAAGTTATTTCCTTGCACTTTTTATGTAAAAGAAATATTTGAACCAAGAGTATTTACTTAGGTAATACAATGTAGCTTTAAAGGCAAACTGGTCGCTAAAAGCATAAGCAACCCACTAAATGTTCCCGCTTCTCGGGCCTTCTCTCGCAACGAAAGAGTCAAGGTCATAATCCCACGTTGCGTTGGCTCAGTCATTTTTTCATGTTTCAAAGTATTTATTTATAAATGACAATAAGTAACAAGATTTTTTTTACAATTACTATATAGTATCCTATTCCTAGTAATACAATGCCTTGAAAATAATATTTGTTTAGCAAGTAACTAATTTAAACTTGATTAAAACTTTTAGCGTAGGTGGTTAGTAATTTAAAAAGTTTGAGGGTTAGTCTTAGTACTCAACTGGATTTCATTTTTATGTAAGCTTTAGTATTAGCAATACAATTGAAGGAACTAATTATTTTACCTTTGTAAAAATTAAAGCCTACCCCAGGCATGAGTAAAATGAACCGTTGCGTTGGCGCGGTTAAGCGCTCACAATTGACAACAACGTTTGCTCAGTGCGGATTGGTGGAAGACGCAAAATCTTAAAACATTTTAGGTACATGTCGGTTTCCTCACGATGTTTTCCTTCGCCGTTTTTGAGTTAGCGACTTTACGCACATGACTTCGAATAGGTAGTGGTGCTCGTGAAATTCGAATCAGGGGCTCAGGGGCCAAGGGCAGTCGCCATTCTCTCGACTAGACCAGCCGTAACTTCAAACAGATGGTAAACAGATACCCAACATATTATAATTAATACTTAAAATCTAAATTGACAAGATACTTTGAAATTCGGTGACTGGCAGAGAAACGTAGGTACATAAACTTACTGGAATTACTAATACTCCACGATTTTGCTAACATGAACACAAACTTAATAACGAAAGGGAGCTATCTAGAGTCTGGTTCGTTCCATATGGTTACATGTTTGAAGTACTTCAACAACAGTAAAAGGCCGTTAAATACTCGTAGGTTGCTAAACGTGATGAAGTCATTGGCCCACCCGGTGTTGGCTTTAATTTCATCATCTTATTTTAGTTTATATTCACTGCTGGATAGAGGCCTCTTCCATGACTCACCATTCAGCTCTATCCTCAGTTTTAAGTTTACATCCACTGTATGCGGTTTTCCGCATATCGTTACTCTATCTGGTCTTATTTTTTTAATTTAGAAATTTAGATAGTCTATTACAAAGACGCGAAGTTGTTGATTTTTGTTTACTTTATAAGATTGCAAACGGGTCACTGGGTGATGAATTGATTGCGGGTGTCAATTATTCTACTCGTAAAATATCGGTCCACAGGCCTACTCGTTGGCTTACCCAAAACAACGTGAGGCCTAATAACCCACTGTATCGCATGTGTGATCTATATAACAATATCTGTTCCAACAAATGTAATGAACTCGACATCTCTCCTCATCTTCTTAAATTGCTCCAAAACATTTGAATTTGCTTTCTACTGTACCTACTCTTCGGATATTTAGTTATTACACCTGTCAGATATGTCCCTAAAACAAAATTATCGCATAATAATTTAAGAATTTTTCTTTGAAATTATTTTAATAAGTTGGCGTTGTATTAATGTAGTAATTGTTTGTTATCAATGCCGTGTACGACATTTAGATGAACAACTGTATGCTGTAAAGTTTATCATAAGTTGTTTATATGTAAGTTTTGGTTTGTTTATTGTTTGTCGTACCAATAAAATAAAAATTTAGGTAGTAGGTACATGTCGGAGATTCGCCAGGGTTTCCATGTTCAGACTCCATCATAATAAAAACTCAAAGTAAATGAGATAGTTTTATTTCTCGCCGTTGGTATCGAAGTGACCCTCTTTTACAAAATCAACCGCTTTTATATCATTCTTACAATACATGACATAACTATAACAAATACAAATTACTTTACAATAAAAATATGAAATACTTCCATAACAATTACAGAAAATGCAGTCTAATATTCCAAACAAATAGTTTGAAGAATTTCACAACAACTATTGATGATTTAATTTACCAAAAATGCAGTAATTTAAAATTATCAAGAGCTACAACTACATAGTTTGTCAGTAGATGGCGCCACTAACAAACATAAAATAACAACGACATTTATTTATGCATAAACAAATCAAATATCATTCAGAATTATAGTAATTACAATATTTTATATTTTTAAGCATTTACAGAGTATATTGGATATTTAATCTAATAATTACATGCAACAAAAATATCGAAATAGTCAATACTAGTAAATAATCAAAACAACATCTATTAAATTCTAAAGAAGGCTTTGTATTTACTAATACCCATTTGGACATCAATATAACGAACTTTTAAATATTTTTGTTACAGTATAATGAAATAAAAAACAATGTTAGATAATTATTGGCAATACATAACAATTTGCGCCCATATACACTACGTTTGCCAATTTGTAGTCTCCAAAACATCCCCAGTTCCAAGAACATTCCTGTCTACTTCAAAAGTCATCGGTTCTTCGACAGACATGACCGGGCCATTGCTAGTTCAGTTTAGCGTTGGGTTTAACGTAAATAGCATAAATATCCTAAACAATTGCTTTGCAACTTTTAAAACCCTCAGACCCTCAGTTTGAACACAAAGCTCTCTGCGATTCTATTATAGTTCGTTTAAAATTGCATTAGTGCCCGCTCACCTCGATCAGGAATGAAATGGTAACGAGCCTGGCCAGCAAATTAGCCATTGCCAGAGTACCAGGGGACGTGCTAATGCGATTCCGGGACCACTAGAGAACGGGGCGAGATGTCCTCGTCTCGTTCGAACTAGAAACTTAGCAGATTACAACGACGCTTTTCAATGCTATTGAAACAGTTGTAATCTAATGGCCATATTAATACGAGAAACAAATATTTAATATTCATACTGAGCGTAATTTTGGCTATTTATAATACTTATTATTGGAGTGATTAATTTTTGAAGTGAAAACTTCTTTTGGCGCGCCTAGACATGTTTTTCGTGGGGTGTGAATTGAAATTTAGCGTCACGCTCGGGTATAATAAGAAATCTTTGGGTAAACTCGGGACCACGGCCATTGGCTTTCTATAAATGCGTCAGCCAATGGGAAATGTTGAAAGGGCGTGGCCTGACCATCATGGCATAGCCATCTAGAAATGCGTGAGCCAATAGGAAATGCTGACGCATTTCTAGATGGCCATGCCATGATGGCCAGGCCACGCCCTTCGGTTACACCCGTGTAGTTTCCAAAGTAAGCTATAACATTCTGAGTTATCAGTTTTCACTTCTATCGGCAGTTCCTATGACTGCATTTTTTTTTTTTTGATAATATTTGGCACCTGTGATCTATTGGGTAGAAACATGATGAAGAACTAGCTCAGATAAAGTTTAGTTCAGTTAGGTAACGTATAGAAAGTTTTACAGTTAAACTTTTGAGACTTGCTATCAAATTGAAAGTATTTTACAGAACTTAATCTGAAAGTTACTAATTAAACTATTGCCAGTTAGAATAAGAGTCTAGATTGTTTTGTCCAGAAATTACAATGTCTAAATTTTTTGTTACGAAAATTCTAATACGATTGTCATCTATTTGTAAAGTTCTATCAAAGCGACAAAAATAATAAGTACACGCGAAGTTGATTTTTATAGAATCTCAACATTAAGATTCTTATTCGTTGCTGGTTATTTAAGAACTAGATTTAACCCGCGGATTCGTTCGCGTTCTGTAAGTTTCTTATGGCAGGTTCCCACTTTGAAAAGTAATAAGACTGTCGAATAATAACTTAAATAACTATAATCCTTTCTAGCTCTTACGGTTTGGGCTGTGCGTTGATCTATCAGACAATCATATTTGCCTTTTACATATATATATGTAGATAGAAGATTACATGAACAATCAATACTAAATACTAATTTTTAAGTTGCTAAGGAACCAAATTTGACCAGCGGCGTGGGTAACTTAACGGTTTTACAAAATGTTTGCCAAGTTTCATGCAAATATGTCTAAGGAATAAAAAGTTTCCTACAAATTTTCATCCCTTATTTCACCCCCTTGAAGACTGAAATTTGAATAAAAATAGGTAAAAAAACTTTTTAAGTTAAACGGTTTTATGTTAAACATACATTGCAATGTTTAAGATAAATGTACTAAAAACCAAAAAATAATGAAATAGATACACTCGTGGGAATTATAAACATATGCATAGACTAGACTAAAATAAAACCGTGGGGCACGTCAATTGTCTACAAATTATCGACTTAATGTGCGATAGACGAATCGTTGAATTCGTCGTTAGGCAGTTGGCCCGCAGACAGTGAGGAAATTACTTACTATTTTCTTGCTCATGGAAATTCCAATAGTTATACACTCCATGTAAATAAAAGAGATGTTTCAACTAGTTTATCGTTGGACATTCACACTGCTGGCTGGCGAGGAATCGTTTCACTGCTCGTAGTTTGTCTTTAATCGACAAAACATATGATAAAAGTACTACTCGCTCACCACTATGAAACCCTAAAACTCGCTTATAATCGAGCTTGCTAGCTTGTTTCCACATTCTAGCCCTACTTATCACACGTCCATCGTTGTCGGTTGAACAACTGCCTAATTATTATAGTGTAACATTACAAAACAAACATTTTAATCAACGATTGTAGACAATTGACGTGCCCCACGGTTTTATTTTAGTCTAGTCTATGCATATGTTTATAATTCCCACGAGTGTATCTATTTCATTATTTTTTGGTTTTTAGTACATTTATCTTAAACATTGCAATGTATGTTTAACATAAAACCATTTAACTTAAAAAGTTTTTTTACCTATTTTTATTTTCTAGTTTTTAGTTTTTATTTCGGATTCTGTTTAATTCATTTAGTGCTTCATTATTGCAAGGTTTCTATTCAAGCCCTTTTATTTGATACCCATGTTGATGGGATTGATAAAACCTACGTTATCCGCAATTTTGTAGCGGCCGCCATCTTGGATTTATTTTTTTATAGTATATTGTATTCTGCTTGTTGAGCCCTTTCATTTGATACCCATATTGATGGGATTGATAAAACCTACGTTATCCGCCATTTTGTAGCGGCCGCCATCTTGGATTTCAATTTTTTGTAGTATATTGTATTCTGCTTGTTGAGCCCTTTCATTTGATACCCATATTGATGGGATTAATAAAACATAAATTATCCGCCATTTTGTAGCGGCGGCCATCTTGAATTTATAATGATAATGAATAAATATAATTGTATTGTCACCAAAACCCAAAGTGTATACAAAATTTCAGATTAATCGGTTGACAGGAAGAGGGTGAAATTTGAATTACTATATTTGACCCAAGAATAAATAATAAATAAAACAAACGGGGTGAGCTAAATAAAACCGTTTAATAATAAAAACGGTTTCATACGTGCTTCATGACTTTAGTTGAACTCAATTTGTACGAAATCTCATGCAAATAGATATTTACATTGTACCATTGTATGAATGGTTCATCCCCTAAATCACCCCCTTGGGGTTCGAATTTCGAAAAAATCCCTCCTTAGTGGGTGCCTACGTTATAAGAAGAACATGTATGCGAAGTTTCAAGTTTCTGGCTCTTACGGTTTGAGCTGTGCTTTGATCTATCAGTCAATCACCTTTGCCTTTTGTATATATAATATATATAGATATAGATTAAACTAGCTCCGTTCGGCGGTGTGGCTCTTGGCTTAACAACCACTGACATTAACGGGATAAAAAGGTGTTAATTACACTAGCGCAAAGCCGCACTATTGCATACATAACATACCTGTACCGATCCATTGCCGATCATACTCACACAGCCAAATCACTAACACATATAAAATAAAGCACCATTCACAAATCTAGCCCCGCCCTCACGCCACAGTATATTATCAAACTCCATGGTCCACGCGGACTTGTACTTGGACAGAGGGGAAACGCTGTGTATGCCTACTCCCTTCCGTGTTGCTCGCTGCCAGCGAGTGAACCCACGCGAGAAAGTCGTAGTTTGCTGGGTTGTAGGCGCACGCACACCTAAGAAGCGAGCGACCCGCGCGCCGGGCACTCACACTGGCTTGGCTGATCCACACAATAATTGTTGGCTACCTGCGCCCCACTCACATTACGGCATTTCGTGTGTAACACGTCACAGAACCTATCACCACTACAGTACTCTACTTTACTACTACTATAGTACTCGCTTACACCACACAATAGAATATATAATACACATTACACACCCCTACAACCTACAACTACATTTAAGCCAGAGCACAAGAATTATTTGTTTAGTTAAACAATGAATTGTTTTGAATATTTTGTTGCTATTGCTTACCCAAAATGATTGTAGCTGTATTTTGTTTTTATTAGTTATTAGGTATATTATTATCTTTAATTCGAACTGTATTTTGTTTTTGTATAATTCCCCAACAAACATTTTAGTCGTATAAGTGGTAGTAACGTGATTCAAAATGCTATAAACATCGCACTGAAGTAATTTTGGCGTGTAACACGACTTAGTGCCTTTTATCTTTATACAACTTGTAGTCGTATATAGACATCGTATAAACTTCTATACGACTGCTTTGCAAGACTGTTATACAACTTTCAGTAGTATTAACCAGTGCGTCGCCATAATAACGTTTATACGGATTTTACCCCGACATTAATTGTATTAGAGTCGCGAGAACTACTTTTACATGACGATCGTATTAGAGTGATAAATTGCATTTCTTTACGATTTTAAGCAAATGTGAGCACTTTTACACAACTTTTAAATGACTCGATGTTCTATTAGTGTATAATAATTTAGCTTCTTACGTCTAATTGTATTACATCAAATATTTCTACACGACATGTCAAGACTAACCAAACTGTAGATGGTTCCGCACAAAATGTAATTTTGAAGTCGAAAGAATTAAGTCCTGTGCAGAGTGTGGGTGTAAACAATATGATATAGCTTAAAACGCAGAAAGTAGATCTAGTGGATCCATAGTATTTTTTTAAAATGTTTGTTACCTGATTTCTCGTGAATGGCCGAACCGATTTAAAAAAAAAATATGTTCGGATGGGTATGCTTCCCGAATGGTCCCATATAAATTTTATCGATTTCCGTGAGGTGGTTTTAGAAATATGAAGAAAAAACTAAAATTTCCCTACAATTTTGTCTGGATGACATGGTTGTAAATTTCACAAAAGTTATGAAATGCGATCCTGACAACACAAAATTGTGTAAATGCATTAATGTAAACTTGTGTTGCACTAAAAAGGGTACAATAAACTATTTTTTACAAACAATTAAACCGACTTCGAAACCACAAATAGGCATTCAAAAGCGTAAAATAAACTGATAAAGCAAGAGTAAAACCTTGCTTTACAAAGAATTTTGTTTAAGAGCTTACTAAAACTATTATCAATCCTGGCCTAACTGGCCTCGTGAATTAGTAACTCTGCCTGCAAAGCCGAGGGTCGTGGGTTCGATTCCCACCCAGTGCAAATTTATGTGACAAATGCTAATATTTAAAAAACATATATCATACACAACCTTTTCTACCTAACAGGCATGACAACTGATCCTATAATTTCATATCAAATTAACTCTCATTAGGACAGTGATGATTATCTCGAAAAAAATGTACTAACTTTAATTTTTATATCTTGCGTTTAAATTACTTTGTGAACATTCAAAGTTGGATGGGTAAGTATTTTTTTTTTATTAACTATAATAGGTTTAACACTTGACCGCCATCTCGCCTGATGTAAAGCGACGATGCGGCCCACGATGAAGCGTGCTTACCTAGAAGAAACCGATTCACTCTCGACTTGAAGACACCAAGATTATAACTATCGAGGAAAATCCACTCAGGTAGCTCATTCCACAGCCTAGATGTTCTTATCACAAAAGTAGAGTCAAACCTCTTTGTTCGTGTCTTTGGAACATCAACCATGAAACGATGACGCTTTCTCGAGCTACGAGCAGTCCGATAAAAAAAAGGGCAAGGTGGTATTAAGTTATGCATGTCAGTCGCGCACTCTCCGAAATGTATCCGATAAAAAACCGATAAGCTAGCAATTTTGCGGCGATGTTCAAGACTTTGAAGTCGTTTCCGCACAAGAGTATCATTGCCTATGAGCTTTTTGGCACGTTTCTAGATCGATTCTAAAGCCTCGAGCTGATACTTAGCCGATCCATCCCAAAGGTGCGAACAGTACTCCATACAAGAGCGAATCTGTGCTTGATATAATGTAAGCAACTGTTCAGACTTGAAATACCTTCGCACCTTTGAGAGGACACCTAGTTTTTTGGCAGCTAATTTAGCTTTGGACTCGATATAAGAGCCAAAGTTGAGCGTAGATGACAAGGTAACACCCAAAAGGTCGAGATGGTCGGTAACCGGCACGGATATACCTCGAAAAGAAGGAGTTTGTTGAAAAAAATGGACTCCTTTTTGCAGAAAACAGACACGCCTGTGTCTTTTCCTCGTTAAACTTGGCCAGATTGGTATCGCCCATTCAGAGACTGCCTCAAGGGCCAAGTTCAAAAGAAGTCCATTTTAAAAGTATGAATTTATAAGAAATAGTTATTTGTTGTACAAGAGTGCAAAGTGGCTTTTTAACCGCGTGCTCAATTTTGATTACCGAGCAAGCGAAATTTTTGAATCCCTCGCTACGCTCGTGATTCAACTTTAGAATCCTGAGCGTAGCAAGGGAATCAAATGGGCACAAGGTGAAAAAACCTTTGCACTCGAGTGTAACACGTAATTTTTCATCCCCCCCTAGCGAGGAAATTACTAAACGCTTTGCGCATTTTCAGTTTCAGTCGATTCTGTTGGCGTTAAATAAACTTCTTGGTGGCTAGAATCACTTATTATTATGGTATTTCGGTTTTTCACTTGTATTCAATTTTATAAGTTTTAAACTTAAGTTTATTTAGCCATGGTTTTAACAATAACAATATGACGTGAAAATATGGAGAGTTGACCGATTGAGGTAAGGAGTTTCATGTTACATGAAAAAGTGTCCGCCCAAATGCATTAAATTATAGTAGCGCAAAATTTGCATCAGGGTACATTTTAAAGGAAATCAATAAACGTGCTATTCAGAATTCATGAAAGAAAAATATTGGCAGTCATAGGCACTGCCGATAGAAGTGGTAACTTTTAGCTCAGAATTTGATTTTTACTTTGGAAACTACGCGTGTGAAACCGAAGGGCGTGGCTATGAGCATGGCCATCTAGAAATGCTGACACATTTTTAAATGGTCAATGGGAAAGGCTGAGGCATTTCTAGATGGTCATTGGCTATGGTCCCGAATTTACCCGAAAATGTCTTATCATTCCCGAGCGTGACGCTGAATTAAATTGACAGCCCACGAAAACTCTGTCTTTGGCGCGCCAAAAGAAGTTTTTACTCCAGAATATATTGTACCTACATGTTTTCTCAAAATAGTAATTATTTATTTGATGTTATATTTACTACATTATTTTGTACTGCACAAGTAGTTGAAATTATCTATTAGTTACTATTTTAGTCGTCAATAATATTTAATTATTTAACTCGGCAACTCGGCATACTTCAATTTGATTACAATTGATTCATTCATAGCATTTCAAAATGTTTTGCCATTTGGAATAACATTCTTTACCTGTATCCTCCATACGTGAAAAGAAAATTGCGCGCAAAGCATTTAAAAAAAAGTACACCAAAGAGGTTCCGAGTATGAGTTTTTAACAAATTAAAAATAAATGTATGATGAATTCGACACCAAGGAGGTAGAAATAAATAAATTAAATTATGTTTTGAATTCAAAACCTCAGTACACACGATGTTCTAAATTCAAATTTACTTTAACCTCTAGAGGGTAAAAACTACTTTTGCGCCCTGATATCGAGGAGCAAAAGTACTCTTTCCGAGCTGGTGGGATGAAAATTATATTTTACCATTGGTAATCCCATTAAATTTAAAGTGTCTTTTGTTATGAAACCAGTTTCCTAAACCCAATAACGCATAGAAAATACCGAACGGTGATGTCACGTTTTTGTGTGAAATCCAAAATTGTGATTTTAAAATAAAGAATTTGGTTTTATCACATTAAATTTTCTTCAACTAGACCCTAAAAATTTCGTTAATATGGCCGACAATAAACCGATCAGAAAGAAGCGCCCGGAATGGAAAGTCGTTTAAATGTTGTATTACGGTTGTGTCTTACACCTGAAGTCGTATATAGGTAGCTGGTAGCACGTTCATTAAAAATATAGTTAAAAATATTGCTTATTTTTACGAATATATAAGGCGCGTTAGCTATATTGAGAAAAGTAGCTTAAATCACCCGATAACATTAATTTCCCAACAGATTTCTGTACTTGAACATGTTTCAAAGATGTAATATGTAGTTATGACGAAATTGCTATTACCTTTCAAGTAATAACTAACACAGATTGTAAATTG
Source organism: Ectropis crepuscularia (assembly GCA_963693475.1). Taxonomy (NCBI): domain Eukaryota; kingdom Metazoa; phylum Arthropoda; class Insecta; order Lepidoptera; family Geometridae; genus Ectropis; species Ectropis crepuscularia. The sequence goes on from OY856359.1 coordinate 13,452,239, forward strand.
TCGATTTAGTTTAAATACACTACTTTTTATCAATCACTTTACATCGAAATCTCTTATAAAAGTCCTGGTGGATGCTACTTATTCGATAAAATGTCCTAAAGTAGCGGCAATTACCATCATAATTCGACGAAAAGAACATCTCACGACGTTTATACAACGCCTATACAACCACTACACGACCATGTCGTTAGTTATACGACTGCTACGTAACTCTATTATAACACCGATTCGTATAAAATGGGCCTACTTTCGGTTTTTTTAACGTGATAGTGACGTATTTGCGACCAGCGTATAGAACCAAAAGTAAGAATCGGCACGTTGTGGCGACCTATAAAATGTTTGTTGGGATGAGCGGCATGCGCACCCCACTAAATGTTCCTACAGCTGGAACTCGGGGCCTTCTCTTGCAAGGAGAGAGTCGAGATCATAAACAACCACGTTATTACCTCGTAAAATTCTTGGGACTTACCGTTTTCTTCACCATGCTTTCCTGTACCTTTAAAGCCAAGCGTAATTACAACCTTGTACATAGCAAAATATTCACTACGACCTCACGATTGTGAAGCGCACGTTCTAGACGTTTTGGTACCATGGTATTTCACCAGATCAACAGCACAATCTCCGAAATGTATCCGATAAAGCACGAAAAACTTGCAAATTTACGACAGTGATGAAAAATTCAAACTCTTTTAAGGCGCTGAATAGAGCCAAATGGCAGTTTTTAAACACATTTTTAGCAAAATGTATATGGTTTGAGATGTTGAATAAAATATATGTTATTCTTGAACATATTTATAAGGGAACCATTGCTTTCAAAACACGATTTGGAAAAGATATCTTGACAAGAAAAAATCGTAAACTAACCTCTAAAATGAGTTTTAAACGTAAATATCTGTGTTATTAATGAACATACATTATTCAAATTTTAAAGATTAACGTATTATTTCTTAATAAAGGGCAAGGATGTTTTATATTTTAGATTAAGTTGTTTAATTCGCATTAATTAATTGTTTTTTAATACGCTAACTCGACCGAACCGGCCTGATTCTTGCTTCTCGCTCACTACTATGAAGTCCGGCAGAAAGCGCTGATGCGCCGTGCAGGAAGGACGCTACGTCGCGTCGCTTCGCTGAGCGGCACTCGCTATTCAAAAAAATAAAAATTCTCACAAATGGAATGCAGAAACGTCAAGAGAGGTCATATGATTTGAAAATTTGACGCGTTGGTCATTAGTAGGTTTAGCTCGATGGTTTAGCATGACCGTGGTGGACGTTTATGACCCTGTGTCCAAATCTTTGAACCGTGATTTTCTTTTTGCATATTTTTTTTCATATTGTTGTTGTATGTTTTCTTTGTAGTTTTCAAGCTTTTATTTTTTAGTTTCACCTGCCCTGAGGCACAGATGAGAATATAGTTATTATGAAACCCATGAATATCCGTGATGTAACCCGAGGCTTATCATGAAATCTTGCAAATTAAATCTACTTCCCGATTTACAGATTGCGTGAAAATTTGCATAATACTTGTGTAAATTGCAAGACAATAAATAAATTGCAATATGATAATTATGATGCTGATCTGATGATGGAGCTGGAAGGTTGCCATGCCATATCATTGATGTTTAATTCAGATCAATCAATTGTTTTTAAAAAGCTAACTCGACTGAACGGCCCTTCTACCAGCTAATTAAATCGGCAAAAAAATAAAAATGATAAATTCTCACAAACGAAAAGCGGAAACGTCAAGAGAGGTCGTATGATTTGAAAATTTGACACGTTGGATATTAGTCGGGTTGGCTCGATGGTTTAGCATGACCGTGGTACGCGTTCATGGCCCTGTGTTCAAATCTCAGAACCGCGAATTTCTTTTTGCATGTTTTTTTTCATATTATTGTATGTTTTCTCTGTAGTTTTTCAAGCTTTTATTTTTTAGTTTTACCTGCCCTGAGGCATAGGTGAGAATATAGTTACTATGGAACAAGACATTAAAACAAGACTAAACTGCAAGACAATTATATGATAATTAATTAATTATGATGCTGATCTGATGATGGAGCTGGAAGGTTGCTATGCCATGCAAAATGTTTAATTCACATCAATCAATTGTTTTTAAAAAGCTAACTCGACTGAACGGCCCTTCTACCAGCTAACTAAATCGGCAAAAAAATAAAAATGATAAATTCTCACAAACGAAATGCGGAACGTCAAGAGAGGTCATATGATTTGAAAATTTGACACGTTGGATATTAGTCGGGTTGGCTCGATGGTTTAGCATGACCGTGGTACGCGTTCATGACCCTGTGTTCAAATCTCAGAACCGTGAACTTCTTTTTGCATGTTTTTTTTTCACATTGAGCCGGAAGGTGGTTATAGAAACTCGGTAATTAAACGACATAGCACAACCGAGCTTGGACTCGTTTTCTTTGTCTTAACGAGTACTTTGGTGCTAGATTATTACCAGGGTCTGATGATGGAGCCGGAAGGGGGTCATAGGAACTCAACAATTAAATGACATAATCCTCCATCGAGTTTGGGCTCATTTCATTTGTCTTAATGAGTACTTTGGTGCTAAATGGTAACAAGGGTCTGATGAAGGTGCTGGAAGATGGTTAAGGGTTGCCAGTAATTAAACGAGTACATTGGTGTTAAAGTCCAAGTCGCTGTTAAAGTCTACGTTATGGCTCATCTATTCGGGAGAACGGTGACTGCCGATTCGGAGCCCCACGCGCACCACTCGATGTTAGCATGTAATGCCGCTAACTTAAAAACGATGAAGGAAAACATTGTGAGGAAACCGAATTGTACCTAGTAAGTACATGTAGGTACCTAGTGTTTTCACCTCATGTGACATTTACCAACCCACACTTGGCCAGCGTGGTGGATTATAACCTAGTCCCAGCCTAGATCTCTCCTTGCGAATGAATGCCTCGAGTCCCAGCAATGAGAATATATAGTGGGTTGTTTACGCAGATTGTAACCGGTTCTGATGATTAAGCTGGAAGATGGTCCTACGTATATATATAATTTCACAAGATACGTTATTTCTTTAATACTACATTTTTAGATTTGGCGATGAATTGAAAATAAATCGCTGCTTTGAGACTAAAAAGCCACAACTCAAAATTCAGTTATTTTACTTTTCTACTTCTGACGATTTTCTATCATTCTCTATGTATTTTAATGGGATATTACTTTATTATTTCTACGTTGTGTTAAAATTAATAATCATAAGAATAAAATTAATATAAATATGTGGAAGTAGGGTTCCTATAAAATAGACCTGATTTTTTGCCGTTTTCATAGATATTGGTACGGAATCCTTCATTCGTTCATTCGACTTGCACTTGGCTTATTTTAAACACATTTGATATTATCTAATGTTTTATGTAAAAATGCCGTATTAGTCTCTTACCCCTCGAAAGCCCATTAACTACATTAACTACTAAGCTTCGTCGAATCGACGATGCGAATGTGAAAAAAATGATGTAGCACCCATTGCTGCTTCTGATTATATGGATTAGTGGCACCATTTCCTTTTTTTTATATATTAAAATTTACCAATCCACATACTCCGGGGTCCGTAGCTTTCATAATTTCAAATCTAATTTATTTTTACATATTTCTTGTATAATCTGAAGAGAAAAATATGGGGGGAGCTGGGAACATTTTGAACCTAATACTAGTGCTCGTCTGTTGTGCCGATCACTATTGGTTGGGATTCCGCAAGTAATCGGCTCGACATCGATTTTTTGTCTTATTACCATTTGCCTAAGCCGCCTCCTCCCGGCCCAGAGCCTCCACTACGGCTGCATTTCTGTCCCTGATGGCCATCTGTAGGTTGAACTCTCGGATGGTCTTCGGTGATGCAGCCAACGCTCGCCGCACGAACCGACCAATGGTGTCATCGGTGTCGTTAGCGTAGTACGTGAAGGTCCCCGTGTGCCGTGAGATTGCAACAACCGCATAGGGCACGCTCTCGTGCAGCTTCATGTTTGCCTTGGTTTTTATTGCGATTACCGACTCATATGTCAGTCCCTGAGCTTCATGAATGGTAAGGATACGTGACTCTGTGCCTGACCCATAACCCTGGTTTGTCAGGGCCTCCTTCTCCTCTTGAGTGTGAACTAAAAAGAGGGTGTTTGGTAGGGTGTTGGGTATTTGCGCTCCCTTGTACCTTTTCTGTTCTAGGGACTTTATACGGGGTGCTGAGGAGTACATACCTGAGTATATTTCCCTCAACGCATATGCTACATCCATCGGATTGCGATGTGTGCAACTCCTGGCTGATTTTTGTTACCAGGTTCGGGCGGTGATACCTCATTTCGAAGAGATTTTCCCTGGCGGAGTTAAGACCAATCAAAGTTATATATTATTTTGGATTTTTGTACGGGCTTAGTGACATCGTGTTTTTTTAGCGGCTAAAGATTTTTTATCGCTTTTTCGAAATATTACTTAACTTCTAGGGTAATTGTGCTATCAGATTTGCTGTAAGCTGTAAGTCATATCGAAGCTGAGTTATGGCTTTACAAAGTTTTTTTTTTGGTATTTTTGTATGGATTAGTGGCGTCATTTCCTTTAGCAGCCAAAGATCTGCTGTCACTTTTTGAAAGGGTATTTGTGTAATCAGACACACACGAAAAAGACATGTAAAAAAACACGATGTCACTAAGCCCGTACAAAAATCCAAAAAATAAATAACTTTGATTGGTCATAACTCCGCTCCGATATTACTTGGAGCAAATATTCATTGATACAAGAAAGTGATAACAGATTTTTGGTCGCTAAAAAATACGACGCCACTAGTCCATACAAAAGTACCCAAACGCCTTTGTTGTTGTCCAATTTCACTGATTATATTTTAATTTGAAAAAAAAATATGAAAGGGCATTGTTCAAAATAGGCTATCCGTGGCCAAAATGTTCTTGATAATTAGATTTTGTAAAAAAAAAATGTATAATTAGGGCATTATTTTAGTACCCAGATAAATAAACTAAAAGTTCATTATACTAGTACATTATGATATAAGTGCGCTAAGTTGATAATTACAGCCGAAGCGATATTGCTACATATAATTAGCAGAGGCTGTAATTATCAAAGCGCACGTATGTCATACGACGTTTTAAAACATATTTGCGAGGAAATTAATCAAAGTTCATATGACATTTTCAAATAAAAAAATTGGGAGTCATAGGAACTGCCGATAGAAGGGAAAACTTATTACTCGGAATTTGATCCATCATGGCATGGCCATCTAGAAATGCGTCAGCATTTCCCGTTGGCTCACGCATTTCTAGATGGCTATGCCATGATATTCAGGCTACGCCCTTTCGGCATTTCCCATTGGCTGACGTATTTCACAGATTAACAATGCACGCGCATCAGCGCTTTTTTTTAGAGCAAGGGCACAAATCCAGCCAGTATGACATTACGACATTAGTAATAAAGTAAATGAATGTTTTTGTGTTATTAAGTTTTGGTCAAAATTAATTAAATTAACAAATTAAATAACTTTCACTGTATTTTATCTTTCATAGTTAATTTTATTCATAAAATGTTTACAATTTTTCTGACATAAAAACTCTTTACTAAGATTTAGTAGTGGTAGGACTCTTAGCAGAGTCCGCCTGGGGAAGTACCACACCTTTGCCAAATATTCTACCGCCAAGCAGTAATGTGCAAACTTTACTGTGTTCCGGTTTGAAGGGCAATGATTCCAGAGAAATTACAGGGCTTAGAGACATAATATCTTAGATCTCTGGGTGACGAGCGCAGTGCAGTGCTAGGTAATGATTTGGACTATCATGTTTCAATAGCTGCGTGTTACTGTGCTGTTATGTGGCAGGCGTGTTGCTTACCATCAGGCACATGACCTGCTCGTCTCGTCACTCTATGCTATAAAAAAAAAAATATTAAAAAGTAGGTACCGTTCGTTTTAGACGGAGCATTTTGAAACCGTGCGTTTTACGTTACATTACCGCACAATTACGTAATAAGCCACATTACGATACAGAAATTTATATTATATATTATAATATTAATACACTATTATTAAAACTTCGATCAAAGTTACAACGAACTACAAAAACTATGTATACTATGTCTATTATATTACTTGCTGCAACGGAACCCTTCATGGGCGAGTCCAACTTGCACTTGGCCACTTTATTTGTGTAATGGTTTTTCATCGCACCCGCTTTCACTTCACAACGCCACGAAAAACAAAATCATCTACTTGGGCAGTAAAGTTGTCCCACTGCCGGCGAGAAAACGAGTAACTATCACTATTTTCTCGCTCAAGAAACGTACAATAGATATTATACATTCCGTGTACCTAAATAAAAGATATGCATATATTCAGATACAGACAGTAGTTGATCGCTGACTGTTCATACTCCCGGTGAGTACTCGCTTCACTAGTTTGTCGCTGAGCGACAAGAGCTATGAAAGATAATACTCGCTCAGCGATACTCGCTAAGCGATTAGAACAATCCAAGAGAGCAACCAGCGGTTCATTTCTCTACAGTGCGGATCTGAAAGTACAGGTTTTTTTACGCCGCGAGCGAGTGATGCGAGTATTTATTTTAAACATAATAGAATAGCATCGATTTTATCCAGACGGTCACTATCGATCTTTAGATCGATATTAAAAAAATTACAAAATGTTGTAGTTTTGTTTAAAAGTAACCACGTCAACGTTCGCATTACGAGTAAATAGTCTTTTTGCTACTACCAAAAGATAATATTCTGATATCAAGTGCTAGAAGCCATCATGTTTAATTTATGGTATCAGTGACAGTCAACGTTCACGTTTAGCCCCATGTCCCTTATAAATGAACAATGTCCTTTCTCAGTAAAGTGACTTTTAGATGACATTTGGTTACATTGTATGCAATCATTTCATCTATGATTTGTTATGATGGTGTCATATTTAACTATTATCTGTAAACCGACTTAACCGATTCGTTGCGGAAAACACGGCATCCGTGTCATTCAAGTTTTTATTAGGCGTATGACACGGGAAGCGTGTCATTTTTTATAACCATCGTAACTCGCACAAAATCAACTTTAAAATGTTGCTAAACAGTGTATTTATTATTTTTTATGTAGATTATGGTTGTAGCCTTCGTTTCTGGATATTGATTAATTTGGATAGTTTCAAGGATTAGCTATCTTTTTCAACTGCATTAATATTTATATAAACGATTATGCAAAATTGACATTATGGCACTATATATTATGCTACATTCATAATGACAAAGTAAATTACAGAAAAAAATTATGCGTTTTCAAACAAAGTTAATATTAAAATAAAAAATATTAACTTAGGCATTTGTGACTCATATCCAGTTTGTGTTATTTTTTGTACTTGTAGAAACTGTTTTTTGTCGTGTTTCGTTTTGCTGACCGGTATATGATACGAACTTCTCTTTTTTTCTGCGATATAGTGAGCTGCAGCTTTATTCTCTCAATCTCAAGAATTATCTGTTTATTTCTGAGTGGTTGTTTCATTTTTGTATTTTTTTTATTTTATTGCATAGGTACTCAACACTAGTAAGTATAGGTGAAATTTATATTTTCAAATCATATGTCCGCTATGTCTCATATAATATGGCGCCACTAGTCCATATAAAAACCCAAAAAAAAACTTTATCCATTTGACATTTTAAAACCAACTTTTTGCATGATATAAATTCCAAAACTTTTTCCATTGCAATTTATAAATGTTTCATTTTATAAACGTTCCGCATGGTTTAAATAAAAAAAAAATCTTTTGAATTTAAAATATTTTTGTAAAATTTTGTTTGTGGACCTTTCGTTACAAAGCAGCGAAATGGGGTTGTTTCAAAAACTTGTTTTTCGTGTTGTAATGAGCAATAGTTGTGGATTATTAACTTGCGAGCTCGTCTATTGATGATGATGATGATAACTATTATGTTTGTATTAATACACGTATTTAATATAATTGACGACGTGCATAGCGCGTGAAAACACTAGTTCTCGTCCGATCACCGAAGTTAAGCAACACCAGGCGTGGTCAGTACTTGGATGGGTGACCGCCTGGGAACACCACGTAATGTTGGCTTTTTGCTGTAGCTACTTTAATGCAATTAATGTTTATGTCGAATGAATCTATTTGACTTCAAATAGATGAGTGAGTAGCGCTTACAATAATTAAATGAACTTTTTTTCGCTTTCGAGTGCCTATTTGTGATTTTGAAGTTGGTTTAATTTTCTGTATAAAAAGAGTTTATTGTAATTGTAGACCGTACATTATTATTTATAAGCTTTACTAATAGAATTTCGATAATGTTCTTCACAATCTGCAAAAGTGCAAAAAGATATCGAAGGAAACAAAAAGTTATGTTAAATTAATTACAAAATATTTTAAAAGCGCCATCTATGAGCTTGGAGCGGTAACTTTTTGTTTCCACGTTTTGTTCAATACTAATAATGTCGCCGGCTGGACGCGGTTTAGTTTGGTGGCGCTGTCTTATCGAAGTAGTAAATAGGCGTGGCTTAATTTCGAATTCGTGAATTTCAGTTAGCTGTTGTCAGCACCTTAAAACAAGGGAGTAATTGGCAGGTCTCTCGATTGGATCCAAGCCACCAGTTTGTACTAACCGACCCATCTCAAAGGTGCGAAAGTACTACATACTAGAGCGAATCTGTTTGCTACAAAAACATACCTTAGAAGCATCCTGAGCTATCTTCTCCAGATCTTCAAGGAGGCTTAGGGCTTGTTTTCGCTTCACATTAGCTGCTTCCGCGTGCATATTGAAATGTAGAGCCACCATGATGTAAGTATCTGTGTCGCCCGGGCAGTGGATTCGGAGGAAGTCGAGCAAGCCTTGCTTAAACTCGGCTATCTTATCGGGTTGCTGGCCCAACATGTAGTCGAATTGACCTAAGAGAAATTCGAACTGATGGTTGTCTCGTAGAGCCTGAAATGCAAATAGTTAACTTGTAAGTGTAATTTCAACAAACACATACATAGAAATGGGAAGTTTGCAACGCAAACTAGTTCTTAAAAAGTGTGCAATGTCATGTAAAACAATGTTTTTAGGGTTCCGTAAAACGTAAAAACGGAACTCTTATAGATTCGTCATGTCTGTCTGTCTGTCTGTCTGTCTGTCTGTCCGTCCGTATGTCACAGCCACTTTTCTCCGAAACTATGAGAACTACACTGTTGAAACTTGGTACGTAGATGTATTCTGTGAACCGCATTAAGATTTGAACAAAAAAATTTAAAAAAAAGATAAATTAGGGTTGCCCCCCATACTGAGAACTGAAACTCGAAAATTTTTTTTTCATCAAACCTACACGTGTGGGGTGTCTATCGATAGGTCTTCAAAAATTATGTTGAGGTTTTTAAAGTAATTTTCGTCTACACTGAATAATTTGCGCGAGAGACACTTCCAAAGTGGTAAAATGTGTGTCCCCCCCCCCCTCTAACTTCTAAAGTAAGAGAAAGAAAAATCTAAAAAAAATATATGATGTACATTACCATGTCAACTACCAACGAAAATTAGTTTGAACTCGATCTGATGAGTAGTTTTTTTTTAGTACGTCATAAATACACTATTATTGAAACTTCGATCAAAGTTACAACGAACTACAAGAACTATGTGTACTATGTATATTATGTTACTTGCTGCAACGGAACCCTTCATGGGCGAGTCCAACTCGCACTTGGCCACTTTATTTTTTATTTCTGTCCTTGTTTACAAACACTATAGGAAGCAAAGATTTTTTTACCGGTACATAACACTGTATCGCTTTTATTTATCTTTATCCCAGTGAAACGGTTTCAGTCCAGACAAAGGTTGAGTAAAAAAAAATGGCGGCTAATGTTTATCTAACAATAAATATTGTTTGACATAACTTTAATGTATTTTGTCCAAATCTCAGATTCTGGAATATACTTAAAAGAAACATTTTTGTATCTGAATGTCTAGCAGTATATTTTTCTTTGATTGATTCTAAAATTGATGTTATTTACTTTTGTTTTTATTTAACTTATTTTTACTATGTATTCTGCCCTTGTATTCTATCTATCTACATATATAATACTAGCGGAACGTGCGCGCGTTGCTACGCCCTCTATCGAAAATTGGTCGTACCAATTCAAATTTTGAACAAATTCGGTTACCTTAGGTTCTAATGACGCAACCTTTAAAAAGATAGACACATGCTGTCACGCAACGAAAGCTCTCAAAAAGCAATATTTTTTCCCGTTTTTGTTACATTTCTCATGTTCCGCTCTTGTTGATAGTTAGTAGTTGAATGTTAAATAGCCTATAAAGTTAAATAGCCCTCCTCGATAAATGGACTATCCAACAAAGAAATAATCTTTTAATTCAGACCAGTATTCCCGAGATCCTTGCGTTCAAACAAATATACAAACAAACAAACTCTTCAGCTTTATAATATTAGTATAGATATATTTTCAATTTACTTTTTAACGTCACACTCCAAAATCCAAAATTATAGAACAATATGTTTGCCATGAGTTTTTTTTACATATTATAACTAGCTGGTACCCGCGACTTCGTCCGCGTGAAATAAATACTAAAGTAACCCAGGCAGTACCTATATTCATACCCAGACACATTTACGGTTACTAAAAACAGCTTTTAATAAACCAATTTCATAAAATTTTATTTAAATCGGTTCAGTTGTTTAGGTGTGAAAACGTAAGATACATTCGTCCCCCTTTTCAACTCCAATTTCATACACATACAGTTCGAAATTACAAAATTGCTAGAACAAACATTTATTTGCTTCGTGGCAAGTGCCTATATACAGAGTTTCATGGTTTTATCTTCAACGATTGGAAGATTCCATGTATACTTGTATCCCCCATTTCAATCCCAATTTCATCCCTATATAGTTCAAAATTACAAAATTGCTAGAGCAAATATTCGTTTGCTTCGTATCAAGTGTCTATATTCAGAGTTTCATGGTTTTATCTTCAACGGTTGGGAACTTCCATATTGAACTTCATTCCCCATTTCAACCCCAATTTCACCCTCGTACAGTTCGAAATTACAAAATTGATAGAACAAACATTTAATTGCTTCGTCTCAAGTGTCTAGATACAAAATTTGATAACTTTGAAAATCACGAATTTTCATACAACCGTTCATCCCATAACCAGTGCGTCGCCATAATAACGTTTATACGGATTTTACCCCGACATTAATTGTATTAGAGTCGCGAGAACTACTTTTACATGACGATCGTATTAGAGTGATAAATTGCATTTCTTTACGATTTTAAGCAAATGTGAGCACTTTTACACAACTTTTAAATGACTCGATGTTCTATTAGTGTATAATAATTTAGCTTCTTACGTCTAATTGTATTACATCAAATATTTCTACACGACATGTCAAGACTAACCAAACTGTAGATGGTTCCGCACAAAATGTAATTTTGAAGTCGAAAGAATTAAGTCCTGTGCAGAGTGTGGGTGTAAACAATATGATGTAGCTTAAAACGCAGAAAGTAGATCTAGTGGATACATAGTATTTTTTTTAATGTTTGTTACCTGATTTCTCGTTAATGGCCGAACCGATTTAAAAAAAATATTTTGGGTATGCTTCCCGAATGGTCCCATATAAAGGAGACGGCCCATTTTCCATGGGCATTTGCCCCACAGCAAAAGTGCAGGAGACTTGACCAAAATTGGATCATTGTATAGGATTTTTAAAATATATTGAGGAACCTTTAACGTTTTTATTCTGCATAGCGGGGTTTAAAAGATATCAACTAAAACATTGAAAAAAAAATAACGCCGCAAGTAGGTAATCAAGAACGCGATTATGTACTTACTACTAAAAGAAGGTAGTAAATTCATTACTTAGCGACTTACTGTGCTCAAAATAATGTCGACTCAACGCAGAAGGACCGGAGATTCGGCAAAACCACAAAAAAATTACGAAACCTTTGGAAAAATAACGAAATTCCTTGTGTTGTGTGAGTTTCGAACGAATCGATTTCTGAACGAATCGAGTTTTTAACGAATTGGATGTACTTTACGTAAACTTCAACAGAAGAAAAAAAGAGAAAAAACATGGCTGACTTGAGTATAGTCATTAGGGTACTTTTTAATCACACCAATTTGCAATCCCCGCTTGGCACGTTAGTATTGAATGTACAGTTTGCATTATTTAATTGTATGTTATTTTAACTAAATAACTTTTTTAGGTCTCGGGGGCTAATTAAGTACATAAACTTGAAACGACTTGGGGCAGAAATGAGCCGTCTCCTTTTATCGAAATCCGTGAGGTGGTTTTTGAAATATGAAGAAAACACTAAAATTTTCCGACAATTTTGTCTGGATGACAAACTCAAACTCAAATTCTTTTATTGCCAATTTATAATAATACATAATGTGGATTCACCGTCCCCGAACTAGTTTAAAACTGTATTTCGGGGTCCGGTGGCCTCCTCCCAAGATACATGTATTGCAATAAATATTATACAGTAGCAAGCTAATCAGATCCGATTTATATTAAATACAATAACAATAATTAATTAATTAATAATAATAATTACTTAAACTAAGATTAAATTTACATTATTAAATTTTTAAATTTCGAGGACATAAAGAATAGGGAAAATAGCCTAAACTATGACATGCTATACAGTGTCTATGGTGTTCGTTGTATATACGTTTCCGTTGTGTGGTTGTAGATTTCACAAAAGTTATGAAATGCGATCCTGACAACACAAAATTGTGTAATTGCATTAATGTAAACTTGGGTTGCACTAAAAAGGGTACAATAAACTATTTTCTACAAAAAATTTAACAGACTTCGAAACCACAAATAGGCATTCAAAAGTGTAAAATAAACTGATATAATAATTATAAGCCAGTATCACTTATAATTGTTATAGTAGCGCTACTTACTCACCTACCATATTTGAAGTCGGTGCCAGCCAAGTCTAGCAGATAGTAGATAGATACTACCTATATAAATATTATAATATATTATATTTTATGGCTACTTATTACGTGCATAGTATAGTATCATTATCTATCTAAGTACTAGCTTTTTGACTAGGCTGGCACCGAGTTCAAATAGATGAGTGAGTGGCGCTTATAATAATTACTAGCAGTGCCCCGCGGTGTTACCCGCGTAGTTCCCGTTATTTTTCGGGATAAAAAGTAGCCTATGTGTTCTTCCAGACTATAATCTGTGTTCCAAATTTCAGCCCGATCCGTTCATACGTTACGGCGTGATTGAGCAACGAACATCCAAACATCCATACTTTCACATTTATAATATTAGTAGGATATCAGTTTATTTTACGATTTTGAGTACCTATTTGTGGTTTTGAAGTCGGTTTAATTTTTTGTAGAAAATAGTTTATTAAAGCAAGAGCAAACCTTGCTTTACAAAGAATTTTGTTTAAGAGCTTACAAAACTATTAACAATCCTGGCCTAACTGGCCTCGTGACTTAGTAACTCTGCCTGCAAAGCCGATGGTCGTGGGTTCGATTCCCAGCCAGTGCAAATTTATGTGACGAATGCTAATATTTAAAAAACATATATCATACACAACCTTTCAAAGATAACAACCTTTTCTACCTAACAGGTATGACGACTGATCCTTTAATTTCATATTAAATTAACTCTTATTATGACAGTGATTATTATCTGGAACAAAATGTACTAACTTTAATTTTTATATCTTGCGTTTAAATTACTTTGTGATCATTCAAAGTTGGATGGGTGAGTCCATTTTAAAAGTATGAATTTATTAGAAAATTATATTTTACCATTGGTAAGCCCATTAAATTTAAAGTGTCTTTTGTTATGAAACCAGTTTCCTAAACGCAATAACGCATAGAAAATACCGAACGGTGATGTCACGTTTTTGTGTGAAATCCAAAATTGTGATTTTAAAATAAAGAATTTGGTTTTTTCACATTAAATTTTCTTCAACTAGACCCTAAAAATTTCGTTAATATGGCTGACAATAAACCGATCAGAAAGAAGCGCCCGGGATGGAAAGTCGTTTAAATGTTGGATTACGGTTGTGTCTTACACCTGAAGTCGTATATAGGTAGCTGGTAGCACGTTCATTAAAAATATAGTTAAAAATATTGCTTATTTTTACGAATATATAAGGCGCGTTAGCTATATTGAGAAAAGTAGCTTAAACTACCCGATAACATTAATTTCCCAACAGATTTCTGTACTTGAACATGTTTCAAAGATGTAATATATAGTTATGACGAAATTGCGATCACCTTTCAAGTAATAACTAACATAGATTGTAAATTGTCGATTTAGTTTAAATACACTACTTTTTATCAATCACTTTACATCGAAATCCCTTATAAAAGTCCTGGTGGATGCTACTTATTCGATAAAATGTCCTAAAGTAGCGGCAATTACCATCATAACTCGACGAAAAGAACATCTCACGACGTCTATACAACGTCTATACAACCACTACACGACCATGTAGCTAGTTATACGACTGCTACGTAACTCTATTAAGACACTAATTCGTATAAAATGGGCCTATTTTCGGTTTTTTTAACGTGATAGCGACGTATTTGCGACCAGCGTATAGAACCAAAAGTAAGAATCGGCACGTTGTGGCGACCTATAAAATGTTTGTTGGGTCCTTTTTTCATTGTTTTTTAACCGCCTTACTTTATTAACTTTTATGTTTTTTAAGTTTGTAAAATTATATTTTGTTGTTGTAAAATTAATCTGTAGGTACATTTAGCGGGGATCCTGGATCCCACAACACAGGTAGCCCTAGTGTGGGATTCCAGTGCACGCTGGCAAAACATTGTCCACCGGTCCTTGCCGTGTCCCGGTACCTACTTAGGCAGTGCTTGGGTGGGAGCTTGGACCCGGCAACGGCTGGAACCTACTCAAGACAGATATCTGTGAATCGGTACTTAATAAGTGCTAATGTCAAGATCCTAAGATTTTATTTTTTTTGAAATTTGTCAGTCAACCTGTGTAAACTCAGTATTTGTCCAAATAAACGATTTTCATTTAATTTTCAATTCAAGTATTTCATGATACGTATTCCAATTCATTATGGTCTGTAAAACACGCTTAAAAATACATAAACATTCGACTTTGCAATATTACTAGTAGCGCCTCGCGGATTTAATTGCACAATTCCTGTTTCCGTTAT
Source organism: Ectropis crepuscularia (assembly GCA_963693475.1). NCBI lineage: Eukaryota > Metazoa > Arthropoda > Insecta > Lepidoptera > Geometridae > Ectropis > Ectropis crepuscularia. Next base: position 13,467,412 of record OY856359.1, read on the forward strand.
TTTCCTGTGATAAAAAGTACCTTTATATTATTCCAGACTATTTCAACTAACTGTGTTCCAAATTTTAACCCGATCACACCGTTTACACGTTCCGACATGATTGAGCTACAAACATTCACACTTTTGCGTTTATAATATTAATAAGATTGTGTATTCAGGAGAATTTGAACAATGTTCAAAGACAACTTAATCCTTCTTAACAAGCACCAAAGATGACAGTCTAGGCTTCTTCGTATTCAGTACATTTAGAGTTAGAAGCTACTAGGTAATAAGCTTTTCAAATTCGCCGACCACCAGTGAAGCTAAGTACCTTCTAACATAAGACTCTTACGTCTGGCTTTCCCTCCGAGGGTTCCAGGGGCGGACTTAGACCGTATAATAACGTATAATAGACGGTGAGGGAGCAAATAATGTTTTAGTGACTCGCTTACTCCAGATATTGTGCTTCATCAAACATAAACGAATGAGTGTGAGATGGTTACTATATTGAATGTAGATTGTAGACAGTTTTAAGTTATATTAAATACTTTGTTGTACGTTTCGTACCTTGTTTAGGTCGGTGGTAGCGAGAACTGACTTTCCTTCTCATGCTATTTTATTTTTAAAACTTTCACAGTACATTTTTGTCACTATGGCAAATTTATATTTTTGAAACGAAGTTCTTTATGGCGGGCTTGCAGGATATAGGGAATGTGCTGCGCGACCGAACTGAAAAATAAATAAATTGTGAGACTAAAACCGTAAGAAAAATATGTGATACACTAAATAAATTATGAATTATTATTATTAATATATACTAAAGTGACTCGTAAAACCATCCATGACCAGTGTTACCAACTCTATTTTTCAGACGATTGTACTATAGTCCTACTAATATTATAATATTATAAATGTTAATGTTTAGATGTTTGTTGCTCAATCACTTCTTAACGTATGAACGGATTGGGCTGTAATTTGGATCACTGTTAGATAATAGTTTGGAAGAACACATAGGCTTGTTTTTGTTTGTAATGGCTATCTTTGTGTAATAAAATGTAATACTATTGTATTGAGTTGCATAAATGTATAAATAAAATAAATAAATATTGGTGGACAATTCACACACAACACCATCTGACCCCAAACTAAGCAAAGCTTGTACGATAGCTGATAAAATACTTATATAGTTTTAAATACATACTTATTATACATAGAAACACCCAGAGACCCACTAAGCCACGAGGCCAGTCCACGAGGAATGCATGTTTTTCATTAACATAGATTTTACTCAATTATGGATTTAAAATTTCGTAAGCATGATTATACGAGTTAAAATGAATACAAATTTACTCGACTATAGAAGGGTTTGAACATCAAATAAAAATTAGACGAAAACATAAAGTGTGAGATTTGCCAAATACGTTGCCGTTATTTTCATTATTACAATTATATATTATTGTGATATGTTATTGTATTAATATTACAATAACAACACTCTGCTTAGTTCCCAATCTGGTTATTTTCATGGCACAAAAAATAGTCTATGCGTTATTTCAACCTATTATATCTTATACCTTTAAACGAGCAATTCTTGTATATAAATATGTATATTATATATATATATATAGAATCTGAATCTCGGAAACGACTCGAACGATTTTCATGAAATTATGTATGCAGGGGGTTTCGGGGACGATAAGTCGATCTAGCTAGGTTTCATTTTTAAGAAACGTATATTATGCGCGTTTTTAGATAATCAAAAACTGTTACATTAGACATTAGTTCATTCTTTTTTTATTTTATATATTTCTGATATTATATTTAAGTTTTTATGAGAATCTTTTATGAGAAATTTTATCTGTAGGTATAACTAAGTATACGCAGTGTTTAAACCGAGCAAAGCTCGGTCACCCAGGTACTATGTATTTATGTACCAAATTTCATCCAGACCCCGTCAGTAGTTTTTGCGTGAACGAGTGAAAAACATCCATCCATCCTCACAAACCTTCGTATTGGCAATATTATTACGACTAACAGCCGTATTATAAAATGTTAATAGATAAATAGTTTATAAGACACTAGAAAACCACGCTTGACTATCTTCCGGCTTCATCATCAGACCTTGAAACCTGATCGTGGTCAATGTTCAACACAAGACTTTTCTAACAAATCCAAACACAGCCATGTTACGATGTTCCATCATGAAGTTCTCGTTCATATCTTCCGGCTCCATCATCAGATCAGTTCGACAGAACTATATTATTATATTGTCATCAGATCCACATACAGCTGCCAATTTTCATGACGCTCCTACCTTTGGAAAATGGTGAAATTAGCCACCTTAGATTTCATTACATAGAAACGTAGTTAAAATCTCTTTGAGTTCGTTTGACATCACATAAGTCGACAAACTCTATTACAATTTGACATATTCTAATCGGAAATTGTTTGAATCGATCATATATTAAATTTTAGGGTTTACTCAGAAATTAGCTCGCGTAAGCTTTAGGCAAATGTTTGAACAAGCGGCGACTGGGAATTTCAGGTCGGTTAGTGTGTTTCCCGGCCGACTATGGTGAAATTTTATTTCTTACCATGTGATTACGTCAAAGACTTAACTTATGTATGTTTTTCAATGTCGTACGTATTTACAATGTCGTAAGAGTTTAGAACAGTCTGGAAGACATCGCTTTTAGCGATAAGGTCGCCAGTTGTTTTACTAATCTTACTGTTTTCTTATACTCATTTATTGATAACGAGTAGTTGAATTCCAAGTCAAATTTAAGATTTTCAATATAATAATAAATACAGTTACATGCCAATTGAATTTTTATGTTAGGTGTAATTATAATCCATTACAGTTAAAATAAAACAACAAAATCAAATTAATTTACAATTAAAATCCCAAGTTACAGACAGAGTAGGTAAAATTAGTCGATACTTGAATATTATCAGTTCCCTAATGCTGTAGCAACTTTAATACAGAAGCCACTTTTAAATATTGTATGTATCATTTTAAATCATTTCAAATATTGTATGGTATTTTAAATCATTTAAATCATTTTAAATATTGTATGATATTTTAAATCATTTCAATCATTTTAAATATTGTATGGTGTGAACAATATAATTTTCATTAATTCAGCTCACTTTAATTGGTACTGATAAGAGGTCAACCGCTATAGATTCCTTCTTAAAATTAGTGACCATAAATTAAAAGGTTTCATCTGACATGAGGTAGATAAATTTACAGCGAAAATAGGAACTCACAATTCCAAGCTTTGTTCTATTCGTAAAAGACGCAGACAAGCTCCAGCTGAAAAGTATGTATGGTAATCGTGACTAGAATACCCGAATCAAACGTACGCGACGATATTCATATTTCAACTGATATCGGCGTGAGATTCAAATATGACTGCACTTCTCTTATAGAAACCGCATACTCAAAGATATTCTCACACCAAGTGCTCAGTAAATAAAGTTTATATTGGTTTGGTGGAAACCGGTGAAAGGTAGCAAGGATCAGTAGTTTTCAGAGAAGTATGCAATAAAGACGTCAATCCGTAACGACGGATGCAGCTATTATCCAGTTGATGCACTGAGTGCTTTATGATGTAAACGCTCTTCGAATAAAGATTGATGCTTAACCGAAGCCTGACTATCGCCGTAAACATTTTATTATTTACCAGCTCTCCGCGTAAACGCTGTTCTGGTCGGGAATATGATGATCTATCACAATTAAACAAAGCGTAATGAGAATTTATCGTAATCAAAGTTGATGCAATTCGAAAAGAGCTCTAATTACCGTTTCGGCGACAGTATCATCGCGACAATTAAAGGCTTACAATGAAAGATGGCACCTACGCTACTTTGTGAATGGACTTGAGTTAGGAGCGGAGGTGTAAATAAATATCTGTCATGATTTGTTAAATAAAACGTTTTTTTTTCAATTTTCAAAGAATTACAGCGCTAATTTTCTTTACCTTATCGCGAAAAGAAACAATGGAATAAATGCGCATTTCTTGTAGTACAACAGACTTTATACACAACATTTATCCTACCTAGCTTAGTATAAGCAGCCCCTTAAAGCTTCCCACTACTGGCACTCGAAGCATTCCCTCGCACGGAGAGATTCAATGCATAATCCACCACGGCCCAGTGTGGTTAACACATGACCTTAAAAAAATCTAGGCACATGTCGGTTTCCTGAGGATGTTTTCCTTCACCGTTTTTGAGTTAGCGCGATTACGCACATAACTCCAAATATACAGTGGTGCGCGTGGGATTCGAACCGCAGTTGCCGCTCTAACAACTAAACCAGCCCTAGCCGTAGTATAGTATCTACACTTACTAAATATATTTAAAATCTGCGTGTTTTATAACTAAAAATAAGTGTAGTGGTAGGACTCTTGGCAGAGTCCGCCTGGGGAAGTACCACACCTTTGCCAATTATTCTACCGCCAAGCAGTAATGTGCAAACATTACTGTGTTCCGGTTGAAGGGCAATGTTTCCAGAGAAATTACAGGGCTTAGAGATATAACATCTTAGATCTCTGGGTGACGAGCGCAGTGCAGTGCTAGGTAATGATTTGGACTCTTCATGTTCCAATAGCTGCGTGTTACTGTGCTGTTATGTTGCAGGCATCTTGCTTACCATCAGGCACATGACCTGCTCGTCTCGTCACTCTTTATTTAAAAAAAATAAAAATATAAACAACCATTTAATGTAAAAAAGGAACCGGGTTCCGTGTGCCACTTCGACTTTTGATAGTACAAAGTTAAACCTGTTTGTTGAGATCACAAAACCACGGATAAAACTTTTTCCCACAGTTCTCTCTTTGTTGCATTTGTACGTGGACCAAATAGACCTTATTAAACTTCGGGAGCAGACGCGTCTGTGACCCAATCTTGGAAGTTGCTTTGCATATTCTGAGCTCTCGTTTCGGGATCCTGTTTAAAGTTAGCAACGTTAATATTTTACACTTAACCGCAAATCTCGTGGCGTAATTTGTTAGTACCACAGTGCAAATAGCGCGTCGACTCTGCTGCAGCCATTTGTGGATGTTCGTCGACGCTGTGTCGTTTGCAAAACGGTTGTACGGGCTCTTCAGACGAGGCTAAACGTAGTGTAGTAGATTAGGCCAATGAGGGTAGTCTTTAAAAGAAAACGTATGCTTTTACGGAATTCCATAGGGCTACAGAAAACAAAGAAACGACTACCTATTAAATTAGAAATGAAGAATAAGACTTGCCTTAAACGCTTCTTTTACTTTGAAATACAAGTAACAATAAAGATTTTTTAGAGTAACAGAGGTCGAAAGTATTTGAGAAATTTATACGAATTGGCGTATGTTATCAGTTGATATTTATACAACAAAATTAAAGATTATATTAAAGTCACCTGAGACACAAGGAGGTGTTTTTAGACGAGTCAACAATAGTTTTTGATCAATCAATTATTATCTATTGATCCAAAACAAGAACGATAAGTAGTGCCTACCTTACACCTATAGTGCGCGCAATATAGCTCTGCGCGCGACTGGTGGCGTACTTTATGTTGCCAGGTCAAGCTAATAGGTGCCCTCCCCGTTAATTGAGAACTTTCAACTTCATAAAACAGGTACGGGAAGGGATTTTTCAGGGCAGCAATATAACTAACTACACATAAAAATTACAGGACAACTGAGACTCTATAACGTATATCTCGAAGTAATGAACGCCGTTGCAGTGCTGGTTTGGTTCAGTATTATCAAGTATCATTGGTACAGGTTAATGGCTGTCTGAGTCTCTTACCACCAGGAGAACTTTATATAGTATATTACATTATAAAAAATCTATCATTTTCAACCATCAACGAAATAACAAGAATTGAATTTTAACATGTAAATCTTTTATTGAGACCCACAATATAACACTATTTGAAAATTTGGCGTATGAATGCTCAATAGGGTTAAGATCACGATGGATCATGGCGGTAACCGCAAAAATTCTTGTCCATGTTCCTTTTACATTTAACATTTATTCTACTTGGTATTATGGGTCTTCTTTATGCCTCTTTATTCGAGTAGCTAAGGTTTTGTCCAACAATCGTCGAAATCTATTTAATTTTTCTTAAACCACTTTTGGCGTTCTTATTTTACATTGCCCATTGTAGCCGCTTTATGTATTTGTCTGAGTGTAGTGGGATCATGCGTTGTCCATTACCACGTGGCTGAACGTGCTAAAACGCCTATAATAAAATACAGTAATTAAAACAGACTACATGATCAAAGAGAATCCAAGCTAACGTTGAAAAAAAAAGTAAGATTTTCCCTTAGGTGGTAAATGAAGATGACGCTTTTAGGTGAAAGGCTTGATTGGATGAACGTGGGACCGCCGAGTATACCCAAGCGAGAAAGATACAATCAGTCGCTCTTCACTGCTGTGTCACTGTGTTTCCTATTTTGATTTGTATAGATTAAAAAAATACATTTATGACTAGTTTCTCATATTCCGTCTAAAGCTCTCACATGTTTTTCCCACGGATATTGGCGATGTAAACAATCAAACCTCAAGAATAAAGCCTCAGCTTAAAAATATGCCGATAATATGTGAGCATTTGATTGTTATGGTATCCCTAAATCTTACCTGTCTTGTAATCGTAGCTTTTGGAAAACGGCACTTTTGCCCTGTTATTGTCTCTTTCTTCTTCAAAACCACGATTGATTTCCAAGAGCCAGCCACGGCCACCACTTTTAATAATTTTCGGCATAATTAAAGCAGTTAATTACTTTGGAAATCAATAAAAACGCCGAATATAAACAAACTCTTGTCACCTGACGTAAACAAGAAGGTAATGGCGCGTCAATTAGTTGCATATTTTGCTACGCGCAGAGTTAAATTGCGCGCAGTCTAAAATGATTTGAACATGTTTTACACAATTCTAAGTGCTTGTCAAATCAAATAAAATCAAATTTATTTGGAACTTAAAAATAATGAATCTATATAAAACAGGAGTCCACTGGCTCCGAGCTAGTTAGAACTGTGTTTCGGAAGCCAGTGGCATCTTCCACCTTGTACATGAAAATAAGTTACAAATATTTAAATTAAAAATAATTAAGAATAGGTAGGGTAACCACTACAGTCATTGCCCAGAGTACAGTGATTGCCAATATTAAGTAAAAACATTTATTTTTCTAACTTCTAAAAGTAACACTACAAATTGATTTTGATAACTGGCAAGTTTTAGCTTTTGGCAGCATTTTTAATTTAAAAGACTGGTAACATTTTTTCTTTACGAAGTGGCACAGCCAATTTTATTATGTCGGGTATGCAGCTTACCAAAAAAGTAAGTTTGTTATGATTTTTCTTAAGGACAACAAATCGGTATACACAATAATTTCTAGCATTTCTCGGTTTTAATTGGATTTTGATAAATTTATTAGTTAAAAGAGTTATTGGAGTATCGGTATAACTGATCGTTTTGACCGTTAAGGGTTTCGTAAAGTTTTAAAAGGGGTTTTCAATAACTGTATTGTTTTTTAAATAAATTCAGTGATTGCCATACATTTTTTTAGCTATTGCCAGTGGTAATGGATACAGCTATTGCCCGGTTAATATCTGTTCATTTGAGGTTTTGTTCTCTTTTTCAGAATGCCCATAGCACCTAAATTAAATTACATCCAGCAAAATCTTGAAAAAGCTATTGCTGAAGTTCAGAATAATGTACATCAATTATCAGATCTCCAATAGCACAGAAGTATAGTATTCCGAGGTCAACGTCTAGGTTCCATAATCGTAACCCAGGCCATAAGACTAGTCTGGGCCCATCACCTATCTTGACTCCAGATGAAGATGTTCTTCTTGAAGACTGGATTATTGCTTCAGCTCGAAAAGGTTTTCTTAAGTATAAAAACCATAGGTCTTTTAGATAGTGTACAGAAGTTTCTTGTCGAGAATCCAAGACCTGTTCCGTTTACGAATAACAGACCTGGCGTTGGGTAGTGGAAGGCTTTTTTAAAATGAACCTTAAATTAAGTCATCTTGTATTACATCATCTACACAAAGAAGAATAAAGTATCAGAACTTATTCTGGAGGAGTGACTAAAACTAACTGAAATGTATCCGAAAAATATATAAGTTTGATGAAATTTGTTGAAAAATGCTGATGAAAAAGGGTTACTTGTGGTTCAAAGCCAGAGTTACTTTTGAATGTAAGAAATGCAAAAAAAGATCTTATTTTTAAGTAATTATTAATAAAACTAATTAAGTGATTAAATGATTAATACAGGGTGGTCAATAACTGTATGTGATCAGTGGCAATGACTGTTTTTAATGGGCAATTACTGTGATTTTAGATGTTGTTTTTTTGTTATTATATTATTGATTTGTTTTGAAAGATATGGAAAGTAATGACTGGTTTTCTTTTAGAAAATATATTTAAGTTCCATAAATAAATAAAAAATATTTTATTTATTTCTATATAAAGGTTTTATTATGAAAAAACTGGTATCAACTCCTTAACTGGGCAATAACTATACTGTTTACCTACATCAATAATACATTAACAATACATTAATAACAATTTGATAGCAATTAGAAAATGAACAGACTTTTATTTAAAACTGTTATAAGCATAGAATTGATATAATTATGATAATATAAATTGAAAATTGATACTGAAATTTTTTGCAGACAATAAATAAATAAATAGTTCATGGCAGATATTAATCAAAAGAACTACATTCTAATAATCACCATGGAATTGCCAATCACAACACGCGATAGTGCGTACTACTTTAGATATAATTCTGTAGTATAGTAGTCCATGGTTTTGAGATATTCTGTTATTTTAGTTTTACACCTGTGATGATTTAATGAAACTATGTTAGTAGTGGTAGGACTCTTAGCAGAGTCCGCCTGGGGAAGTACCACACCTTTGCCAAATATTCTACCGCCAAGCAGTAATGTGCAAACATTACTGTGTTCCGGTTTGAAGGGCAATGATTCCAGAGAAATTACAGGGCTTAGAGACATAATATCTTAGATCTCTGGGTGACGAGCGCAGTGCAGTGCTAGGTAATGATTTGGACTATCATGTTCCAATAGCTGCGTGTTACTGTGCTGTTATGTGGCAGGCATGTTGCTTACCATCAGGCAAATGACCTGCTCGTCTCGTCACTCTATGCTATAAAAAAAAAAAAAAAAAAAAATGTTACAATCTGTGTTGATTTTATTATATAAGTATGGACCTAGAAAATAACCGAATTTCTCGGCGGATTTAGTTCGTGTCTTAGGGATTTTATAGCAAATTTTGGAGATTTTTTTAGCTTTACGACCTCTGACCTGAGTTGTATCTGGTTCAGAATCACTATTTCCGTGTTGACACAAAGCCAAGCAGTATAAAAAGCTGGCGAACTTAGTACTTTGCACTCATCAAATAGATCAGATGTGGGGTACAATCTAGGCCTAAAATTTGCAACCTTCAACACCGCTCTTTGGGCGCATTCTAGTGGTTTTAGGTTACTTTTATATGTTCCTCCCCAACTAGAAATACAGTATGTGAGTAATTACTGACATAGGGTAAAATACATGGTCCTCAATAGTTCAGGGTCGGCCACGTGTCTTATTGACTTAAATATAGGAAGTAATTTTCTTATACGACCTTTTAGAATACCTATATGCTCCTGAAAAGACAGATTACAATCCACTATTACACCCAAATACTTTATAGAAGCAGTACGAAGTAGGACTGTACAGGAACAATTATATTGCATGCACTCGTAGCTTAAGAAATTCTGATTCAGATGGTTGAGTGTTGTTTTGTAGTGAGAAAGTTATATACTTGGTTTTTTCCACATTTAGGCTCAAACAATTTGCATACAGCCATGAATTCACCATATTAAAACCAGACTGAGCAGCCAAGTATACCCGAAGCCAAGACTTCTCATTAAATAGTAAAACTGTATCATCAGCAAAAAATATTATTTTGGTATTAGGGAGTTTAAAATTACAAAGCTCATTTATGAAACATAGAAACAGAGTCGGGCCTAAAATGCTGCCTTGAGGCACACCGTGAACAATCGGTATGAAATCACTCATTGAATTTCCAATCTTTACACACTGCATCCGGTCAGTAAGATAGTTTTTTAAGAGTTCCAGCGGCAGGCCGCGAATCCCAAGATTATCCAGCTTCTGTATAAGGCCTACAGTTTGCACTGTATCGAAAGCCTTTTGTAAGTCTAAAAATATAGCCAGGGCCTTGTCTCCTCTGTGTCTATATCCTTCATAATCGAGTTAGTTAACTCGTACACTGCATCCGCCGCTGAAACTCCACGACGAAAACCGAACTGACTTGTGCTAAAAAGCTTGTACTTCTCTAAGTAGCTCACCAGACGCTTGTTCAATAGTCGTTCCAGAACTTTGGATAGTGCAGGTAGGATAGAAATAGGCCTATAGTTGGTAAAAGCGGTTTTGTCTCCATTCTTGTAAATTGGGTGAACCAGTGCTTTTTTAAGTGCCGTTGGAAATATTCCCGTACTAAAGCTCAGGTTACATATATGGCAGACAATTGGAGCTAATACTACAGCGTTTTGTTTTAAAATAGCCGAAGGGATACCATCCCAGCCTGTAGCACTTTCAGCTTTCAGGTTAAGGAGAGCATGATGTACCTCTACCGTGTCTGTTTCCAGTAAGACGAATGAGTTAGGGGATAACTGTGAGCTTTTTGTTGTGACTGAAGTTGACGGATTTTGTGTAATTTTATCGGCAATACTTTGAACTACACCAACAAAGAATTTATTTAATTCATGTGTTATATATAACCTTTGGAGATTCATCCCTAGCAGTGAGAAGAGTGTCATTTGTTGTCTTTCTGGGCTTATAATTAGTAACCTCGTGTATGACCTTCCAAGTTTTTTTAATGCTCGATTTAGCCTTTAAAAGCTGTTCTCTTTCGTAGTTGTGCTTAACTTTTTTTATTAATAAACTGCAGAAGTTCCTATATCTAGTATAGGTCACTTTCATTGTTTCATTATCGGGATCTTTACATAATTTCGCATGCATTTTATCGCGATTTCTTATACAGCGAAGTAGACCTTGTGTCATCCATGGTTTTATAGGAGTTAATTTACAAGGAAGAGATATATATTTTGTATTTTCTGTAATTATATAGGCTAGAGAAGAGATGAACTGGTCTGTTGCATCTTCACAGTTGTTTGAGGCCAAAATGTCAGAAAAATCGAAATCTGATAATGTTTGTTCTATTCTATCATGATCAACTTTCGTAGTTTTTCTAGGTAGAAAGACTTTAGCTGGTTTATTCAATGCAAGGATAACAGGGTAGTGATCAGTCACTGTACATCTGACAACAAGAGTCGTTGCAGCGATTGAAGTTTTTAGCATGACATGATCTAGACATGTCTTTGAACGGGTGGGCAGTAGGTGTGCGGGTAACAATCCATAAGAAGATGTCAATAATAGATAATCGTCCGTCATATCACAGAAAGTACCAGAAATCAGGTCAATATTAACATCACCCACCACAACTATATTTTCACACTGAGCTACCGATTGTAAGATATTTTCAAGAGAGGAAATGAAGGTTTTTTTGTTTCTGAAAGACGGTGGTCTATAAATAGATTTAATGGCCGTGTCCGTCCCCACTTTGGTAACTAAACAATTTCCCTCTGCAAATGTCAGTTCAAAAGTAGTGGCCAAGATACTAGCTTTCGAATACACCACCACACCATCATTCTGATTATATGAAATATGAGAGTAGTTACATTTATAGTTTGGTAGGTTGGGTGGGAGGTTTTTGTCCGATGTCCAAGACTATTCAAGGAGACAATTTCATTATTTCGAGTGACAACAAAAAATCGTCTAGGTTACAGTGAATACTGCGTATATTTATAGAAATTATGCACAATTGGTTCTTAGTATTTTTTAAGAACGTATTTACCTCCGTGATTTCACATGAATGACAGTCTGACACGGAAATATTATCTATGTTATTTATATTAGTATTGACATTATTCATAGAAAAGTCTAAACAATAATATGGTGTCGCAATACGTGCATAATCCCCAATGTTTGAAATAATACAAATATGAGTCACTAAATAGTGAATTTGTATACTGTTCACAATGCCAAATTTATATGGCATTATTTTGTTTAGGACTAGATTTCTTACTGCGTTAACTTCCACATAAACAATCAATAAAGTTTTGCAAAATATTTTAACTGATTGCTGATCGTAAAATACCAGTTTTCTGAACAAGGCCAGTAATTTCCTATAAACATTAAATATGTATAGTGTGTTTATCATTAAATAAAAATGAACCATTATGTAGCACTTCGTATAAGTTGCACGTTTATGGCGCTGACTGTCCCTTGACCAGGCATTAGCCGATAAGAAACCAGCTGTTCCCTATGCATGCAATCGCGGAAGGACGTGTAAACTACATGCAATAATTGCTCTTTTATGATAACAAGTGTCACAACCAGAATGTTGTTTGCAGGATTTTTGCTAAAGATTTCTATACTTGTATCAGTGTAGTGTGAATATATGAATGTGTTATGTGAGTGACAAAGATATGCATAAAGCTTTGTTACTGTGATTGCGAAGTTCAGATATATGCGCGTGAGTAATACATTAAAATTAATTAACTTATTTTTTGTTAGGTATCCTTCAAATTCTACCATGACTACTATGTTATGATTGGCGATCCCAGTGGGGAACCGAGTCTGATAATACGTTTTTTGATATTTATGCTGATTTCTGTCAATGTTAATTGAGCTTATTAATTAGTAAAATAATACAATAATTTCTTTTAATACAGCATAATTATCGTCAATTCTATATCGTCACTTTCGTGCAAAATTAGCCATCTATGTATTGGATTGTTATGTCAAATGTTTAAATCAGGTTGTAGCTGGAGATAATTGACATTTAGTAAAACAGTCGTTTGAGTTTTAATATTTTGTATTGAAAATGGAATAATAAATGAAATGGACAATATTAACATACAAATTAGCGCTTAATAAGTATGTTTTTTCGATAATCTACAACAACAAGATATAATAAGCAGTCAAAAAATATTACTCAATAAATTATATTACACGTGTAAGAAAAAATAAGAATGATTCACTTGAAATAGTAAACTGGTAGCGTTGGGCCTTAGAAAATTGATAGCAGTACAGAACTGTGAAACAAAAATCTAACGTTAATTCATCTGATAAATATAGACGTTAGATTTTTTTTTCATTCATTTTTGTTTTTGCGAAATTGTACCTTAAAACAAGTGAAATAATCTCACGATCGGTAGTCTGAAGTGACCTAACATTCCTTTGTAAGTGCCCGGGACAAAAACAACAGTAGCGCAAAATATGTCGCTATGACTCTTGTTGAAGCTGTACTTACATTGTATGGGAATAAAAATCAAAGTTATAGAGCAGTTCATTTTACTTTTTAACTTAGTTTTCTTAATTTTTTAGCCAAATGTCAAGTCAGATTTCAGATTTTTTCGAAATGTATGACATCAAACGAACTACAAGCAAATAATATTTTTTTCCGAAAAAAAAAGACCGACTTTAACCCTAGAGTTGACGCGCTGTGACCATTTTGCCGCCCTCATCAAAAAATCGCATATAATTTTGAAACGAAGTACATGTCAAATTTTGCGCGTTTTAGTAGCTGCCCCTACCTTCGTTAGCAACCTGTGCCAAAAGGCTGGGCGTTAATCATGCGCGGGATCCCGTTGCAGGAGTAGGTTATTACGATCGGCCGTCGTCAAGCGGAAATCTGCTCACTGCGCGCCCTCTCGCGTAGGTAAAAAACAGTGTTATTTATTTTGTGGAAAGTTGTTATTTTTGATATTTTGATAGTTTTGTATAAACTAACAAAAACGGTTTATAATATCAGTATTTAAGAAATATCATGATTTTGATAAATAAGAAGGTATAAACGGTACCTGTCAAAATATTTATTAAGTCAATTTAGAACACATAATTCTACTCACACTAATATGACAGTAATAAAAAGGTAATGGTGGCTATGGTCTACTCATAAATCAACTACAAATGTTAAAGACATTGAATATTATTTCTTATTAATACAAAAACAAGTTTGTCCAATAGTTAGTACCATTTTTTGCGTAGGAATTTGAGGCAAGTGAAAACTTATCCCATGTCTCTCCTATTATACCCTAACACAACTTTCAGACCTGGCTGGCGAGTAGCAAGACTAATCAGGCACTTTAAAAAGCAACTAGTAAAGGATATATTATTATAAACTGGGCTGCTTAAGTGTATGTTACAAATTTATGATAATTAGAGATAGTGAAACATAATACAAAATAAGTTTTTCGTAGTTACAGACGTGTTGGCAACAATGAAAACGCTTGATGAGACCGCGACAATGGCCGGTCGATAGGTGTCAAGTACAGGCTCAAACCACTGTATAGTAATGGCGAAGTGGATGGTGTAACACGTAACAGGCGTTAGTGTCGAGAGGGTGTAACCAAATATAGTGCTAACTAGGGCTGGTTGACAACTTAAAATTATTGCACTAGCAGTACTCGGTTTTACCCGCCTAGTTTCTGGTCTTGTTATTTTTGTGCGATAATATACAGGGTTATTGGTAATCAGCCTGCATCCTTTTAAGGGGATGTTAGGAACATTCAATACGTCAACTTTTGTTCTACAGTTTTAAAAAAAAATGTGTTTTTTTTTTACAAAAAAAAAAAAAAAAAAAAATATTTGCACGGTCTAAAAGCATCGAACTCTTCGTAACAATTCGTAACAAGAGCGCGTACGCTATTTAACGCGCAAAAAATGATGTGCCGAAGTGAATAAACACTAAAAAGTCGCTAAACAGTATAAAAAAAAGGTAACAAACACTATTTTTTTTTGGGTTATCTATTGAGTTTTAACGGAAGTTGTAGAACAAAAGTTGTTTGTTTAAATATACAGAACATGCCCTTAAACGGATGCAGGCTGATTACCAATTACCCGTATTTGTATTTGTAGCCTGTGTGTTAATGCAGATTACAATCTCTCAAAATTTCAAGTCGATTCGTTCAGATGTAACGGCGTGATTGAGCAACAAACTGCTAAACATGCAAACTTGGACATTTATAGCATTAGTAAGATTCACAGGATATCGTAGTTGTACAAAATACATATTTCTCAGGGTTTCACACAAAAACTGGTTCCGAAAACGACAAAAACTCAGACAGACGTCTGTCTGTTTAATCGCCGTAAATTTCAAACAGTATATACATATTATTATATATTAATACGCGAAGTAAAAACTTGGAGTATGAAATTTTGCACACTTATATGTAGTTTTTACACAGAAGGCAGTGCGGAGTGCAGAATGATATATTTTTAAAAATTATGCATAAAATATTAATCAAATCAATAAAAAACATTACACACACTACTACGTGTTTGACACACATGCATTAACACCTAATGTTTCTTTAAATCTAAGACTTTCATGTTTCAACAGCTGCGTGCCACTGTGCTGTTATGTGGCAAGCATGTTACTTACCATCAGGCACAAGTCCTGCTCGTCTCGTCACTCGTTATTTAAAAAAAAACCTTTATTAGATTACTACTTAAAAGAAGAATCTATATTTATATTATATAAAAATGAATGGTTGTCTGTATGTCCTTCATAGAACCGTAAACTATGCAAATAATCACGGAATGATCTGTAGCAAAGTTGTTGTGCAGACGGTTGATGAACGACCAATTTTCGACAGGTGGCGTAGCAATGCGCGCAGGGTACAGCTAGTATCCTATAATTGTAGTATAGTAATAATAATAAAAAAAAATTGGCAGTCAGCAGTCAAAGTCATAGGAACTGCTGATAGAAGTGAAAACTTGTGACTCAAATGTTTTTACTTTTAATTGATTTGTCTAATTTATTTATCACCTTCTCAGAAAACAAATTATTTGTTAAACCATCGTAGGTCTATGTACATTCGCATAATTTCAACACCGCCAGCTAAATCGATGGTTGCGCCATCTAGTTTTATATCAACGTAATTATACAGAATATTGCAACTCTTTTATATTTCTGTTGTCCTGGTATCTGGAGATAAACGCTGGGCTGTTGGAGGTAGGTAATCGAAACTCTTTACTGTTTCTGTTACCCTGGTACCTACCTGGCCATTTTTACCGAGTTTACCCGAAGATTTCATATCCGATCCGATCCGATCCGATCCATTATCATATCCAAGCGTGACGATTGATGAATCCATTTCACAGCCCACGAAAATTCTGTCTATAGCGCGCCTAAAGAAGTTTTCACTTCAAAAACAACTTATGTAGTACCTTTTTACTATATACAGTTTAATTTTAGTGGCGCAGAATTTCTGTCACATAATAAAAACAATCAGTTTAAATATTAATGTACAGATGAAGAAACCAATATAGATGTTTATATCTATCTATCTTTGTTTAATTTAGCAGGTTTACAGTCTTGAACTACGACGTTTACAGAAGCACCTACTCACATTGCGAAATTCTCAGAAATTTCATTTCCACGATCTCAAGGACACGTGTAGAGTCTAGAGCAGCCTTTCCCGAAGTGGGCGATAACGCCCCCTTGTGGGCGCTGCAGGTCTAAAGGGTCTAAAGGGTCTGGCAAGAGACCCAGAAAAAAATAGGGGCGTTGTGTAGAGGCTTGGAGTCCGTTGTGTACTACCTACTGGGCTCAGGTCTCAAGTTAACTCTTGCGGGTTATAGTAAAAGTCTCGTTTTTAATAATTAATGTTAACCTTCGCAAATAAAGCGCACAACAATTAATTAGACGTCAAAGTGTTTTTAAGGTTCTGAAAAAAGGTGGGCGCTAAAGAATAATTTATTCTCAAAGTAGGCAGCAGACAAAATAAGTTTGGGAACCCCTGGTCTAGAGGATAATCTTTGTGGAATTCAGCAAGAGATTATTGTCGTGTAGCAGTTTCTGTTATAGATGGATATACTCTTTATTGCACTTAATTTAAAAATTAAAAAAGCCAAACGTTACTTATAATGAAACAAAATAAAGTAGCAATTGGTGACGTAATCACTAAAAGCGTTCGCTGCCACGCAACCGTAGGACGGAATGAGATATTTGAGATTATGGAATACAAAAAGGTTTTTAAGATATTTACATGAGCTTCTTGAACTACTTTTTTTTTATAAAAAAACTGAATAAACAAAAAAAATAATTTCAAATTATTAATAATTATACACCCTAACACCATCATACTACGAACATAATAACATATTAGTACCTAATGTTTTCACAGTTTCTATTATAGAGTATAAAACTTAGGCCAGGCATAGGCTCACAAAATGTTAACTTATAATGCCAAAATTGTTTGGCTTCCTTTGTCCAGATTTAACGTTTTCATAGTAATACAGTTTGAAAAGAACATTATTTGTTTTATCTGTCTACTCTGTTATTAGGTTAGTAATTACTAGTAACCTATTATTATCGATCGAAAAATTATGTTTTTTACTTGGAAGTTTAGATCACGTCAAAATGACCATGGTTACAATACAATGTGATCGAATTGTCGAGGTAAGAAAACAAAAAACAATTACATCACGATCTACTGCCGCGTAAGAAAACTTCATAAATACAAATTAATGATGTGTACACGTAAGATAAGATATTAAAAAAATTACCTCCTTATACCATACAAAAATGGCAATATGTCCGACAAAACAAATTGTTTTAGTCTTAATTTATATTAAAATTATTATAATTAATAAAAAGATATTTAGAAAAAAAACTACTGATTGAAGTCTTCTATATCTTTTTTTTATATCTAGCTTCTATTCAGTTGTGCTATATAGGTAATAATTATGTGAGATATGTTCGCTGAGCATAATTACACCAATGCCATGTGTTTCAGCAGGATGTTGTTTTGGAGTTTGATCAGCATGCAGTTTGAATCCCAGGTCTTGCAGTAGTAGATTTTGCAGTTGATCGGTGTGAGTAGTTAAGTTAATTTTGTTTGACTGATTGTATTCTAAGATAATTCAGATTTTTGGCTCACGTAAGCGTTTCAAATACAGCAGTGTTCTGTAAATAATCCATTCGCGAATGTTTAAACATTAGTTTCGTTTAGTCGTGCGTTGGAATTTACATCTATGGGGAGGATACCAGCCCTGAGATACATCAACGGTGTATAAAGACACCCAATTTGCACGGCGGACAGTAAACTAAAATAGCTACTACATAGCTGTTTTAGCTGGTTACTAGGTTTTAAAGGCTCTTGCACGAAAATGGAACCACAACATTTGCTATAAAAACGATACTACTTAGTAACACTGCCCTTGGTTTTATAAAGGTTGAAAGCTTGATTGTGTGTTTAAAATCTTTGTATTCAAAATATGTACTTGTTTGGATAAAATTTGGTTTGGAAGTAGCTGAATTAATCCATAGCTACTTTATATTCTAGCAAAATTTATTCGTTCCCGTGGGCTGCAGCTTTTCATTCTGTAACTACCTAGTAATTTATAAAGTCAAAGGTTGTGGGAGGTACTGTCTTTTACGTTACAAAACTCGATGGATTTAAATGAAATTTTAGTTGCAGAGTATCTAATTTTCAATCGTGCTCTCTCAGAATATCATTGAAAATTGCACGTGAAAATACATCTAAAGAGATATAAATAGGGGAGGTGTTTTCCATCAGAAAACAAATGTGCTAAATCTATATTTAAAGAGCTAAAAAAAACCTTGAAAATATTTTTTTATGAAGTTGTTGTGTGTTGTTTTTTTATCGATTATTTGAAATCGTTATTTACAGAAGTTACAGCATAACGCTAGTTGTATTGTTATTCTTCTGTTTCTTAGTTTTTAGGGTTCCGTAAAACGTAAAAACGGAACCCTTATAGATTCGTCATGTCTGTCTGTCTGTCTGTCTGTCTGTCCGTCCGTATGTCACAGCCACTTTTTGCCGAAACTATGAGAACTACACTATTTAAACTTGGTAAGTAGATGTATTCTGTAAACCGCATTAAGATTTTTACAAAAGTTTTAAAAAAAAAACAAAAATTAGGGGTGCCCCCCATACTGAGAACTGAAGCTCAAAAAATTTTTTTCATCAAACCGACACGTTTGGAGTGTCTATCGATAGGTCTTAAAAAATGATGTTGAGGTTTCTAATATAATTTTTGTCTACACTGAATAACTTGCGCGAGAGACGCTTCCAAAGTGATAAAATGTGTGTCCCCCCCCCTCTAACTTCTAAAGTAAGAGAATGAAAAAACTAAAAAAAATATATGATGTACATTACCATGAAAACTACCAACGAAAATTAGTTTGAACTCGATCTGATGAGTAGTTTTTTTTAGTACGTCATAAATACACTATTATTAAAACTTCGATCAAAGTTACAACGAACTACAAGAACTATGTGTACTATGTATATTATGTTACTTGCTGGAACGGAACCCTTCATGGGCGACTCCAACTCGCACTTTGCTACTTTATTGTTTTAGTGTGTACGATAGAATGTTTCTACATAACGCAAGAAAATTTGTAATGTCGCGCATACTTACACTCATTCATTTTATACCATATTATTGTACTATTTTATTTTATATTATTCTACTTTTATGGCTATGGATTATGGAACATGTTGCCTGAGTGGGTTTTTACCGATGGTTACAATCTTAGTGTCCTCAAATAAAGAGTGAATCGGGTTTTTCTAGGTGAACACGTTTTATCGTAGGATGATGTCAAGTGTAAATCTATAAAAGTTATAAATCTATAAAAGTTAAAAAAAAAGACTACGTCAATAAATCAATATTTGCATAGTCATTATCAAACTTAATAATTAAACTAAAGGTAACAAAATGTCAAACTGCAGATAAAAATACTAAAACATTTCATAAAATTTGAAACACTGATAGTTTGTAGCACAGATTATAGAAATAAAAGTGGTTTGTAGCTAAACTGTATAGACTACATTTAAAAATTGTAAGGGACGAGACGAGATAAAAGTACACAAAGTGGTTTCAGAACAACAAAAAAAAACTGCGCCAACAAAACAATTACTAATTTAACACAAAATTACTTCATACATTACAATGTTTATTTACATTATGGCCCGTATCCTCGAGATGAAATCACAACCGTGGGACGAGGAAACATGTGTTTGTGTAGGCAAGCGATAACTTGGTTTGTTCCTGGTGATTCAGAATTCAGATAAACACTGCCTCCAGCCATCTGCGAGTGATACCAGCCTGCTGATATGTGTCTCTAAAAGGATATACTGGTTTCATTGAAATTGAGTGTTTGATATGGACGTATGTACCTACTCACTCATTATTACTAAGCTAATGATTTTTTGTTTATTTTTCTATGAAACATTTTTTTTTTAAATAAAGAATGACAAGACGAGCAGGATATGTGCCTGATGGTAAGTACATGCCTGCGACATGACAGCACAGTGACACGCAGCTATTGGAACATGAAGAGTCTAAATTATTACATAAGCACTGCACTGCGCTCGTCACCCAGAGATCTAAGATGTTGTATCTCTAAGCCCCGTAATTTCTCTGGAAACATTGCCCTTTAAACCGGAACACAGTAATGTTTGCACATTACTGCTTGGCGGTATGAATAACTGGCAAAGGTGTGGTACTTCCCCAGGTGGACTCTGCCAAGAGTCCTACCACTACAAAAACATGAACATACACTATGAAACATAGTAAGACATTAGAGTAAAATAAAGATCAGCACAGTACGCAACTATTTCAGCATCAAAAGTTCTAGCACTGCACTGCGGTCGTCATCCAGAAATATTAGAAAATTTATTTCTTTGCCCGTTTTTCTTTGGAAAACTGGCATACAGTATTATTGACGCTTCACTGCTTTGGCTATATAATAATCGACAAAGGTGTTGTACTTACCTTACTTAGTGAACTCTGGAAAAAGTCAACTACAAAATTTGCTTTCAACGAATGGAACTCTAAAAATACTCAAAAAAGAGGTATGACTGACAGAAACAAAAACATTTATTATTAATTTCAAATTAGAAACATCTAAGTTATTATAGTTATGCGAATACACGTTGAACTTCCTAAATGAATATCATCAGCAAAAAATGCAAATTCAACTTAAAATAACCCTCGACCGGGCAATCGCTTCTAAACACCATCCTTTCAAATAAAGTAAGGCATTGGGTTAGGGTCACAACGCACAAACATTTCATAAACAAATCAACATAAAATATTATATGGGGGTTCCGTTTCAATGAGACAATGCTGACGAGTTTACATTCTGAATAATTCACGTAAAAAACGGATGTTATAAGTTTAACGTATCTGAATAATTGTAGCTTCTAAATTTACTGGTAGGTATTGTTGTGGCTTCTAATCCGATTCCGACACCTTTGTTTGTATGAAAGCTCACGCGAACAATATAGTTCTTGGTTCCATTCTGCGGAGTTTCTTTATTTTTGACGTGATAACGTCTTATAATTCGATGAAGCTGGCTGCACGCCCGCAAAACATGACGTCATGTAGCGTTACTTTGGAAGGTAACGACCGTCGGTCGTTACCTTGTTACAGTTATATTAATTATTTCGACCAGTAGTTCAAGCGAGGATGTAGCTCAGTGGTAGAGCGTTCGCTTTGCATGTGAAATGCCCCGGGTTCGATCCCCGGCATCTAAAAGCTTTTTTGCATTGTTTTGATTGAAAATGACTAAATTCTACTGATTACTTTTTACATACAAATCTATTAGACAAATGAAATTAAAATTTTCTTTTGAAAAATGCTACCATTCCATCAGTATTTTCTTAAGACGTTGTCACGTTCTATCGTCAGTAAACCGACTTTACAGGTAAACATTTTTTTTTTTTTAATTATATTTCTTGCAAAAGCAACTTTTGCTTTCTTTATGTTCCCATAGTTGAAACCACTCCTTAGTCTGTGGTCGAGACTGGCACCGAGTCTCAGCAGCTGTGGGAACGTGGAACATCTATGTACAAGAAGAGAGTCAAGTGTCAAGTCAACCGCAGGTTGACGGATGACGCATGTCATTGGAATATACTGGTTTCCTCAGGATATTTACCTTCACCATTAAAGCCATGAATGTTGACAAACTTATACATCTACACTTGGAAAACTACACAAAATGTAGCCAGGATTTGAATGTACAACCTCAAGATATCGGGCGGTCTCGTCATTGGGTAACCACAGCTTCTCATTAGGTCACAACTGCGATATCCTTATCTATACTAATATTATAAAGCTGAAGAGTTTGTTTGTTTGAACGCAAGGATCTCTGGAACTACTGGTCCGAATTGAACGATTCTTTCTTTGTAGGACAGTCCATTTATCGAGGAAGGCTATAGGCTATTTAACATTACGCTACTATCAACAGGAGCCGAGCAGGAATGAAAAATGTAACAAAAACGGGGAAAAATATTGCTTTTTGAGAGCTTTCGTTGCGTGACAGCATATGTCATATTTTAAAGGTTGCGTCATTAGAACCTAAAGTAACCGAATTTGTTCAAAATTTAAATTGGTACGATCGATTTTTGACAGATGGCGTAGCAACGGGCGCGCGTTCAGCTAGTCTCATATAATTTAAATACAAACATATCCTTATTTACATACGTTGCAGCTAAAACTCGAAATTGATTTATCACTATCCCTATTAAGTGATCGAATCAGATAGGTGCAACTCTACAACGCCCTCTTAAGTATAAAATCGCCAGACCTAAGTGATGGGATGCTCTATAAGTTACGTACTCTGATTGGAGAGAGTTTACAGGACAAACAGTTTCTGACTGATTGGGGTGCGTCCAATGTTTGCAGGATACTTGTTTTTGGGAATGGCACTGAGTAATAACATGAGGAGATTGCTATAGCACTCGTCCTATTATTTACTGAAGTAAAGTTCTTCTTACTAATAAACAGAGTTATAGGTTTTCTATATAGCTTAGAGTGACGAGACTGATGACTGATGGTGAGCAACATGCCTGCCACATAACACCACCGTGACACGCAGCTATTGGAACCTTAAAGTCCAAATCATTACCTAGCACTGCACTGCGCTCGTCACCCAGAGATCTACGGTATTATATCTGTAAGCCCTGTAATTTCTCTGAATTGAAATTAAATCTCAACTGAATGGGACCAACAGTTACACATGACAAGACATGAAATTGCCGTGGTTTGATTACGTATCTCTCGGCTAGTAGTAGCTAGGAAAACTCCATCGGTTGCTGTTTTATAGGCTATGTGAATCATGGAAGTTATACGAGGGTCAAACTGAAAGTTCTTAGAACTGGCCACTTATAAAGAATATAATAAAAAAATAATTATATAATTTGAAAATAGAACTCTTTGCCAATATTACTGAGTATATACTTCATTCATTTGTCATTTGTTTTACGATTTGGCGGCAAATTGAAAATTGTCTGTGTCACGTCAACATGAATTTAACACGAGAAAATTTTCGTGCAATGATTTTTTATGACTTTCGATGTCATTTAAGTCAACAAGAAAGTTATGATAGACTACGATTGGCCTTTCACGATGAAGCCCCATCTCGTGCGACTGTTCACAACTGGTTTAATGAGTTTAAACGTGGTCGCACTAATCTCACTGATGATTTACGTGAGGGACGGCCTTCTACGGCGACGACTGAAGATAACATCTGTGTTGTGCGGCGTATGATAGAGACTGACAAAAGAGTGACCTATCAGCAGATTCGGACAAGCTTAGGCATCGGTATGAGTCAAGTGCACAAAATCCTACACGAACATTTAGCGGTCAGGAAGCTTTGCGCCCGGTGGATACCTCATAATTTGACTGAGGCTCAAAAACTCCATCGTGTGGATTGGTGCCGTAAAATGATTGAAAGGTTTAACGGCGGTGACTCAAATGCTGTGTTCGACATACTAACAGGTGACGAAAGCTGGATTTACTGTTATGATCCTGAAACCAAAAGACAATCGGCTCAGTGGGTGTTTCCTTTCGAGGAGTTGCCAACTAAAGTGAAGAGAGATCGAAGTGCGGGGAAAAAAATGGTGGCCTCGTTCTTTGGAAGGATAGGTCATTTCGCAACAATTGTGTTAGAGGATCAAAAAACAGTTTCTGCAGAATGGTACACTACCAATTGTTTGCCACTTGTCTTGGAAAAAGTTCGAGAGAAACGACCTCGCAGTAGGATCCTCCTTCACCACGACAACGCCTCATCGCACACCGCCAAGCGAACGATCGACTATTTGGCGACATCAAACGTTGAATTACTGGGTCACCCGCCGTATAGCCCCGTATAGACGTATAGACCTCGTATAGACCTCGCGCCTTGTGATTTTTATTTATTTTCAAAAATTAAAGAAAAACTTAAAGGAAAGCGGTTTATGAATGCTGAAGAAGCGGTGGCTGCGTATCGCGATGCCATTGAAGAGACCCCTAAGGACGAGTGGGCAAAGTGCTTTTCCCAGTGGTTCCATCGCATGCAGCGTATTGACGTGAATGGACAATATTTTGAAAAGATATAATAAAACTAATAACTGGCTAATGTAATCAGTTTTTGATTTTCTAAGAACTTTCAGTTTGACCCTCGTATGTATGTATAATCCTATTATTTTATTTATTGCCACGCTAAATGGCGTTTTAAATAAATAAGCTGAGCAAAATTATGCTCACGCTTCGCTTTCACCAAAGAGTGTTTCGTTATAAGTAACACATAGTAGTGGTAGGACTCTTGGCAGAGTATGCCTAGGGAAGTACCACACCTTTGCCAGTTATTCTACCGCCAAGCAGTAATGTGCCAACATTACTGTGTTCCGGTTTGAAGGGCAATGTTTCCAGAGAAATTACAGGGCTTAGAGATATAACAACTTAGATCTCAGAGTGACGAGCGCAGTGCAGTGCTAGGTAAAGATTTGGACTCATCCTGTTCCAATAGCTGCGTGTCACTGTGATGTTATGTGGCAGGCATGTTGCTTAAAATCAGGTACATGTTTAAAAAAAAAATTGGCAGTCATAGGAACTGCCGATAGAAGTGAAAACTTATAACTCAGAATTTGATAGCTTACTTTGGAAACTACACGGGTGTACCGGAAGGCGTAGCCTGACCATCATGGCATGGCCATCTAGAAATGCGTTAGCATTTTCCATTGGCTCACGCATTTCTAGATGGTCATGCCGTGATGGATAGACCACGCCCTTTCAGCATTTCCCATTGGCTGACGCATTTCTAGATGGCCAATGGCCGTGGCCCCGAGTTTACCCGAAGATTTCTTATCATACCCGAGCGTGACGCTAAAATTCAATTCACACCCTACGAAAAATCTGTCTAAAAGCGCGCCTGCGCGCCAAAAGAAGTTTTCACTTCAAAATACTTGGGAGGTGTCAAGGGACATTCTGATGGAACGAAGTTGTACAAAATGTTGCAACTCTTTACTGTTTCTGTTGCCCTGGTACTGGTACCTAGGGGCAAACGCAACTCTTTTATATTTCTGTTGTCCTGGTATCTGGAGATAAACGCTGGGCTGTTGGAGGTAGGTAATCGAAACTCTTTACTGTTTCTGTTGCCCTGGTACCTACCTTTTATAGGTTTACACTTGACCGCCATCTCACCTGATGTTAAGCGACGATGCGGTCTACGACGGAGCGTGCTTACCTAGAAGAAACCGATTCACTCTCGATTTGAAGACACCAAGGTCATAACTATCAGGGAAAACCCACTCTGGCAACTCATTCCACAGCCTTGACGTTTTTATCACAAAAGTAGAGTCAAACCTCTTAGTCCGTGTCTTTGGAACATCAACCATGAAACGGTGCCGCTTCTTTGAGTTACGAGAAGTCCGTTCTTATCATATCCAAGCGTGACAATTGATGAATCTATTTCACAGCCCACGAAAATTCTGTCTATAGCGGGCCTAAAGAGGTTTTCACTTCAAAAAAAAATTAAAACGAGCATCAAGAAGGAATGAATTTCTGTTTCCTCCTCTTAAGTTCAAATTGGTCATTGGTCGTTTAGTTTGTCGACGGGTTTGGGTTCGGCTAATATCGTTCGGGGATCGCTGTGATTGTGATGACAATTAGCCTGGCATTGTGGAGGCCATTTCGGTCATGATAGCGCCTCGTTTGCTTTTCAAATGATTGCATAAAATTATGAGAGTTATTTTAAGTTTAGCTTGTGCATGTGTGTTGAGTGTTTGGCCTTCTTTAGACATAAATGATTGAAATACAATATAAAGAATGAATTGGCAGAAAAAATATACAAATGCTTCATTACTTTACCCACTTAAAATTTAGATCATGAAATTTTTCAGCGTTATAAGCAGTGCTCGGTGTTTTCCTGTGTTACTACGACTACAACGATTCTAACATCCAACGCATGTTTTACGTATTTACAAATACATATATGCTCGCAATAAAATCATAATTATGATAACCTTCTGTTATCTAAGGCGGTGTTGCTGAGAAAAAGCACGTCATAAATGTTGCATGAAATCTAATAAAATTACTGTCCTGTTTTAAAATTCATTATAGTTTTAACTGTTTTTTTTTCTCATAAAACTGATTAGCTTAAAAATAATCGGATGCAAAAAAGTTTTATTTCAAATTTGACTGGAAATTGTCAATTTCATTAAATAATAAAAAGGATCCAATGCCTCGTGCAGTTTTTCTTTTGACGTGACAACGTCTTATAATTCGATGAAGCCGGCTGCACGCCCGCAAAACATGACGTCATGTAACGTTACCGCCGTTACCTCGCCGCCGGCGTTACCTCGCTCTAAGGCGTAGTTGAAGTTGTCACGTTCAACTAACGTCAGTAACCCGACTTTACAGACAACCATTTTTTTTTATTCAAAATTAAAACAATGTATTTAAATATTTTACTGTACACTACTGTCACAGTCTTTAATTAATATATAGCTGATGGCATCGACGATGACTACGAAACCGCAACGTAGTGGTTTTGCGCGATCTTTTCTCGAACGTACAACTTTAGAGTGGAATAAGTTCCCGGCCTCCTTGTTCCCTGAGAGATACAATTAATGCAGTGCAATTAAGGAAATAAATAAACATTAAATTATGTAGTTTGGGGACTATAAAGGATCGATAGGGGGGTGCATTCTGAGCATATATTCCAATTTGAGGGATTCTGGCATGGTCAGCTCAAGGTCATTTCAATGAAAACGCGTTTAACTCGATATTTCGAGAACTGTTAGTGTTAGGCAAAAAATTGTAAAGACCTTTTCTCTTCTACATTAAATTTACTAACTTTTATAGTAACCACTTTTCTTTCTTTCATCAATATTTTTCAAGTTATTGCTTCCGAAAGGCAAAAATTTTACTTTTTTTCCTCCCTTTTGCCATTTCCTCCCCAACCGTTCAATTTTATGCAACTTTACCGATAATCAAAAGTGTAGATCTTTTAATAATGAACAACTTTGTCCTTGCACTTTTTTCAGTAATGGCAATACCTTCAGAGTTATGTTACTTTACCGAGCAAAATCCGCGCCACTGCGACACCTCCGCGACACTGCGATAAATCCGCGACACCTGCGGACTTAGGGCTGAACCCAAATGTCATTGTTTGTTTGTGTCGCTGGGTTTCTTCTACACAAGCTTATGTGGGACAACCACGTCACCTACTCCGATATATGCCAGAAATACACTCAGATACACTCAATCAGACATAGAGGTGAAGCGAGCCGTAGAGGATGCGGATGGTCTGATTATCAGTACGGCTAAGAGAATTTTGCCGGACTCTACGGCTTGCTCCACCTCTATGTCTGATTTGATGAGAAAAGTTTTCAGTAGTTAGATGAATCTGGTCTTATTGCTCTCGTTGCCTAAAAACTTATCTTGAGTTGTGGTGACGGTCATATTGTAGATGAAATTATTGATATCCGCACATGGCTTCAGCTGGGATCGGCGCAGCCGTTTGGCAGAATTGGTGCCAAAGTTGGAAATACCTTTGAGATAGCCATCGAATACAATTACCACGTCTGTACCGTAGTGTTTTTTATGTATGTTACGTATTTCTGGCATATGTCGAAGTAGGTAACGAAGTAGGTAGGTGCGAGGCTAGGTAACCTCCACGCGGTGCACCCTGGGGATCAGTCAACAACTTCCCTCGGCGGGATTTTGTTGACCAATTGCTAATACCTGGCCGAGAGAAAGTGATGCTTCTCCACACGCACATTCAACGTTTGGAACAGCGATTGTAGAAGTAGCACATGTCCATACGTTATATTGGACCTGAGGGCTCTCTGCGTGTCCTTCTGATCAGCAGAAGGCATAGTGGATGGGCGAGAACAGACGGAATGACCTATGGCAACTAGGCGATAGCTTTACCAAGAGACTAACTTGAATGAGCTCCCTCCCTCCAGATGGAAATGGGTTAGGTATAACTGCCAACCCCATTACTTATGTGTATTTTTGTTGTGTCGTATTTTGTGCTGTCCATATGGCTCTTGTAACGGTTCGCCCTCTCCAGCCACTTCATTCAATAATTTGGGAGAAGTGGGTGGATCGGGCGGTCCGTTTCAACTGCCACGATGAGTTAGGAGTTATTCTCAAGGTCTGGTGGTCGCTGAGGGGAAGTGTTGGACTGTGACATCGGAGCTGTACTATTCTGGAGCATAGCTCCGAGGTCACAAAGCCAGCATGGTCATTCGGGCTGTTAGGCCATCACAAGGGGACCAAACCCCTCTAAAAAGGACTAAACATGGAAAAGGTGAATTGTAATTCTGGTCCCCGAGCGGGTACATCGGCTTCGGCCGGGAAATCCCGTCCTTCTTTGGAAGGCTGCCCTTCGTACTACGGGGTGGGCAACAATCACCTAGAGAGCAGTGGCTCTATAACAAACAAACAAGAAAAGAGAAGAGAAGAAGCAAGGAAAGAAAGGATGAAAACGAGACGGAATCTAAGAGAGTCTCGGTCTCTGTCTAATCTTTTTCTTGACAACCCCTCGGGAAAGGAGTGTGAACACGGAAGTGACCAGTGTACAGATAGAATCTCAAGGTTCTACTGCTGACATAGCGGAATTTTTGGAGACGGGTTCCAAACGACAGCGCCTTGATGATCTTAACACAATGTTCAGTGATGATGAAATGCCCCCTGCAAAGTTCGTGTCGTCAGCAGGAGACTTGAGAACCAAAAGAGCTGAGAGACGAAGGTTCCTCAAAGAGAAACAGAATGAGGCATCTGAAGAGCTGCAGAGAGAGCTGGAAGAACGGGCGCTCAACACCTCAGAGAACAGTGGGGTGCTAAGTCAAACATCAACCTGGGAAGGAGGTGATGAACGGCTTGTGGAAGCTTTGAATCGTAAAGCGATTGACGATATTGATGTCATCACACGAATAGCAGTAAAATCTGGCAATCTAAAGGGGACTTTCCAGCGAGCGTTAAAGAATTCGGCAGCATCCTTGAAAACTGTAGTAGATGCCCTCAGTAAGAGGACTTCTACAGAAGAGACCGCCAGGCTTCAAGCCACTAATGCTCGCCTGGAATGTGAGATGACAGAACTGAGGAAAGAAATGTCAGACCTCAGAAATGAGATGGCGCGAATGCGTAGTACTCCAATTACTCCCGTTTCACAGCAAACGTCTTCTGGGTGTGGAAATAAGAAGATATCAAAATCTTTACTAAAACCTGACAAAGATTGGGCTGAGGAACTGACGCGTAGTATCATGCTGCAAATGGGTGGCATGCTTAATGCGCGGCTGGAAGGCTTAGAAGACCGTCTGTTACCGCCACCGTGTCTCAGACCGCCGCTTGCAACTGATCTTAGACGGAACAAGCCACCTGAGACGCCCAGAACTAGACTGACTTCTGAACGGCCGCTTGCTGCCACCCCCACTTCTGAATCCCGGACTGGCAGAGGAAAAGCAACCCCAGGAATTCCTACAAAGAGGTCTAAAGGGAATGTATCTTTAGCTGATAGAGAAAAAACACTGAACTCTACTGTTCCATTTCACCCACCTACGCTAAACGAGGAGACCTGGACACAAGTTACGGGGCGTAAAAACAAGGGGAAAAAGAAACCCACCTAATTTTCTAGGCACGCCAAATCTAACCAGGTTAAGTTGCGATCGCCTCGGTCATCAGCTGTGGTAATCACACTGCAGCCAGGGGCTGAGGAGAGAGGCATGACTTATCCCAAAGTTTTGGCAGAGCTACGCTCGAAAATCGACCTCGCCAGCTGCGGTATTGTAGGTAGCGGCCTACACTGTCGACGAGCAGCCACAGGTGCTAGAAAACTAGAGGTGTCTGGAGCCGAAAGTGGAGAAAAAGCAGACTCTCTTGCAGAAAAAAATCGAGGAACAATAAGTTCTGAACTACTGAAGGTTTCCAGACCCACAAAATACGCAGAAATGCGCATTTCGGGTCTGAATGATTCAGTAACAACAGAAGAATTGGCAACTGCCATTGCTCAACGTGGCGGCTGTCTTGTGGATACTGTGAAGGTAGGACAAATCCGCTATGGTTTCAGGGGCGCCGGATCCGTATGGGTGCGCTGCCCGGTCTCATCTGCGAAGAAATTGCAAGAGGAAGGTCATCTTCTTGTGTGAGTCTCAGCACGAGTCCAGATCTTGCAGTCGAGACCATTGCGATGCTTCAGATGCTTACAAAAGGGTCATGTTCGCGCCCAATGTACCGCGGAGGTTGACCACAGCGAAGATTGTTACCGATGTGGAAAAAGTGGTCACAAGGCAGCTCAGTGTACGGACGCGGTTCGATGCTTGCTATGTGCAAGTGCTGGAAATAGGCCAACAGACCATAGAATGGGAAGCAAGGCGTGTTCTCCACCTAAGCCTAAAAAGATGACGAAGGCCGTCAAACCCAACGGCACTGGCACTTCCGCTCCAGAACGAAGTCAAGAGGCGATGAGCATTAACTAGCTATTATGACTTATCGCTTCCTTCAAGCTAATCTCAACCACTCTGCTGCTGCACAGGACTTGCTAATCCAAAGTATGGCTGAGTTGTTGATAGAGATCGCGGTGGTCTCCGAACCATATGTCGTGCCTCCCCGGGATAACTGGGTTGGAGACGTGGACGGTTTGGTGACAATCGTTTCTTCGGCTGGCGCTTCACCATTGCAGGTCGTGGCAAGAGGAAGAGGCTGGGTGGCTATAAGATGGACGGAAATTGTAGTGATAGGAGTATATTTCTCGCCAAACAGAGGTCTATCCGAATTCCAGACGTTTCTGCATGGATTAGGAGTGTTCATAAGGCAGATTTCACATCACCGAGTTCTTGTTGCGGGGGACTTCAACGCCAAGTCTATGGCGTGGGGGAGCCCAGCGACTGAACCCCGTGGGGAGGCCTTGGAAGAATGGGCATTGAGTCATGACCTGCTTATAATAAATTGAGGGTCGGTTGAGACCTGTGTGCGATGGAATGGTGGATCAATTGTTGACCTGACGTTGGCCTCTCCTTGTATCGCACACAGGATTCATAGATGGAGAGTATTGGAAGAGATAGAAACTGCGTCTGACCATCGGTATCTACGGTTCGACGTTTCTACTTCTTCAACAGTGGGTGTTTTTCGGCCTGAAAGTCACAATCCAACACGCAGGTGGTCACTGAGCTCGATGGACAAAGAAGCGCTAGTAGAGGCCTCTATTGTCCAAAGCTGGCTGGCTCCGACAAGAGAACCTCTTCTGTTGTCGATAGATGTTGATAGGGAGGCCGAATGGTTCCGAAGTGCTATGTCACAAATATGCGACGCGGGTATGGCTCGCACCAAGATGCAGCCGCGCCGGCGTCAGATGTACTGGTGGTCTCAAGAGATAGCTCAGTTACGTAGGAGCTGCGTGGAAGCAAGACGTCAGTATGCCAGGCAGCGGCGGCGGCGGCTCAGGGATGTACCTTCTGAAGAACAGTTGTACAGTGTATATCGGGAGCGAATAAAATACCTGAGACTGGCCATCAGTGACTCAAAATCCCGAGCATATAAGGAATTGATGGAAACTCTCAGTCACGATCCTTGGGGGCGCCCATACAAGGAAGTTAGACGAAAGATACGTCCCTGGGCCCCACCCATAACTGAGACTCTGGTACCGCAATTACTGGAAAATGTAGTAACTGCATTGTTTCCGAGCCATGCAGCTTTTCTGCCCCCGGTAATGAACTCTTTGTCAGTGACACAAGTTGAGACCGAAAACGTACCACCGGTCACCGAGGGCGAGCTTTGGACAGCATTATTGAAACTCAAAGCCAAGAATAAGGCCCCAGGACCAGATGGGATTCCTGGCAAAGCATGGGTTATTGCTTTAGAGGAACTTGGGGATCGATTTTTACGTCTTATGGATGCGTGCCTGCAGACGGGTCAGTTCCCGAGTATTTGGAAGACAGGCAGGTTGGTCCTTTTGCGAAAAGACGGGCGTCCAGCAGAATCTCCCTCCGCGTATCGCCCAATTGTGTTGTTGGACGAGGCAGACAAGCTGTTTGAACGTATAATAGCTAGTCGTCTCGTCCAACACTTAGAGCGGATCGGTCCAAACCTGTCGGATCAGCAATTTGGGTTCCGAGTGGGTCGATCTACAATTGATGCCCTTATGCGTGTAAAGACTCTCTCCGAAGGGGTGGTTTCCCAAGGTGGTGTGGTGGTGGCAGTGTCTCTAGACATCGCCAACGCTTTTAACACGTTGCCTTGGCCTTGCATAGAGGAAGCACTAAAGTATCATAAAGTGCCTCCCTATCTCAGCCGAATCATCAGGAACTACCTATCTGAAAGATATATCACCTATTTTGGAAGGCAAGGTCGATTATTGCAGAGAGAGATGTCGTGCGGTGTGCCACAGGGATCAGCTCTGGGCCCGATGCTGTGGAACATCGGTTACGACTGGGTGTTAAGAGGAACACTCAAACTGGGCGCCAGCGTTACCTGCTACGCAGATGACACGCTGGTGACTGCCCAGGGCAAGACATTGGAGGAGGCTGCCAGCCTTGTTACAGAGTCAGTGGAAGCGACGGTGGCAAAGATAGAAATGTTGGGACTCCGGGTGGGGCTACAAAAGTCTGAAGTCATTGTATTCCACGGACCTCGGAAGGCTCCTCCGAGAGGATCCCATATCACTATCCGGGGGGTGCGTATCGAGGTGAAGTCCACGATAAAATATTTTGGACTACACCTCGATCCGAGGTGGAACTTTTTAGAGCATTTTGCGATACTGGTATCCCGATTGATGGGCACAGCGGGTGCTCTCAAGGGCCTGCTGCCTAATCTGGGTGGTCCCAAGACCGGCAGTCGCCGTCTCTATCTCGGAGTCGTTCAGTCAATGGCATTGTATGGGGCGCCTGTTTGGGCGGATGCCCTAAACAACTGAACTGCTACCCTTTTAAGACGGCCGCAGAGGGCAATGGCCATTGGGGTGATACGGGGATACCGAACGGTTTCCGGCGAAGCAGCATGCCTGTTGGCCGGCTCATGTGTACAAGTCCATGCGGACATGTACACCTGGCGCATGGATCTTCGTAATCGAGGACAACGATTGACGACACGAGAAATCCAAGTTTGGAAACAACGCGCCCGTCGTTCTATGGTGGCAGTATGGAAGGAGCGACTGGCCCGCCCTAGGGCTGGAAACTGGACCGTTGAGGCTCTTCAACCCGTTCTGGAAGGCTGGCTCAACAGGGCACATGGGTCACTTACCTTCCGGCTTGTTCAGGTGCTTACCGGGCACGGTTGCTTTGGGAAGTACTTGTGTCGCATAGCCGGAAGAGAACCGACAACCATGTGTCAACATTGTGACTGCGAGGAGGATACGGCACATCATACGTTGCAGCAGTGTCCAGCATGGGCGGATGAGCGTCGAGGTCTCATTGCAGTTGTAGGAAATGACCTTGCGCTGCCGGCGTTGATCTCCTCAATGCTTGGTAGCGAGAGGTCATGGGAGGCGGCTGTTTCGTTCTGTGAACAAGTTTTGTCCCAGAAGGAAACAGCCGAGCGTGAACGGGAGATTCAATCTGATCTCCCGATGCGTCAACGTCGTCCAGGGCGTCGAAGGAGAGTTTTTCACGCTCTCTTGCAACCACCGTGAAAAGGGGCCTTAGGCGGCAGACTCAGGGGGGTCCGTCGCTCAACAAGGGTAGCCCCTGAGATGGCGCGCGTGGTGTTTCCGCGCGCTTCTTAAGGAAAGAGGAGTGGATGTTCTCCACTCCTAGATGGGAACGAGTACTACGGGACCAGCGCTGCCGGAGCTGCGGTGGAGTGCGAAAGCGATCCCGCAGTCCCGGCATGATGGCACAGCCGGTGGCAATTCCTAAAGAATTTTCCCTGGGAAAAAAAAAAAAAGAAGAAGAAACCCACCGACACAAGCCAACAATGAATTTTGGGTTCAGCCCTAAGACCGGAGGTGTCGCGGATTTTTTGCAGTGTCGCGGAGGTGTCGCAGTGGCGCGGATTTAGCTCGGTAAAGTAACATAACTCTGAAGGTATTGTCATTACAGAAAAAAGTTCAAGGAAAAAGTTGTTTATTATCAAAAGATGTACACTTTTGATTATCGGTAAAGTTTCATAAAATTGAATGGTTGGGGAGGAAATGGCGAAAGGGAGGAAAAAAGTTAAATTTTTGCCTTTCAGAAGCAATAACTTGAAAAATATTGATGAAAAAAAGAAAAGTTGTGGATGTAAAAGTTAGTAAATTTAATTTAGAAGAGAAAAGGTCTTAACAATTTTTTGCCTAACACTAACAGTTCTAGAGATATCGAATTAAACGCGTTTTCATCGAAATGACCTTGAGCTGACCATGCCAGAATCCCTCAAATTGGAATATAAGCTCAGAATGCACCCCTCTATCGATCCTTTATAGTCACCAAACTACATAATTTAATGTTTTTTTATTCAATTTTTTTGCCTAATTTCATTGGGTTAAATCTAGAACTTGTCAAGGTTAGAGTGAATAAGTACTTACTAGGTCAACGTGCGTCATCTTCGACCACACCATCACCTTGCTTACCGTCAGTTGGTGGTCAAACGCAAACCTATACGCGTTAAAAAAAAGAAATCTCAAATCCGATCGAGTTACCAAAACAATATTTCTAGTTTTATATATTCGTATACATTGTACTTTGTGGGTGGTAAAGTTTGGTAGGCTTTAGCAGAATCAAAGGTCATGCAAATTCTACGATATGGTTAAAATCAAGTTAAGCAAATGTATTCTTAGACCTACGCAACACATCCTACACAAAGAAAACTAAATATTATATTACTGTACAAACAAACATATTTTATCTATATACCTATATAAAAGCGAAAGGTCACTCATCAAGGAATCTCAGAAACTACAAATGCTAGGAATATAAAATTTTGCATGGAGGTCCCTTTTAGCACGTAGGTGCTCGCTAAGACGGGGTTTTGCGAAATTTAACCCCTAAGAGGGAGAAAGAAGGGATGAACGATTGTATGAAAATTCGTGATTTTCAAAGTTATCCAATTATATGTTTATATAGTATAATTGTTGTATAGTACAAAGCAATTATATGTTTGTTGTATCAATTTTGTAATTTCGAACTGTACGGGGGTGAAATTGGGGTTGAAATGGGTAATGAATATATGGAAGTTCCCAACCGTTGAAGATAAAACCATGAAACTCTGAATATTGACACTTGACACGAAGCAAACGAATGTTTGTTCTAGCAATTTTGTAATTCCGAACTGTATAGGGATGAAATTGGGATTGAAATGGGGGATGAAAGTATACACATAGTATACACAAGTACATGGAAGCTTCCATCATCATAGCATCTTCGATGAAGTTAAAACCATTCAACTTTGTATCTAGACACTTGACACGAAGCAGTTTTATCTAGCAATTTTATAATTTCGAACTGTACGTGGATGAAATTGGGGTTGAAATGGGGGATGAATGTCAATATGGGAGTTCCTAATCGTTTAAAATAAAACTATGAAACTCTTTAAATAGGCACTTGACATGAAGCCAAGAAATGTTTGTTCTAGCACAATGTTGTAATTTCGAACTGTATGGGGATGAAACTGGAGTTGAAATGGGGGACGAATGTCTCTACGCTTTCACACCTAAACAACTGAAGCGATTTTGATGAAATTGTTTATTACAAGCTGTTTTTAGTAACCGTAAATGTGCCTGGGTATACAAATAGGTACTTACTGCCTGAGTTACCGCGAGAGTTTATTTCGCGCGGACGAAGTCGCGGGTAACAGCTAGTTACAAATAAAGTCTTTATGAAAGTAAACAACAGATTACTCTTTAATAAAATATAACAAGTTCCTCAGTAATGTTAGATGATTTAATCCTACCTAATATCATAAATACAAAAGTTTGGATGTCGTCGGCACGTCGCGTCGGAACTGATCAACTAGACTACAGGCCCGTGAACAAAATTTACGGGTCAAATGAACCAGCAGGAGACCTATGTAGGATGATAGACGGGTACAAAATAATAAGATTCAGCACTATGCCGTCACTTGTAAGCTGTCCAACTGAGTGCAGGTGAGAATTCAAAAGTGCAAGTAGAGTGGGTACATTTTGGTCATTTGTTTCTGTACGGCATTCTTACCATCCAATAGATCCATGAAAAATAATGAGAAAACGCGTAGTGCCGTACAAAAATAGTGGTCCACGAAGTCGGAAACATTATTGATAATCCGGAAATTTTGAGGGAAAATTTGGTCATTTGATACAGTACGGCATCGATTCCATACAGTTGTAATACTTCTTCTAACCCATTATTCCGCAACGCCGTACAAAAATAATGGTCCAAGAGGAAATGATCTGGGGTTCAACTTCCTCTTTTCAGTGATCCGGAGGGGTGATTTGACACAACGTAAAATTAATTTATTCCGAAAGTATTTTGTGCATAGATACAAATTTTATACGTGCCGTACATTTTTGTTAGTCCAATAGTCAGTAAATGGCAATAAACCTCCAGAACATTGCATATGACGAAATGTACTTTAGGGTGATAGTTGGTACGATTTTTTAACGGCATTCTGATAATTTATTTGAATTTAATATATGTCTAAGAAAAGTTAATGCCGTACAAATCTGAAAGTTCATATTAAAGGCCCGTAAAAATAGAATTTAACTTTTAAATTTTCAAGTATGATCACTTACTGAGCATAAAATCACGAAATGTTGACAGATTCAGGTGGATCTTTAAGCGTCATCTTGAAAAAACGTTGTCTCGGGCACTATGTACTTTAGGGCAAAAATTATTGAAGTCATTATTGTAGAAAATATGATTTTACACCTTTTGTTGCCCAAAACTTATTTGTTAAAAGTACCTACCTTTTACGGCTCATTTAGTGAACCGGGTTTTCTATCGCCGATATGCCGATAGCTCTTGAGATATTTGGATAAATAAGACGCATCAATCCAATCCAATGTTTAAAGACCAGTTTATTCTCTACAACTTTTGCCAAAATTGTTTTTTTAAGTCTTTGTGCTTTTTGAGTTATAAGAAGTTTAATGTTGAACGCATCACTATATTGCCATAGCTAACATACACCTTATCTGCATGAAAAACCTGATCTATTTATTTACTTATTCTTTATCAAAGTTTTCATCGTCTAATAACCCACCACAAACAAAACTATTGTTTATTTTAATACGATTTATAATATTTTTGGCGGAATAACAGATTTTGAACGTCTTATAAATCAAAACGTATGGACATATACAAAAAAATGCTCTGTACTAAAGTTGTAGGAAATAAACTGATCTATAAGAATAATTCAATGCGTTTTATTGATTAATCAAATATTTCAAGAGTTATCGGCCGTGATAGAAAAATCGGTATTTTAAATGGGTCATAAATCGCAAACGGTACGTTTCACAAAAAAGTTTTCTTGGCACAAAAAGTGTAAAATTTTATTTTCTACAATAGTTAGCTCAACAATTTTTGCCCTAAAGTACATAGTTTCTGAGTTTCCAAGTTTCTAACTAAGTGGTACATATTTTGTTTGATTAAGGGTTAAAATGTACGGCATTATTTATTTACTTGAATACTATTTAAAACGATGATAATATGTTGAACTTTGCTATAGTTAATTAATCTATGGTTATTCAAATAAATGAAAACTTGCATGTTTTGTATTCCTCTGTAACTTTTTTTAGAACACTTTCTTTTGTACGGCATTATTATTCAACAATAGTTTTTAGCAATGTCATGTAGACAAATAAGGTGCCGTACAGGATCAAATGACCTACTACCTTTATAAATGAAGTATACGATGAAATTAACGTAATTATCGATAAACATTCAAATGAACAGTATTTTTTAGACGGCATTATTTTTTATTGTTCGTTTGAGTGCTAGATAATCATTTGGAACCGATGCCGTACTTTTTCAAATCACCCCTCCGGATCACTGAAAAGAGGAAGTTGAACCCCAGATCATTTCCTCTTGGACCATAATTTTTGTACGGCGTTGCGGAATAATGGGTTAGAAGAAGTATTGCAACTGTATGAAATCGATGCCGTACTGTATCAAATGACCAAATTTTCCCTCAAAATTTCCGGATTATCAATAATGTTTCCGACTTCGTGGACCACTATTTTTGTACGGCACTACGCGTTTTCTCATTATTTTTCATGGATCTATTGGATGGTAAGAATGCCGTACAGAAACAAATGACCAAAATGTACCCACTCTACTTGCACTTTTGAATTCTCACCTGCACTCAGTTGGACAGCTTACAAGTGACGGCATAGTGCTGAATCTTATTATTTTGTACCCGTCTATCATCCTATATAGGTTTCCTGCTGGTTCATTTGACCCGTAAATTTTGTTCACGGGCCTGTAGTCTAAACGGATCGGGTTGAAATTTCGAACATAGATTATAGTCTGGAATAGGAAATAGGCTTTTATCACACGAAAATTGTGAGAATGGAAACTACGCGGGTAAAACCGTGAGGCGCTGATAGTAGTGTCGAAATTGAGACATACAGTTTTGTTGAAGGGTAAAATGCAAGGTCTACAACAGCAACAGAAAAGTTCACATGGATGGCTTTGGTTAAAATACGTCAAACTACCACACCTTTCCTTACCATACCTTACCACACACTGTATCCGGTTTGAAGGGCCCTATTTCCAGTAAAATTACAGGTCAAAAAGATAAAGCATCTCACATCTCTGGGTGACGAGCGCTGTGCAGAACTAGGTAATGATTTGGACTCTTCATGTTAAAATAGCTGCGTATCACTGTGCTGTTTTAGGCAGGCATGTTGCTTACCATCAGGCACATGTCCTGCTCGTCTCGACACTCTGTACTGTAAAAAAATGTAATCCGCATGGAACATTTTATATTCTTTCTGACTCTGTAGCGTTGAGTTGTGCGATGGTACGTGCACCAGTTCATGAAAATAACTTCAGTTTTCTTCTGAAAACCAGTTAAAAATGTTCAATGCTCATGACTTTCGTTCAAATATTGGTCTGACCAATAATTTACCATTAACCTTTCACAGTGTAGTTTATAACCGCCGGAGCGTGGTATTGATTCCATCCATCAAGAGCGAGCTGTGTGGATCGGAGTTCGTAACCAGTTCGCTGGGTTTTCAACAAGTTATCTGCGCGTTGTTCATCAATTTGAGGAATTCAACTTATTACGAAATGATTCTTTTTTTCCACGAACTACATAATCGTCTGATTTTTTTATACCTATATGTGTCAATCTGATATGTCGACATATCGAAGTTATATGTATGTTGCAGCCGGATTGTATAACTCGTCGTATTACATACCGGCTAGCCGTTTTGAAAAACAGGGCCGTTTTGTAATGTGGCGGTTCAACGATTAGCCGGATTGTCATTGCGATACGTTCTTCAATAAGGCTTATACGGGTGACCATATTTGCATAATAAATAATTTGCTTAAACATAATGAATATTAATTTTATTCATCCAAAAAAGCTGACAGATTACTTCTTACAATATTCCTTACTACTTTTTTACAACATTTTACTTCTCAGATAAAGCTTGAAGGTCCTTAACTTGATATTGGTTACTTGAGAAAAATTTCAGACGTTGACCGC
This sequence comes from Ectropis crepuscularia, assembly GCA_963693475.1. Lineage (NCBI taxonomy): Eukaryota > Metazoa > Arthropoda > Insecta > Lepidoptera > Geometridae > Ectropis > Ectropis crepuscularia. The sequence goes on from OY856359.1 coordinate 13,507,381, forward strand.
CAAATCCAGACATAATGACAAACTTGTACATAGAAGTGCGTGCGTAGAAGTGCAGGTGGGGTTCGAACCTATTATCTCAAACACTGAAAATTAGACGTTTATCACCACTACTACCGGTTCTTCCTTAGCCCAGCATGACTAAATATAATGCTATTTTGACCCTGGGAGTATGAATTACTCCATTTTTTACCCTAGCAGTATGAATAACTCCAAGGTGTAGGAATTTACGTTTTACGTTTTAAAAGCAACTTCATATTTGTCTTGAAATTGACTTGTACAAGTTTAGAAGTTTCCTTGAAAACAAGGCTTCCTTTTTTGTAGCGTTGTTAAGGTCACGAGATGGGCCAATTTGTTTAACTTTTCAGCTTACATTAGCCAGGACGAGTTTTCACGGGTCTCTCATGAAAGTCTTTGCAACAGTGTAAGCAAAAAACAGAGGCTAAGTTCCGAATAGTCGGTTCTAACAATAATAAGAGTCATGTTTCGTTTACTTGTGATAATAAAGGGGTTAAAGAATCCTAAATAGTTAATTTCGCCGAAGGTCGAGTCACGCTTTCAGTTTGTTGGTAAATTTTGATTTGCTTTATGGCAATAATTTGATGTGACACTGTGAAGTTTACAGTGATTTGAGCAGACAATTTCTATTTACTTTTTCAAAAAGTCTGAAGACTTAAAAAAACATGTAAGGTCAATATAACAATGGGTTGCATATGGTGCGTAGATCGAAACATTCTCATGGTTCACTCTGGGGTATCAGTCAGTAATTTTCCTCGGTAGGTTCTTTGTTGACTGATTGCTAATGCCATTTGTGGAGATAACGTTTACATACGCTCCGTGCTATTCGAGTAGTCCATGCAGAAGTTTTGGGGTGAGGTGGGGCTGGATAGACTTGGGAACTTTACTTAGTTAATCATTATTTTATCTGCCCAAAGGAACATCCCAAATTCTTTCCAGAACGGCGCTCGTTGAGCGCAGTTCTTTGTGCACATGTGTGACCGGTTGCTGTAGCTTTTATTATAACTATCCGTCGTGGCCTTTCACGGTCGCCAAAATTGAGTTAATGAATGCAGTAGAATTAGTGCAGGAGAATTGCGCTACGTCGCTCTCCCTATCCTGTGCAGCCAGATGGTGGTAGATGACAGGACCAAACACTTAATACTTACGAGGGGTCAAGAGTACATGTATGTACAGACGTGAAAATCATTTGCGAATGAGACAGATGCCCATCTGGCATCGACTTATTGATTGTTCTCCGAAGTGATTCCAACGTGCCTTGGCTGTTCTAGTTCGCTGGAGACGGGGCGTTGCTCCTAATATTATAAATGCGAAATTTTGGATTTTTAGATAGTTGAATGTATGTTGCTCAATCACATCAGAATTCCGAAACGGATTGGAAATAGAAATGTCAAACAAAGTTACATTATAATATGGAATAATACAGGCTACGTTTCGTCAGGGGAAAATGACAGAAACGAGAACAACACTGGTAATATCGCGGAGAGCTATTAATAAAATTTCAATACATTTCTTTTGCATGATTTTACTTCATTCATTCAGCAGCTTAACTATTTTCAAATAGAATTTCCGATCCACTGCAATAGCTATAAACTCAAATAACTTCAATCACTGTTATCCAGTGCATCGTATCTGCGAGCCACTTAGCACTACCATAAAAGTTAAATGCGCAGTAAATCATGCTAGCAGGAGACAGAAGGGGCAGCGATAATGAACCGCCGCCTTGGCAACTGTACCTACCTACTGGTACAAAATGAACGGGAACTCGCCCAGAGACTTTCTAGCTTTTGTTTTACTTTATCGCTTTAGGCCGATAGGCATAATTTTGAAAATATGTTGAATGATACAGTAAAAATTTGTCATACTATATTTACACATCCAGTTATTTATATTCACCAGTTATATTTTGAGTGTAATTGGCAATTATACTGAATTAGGGTTTTTATCAATGGAATTCAATGCCACTGACTCGCTAGATCATTGACAGGACGTTCCATACAGTTTCAATACCGCTTCTAATCTATTATTCCGCAACGTCGTACAAAAAACCATGCCACAAGGCGAAATGATCGAGGGTTGCAACCTCCCCCTCTTCGACTGTACTCAGTTGGACAGCTTACAAGTGACGGCATAGTGCTGAATCTTATTACTTTATACCCTTCCATCATCATACGTAGGTCTCCTGGTGGTTCATTTGATACGTAAATTTTGTTCACGGGCCTGTAGTCTATTATTTTTCATTAGAAAATAATTGTATTCTAATAAGTTCGTGTTACGTTACGTCATGTTACTTGTTCTTGTCATAGTTAAATGACCACCTACCTAATATCATATACTCTGATTCATATTTTGCAAATTGCATTGTTTTAAGTTTGACAACAATTTTAGGACGCCAACTTGTCGGGGCTACCTCAAAACGTTTTTTTAATTCAAATATTTGAGGGACAAAATAAAAGAAATGAGGTGGCTGATCTTTGAGATAAAGATTTACACGAATATTATGTACATTGCTAATTCCTTTAAAAATAAAAATATGGAAAATGTAAATAATAGCAAGATAAACCAAGTCTTCAATCTACACTAAAATATTAAGTTGTAGCAGTATTCTATATTTATTATTTAAACGCGCTAAGAACAGAAACTACATTAGTCAGATAAAAAATATACTTTTTGATATATTATGGAAGGCTGCTACACCGGATGCAAGCTTTATAAAATTTACGAGTAGAACTGTCGAAGCTTTTCATTAAGCGGTTTTCAGCATCTGTAATATTTTTAAATCTGAAAACCCTACAAATAACTCGATTTTTTTGAAGTCAAGCCACTGAACTGATTTGTATAAAAAGTGTGAGTGAACCATTGAATGTGTACTTTCAAAATAAATAATAACATTCAAAATCGGTTTATAAATGACAGAGAAATGGGGTTATAAGAAAACAAGGAGTATTTATTTTTATTTATTAGTACTATATAGAATTAATTATATATAGTTTTGGTATAGGAATAGTCAGATTTTGATCAAATTTAAACAAAACACAATGAAGGATCTGCTTCGAAATAACACTTTTAAATTATACGATAAATTGATAACAGTGACGGTCTAATAGCAAGAATGTCCCATTTCATAATCATGAGGTCATTCGTTCGAGGTTTTTTTTTAAAATAAATAGTGACGCGACGAGCAGGACATGTGCCTGATGGTAAGCAACATGCCTGCCACATCACAGTGACACGCAGCTATTGGAATATGAAGAGTCCAAATAATTGCCTAGCACTGGACTGCGCTCGTCACCCAGAGATCTAAGATGTTATATATCTCTAAGCTCTATAATTTCTCTGGAAACATTGCCCTTCAAACCGGAACACAGTAATGTTTGCACATTACTGCTTGGTGGTAGAATAACTGGCAAAGGTGGTGGTACTTCCCCAGGCGGACTCTGTCAAGAGTCCTACTACTACATCTACATGGTTCGAATCCAGTACCTACTTTTTCTATGTGCTAATGTATATGTTCGTTATCACCATTTGACAATGAATAAAAGACAAAAAAAAAAATGATGTTACAAGAAAGACTCGAAGACATGCGACATCTGCACAATAAGCAATTGGCCAGCGTCTTGGATTATTATCTTTATATTATTATGACAGTAACTCTTTTCTATAATTTTACTATAACTATCTATTTACTATAATTTTTCGTCGATGGCATTTTAACTTGCATTTCAATACTCATAAACTTTCACAGCAAATATTAAGATACATAAGAGGTTGTTGGTGTCCTCTCTATCTGACAGGACACCACACAACCACGCTCCACAGAAATGTGAAATAAATCGAAACAGTCGCCCTAGCCGAAATTGGCTAGAAGACGTCATCATCCATAAATTAAGAAACTTATTTGAAGTTGATTAAGAATTAAATCACAACTCAAAAAAAGAAAACGTATGACAGGAAAAATATCATTACCATTTTTAAACATCATTAAAATCGAAGTAATTTGGTCCCATTAGTATAAAAATAAACGTTACGAGTAACGAAATTGTCAACACAGGAACTTTGACCCTCATTATGGATATTTTGCCTTTGTGCTATTCATATTTTGAATTTGATACGTCTTTGAGTGCGCTTTCGACGGCGAACTTTTTTCAATCAGTGAATATTGATACATTTAACGATTTAATTATTTGCTTTGAAGTTTATTTTTACGTCACGATTGCGATTGAGATGTTTTTGAAGTGAAAACTTCTTTTGGCGCGGCTAGACAGATTTTTCGTGGGCTGTGAAATGAATTCTACCGTCACGCTCGGATATGATAAGAAATCTTCGGGTAAACTCGGGACCATAGCCATTGGCTATCTAAATGCGTCATCCAATGGGAAATGCTAAAAGGGCGTGGCCTGCCCATCATTGCATGGCTAAATAGAAATGCGTCAGCCAATGGGAAATGCTAGTGCATTTCGGGATGGTCATGCCATGATGATCAGGCCACACCCTCCGGTTACACCCGTGTAGTTTCCAAAGTAAGCTATTCAATTCTGAGTTATAAGTTTTCACTTCTATCGGCAGTTCTTTTGATGCCATTTTTTAACAGTAAGAGTGTTAATTTATTATTCAAAAGCTAACATTTCTATCTAGTTACACCAAGATGTCATAACTAAACAAGAACACAATACAATTTCAGCTTCAAAGTGTTGTGTTCACTGAAACCCACACTAGGTTATCCTGTGTCGTGGGTTTCAGGCTCAAAACAGGCAGAAAACAGAGTAAATTTGTTGAAGTTACAGCTACAATTACAAATAACACAATAATTAGTGAAATGGATGGTAAATCGATGAATTTTCCGGAGAAAAACCAAAACATTGGTGAAAATATAAGCGAAGCCGATGTTATCACTTTTCAATTATTAATAACCTCTCCGTTTTCACGTATCCTAGGGTCAACAACCATGAAGTTACTAGACAGTAATAATCTTATAATCTACAGTATAATCTTTATAATAAAACTAGACAAATATAGTACTTTTTTTTTTATCAAGACTCTGATAAAGGTATGGCCCATAGAATGACAACAAAAATGTGTAGTCGTAGGACCACACCTTTGCCAGTTATTCTACCGCCAAGCAGTAATGTGCAAATATTACTGTGTTCCGGTTTGAAGGGCAATGTTTTCAGAGAAATTACAGGGCTTAGAGATATAACAACTTACAGCAACGAGCGCAGTGCAGTGCTAGGTAATGATTTGGACTCTTCATGTTCCAATAGCTGCGTGTCACTGTGCTGTTATGTGGCAGGCATGTTACTTACCATCAGGCACATGCCCTGCTCGTCTCGTCACTCTTTATTAAAAATAAAACAAATTTTGGGCGAAGGCGATTCTCATTCTAGGTAAGGTGTTCCGTCGGTGTTTACCCTTGTTCGTGTGAATCGCTGTAAAAACTGTACTCCTATGAAACCGCATGATAACGGACAACACATACAACTGCCGTACTGTCAGAAATTCACAGTCACTATAGAGTGTGTCAGTGGGGTACCGGAATGGTTTATTGATTTCGTCAGTAATCTATATTTCTATACTTATAAAATTGAACTGTATTCCAAATTAACAGCTTTTCATGGAACTGTCTGTTTGTAATTCCAAATTAAACAGGTTTTCACTAAATGTAATGTAGATAAGTAAGATATATCTACCTAAATGATAAACACATTTTTTAAAGTTTTGTCTGTATTTTTGTGTCTAAATTTTGATCTTATAATCCTACGAACATTTAACTTAATCTTAATTCGCGTCGTTAGAAACGCTCTTAAATTTAAGTATAATGTCGTGTTTACATACTTCTTCACTATCTTCCTTAAAAATAATACGCCCGAATACGGTCTTTCCTATTTCGTCACTGTACACTAGAATTGGCGCCAAAGCAGCAAGGCAATGCGACATTCAAAAGTCAACAGTCTTTGAAACGTAGTTCTTTTGACGTTCTCGCAAAGCCTCGCGCGTTATCTTAATCAGTGCGCCTTGGCAGTATTGTGAATGTTCACTCGTCACCGGCGTACAATTGTACAGGCAATGTTTCTGCTCCCTCGAGTTACGAGCATTTACACATTAGTGATGCACCAAACGGAAATGGTGCAACGTTTAAAAGTTACATCAACATTGTTGAAGACGCAGGCTTCATAAAATATAAATCCTGTTCTGTACAAATTAACCTTTCGCATTCAGTGAATTACAAGGCTAAGAAAACACCTCTACCAAACCAAAGTAATCGCGGTATGCTCATAATTTTATATTTCGTTCCACGCTTCTGTTCTATTCCAGGTGCCTAATACTATTTATAATTAATTTAAAAAAAACATTTTTATACAAATTATCGCACATTAATTGTAACAAAGATCGATACCGTACCTACTGTACAGATATAAACCATTTGATGTGCCCTGAGCACTTTGAAATTGGTAGTAATCTGCGTCTGTGTGTGAAGTGTTAGTTAGTGAGTGTGAAGGGTTTACACGTCACCAATCTACTTGACCCCTAGAATCACTAGCGGTGAGGTATACCTACTGTGGTTCTACCTATTTTGGTTGTTGACAACAAATAGTGATAGGTATCTATCTAATGGTTTATATGGATGACCTACTGTACGGTGCGTCTGTTTCAGATATAGCTTACTGCGTGATCTTGGAAACAACCAATAGAACAAATCATAATAAACGAATAAAAAAAAAACCGCAATCATAAACTATTCTTATGGAAAAAGTATTTAGTTGTGGATGGTTTTCTCACTAATTATTTTATTTTAAGTATCCTAGAACGTAGTACGAATTCAAATAAATAGCTTGTTACAAAAACTACTGCTTTAATGAATTGAATGTTGGCTCACTCACGTGTGATAGTCGGATAAGTCCGGGTTATGCGGCTGAAAATTAGGTCGAGGTTAAATGAGTGAAAACCACGTTAATTTTCTTAGTAAAAACTACGATGTACGTAAAATAACTAAAGTCAATGTTTCCAGATGCCTGTGCAAATAAACCATTGATACATGTAGCGGCAAGACACTTTGCAGAGCCTGGGGAAGTACCACACCTTTGTCAGTTACACTGCCACCAAGTAGTAATGTGCAAACATCATAGACTACAGGCCCGTGAACAAAATGTATGGTTCAAATGAACCACCAGGAGATCTATGTAGGATGATAGAAGGCTATTAAGTAATACGGTTCAGCACTATGCCGTCACTTGTAAGCTGTCCAACTGAGTGCAGTTGAAGAGGGGGGGTTGCAACCCTCGATAATTTCTCCTTGTCGCATGATTTTTGTACGGCAGTGGCGTTGCGGAATAATGGATTAGAAGAGGTATTCTTCCGCTATTAAGAGATCACGGGCCTGTAGTCTATCAGTGTTATGGTTTGATCGGCATAAATACATTACATAGCATACAAATGAATCATTTTGTATCTCAGGGCGACGAATGCAGTGCAGTGCTAGGTAATGATTAAAACTCTCCGTAGTACTTCCAATAGTAGTTGTGGGATACCGTGCTGTTATGTCACACGCTGCGTACCTTCAGGCTCTTGACCTACTTGTTCCGTTATTCTTTAAAAAAGTGTTACATCAAAATTGCAAGTTGACACTGAACCCACAGTACTAATGTATACTCGTTCCAGCACTACACGCCTATTCGTATTGCACCTGGCTGCCTTAACTTGCGCTACGCAATGTTAATGTAGAGCAGTGACCAAGTTTTGTAACGAATTGGCCACCCGTCTCTTGTGGCTATAGATAGTATGAATTTATTAAAAAATCATAAAACCCAATTGCTTTTGTATTATGTGTTTTTTGAAGTGAAAACTTCTTTAGGCGCGCCTAGACAGACAGACGCTCGGATATGATAAGAAATCCAGAAGAATCGGCCTTTTAAGCAAGCTTTCTGGCTATGGTTTGTCTACTGGATTTATTGCGTGGATATCGGACTTCTTGAGGGATCGATCCATACGAGTCGTAATTGATGGCTGTTCGTCGAATCAAATGGCCATTAATGCCGGAGTTCCTCAGGGGTCGTTACTCTCTGCGACACTCTTCCTGCTACATATCAACGATCTGTTGAAGCCCGGTATCTTTGGGTACGCGGATGATAGCACCGTCGTAGAGAGTTATATATCTAGCGCAAGGGCCAGTGGGCAACAAACTCAGCTAATGAGAGAAGGCATGATCGAGCGTTTGAACTTGGCCCTTGAGGCAGTCTTAAAATGGGGCGATGCCAATTTGGCCAAGTTTAACGAAGGAAAGACACAGGCGTGTTTGTTTGCTGCTAAAAGGAGTCCATTCCAACTGACTCCTACTTTTCGAGGTGTATCGTGCCGGTTACTGACCAGTGACCATCTCGAGCTTTTGGGCGTTTCTTTGACATCTACGCTCAACTTTGGCACGTACATTGAGTCTAAGGCTAAATTAGCCGCCAAAAAACTAGGTGTCCTCTCAAAGGTGCGAAGATAATTCAATTCTGAACAGTTGCTCACATTGTACCAAGCACAGATTCGCTCCTGTATGGAGTACTGTTCGCACCTTTGGGATGGATCGGGTAAGTATCAGCTGGAGACTCTGGAATCGATTGAGAGACGTGCCAAAAGGCTCATAGGTAATGACACTCTTGTGCGTAAAAAGACTTCAAAGTCTTGAACATCGCCGCGAAATTGCCAGCTTATCGGGTTTTTATAGGATACACTTCGGAGAGTGTGCAACTGATCTGCATGATCTAATACCACCTAGCCCTTTCTTCTATCGGACTTCTCGCATCTCAAAAAAGCGACATCGTTTTATGGTTGATGTTCCAAAAACACAAACGAAGAGATTTGACTCCACGTTTGTGAAAAGAACATTTAGGTTGTGGAATGAGTTGCCTGAGTGGGTTTTCCCTGATAGTTATAATCTTGGTGTCTTCAAATCGAGAGTGAATCGGTTTCTTCTAGGTAAGCACGCTTCATCGTAGATCGCATGATCGCTTAACATCAGGCAAGATGGTGGTCAAGTGCGAACCTATAATAGTTAAAAAAAAAAAAAACGGGTAAACTCGGGACCATGGCTATTGGCCATTTAGAAATGCGTCAGCCAATGGGAAATGCTCAAAGGGTGTGGCCTCGGCATCATGCCATGGCCATCTAGAAATGCAACAGCCAATTTGAAATGCTGACGCATTTCGAGATGGCCATGTCATGATGCCCAGGCCACACCCTCCAGTTTCACCCGCGTTGTTTCCAAAGTAAGCTATCAAATTCTGAGTTATAAGTTTTCACTTCTATCGGCAGTTCCTATGACTGCCAATTTTTTTCTCAGATTTCAGTTAACTGTTTCTCCTGCTTGATTTTGGGTTAATCTTCAAAGTCAAAGTATTTTTCCTCTAAAACTACCACGTCTTTTGTAAGATGACCTCGTAAGTACTTATAGTAAAAAAATATATAATTTAAAAACTCAAAAACCCGACTGCGTAAAAAGTGAACCAAACTGTGTACTCGCATACTAAAAAAAACTGAAAAGAATAAAACAAGCATTTAGATTTCTGGTGGTCTAGAATTCTATAATATGTTATTGTATTAATACTATTGAAATATTTACAATATTTTCTAATAAAAGAACATTACAACTGAAGAGTCGGGATCCATTATTATTCGACATACAATGTAATTGTTCAACGGATCCCGACTGTTCAGTTGTAATGTTCTTTTATTAGAAAATATTGTAAATATTTCAATAGTATTAATACAATAACATATTATAGAATTCTAGACCACCAGAAATCTAAATGCTTGTTTTATTCTTTTCAGTTTTTTTTAGTATGCGAGTACACAGTTTGGTTCACTTTTTACGCAGTCGGGTTTTTGAGTTTTTAAATTATATTTTTTTTTAATACTTTTTAGTTATAAACAATGTTGTGAATGTAAATATGCTCAACATAATAATATGCATCTTTTGGTTGTTGACCAAATGTCTTCGTTTCTACTGATATATAATATGTAGGATTTTCTACTGCATGTAATTCATATTTATAGTTTTGTGTTAGTATAGGTTTTCGATTGACGTTGAGTACCTACTAAATCGTTTGAAGTTGGAGATGGGCGACCGAGGCGGAGCAATCCGAGAGCGGTTCCGTGTTTCCACTATCAGCGGCAGAGTTGAAACCCCATGGAGGTTTATTAGTAGATAGGGGCACCATATCCATACATGATATAGAGTGCAACATAACCCGGCTGTCTCCCGGGCGGGGCAGTAGGGTATGCGTAAATACATTTCCTGCACGTACGAAAAAAAGGTAGTCCAATATACCTACTAGCATAGATCCTAGAACCCAAGATGGGCCCCATCCCAAACTTCACGGTGCACGCAATCATGTCAACGTTGGGAAGAGTGAGCTCACTCTTTCCATTCTAGTCGGTTGCAGGACGCGGTGGACGCCGGATGTTTTTACCTATCATTATTCGGTGTCAACAACCAAAATAAGTAGAGTAGTAGGGGTCAAGTAGATTGGTTGTTTGTAAACCACTTACGATACATACAGAGACGCAGTTTATTACCAATTGCAAGGTGCTCAGGGCACATCTATTGATTTATATCGATGCCTACTAGATACATTAGTATATAATGTCCAGCCACATTCACACGTACCTACAGTTAGTTATACGAAGTTTTCTGCTACCTAAAAACCTATAAATTTGAGAATGGTTGTTACTCAACTTTCAATCGATATACACCCTAAACGGTCAGTCAAATCGAAAAACATTGAGAGAAAGCTAAACATTATTTTTAAATACCCATTCAACGATACCCCTCTTGACATATTTTGGTGATTTTCATTTTTTTAATTTGGACAATATGGCGTCCTGAATCCGCCATATTGGACTTACACTAATGTCATGTCTTTAGTGTCACTCGCCAGATTAAGAGGAATCGATTGACGTGTGAATCATAAAAATCGGCCCAGGCGTTTGGTCTGTATAGTGCTTCAAAGGAACATACAAACATACATACATACATACATACATACATACATACATACATACATAGACTGTTAAACACATTACCACTCCTTTGCGTCGCGCAGTCGGGTAAAAACAGTGGTGGTCTACTATAGATAGTGCAATCCACGAAGACGCGCCCCACCAATTTTTTTTTCCACCAATCGCGTTTGTTCCGAGCTTCAGTCGCGAACCATTCACCAGTCATTGTAGTGTGCGTGTGCATTCATAGGTAATTAGTGTGTACCGATAACAATCAAACATTGACGGAAGCTTGCACACATCTTATATATAAAATTCTCGTGTCACAGTGTTTGTTTCCTTACTCCTCCGAAACGGCTTTACTGATTTTAACCAAAATTTATATGCATATTCAGTAGGTCTGAGAATCGGCTACTAGCTATTTTTTATACCTTTATTTATATGGCAAAACAACGTTTGCGGGGTCAGCTAGTCTTATATATAAAATTCTCGTGTCACAGTGTTTGTTTCCGTACTCCTCCGAAACGGCTTTACTGATTTTAACCAAATTTTATATGCATATTCAGTAGGCCTGAGAATCGGCTACTAGCTATTTTTCATGCCCCTAAGTGACAAGGGTTGTTCACACCAAAAAAAATTTTTTTAGTTTTCTGTCAAAATTTTTTGTTTTTATTTTTTTTAAATGGCGTTAAAAAATGTATACAACCCTAAATTTTTACCTTTTTATCACCAACCCCTATTTTTTTATAGCCATTTTAGTAATTTAATCATTTTTCATCCCGCTCGATAACTGATCAATTATAGTCTTTTTAGGGTTCCGGAAAACGTAGAAACAGAACCCTTTTAGATTCGTCATGTCTGTCTGTTTGTATGTCTGTCCGTCCGTATGTCACAGCCACTTTTTGCCGAAACTATGAGAACTACACTGTTAAAACTTGGTAAGTAGATGTATTCTGTGAACAGGATTAAGATTTTTACAAAAATTTAAAAAAATATATGGGTTATACTTAGAACTGAAACTAAAAAAAATTTTTTCATCAAACCTGCACGTATGGGGTGTCTATCGATAGGTCTTCAAAAATGATGTTGAGGATTTTATAATCAGTTTTGTCTACACTGAATGATTTGCGCGACAGACCCTTCCAAAGTGGCAAAATGTGTAACTTCTAAAATAAGAGAATGATGAAACTAAACAAAATATATGATGTACGTGCAAACTACCAACGTAAATTGGTTTGAACTCGATCGGATGAGTAGTTTTTTTCTGTACGTCATAAATACTTGGCTGCTTTTATTTGTAAATGTTTTTCACTCTATTTCGATTAAAATTTCCCGGAGCTTATGGCAAATCTAAAATATTCTATAATATAAAAATGAATCGCAAAATGTGTTGGCAAGCGCATCACTCAACAACGCCTGGACCAATTTGGACAATTCTTTATTTTAAATGTTCTTTGAAGTCCAAGGATGGTTTTTAGGGCGAGAAAAAATCAAATAATTGCCGGGAAAACTCTAAACACAGCCCTTTTCTTTTTCCCATACAAACGTTTTCTAACTAAAATGTTAAGGCAATTTGAGATTTATTGCGATTGAATAAAGTTCATATTAAATGAAGTGCTTTCCCATTCAAATGTTTTCTAACTTCAATGTTAAGGCAATTTGAGCTTTATTGCTATGAAATAAAGTTCATATTAAATAACAGGCATTCGCTTATGCCTAAGCAATATATGTGTGTTCCTAACGTGAAGGAGTCAATTGGCACTTTATTTACCGCTGCACAAAGTTCAAATTCCATCATGTCTATCAAAACAGTTGGAGGATAGGAGGATCTAATGTCATGTTCCGAAACCCATTTAGAAGAAACTCAACAAAAGCGATGATATCGCGAACCAAATTAAATTGAATAATCACAAAACGTAACACTCATTAGTACTGATTTTCAATTTGGTCGGCTTCACGATATTATTTACTTTGATTTAGTTTCGGCACGCGATACAAAATGCGTCAGTTTTCACGTCATTATATCAATCAAGTGTCAGTCAAACACAAACCGCGTAACCAAAAGTGTTTATTGACTAATCCACATAGAGCCATTAATTAAAAAAAGTGTGTTATTATTTTGAATTATTGATTGAATATCCCTATCCGTGCAAAATGATTTGAATACACAAGTTTGTGCTGTGGAGTGCAATATATTTGGTGTAAAACTAACGGACAGAATACGAAATACCATACTGCGTTCCAAAACCGGAATAGCCGACGTACTCAAAAAGCAGCTAATTTGAAAGAGGGATCGGGCTGGACATGTTTGCTGCATGTCGGATGATTATTGGGTCAAAATTACCACGCTGAGGAAGCCAGATTGCAAACGACGACTACAAATATCCGAAAGACTGGACTGTATTAGCCATAGAAAGGGAAAGTGGAAGGAGGGTATGGAAGCCGTTGCCCAATATTGGGACAAGACAGCCACATGATAAATAAATATTAATACTTATTATGTAAATGAGATAGATGCAAATGAATTAAATGCCAAAATTGAAGAACAAATTACAGGCAAACTGAGGATTTATAAATCAGTTGATTCGATTCAAGATGATGTCGTCAACAACTACCTATCCACCGGAGTTTTTGAACTCGCTGGATTTTCCAGGATTGCCACTTCATACCTAATCTTCAAGTTGGATCGGTAGTTAAAATGTTGTGAAATATGAACGAACCGCGTCTTTGCAACGGCACACGGTTAGCTATAAAAAATACTGAATAACGTGATAGAAGCACCTATACTGAAAGGAAAGTATAAAGGAGAAGACGTTTTGATACCACGCATCCCAATAATTATTCCGACTGATGCACCATTTGAGTTTAAGCGACTACAGTTTCGTGTGCGGCTTGCTTTTGATATGATCATAAACAAGTCCCAGGGGCAACCTTAAAGTGTTTGTGGTATTAATCTAGAAAACCCATGATTCTCACATGGTCAATTGTATGTTGCAAATTGTCCATGTGCCAGGTAATCAAACAAAAAACATCGTATTTCACAAAGCACTATAATGAAAATAAAACTGATTTTGGTAATAACTTGATTAACAATAAAGGGACTCATCATCATTATCAGCCTATTTAATATTCGTCCACTGTTGGACGTAGGCCTCTCCTAATGAACGCCACAAGGTGCGGTCTTCTGTATTTTGCATAAAGGGATTACTTGCTTTTAAATGCTTATATACGTTGAAGTAAAATGTTATTAACTGTATCAAGTTTCAACGGTATAGTTCTTATAGTTTCGAAAAAAAATGGTTGTGACATACGGATGGACAGACAGTCACACATGACAAAGCCATAAAGGTCCAGTTAGTACGTTTTACGAAACCGTAAAAATGGATCTTCGAAATGTATGTACCTACGCTCATAGCTTTTGAATGACTGCACCGAATAGGATGGTTCTTTGTTTATTATTGTCGGGACAAGTTTTGTAAAGCAGAAAGTCTAGAAAATGTAGACAAAAAATACATGGTGGTACGAAGTTCACCGGGTCAGCTAGTATACTATAAACGGTTAGGAGGAATAGTGGGACGCGTCTTCGTGGATTGCACTGTCTGTAATACCCGTTGTAACGTATTAGTCACAACGTGCAATTTCATAATCGGAAGTTCGCAGATTCAGAATTGCCTGCTCCACTGAGTTTTTCCCGAAAAAGGCAATTTTTAAATTGGTCTGAATTTCAGTACTGACTCATTTATACTTTGACACAGCGCAGCAAACATTGCTTTGTGAAGGCCTACGTTCAAATGCGTACCTATTAACGCTTCGCTGCCCCTTCTGATGTAGAGTGATTGTTGATGTTTCAATTAGAACTGTAGTAAATGGCACGTCGTCTGTCGTTCCATGAATATGCCTTTATGGACACTTAACATAGCGGCTTTTATTGCATTCAGCTGTTCGTTGGACTAAAAAGAGGGCCGTAGAAATGATATATGTTTCGATTTTATGAAGAAAATTTTCGGAATAAATGTTCATTGAAAACATAATATCGGACTTGCATAACATGCATGCATACGTAAACAGCCCACTAAATGTTCCCACTGCTGGGACTCGGGGCTTTCTCTCGCAAGGATAAAGTCAAGGCTATAATCCACCACGCTGGCCCAGTGTGGGTTGGTGGATGACATATGACTTCGAAAGATTCTAGGTACATGTCGGTTTCCTCACGATCTCCTTCACCGTTTTAAGTTAGCGGCATTATGCATATTACTTCGAAAAGACAGTGATGCGCGTAGTTTTGAACCCGGGATCTCCGGATCGGCAGTCCCCGTTCTCTCGACTTGACCAACCGTAACTTAATACCTGACTTATTATGATCTAAATTATTATTTTAATTATTTAGATCATAAGATATACATCATAAGATATACATATTAGACGTTTTGATCGTGATAAAACGGTCGTGGTCACGAGAAGTCGAGAATCGAGTCATCTCATTAGAAAATGAGAAGAATTCCATCTACCTTCTTTTGGGTTTCAAAATTGCAGGGTAGTTACCACGACACATAACACTAACCGCTATCAATAGGTTTCTCCAAAATCACTCTGTGATAACTTCATCTATTTATTTATGACAGTATTCCACGACGCTCTACGGTTCAAATTACGATGGTTTATTAAATTCAACAGTTTCCCTTTAAAAATAGGGTAAATAGTGAAAAACATTTAATCCCACTGTGGATTGTAAAAATCGATAAAACATTAAATATCACTGTATTGTTTTAGTTTTTATTAAACGCTCACACCACAATTCATGCTCAATTGAATTCTTCTACATATAATTAAAAACGACTCAATTATAAAATATTTGAAATATAAAAATGAAAATATTTTAACATTAAAATTAATAGATTGTTTTCACTGTCACATGGATTGCAACAAAAAAGAAGGCTACAATTATCATTATTTTTAAATTTAGAGATTTCTGACAAATTGACCTATGATAAAGTGCGCGCAATTTAACTCTGCGCGTAGCAAAATATGGAACTAATTGACGTGCCGTCATCTTCTTATTTACGTCAGGTGACAAGAGTTTGTTTATGTTCGCCGTTTTTATTCATTTCTAAAGTAATTAAATGCTCTAATTATGCCGAAAGTGATTAAAAGTGCTGGCCGTGCCTGGCTCTTGAAAATCAATCGTGGTTGTGAAGAAGATCGAGACAATAACGGGCCAAAAGCCCGTGCCAAAAGCGGTGCCGTTTTCCAAAAGCATAGATATTTGACAGGTAATATTTAGTGATACCATTGAAATCAAATCTCCTCCTATTATCGGGATATTTTTAAGATGAGGCTTTATTTTTGAGGTTTGATTGTTTTCATTGCCAATATCAATACCCGTGGGAAAAAAAGGTGTAGGTTGAAAATGACAGATTTTTTAGAGTGTAATAAACTATCATAAAGTTCTCCTAGCGGTAAGAGACTAAGACAGCCACCTGTACCAATGATACTTGGTCACCTGTACCAAGTGCTGTCTGCTTGCACTGCTACTGTCTGCATTGCACTGCAACGGCGTTCATTACTTCGAGACATTCTTTCTAGAGCCTCAGTTGTCCTGTAACGTATATGTGTAGTTATATTGCTTCCCTGAAAAATCCTTTTCCGTACCTGTTTCATGAAGTTGAAATTTGTCAATGAACGGGGAGGGAACCTTAATAGGTTCCCTCAAGCTAATGCTTGACCTGGCAACATTAAGTACGCCACCAGTCGCGGGCAGAGTTGTATTGCGCGCACTATACGCAAAAGTTGTCAGCCATATTTTTTTTTCTACAATGACACATTCTGAACAACTATTTTTTTTTCTTATTTTGGCGCCTAGTATTTCATGTACACCGATGCCAAACTAGTTCATGGGTTAGGCGAATGCGCTGTAGCACGCTACCAATGATCGACGATCGTAGTTTTCGTCTGTCTTGTTAGACAAAGCAGATAGTGGTAGACGCTATAGATAATCAACTACGCAACTAAAACGCCACTATAACTAATGATAAATCATCACTATGTTCCGGTTTGTAGAACAATGTTTCCAAATTGAACTACCTTACCAATAGGTACGTAATCTGTGCTAGATTACGTATTGCTGGAAAACTACCAAAAGTTATAGGGCAAAAGGTACAATAAACTACCGGATAGAATTCAACAAATGGAAAATGAGGGACAGTTTCGAGCCAATGTGAAACGGTTACTACTATCGAAATCAATTTACAATATTACTGAATTTCTAACAAATGACTACAGAGATTTTAATTAGATAAAAATAGTATAGAATACGCGGTAGAACATATCTCAAGATTTTCGTTGTTTAATTAATTATTCTTTACATTTATGACTTATGAACAACAGACAGACAGATAATTATAAGTGGTTTTTAGATGACCGTGTCTGCTATCAATTTAACTTGGTGAAAAGCTGTTCATTTGATGATACACAAATCATTCCAACTCCAACATTCCAATTTTGTTTATTTGTATGAATTTATTGTTCAAATAATTCTGATGGATATGTAGATTTCACAAAGTTTTTACTATTATGTTGAAAATCAGATTACAGACAATAGACATGCTAATTTTATATTGAGACGGCTAGTTATCGCAAGACTGGGTACTTTGTAATAACTTTAAAATGTCGGTAAATTCTTGGAAATTTACCCTCTTTGCTTAGTGTTATTTTATAGAACATCAGCCAGTCATTAACATGTTATGCAATAAGTTTAAGTATAAAATGATATTGGTAGATAATTCACACACAACACCATCTGACCTCAAACTAAGCAAAGCTTGTATGATGGCGGCCAGATAGCTGATATAATACTTGTATAGTTTTAAATACATACTTATTATACATAGAAACACCCAGACACAGTGCAAACATTTGAACAAAATATTTGCGCTGGGTGGGAATCGAACCCACGACCCTCGGCTTCGCAGGCAGAGCTACTACTACCAACTAGACCACAAGGCCAGTCAATAAAGTCAATGAATGGGGTGAAAATTATCGAGGTGTGGTGCACTAATTGTGTTGGTGAAATGTTAGTGTGCCTAACACTACTACTACTATTTATACAGCCTTTTTACAGCTGAAGTTTTTAAATATGATTTTATTGTAATATTTTTTTATTAATTATAAATGTTATATCTACAGATAAATTTGTACTTTACGAGTCTGCATTAAATACTCGTGATGTTTAATTACAATGTATATTTGTGAGTGCAACTAGCATTGACAATAAACGTATTCTATTCTTTTCAGTGAAATTACAGAACACAGAGATAAAGCATCTTGTATCTTGAGATGACGAGTGTAGTGCAGTGCTAGGTAATGATTTGGATTCTTCGTGTTCCAATAACTGTATGTCCTTGTTTTGTTATGAGCAGTCCTGTTACTTACCAACAAACACATATACTGCTCGTCTCGTCACATTATTTAAAAAAAATACTACGAAAGTTTGTAAAAATGTTTACCTTGTAATATCTCAGTAAGATAATTAATTGTAATTCATATGAGATTAATAAATATTCCTAAACCGTACCCCACTGTACGTAGTTATTAAATGGACAAAGAGTTTCTATATCGTAAGCTAACAGTCTAAGTTTAACTCCAACATCGTGTACGATTGAACCAAACTACAATCAAACTGCACACACATCACCTAACTTACTGGAGCTCGCAAAACTGCACTCTGGCTAGATTGCATGCAATATTTTAATGACAAACACTCTGAATTAACGTTTGCGTACTTCACTTGTTACAGAGCAGGATTTAACAAATAATATTTATGTAACAAAACTATATTAATTACTCGGTGAGGCCCTGCGCCTTCTGCGCTAGGCCAAAGCTCGGTATGGAGAAGATGCCAAACAGCCATAGGAAAAAAAATATTGCTTATGTAGGAAGCATTTAAAAATTAGTAAGGAAAGCTATTATATCTAACCTAAGAAATGTCTAAAGGTAGGCTTATCTCCTAGGTCTCTGTGCCTTCTTTCACAAAAACTGAGTAAAGACCGTAATCCAGAATTACAGTTAAATGCGTTTTTTTAATGTGTAGTATTGCATTCCATGGAGTTCTGAATCCGTACAATTTATTAACAAAATTTGTTAGTAAAATCCCATGAACATCCCATAAAATCGAATCCCACACTCACCACTGTCTTTTTGAAGTTATGTGCGTAATATCGTGAGGAAACCACCGCGACACGACATGTTCCAATAATCTTCCACCTTAAAACCTATCACCAGTTTCGTTTTAATTTACTTGTTATATAATATTTTCGTTTTAGTGTACTTATTGCCTCTTGCCCAGTTTACAAGCATAGAAAAAATTGATTGACATAATGAGTTTAACGTACGCTTTTAGGAAAGAGCAGATGTTAGTAGTAAGGCCCAATTTTCACGGCGCGGTTTCAAACCGCGCCCGCGCGCGGTCGCGACACCGCGCCGCGCGACGGTTTTGTTTCAATACTCACGAGACCGCAGGTTTTCGCGGTTTCTACTGCGGAAAGCTACTGCGCGAGAATCGCACGCAGCCACGCGGGCGCCGCGCGGCTGTCGCAGCCGCCGCGGCCGTAAACCGCGTCGTGAGTTTTGAATTCAATTTTATATAGAAATCTGCCGCAGCCGCGCCGTGAAAACCGGCTCTAACTCTGCATGGCTGTAAATATGATGTTAAAAAATACTAAGATGTTATAATATATTACATACTAAGTATTATATCAGCTATCTGGCCGCCATAGTACAACCGCTGCTTAGTTACTATACCAATATTTATTTATTTACTATCCCTTTTCCTACGTCCTGGGTCCGTCCATGAGTCAGCGCGTTAGTTGCAAGTTGTCAACAGTTGAAAGACAAACGAGAAGCGACACGGCGAGGCACATTGTTTAAAATCAACTGTTGTGCGCTCTAAACTTCACTTTTAATTTTGGTGCGAGTTGCTAAGCTACGTTTACAATACATATAATAATATAATCAATTTATTGATAACGGTTGTTACAAGTCTTACAATATACACTTTACAAGTATAATCTAGTCTTACAAGTCTAGGTTTAACCCGCGGCTTTGCTGGCGTTCTGTAAGTTTCTTTATGGCAAGTTCCCACTTGCCATAAAGAAAGTGGGGGTGTAAGGGGGAAGCGCTTAACATCTAGTTTCCCCAAATGTCAACCTCTCCTGCGCGCGGTACACCCTGCTGCCAACTAACGAGGCTCTGACGACCGAACCAATGGCGGTATATCCATTTAAAAGCCAGTCCTAAATTGACCTGGCCGGTGACGGGCAGCGGCGTCATCGGTGCAAAGGACTGGCTCCGCGGTCACCAACCCGCCTGCCAAGCGTGGTGACTATGGCAAATACCCCCCCATATGATGGTCACAACAAAGAAACGGCCCCTAGTCCCCGGCGGCTCCGTTATTCCAGGCGCTGGTGGCAGCCTTGGTTCCGGCGGAGCATGGGGTGCTAAGAATCCCCGGCAGACGCCCCGCCACCAAACCCAACGACTCGACCTGGCAACGTACAACGCACGGACGCTGAGGGCTGACGAAAAGATTGTGGAGCTGGAAGAAGAAGTGGACAAGTTGCGCTGGGATATCATAGGGTTATCCGAAGTCCGTAGACAGGGCGAGGACAGAATAACCCTCGAATCCGGCAACTTGTTCTACTACCGGGAGGGAGATCAACAATCCCAAGGGGGTGTCGGGTTTATCATCCGCAAGTCTCTTGTCAACAACGTGATAATGATCGAGAGTGTGTCGAGCAGGGTCGTGTACCTTATACTTAAAATTACCGACCGGTATTCATTGAAGGTCATACAGGTATACGCACCGACCTCGACACATCCCGACGAAGAGGTTGAGACCATGTATGAGGACATCTCCAAAGCCATACATGTCTCGCCAACACATTTCACAGTAGTGATGGGAGACTTCAACGCGAAACTAGGCAAACGTAGCGGTGATGAGTTGAGAGTGGGACAATTCGGATATGGGCAGCGGAATCCAAGAGGGCAACGTCTAGCTGATTTCTTGGAAAGGGAGAGCCTCTTTATGATGAACTCCTTTTTCAAGAAACAGCCACAACGAAAATGGACCTGGATTAGCCCAGATGGTTCCACAAAAAATGAGATCGACTTCATTATGACGACTAAACGGCAAATATTCAGCGATGTCTCTGTGATCAGTAGGGTTAAAACCGGCAGCGATCACCGTATTGTAAGAGGCACGCTGAATCTAAACATTAAGTTCGAAAGATCACGTCTAATGAAGTCCACGCTCCGACCAAATTATGCTCAAATCGAAGATCCCGACAACTTTCAACTCGAACTTCAAAATCGCTTCGAAGCCTTAGATGAGTGCGTAACGGCGGATGAAATAAACGACAGGCTGGTGGAAACTGTTCAAGCAGTTGGCAGGGAATTTTATAAGAGCCGACGCCAGAATAGAACCCAAAAGCTCTCCGATCATACTCTGAATCTCATGGCGGTGAGGCGAGATATGCGATTGCAGTCTTCGGTCGACATGACGGTATACAGACGGCTCAATAGACAGATTTCTACTTGTGTGCGACGCGACATACGCTGCTTCAATACTTCGTGTATTGAAGAAGCGATCAAGCGGAATAAAGGCTCGAAAGTGTTCGCAAGAAATCTGTCTCTTGGGCAAAGTCAATTGACCAAATTGAAGACCGACAGTGGTAACGTCGTCTCGTCGAGGGCCGAGATTTTGGAGGAGATTGAGAGGTTCTATGAACAGTTATACACCTCTAAGCAAACACGACCTGTCGTTAGCATGGCAAAAGACCCAAGAGCCAAGCTGACCCGACACTTTACCGAAGACATCCCGGAAGTCAGCCTGTATGAGATTAGGATGGCCCTCAAACAACTTAAGAACAACAAAGCACCTGGCGACGACGGAATTACGACAGAGCTTCTGAGAGCGGGTGGAAAACCGGTACTTAAAGTCCTCCAGAAGCTGTTCGACTCCGTCATACTTGACGGTAATACGCCAAAAGCGTGGAGCAGAAGTGTGGTGGTGCTCTTCTTCAAAAAAGGTGACAACACCTTGTTGAAGAACTACAGACCCATCTCACTTCTGAGCCACGTTTATAAGTTGTTTTCGAGGGTAATCACGAATCGTCTCGCACGCAGGTTTGACGACTTCCAGCCACCCGAACAAGCCGGTTTCCGAAAAGGCTATAGTACCGTAGACCACATACATACGCTTCGGCAGATTATACAGAAAACCGAGGAGTATAATCGGCCACTATGTATAGCGTATGTGGACTATGAGAAAGCCTTCGATTCCATCGAGACCTGGGCAGTGCTTCAGTCTCTCCAGCGATGCCGCATGGACTATCGCTATATCGAAGTGTTGAGGTGCATTTACAGCAAAGCCACAATGTCTGTCCGATTACAGGACCAGTGCACAAAACATATCCGGCTACAGAAAGGCGTGAGACAGGGAGATGTCATATCTCCGAAACTGTTCACTGCCGCGCTGGAAGATGTTTTCAAGCTACTGGACTGGAACGGACATGGCATCAATATCAACGGCGAATGCATCACTCACCTTCGGTTTGCCGACGATATAGTCATTGTGGCGGAGTCGATGGAGGACCTCGGTGCTATGCTCAGGGACCTCAGTAGAGTATCCCAACAGGTAGGTTTGAGGATGAATATGGACAAGACGAAGGTCATGTCAAATGTTCATGTCTCACCTGTACCGGTTATTGTTGGGAATACCACACTCGAAGTTGTTGACGAATACGTCTACCTGGGTCAAAAGATCCGACTGGGTAGATCCAACTTCGACAAAGAGGTCCAGCGAAGGATCCAACTCGGATGGGCAGCGTTCGGGAAACTACGGCACATCTTGGAGTCCAAAATACCCCAATGCTTGAAGACGAAAGTCTTCAATCAGTGCGTGTTGCCAGTGATGACTTATGGAACTGAGACGTGGTCCTTAACTGTGGGCCTCATAACAAAGCTCAAAGTCACACAGCGAGCTATGGAGCGAGCTATGCTCGGAGTCTCTTTGCGCGACAGAATCCGTAATGAGGATATTCGCAAAAGAACGAAAGTAGCCGACGTAGCTCGAAGAGTAGCTAAGCTGAAGTGGCAATGGGCAGGCCACATCGCTCGCAGAACTGACAACCGATGGGGAAGAAAGGTTCTCGAGTGGCGACCACGAACCGGAAGACGCAGTGTTGGACGGCCTCCCACTAGATGGACAGATGACCTCACGAAGGTCGCTGGAAACCGCTGGTTGCAGGTTGCGCAGGACCGTTCGTTGTGGAAATCTAGGGGGGAGGCCTATGTCCAGCAGTGGACGTCTTACGGCTGATGATGATGATGATGATGAAGTTCCCACTTTGATAAGTACCACGACTGTTGAATGATAACTCAAATAACTATAATCCTTAATAGTCCTTAAGGTATATTTCATGCGTTTATGTAAAACTTCCATCTAAACTTTAAAACATAACTTTCTTAATAATTAGCCCTTTAGGGATTGAATTTTTAAAAAACGCTATATTACGTAACTCATAATTTTGGCCGTAGGGCCGTACTCAATTCGTACGAAATTTCATGCACACGTATGTTTAAGAACCATAAAGTTTCATACAAACATTTATCGCCTATATCACCCACTAGGGGTTTGAATTATCCGCAGGGTTTGGCCTGTTCATTTATGTAAAACTTGTATCTTCTATTTTACACTCTTAAGGGTTGAATTTTAAAAAACATGACATAACTTATTTAATTATTTTGGCTGTATTAAATTCGTACTAAATGTAATGCAAATATGTCAAAGAAATAAAAAGTTTTAAACAATCGTTCATCCTCTATTTCACCCCCTTGGGGGTCGAATTTCTAAAAATCCTGCTTTAGTGTGCTTAGGGCGCCTACGTTATAAGAAGAATATGTGTGCGATATGTCAAGTTTCTAAGTTTTACGGTTTGGGCTGTACGTTGATCTATCAGTAAATCACCTTTGCCTTTTATATATACCTATAGAACTATAGATAGACTAGCAGCGCCCCGCAGTTACAGCCGCGTATTTCCCGATCCCGTATTTTTCCGGGATATAAAAATTGGCTTATGTGTTAATCCAGACCATTATCTATCATTACCAAATTTTATTCAAAAATGTTTATATAAATTCAGTATTTTTTGCATTAAACAGTAAGAAGCATACCTACATCCATCCATTCCTACAAACTTTCGCGTTTAAATTGCAGCAAACTATCAACACAAAAATTACAAAGATATATTTTAATTAAAATCGGGCTATCAGATTTTTTTGTGATAATCCGTTTGAGAATTATTTAATTTTAAAGTTATTAATTTACAAATATTTTCATTAACATACTAAAAGCAATTGAACATTAATTTAGGCTTCATAAATTAACCATTATCTTGTCTACGCTAGCACTTTGAAGTTACAGACATCGTCTGGATTATCCCTGCTCTTTTTTACAGCTCAGACGTGAGTACTTAACGCCAAGAATCTTGAGTTTATTACGATGGTAATTACATTTAAGAGGTTCTTTCGCGACATGTGAACGTGCCCTTAGGTTGAGGGAGCTATACATCGAAAGCTAGGCGATACACTGCGAATACGTTATCACTCTCATAAATATGTAAAAACTTGTATAGTAAGTATGTTTGTTCTCACGTATCACGAGTAAGCGGATTTTAATGAAATTTAAAAAGTAGTAATAACAACATGTCCTGATTAATATTTAAATAGGCTACTGTTTACTCTGCTAAAGTATCATAACTATATCATAGTGATTGTTTATGTAAAGGTTTATGTATGCTTTCAAGTATGTTCTACAAAAGTAATTACAGTTGGTAAATTTAAGTTAGACGGGCCCTGCCCATTCTGCTCTAGTTCTAGTCTTTGCCAATTTTTTGCTATGCAACAAAGCAAAAAATAATTTTGATGCTAACATCATTGTGTCACTTATCACTTCCTCCTACTAATATCATAAATGCGACCGTTTGGATGTTTGCTCAATCACTTCGGCACGACTGAACGGATCGGGTTAAAATTTGGAACACTGTTAGATTATTATAGTCTGGAATAGCAATGGCGGGAAAATCGCGGAATCGGGAACTACGCGGGTATAACCACGGAGCACTGCTAGTATTGTATGAAGTGCATTGCTTCAATTTTTGCTGTCTTTTTTTGTAAATCTCAGAAAATTGTAAATGATTTTTGTTTTTGTTTGCAACTTAATGAAGGTTTTATGAACAAGATTAAATTAAAAAAAATGATTAATACAAATTATTATTATTTAGGTAGGTGTTTGTCAAAGAAACCAAAAGACAGCGATTGTATCTGACGGTTTAAGTATCATAGCATAGATTATTATGATATCAGTCGGTCAAAGTACTTTATAATAGCATACAAATCGATTGTTTAACTCAAGACGAAGTCGGGGTGTGTCACTAGTGTGAAATTAAAATGTATTGGTACTAACAGACAACATTCATGTTTTATGAAATAAAGTGAAGCGTTACTTATGACAAACAGTTTCACAGACACTCTGTTGCTATGAAACCATCTTTACGTGATACAATAGTCGCTCGGAAATGACCCGGTGCCGGGTCCAACTGCAACGTATTGTCCACTCTCGCACTCTCTGGTTTGCTCGGATATTTGAAATGTTTTTGAAAGCCTCTTTATTTTGAACGCGGCGTTAAGCGTCCTTTGTCTATTGTTGTAATAGTTTTACACATACTTATTTCCTGGGGCATAAAGTTGATGTTACGAGTGTGTGTATTAAATACTGAATGATGTATTTATGATTTAAATGATACATTAAAAATTTTAACAACCGTACAATTTCAGTCATTATAGTCTTCGTCAGATTAGTATTTGATTAATCTTGTGTGGTTTCTATCGGCTTTGGTCTATTTCATATTTAATTTTGCAAATTATTTCATGAATCGTTTTCGTAAGGAAAAAATGATTAGAGTAAATTTTTACGAAACTGTTTTGTTTTTTTTTTATGAAAACTGACACTTTGAAGTTAGCTATAATTAGTAAATAATGTCACTAACTTCAGATAAATATTTCTTGCATTGCTTCTAATATCGTAATTTATTTTTAGTACCTGGGTGACCGAGCTTTGCTCAGTTTAAATACTAAATATACTTAGATACTTACAGATAAAAGACTCCAAGAAATATATTTTCTTAAAAAAAACGAATTGAAACAAAAGAGAACCCGTCTGGATTCGAACCCGGAGCTACTAATTCGTGACCGCTATAAGCGCCCGACTTCCCGTCTGAGCTAATTATGCTGTCGCGTCACGCAGCGAAATTTACCTTCACATTCTAATGTCTAATGTGACAGTTTTTCATTGTCTAAAAACGCGCAAAATATGCGTTTTTTTTAATAAGACCTAGTTAGATCGATTTATCGTCCCCGAAATCCCCTGCATTCATAATTTCATGAAAATCCGTCAAGCCGTTTCCGAGATTCAGAGTATATATATATATACATATTTATATAGGTACAAGAATTGCTCGTTTAAAGGTATAAGATTAGAGGTAGGTACGCTTGAACTAACGCTTCTTAGTAGCTTGAGAAATAATAAGAAGCCGTATTCACTTCTTGGATGAGTATTTAAATGCACACATACTTTTTTCACACATCACGTAACGTTGAAAACTTTTCAATTATTCTCTTGTACATTGAAAATGCTGAGAAAAATGTACGAAAATTAAAGTGAAACTCAAAGAAGCCGCCTCAGGGCAGGTAGCTAAAGTCTTGCACCGGAAAGAGCGAGCACAAATCACGCGGTAACGACCCTTGTAGTGCCGCGGTGACTTCACAATTACAACTTTGTTTTACCTCATTATTCATCCTTTTGTTGCCGACGACGCGACGCTGCACGATTTTATGACGCGGAGTTTTATTAAAACTAAACGGTGGAAACTTATTGAAAGGGCTTGTTGTTCTTTTTGTTAAAATTTTAAACTTTATATTGATATTTTAATTACAAAATTAATACTACAGTACATAATAGGGTACAATCCTCAAAAAAACTAAGTAGTTCGTTAGTTTGATTGCCGCAAAATATTGTACACGTATTTTTTCTTTTGTTTCACAAACAAAAAATGACGAAGATACAGCGCTTCGAAGTTTCGTGTGACGTCACTTGTGAGTACGATTTTGGCTCACGAGTGACGTCGCGACCCCCCACTCTCTAAGTTTGATAGTCTATATCTCTGACGGTTTTTATTACTATGAAAAAACAAACATACGTGTCCAATATTTTTCCATGATGTATTTTTGACCTAGTCCTCCGGTACCCTGTATGTACGACTGTACGTGTTGAGTTACTTAGTTTTTTTTACGTAATGACTTAGCACTTTTTTTAGACTACGTTGTTTGCTGCAAAGCAGAACTTCAGTAAACGATGATGTAACAATGGTATGATTAAACCAATTTATTGTGTTTCAAATCGTGTTCTTTCTCGCTCTTTCTTTTTTAAACTTAGATTCATCGCGTTATGCATCTCTTTTTTACCAACATTTTTTTTTCTTAGACTGCCAATTTCGCGTTCCATACAGTTAGTCATATCAAATTTGGAACTATGATATGTTATAACCTACTCAGAGGAATTCTGTGCGAAAAAGACTGCAAAGTCTTGAACATCGCCGAAAAATTGCTAGCTTATCGGTCTATTATCGGATACACTTCGGATAATGTTCCAAAGACACGAACGAAGAGGTTTGACTCTACTTTTGTGATAAGAACGTCTAGACTGTGGAATGAGTTGCCTGAGTCGGTTTTTCCCGATGGTTATAATCTTGGTGTCTTCAAATCGAGAGTAAATCGTTTTTTTCTAGGTAAGCACGCTCCATCTTAAACCGCATCGTCGCTTAACCTCAGGCGAGATGGTGGTCAAGTGTAAACCTATAAATGTTAAAAAAAACTGACAATTAATATAACTGTATAATAATAATATCATAATCTGGAACATCATTTAGCCTAGATTAGCCTGCTTGAGGAAAAACAATTTATAGATTGTACTCAAACGAAGCTGCGGTCAAATACTCGTAATAAAAAAACGACAAGAAGACATTAATAAGTATAAAGGTTTTTTGTCATTGTTGCTTACAATTTTTAAGCTTTTGAAGCATCAATGAGAACCCTAAACAGTGCATTCCGATAATTGTCTGATAATAATAAATAAGTTTTAACTTTAAGTACCTAAAACCAGAGTATAGCCAAGTAACGGACAGGCAAAGTTTTTCTTAAATCAATTTTTATGTTATTTTGAAAACTTCAGCAAAGTTTCTGCAGTCTATATTTTAAGAATTATAAGATGTTTCATCGTTGTAAAATGTTAGTAGCAGCTGTTTTTGTATATCATGATTATTTTTTCAATAAGATCTCCACAGTTTTTAACGTAAGCGTAACTTTCTCCTTTAATATTATTTAAATATATTATAACGACACCTGCGTCAGTAAGGTACCTACTGAATAGTCCCAAACACAATATTCGGAATTTATTATTCTTGACGCATGAAGTTCATTCTTGTCACATTACTATTTAAAATATCCCAATTCATGTTTAGAAAGTTGCTTCTATTAAAATACTTGTCACGAAAATGTTGCCAGTATTTTTACTCAGCCCAGCGCAATTTCAATTCAGCGCAAATTGAACAATCACGAGCGCTTGTCTCGTGAAGTTAGAAAGTGCGCAACAATGCGGCATTACGTCGCCCATTCTTGGGCCACTTCTGCATAAAGTTAGCCAAATTAATTTAGTTTAAGAACTGTCAGGTTCTCCTAAACAAAAAGTAAACTCCTTCCTTCCCAGTTTTTATTGCACAAGATTACAACCCCGGTTAATTTATTCTCGAAATTTGTCTCATCGTGAAAAATTCGCGTTCGCAATCGCCAACAAAAGAATGACTAATGGCTTCGTAAAACAAAGTTACATGAACGCAGCGAAACTTTAAAAGCTTTCAAGGGCGTGAATTATTATCTTAGGCCCTTCTTCTCGTGATTAGATCAGCAATATCGTTTTAAGCTATCACGGTTGTCAAGAAAATAAAATAACTGCCCCACAGTTTTATAGACTACATGCCCGTGAATAAAATGTATGGGTCAAATAAACTACCAGAAAACATATGTAGGATGATAGAAGGGTGGGTATAAAGTAATAAGATTCAACACTATGCTGTCATTTTGTTCACGGGCCTGTAGTCTATTATACATAGGTGATCAATAAATCCCATTTATAACATATTTGCTCGTAAAGGGTCTCTTATTGGACCAATTTCTGTATCGTAATGTATCTTATTACGTACTTGTGCTGTAATGTGTAATGTAATACGCACGGTTTCAAAATGCTCCGTCCACAGACTAGGTAGAGAGATATGCACCGTCTAAAACGAACGGTACCTTTTTAAATCTTAGTAAAGAGTTTTTATGTCAGAAAAGTGTGGTCAACATTTTATGAATAAAATTTACTTTGAGAGGTAAAATATAATAAAGAATTATTGAATTCGTTAATTTAATTAATTTTGACCATAAATTACTTTAGTTTTTCTGTAACAAAACACAAAAATATTAATTTACTTTATTACTAATGGCATACAGGCTGGTTCTGTGCCGTTGCTTAAAAAAAAAGACGCCGATGCGCGCGCATTCCATATCTCAGCGCCTCAATTCTTCCTACCACCTTTATGCAGATGATCTCCAAATTTATTCTCAAGCTCAACTTTCTGAACTAGACGTAGCTATAGCCACAGTCAATGCTGACCTCCAGGAAATTGTCCATTGGAGTAATTCTTTTGGTATGAATGAAATAATGTTTGCGTCTGGTGGGTCTCTAAGGCTAGTGCGTAACTTTTTACCTACTGCTACTAAGGTTGCTCTTGCTCAATCCCTTCTTCTCCCTATCCTTGACTACGCTGACTCCTGCTATCTTGACCTCACGGAAAGCCAGCTAGATAAACTTGAGCGTCTCCAAAATTACTGTATTAGATTTGTATTTGGCTTGCGCAAGTATGAAGCTCAAGTGGCTCCCCATTCGCCTTCGACGGAATGCTCATGTGCTTTCGTTGCTCTACAGTGTGCTTTTCAACCCCGCTGCCCCCCGCTACCTAAAAGATTGGTTCACCTTTTGGAGCAGCTCTCAGACACGTACTCTGAGGCCTACATATAACTTGGTACTTCAGGCACCCTCTGTGCGCTGTGAAAAGTTTTTTGGCAAATCTTTTGCATTCCAAGCAGTACAATTGTGGAACTCCTTGCCTGTGGAAATCAGGGAAGCTCCTTCGCTTGCTGTATTCAAAGAACATGTGAAAAGCCTTTATTTGACCAAGTCAAGGAGCTGAAGTCGCTCTGTGAGTCACTGCTGTTTTTCAATGAAAATACTCTTGTTACTCTTTTATTCATTGGTATTGTGTATGTATTAGTATATCATATAATGTTATTTATGTATTAGAATGTATCATTATTAGAATGTATGTTTATCATTATGGTTGTCAAAGAATAGTATTAATTGGTATTACACAAAATGTACTCTTTGTTTGTGAACTCCCGCCTACCTTTATTTTTTTTAATCCCTTTCCATACCACGGTTGCCTGGAAGAGATCGCTTTTAGCGATAAGGTCGCCAATTGTTTCTAAATTATTAGGTTATGTTTTCTGTTTAAGTTTTGTTTTTAATTTAGTGCAATAAAGAGTTTATCTATCTATCTATCATTGCTAATCTGTGATCAAGTAAATATTATTCCGCGCCTTTTTTTCGCTGTATTGTTTTTATTTGAAAATGTCGTCAGAGTTTTATTTATTTCCTCGCAAATATGTCATAAAACGTCGTATGACATACGTCCGCTTTGATAATTACAGCCTCTGCTAATTATAGCTCTCGCCTTCGGCCCGAGCTAGCAATAAAGCCTCGGCTGTAATTATCAACTTAGCGCACTTATATCATAATGTACTATTATATATGTCTTTCCCACGAATGCTATCAGATGCAAAATTTCAAATATCGATCAAGCCAATCTTTTTTTATTACAATGTCCAACAAATTAAGACTCAAATTATAGGGCATAAAGAGTAATTATTTTATATCCTTGGGTGACTTTATGTTCAAATTGCTGCGAAGCACATTTCTGTTAAAAAGGCGAGTTGCTTGTCGTCACCGTAAAATTGACAACACCGACAGTTTATAATCTAACGCGTGCTTTGAATAGTACCCACGCGTGAGATTATAGTCACGTGGTAGATTAGGTTAGTTTGTAATCTGCGCCGTTAGATTATAATCTGAAGGTATTTAAAATTTAACGGTGACATATCCCTATTTTGCTAGTCCTGTAACACCATAATATATTCGAAAAAAAGTACATAAAGAACATTGATTTCATCAGTGCAGTCGTCGACGTGCATTATTTATAATATTAACTTTAAAATCTGGTCAGATTGTGATCAACTTTAAAAAGAACCTGCACCAGTTTAAACATAAAAGAGACTTAACATCGGTTCACTCCCAAAAAGATCTGAGATAACACATACGAAGAAACAATCGAATACAGAACCATCTCCTAAAGGCCGATCTAAACTGAACGAACATAGAGGTAGAGCTGGAACAAGATCATTCTTTCTCGATCTTTTAGTGTAAACGAAAGATCGCTCTTAGCGTTTTCCATATTATAAATTCCATAGAATCTTTGCGAACGCAAACAAAACAACGAAAGAATGCTCTACGTTTGTTTACACCAAATGAATTTGATACAGTGGGGATAGAATGAGCATTCGCTCGTCTGATGTAAATCGGCCTTTATTAAAGTCAAAATCAAAGATTTATTTTCTGAAAAGATTTTATTTTTCTAATGAGATTTAAAATTATTTGTTTAACCAGAGTGAGTTAATGTCAAGAAACTGTTTTGGTTTACAAATTGATTTGGTAAGTTTCACCGACAAAGTATGGAGATACTCTGTAAGCTTAGAACAAAGTTAGCATCAAATTGCCCGTGCAATCCGATTCGGACAAGCGTAAGAATATTCGGAAAACAAGCTGACAATAATGTGCAGTATAAATATTTAACTTTCCCGAGCGCTGTCACAAAAGGGGCGGAAAGGCTTGGCATTTTCGTTGTTTACCAACACGGGTTTTTCCATGCGAAACGTCGGTATAGTAAGTGAAAATAGCAAGTCACTATTTACAGAAATGTGAACAAATTGCGGCTCAGAGTTCGGGGATAAGCCAGTGTCAATTACATATTGAGTAGGGTCTGTGGTGGCTGCGACAAATTGAATGGCCTAAGAAGCTCTAGCGCCCGACTGACTGGCAATATTTACCACTAAAACAGGGATTATCTGCTTATGCGACGCTATATTTTCTAATACGGCAGACATCACACACTATTTTGATGGTTCTCAATATCAGTCTTTATTGGGTACGTTGAGACGGCTACGGTTATTGATATGAGAAAAAATGCAATTTTCTTTCTGGCATGCGAGCTTTCACGTGTGTGCTGAGTTGATATTTCTTTTTGTTACCTTTACTATCTTGCGAAGCGTTTTCCACTTTGAAAGTTATTGAATGCATCATTTTGAGTTAAGTTGCATTTGTAACTGCTTTTTAAGGTTTCGCACAAAAACAGGAC
This sequence comes from Ectropis crepuscularia, assembly GCA_963693475.1. Taxonomy (NCBI): domain Eukaryota; kingdom Metazoa; phylum Arthropoda; class Insecta; order Lepidoptera; family Geometridae; genus Ectropis; species Ectropis crepuscularia. The sequence goes on from OY856359.1 coordinate 13,540,053, forward strand.
AAACATGGTAGAGTCTGTCTGTTTGAGCGTCCATTTGTGTTGTACCATTGGCATTGTGATAATATTGTTTTTTTTACACTTAACCGCCGCCGCCGCCGCGCCGTCTCGATACGGTCTACGATGGAGCGGGTTCGGCTAAATTTACTCTCATCTTAAATAAATAAATATTGGTCTAACTATAAAAAGTGTGTACTATGATACCTAACGTAAATACCCACATACATATTATAATTGTAAAAAGATACTTAATGTGATACACACCCATACATAAACAGAACAGATATTTGTCTAAGATGAGAATCGACTCCTTAATTTTCGTATTATAACGTTTGACAGTTTTCTGTACGATAATTAATAATCTTATATATAAAATTCTCGTGTCACAGTGTTTGTTTCCTTACTCCTCCGAAACGGCTTTACTGATTTTAACCAAATTTTATATGCATATTCTGTAGGTATGAGAATCGGCTACTAGCTATTTTTCATACCCCTAAGTGACAAGGGTTGTTCACTAAGGCAAAACAACGTTTGCGGGGTCAGCTAGTTGTTATTATAATATAGTGAAGTGATAATTTCAAACTTTGAAAATGTATACCATTTGCTTTTTCTTTCGTTTTAATGTTTTATTAGTTGACGTGTCAATTGTACATTTAATAAAGAAGTCAATAAAGAACTTTGACTTTGGAATATAGAAGGAACAAAATTTAAAAAAAATATAGATGTTTATAAAACTTGGTTTGAATATATAGAAGTAACGCATATAATAATTAAATCAGTTAATTTTTCGCTTTTGTGTGCTTATTTGTGGTTTTGAAGTCGGTTTAATTTTTTCTAGAAATTAGTTTATTAGAACCTAAACTTAAGCTCTACTTTGCCTCTTTGAGTTCGTCCAGTTGACGTCACAAATGCTCACTGATATGACAAGCCAATTCAAAAGCATAAATATTTTTTTAGATCGTTTAACTAACTAACTAGCTTTAACTTTTGAGTTAAAGCTTAGAATAAGATTGTGCTCGTTTTTCTTTAAATTACCATCACAAAAAGTTCCGCTCATTAAAAAGGAACTATTCTCGTAATTCTGTTTCTTAATTCTGTAAATTCTGTTACTTGGCTGCTAATTTTTAAAGTGTTAACCGATCAAACTGGCAGCAACGGAGTGGCAATAAATTACCAGACAAGTGGCGGTTGCAACTTTATCTCATTTCCCCCCGGGTGAGGAGTAGGGGGTGTAGATTAGTTCGCGGTGAAACGCTGACCTTTCCACAATTTGTACGATTGGTGGTCGACATTTGCTTTTTGATGACTGCTTTAATTTATTAGATTGTTATATTACATTAGAAATAAGCGCAGATATCGCATTTCAAACATTTTCTTATGGCTTATCGAGCCAAAATGCAATGATTTTAGTCAATGAAACGTTTTCAAGTTGTAAATGGACCTGTCGAAGATAATTAGTTCTCAATTTCGCAAAACGTGGCGCCAATGTTTAATTTTTTAAAATTTATCTGACAAAATAAAACATTGGGCCACCTATGGTAAAATTGAGAACTATCTCTGATTTACATATTTCCAACATAGATGAAGAATTTTTTTGCTACGCAAAAAGATCAACAAAGCGAGTGAGCGAGAAATCATTTTCAAGTGGAAATCGCTCGAGAGAAGAAGAGAAAGTGAATGAAGTAACGTCATTACAATATTTTAGTATACCCGAACGTAACAGTCTGATTTCGTCGCGGTGAAAATCGTGTGTTTTTTAATTAATCCTTGGATTGCAGACGATTTTATTAAATTATTTATATTATGGCATGTTCTGTGCGTGAATGTGATACAAGACGATATTATAATCCGAATCATTACACTAGTCACCAACACATGTAAATATGATTTTTTATCAGGTCTCCGAGCAGCCTTTGTGTGTCTTTTACATTTGACGTCTTTGATTTCCAACTTAAAAAAAACTTCTTTCACGGCGATGCCGATGTCAGAACTGCAAATTTATTACAATTTGATCCAAAGGTTAAGATGCTTTAAGGCATTTGGCATTTATAGCTTGATGGACAGGATTTTCGTAGAGGATATAGACTACAGGCCCATGAACAAAATTTACGTAGTAAATGAACCACCAGGAGATCTATGTAGGATGATAGAACGGAATATAGTAATAAGATTCAGCACTATCCCGTCACTTGTAAGCTGTTCAACTGAGTGTAGTAGAAGAGGGGGGGGGGGGGGTTGCAACTCTCGATCATTTCTCCTTGTCGCATGGTTTTTGTACGGCATTGCAGAATAATAAATTAGAAGAGATATTGTATGAAGTGTTTCATTTACTACGTAAATTTTGTTCACGGGCCTGTAGTATAATAGGATAAAGCATCCATAGTACTTTACTAAAAAAATGCTAGTAATTTGCACAAACTAGTTCAATATCTTTATTTCATAATTTCACGCAACACGTTGCAATTTTGAAAAAAAATTAAACGCGCTTTAAACCGTTCATGTATTAAAAAAAATAAAACAAGAGGAAAGGGATTTATATGTAGGTACCTATTTATAGTAAAAAAATCTTTTCACAAGTTGATAAGTATTTGGAAGGGAAAAATCATAATCATGGGTTCGGGTAGGACTGGAGAAGCGGCGGAGCAGTGGAGCGGGCCGCTTTTTAAATTGAATGAAAAGTATGAAATTCTGTGACTTCGCGTCACCAAAATGTCTAATTCTACAGATACGTATAATAAATAATATCTGTAGGTAGGTAGGTACAGATGACGTTTGAGCAAGATTGTTGCTAAATATTAACATTAAGTAATTCATTTTTAGGCTTCCGTAAAACGTAAAAACAGAACCCTTATAGATTCGTCATGTCTGTCTGTCCGTCCGTATGTCACAGCCACTTTTTGTCGAAACTATGAGAACTACATTGTTGAAACTTGGTAATTAGATGTATTCTGTAAACCGCATTAAGATTTTTACAAAAAAAAATTAAAAAAAGAAAAATTAGGGTTGCCGAAAATAATACTGAGAACTGAAACGCAATTTTTTTTTTCATCAAACCTACTCGTGTGGGGTGTCTATCGATAGGTCTTTAAAAATGATGTTGAGGTGTAATTTTTGTCTACACTGAATAATTTGCGGGAAAGACACTTCCAAAGTGGTAAAATGTGTGTCCCCCCCCCTCTAACTTCTAAAGTAAGAGAATGAAAAAACTTAAAAAAATATATGATGTACATTACCATGCAAACTTCCAACGAAAATTGGTTTGAACTCGATCTGATGAGTAGTTTTTTTTTAATACGTAATACACTATTATTAAAACTTCGATCAAAGTTACAACGAACTACAAGAACTATGTATATTATGTTACTTGCTGCAATGGAACCCTTTATGGGCGAGTCCGACTCGCACTTGGCCACTTTTTTTAATTTTTATCGGCAGTTTCGATGACTACGATTTGATTTTTATTGTATGAATTTTCGCTACTCAATTTTGTCACTGACTTTTACAGTATTTCATTTTATTTTTGAGTTTGCGTAAGGTTCTCTCGAAACTGTAAATTTACCATTGAATAAACGTTTGCATAAATTTAAGGGATTTCGGTTTATATCTGTGTACCTATAAGTAATCCTAGCCGAGGTTTAAAGTGTACTAATTTGAATGCAAATTGAAGCATGCCCTTAGTTTGTCAGACTGTCCTGTAAAGGACGCTTGTTATTGTAAGGTTTTTTTTAATTTTTGAGTGAAGTGCCAAATAGAATGTGGTAGCTTGCGGGCACTTCCCTGGAAAAAGGGTGAAATTTTTAGTGGACTGATCTAATAGTATCAATCAAATCTGAGTAGCTATTATAATTATTTAGTAATTGTTTAAAAAAAACTGACGACTATAATAACGGGGGCCGTTTAGCACATAGGCCTTCCCCAGGAGGTATGCAACGCTAGTTTCTGGCTCGTCACTGGAGCCAAATGCAAGGGTTCAGATGCTCTCCGCGAGGCGGGCCCGCAAGGGCGGTGGCAAGTGGGTTAGGATCAATGGTGTGAGTACGAGAAGCGACCCCGCGACTCTGATCACAGGCCATGCCGGAGAAACCTGTGAGCGTTTTAGGCGGTATCATGTCGGTGCATGGTGTCGAGCCTGACATACCCGCCAAGTTCCTGCATGCAGTCACGCGTAAATGCGTTTTCCCAATACAAAAAAACATAACAGTGGCCATGACGTTTTGTCGGCTGTAATATCTTTAATAAAGAAAGAAAAAATGTTACTTTTAACTAAATTTTTGTAACTTGTCATAACCGAAAAAAATTGTTTGAACGAACGAGTTTGTGATAACTTTAATGGTGCAAGAAAACACTGCGAGGAAAAAAAAAACATTAATGTTTCTAGGACATGTCTCATCCGTCAACCAGCACTAGGGCGTGGTGTATTACGGTCTTGACTATGTACGCATCGCAGCAGTGGGAACACATAAAATATTATCATAGGCTATAATATTATATAACCGTTGCATTAGTGATACTTATATTTCTAATATAATATAATTTATTGTTCCCAAATAAAGTACACTTACATTTACAAATTGCATATCATGACAAGTTATACAGATAATTTGAAGTACAGCGGGCCCCAAACTAGGCAATGTCTGTATTTTGGACACCCTACTATGTATACGTAAAACAGTACTAAAATACAGCACAGATAATCCTTTATTCGTTTGTTTATGTATCTACAAACTGCAAGAGAAGTCTGCAAATTATAATTCAAATTCAATTCAATCCGACAGCCCACGACGGGCCGAGATGATTGCGAAGTTACAAAATTCAGTAAATCAACGCCCGAATTTAATAAATTTTACAAATGATGTAAATGTAAATGTATTGTGTAAACAAAAACAAGATCCCCTTGAAATTGATTCAAGCAAGCCATCCTTCATAATCAATTCAAACGGCAAAAACGTAGCTCGAATACAAATTTATTTGTCACAAGGTGTTAAACCCTTTACCCAAAGTTGTTAAACAGTGTTGCCCGGATTCAGCAGAAACAACCGACAAAATAAGGCGAAACGGCGTGACTAATAAGGGGGATTAAAATATCTTAAAGCCTTTTTACTTAGTTTAATCTGGAGTTTTTGGAGATTAACTTAATTGTGCCGGCTTGCCGTTAGTGCTGACTTGGTAGAATTTCATCCTAATAATTTCGTATTTGGTTACGGTGTTCGGAGTTGCAAGATTTAATTCACCACATTTATTTTTGAAGTCGAACTTATAGTTGGGTAAATTATGATAGGAGCTTATTATTTTTATTTAACGAAGAAATAATTATTATTTCTAAAATTATTTTTACTAAAATGGATGAAATTTTTTTTGAAAGCCTTAGTAAATTAATTAAATATACATTAGAAATTCAAAAATTCACTCAGATTTAAAATATTACCTAAGCTTAAGAGAGATAAATGTTACATAAATAGGAATGAAAACCAAATCACTATTTTTGAGCAAAATAGTGTCCTTGTGACAGCTTAGTGAATAGAATACTATGCAATAGGAGAAATAAACTTTACCAGACTCTAAAAAATAAACCTAACCGCTGCGTGAATAATGCCGACCTATATTTCTAATCTTGTTTAATTTTATAAATGTACGAGTATTATATTGATCAAATGTAATTTGTTCTCGCACTACCGTCTTGCTCAAACTAACTCACATATAGAACAAACATCTACGAACATACATCACACAAATAATGTTTGTCCTGGATGGGGATCGAATCCACAAAACAATTTTATTAAAAAATATACTATTTTTCTTTGGTATTTGACTGTATTCCTAACGTGCTATTAATCAGTATTGAAAGAAGTATTTCCAGACTTTACTCTGACTTCCACATTCACCCGGATCCGTTTACCCCTAACAACGTGATGCAGTTTTAAACTTGTAGATTTATAATATTACTTAGTAAGATAATAAGAAATTCTATACATTTGTACCAATTAGTAACCTAATTGTTTTGAGCTGTTTTTAGGGTTCCGTAAAACGTAAAAACGGAACCCTTATAGATTTGTCATGTCTGTCTGTCTGTCTGTCTGTCTGTCTGTCCGTCCGTATGTCACAGCCACTTTTTGCCGAAACTATGAGAACTACACTGTTGAAACTTGGTAAGTAGATGTATTCTGTAAACCGCATTAAGATTTTTACAAAAGTTTTTAAAAAAAACAAAAATTAGGGGTGCCCCCCATACTGAGAACTGAAGCTCAAAAAATTTTTTTTTCATCAAACCTACACGTGTGGGATGTCTATCGATAGGTCTTAAAAAATGATGTTGAGGTTTCTAATATAATTTTTGTCTACACTGAATAACTTGCGCGAGAGACACTTCCAAAGTGGTAAAATGTGTGTCCCCCCCCTCTAACTTCTAAAGTAAGAGAATGAAAAAAATAAAAAAAATATATGATGTACATTACCATGAAAACTACCAACGAAAATTAGTTTGAACTCGATCTGATGAGTTTTTTTTTAGTACGTCATAAATACACTATTATTAAAACTTCGATCAAAGTTACAACGAACTACAAGAACTATGTGTACTATGTATATTATGTTACTTGCTGGAACGGAACCCTACATGGGCGAGTCCAACTCGCACTTGGTTACTTTATTTATAGTTTATGATATACAAGAAACTAGAACTTCATTGTCAACAATCGGTTACAAAAACTCAAACCCACGCCAGTATTACTTGAACTATATTTGTGCAAAATTGCCAGGAACATAAAATACAAAATAAATCAGTTAATATACGCATTTTGGCAATTGTTCAGAGAAAATAGGCTTTGTCTGTAAATACAAGAACAGAAAAAGGCCAAATTCTTCCGTTTACAGCAAAGTTTTTGGAGATTTAAAATTTTAACATAGCAACACACATTTTATGAATGTCGTCTAATAATTTCGTATTTAGTAACTTCATTATACAAAGCGCTGAGAACGTAGCTGTTTGAATTTTTAACGGGCAATCTGATATTTAAACATATAAAATAGTAGGTGTTTAGGAGACCCTTAGGATCTTGTTAAAATATTCTACGAGACAGAGAATACCTAATATTGTCTAATTATAAAGTTTCATACATAAAAAGTATACTTTAACAAAGATACTTACTGAAAAAATAATACGCCTCGTGCTTACTAAGTAAAAAAGATAAGAATCGTCGGTTGGTCGGATGTGCATATATGTTTCTCAACTGACAGCCAAAAAATACACTTAAAATAATTATTTATTCAAACAAAAGAAACAAAATATTCAAAAGCAACTGATTTTGGAGCTCTTTGATTTCGAATATCTAATGCTCACACAAACATCTGAGATAAATATAATATGATATGACATTGGCGACAACATTTTTGTAATGTCAAAATAAAAGTCTACACAGAAATTATACTTATTCCCATAGATTTCGATTTATTTTTGTTCCGCTAGATTTCAAGGTCGACTCCCATTTTTGATAATGATTACTGTATTAACCATATCATGTTTGTACTTATCCAAAAAGCTTACACTAATCACCATTATAAATATATAGTCAATGTAGGAATAGAGATAACCAACATGTTTAACCCCACATACCAGCGTCCCACGTTTCCCTTTACGGTACGGTTACGGTAATTTTTTGCAACAACTGTTTGTAAACCTCAAATTTAGTTCACACCTCTCGACAATAAAATCCCGTGGGTTTCCTAAAATATATCCATCATCAAACAAAACATCCTGGTTATTATTAAAACGATATAATAAAACGTAATGCTTTGATAAGCAATCAATTGCCCGTTCCAACCATCGACTGAACATCCCAAAAAGTTTTCAGTAAAAATATTTTCGAAACGATTTTGAACCTTATTAAAACTGCCCAGTCATTTCGGAGTATCCCATATTTATTGGTAACAAATTTGCAGTAGATATTTCGGTTTATCGACATCGGAAGCGGGAGGGGCGGGAGTAGATTAGCCGGCACGAATCCCTCATAACATTTAGGTAGGTCATCGATAAACGTCGGGTCATGGGGCAGTACAGGTATTCTGGCGGTGAACTTGATTTCGAATTTGGTGAGGAAATTGTACGTCGTTGTGGGTCAGTAACACTGAGGTTATTTAGCTGAACGAACTTGAATTAATGGTTAGTATAACGAGTTTCGGGTCAAAGTTTTGAAGTGAAATATCATATTTACATTTTCTGTGCGTGTATTTGTAATTAAACTCCTCCTACAGGAGGCTGGACCCATTTGATTTTTTTTGTTTGTACTCAAGTGGATTCGTTTACTTAAAGGTTGTTTTGAAGATTCGAAGGTTTACATGATCAATTTTTTGTATTTAAGATGTGTACATAACTTTGGTCCCCTAGTTTCCCTATAACTTTTGATACTTTTTTGAAAATAATTTACGAAATACATGATTATGAATAAGAATATTCATAACCATGTATTTCGTAAATTAGTACAGTTACAATTTTGGCTCTGCCTTTTGCTTTAAAATAAATACTCAGGTACAAAAGGCAGCGTCTTCCATTGATGTTCAACAACATAAAATTTAGGAATAAAAATAAACTTATTACTTAAATATATAAGTGTTAGAAAGTATCAAAGAAAATAAAAAAATGAAACGTGATTACTAACTTAAACTTCATATATAAAGAATAAGATTGATGGAAAAATAAGTATAACGGTAGAGGTATATTAACATTATAGTGGCAGTACTTCTAACAGAGTCCATCTGTAAAAGTATTATAGCTTTGCCAGATCGCCAGTTATTCTACCGCTAAGCAGTTATGTGCAAATGTTACAGTGTTTTTAAGTAAAAAGGGTAATTAATGTTTTCAGGGAAATTAAAGGGAATGCATGCAGCTCTTTAAACATGAAGAATCGAAGTCACTGTCTAGCTAATGCAGTGCAATTAAGGAAATAAATAAACATTAAATTATGTAGTTTGGGGACTATAAAGGATCGATAGGGGGGTGCATTCTGAGCATATATTCCAATTTGAGGGATTCTGGCATGGTCAGCTCAAGGTCATTTCGATGAAAACGCGTTTAACTCGATATTTCGAGAACTGTTAGTGTTAGGCAACAAATTGTGGAGACCTTTTCTCTTCTACATTAAATTTACTAACTTTTATGGTAACCACTTTTCTTTCTATCATCAATATTTTTCAAGTTATTGCTTCCGAAAGGCAACAATTTAACTTTTTTTCCTCCCTTTTGCCATTTCCTCCCCAACCGTTCAATTTTATGCAACTTTACCGATAATCAAAAGTGTAGATCTTTTAATAATGAACAACTTTGTCCTTGCACTTTTTTCAGTAATGGCAATACCTTCAGAGTTATGTTACTTTACCGAGCGAAATCCGCGCCACTGCGACACCTCCGCGACACTGCGATAAATCCGCGACACCTGCGGACTTAGGGCTGAACCCAAATTTCATTGTTTGTTTGTGTCGGTGGGTTTCTTCTACACAAGCTTATGTGGGACAACCACGTCACCTACTCCGATATATGCCAGAAATACACTCAGATACACTCAATCAGACATATAGGTGAAGCGAGCCGTAGAGGATGCGGATGGTCTGATTATCAGTACGGCTAAGATAATTTTGCCGGACTCTACGGCTTGCTCCACCTCTATGTCTGATTTGATGAGAAAAGTTTTCAGTAGTTATATGAATCTGGTCTTATTGCTCTCGTTGCCTAAAAACTTATCTTGAGTTGTGGTGACGGTCATATTGTAGATGAAAATGATATCCGCACATGGCTTCAGCTGGGATCGGCGCAGCTGTTTGGCAGAATTGGTGCCAAAGTTGGAAATACCTTTGGGATAGCCATCGAATACAATTACCACGTCTGTACCGTAGTGTTTTTTATGTATGTTACGTATTTCTGGCATATGTCGAAGTAGGTAACGTTGTTGTCCCACATAACCCTGTGTAGAAGAAACCCACCGACACAATCCAACAATGAATTTTGGGTTCAGCCCTAAGACCGGAGGTGTCGCGGATTTTTTGCAGTGTCGCGGAGGTGTCGCAGTGGCGCGGATTTCGCTCGGTAAAGTAACATAACTCTGAAGGTATTGTCATTACAGAAAAAAGTTCAAGGAAAAAGTTGTTTATTATTAAAAGATGTACACTTTTGATCATCGGTAAAGTTTCATAAAATTGAACGGTTGGGGAGGAAATGGCGAAAAGGAGGAAAAAAAGTTAAATTTTTGCCTTTCGAAAGCAATAACTTGAAAAATATTGATGAAAAAAAGAAAAGTTGTGGATGTAAAAGTTAGTAAATTTAATTTAGAAGAGAAAAGGTCTTAACAATTTTTTGCCTAACACTAACAGTTCTCGAGATATCGAATTAAACGCGTTTTCATCGAAATGACCTTGAGCTGACCATGCCAGAATCCCTCAAATTGGAATATACGCTCAGAATGCACCCTTCTATCGATCCTTTATAGTCCCCAAACTACATAATTTAATGTTTTTTTATTCCATTTTTTTGCCTAATTTCATTGGGTTAAGCACTGCGCGCGTCATTCAGAGATACAGATGATTTATGTCGTTTCTCAGTAACTTATCTAGAAACTTTGTCTTGCAACGGGAACACAGTAACGTTGCTAACACAGTAAATGTGGTACTTCCCTAATCGAACTCTAAATATTGGTAGACAATTTTTTTTCCCCAGATTAGGGCTTAACTACCTAAAATAACTGGACTAGGTCACAAAATCTAATGTTTATGCAATTTTCCATGCAGTGGTATTGCAGTTAAAACTGTTTGTTTTCAAATTTTGTTTATTAAATTGGTTAAAGTACGTATAACAATTCTTTGCGAATATAGTGATAGATTGAGGTGATAATAATGACCACTTATAAACTATATAATGTTCCAATGCAGAGTAAATTCCACTTTTATTGGTCCAGATCAATAGTTTTCCAAACTTCTCTGAAAGTGTCTGGGTCACCAGAGCATTCGTAAATGTTGAAAATAAACTCTTAATAAAATCCTGAACCATAGGAGACCTTTATTTTCGATATTGGTGCAAGATAGTATATATTTATAACTGACTTAAAAAAGGGAGGAGGTTATCAATCCGGTTGTATGTATGTTACGCGATAGCGCCGCCAATTGTGAATCAATTTTGGTTGTTATTTTTTGTTTAGTAGACAATAGTTCATAGGTAGTCCCATTTATATAACAAAAAACTAAAATTTGCTTTCATGTATTAAGACGACGTAGTGATAGGTTCTTATGAAACTAGTCGAGTGTCTGAATTTAGGGTCCCCGCAGACTACAAGACTTTCTATCGACTGATAGTTTAGCCGAGTTGGACTGATCGTGCGCACATTGGACCAACAAAACAGTTGGGTTGGACGTGAGTGCGCAGACCAGCCAAACAACAGCCATCCGATTGATTATATTCGCTAGAGTTCGTGAATAGATCAATCGCGTGGAATGTTGCCCAGAAATATCGTAATTGCTTTATAAGTACTTAATACAAAGGAGAAGAAAAATGAAAAAGAGAAATTGAAAGTATTGGGTACCTACATACCATTTACAGTAATAAATTATTGCAAGGGAAATTTTACAGGATTCATTCTAAATTACTAGATTACCCGAAGAAATTTTCTCCTCTTACCGAATGAGTATAACCAGTTTCAATGAACTTATCAAATTGATTGTACCTTCAATAGCGAAGTAAGAAACATTTTATATTTAAGACTTTCTATACCAGCAGAGGAGAGATGGAGCGTTACGATACGGTATTTACAAAAAAAACTTGACTCTGTCATATTGGCGCTTAATATGCATTATGTTCTTAGTTTGTCGTGCTGAATTGCCATAATACTAGATAAATATGATAAAGCCAGCCATAAAATCGAAAAAAAAAAAACGCGAATTCTATCGGCTGAGTAGGCCGATTAAACAATCGGCGGGTGTGCGGACGCGAAAGAGCGCCATACTGATCAAGCGGCCAGCCGATAGTTCGCCGATAGTTTAGTTTGAAGGCAATTGTACAAATTGTTCAACTTTTTTGTCGGCCGATACTGAATCACTGTAATGTAACTCGGTGCAGCTGTGATCTCCGGAAGGCGACTCCTCGAGTTGAATTTTGTATTTCTTAACAAATACAAACTGTTTGGGTATTCTGTCACTGATCGCTAGCAGCATGGGTTGATGCTTCAGGCTGTCCTGGAGGATTTGCGTGTGAGGAATACTTGTATCATGCTAGAGATCAAGAGTCCGTATAGCCTCCTGCTGCACATGTAAATGGAGCGGAGACAGATCCAGCATTACGAGTATCTCCAGGGCTGCCGTTGGTGTTGTGCCCATACCGCTGGTAGTTGCTAAATATGCCAACCTCTGGAATTGTTGTAGCTTCGCGATGGTTGTGGCTTACCATCTGCTTACATACATATTCATACTGATTAAGAAGCCAATCAAACTATCGGCCGACAGGAAGTCTGTAGTCTGCGGGGAGTCTTAATTTTACTAAGTCGGTTCATGTTTTTTTGGACAAATGAATAATTCGTTACTTAAATTAAATAATGTGTGTGAAAACGTTAGTTTTATTATACGGGTAACTCAAGTGTGGTGTGACTGCAACGTAAATCAGACTGCACCAGCCATTTCACTTGAGAGCTTACGTAGTTACAAACTATGTGTCTTTATTTTAGAGCTCATTAGAAACTTTTTAACTGTCTTCGTCACAAAGATAAGATCTGTTTCTTTGGCAGGCTTACTGCTTGCTTGCCTACTATTAAAGAAACTATCACGTTGGTATTAGATATTTATAAACTTATCTTAAAATTACTTTTTCATCGCTTCTTCAACTAATAAATGACTCAATTTTACGCCACCAGACCCGTATTTCAAAATCAAAGTAATCTGTTTTCATAATCCCTCCATCAATATTCGAGACTTAGTAAGATGCGACTGATGGCGACTCATGCTGTTAGTAACTGTAAAGTTTGATAATTATACTACAGATATAACTATGGGTTATATACCTAGCTAAATCGGTCGAATCGAACTTCTGCCGCCCCTCACTACCTCCAATGCTGAAACCTGATGGGACACTGGCTCACACCGCAATGGAGAAAGCAAACTTGTTTGCATCTCAGTTTGCGGAATCTTCGCGTCTAGATGCTGGTAGCGCGACACCTCCTACTCCACCTGGCTGTCCGACTCTCATGTCAGAGGTACACATTCGTCAAATTGAGGTTCGCAAAGTGCTACGCAGTCTGGACGTGAATAAAGCCAGTGGCCCAGATGGTATTCCTGCTCTAGTGTTGAAGGCATGTGCGCCTGAGTTGTCCCCGATACTGACACGTCTATTTAGACTCTCTCTCGAAACTGGATTGGTACCAAAGTCTTGGAAGCTTGCCAATGTGCAACCAGTGCCCAAAAAGGGTAGTCGTGCTGACCCTGCCAACTACAGGCCCATCTCAGTCACGTCCATACTCTGCAAGACTATGGAACGTGTCTTAAACCACAGGCTTCTGACGTACCTAGAATCAAACGACCTCCTCAGTGACCGGCAATACGGGTTTCGCCGAAACCGGTCCACCGGGGATATTCTAGCGTACGTCACTCACATCTGGAGTGAAGCTATCGAGAAGCACGGGGAAGCACTTGCAGTCTCCCTGGATATTTCGAAGGCTTTTGACAGGGTTTGGCATGATGGCCTTATAAGCAAGCTTTCTGGTTATGGTTTGCGTCCTGGGTTTATTGCGTGGATATCGGACTTTTTGAGGGATCGATCCATACGAGTCGTCATTGATGGCTGCTCGTCGGATCAAATGGCTATCAATGCCGGAGTCCCTCAAGGGTCGGTACTCTCTGCGACGCTTTTCCTGCTACATATCAACGATCTGTTGAAGCCCGGTATCTTTGGGTACGCAGATGATAGCACCGTTGTAGAGAGTTACATATCTAGTGCGAGAGCCAGTGGGCAGCAAACTCAGGTACTAAGAGAGAGTCTGATCGAGCGTTTGAGCTTGACCCTTGAGGCGGTGTCTACATGGGGCGATGCCAATCTGGTCAAGTTCAACGAGAGTAAGACGCAGGCGTGTCTGTTCTCCGCTAAAAGGAGTCCATTCCAACTGACTCCAACTTTTAGAGGTGTATCCGTGCCGATTTCTGACCGTCTTGAGCTTTTGGGCGTTACATTAACATCTACGCTCAACTTTGGTTCTTATATCGAGTCCAAGGCTAAATTAGCTGCCAAAAAGCTAGGTGTCCTCTCCAAGGTGCGAAAGTACTTCAAGTCTGAGCAGTTGCTCACGTTATATCAAGCTCAAATTCGTTCTTGTATGGAGTACTGTTCGCATCTTTGGGATGGTTCGGCTAAGTATCAGCTGGAGGCCTTGGAATCGATCGAGAGACGTGCCAAAAGGCTCATAGGCAACGACACTCTTGTGCGAAAAAGACTACAAAGTCTTGAACATCGCCGAAAAGTTGCTAGTCTTTCGGTTTTTTATCGGATACACTTCGGAGAGTGTGCGACTGATTTACATGATCTAATACCACCTTGCCCTTTTTTCTATCGGAATGCTCGTAGCTCGAGAAAGCGACATCGTTTCATGGTTGATGTTCCAAAGACGCGAACGAAGAGATTTGACTCTACTTTTGTGATAAGAACGTCTAGGCTGTGGAATGCGTTGCCTGAGTGGGTTTTCCCTGTTGGTTACAATCTTTGTGTCTTCAAGTCGAGAGTGAATCGGTTTCTTCTAGGTAAACACGCTCCATCGTAGACCGCATCGTCGCTTAACATCAGGCGAGATGGCGGTCAAGTGTAAGCCTATAAAAGCTAAAAAAAAAAAAAAAAAAAAAAAAGATTACGTCCTTATGAATAAAACCCATTTATAAATGTCAATGTATGGATGTTTGGATATTTGGATGTTTGTTGGACAATCACGTCCTAATGTATGAACGGATCGGGCTGAAAAGAAGAAGTTTTTATCTCGAAAAACCGTACCGTTACTTCGGGTAACACCGTGGGGCGCTGCTAGTTACTGTATATATGTTAATTCCTCCACAATAATACGACTATACATTTTATGAACTAAGTAAACTGTTATTACTTTATTTCATTATTTAAAGAAATAATATTTTCCTATTACATACTTGTATTTCAATACCCACTATTTTTTTTTTACATGATAACGTCTTATAATTCGATGAAGCCGGCTGCACGCCCACAAAACATGACGTCATGTACCGTTACCGCGTTACCGTCGGTCGTTACCGTCGGTCGTTACCTCGCCGCATGTTTGTTACAGTTGTATTAATTATTTCGACCAGTAGTTCAAGCGGGGATGTAGCTCAGTGGTAGAGCGTTCGCTTTGCATGTGAAATGCCCCGGGTTCGAACCCCGGCATCTAAAAGCTTTTTTGCATTGTTTTGATTGAAAATGACTAAATTCTACTGATTACTTTTTACATACAAATCTATTAAACAAATGAAATTAAAATTTTCTTTTGAAAAATGCTACCATTCCATCAGTATTTTCTTAAGACGTTGTCACGTTCTATCGTCAGTAAACCGACTTTA
This sequence comes from Ectropis crepuscularia, assembly GCA_963693475.1. Taxonomy (NCBI): domain Eukaryota; kingdom Metazoa; phylum Arthropoda; class Insecta; order Lepidoptera; family Geometridae; genus Ectropis; species Ectropis crepuscularia. The sequence continues at coordinate 13,555,620 of OY856359.1, forward strand.
CAGACAAACATTTTTTTTTAACAGTTACACTGGACCTCCATCTCGTCTGATGCTTAGCGATTAAGCGGTCTACGATGGAGCGTGCTTACCAATTTACTATTTAATACCAACCAAGATTGCACCCATCCTGAAAAACCCACTTGATTTCAATAAAACTTATGTGGGACCATTCGGGGAGTATATCTTTTCGAACAAAAAATAATTACCGAATTCGATGCGGTTCGGAAATACATACATAAATAATAATACTATATAATAATACATAAAAGAATTGACGTGGAATAGATAGCGTGCCTCTTTTTTGAAATCGGTTGAATGAACATGAAAACATCTGATTGACCCACGAAATCAATAAGTACACTAAAAATTTGAACATTTGGACTCAAAATGTGATCTTATCGCAAATAGCAATCCGTTGCAGACAACTTTTTGCTTAGGCTAAGTACTGTTGATGTTTCTACGTTGTTATACTACTTTTCATCATAGGTCTACGCTACGGTTCGTACGCGTTGTAGGCGCGCTACGGTTGTAGCCGTGTTGCGGTGGTAGCCCCGCTACGGTTGTAGCCGCGTTCTATTGAACTTACTAACGTCATAATATTCACTTACAACCAACTTAAGAGGCGAGTCTGCGATTTTAACGAAATCGATGTGTTTTTGTAGCCAATTCATGGCCATAATACATTATGTGGAAGTGTGAAATTAATACATACTATTACACATATCCTGAATTTCACACTGAACTTTTAAAAATCGTTGCATATGCTTCTTGTCTCTTGAAACTATGAAATTGGTTTGGCCAAATTTGTTTTCACCCGTAATTTTGATGTGAAAAAATTATATGAAAACCGTGTTTTTAAAGATTCTAACTTTTATGTAGATACATATATGGGTTAGATCTTGTATGCCAATCTACTTATTAATCAGCAGATAGCCAGGGATAGTTTTTGAAAGTTTTTAAAAAAAGCCTCCTGAATACATCTGTGGAACGAACGATGTTGCACAGATGTATTTGCTATCACTCAAACAACAGGCGTTTTTGTAGTTGTTCGGCCACGTTATTCACAGTAGTAACTATTATCATAATCTGTGCACAGCCATAGAATACATAATAACAGCCACTGTTCGGCTGCTCACTCGCTTTGTACCTACGTTGGCTTTGTACTATTATCATAATCTGTGCCAGCCATAGAATACATAATAACAGCCACTGTTTGGTTGCTCGCTCGTTTTGTACTTACGTTTGCTATGTTTCGAAAGAGTTGATATAGGTATGTATTTATACCTACATGTAGAGATGCATTTCAATATTTTTTTCGCGTACACCTAGGTAGAAACTAATTGCCGATGTGCGATATAGAATTCTCACATACTAGGTGTTTAGTATTTATGCCAGAAATACCGTCTCGGGGCCCATAAGCGAGACTCAAAAACAAACTAAATGCCGTTATACCGATTTTAACATTTACTTCCCTGATTGCAAACCGAGTAGTGCCAAGAAATGACTTACCTGGGGTTCCCGGCGTCGTCCAAAGGTCCAGTTTGGTCGTCAAGGAATAAGGAACGGGAGCAAGGGGAATTTGGAGTACCAAACCAGACAAATTCCGTAGACTTCCTCCGCCCAAGAACGATCCTGCGTTCTAGAAGCGGCCAATCCCGTAGCCGCTTTCACTGTGTGGTCTTCCAGCACCAATCCAAGGTCACAGTTCACGTTAATAATGTATTCCCGCACAATATTACACTTTTAACCAGAAAAGCAAACCAGATTATATAGATAACAGTAAAACGCGTCTTTTTCGTTCCAGCGAAAAACAGACAACGTCACTTCACAGCCGGCTGTCAAAACCATAGATCCGCTATTGCTATTGCTATTGATTGATTGCTATAATCTGTTAAATGCAATGTAATAAAATTATAAAAATATTATCTATACATACCTATACAAATAAATAAAATTGGGTCGTCTATATGTAATATCAAATTAACAGCTTTTCACTTAGCTCCAATGAAACTAAATACCTACGGTACCTATACCTAAAAACTATTTTTTGTCTATCTCTTTGTTTGTGCCGGCTAATCTCCGAAAAGGTTGAACCGATTATGACATGACTTGCACTATCACATAGGTAGCTGATCTCTTTTTTTACGAGCAGGACATATGCCTGATGGTAAGCAGCATGCCTGTCACATAACAGCACAGTGACACGCAACTATTGGAACATGAAGAGTCCAAATCCTCACTTAGCACTGCGCTCGTCACCCAGAAATCTAAGATATTATATCTCTCGGCCCTGTAATTCCTCTGAAAACATTGCCCTTCAAAGCGGAACACGGTAATGTTAGCATATTACTGATTGGCAGTAGAATTACTGGCAAAGGTGTGGTACTTCCCCAGGCGGACTCTGCCAAGAGTCCTACCAATACTAAAGATTTCCTAAAGCATGACAGGTTACTCTTACTTGAGGAAAATAATTAGAAAAAGAAAACCCTCAAAACGGGCGGGCACAGTAAGTGGTTATGAACAAACGTTCATAATGTTTTTTTTTTCATCACAAGCTTCGCATTTGTTATAAAAATTATACGTTGTTTTGTTCGGCTGCATCTATCGGTGGTTAGACTTCTTCAAAAGGTGGGTACTGTTCTTAAACACGTATACAGGGTTACTATAAAGACAGTGAGTTTTTTTTTTATCGCGTATATGTCCTCTTTTGACCACCAACTCGCCTGATGGTAAGCGACGGTGTGGTCGAAGATGACGCACGTTGACCTAGTAAGAACGTATTCACTCTGACCTTGAAAAGTTCTAAATTGTATCTTTCAGAGAACAAGGAGGCCGACAACTTATTCCACTCTAAATCTGTACGTACGAGAAAAGTGGACTCAAACCGTTTAGTACGGATTTGGGAATATTGAAAAAAATCTTTTCGGCTTGCCTTAATATTTAATTTGTATTTCTCGCGGACTAAGCCGCGGGCAACAGCTAGTTTAATCATAAAGGCATATACCCTAAAACTAAGAACAAACATAGAAACACGACACTAAAAAAAACTGCAACGGATTCTGAAAGAAATAACACTTCTTGAGGCACCCATAAACATAACAATATGTTTATATACAATATCCAAATTAATGCAAAATCAAAATATAACTGTGGCAGCAGAAAAGTAAGGATGCACAGATGGCTTCAAAGTCACTTGGATACGGGGGCTGTGGTGTATTCTTAAAATAAATAATAAATTAATAATTTATTTCCGAAACTTTGAATACAACACAATTTAACAAGACGGTAATTCAGCAAGAGTTAAACATATACAAAATAGACATTTCCGTGATAGTAAGATATCACGTGTATTTATTTTTCGTCAACCGCGTGATTTTAAATCGAAAATCGACGTGTAGTGTAAACCTTGACTCCCCGTTAAGGTAACGAACGAAGACCTCGCGCGCCTAGAATAGGATTAGATTCTACTTTATACCGGTATTTAAAAAAAAAGATTAAAAAATTTGGATTCTTTGTAGAAATTAAATATACACGTGATTTTGGTTTTAGTTGTAAACCTCACCAAGTATCACAAAGGGGGAGGAAGGGGTTAAAAATTAAAAAAAAAACATCACGTGATGTTTTGGCTGTTCATTAGAACAGCCCCTAAATAGTTTGACACCAGATTTTGCATCCCCAGAAATGGCCCAATTTATGTAATGTAATCAGAATTTATCCAATCAAATTTCGATAGAGGAACTATCAAACTTCATTAAACGATCAGATACAGCTCCCGGCATGGACAATATTTCGTACTTTATGGTTAAAAACCTTCCAGATATAGGTAATCTAGTTTCTTTATATAATCGATTTTGGAGTACTAATTTTGTTTCCAAACAATGGCAGAAAGTTAAGATAGTTCCTATACCAAAAACATGAAATGAAAACCGGCCAACGTCAGCTGTCCATACTAAAATTTTACAAGCTATACTTACTCGTAGACTTGATTGGTTTCTGTAGAAAAAGACCTGATTTTCAGAGGAAACTGTCGGTTTTAGGCGGTCTAGATCATGCCTTGATAATTTAGCTAGGTCATATATTCAGATTGGTCACACAGAAAGTTATCCAACTACAGGTTGTTTTGTAGACACTAGACATAAAAAGCGCCTACATCAACGTCAATAATATAACAAGTCTCTTGCAAGTATTGGATGGTTTGGAAGTGGGATCAGATTTCTGTAAATATCTATGGCAATTTCTTCATGAAAGAGTCTTGTTGGTTCCGATAGATGACAATGTCACATTATGCCGAACTACGGGAGTTGGTTTAGCCCAAGGAGTGTTCAGAATGTGATGTGATATGTGATAGAGGATGTCTAACATATTTTTACGGAGTACGTCCGAAACGAAGTGCTCCGTCAGAGTCTTTTTGTACAAAACACCAATGTTGGAGAGTTTAATGGTATGTTGCCTTCATCATCATCACAGGAAGCCAAAAAGCAACTGCGGCTTTACTTGTTTCTCTTTGGAGCGGGTTCCTAAGCTTAATTATTTTTACTTAGGTCATTAAAAGTGTCATCCGTTATTTTATAAGTTATTTATAGTTTTTTTCCTTGTGTGGTCTTTTAATAAAGAGTTTTTTATTATTCTCTTAAATAACTCTATTTATTAAAATCCGCATCAAAATCTGTTTGGTAATTTTAAAGATCTAAGCAAGCATAGGGACAGACAGACAGTGGGAAGTAACTTTGTTTTATACTATGTAGTGACAATGTATGATTTGAAATGAGATGACCAGAATGATGATTTTTAAAAAAGTTTTAAGAAGAAGATGACTCACAATCGTAAAGCAATGATGGGGTTATAATCTTACAACATCAGATTAAATTTTTTAAACCAATAACAATTGATCGATTTTTGTGAATATTGATTTTAGGTACCTACTCAGGCGAATTTGAAAATATCTAGCCAAGAAATGAATAAAAACAGGTTTACTTCATATGAAATTAATGAACTAATACTTGTGTAAAACATTTTTTCTAACACTGCACTTTGTCCTTCCTGTACGTTTGTCACAGTAACCCTGTAGAGGTAAATTTCCTAATGTCAATATTTGGATATCTGTTGGTCAATTACATGGTAAAATGAGAACGGATCGGGCTGAAATTTAGAACACAGTTAGATTATAGCCTGGAAGAACTCATAGGATATAGTTATCCCAGAAAAATACGGGAACAGGAATTACGCAGGTAAAACCGTGGGAGCCTATTAGAACGCATAATTTTTTGTTCCTAATTTACTTTGTCATAATGAATGTAGCATAATGTATAGTGTCATAATGCAACTTTCGCATAATAGTGACCTCCGTAGTGGAGCGCAGGCCGAGTATGGAGAAGCAACACTCAGGGCTGACCGCAGAGCTTCTGGCGGGAGCCCACCCGGAGTCAAAAAGTGCACCATTTGTCTTAGGTGTATGTAGGTTTTTAAGTCCTAAAAATGTTGTCTACACAAATTAGTACAAACATTGCTATACTACTGCATAAATACCGTTTATAGTACCTACCATAAAAATGGTGTTTACCATAAAAAAAAATATGGTGTTATTCTCAGAAAAACGATTCTTAATCCTCAAAATATACTAAATAATTTCACAGCAACAGTATGATAACACGAATGCGATAATGACAGATACTATTGGCAATGATATTCCATTTAATTAGTAGATACCTACATTACGAATAATAAATATTGTTGTCAAAGTACCCACCCGCATTTGACTTGTTCTTTTGTTAGGCGTTTAAAGTTTATGCCGTTGATCATTATGTTTAAGTATAGTTATGCTTTTCTCAATGTGTGCCTTTAAACATTATGCTATTTATGGTTATGCGTCGAAACTTTATACTAAGTTATCTGTATGCTATATATGGCTATGCGGTTAAACATTATGCTAAGTTATCGTTATGTCATATATGGTTATGCTAGTTAACATTATGCGAAGTAAGTTATGCGTTTAGTTGTTATGGTAAATTATCATTAGTCCTAAAAACGTTATGCCTACCTAAAATAGGACAAAAAATGTTATGCCACCCCATATAGACCCTAAAACCGTAAAACCGAGAGGAGCAGTGCTGGTCTTTACAAATGTATGTAAATGTTTGAATGTTAGCAAATGTGTTGCTCAAAGCTTGGAAAACCATTTCACGGTAATATTATAAATAATACTTATATATTGGTGGACGATTCGCACTCAACACCATCTGATCCAAAATTAAGCAACCTTGTAATATGGCAACCAGATAGCTGATATAATACTTATATAGTAGGAAATACATACTCATTATAGATATGAACACCTAGACACAGTACAAATATTTGCACTGGGTGGGAATCGAACCCACGACTCTCGGCTCTCCGAAGTGTATCCGATAAAAAACCGGTAATCTAGTAATTTTACGGCGATTTTTTTTACTTCATATGAAATTAATGGCTTAACCTAAAAAAAACACTTATGTAAAACACTTTTTCTATCTAACCCTGCACTTTGTTCTTCCTGCACGTTCGTTACAGTAACCTTGTAGAGATAAATGTCCTATTAGTACCTATTATGAAAGTCAATGTTTGGATATTATGTGGATGTGTTTTGCTGAATGACAGTTTGGAACATTGAGATTATAGCCGTTTGTTATTGTCACATTCCAAATCGAAATGCAACTTACAACAGAGCACACTAAAGTCTAATATTCCTAAATGGTGTATGATATTGAATACGTAACAGTAACTTAACATGGAATATGTAGCAGTTCGCACCTGCTCCGGAATCCCCGTTTCGTAGAAACTATGGCTCTGGCTGTGGGCGCCTATCAGAATACGAATAGTGCTATATCTGTGTGAGTAATGTTGTCAATGTAGTTATGCAATTTTATTTTCCCACGCTCACAGACTACGGTCTTAACAACCAGATTGAAAACATTTATTTGAGAAGATGACAATATACGGACTTAGTCGATGATTGTTTAAGTTTAAAAAAAAAAATGTTTTGGTGTTAGTAGCAGAGCTCTACTGTAAGTAGCATATTTAAATTGGATACTTTATTATTATATTTATTTAGAACACGAGGGCTCTCTCAATTCTCGAGGGCTGTGAAGTCACGCTCGGGAATAATAAGAAATATTCGGGTAAACTCGGGACCATGGCCATTGGTCATGTAGAAATGCTGACGCATATCCATGCTCATGGCCACCCCCTCCGGATTCACCCGTGTAGTTTTTTTATTTTTTTATTTATTTAAAATTGCTACTCCACAGACTCCGGGGTCTGTGACTTTTGTCATTTAAAATCTTATTTATTTTTACATGTTTCTTGGATAATCAGAAGAAGAGGAAAATAAGGGGGGAGTTGGGAACATTTTAAACCTAATACTAGTTAGTGCTCGTCTGTTGAGCCGATCACTACCGGTTGGGATTCCGCTAGTAATCGACTCGACATCGATTCTTTGCCTTATTGCCATTTGCCTAAGCCGCCTCCTCCCGGCCGAGAGCCTCCACTACGGCTGCATTTCTGTCCCTGATGGCCATCTGTAGGTTGAACTCTCGAATGGTCTTCGGTGATGCAGCCAACGCTCGCCGCACGAACCGACCGATGGCGTCGTCGGTGTCGTCAGCGTAGTACGTGAAGGTCCCCGTGTGCCGTGAGATTGCAACAACCGCATGGGGCACGCTCTCGTGCAGCTTCATGTTTGCCTTTGTTTTTATTGCGATTACCGACTCATATGTCAGTCCCTGAGCTTCATGGATGGTGAGGATACGTGACCCTGTGCCTGACCCATAACCCTGGTTTGTCAGGGTCTCTTTCTCCTCTTGAGTGTGAACTAAGAAGAGGGTGTTTGGTAGGGTGTTGGGTATTTGCGCTCCCTTGTACCTTTTCTGCTCTAGGGACTTTATACGGGATGCTGCTCCTCAGCATCCCTACCTGAGTATATTTCCCTCAGCGCATATGCGACATCCATCGGATTGCGATGTGTGCAGAGCAACTCGTGTAGTTTCCAAAGTAAGCTATAAAGTGCTGAGTTTTCACTTCTATCGGCAGTTTCTATGACTGTAATTTTTTTAAAACCCCTTTTTTCTAAACTATAATATTATTACAACACCAGGTTTTACTTTTTGACGTGAAAACTTTTTTGCCGCTTTGTGCACTTTACTGTAACGGAAAATCCTATGAATTTACGTCACTGACATCAGCATATCGGTAAATGTAAAAAACATGGTGTAAATGTAGGTGGCGGCGTCGTATGGGCAAAATCTTATGAGCTTGCATCACCAACATGCGTATTATCAGCATAAATAATATGTAGCTATGTAGGGGACGTTAACATACGTGTATCATGCGCGCACACCGACACCAAAAACCGACAACCTAAATTTAGCTAGTCAATGTTGATTAATATGTATTAGTAACTTCAGGTTAATACGAATACCTCATTTGTTGAAGATATTATCTATTCTATGGTTGAAGTTAGAGAGACGTACTTCTTAGCATTTCATGGATTCACCGTGCGGGTGCCGGGTCCATCGTGTGGCAGAGAGAGAAATCTCGAATAGACCCCAAGACTTGTGACTCGGGCGTAGGTTTTTTTTTTTTTTTTTTTTTTAATTTAAATTTTACAGCTCCACAGACTCCGGGGTCCGTGACCTTTGTCAATGGTTTTCTTTTTTTTGTTACATGAATCTTGGATTTGAGAAGAAAAGGAAATAGGGGAGAGTAGGGAACATTTTCTTGCTAATATAGGACTATTTTATTTTCTAAGTCGCCTCCTCCCGGCTCAGCGCCTCCACCACGACTGCATTTCTATCCTTGATGGCCATCTGCAAATTGAACTCTCGGATGGTCTTCGGTGTTGCAGACAACGCTCGCCGCACGAACCGACCGATGGCGTCGTCGGTGTCGTCAGCGTAATATGTGAAGGTCCCCGTGTGCCGTGAGATTGCGACGACCGCATGAGGCACGCTCTCGTGCAGCTTCGTGTTTGCCTTAGTTTTTATTGCGATTACCGACTCGTATGTTAGTCCCTGAGCTTCATGGATGGTAAGGATGCGTGACCCGGTGCCTGAACCATAACCCTGGTTTGTCAGGGTCTCCTTCTCCTCTTGAGTGTGAACTAAAAAGAGGGTGTTTGGTTGGGTGTTGGGTATTTGCGCTCCCTTATACCTTCTCTGCTCTAGGGACTTTATGCGAGGCGCCGAGGAATACATACCCGAGTATATTTCCCTCAGCGCATATGCGACGTCCATTGGGTTTCGATGTGTGCAGAGCAACTCCTGGCTGATCTTTGTTACCAGGTTCGGGCGGTGATACCTCATTTCGAAGAGATTTTCCCTATCGATATAAGGCAGTTGATTGACATCTCCGATGAGGACAATTTCGCCAGCACCAGACAGGCGTGAGACCATTACAATGGCTCCGAAATGGTTCATGAGGGCTTCGTCCACCATGAGGCGACTGAAACTCTCTTTTCCGAATCCATTTACGAGAGTAGAAGCCATAGTTCGCACCCTGGTTTTGACCAGGTTTCCAATGCGGTGCGATAGCTTTTCTCTTAGATCTTTTGCTGCCTCAGTTGTTGTGGTGATGATAGCGTCCTTGTCCACGTCGAAGTGTCTAATAACCCATGTTGTCTTTCCACATCCCGGAACACCATTGACCCATTGTATTCTTGGTACCTCCCAATTTGCCCAAGCCGCTGTGACACTTGAGTTCCCTTCGATAATTTTGGCCATCTCTAGGATCTTGTCGTCCAACATAATTTTGGTGCATCGGGCGGTAACTACAATAGGGTCGTTTGGTGGTGTCGCATATACAGGCATTCCCGCGCGCTCTGTCTCTTTCTCGTTCAGTGTCACGAAGCCATTTTCTGCACTGTAGGCTGCCATATACTGTCCTGTCATGGTTCCCTTGATGACCCGGGAAGTAACATTGTTGTAAATGGCTGCTTCGGCCTCCTCGAGTTTCGCCTTTAATAGGCTTTCACTTCCCAGCCTATAGAACTGCATGATGTTTTCGCAGGTCTTGAGGTTGACTTGTCTTGTCGCTCTCAGTGTGGCTGTGAATTCGATAAAGGCGTTACGTGCATGACTCCGCGGCTCCGAGGCCGTGACATAACGGGGCGGTTCCACCAGTCCCATGTCGGCTCTGGTTCGGCTAATTAGTTGCTGTGAAGCTGCTTTGAGGGTCTTTGACGTCAAGGGGTTTGATGATGATGAAGGGGATAAGATTCGGAGTACGCTCCTTGCTGCTGCGTTAAAGGCCGCCACGAAAGTCGTGTTGGTTCCTCGGCTGCTGCTTTGATTGGCTGCGGCTTTTTCCGCCGCCGCCCTCTGCTGTGCTCTTTCGGAGCCGGTTTGGGCGGTCGAACTTGGAACAGGATGTCCCCAGCTGTCAGTTGCATTAGTTAGGTCGTGCGAAGGGACTCTGAGGAAGCTCAGATTTTCTCCTCTATCTTCGTATACGACAACCTCGTGATGTTTAGAGGCCTCAATGTAACCCAGCCGGTCTGCGACCCTCGCTCTTGAGTATTCAATCGCCATCGCATCCACGCTTATCACCCGGGGTGTGTCACCCGCATTTCTGCTCAGATGTGCGAGCAGCGCACTTGCCTGTGTGAAAGGCGTCCGACCTTCCGAGTACTCTATTAGTGCAATCGTTTTGTTTTTCGATCGCACCAACCGAAATCGGTGGCCGTCTACCTCGCACACTGGCATAGCATCGTAGGTTTTCCGCTTCATTGTGACTTTAGCGGTACTCCCATTGAGCAGGCACGACAATCCAGGTGACAAACGGGCGCGTTTCCGTTCCCAGGCGAAGCAAAAGCTCACTCCGAATCTTTCTTTGTTGCTGTCCATGAAGAGAGCCACTCCGCGGATACGAATCCCTGCCTCTCCTCGGTCTGCATTCTCCAGTAGCTGTTGGACGGAGATGCTTTTTGAGGGGTTATCTTGGGCGGGGACTGCATTCCGCGCGGCTTCCACGGACAGCGCGGTAGAATGTGGTGGCGAAGGGGGGCGTGTAGAATGTGGTGGCGAAGGGGGGCGTGTAGAATGTGGTGGTGAAGGGGGGCGTGTATTTGAGAGTGTGGAATTCCTATTGGTCGCTATGCGGAATGAGCTTTCCATGAAGGACAGGAGCCGTGGTCTGTTATCTGGATCTGCTAAGATATTTTGGAGATCCGAAACAACCAGCCTCCCGTCGATCATAGATTCGAGCTCATGTCTTGCGGCCATGAATCTGGGACAATCGACCAGCACATGCCAGACCGTTTCGGGTTGGTCAGGGTCACACTCGCATGCAGGACTGCTCTTGAGCTTAAATCTGTACAGATATTCAGCTATTCCTCCATGTCCCGTCAACGCTTGTACCTGGAAAGGAGTGAGTTTCGTGGTTCTCGTCAACCGATATGCGCTTGCTACATCGGGCAAGAACATCTGAGTGACTTTTCCGGTTTCCGAGGTCTCATATCGGTCCTGCCATTTCTTGACCGATTCTTCGCGTATTTTTCGTTTGACGTAGGACAAGGGGATCCCCTCGTAGTCTCTGGGTGATTTCATGACCGCCGCCGACTTCGCTAGTTCATCTGCTCTTTCGTTGCCGACGGTACCCACATGCGCTCTTATCCAGAAAAAACGAAGAGATCTCCCTTCTGCACGTATCTGTCCAATGTTTTCCTTTATACACTTTGCCAAGGGGTGACTCGTTTTCGGGTTACTTAGCAGTTCGAGTGAAGATCGGGAGTCACTCAGGACATTGACTTCTGGGTCCTTGCTTGTTAACACCATTTGAGTTGCCCGACAAAGAGCATAAAGTTCCGATTGAAAGACTGTGCATTCGGAGTGAAGCTTGAAGGTCGAGTTCTTGATTTCTCTTCCTTTTTCCCACCATGTGAGAGCAGCTCCAACTTTACCCTCAATCTTACTGCCATCAGTATAAATCTGAGGCCCTTCTGGTAGATTGGAGGTGTCTTCCAGAAGCTCGTACTCTACAGATGCCTGTGTGGACGGATGGGGTTGGTCCAAGTAGTTGACGTTCCGTTCGAGTTCCACTTCTGGTGGGAGGTAATCTTGGGAGAAGTTCTTTTTCACTCTGTACAAATTTGCCGCTTCCTGTATCCTCAGATCCAGGGGAAGCAGTCCAGAAAGGACGAGTGCTGACTTTAAGGAAACAGTACGGTACGACTTACAGATTTTCTGGGCAAAACCTCTTTGGATTGCGTTCAAGTGAGACTTGTTTTCCTCGAGGTCTGCCGCTTGCGCCCATACACTTGAGGCATACATGATGATAGGTTCCGCCACAGCGACGTAGATAGTTCTCGTGATTTCGCCATTTAATCCCCAGGTCACCTTCGCTGCACATGCTAGCTGTCTATAAATGTTCGCCACTTTTTTACATTGGGCGGTCACATGTGCTTTAAAGTTGAGCCGTCGGTCGATCAGTAGGCCTAGCAGTTTGACTTCCTCGACCAGATCGAGCCGGACGCCGGACATGACTATGTTTGGAGGTTCATACTTCAACTTTTTTGTGAAAATCATCGCGTTAGTTTTCTGCGCTGCAAAGTTGAGTTTGTTCGTGATTCCCCATTCCACTGTCATGCTCAGCGCCCTGCTCGACTGCTGTTCGATTATGTCTGAACTGCCTGTAAACACGAGAACGACGTCGTCTGCGAAAGCTTGACAGTATACTCCCTCTGCTTCTAGCATTCGCAGCAACGAGTCTAGGATTACATTCCAAAAGGTTGGTCCACCGATGGACCCTTGAACGCATCCTTTGGTTGTTTCCTTCTCATAGACTGCTCTTGCATAGTTGACCTTGATTTTGCGGTCGCTGAGGTATGAGTTTACCATGTCGTAGAGGTTTGTTGGGCACCTCTTCTTCGCTAGTTGGTTTTTCAGGGCAGGCCACCATGCATTGTCGAAGGCACCCTCTATATCCAGGGAGATTAAGAGTACGGTTTCTTTACTGTCTACTCCTTTCTTTATGTGTTCTACCAGGTCAAAGAGGGCGTCTTCGGTGCCTCTTTGGGGTATGAAGCCGTACTGTTTCCTACTAATGGTTGGGAGGAGATGCCATTGGAGTCGGTTTACCAGAAGCTTTTCGACGATTTTTCCGGGAACGGACAGAAGACCTATTGGGCGGTAAGATTTTGGGTGTGTGTAATCTGCCTTACCGGGTTTGCGTAATATGACCACGTGCGCCTCTTTCCATTGCTTGGGGAAGTATTTTAGCGATAGGCATTTATTTGCTATCGCCATGAAAACATCCCGTTCGCACTGTATGGCTGCTGCGCAGATATCAGCGGTTAGCCCGTCTGTACCGGGGGCTTTTTTCGGATTCAGGGTTCTCAATACTGATTCCAGTTCCGCTGATGTGAATGGTGGGTCATTTCCCGGTAGATCCATAGGCGTTTCCGCTGTCCGCAACCGTAGCTCTGTATGGCACGGATGGTCTGTGCTTTCAGAGTCGTCGGGATAGAAAGTTCTGGCTAGTAGTTCTGCAGATAGCTGTGGGGATAGAGTGTTCCCTTCGGAGTCTCTTAGGAGCATGTCTTCTTGCCTTGCCGAAGTTTTCCTCATCACTCTGTAGATCTTATCCCACATGCTTTCTCTCTCCTGATTCGTGCAGAACTCTTTCCAGCTTTCCGTCTGAGCTTTTTTTACTTTTTTCTTGTAGTCTTGCCGAGCAATTTGGTACTGTTTGACTACAAGTTCAACTCTGTCGGGGGCGGCATTCCTTATCCGTCTCTTTCTTCTGAGAACTTCCTTCTTCAGATTATCGAGCGTTTTTGTATACCATGGGGGGGTTGGATTTCCCTTTGGCGAGCTTACCAATGGAATGGTATGTTCGCAGGCTTCATGTATACTTGCTGTGTAGCTCGTAATCATCGATTCCAGTTCAAGTGTACTTTCGCATCTTTCCACAGACTCCGGCGAGATGTTTCTTTCTTCGAGGCAGGATTTCAGCTGTGATACAAAGTCTGACCACTTTGCCCTTTTGGTGTTGTATTTACGTGTTGTTATCGGTCTCTGTTGTTCGAGAGTTTTAACTAAACGCAAAGTGAAGGTAATTGCGTTGTGGTCTGACGTTGTAATGCTTTTGTCTACCTCCCATCCCACGATTCTCCCCAGGAGAGGCTCGCTACACGTTGTCACGTCTACTACGCTCGTGCAGAGTTTGCCTTCCCTGACGATCTCGAAGGTTGGTGTATCGCCGGAGTTGAGAATATGCAAGTCCATTTCGTTGAAGAAAGAGTTCACGGCTTCTCCTCTTTCGTTTTGAGATGTGCTTCCCCACCAGTGGGACCATGCATTTACTCGGGCGTAGGTTTAAAAGGGGCCCCTTTTAGTGACGTACGTCAACACTCACTTTCACTACTCGTATTTCTCTCCCTGCCCAGCCAAATCCGATATGATCCTACTAGTTCAGCTTTAGATACTCGTTCTAGTATAGAACTCACTACACTTCTGGACAATCCACGGTCTTTAAGCAGGTTATAGAGAGATTTTGCTGGTATACCTCTCGCTCCTACTTATACAGCGTATAAATGAACTACATAGCCATTTTTTGTTAATTCGTTTTGAAGGGCGTAATACTTATTTTGTTTCATCGCGTGGTCTTTAGGTATATTAGTTTAGCCCAAAAAATAATGAGTAGAAATTGTAAAATCTTACGTACGTACATAAAAACACTTTTTTTTAAATAGGCTCGTACTAAATAGGGATAACTTTCATGGATCCAACTACCACGTTAATTTTCATAGACTCATCCAAGCTCGGTTCGTAATTTAGATTTAAGTGTAATGAAATCTACAAGGGATCAAGTTTAGGTAAAATCATATATCGTGGCTAATTGCGATCTCAAAGCGATTTGAGAAGGTTTGTAATAGTATAGTGGGTTAATACGGTTCCGTGAATTAATACGCACCTTGCGAACATCGACCTACTAATGAATCCGGCTGGAGCGACGGGAATACGGCCGCTGGTTGCTAGTTTTTCTAAACTTTTGCTGATGTTGTTTCCTAGTTTTTGTGGAATAGAGTGGTTTTCGCTATTTGCCACCTTTTTTGGAACTGAGCTAGGGAAGTTTTTCCGATGGGTCTAGGTTCTTTTTTTATTTGGATAACTTTTCTAACTACGAATCCTTTTTCTTGGAACATTACATACCGATCTCCTTAGGATGGTAAGAAACGTGTACTCTAGCTTCAGTGCAAAATACTCGAACGAGTAGAAGGGTGAAAACTTTGTGACATATTTATAAGGTTCTGCACAAATGTAGAATACTTTTAGTTACCAATTACCGAAACCGACATTTTTTTGATTGTGTTTTGTTTTCAGTTACGGACACAAAAATGTTTCCGTTTACGCAGATTTACACTGATTCTATGGAAACTAAATATTTTTTGATT
The DNA here is from genome assembly GCA_963693475.1 of Ectropis crepuscularia. NCBI lineage: Eukaryota > Metazoa > Arthropoda > Insecta > Lepidoptera > Geometridae > Ectropis > Ectropis crepuscularia. Next base: position 13,571,044 of record OY856359.1, read on the forward strand.
AGATTTAGTAACGCTGCCATATTGGCCTGAGCTGCTCTATCGAGCGCCTTTTACTTTACCTTTGCGCCGCGCCCGACCCTCACGCGCCATGCCCTAGATTTAATAATTATATAGAAATGTTGACATTTTAATGTAATGTACTGTAACAAAATTAAATAGGTATATTTGTTTTCTGGGCTACTTGCTTGAAATAATAATATTGTTATTATTTATGTGAGCCATTGCTAAATTAGTTGTACCAACATCACATATTGACGCTTTCATAATAGTAACTAAAGTATTTATCGGTAGCTGTTAGCTGACAAAATAGGGCAAAAAGTGTGCCTTCCTTGCTAGGATTGTTAGATCGGATGTTTTGTTGTTTGATGTTCGGAAGAAATTTTTTTTTGAGCTTTCATGCCTAATTTTCACATATGTGATTCAAAACTTAATGTAGATGAACTACCATAAATATTGTTGCACCTTTGTGCAACACCTTGTATAGGGTTTAATTGGATGTATTGTCACTTTCAGTAGATTTTAAGATTTTTTGTAGGATAATATTGTTTTGTTCTTCCTAAATTAGTATAAGAGTATATAATTACTAGAAGCGCCCCGCGATGTTACCCGCGAAGTTCCCGTTCCCGTTATTCCCGTTGTTTTTCCGGGATAAAAAGTAGCCTATGTGTTCTTCCAGACTATAATCTATATGTGTTCCAAATTTCAGCCCGATCCGTTCATACGTTAGGACGTGGTTGAGCAACAAACATCCAAACATCCATACATTCACATTTATAATATTAGTAGGATTTTTGTGCAAAAAATGCGCCTTACAAATCTCTAAAGGCCGGGTCACACAGAGGCGATCCGGTAGCGATAGCGATCCGATAGCGATAGCGATCCGATACCGAGTATGGGATCGCACCCGCTTGCTGTGTGTCAGGTTGCATACAAATTCGAACATTACAAAAAATATCGTATCGCTATCGGATCGCTATCGGATCGCCTCTGTGTGACCCGGCCTTTAGAGATTTGTAAGGCACATTTTTTGCACAAAAATCCTACTAATATTATAAATGTGAATGTATGGATGTTTGGATGTTTGGATGTTTGGATGTTTGTTGCTCAATCACGTCCTTTTAGGCAGTTAAGACATCCTACTAATTTATTATAAATGCAAAAGTTTAAATGTTTCTGGCTCAATAACTTCGAAACGCTTGCACGGGCCGAGTTAAAATTTGGAACGCAGATAAATTGTAGTCAGTATAGGATTAGCACATTCGCTTATTTTAATACTTAGTGAGAAAATATCGGAAACTGCAAATACGCGGGCGACACAGCGGTACGTTGCTAGTACTTCTAGAAAAGCTAAGTTTAAGAGTTTTTATTAATAATTACTCCTTTGTCTCACAAAAGGTGCGATAACTTAAGCCATTTTAATATGGATAAAAGAGACAAAAACTGAAATAAGCTGAAAATATTTCATTACACCTCCATTTCGTGGATTCCGACAGAATAAAATGTTCGATGTAGATAGAATAGAACTCGTTTCGTGTCTGTATTTCCTGATCATGTCAATCTATGAGCCTTTACGTCTACGGAAAATCTTATCTATTTCAACTGAAGCGAGAGCGACGAAATATTCATAAGGAAAACGAGATGAAAATCTATTTTGTTTTGTTTTATTATAAAGATGTCATGTCTATAACAAAAGGAGGAGTGACACGATTGTAATAACCGTTATCGATTTATTTTCATTTCCTTACGATTTATGTATGCCTCTTAGTATTACTCGATTGCATATTAAATGAATCACATTCTTATCAAATTGTTTAATTTTAATTCAAATAATAAACACTTTTTTCACTGCAAGTAATTCAAGCACTAATACTACTACTAAGTATCTAGTAATACTTCGCTAATTTGAACTATCCATCAGACTGATAAAGATTTACAGATAATGTAGGTGCTCAAGCTCTCTACCAGTTGGGAGTAGGTATGCTTAGAATACAAGCGGCATTACCATGTTAGATGCCGATGCTAATAAGTTGAGCCAAATAAACACCAACATTTTGATGAAACGTTCCATTCATTGAAAAGTTTAAAAAAATGAGATCGTATCTTGGCTCCTTACCTTTTAATGACGTAATTATTTTGTTGATTTTAATCTTTTGGAATGGTTTTTGCAGAGTCTACTTGGGGAAGTATGACAAAATTTGCTAGTTATTCTACTGCCAAGTATTACTGTGTTCCAGTTTGATGGGCAATGTTTCCAGAGAAGCTACAAGGCGTAGATAAAATATCTTATATCTCTGGGTGACGAGCGCAGAACAGTGCTAGGTAATGATTTGGACTCTTCATGTTCCAATAGCTGCGTATCGTTGCGCTGTTGTGAGCTGGCATGTTGCTTATTAGGCTCGTGTCCTGTTCGTCTTGTCACTCTATATTATGTGATGTCATGAGATCCCAAGTAGGAACATAGTTCCTTCGGATAATATTTTAAATATGTAGATTGTAGAAGGAACACAAGTTGCAAAAAAATACTTAATTTTACTATTTCTGGTACGATCATGTTAAAAATAAAGTTGGCAATACTGGTCATGGGCAGTTTTTACGCGTCACTTCCATTGTATGTATTTATTACGGTTTTATTCTTACTTTTTTTTAGTTCGGTCGCGCAGCTAAATCCCTATCTCCTGCATGACTGCTGTAAGGAATTTCGTTCAAAAAATAAATCAAAATTAATTACACTGAAACCGCTTGACATATTCATAGATCCCAAATATATACTACATAAGTCTACAGATAAGTCAAACGCTCAAACTTACCAGTAATGGTGCAAAATTTCTGGTAAAAAGCACATCCACAGATTTCTAGTTTCGCAGCGACTCACCTGCGGAGCGTGGCCGATTCGCCGCCCGCCCAAAGGTAGGTTCCTCACTACAAGCCCAGTACACCGCGGGTCGCGGCTCAGGGCACACGCCGTATCGCTCGATGAAACAGCATGCTCTCACGATCGAAACTTCACCGTGCTAATCTCAATCGATCTCAAATTGCAGCCATAAAATCAAACAGTTCAAGTTTCTTCGCGTTTTTCTTTCACAAGTGTTAGTATATAGATACGTATATGTACATAGTAGACAGGCGACTTGGGTACATTAACACCGGTTTTAATGGTATTGTTTGTAGTAAACAATGGACTATGCAGTTGACAGCTATCAGCTGTTTTGTGGTAGGTATGCGTAGTGTTATAGTAGTTATATTGTTACTGCATGAAATTGGGGGTTGCGATGTTTTGTGTTAATGTAGATATCATTAGAGTCCTTCAAAATCAGGTGGGTATTGTAAGATTATATGTGACTATAATATAAATTAAATGGGTCATTTGAAGCATTTGGAAATTTAAGGTGACATACTCATAGCCTCTTTAAATTTTTTCTATTTTTTTTATTTTAATTTTACTTTGCGTTATTTGTTTCCAAAAGATATAATCGAAGACGTTATCTTGTTGTTTTAAAATTACTAGCTGACCCGGCAAACGTTGTTTTGCCCTATAAATTAGTAATACAATTTTTTTAAATCTAACATTGGTAACCCTAAACTTTAATAATAAAAATGAATGTTTATTTTTATAAAACAATTTTAGATTTGCCATAAGCTCCGGGAAATTTTAATCGAAATGGAGTGAAAAACATTTACAAAAAATGACGACAATTGATCAGTTATCGAGCGGGATGAAAAATAATTAAATTACTAAAATGTCTATTAAAAAATAGGGGTTGGTGATAAAAAGGTAAAAATTTAGGGTACTATGTATATATTAATGCCACATTATAAAAAAAAAAAAACAAAATTAGGGGTGAACAACCCTTATCACTTAGGGATATAAAAAATAGATAGTAGCCGTTTCTTAGACCTACTGAATATGCATATAAAATTTGGTAAAAATCAGTAAAGCCGTTTCGGAGGAGTAAGTTAACTAACACTGTGACACGAGAATTTTATATCTTCTTATATATAAAATTCTCGTGTCACAGTGTTTGTTTCCTTACTCCTCCGTAACGGCTTTACTGATTTTAACCAAAATTTATATGCATATTCAGTAAGTCTGAGAATCGGCTACTAGCTATTTTTCATACCTTTATTTATATGGCAAAACAACGTTTGCGGGGTCAGCTAGTATAAGATATATTAGTCTACGTGACGTATCAAGGATTTTGTCAGACTTTGTACAATATTTAAGTGGGAGATTTCTCTTTCAGAAAAATTGCAAAGGATACTTTAATTGGAATGGGATTTATACCAATACGTATAGATGTTTGCTTCCTTGAGGTTTTCTTTCGCTGGTTTTGGATTCGTAATGTCTACATGCTTTTTTGTATGGAGGTGGTTTTTTTCGGAAACTAATACTTTTGAGTTGACAGTTGGCGATACATTAAGTTCAGTACACCAGTACATTATATTAAATACTTGTAAATATTTACACACATTTATATATCTTTACATAATAAAAATAGTAAAAACTACGGCTTTTATTTAATTTGACGTAAAATGAAAACAGACAATACTGGGTTGGATACCATTACCATTACCTTTACCTTACCATTACCTTTTTTTAAAATCAATTTACCATAAACATGACAGTTTGTATGTATGAATGCAACTATCATTAATTCATAATAATAATGTAGCGAAAAGGCGTCCTGGTTTGAAACAAATCCTTCAAAAGAAAATTGATCTATATAATTAATTACATTAAAAAAAAAATACAAACAAAAATTCATAACTTTTTTCATATATTTATATTATTACATCATTCATGATTTCCTAATTAAAAGCTTCATACATTATGTTCGCTAAACAGCACTTAGTTTTACCTGAAATAATTTGCATGTAAGCTTTCACATTAATATGCATGACTTATAAATTGACTTAGAATGTTTTCTATGTTATGTAAAGTTAATAATTTATGACATTAAAGTCCACTCTTACGTTCCACTTTTTATGGATTTAAAGCTTAATAGGTAAACAAATCGTAAGTTTGAAATATTGTGTTATACATCAAAAATTAGTGCCCATTAATTAAGTTATTACCACTACATGGACGTAAGCTTTTCGGTATTTTAGACTAGGTTAATGTCAAAGTAATAATGTATACCAATAACTATAAGCACTTTAATAATAAGTACCTGGGTGACCGAGCTTTGCTCGGTTTAAACACTAAATATACTTAAATACCTACAGATAAAAGGTTCCAAGTAATAGATTTAAAAAAAAAAAAGAAGGAACTTAACTTGAAAAAAAAGAGAAGTGTCTGGATTTGAACCCGGAACTACTAATTCGTGATCGCCCGACTACCCGTGTGTACCCGTCTGAGCTATTTATTATACTATCGCGCAACGCGGCGAAATTTACCTTCGCAAAATCAAAAATCAATTTATTGAGCTGGAGGTCCTGGGTTACAAATGTTGACAGTTTTTCATTGTCTAAAAACGAGCGATAAATGACGTTTTTAAAAAATAAAACCTAGCTAGATCGATTTATCGTCCCCGAAACCCCCTGCATACATAATTTCATGAAAATCGTTCCAGCCGTTTCCGAGATTCAGATTTTATACAAATAAATATAAATGTATATTCTTGTATATATATATACATTCTTGTATATATATATACATATATATACAAGAATTGCTCGTTTAAAGGGATTAGATAGATAGATACCGTGCTCACTTTTACGAACAAATTTTGCATTCTAAGTACATATTGCTTATTCTTAACATTTTTGTATTCCGGTTTGAAGGTAAAGAAATCGCAGGATAAAAAAAATAACATGCATATTTATGTAGGTACATCACTAGATGATGAACGCAGTGTAGAACTGTAGGCAGTAATTCGAACTCTTCGTGTTCAAATAGCCGCTAGAAACTGTCCTGTTAGCAAGCGTATTGATTACTACCAGGATTATAAATTCTTCTAAAAAGTTATTGAAAATTAAGCCCAATACAAAATATTTTGTCAGATATTATATTGCATGCCTTTCGAAGAGGCCAGTTTGTATGGGTCAATTCTTCAACTGTTTTGTAATATTTTATCTTACCTACAAACTGCAATAAAGATTTTTGAATTTGTCAGGGACAGGTTTTGTTCACTCCGACACTTCGTATAACAAAAAATCTGAGTAGTGAACCTGGGTCGTAATCTGTGGAGTGAGTGTCCACTTGAACTGTCTGAAGCTGCTAAATGGTGTGCTGGGAGAAAATCCATCTATCGATGCTTTAATTGAAAAATAGATGCTGGCAATGCGTTTTATCAGCATTTTACCTGATATTAAGCAAAGATATGATCGAGAACAGAGAGATCTTTTTTCAGATGAAACCGTTTCGTTTTTGTTGTGATCGAACCTGAAATTGGACATGAAATTAATCCTTGAATATGTACGCAGGCAACGCATTTCACAGCTTAGACACTCTTTGTTCAAATATTTGAAATGACAATTATAAGCGCTGTCACTACGATCAGTTATTACCCCATATCTCAAAATTGGCCGTCTAAGCAAGTTAGCGAGTAAGCATGTGTTCTTAGTACTTACTAACTCTACTCAATCGTCCCCATTTCATTCATCAGAAAATAGGTGACGTCTGGTAGCTCTGGGATCTTGGACTATTGCCCTTTTTTCTTTGGAACTGTCCAAAGAACTCAACTATGCTTCTATGGGTAAGAGCGCGAGACTAAGTGAGACATTTATTAGGAAATATTGACTTACAATTGAGTTTAGTTTAGATTGCCCCCTTAGATTGGTATGTCTTATTGGAAAAAGCTTTAAAATAGTTGTCTGACGAACATATTTATAAATGGAGTATGAGAATTTAAGTGAAGTTAAGTTATTATTTTGGAGTTGTTAAGCAAAACGACCGACGGAAAGTGTCTGGGAGTATTGGGACCTTGTTTTTAAGGATATTGCCTACAACATACGTGAAAATCACTTATTAGAAAATGCGCAAAGTAAGTAATCTTTGTATATACCTTCATTACACCATATCTCAAAATTAGCCGTCTAAGCAAGTTAGCGATTAAGCATGTATTCTTAGTACTTACTAACTCTACTCAATCGTCCACATTTCATTCATCAGAAAATAGGTGACGTCTGGCAGCTCTGGGATCTTACTCTACAAGGTAGTCAATTTCTTTTCGGTCTCGAAAGTTTACATTTCGTTTTTTCTTAGAAAAAATTTGGTTACATTCCAAAAGTAAACTATTAACTTAAAAAAATCAACTTGAAACATGAGACCTTTTTTTGTTATTCATGAAAGCTTAAATATTTGGTGAAATTGGAAAATTTTACAAACCTTATATTACGATCTTCAAATAATACACACTATTTTTCGGCACGTAACAAAATCATTCTAGCCTCTGTTGTTACCACGAATTCATTACAACATCTCCAAGTAATCCGATTTGTTCGCAGACTTGAGAACCACTAAGTGAAGACGCTCAAACGATGTTATTTGCTTATCGAAGGTCACCGACAAAGATAGACAAACTTATGAACGGTACTAACGCTTGTCAACAAGGCTTTGAGGCAATTTCCTCTAAACATCTAACAATTTCCTGACAAATCCTCGACTGGAATCAAAGCTCAGAAAAAACGGAATAAAGGAAAACAGGTTTCTGGAACGGAAGCCGTACAAATCCAGAACAACTTCGCGCTTAGTTTACAAATGTTTGTATGGGAGATGTTTACTGCGGATGGTGAAGATAAAAGTATTTGAATTTCGCTTTCAAAATATTGTAACCGCCGTATGCCAAACATGTTGCTTGTTTTCGCGAATATGGACGAAATTAATAATCCTGCTAAATTTAACTAAATATTTATGCAAAACGATTTCATAACTTCAATATTTCATTATAAATAAAACTTGCAACGCCGACTTTACGGTAGCGTTAGTTAGAAAGAGACATAGTCGATTTTGCGATAGAAACAAAACTATATCCAGTGCCAAACGAGTAGAAAAAGGCCGCCGGATGCTACTAAAACTTAAGTGTTTCGTTTATGATTTTATTATGATAAGATCACTAAATGAACACAAATCACTCATGTGATAACACTGCACGTATGCACCAGCATGTATTAGAAACTCACTAAATTTTAAATGAATACACGGGGAACTCACGTGTGCTATAGATAGTCCAATTTGATTTAAGTTTCAGTTGCTTACCTCGGCTTTTTCATGGATTAACATCAGGCGAGATGGTGGTCAAGTGTAAACCTATAAAAGTTAGAAAAAAAGGAAAGTGACCGCTGCTCATTTAGCACTGACCAAAATTAGGTCTAAGGACTGATTACATCACATTTGAGGTACTCGTGTTAATTAAACATGCGTAATAACAAGTAAATCTATAACTATTCTAATAAATAATTCTATCTATATCTATACTAATATTATAAAAAGGAAAGATTTGTTTGTTTGTTTGTAATGAATAGGCTCCGAAACTACTGGACCGATTTCAAAAATTCTTTCACCTTTGGAAAGTTACATTATTCCCGCGTAACATAGGCTACGGCAGATGGCGCTGCAGTTGATATCTAGGTTATTATTCGAGCGAAGCCGGAGCGGGCCGCTAGTGTATAAAAAGTATGTATTTAAAACTATAGTACCTGGGTGACCGAGCTTTGCTCGATTTAAATACGAAATATACTTAGATACCTACAGATAAAATTTTCCAAGAAATAGATTTTCTTAAAAAAAAGAATTGAAAAAATAAGTGAACCCGTCTGTCTGGATTCGAACCCGGAGCTACTAATTCGTGACCGCTATGAGCGCCCGAATTCCCGTTTGAGCTAATTATGCTGCCGCGTCACGCGGCGAAATTTACCTTCGCATTCTAATGTCTAATGTGACAGTTTTTCATTGTCTAAAAACGCGCATAATATGCGTTTTTTTTTAATGAAACCTAGTTAGATCGATTTATCGTCCCCAAAATCCCCTGCATACATAATTTCATGAAAATCCGTCGAGCCGTTTCCGAGATTCAGATTCTATATATATATACAAATTTATATAGGTACAAGAATTGCTCGTTTAAAGGTATAAGATAAGTATTATGTCAGCTATCTGGCCGCCATCTTACAAGCTTTGCTTAGTTTGGGGTCAGATGGTGTTGTATGTGAATTGTCCACCAATATTTATTTTATTTTATTTATTATTTAAAGAGGAAAGATTTGTATTTTTGTATGTTACGAATAAACTAAAAAACTTCTGAACCGATTTCAAAATTCAAAATGCAAAATTATTTTGTCAAAAGAAAGCTACATTATCACTGAGTAAAATTGGTTATTTTTATTACGAGAAAAAATTAGAGATACTTGGAATTTTTTACTAAAACCAACGCAAGGTATAAAAAAACAGCCTTAAAATGGCTTTCATCGCATACGCTGCGGAAAGTACCAGTGATAGAACAAAACAAGGTTCTACAATATTATAAAACGTATTAAAATCTACAAAAAACCTCGCAAGACTATATGTAGGTACTTCAAGTCTGAACAGTTGCTTACATTATATCAAGCACAGATTCGCTCCTGTATGGAGTACTGTTCGCACCTTTGGGATGGATCGGCTAAGTATCAGCTGGAGGCTGGATGCTCTTGTGCGAAAAAGACTTCAAAGTTTTGAACATCGCCGGAAAATTGCTAGCCTATCGGTTTTTTATCGGATACACTTTGGAGAGTGTGCGACTGATTTGCATGATCTGATACCACCTTGTCCTTTTTTCTATCGGAATGCTCGTAGCTCGAAAAAGCAACATCGTTTCATGGTTGATGTTCCAAAGACACGAGCGAAGAGATTTGACTCTATTTTTTTGATAAGAACGTCTAGGCTGTGGAATACGTTGCCTGAGTGGGTTTTCCCTGATGGTTACAATCTTTGTGTCTTCAAATCGAGAGTGAATCGGTTTTTTCTAGGTAAACACGCTCCATCGTAGACCGCATCGTCACTTAACATCAGGCGAGATGGCGCTCAAGTGTAAACCTATAGAAGTTAAAAAAAAAATCTAACTACAGTAATAATTACGTCGCTATAACTGCTTTTTTACATTTTAAAAGAAGATAAAAATGCCGATCAAATTCAGACCATGTTATCCATCCATACATTTGTATTAATTCTTATCCAAATAAACTATTTCGTATTCAAGACTGTTTAAATACCTATTGATTCCTTTTTGAATTATTAAAATTGGACATTTCATTCAAAAGATATTACGAAATAAAAAAAAACCATCCTATCGAAATATTTGCAACGACGCGACGGGCCGGCGCCGGCGGGTGGCGCGGCGGCGGTGGCGCGGCGCGGCGCAACGCGGCGATAGACGGGACACCGAGGCACGGCAGAAAGGTGTTCGCGTGTATGAAACACGAGTAGGTAGCCGCGCGGTCAAGAAATAGTTGGACATCCCGTTATAAAAAAAGATGCAGGATTAGGAAGAGTGTACAGTGTTCATCCTTCCCAGTCAGAGTGCTTTTATCTCAGAATACTTCTTTATAATGTACCACGTTCTATGTATAATAAGTATGTATTTACAAGCATTTCAGTATTATACCAGCTACCTGACCGCCATAGTACAAGCTTTGCTTAGTTTGGGGTCAGATTTGTTCACCAATATTTATATTTATTTATTTATACTAATAAAACCCACTAAATGTTCACGGCTGGGACTCGGTGCTTTCTCTTGGAAGGAAAAATCAAGCCCGTAATTCATCACGCTGACTCAGTGCGCGTTGGCGGATAATGCATGGCCTCGAAAGATTTTTGGAACATTCCTGTTTCCTCACGATGTTTTTCCACGCCGTTAAAACTAGTGACACATCACACTAGGTATTATCAATTACGGAATATACTCGTATAATTAACAATAACTTGACTTAAAACAATAACTTATACATCTAAGGCACATGTTACATCAAATTTATAAAAAAAGATTACTAATGAATAATTTAAACAGCTTTTTAATGTCCTTACAGTCCATATAACAAGTAATTACAAAAACAAACATCTTCACTTGGAAATATATTCACAGGTGCAAACGGGATTTGAACTTATGATCTCACTCACAGTTGTGAATCGCACGTCCTAACCACTAGGCTACTACGGCTTACAAAAACACATTTTGATAAACCGTTAGCGCACCAACAAGTAACAAGTATAAAACTAACATATTTTCATTTCAATAATAAAACGACTAAGTTCTGACATCATATCATTTTGGGCACTAGATGTTACAAAGCTAGAATACCCGCATTTAGAATGCACTTTGTCATGCAATAGCACTGTCTTATTCTATTCACAGTGGCATGTAGGAAGCCCCACTTTACCTCCAAGTGGGGGCACGTTGTCCCAAACTATATTAGCTGTTCAGCACCCGCTTCGGGTCGTTTAGTCTCCTTTGATGAAGTATTTGCTCCTTGAAAGCTTTTGTTAAATTTTTCTTCGAGATTTCTCTTTAAAATAAACACCGCCTTCTCGTAAGCGCTGGATCGCAGCGAAAAATTGTTAAACTTGCGTCTTTCAGTCTTTCAACGATAACACTGCAGTGCACTTTCGATTTTCCTTTGTTTTATAACTTGCTGTTTTCTGAAGTTGCATAGAAATTTTCATTACTTTAACTACATAATATGTACGTTTATTTGCTATATAATTAGAACGGGTATGTTTTTTTAAATGTAGCATTTAAATAGAAGATCCAGAACGTTCGATTTTACCATCTTAAGGTCGTGAGTAAGTTTGAGTCCCGTTTGAACCTCATCTGCACCTCAGAGTATTTTCCCATGTGCAGAATTACAACCAGTGTCATTATCTACCAACTTGGCTTTGACGGTAAGAGAAAATATCGTGTCATGTTCCAAGAAGGACATCTTTGGATATCATGCGTGTCATATATGTGGAGTTGGTGGGTGACCAACTCCACATTTGGCCGGTGTGCTGACCTTTAAAAGACCTTGACTTTTTTGTTGTGGAAGAAGTCCCCGGATCCTTATGTTTTTTTTAATATAGAAAACAGTCTGCGTCTATCCATCAACATGCTTGGTGAAAAGCAACGTTGTGGCCCAACCAATGATCTGATGTAACCACGATGTAACTGAAGTTCAAAATTAATTTTGTAATTTGGACATATTTATCTCGTAATTTTAATCCACGTACAAATTTTCGAAGACGTTTAAAAAAAAGTACGTTTAAAGGAGATACATTTGCAATGGTGAATTTATAACAAAATTAAAATTACTATTGCCAAGTAAAGCGAAAAATTCACTAAGACAACTAATAGACAAATCATATTATAACTGGAGTAGAACAATTTTGAATAAGTACTTACTTTTACTAATAGACCAGTGCAGAAGCGTTTGAAAATGGCAAAAAAAAAGAAAATAATTAATAGTAGAATGAAACTCATTACAAAACGAAGAGAATATGACAAAAGGGAAAGGAAAAATAATTTACGGGTGATCTGAGGTCGGGAAGTGGAAGTCGGTCGATTACGTTTAAAGGGTAAAAACGGTTTATCTCGATTGTTGGCATAACTACAAATCCTATGGAAATAAGTTGTAGAAAAAAGTTATAGGTAGGTAATAAAAAGATCTACAATTTTGGCATTGCCACTTTTTTCACATAGCCTCAAAATTTATGTGAAAAAATCAAATAACTAAGTTTTTGGTTTTTAATTTTTTTCTCATGAAAATGGAAGTAATGAATAACTGTAGTTTTCTGCGATTTAATTAAGATAGAAGATGAAATATATTAGATAAAAGATGACATATATTATATGATAGATGATATGCATATTATGGTTTATATTATTAAACACACCGGATGAAAATAATTCACAAGCTGCAGCAATTTTACACTCAAAGCAAGTGCGCCAGATATAGCCTTATTGCTTATAAAGCTACCTTCCAGGCAACCTTAGGTAGATAAAGAAATGTGTAAAGTTACAAGACAGACTGTGGAAACGAAAAAAAAACAGTTACTAAACTAGTGGTTTAAACAAACTAAGTAAAAGAGCTAATTTTAAAGAATTAGTACCTACATGTCTGCGTATACAATCTACGAAAATGCTTACAAATTGATTTACTGTGGGAATATTCATTTGATTAAATGACAATCGATTGCTAACTGCTAAGTGTTACTAACACGCTATTCATGATTATACAAGCAAGAATTGATAATAGTGCTTATAATATCCGTATAATGATAATCTGAAGATAATCCTCAGCTTGTGACACCAGCCTATTATGCCTATTGGTTCACTAATGAGTGCTGTTGTACCGTGCCCACAGATAACGACAAATACTAGGTTCAAAGGAATAAGTACAGACCTAGGATTATCTTGTACAGTTAGTTATTATCTAAGCTTATTCTGTGATGGGACCGTGGCCGAGGCAAAGTAAGCGGAGTGTAGGACGGCTAGGTGAAAGATGCGTTAACGATATTGACCTTCAACGGAGCACACGACCGAGGAAAATGGCATGATAAAAGAGCCATACCCACCAGTGGAGAAGAACGCCATGGATGATGATGATGACACTAACAAAAGAAGAAAAAATATGCCATGGGACACCTGGTAGGAACGAAGTTCCTTCGGATAATATAAATAGATCCAATACAATTTGCTAAAAATTGCTTAATTTTATTATTTATGGTCACGGGCAGTTTTATGTGCATCACTTCCGTTATATATTTTTCTTACGGTTTTAGTTTAACTTTTTAGGGTTCCGTAAAACGTAAAAACGGAACCCTTATAGATTCGTCATGTCTGTCTGTCTGTCTGTCTGTCACAGCCACTTTTTGCCGAAACTATGAGAACTACACTATTGAAACTTGGCAAGTAGATGTATTCTGTGAACCGCATTAAGATTTTTACAAAAGAAAATTAATAAAAAGAAAAAATAGGGTTGGCCCTCATACTCAGAACTGAAACTCAAAATTTTCTTTGAGGTCTACGAAATCTACGAAAATATCGATAGGTCTTCAAAAACAATGTTGAGGTTTTTAATATAGGTTTTGTCTACACTGAATAATTTGCACGACACTTCCAAAGTGGTAAAATTTATCCCCCCCCCTTTAACTTCTAAAATAAGAGAATGAAAAAACTAAAAAAAAAAAATGATGTACATTACCATGCAAACTACCAACGAAAATTGGTTTGAACTAGATCTGATGAGTAGTTTTTTTTAGTACGTCATAATTACACTATTATTAAAACTTCGATCAAAGTTACAACGAACTAAAAAAACTACGTGTACTATGTATTAATATACATATACATGTTACTTGCTGCAACGGAACCCTTCATGGGCGAGCCCAACTCGCACTTGGCCACTTTATTTTTCAGTTCGATCGCTCAGTAAATTCTGTATCTCTCTCTTTCAAACCTGCCATAACGAACTTCGTTCCAATATAATTTTTTTTTTTTTACGACTTAATTTGTTTTAATAAAAAAATGATCCCGACTGTTCAGTTGTAATGTTCTTTTATTAGAAAATATGAAGGAATATATTTACGATTTATATATTTAATTTTAAATGATAAATTACATATTAACTAAAATAATAATTTAACCAACTAATCTCCGAATAACTCACCTCTAACTGCTCCCGGCGCAAAAGTGCCCATGATGCTCGCCGCGTTCCCACGCTGAATGGCAATGGCCAACCTTTGCTCCAGGAACGCACCAGAGCGGGAGTCACCCGTATTCTCCTTGAGCCTGCGCCCCAATTCTGAGAGGGAACCCTTCGCCTCTTAGCCATTACCATTAGCCTCTGCGCCCCAACAACCCAAGGTCTCCACGGCAACAGGTACAAATTCGTACTGCGACACCAACATAGCATACAATATTTTGTTCCAAATAAAGGTTTTAACTTTATGGGCGCTATATTGTATTTGTTATGCCTATAACAGGTTATGCAAGAGTGGGTACTTTTGCAATAACTTGCCATAATATGTAGGTGAATGATTGTAAGTGTACCCTCTTTGACTTTTATTCATAGCATCAGCCAGTCATCAAGTTATGGTAAACGCAAAATTATAAAGTTTTTTATGTGAGGTGGAAAGTGTGGAGGTTTGTGGCTGTGTTGGTGAAATGTGAGTGTTGAGATCTGTTGTTATGTTCCAAGCGCGGCAGGTCCTATATTGCATGGGGCGTGAGACAATGAACTGTGTAGAAGTGACATTCCAGTTAGTAAGTCAGATTTAAATTACGTTGTTCTAACCCTATTGACTAGCAATGATCTGACTCTTGGATTATTGCATCTATTGTTTTAATTTTAGGGAATATTTGCTATTGTCGCTTTCATTTAGTTATTATTTCTATGATATTTTTTTTCTTTTACACAACCCTTTTACATCTAAAGTTGTTAATTATGTTATTGTTGTAATTTAAATTATTAGATCAATGTAATACCTACCGACAAATTTGTACCTACTTGACGAGTCTGCATGGAAATACTCAGGATGTTTAGTTATAAATATTTGTGAGTGTAACTAGCATTGACAATAAATTTATTCTATTCTATAATAATCGGTACAATAATTTATGACATCATATCAAAAATTAAAAATGTTCAATGCGGCTGAAAAAGTTTTCAGTCCAAAAATGCATGTAAATCGTCGACATTTGCGACTTGAAACGAAGTCAAAGCAGACTAGGAAAATAAAGTAATTCTATTGGTGGATAATTTACTTGAACGCCGCTTCCTCCCTTGAGTCGAAGCCACGTGACTCCACGGCAGCGTGAGCAAACGCTCTGCCTTATAATGTTGAAGGAAATGTTTTTAATTTGTACTGAGAAACAGAAATTGTTTTGTGTTGAAAATTAGCACACGATAAGAGCACGGTCAGTAATTGCGTTAAAAAGTATGTCGACAACACCTAATTGCATGTAAGCAGTAAAATTGCAATCAAACTGCTTTACATCACGCTTGACACTACTTAATAGTAAGGCTAGTCGTAACTCACGTATTAGCCGGCGTAGACTTAAGGTGCGTCCCCCAGCAAAACGAGTTTTTTGTCCAGTTTTAAGATACTCATTAGCCAAAACAAATATCTACTGGTTAAAAATACATTAAATTTCTACAACTTCTTGGCTTCAAAATGGTAGTTTTATTTTTTTGATAATGAACTTATTGTTTAAACAATCGCCTCACAATGAAACCATGAAAAAATTAAATAATTGTAGTTATCATGCATCTCCTCGAAAATCGTCCATTATTTTGATTTTGTACTTACACCAACGGATAGACAATTCTATAACAAACATTTTGGTAGTTTTATTTTTTTCAAAAGACCAAAATCTGATTTATTAAAGAGTTTATTCTAAAATTTGAGCGTAAAACAGCGACAAATCCTACTGTTTCTCTCTTGCTCTTTCTTGCGGTGTGCGATAAGGTAAGAAATACTCAAGGTCATTTGCTCGCGTACTGCCCTTAAGGGTGCAAAAAAAATCCCTGATATAATAAAATTCATCATCAATTTAATTATTAACCAGTTTTTATCTTTTTTAGGGTTCCGTAAAACGTAAAAACGGAACCCTTATAGATTCGTCATGTCTGTCTGTCTGTCTGTCTGTCTGTCTGTCTGTCTGTCCGTCCGTATGTCACAGCCACTTTTTGACGAAACTATGAGAACTACACTGTTGAAACTTGGTATGTATATGTATTCTGTGAACCGCATTAAGATATAAACAAAAAAATTAAAAAAAAGAAAAATTAGGGTTGCCCCCCATACTGAGAACTGAAATTAAAAAAAAAATTTTTCATCATACCTACACGTGTGGGATGTCTATCGATAGGTCTTTAAAAATGATATTGAGGTTTTTAAAATAATTTTCGTCTACACTGAATAAGTTGCGCGAGATACACTTCCAAAGTGGTAAAATGTGTGTCCCCCCCCCTCTAACTTCTAAAGTAAGAGAATGAAAAATCTAAATAAAATAGATGATGTACATTACCATGTAAACTACCAACGAAAATTAATTTGAACTCGATCTGATGAGTAGTTTTTTTTTAGTACGTCATAAATACACTATTATTGAAACTTCGATCTAATAAGTTACAACGAACTACAAGAACTATGTGTACTATGTATATTATGTTACTTGCTGCAACGGAACCCTTCATGGGCGAGTCCAACTCGCACTTGGCCACTTTATTTTATGTACGTGTATTCTTCATTTGACGTTTATCATGTACCACTGCTTGTGACTAAAGCTGAAATCCGGCAGTCACACATAAGGTCGCATTTTGGGCAAGTAAGGCAACACTAATCAAACAAGGCAACACTCGTCTAGCAAGGCCACATTCATTAAATCACGATTTGTGATGAGTGTTGCAAACATAGATTTAGTATTTACAAGCCACAAGAGATAAGAGTGTTTGAAATTATTCCATACATGAAACTTTTAAGAGGAACTTTTTAATTGGAGGTAACTCACGTGCGATATGGTCTGACAAGCCCGAATTAGATTTCAACGACGAGCGAAATCTTCTAACAAAAAATAAAGTAGCCAAGTGCGAGTTGGACTCGCCCATGAAGGGTTCCGTTCCAGCAAGTAACATAATATACATAGTACACATAGTTCTTGTAGTTCGTTGTAACTTTGATCGAAGTTTTAATAATAGTGTATTTATGACGTACTAAAAAAAACTACTCATCAGATCGAGTTCAAACTAATTTTCGTTGGTAGTTTTCATGGTAATGTACATCATATATTTTTTTTAGTTTTTTCATTCTCTTACTTTAGAAGTTAGAGGGGGGGGGGACACACATTTTACCACTTTGGAAGCGTCTCTCGCGCAAGTTATTCAGTGTAGACAAAAATTATTTTAGAAACCTCAATATCATTTTTGAAGACCTATCGATAGACACCCCACACGTGTAGGTTTGATGAAAAAAAAATTTTTGACCTTCAGTTCTCAGTATGGGGGGCACCCTAGTCTTTTTTTTTTTTTTTTAAATGTAAAAATGTTAATGCGGTTCACAGAATACATCTACTTACCAAGTTTCAACAGTGTAGTTTTCATAGTTTCGGCAAAAAGTGGCTGTGACATACGGACGGACAGACAGACAGACAGACAGACAGACATGACGAATCTATAAGGGTTCCGTTTTTACGTTTTACGGAACCCTAAAAAGGAAATGCAGTCAAAGTTTAAGTCGAGTATGTCCGATCATTGCAGATTTGAGTAAAACGTTTAGTTATGCATTTAGTTAGGTGTGAAAATCCACTTTAGTCAAATGTCGTTTTAGCTGTTACAATAAAGTTGTTCACTATATTAGTATTATTAATTACGAAATATTTACCCTACTCAAATGGTGAAGTGAGTTCTTGTTCCTAAGGTGTGAGTGTTGCGGCGTACAATCCCGTTGATGAAAAAATAACACGATTTTTTCTCAAATAATGTCCTGAGGAAATTCGCACCTACTCAATCACTAGAACTACGTAGTTTTCCAAAAATTTACTTAAC
This sequence comes from Ectropis crepuscularia, assembly GCA_963693475.1. Classification (NCBI taxonomy): domain Eukaryota; kingdom Metazoa; phylum Arthropoda; class Insecta; order Lepidoptera; family Geometridae; genus Ectropis; species Ectropis crepuscularia. The sequence goes on from OY856359.1 coordinate 13,589,536, forward strand.
AAAAAAGAAAGTACCGATGCGTCCAACATTAAGGCCCAATTTTCACGGAGCGGATTTCAACCGCGCCCGCTCGCGGGCGCGGCACCGCGGCGGGCGACGGTTTTTTTTGGAAGTGGAAATTTCTTTAGGCGCGCCTAGACAGATTTTTCGTGGGGTGTAAATTGAATTCTACTGTCACGCTCGGGTATGATAAGAAATCTTCTGGTAAACTCGGGACCTTGGCGATTGGGCATCTAGAAATGCGTCACCCAATGGGAAACGCTGAAAGGGCGTGGCTTCGCCAGGGTTAGAAGCTTTAGGACTAAATCTCGATATGACTAGATAGCCGATACGACTAAATAGATTTAAGACTAAATCTCGATATGACTACATCGCGTTAGGTCCACATCGCTTTTGAACTAGATCGCGAATTTACCAGACAGTGTTAAGACTAAGTTGTCGTTTGTTTTCTAATGTACAGTTACGTCGATAAATCTGAACAATGCCGTTTTTTCTAAATAGTTGCTTTTGTATTAAAGTTAAATAATATTTTTTCATTACACTTGCTAATAAAGTGACTAATTTTACCGCAACCAGGCTTGTAATGACACCCATAAGTATAACAAGTGAGCTTTAAAGTTTTTTATTGGTTATTAGAACAAAACGTGTGCTTTGTTTCGCTATTGCTTGCTCACTTCATGCAACTTAGTCTCTAAATAAATAATTTGAACTTGTAAGTACGTATCATAAAATAAAACATTTACTCAAATACAACATTAGGTTTTTTGGAAAAAAGAAAAAAATATTCCACATTTTATAAGTGTCTAAAAAACGCTATCTACAGAAAGAAAAAATAAAGAAAACTAAGTTAGTCTGTGTTGAAAAATGTCGTATGATACACATGTGTATTGATGATTACCGTCTTCGGCTCATGCCTTAATGGCGCCTCAGCAGTAATCATCAACTTGCTCAACACGCTTGCAGCATAATCTATACTTATGTTTTAGTTTTAAATCACTGACATTCTTTAAAAACACGAAAGGTGTTATGTCTTGTGTCTCGAGCTTGATTAATTCCGTTTTATATTTGCGATTAAATATTACTGTGTTCCTTTTGCGGTTAACTTCAAATAAAGAATTTTGGCTTTTTTTGTCCTGAATCTGCGCCTCCTTCTTTAAATTAAACAGAAATAAAAGCAGCGTAGATTTGTGCTGCATCCGAACGTTGAGGCGACGATGCCATGCCTCTAAACTATTATTTGTCCGGTGTTTCTCGTGTGCCCAGGAAACAAGCACAGTATCCTTTAGCCATTGCTTGCAAAAATAGCTCGAGAATGCTTCCATTTCTGGCGAAGTTATACAATTATCCACAATAGCCGACCATCCGTCTTGTATATAAGATGAAGGCAAAAGAGGCAGATTCGCAGTCATCCTAGTGATGTCTCGCCCTTCTTCAGTTTTTGTCAGACCAATATCTTTTGCCTTTTTCCACACTGCTTTATTGTAGTGAAAAAAGCATCCGGTCACTACCGCATTCAAATTTACGTTCCGAAAGGCATTGATTACTCCCAATTCGAAATCACATTTAAATTTTTTAATCTGTACCCTGAGCACATCACGAATTATAGTGAATAAGGCGATATAAGTGGTTTCTTGTTTATTTGGTAAAAGGGCATACAATATGGGAAAAATGTTTGTAGTTTCTTCCGTACTATCAACGTCCACATGAATTGAGAATAATTGATAGAATGGTTTGGGAACACATTTGAAGGTTCCGTCACCAAAAAAAACCTTTCCTTGGTCTGCATAACTTTTGATATTCCTTTTCGAGAACTCGGACGAGAACACGAGCATTTTATCGTCGTCTGATAGCTCGTATTCTGCGATCAAAAAGTCTTCCTTGATAATTTTTGGCACCGTAACTTCGCCAGATTTTGAAAATTCGGTTTTTTGGACTTCAAGAAAACTTTTGCGGTGCCTATATAGGACATCTTTCACTGAATTATAAGATCTACTGACACTGTTAGAAGTAGACGGTACTTCTTGCAGTGTTTGTTCATAAATCTTTTTTATGGATGACATGTCTTCGCAGACCCTTTGCTTTGCCATATCAAGCAAAACGTCTCCTTCCATTTTTTCGTAATCTTGCTCACACTTGTGCAGACTCTTCCTAATTATTTCGGTATTTTCTTCATTTAGCGTTAGAGAAGCACTACACTCATGTCTCTTATAGCAACGCCAGAAAGACGTGTTCCGCTGGAGCTGTTTGACACAAAATTGTACCGATAGCCATTATGCAGAATAGCTTTTCGATTCTTTTTATTTTCTATGAAATGGATTTTTTTTTTGTTTTCCATTTTATTTTATTTTACTAAATAAGTACGTAAGACACGAAAAACAATCATCAGCTAGAAAAAGAAACTTCAAAGTGACAATTGTTTAAATTTATTCCAGATTTGGGAACTACATCGTATGCAGATTGTTCTTTTGTCCAAGAAGTACATATGTATTTACAATAAGCTCTTTTTGTTTTAAAAAACTAAACCGACTTCGAAACCACAAATAGGCACTCAGAAGCGTATAAATAAAAAATAAATAAGTTAATATAATTATTATAAGTGTTTCTCAGTCATCCATCCATCAAAAAATATGGTGGTTGAATTAATCACCTCCTTTTTGGTAAAATCCTAGAATTGATAAAATCTGAAAAAAATAATTAGATACATTTCCTAGGAAATCTATACATTTTGTGACTGAGAATCGGAAATGTATTAGAATATTCAAGATAGCCCGACTCGGAGCACCCTGACTCCTCCTAGTCTTGTCGCTACTACCCCTAAAGTGTATTAAAAAAATGCGGGAGCCAAAAGCTCAAGAGGGGTTCTGAGTGGAGCGAGCGGGCGAGCTAGCGGGAGCTCACCCAGAATCAAGTCTCAGTGATAAACCCTAATTGGACATTCTAACAACGTGTGTTATTACAAAAAGTATAAATGTATAAATAAATATAAGTATAAATGTATAAATTTCCCAGGATATTTTTGTCTTAAATAATTATTAAAACCATATTTTATACTGTTCCTAAATAGCATCGATCGAAATTGTATACTTTACCGGATACGGTATATTAGTTTGAAATCTGAGGTTGAACTAATGTACCACTTTTAAATATCATTGTACGTCATATCGATATTAAGTCAATCTGATAAAAAGGCGTAGAGATATGTGGTCAAACAGCTACTTAAGCCTAACGCGATGTAGTCATATCGAGATTTAGTCTTAAATCTATTTAGTCGTATCGGCTATCTAGTCATATCGAGATTTAGTCCTAAAGCTTCTAACCCGCCCTCCGGTTACATCAGTGTAGTTTACAAGTTAAGCTATCAAATTCTGAGTTATACGTTTTCACTTCTATCGGCAGTTCCTATGACTGCCATTTTTTTTATTTTTTTTTTTAAATTATCACTCCACAGACTCCGGGGTCCGTGATCTTTGTCAATACATTTTTACACATTTCTTGGATTAGTAGAAGAAAAGAAAAATAGGGGGGAGTTCGGAACATTTCAAACCTAATTCTAGTGCTCCTCTGTAGAGCCGATCACTACTGGTTCTGATTCCGCTAGTCTATGTAGACTCTCCGGACATAGAGTGTTTGATGTAAATAAATACGTTTAAATGTTAAAAACAATTAAAATTTTAACCATTCTTCAAAAGTGTTAATATAGTTACATTAAACAAATAATAATTGATACTTTACATTGTCTCTCGAATACTTTATTTACCCCTAGAAGAGCCTAAAATAAAATATTCTAATCCAAAACAACAATTTTCTGAACCGGACTCGCCTTACCCATCCCTCTCTAAGTATAAATAGCCGCGTCATTTTCACAGAAGCCCGTCTAAATGTACATTATACTTGTCGGACATAAATGAAGAAGTGTGTACTTTGTTGCAGGTGGTGGTTTCGAGCCCGTTTCGCCGCTGAAAGAGTACTGAATAATTCATTTGGATATTTAACCGCGTCCCAAAGCCAACCGTGCGTGACATCGCACTATTTTAAGGCGCCCCACAGATAGGACACTTCTGAACTACATTTGAAACATGGCTTAGATTTTGCATATTTATTTACGTGAATTCCTTTGAATTTCACGTTGTTATAAGAAAGCTTTGATTTACACGAAAATAGTAAAAAATATTCGTGCTATCATTTGATTGCCAAAATAGAGCGTATTTATAATATAATATAGCGTATAATTTAACTACTTTTTACATTAAAAAAAGTATAGGAATATCTATACTTTTAAGGTTAAGGTGGTTAAGAATCTTTCAATAACTCTTGTGCGATTTTGTCCTTTAAACGTGCAGTCTGTATTACCTAATGAGATCAAATAGAGATTTTATTTAAATAAAATGTAATTGTAACATCAAATTTTCATTCATTGTCTAGGGGATTTCACTTACAGACATAATTAGAACTTTTATAAGATTCTAACTCTTTATTTACCTAACTACAAATCGATTATTAATGACATGGTAAATATAAAAGTTTGAAAGCTGAAAATTAAGTTTAACGAGTAAGTAACGGCCTTATCTACAGACCCGTGAAAGTATTCATAAAAATTTGAGTAGTCGCCTCGATAGTTGATGTAGAAAATAAGGTGTAGGTACTGAGAATTTATTCTAAAAATACACCCTATTTGTTATCTTATATTATAGCAAAGTCTGAAACTTAGCAGTGTTTTGGAAGTATTCTTTAGATAAAAGTTTTCTGAAGATAAAAACACAAAAATTATAATGATGAAAAAAATTGATATAAATAGTGGTAAAACAGTTACACAAATATCGACCTAGTGTACAGAGTGAATTAAATACCAAGTGAAATAATGTGGAACAGTAGTGATGGGACAATGAAGTCTGTGCTAAGACATTTGGTGGTCGTTACGATGTCAGCTGTCATTGTGTTGGGGACCGGAGAGTGGAGTGAAGATGCCGAAGATCTCGGTGAGTTATTTTAATATAGCATGTTTCGAATGACAGGTATAAGTGACAGACGGGAACATGTCAAATATATTGACGTATGCTTGTCGAATTTATGTGGTGATATGAAATATTAACGTCACTTGTGGTGCAATTCAGAATTATGTTTTTACAGATTTTTGAATTCATTTGAAATGCTGAAAAAGCATAAGAAATATTTTGTGAATGTCAAAAGTTTGACACATTTATATGTGTGATTGTTTCTGCCATATTCTAAATTTATTTTGATGTGTTTTTGTTTATTCAAAGCTAAGGATAAAATTCTGAATTTTTATAGGCCGAAAAAACGCACTAATCATACCATTCTCTACCGCCCACTCTCGTACTAACTACACACAGACCTCAATAATAGTTAATTGCCTTCAAAGTACGTAAAACACTAAATCAACAAAATTGATATCTTTCATAGTGACAAAATATCTTGTTGGTCGCGGGGGTTTTTAACTACAAACTTTTTTACTGTAAGTTTGTAAGTTGAGTTATTACTAAAAAAAATATAGATATGTAATTAAAATAGTCAAAGTCACGATCTAAGAAAAAAAAAAAAATCAAACACGAAAAATATTACCAACGCCTCACTGAAAAACACATTGTAACGAATAACTAACAGAAACTAAAAGAGCCGAACGTCATTCCAATTCAACCTGATTGCTTGCTGCTTGTCTAGAATTCTAAAAGCATGGAAGCCGCGCTGAACAAATTTACATTTTTATTTCGGAGGCTGCCGTCGTTGGTATAACAAAAGTTTGCGTTGTCCCCGTTTTGAAACAGAGCAATCTTTGATCGGCTCTGCTTTTCTATACACTGTTATTAGATTGATGCAGTGGTGTAATATATTTTTTCCTGTATTTGTTACTATTGAAAGTTTTATTTGTAGATTTTGTATTTTTAAAATATCTGTTTTCCAAATTTTAACCCAATCCGTTCATACGTTGCGAAGTGATTGAGTTACAAACATCTGAACATCCAAACATCAACATTTACAATATTATTAGGACTAGCAGTGCCTCGCGTTTTTACCTGTACGTTATTTTTCCAGGTTGAAAAATAATCTATGTATTATTACAAGCTGTTCTGAGTTCCATATTTCAACTCGATATGTGGTCATATATTATGGTGGCATTAGACCCCGATATTTCAGTACAGTATCAGGCGCCATGTTCACGGGTAAACACCACTAAACCACTACAATGACCGCAGGATATATCCTGTAACTAATGACAAAGTGTAATGAACAACTGTGATACCTAAACAGGACATATTTGATGAGACTTTTCTGTATTCGTTATGTTTAAGTAGGTACTGGCAGAAACACTCGACAGGATTAGCAGTTCTTTAAAAGTCAACTGTGGTCTACCCACTGAAATCTAAACAATAAGGTTATTTAGATTTCTGGGGGTCTACCCGTATCTACTTAGTCTGTGGTCTACCCGTACTGCTTTATGAAATTCAAACAATTTTTTTTAATTCTGGTTGACAGAACTCAAACTTTGCGTGCGAAAACAAACTATTTTGCTTTATATCGGTATAGATGGTGATTTACTTCTCTGGTGTATACTGTAGCTTCTCCTGTGGAACACTGGCATGGCGCCAGACAATTTCTTTGTCTTTGATACCCGTGGAGTGTCATCGGTGCAGATATTTCCATTATTGAGATGTTAACATTTCCCGCCTTTTGATCTTTGCTCGCTAGTAGACAAATAATCAAAGATACATACACACATGAAGATACAGTAACGGAAGAATGGAGTCATGCAAGCAGAACGCGGAAAGAGAATTCTCTCCTTTCAGAGCGAGATAATGGTATCAGTTCATATGTAGGTATTCAGTACTGGCCCCTATTCAGTATGGGTTAGGGTTTGATTATATTCAGTATGGGTTAGATTTTCAAGGTGTGTATGGTATCGGAAGTTTCATACTTTTTTTTTTAATAAAGATCGACGAGACGAGCTGGACATGTGCCACGCAGCTATTGGAATATGAAGAGTCCAAATCATTACCTAGCATGGCACTGCGCTCGCCACCCAGAGATCCAAGTTATTATATCTCTAAGCCCTGTAATTTCTCTGGAAACATTGCCCTTCAAACGGGAACACAGTAATGTTTGCACATTACTAATTGGCGGTAGAATAACTGGCAAAGGTGTGGTCCTTCCCCAGGCGGACTCTGCCAAGAGTGGTAGGACACTTCAAAAACTACTTAGGAAGTGAACAACATTTTGGAATTGAGAGATATATTAAGCAAACATTTTTTTATAGTATACCTAATATGTGCCTGACGTTAATGCCAACCAGCTATTTGAACATAAACACTACAAATTATAGCCTTACACTACACTGTTCTTTTCACCCTGAGATGTACCGTGATTTTTTCCCGTGATTTATCTGGAAATATTGCATTTTAAACCATAACATAGTATAGTGTATATTACTTGATAGTAAAATAGCAGATAAGGATGTACTTCCCAATGTAGACTCTGTATAGAGTCTTATTAAAACAAAGATACCTAAAACCCATCAACATTCCGCTTAGAGAAAGATTAGGTATATTTTCTTTACTTTCACGGCATTGAAACAAGCTTCTTGACTTGACTGCACTCTATTATTTATCAAATTTATTTTTTTTGTCTAGGATTCTAGGCCTTAATCCACTACGCTGCCGCTGGCGCTGGTCCAGTTCGGGTTGGTGAATGACACATAACCTCGAAAGATTTTAGGAAACTGTCTGTTTCCTCACTATGTTTTCCTTCACCGTTTTAAGTTAGCGGGCTTACGCACATGGCTTCTAAAAGACAGTGGTGCGCATGAGTTTCCAATCAGGGGCTCCGGATCTGCAGTTGCGATTCTCTCAAATGGCTAGCCGTAACTTGATATTATTAACAAATTTAAATAAATCATAAATATCTTTATTCCAGAAAACTTAATAGTTAGGCACTGTAAACTAAAGGAAAACTCATCAATGGGTATCTATACATTAATAGGTACAGTCTGATAATGACAGCATTCCATACGAAAGCGGTTCTAAAAACCAATAAGATGCTAAATTTTTACTATAGTATTTCGCATTACGTTTTTGTATACCTTGTAGTTTGTATTAAACAAAGGTTCAAAATCCACTACAGTGTTAGTTTCATTTAAATTAGTATTTTGTTTATTAATTCCTACTAATTTTGTTTGTTGGCCAAAATTAAAACCTTAGAGTATGATCCCAGAACTCCCAGACGTCACCTATTTTCTGATGAATGAAATGTGGACGATTGAGTAGAGTTAGTAAGTACTAAGAACACATGCTTACTCGCTAACTTGCTTAGACGGCCAATTTTGAGATATGCGGACTCGGACTATAACTACTACCTAACTAATACGCCTCAATATAGAACGAAAATGTATTTTGACAAAGATAGTTATCAATTTAGCCAAAGAAATCGAACAAAATGAAACAATAGCGCCACCTTTGGCAAGATATAGAACTATCTTTGACAGGCATATTTGCAAGCTGAAAACACCTTATATTTATAGTTATTCTCACTAGCGACTGTTGTGGGCCGATTGTTTCACTTAACAACACATTTTCAATTGATCTGGTAAAATACAGGAAGAGACGAAAAGAGAAGAATTTAGATTAAACAATCTAACATAAAAATGTAAAACCTGAAGAAACTACAAAAGTAGTTTAAGCGCACAATTTTTACCATTAAAAACAGTTATGTGCGTTCGGAGAACGAGCGCCACTAGAAGAAAACTACACTTGCAAACGACTTGCGACTATTAAAAGAACAACCATTTATAACTGCTAAGTCCCAATAAGTGAGTACAATCGCAGACAAACGCGAAGAAAGCATTCAAACCACTGCGTAGGTAGTTATTTGGATAGCTGGTGCAAATACCTTGTTAAAAAGTAACGTGCTATTTTTGTTATTCTTGTTCGACAAGAATGAAAGAAAAAATACAAGTACAGAATTTAAGGCTGTGGTTAAGATAGAACACCCGCAGGTTAAGAATGTTGTTTTTATGTCATGTGGCAGAAATGCATTTGCGCATGTTTACGCCGAAAACCAGCGGCCCCTCACGTCCTCGAGAAGATCTATTCCTGGGTGGGGTACCGAAAGGCTCGAAACGTCCAATGCTTTAGTCCCTCCAGTAGAGTCAGGAGCTAGGGTGTGGACTCGCTCCTGTGATGTGCTGTGTAGGTACCACTTGTCCGCTTGTTGTATACGGTCTCTGTTAGTCAATTACTCGGGCCAATCAATGCCTTTTTTGAATAGCGAATAAGACACAGTGAACTATTTTGTTCATATTCTCAGCAAAGTTCACTCAATCTAAACTTTCGAATACCGTAAGACGTTGGTATGGATCCTTTTTTGGTGAAGATTGTGGTTATGGCATTATTGACTTTTACTGCAATTATATTATTCAAATTTTAACAGCTTTCAAGAACCTACTATTTTTATCAAAAGTTATTAACAATATTGCCGACAAAGTTACACACTGTGTAAAAATAAAAGCGGCCTAGTGCGAGTCGGACTCGCCCATGAAGGGTTCCGTAGCAGAAAGTAACATAATACATAAGTTCTTGTAGTTCGTTGTAACCTTGATCGATGTTTTAACAATCGTGTATTTAGGACGTACCTACCTAATAAAAAATTACTTACTAGATCGAGTTCAAACCAATTTTCGGTGGAAGTTCGCATAGCACAATGTACATCATATATTTTTTTTAGTTGTATCATTCTCTTATTTTACACACACTTTCACACGCATGCAAATTTTTTTGAGTTTCAGTTCTATAAGTATAGGGCGTCCCCAAAATTTATTGGGATTTTTTTTATATATATGTAAAAATCTTAATTGGTTCACAGAATACATCTACCAAGTTTCAACAGTATAATTCTTTTAGTTTCGAATAAAAGTGGCCATGACATACTGACGGACATACAGACAGACACGACGAATCTATCAGGGTTCCGTTTCTACGTTTACGGAACCCTAAAAAATTTATAACACGACTATAACGAATAAAATTGCATTGAATGTTTTGGCGTTAAATGTACCAATGGGCGAGGACAATCGCGGACGCGGAGCGAAGAAAGAGTTCTAACAGTCCAGATTTCCATAGCGATCGGCGAATGGCTCCGTGCCAAACAATTACTCTGTCTCGTCACTCTACGTACAAGTGATGGCGCTGAAGTCTCACGGTTTCACTTAGGATTTTGTCGTAGTTCGCGGAAGAATCTTGAAACGTTGTAAAATTTTAAGTGTTTTAATTGGTGAATAGAAATAGTAAAAAGAAAGAATAGTGATGTGGCTGCTAACAATTGATCATGGATCTGAAGACTAACGTAACTAAGTAGATAAGCAACACATTTCATGTTCCCGGTGCTGATACTTTGTTTTTTTTTTACGGTCAATCGAAGAAGTACTCGCAGGTCTAAGACGTTTTGTATACAGGTATGATGGAGCACGTTTACCTAAAAGAAATATGTTCATTCTCGACTCAAACAGTTCATAAAGTAAGATAAGATAAGGATTTATTGACATATTAACACATAATATCAAACTAAGCCGCAAAATACATTGTCAACCAAAACTTAAATACAGTGAGTAATATCATAGAATACATAATATAGATGGTAATACCTATGTTTCGTCTTTCGTAATATTTTTACAATAAAAAAAAAAAAATGTTTTTCTACTGTAAATGGGCAAAATATAAATTTAAAAAAATTAAAATCGTATAACTATACTCTAAAGTCTACACATTTTACATTAAAAATTAACATTTTCAATAAATAAATACCTAGTTAAACAAATAGTAAATACCTATTTCACGATACGAGGTCATCTAGTAATAGGTATCATGTTGAGAGTCTTTCAAACCATAAATAATGTTGTCGCCAAATCAGTGGAATTAGTATTTCAGTCTGATATAATAAATGTGTTTATTTATTTTCCAGCGTATTCAATATATTTGTTCTAGGTAACGTAACTTAGCACCGAGAATCACAAGAAAACAATAACGTGCTCATCCCACGTAGAACAATTCAGCGTCCCACGTCTTAGCAGCAATTTTAGAGCTAGAAATAATAGTTTCAGCAACCTAGTTAGTATGAAACTGGCCGTTAAACTCGGACAATAGAACCGGGGAATGGGTAATCTTCTTTTAACTGTTAATACGTTTTTTAACGTTTTAATGTTCACAGATTTCTTATGCCGGCAAAAGTTTTTCTCGAAATTGAAAAACAACACTGAGTCAGAAAATTAAGCACGTTTTTCTAAACATAGTAATAGTACGTATGTAAGTGTGATTTGAATAAATTTTAGTATAAAATCGTACTGTCTGTACTGTTTTCCGGTTTGAAGGGCAATGTTTTCAGAGACTAGGACATAGAGATACAGCAACTTATATATCTGGGTGACGAGCGCAATGCAATATGCTAAAATAATATTATCATAAATGTCAATCCCACTTACATATCCTACTAATATTATAAATGTCAATGTATAGATGTTTGGATATTTGGAAGGTTGTTGCTCAATCACGTCGGAACGTATGAACGGTTGAAATTCGGAACACAGTAGTCTGGAAGAACATATACGCTACTTATTATCCCGGCAAAATAACGGGAACGGGAACTACGCGTGTAACACCGCGGAGCGCTGTGTTTCGATATTTGTTGCTCAATCACGTCGTAACGTATGAACAGATCGGATTAAAATTCGAAACACAGTTACATTTCCTTTACCTCCTTATCTTAAATCTCTCATTCCATCCTACGGTTGCCTGGAAGTGATAAGGCCGCCAATTGTTACTTTATTTTGTTTTGTTAAGTAACTTTCATTTAGTTTTGAAATTAAGTGCAATAAAGTGTTAATCTATCTATCTATCTATCTACATTATAGTCTAGAAAAACGCATTTGGTACTTTTTATTCCGGAAAAATAACCGGAGCGGGAACTACACGGGTGAAGCCGCGAGGCGCTGGTAGTGTCGAATATTTGTTTATAATTTTGATAACGTCAGCCTTCATAATTATAAAATCTTGAAAAAACTTTTTTGAAACAAGCCATGTTCAAGAGCCATTATCAGACTTTGGTTCCCATCTTTTTTTGACGTGATAACGTCTTATAATTCGATGAAGCCGGCTGCACGCCCACAAAACATGACGTCATGTGTACCGTTACCGTCGGTCGTTACCTCGCCGCATGTTTGTTACAGTTGTATTAATTATTTCGACCAGTAGTTCAAGCGGGGATGTAGCTCAGTGGTAGAGCGTTCGCTTTGCATATGAAATGCCCCGGGTTCGATCCCGGCATCTAAAAGCTTTTTTGCATTGTTTTGATTGAAAATGACTAAATTCTACTGATTGCTTTTTACATACAAATCTATTAAACAAATGAAATTAAAATTTTCTTTTGAAAAATGCTACCATTCCATCAGTATTTTCTTAAGACGTTGTCACGTTCTATCGTCAGTAAACCGACTTTACAGACAAACATTTTTTTTTTAAATAAAGAGTGACGAGACGAGCAGGACATGTGCCTGATGGTAAGCAACATGCCTGCCACATAACAGCACAGTGACACCCAGCTATTGGAACATGAAGAGTCCAAATCATTACCTAGCATTGCACTGCGCTCGTCACCCAGAGATCTAAGTTGTTATATCTCTAAGCCCTGCAATTTCTCTGGAAACATCTACCCATAAGTATTTGTCCAGATGAACCAAACGAGTTCGAACTCGATGGGGTTATGTCGTTCAATTACGGAGTTCTTATGATCATATTTCAGCTTCATCATTGAACTCTATCATCTAGCACTAAAATTCTCATCAAGACGGATCACAAGAGTCCAAACTCGAAGGGTTTGGGGTTCCTATGACTACCTTCCGGTTTCATTATCAGATAAACACCATGTTATTATAATTTGGCATTATCATTCGATTTACACTTGTATGTAAAATTTCAGCTCAATTGGTAACCGGAGAGTTAAACAAATTTAATTTGCAAAATTTGATGACAAACATCGGGATAGGTGAAACTAAATAAAACCTCATAAAATTCTGCATTAAAATTATTAATATATTCGTTGAGGAGCCACGGTGCCACAAACAAGCATGCCAGAAAGAGCTTTAGTTTTGCTTCTTGGGTCTTAGAGCTCCCACACAAAACTGCAATGCGATGCGATGCGACGCGACGCCGCATCGTAGGAACTTGCGATGCGATGCGATGCAAATTCGTGCGGCAAACCGTTGGTTATGGTAACCATACCTTCAACGGTAGTCAGCCGTGTTGGACGTGTTTTTCGGAAGCGTAACATGGATCGCAAAAATATTGTTGTACTGCTGTTATTGTTAAGTAGATATGAAAGAAAAAAAGATTTTGGTTTCATACACATATTACGATTATGAATGCTGATGGGAACTATTTTACTTGCAAGTTTTATGAGTTGAGAATAGAAGAAGATATTTTTGTGAATATTTTAGAATGAGCATATCTTCATTTGAAGAGCGTCTTTCTCTTCTTCTATCTCAGAGCTGACTAAAACGGTGGTGACATCATTATGACCAGTATGACGTTATTTGACAGGAATACGCAATGCGAATCAAATCGGAAGTTCTTGTATTCGTGCGAATTCGGAGATATTTACGATGCGATGTGAATTCGTGGTTTTGTGCGAGAGCCCTTAAAGCTAAGCCAAAATTTATATTGCAACATTAACTTTTAAATAAACACATCACATTTTCTTCACCTAACTTCGGATAAACTCTAAAGTCACTTAATTGTGTGCCCGTTTGTTTTGTACTTTCAACTAACAAAGAACTTTCAAAGTTATTAAAGAAAACACTTCACATAATAAAATTGACTCCAAAGTTTTCGTTATTCTAAGTGCCGTATCTGAAATCGAAATCTAAAAACAATATTCACTTTGCGATCCAAACTATTCCCATTTCAGAAACGCATAGAGCACCAGACAGTAATAAGACTGAAGATAAAGGCACGAAACAATGTATCTAATGAAAACAGCGACGTGTTTGCTGTTCGAAAAGAACTTTAAACGCTTAAAACTTACAAAAAAGGACGAGATGGATACATGACGAAGCGAGAGGGTAGTTGATTTTATTAGAAGGCTAATCTTATACTTTGTCAGTAGAAGTGAAGTTTTATTTACAGATAAAATCTGTGTATTCAAAGTTACAAGAATATTTAGCTCTTTGTCCGAAAGAGGTCGTAGCTCGAAAATACGACATCAGTACCTACTTCTCAGACAAACTAATTATTATTATTAGTCTGGTTAAATGCGTTAAATGGTTGCATTGAGAATTATTCTTACAAAAAATAAGGACTATTTAATAAAACGCTATTAAATTTTACTGTGAGTTAACTCTTTGTCTGTAACTGTGAGTTCGATTTTTGCTCTCATAGTTAACATACCTCACTTCACATACAGTCCGGATTGCACCTACCTTAGCCATTCAATTGAAGATTTGAGTGAAATAGTAAGCAAGGACTGTAGGCAATAGCTATTTAGGTTCAATCTCAAAGGCATAGTCGGCAGGGTAATCAATCCTACACCGTTAACCGGGAGCGTTCTCAAATGTATTTGCGTTGATCTAGACATTCAAATTTGGACCATCTTATCTTAGCTGACTTTATTATCTACTTCCATCACTCCATGGTCTTACCCGCATAGGTCCTATTATGTTTAAACGCGATACAAACCATGTGAGTTATTTCAGACTATAATCTATCGCAGTACCAAACTTTCCTCAGATTCATTTAGTTTATGAAGAAAAGAGAAACAAACATCTTTATATTTATATATCGTTTTAGATATAGGTAAAGTTTTGTACTAACATATCGAGGACACTTTTTAACCAATACCATCTAGCCCCAAATTAAATAATGCTTTTACTATAGAAACTAGATGGCTGATAGAACACAGATACAATCCTACCTCTAAATACATAGGTAGGTAAGTACTTATGATACGTATAAAAATTCAGAAACGCCAACCGTCTATATTGATTACGTAAAAAATGTTTGTCGTGAGTGGAAGTCAAACCTACGGCCCAAGGCTGAGTGAGCAGCCTGACTTTCAACTGGGTTATTTACTAGATCAGTATATTAGTAGGATTAATAGATATATTTATTTCACTTACTCACCCTACTAACGTAATAAATGTCAATGTTTTGATGTTTAATAAATAATAATAAATAAATATATATTGGTGGACAATTCACACACAACGTAAGTAACCAAAGTAAGCAAAGCTTGTATGATGTCGGCCAAATAGCTGATATAAAACTTATATAATTTTAAATACATACTTATTATACATAGAAACACCCAGACACAGTGCAAACATTTGGATTCATCACACAAATATTTGCACTGGGCGGGAATCGAACCCACGACCCTCGGCTTCGCAGGCAGAGCTACTACACTAAGCCACGAGGCCAGTTTGAATGTTTGTTGCTCAATCACGTTGGGACGTCAGAATAAATCGGGTTGAAATTTGGAACACAGTTAGTTTATAGCCTGGAAACTATTCCAGGTAAAAAAAAAACCAGGTAAAAGTAGCCTATGTACTACATAGGCTACTTTTAATGGTATATTTATCGTAACCAATAAATATAAAAGTTGTTAGAAAGGCGAAGAAGATAAATATATAGGAATTTTCAATGTCAAGAACTATACGTGGGAGAGACTCCTAAGTAGTTTTAATGGGTATGACCATGATGACATTCAATTGTAGGTAAGAAATTGTAGCTACACATTTAATGGACGATGAAAACTCTTTTAGTAGAACACAAAAAGGGTAAGCTCTATTTTCGAAGGAGATCAATTAAGGCGCCTCTGACAAAGAGATCGACTTTCTTTACCCTTTAACACACCCTTGTTTGTCCCCAACCACGCCTCTAGCTTCATTGATTCAGTAATAAGTGTTTATAAGTAACTGAATTCTATTTTAAGTCTTGTCCTTTGTACGTCATTGTACAATAGGGGTAACTCTATTTTTATTACCCGATTGAAAGAAGGATTACCTATGTTTTTCGCGCGTATGTTGTATGTTTGTAAATTTCTTTATTCCCACGTATCTTCCAAACGGTTGATTGGATTTGGACAATTGAGATAATTATCGTTACATAATTAATCACCCGAGTGTCCCAATACTATTGTATTCCTTAGATAGTAATACAATAGTAATACGCAATGTTTTTTCACCCTTGATTTTTGCAGTCGGGTTTTTTAAATTAAAGTTATTTGACTATGATGGGTTTGCACTCGACGGCCGTATGTTTATATGTACTTGACCAACATTTTAGTTGATGTTAAGCGATAATGCGGCCTACAACAGAGCATGCTTCATCTAGAAGAAACTCTCAACTTCAAAACTTCAATATTGTTACTATCTGGAAAATACACTCAGGCAATGCATTCCACAGCTAAAACGTTTTTATAACAAACGCGAAGTCAAGACTTTCAAGTTTACTCTTTGTAACGTCAACCATGATGGGATGTCAATTTTTAAACCACGAAAAAAGAAGTTTTAAATAGAGGTAAAGTGGTGCTATGTTTTTTTAATTACATATATCAACGACTCGAACGCCGTCTGTATTATTTTTTTGTATTTATTATCTGATGTTATCAGCGTTGTGCAATTACAAAGAAAAATGTATCCGTCGTAGAGTGAGTCTGGAGAAAGCTGGCAATACAGTTAGCATTTTGTGTCGAGGTGACAACCCTACCATTTTAAGATAAAGTGAGGGAAAAAAGTCATCTCTTCACTCGAACCGAAGCGTCGTGGGTAATTAAAATGAATTTAGATCACGTTTAAGTCTTCGTAGATATTGTTTTCAATATTAGTTCATATTAGGGAGGGAAAGTAGCAGAGAGTAACGAAACGAGGAGATAAGTAGCCTTGAGTAGCCTTGTTGTGAAAAGAAACTGCGTTACTGTAGGTAGCATTTTGTAAATAGTCGTTCTGACTCTGTTTTTTCTATGTATCATATAGAAAATCATATAGTTATCATATAGTTTTTCTATGTATAAAATTTAGATCACGTTTAAGTTTTCGCAGATATTGTTTTCAATATCAGTTTATATTAGGGAGGGAAAGTAACAGAGAGTAACGAAACGAGGAGATAAGTAGCCTTGAGTAGCCTTGTTGTGAAAAGAAACTGCGTTACTGTGGGTATCATTTTGTAAATTTTCGTTCTGACTCTGTTTTTACTATGTATCATAAATATTCAAATGTATTTTTGATATCAGCTATCTGGTCCCCATATGGCATTGGTTAGTTAGTTTGATTCTAGTTGATGTATGTATGTGAGAAATGACCAAACATTATTTTTTATTTTTAAACTAGCGGCCCGCTCCGGCTTCGCTCGAATAACCTAGATAACAATTGCAGCGCCATCTGCCGGGCTGATTTGTGAATCTAAACCTTCCAGGGCCCTACACAAACGTATACAAAAAAAAAAAATCAAATCGGTCTAGCCGTTCAGGAGGAGTTCAATAACAACGAAAAGTGGCATTGATTTGTATATATATAGATGTGCAGTTTTGCCGCGCGTTATCTAGAAAAACACATTATTTAGTAATAATAGCCGTGGTTAATCGGATATAAAGATAAACACGGGTAAGCAGTTTAACGCTAATGCCCGGTGTATATTCTTCCAGTCAAGTGATCCAACGAGAATCCAGTCCAGTGGTATTAACGTCTAAATTATTCCAGTTATTGAGAAGCCGTTGAAGTGTGAACACTACAGTGACGATGATTTCAAGAAGAGAGCAGTGTCGTAAAGCACTGGAATGGCACTGGATTAGCCGTCTACTTTATACCCCGTTTACATTATTCCAGTCCAGCGATCGAATCCAGCGCTGGATTGCTTACTGGAATAATGTAAACCGGCACTGGAAAGCATCAATCCAGTGCCAATGCATTCCAGTGCCGGTTTACATTATTCCAGTAAGCAATCCAGCGCTGGATTCGGTCGCTGGACTGGAATCAGGTAAACGGGGTATTATTCCAATAGCACTAGATTGGTCACACTGGATTCAAAAGTAGACTGCCAATCCAGTTACTGGACTAGAATGCTAACTGGATTCATTGCTTTCCAGTGCCGGTTTACATTTTTCCAGTTAGCAATCCAGCGCTGGATTCGATCACTGGATTGGAATAATGTAAACCGGACCTTATGACTTTGACGGTATTTTTAACGTACTGATACACATTGACTAGCTTTTTGTTTATTAGAATAATATACTTTTTAATGTACAATAAAATAGATTTAAGTTTTAACAAATTCTTTTGGACTCCGCAGATGTGGAACAAACGCTGATAATATGGAACCAAAGTAATAATTGTTATCATCTGTTTACCCTTATCTCGCTACGTGGGGTTTTCACCATTAATTCCTGTCATCAATTATCTCACCACCCTTTCCATTCTTACCATTATTCACACAATTCTTCCACATCTCCTTTGGTCTTTCTCTAGCACTATATCACAACTATTGGTATTGTTCAAACCAAAATAATAACTAATAGAATAAAATCAAAAACGTTTTCCATGTTTGGAGTTCTTAGTCGAACAATATAATTATTTTGTATTCTTACTCCAAAATATTACCTGTGTAAATGTCACCCGTAAATTTAAATTAAATGCGTTCTAATTATACCAATTTCAAACTTTTCAAACAGTTACAGCATAATTATTTTGCGTTTACAACGCAAACCCCAATTAATCTGAAAGTTTATTTTTGTTGCAGGAATATATTCAAAATAATTATTTCTGCAGGCTGCAGGGAAAGTTGCCGGCTGTTGAGTAAATTTTCCACATAGAAATAGTGGAATGCCAGAACACATAATGTTGATATAATGTTTGGGATGAATCTAGAATTGAAACTATAGAAGTCCACGTTTTGGACATTATTTTACGTTACTATCTGTTCTGTGGTTGCTTGGATGACATTGCTCTTGATGATAAGGCTTCCATCTGAGTCATTAGTTATGAGAATGGTTTTTTTTGTATAAGTGAACTATGAACTTTAAAGATCCACATATCAAATCAAATCAGTCACTATATACCAAAAACAGATTACATCGGAAATTAAGTGCAAAGTTAAACTCAACAAAAATCTATATTTTTACTAGCCTATGATTATAGTAATAATCAAAACAAACAAAATAAAACAAAAGAATGGGCATACAAATTGTGTACATTTTCAAAGAGTGATTTCCGAATACGGTCTTTCGTTTAGACGTGAATGAGTAACACATATTCTATCTTTCTTCAGGATCATCTTTCTTCAGTTGATAATATTGGTATGATGCTGATGCAGCATAGGTATGATAACGTCCTCTCCAAATAAAACACACAAGCACTACTATTTATAACTAGCAGCGCCCGCGGTTTTACCCGTGCAGTTTCTGTTCCCGTTATTTTTGCGTGTTAAAAAGTACCCTATGTGCTATTCCAGACTAATCAGTGTTCCATCAGCCCATCCGTTCTGACATTCTGTTGAAATTGAGCAATATCGTCCCTTGGATCGTTATTGCTCATGTTTGCATCAAAATACCCCAATTTCACATTTTAATTTAAAAAATTCACGATCTTGATAATAAAAGAAGGAAAAAAAATTTAACTGAGAAATACATTCTTGATTTGTCACAGCCACTAGACCCGTCACTGCGTTGTCGGAATTTATCGCAAGTTCAAAAACGTCGTGCCAATGGTAGTTTTTCTTTATACTGTTACAATTGCAATATCATGAGACAATGGAGTTAACAACAATTATAACAATTGAATTCGGCCTAATATATTTTTATACAGTATTTTTTATTTAAGCGGAGGGTAAACGGCCACCAAGTCTGCCCAAAAAGCGGTAGAAAGATGAGCTTAACGTCCACGACAAGGATTGGCCCACAATAGCTCTCGATAGAGACCAATGCAGGGAGAAAAAGTAAGAAAGAGGTGAAAGAGGTCTTTGTTCAACTTTGGGACGATATAGGCTAAAATAATAATATGTGTTTATTTATTTTAAGATTTAGGAGACGAGCAGGACCCTCACTGTAACCCTGTATGTTGTTGGTAACGTAGGTAGGTTCCGAAAGCTTATAAATTAATTGTGAATTCGCAACGTGAGTAATTATGCCCGCTTAACTCGATTTGACCCACTTTTACCAGTCGTCGGTTAAACAGCCTAACGTACTCGTATGTTGGACTGAATAATTAATTACCTGAAAATCGAAATTTTCCTCGCGGTTTAATGTTGGCTGTGGATGTTTTTATGGTAATTTTTGTTGATTTCGGATAACTACATTAGTGTCACTGTGAGTTCACAGCGAGCTCACGAAGTAAGATCAATGGAACAAAATTACACACAGTTTTATAATAAACTAATTAGTAAACTAGAAATATTCTCATTATTCGTAATAAATTTTTGCTCATTGCACAGTCAGTCTGGGAAAGTACCTCCTTCGTCAGTTGTTCAACCGATACGCAGTAGTGTCCAAATATTGATGTGTTTTGTTTTGAAATTTTCCAGAGAATTTACACAAAGAGATCAATTATCGTACCTATATCTTCGGTTGAGGAGCGCAGTGGAGCGCTAAACATAGACTTGAAATCTCAGGGACACGTCATGCTTGTCCCTTTCATTTTCTTCATAAAAAGTCATCCTTCAAATAAGTTATAAAACTTTGTCACGAGAAGAGTATGTTTATTTTTTATTTATTAAATTACTACGACATTCAATTACTGAGTATTAAATCATAATTATTTTTTTAAAGGGCCAAATCTCACTCCTCCTTTCGATCCTTGACATCCATCGAGCTTCTATTTTCAAAGTTCCGACCTCATTTCCAGTCAGCAAGTTGGAAGAAAACCTCCAAGTCTGAAGCACGTTAAACTAAAACATCATTCACGTAAAAATAAAAGTAACTCCTTGTATCTCCTGGGTATTTCTCGATCAGCTGTACTGTAGGTATACCTAGTGTGTAGTGGGTAGGTGTACCTACATTCTCAAATATACTTGTAGCAAATTTTAAATCAACGCAAACCCTTTTTTGTTTAACGTGTTATTTAAAGTTAGATTACGGTGCTAAATCCCCTACATTTTTCACCGTTCGCCTAAACGCCATAGATTGAAGACTGGGTACTACAAGTGGCGTTTGAGAAACGTTGCGGCTGATGCCGGGGTCATCGCGCTTTGTTACACGTCACCTGTTCGTACCTATTCTGTGACAAATTGGTTTTTAGGAAAACTAAACTGACTTCAGCGGTTGGCAGTTGCATCTGCTCATTAAGTCGTGGGTTCGATTTGTGGACCCTGGACATGGGATGCATACGGTTATTTTTTCTGTGTTTTTTTAATGTATCATTAATATACATTTACAAAATTAAATATGTACTAGCTGAACCTGGCGAAGTTTTTTCACAATCATTTTTTATTTTTCGCTAAATGCGGTTCACGTAAATTACTTATTGTATTAAATATATCACGGGAATCACTAGCTTTAAAAGTGCAGTGATACATTTTTTGACAACTGAATAACATGTGTTGATCTAAGTAATGTTCGTACTTACCACGTGTTCAATATCATTCATATCCGTTTAGCTGTAGCAGATTTACATGGGTACACATATACACATTTTTATTTATCAATTTCTAAGAAAATTGAACTTAAATATATTTGAGTTCGTTTGAGGCCACATACTTACATATAACTATATTTATGTTAATAGATTGTAGAATAGATTTTACTTAAATATGTGTTTGTTTTTGGCTCGCGTATTTTAAGTACGTTAGTATTTACTAAGTATGTTATAATAAAAAATATTTAGCCATTTAAATAGTCGAATGAGTGCTCGATATATTGATGCAGATTGCAGTAAATTGACGAGATTTTATAACTTGCATACCTTGTATTAAGATTAAACTTTATGCTTTTAAATTTTTCTTACATTTGCCATTTAGCCATTTACTTAAACCGTTTCACTTAAGTGTTGTTGAATTTGTAGGTACATTTCATACTTTCAATTCTAAAACATTCAATCAGCCTTCGAATACAGTTGAAAACGTTTTAATAAGCAAACGGAATGCATTGTAACTGAGCAGTTCATATCGAATCGATTTCAATACAGTTACAGAATAGGGCATCTTGTAGACTTGAACACGAAATCGTTACAGGTCACCGATTCTGAGGTCAGCTTTAGTTTAGTGTTATTTTCATTTTGCTTGCAACATTTTCTATTATTTTCGATTTGCGAGTGAATTTGTGTTCTTCTAAGTAAATATAACCAATGAATTTAGGTCTGTTTTGTTCTCTCATGCTTGAGAAATGAAACCGGTTGTGTGGAAGAGATCACTTTTAGTGACAACATTTTGGTATTTAAATTTGAAAATTTAACATATTGTGTCTATTTTCTGTTAAGTATTTTTATCTACATAAAAAGAGTTTTCTATATACATATCGGTGAGTTGGCAGTTGAGCAAAGCGGATAGCGGTACCAATTTTAATACGGTTCATAATTTTACTAAACTATTTATGTTTGGTGATTTTTGTAAATTGTTAGAAACAGTTTAATAAATACAAGTTCAAATACAGTGAAAAGGTTTCATCTACCTATATCGTTACTATATCCTGCCAAAAGTTAAGGTGTCAACTCTGCCCAGCCTTCTCCTATCGTTTGATTGTGAATAAAATTTCGACTCGTAAGGTAGACTAGGAAATTATATCGCCAGTGACAATATAAGTTATCAAAAGTTACCATAAACAAAATATAATAAAGCGGTCAAGTCGCAAGTCTCAAGTCGGAATCGTCCATTAAGGGTTCCGTAGCAGCAAGTAACATAATACATAAGTTATTGTAGTTCGTTGTAACTTTGATCGAAGTGTTAAGCTAATAATAGAATAATAGTGTATTTATGTCGTACTAAAAATACTACTTACCATATCGAGTTCAAACTTATTTTCCGTATGTATATTGCATGGTAATGTACATCATATATATTTTTTTGTTGTATCATTCTCTTAATTTAGTCGTTACAAAGTTACAGGGGGAGGGGAGACACACATTTAACCACTTCGGAAGTGTCTCTCGCGCAAATTATTCAGTTTAGAAAAAAATTATATTGGGAACCTCAACATTATTTTTAAAGACCTATCTATAGACACAAGTATGAGATTGATGAAAAGAGTTTCTGTTCTAAGTACGGGGCACCCCCAAAATTCATTGTTTTTTTTATTGTTGGATAAAAATCTGAATGAATGCGGTTCGCAGAATACATCTACTTACCAAGTTTTAACAGTATAGCTCTTATAGTTTCGGGAAAAGTGGTTGTGACATATGGACGGATAGCCATGACATGACATGGACAGACATGACGAATCTATTAGGATTACGTTTTTACCTTTTACGGAACCCTAAAAAATACTCTCATAGCACACATGACTTCAATTACGCACTTGTAGACTCTCCTGTTTCCACTCTGGTAGTTCTCAATCACTTTATTTTTCCAAGATAGAAAGTAGCATAGGTATGTGGTATTCCATACTATTATCTCTCTATGTAGCAAACTTCAGCCAGACGCTGTCAG
Organism: Ectropis crepuscularia; assembly: GCA_963693475.1. Lineage (NCBI taxonomy): Eukaryota > Metazoa > Arthropoda > Insecta > Lepidoptera > Geometridae > Ectropis > Ectropis crepuscularia. Next base: position 13,613,154 of record OY856359.1, read on the forward strand.
TGGTTTAAGCTTGAATGAAAACAGACTGATCTGGAAAACGTATCTCCAGTCATGGTATTTAAAGTCTGCCACCCCTAACGGCCAGATCTCTTCACGAATTTAAAGAGACTGTAGATGACTCTATCAAGAACTACATTACCAGTCAGCGAAGTTAACTTCACAAGTATGCTTTGCATTTAATTATCTGCTCGCGGTCAGTATTCTACCGTACTTATCTAAAGTGCAGTAACTAATATTTTTGGTAAAAATAAACTTATAAACAATTAAGACTAGCGCGTTGAGATTATTCATTCACTCTATAATTTAAATTGCTTTGTTATGACAATTCTATTGTATTTTCATCAGTTACGTGTATCTTATTACTGATTGCAGATAGATAGAACATTGTTTTAATAATAATTTATTTACATTAAGTTCTTTTAAGTATGCGCCGCATTGCAATAGTGCAAATGTATTACAGAAGCGTAAGTGACCAATCGTAGTTCATCATTATCAACCAATACTCGTCCACTGCTACACATAGGATCTCTGCTATGCCGTCCACTGCCATCAGCTTTTTTCTGTAATTCATCACTCTATCTAATCTCAACGCGTCCTACACCACGTTCACTGTTTCACGACGTCCACTCTAGAATCTGTATACCTATGTAGTTATCGGTTCTGCGATAGATATGTTAAGTCAAATACGCAAGGCCACTACCATTTCAGCTTACGAATGCGCTGAGCTATTTCGGTGACCTTAGTTTTCTGACCGATTATCTAACTATATACATAGATGCGACCCCTCAGAAAAACTCTGAACATATGTAGTTCTTTCCGTAATAATCAATAAATTCAACGAATAATTTTGAAATCTCATGGAAAAGCAGGAATTTGCTAAAAGCTTGTTCCGTTCGCAGTGCTGACCGTGAGATACTGGGGTTTGGTTTGAGGCAAGGGATCAGATACGTTGTCGATGGTGTGCTAAACCAAAGAGGTAAAACCTGAATGATTTTATATTCAAAATGTATTTTGTTGTACGTTTGTTTTTTGTTTATGGGTGTACCTATTTTTAATATTTCGTGTTTAATCTCGTACAATGAGTGGTAAAAAAAAGTATATAATTTTGAAGACCAAAAAAGAGCCAATCTTGATTTATGCAGACCAGCTGCGACTAAAATCATCCAGACATACTTCTAGTCTACTTTTAATTTCATAGCATTTTTCATCAATTCTGGCTGGTCAAACTATAGAACGCAGTAAGTTGAAATAAAGTAAAACAAAACTTTTAATTAACGTCATTTACTCAAAATGAAAGATTCTGCATTATTTACAAGCGCGGTTAGTATTTATTTCGAGTGCTAATTAATGCTGCATAAATAACGATATCACTGGAAAACGTAATTAAACTGGCTCGGGTTTGGTTCCGCGAAATAGCTGGATTAATAGTTGTGTGGAAAATGTGGCAGGATCGAAACAGGCCGAAACCGAAGGATGAGTCGTTTCGGTTTTTGATTAAAATATCCAATATTAATATAATACATGTTTGCTGCTCAATGAAGCTGACACGGAGTTGAAATTTGACACACAATTGTATTATAGTCTGTAATAGCGCATAGGCTACTTTACAATGCGGGAAAATAACTGGAATGGGAACTACACCGGTAAAACCGCAAGGTTCAGCTAGTATAATACAAAGTTCAGCATATATAATATTATTTATAGCATGCAATCATTGAATCGCTCTTCTATGGAGTAATGTTCACACCTTTGTAATGGGCCAGCTTAATGCTGGCTAGAGGCTTTGAATTCAATCGTGCCAAGAGGCTCAAAGGTAATGGCTCCCTTGTTTGAAGACTTCAAAGTCTTGAACATCACCAAAGTTGCAAGGCTATCAAAACAAAGGTTAGTTGGTATTTTATCTGCTCAATCATATACCATCTTGTCTTCTTTATCAGATTGCTCGTAACTCGAAAACGGGTACCGTTTCATGAGTGACTTATTAAACAAAGAGGTTTTTTTTTCACTTTTGTAGTAAACACATGCGTATTCTTGGCGTTCACCATCTACACAATCTGGGTGTTTCCACCAATGATGCTTAGCTTAGGGCTTAGTATAGTGGCCTGCGTCGTCACTTAACATCAGGCTAGATTGTGGTCAAGAGCAAATTTATTGTTGATAAAAACACTACGACGTATCGTCTGTAATCTGTATGTCTGTAAACGTCAACATTAAAAAAATAGTTATTTTTTGTTTTTAGATGAGAATTACGCCACGCGTTAACATAATATTGTTAACATCGTAAATACGGTTGAACTAAAAGAACTCCTGCTTTGAAGTCAGTTAAAAAAGTAACAAAATATTTAAATTTAAATTATCTCAACGAAATATTGTCCTCCAAATCCCTCAAAAATTAGGATCCACATTTTTACTACTCAGTAAATCTCAGCTTATGGTATGAAATAAAACTTTGTTACCTGCTCTATATTTCGTAACTAAATAAGTACTATTTAATGAGCTGAAATAACGACACAGACAGTGGTATATTTTATTATCAGTATAGTTAATCCATTTTAAAAGTTTACCAACACGGTTATTTCTTATCAAATTTGAGATATACATTCTAAATTTCCACTAAACTAAGCCTAAATTACTGGAAAGGTACAGTTTAAATAATTTCATTAAGTCAAGCCCCAAGAGGCCAAATTTGGGCAAAACCGGTTTTAGGACTTTAAAACCTTATTTTTTCATGATATACATACTCGATTATTAGTTTATTTTGATGCCTAAGAGATAGGCAATAATATTTATTAGTACATTATCGTTTACAGACACACAAAATTTGGTTTCATTTTTTAGTAATGATTTTTTGTGTGACGTCACGACGTCGGCCGCGTCGCGAGTCGGCCCGTATTTTAAGAAATAATATGTGGATATGAGATCAACTTCAATTGTTGAATTATAATATTTAAGGTTTAGTTACACGTGTGAGTGGCTATCAGGGTCCGTACAATGAGCTCGAGAGGCAATGAGTAATTATTATTTGATTTAATTAGCGATACATTTTGAACACCATTATAGACTATAATTATGGCTGGCCTAGTGGCTTAGTTGGTAGTAAGTCTGCTGAGCAGCCGTGGGCTTGATTACCACTCATGGCAAATATTTGTGTGATGAATACAAATATATTATGTTCTGTACCTGGGTGTTTTCTGTGCTTAATAAGTATATATTTACAATATCAGCATATATCAGCTGTTTTGCTCCCAAAGTACAGGCTTTGCTTAGTTTTAGGGCCAGGTAGTGTTATGTGCAAGATGTACCCCAATATTTATTTAATTTAATTTTTTGGTGACAATATTAGCAGCAGATTATAAGATTATTGGATGAAATTCTGAACCTCGACTGACTCAAAGTCTTAAAATATGTATTTACATGTGGTATTGAGCTAGACTTTTATGCAACTCCAATATTTTTACTGATGACAGTGGGAATGGTTTACATGTGAAAGCTAACAGTAAAGTACCAAGCAATTTTGTGTGCTGTTTTGTTTTAACTCCCAGAGAAGAAAAAAGGCTTTGTATATTCGATTTGATATATCTTTGTAAGTTTGATAATTTGTTAATGATATGATATGTGTGTATCTGTGAAGTCATGGCTCCTAACCAATGTACCTAATTTGATACACTCTTTGGTTTGATCGAGATTGTTTTTATATAATTACTAGCGACCCGTTACAGCTTCGCCCGGACATTGTTATATAAATACCATTAACTGAAAGGAAAATTATCGTATATCTCAAGTTGAACCAAACTACATATAAATGCCAACAATCAATTCAATAACATCCCTTAAATTACGATTATTAAACATCTCTCAAAGTTAACAAGTTACTGTCTGGCACGTGAATATCGATCAAACATGTGATGCTTACTCAAGCAGATTTTCCAAAGGTCCTTCAATAGAATCAGCTTATTAGTCTTACTAAATTTGTTTGCCACCGCAAATGAGTAAATTACGGTTCCTCAATTAGCAGTTGGCTTCTGACGCATCAATACTCCGATGATCGATCAGCTTCGCCTCTTCATCAGTATTAACTCTCATTAACTTCGCAAAGTGATTAATGTCGATTACTGACAGATTATGATCCAATTTACGCTTAGTTCCTTGTTTTGAAACGTTTGAAGTACCCAATTATGTGAAATCTTTTGTGCGCAGAGATAAACAAGTCTATTTTTGAACCTCCTAGTTAATATTCTCTGAAAATATACATGACAATAAAATAGTATTGATGCTTTTACAAAATAATAACGATACTATATGGAAATGTTTAACGTAGGTATCTCATAATGTTTCAAATAAACTATTGTATCTCGATTTCGAACTCTGGGATACCAAACAATAAGTTTATTTTTACACCGTCCTAATGAAACAAAATCGCCAATAACACAGTAATGAACAAAAAATATAATAGTGAGGTGCTTTTTAAAATTAGAATTAAAAATATAATTGAATTCCTTAATTTGGGATCGGGATGCGCCCGGTCTGGTAGTCGTGTCGACTCAGCTCATTAGCTTCTTCTTGAAACGCTAATTAAGCACTCTTTGAAGTATTCACTAGACGATTTCGTCGCCTCTCGCCTCGGCGTTCGGGCCACCCTCTGCATCTCAATTATGCAATACAATTTTAATTTTACTATCAAACTTGCAAACCAATTAAAATCAACCGAGCTAACTCCTAACTTCATTCATAACGTTCCTGATACTGTTATTAACTCTGATATTTAAATTGATTATAATAGGAATGTCTTTGAAGTGGAAATGCCATGTTTCAAAGGAAGCGTTAGAATGAAGAAGACAAATCCATATCGGGCCGTGGTGACAATCTATCGGCAATTCCATTGAGTGGAACGGAACGTAATTTCATTTGTAGTATTGCAAGAATGTACGGCCCGTGAACAAAGGTAGTAGTCGTTTTATTATAAATCAGAAGGCGTAAAGGCCTTGCGAAGTCATGAAGAATTGTTTCCGACCTTTTTATCTAATTTGCTTTATGCCAGCTATGGGGGTTCAAGGACGGTGTGAGCCTTACGAGCGGCGCAAAAAGAGTTAATTTAGACATGATTATATGGAACCTTTTACGAATATACGCTTTGTAAAAGGGGCATTACTCTGATAGCGGACAGAAAAGTAATTGGGACTTTTTGGGGAATAAAAATGAAGTGCTTTAACAAATTGGTACAATGAAAAAAGATAAGACAAAGTTGGCGCTATTATCATTAGAGTCGGGGAGTTGTTTGAAAGTTTGTAAAATATAGTTGTGATATCATGATACGGGCCAGCAATAGGCCAAGTTTGGGACGCTTTCCAAGTGAAGTTGTGACGTAGATCAGTCAGAGGTGCTTTGATAAACTGGCTTTTGTGTCCCTTTGTGCTTCGATAATCCTTGTTCACAATGCCGGCAACTCCGTGATATACGGGCCGCGTCTCCCCATACTAAACTTTCAATATAAGTGAGGAAGTGTTAGGGAGTTGGGGAAATTCTCATGTGAGTTAGCTTAGGTTAACTTGATAGATTGAACTAATTTCGAGGGCGTTATTGTTGTGGGCGTAAATATCTGAATATATGTATAACAAATTATGTAACTTTAAATTTTGCTTAAGTATGACATCAGAGAGACCTCTATTTATTTGTCTATGAGCACCATGCTTAATTTTTTTTACAAGAGTCAAAAATGTTTTGTTTCTTTCATATTGGCAACACGAGTATGCCCCAAAATATCTCAGAAATGTACAAAATTTGGAGTAATACATAGTATTTAAATTTAACTAACTTATTTGACTAGCACTTATTTGAGCTTCGATCAAATGATCATTTCATTTGATCGAAGCTCAAATAAGTGCTTTGCACCCATTTTCACAACAAAATCATCATACCTGTGGAATACTGTGCTTGACTGAATAGGAATTCCGTAATGAATATAAGATGGGTATCTGCAAGTCGAGAGAAATCAGTTTTTGTAGGTTAGCCCGGTCCATCGCAGGCCGCGTGCCTTGTCGCCTAACATCAGGTCAGACGGCGGTAAAGTCCAAATTTATAAAAACAATCGATTAAAATTAAAAAACCACTTTGTGGCATTTTTTATTTCGTTGTGGATCGTTTCGTTAATAAGATGAAAATTATGTAATCAGTTCAAATGACAAAAGTATGTCATCTGTTTAACTTTGCCTATGCATAATTTGTTACTATAAATGAGTAGATGTAATTCTTACATGTCCCTAAGTAATAAGTTACCCAAAGCTATTTGATCATAGGTTTATTTTAAACTCATAACTTATAGGGCCCTTTATGACTAGCCATGTGCCTATAGAAACAGGTACATAGGTACCTACTGTTGCCACTCAATAAAATAATATTTGCATTTACCGATTTCAAAAAAATTGTTTTTATTTGATTTTAATTATATAAATATATTCTAGGTATTAAAAGACAAGACCGTGTTCGCAACACCGTACTGCGTTCCATTACACGTGTGACAGATGTAGATGGATTTAGATCTGCCAAGCTTAAATGGGAGTGGGCGGGTCATGTGACCAGAATGCATGCACCCCGATGTTCTACCGGGCCCGGGTTTCTACAGAGTGGACGCCATCGGCCAGTCGCCCCAGGGTCGTCCTCCAACGCGATGGAAGGACGAGCTCGGAGTGTTTAAAAATGATTGGACGATGGTAGCTCAGGACCGGATAAAGTGGAGGTAATTGGGGGAGACCTTTGCCCAGCAGTGGGACAACAGAGGTTACACTAAATAAAATAAAAAAAATCTAGGTTAAAATATATATTTTATTTATGTAGATATCAAAAACATATTTATGTGAAGCTTTGAATTACAAATATTTTGATGGCAATGGAGTGGAGTGATTTGCCTTTTTAATTATTGACAGCATAACGAAAATTGGCTTCGTGGCTCTGTCTAATGTAGAATTGAAATTCATTATATTATTCTCAGCTGTGTTCTATTTAAGTGCATTTTTAGTGTGCTACTTAAGTACATAACGGATAAATAGAACAAATTAAATCATTTTATTCTGGAATATGGCAGTTTTCAGATACCAGTAATCCTAACTTTTTATTTCCTCAAAAATCACCAATCATTCTTCGTAATTACCGCCTGCCGGAAAATTTGGAGACAATAAAGCACTGCATTGTCTAAACAGATAGCGAAAACCTTTCAAGCACCGCGGAAAGTTGCGCCCAGAAAGAAGTCATTAGCGAAGTTAGGAGAAACTTTCTTACCCTGAGGGAATAAATATTTTCGCAGTCTACGGATAACAATTGTGCCATTTTGACGAAATTGTTTTACTTATAGACGTTGATGGTTTGTTTATAGATTAGGCGAGAATTTCTTTTAAGTAGCTAGAAGATTAAATTTGTTATAACTGGGATTTTTTGAGTATAATAATTAATGCCAGAATTTTATAGTGTGCCAGCAATCGTGGACTCTGCGTCTCGGAATTTGACAAATCCTACTAATATTATTTGTTTGTCATAATATATCACGTCACTATTTGGGTGTTTGTTGCTGAATCACATCATAACGTCTGAAACATATCCAATGGGATTGAAATTTGGAACACTGTTCGATTATAGTCCGGAAAAATAGCGGAAATGTGATCTACTCGGTAAAAACCGCGCTGCTGATTGAGAGAGTGTGTTTCGTGAGTGTGTCGAGAGATTAATGAGGAGTTTAATGGTGTACTGAGAATAAGTCTAAACACTGGAAAGTGATTTGTTGTTGCGTAGGTACGTTTTTTAATCTGATCTAACTACAATTTCCTTTTTACGTCAACCTTCACTACTTGTTAGCATTTTTTCTCCCATTCTCAATGGAAGTAAACGACATCGATTGTCATGACGTTGCTGAAGCTAAGAATAGAATAAAATTGAACTCCCTCACATAAAAACGAAGTATCCACAACACATCCACCATTTTTACAAGCGCTATATACGTACATTGAGTAAAAAGGGTGTCATTGTGCATATAAAATTGCTCTCGCAAATAAGCTCTCGATTCGCATCGCCATGAATTTTACGCGCCGTAATTCCAGTGTACTAAATGCTCAATAAAAAAGGCGGGCCATTTCTTGCGGGGACTGGTAACTGTGAGGAAGGAAGACATTGGAGTGACGTTAGTTTGATATACGAGCGGGCCTCTTTTGTGCGTTAGTCGTTAATACGGGAGCACAATGCGCACCCGACAGCCGTTGGAGTTACGCCCGACTTAAGAACGCGGCCTATTACACCGTACTGTAACTGCGAGGCCAATTGCCTTTTGTGGTTTGACGGATTGGCTGACCGACCATTCAGCGCTCTTTACTTTAGTGGCTTACCCTTTATCAAATAGTTTTTTTTTAATTTTGTTAGTAGAGTCTGATAATATCACACTGTATTTCAAACCAGATGATATTACTGCCTGAAATTTGTATGTGTTGTTAGGAGATTCAATGTGACGTTTTATCGGTTAATTGTGCACCATAAACGATATTTTGGTTTAAAGTACTACAAGAACATTTTACCAGAAAACACTTCACAGAATTGGTCGTTTCGTCTTTGGGCTTCGCCGAAATATGTCTGCGTTCTGTAATAAACTGATGATACTAACGCTACGTTCACGATTTTACGTGCTATTCTAAAGTTTATAGTTTATACTTGTATAGTATACTTGTACTCTGTCCATGAGCCTTTTAGACAAAATCTTCAATGTGCAAAACTATCAAAACATTGAGCATAAGAGTAACGTTGCAACGTCACTCCAAATTTTCAAATAAAATATACAAATATCGCAATAGTCTGGAGAGTAGAGGTAAGGAGTGTCATCCTATATGGTAGAAAATTTAAAAAAGTGTCTAGCTATATGCTATAAATTACAGTTCAAAAATCTTCCACAATGGCTCTGGTGTAGTTTAAGGGTATGGTATGTAGCAATTTTAAACGAATTTTAAGTATGCCGAGTTTTAAAAAAATATGGTACTGTCGACTGAAACTTCTAAAATTTCAACTACTTGCGTAGTGTAAAATAATGCAGTATAAATATATTCTTAAATAATTAAAATGATGAAACCTGTCGCTATAGTGATTTTATTTCATGAACTGTGAAAAGCACATTGATTCATTTCCTTTAAAATGTACCCTGATGCTAATGTGGCGCCACCCCAATTTGATGCATTTGGACGGACACTTTTTATCTGCACAGATAACGCTCCTTACCTCAACTCTCCATAACTAACTGTAAGAATAAAGCGTAGATAGCAGTACCAAGAACTCTATTGTTACGTCATGGTGTTGCTTTTCAATCTTGAGGAGGCAAAGCGTGAGGGTATAGTTAATTATGGCGTGTGTCAGCGTCAAATGTAAAGAAGCAAGAGTGAGTATATTTTGAGGGAAAAGAAATCGCGCAGTTTCATTTGGGTCTCGAATAATTTTACGAAGCTCGTGAATAATAAAATATTATAATAAAGTTCTTTGTTGATGATATAAACTGCGACGGGATCTTTTAAAATATGTGTGTGGAGCAGCTTTCTTTTGTCTTTTCCAGGATTTATAATTTACCAAAATTCTTAGATTGACTGTTATTGATTGTCTGAAGACCGATTTACATCAGACGAGCGAATGCTCATTCTATCCCCACTGTATCAAATTCATTTGGTGTAAACAAACGTAGAGCATTCTTTCGTTGTTTTGATTACGTTTGCAAAGATTCTATGGAATATATAATATGGAAAACGCTAAGAACGATCTTTCGTTTACACTAAAAGATCGAGAAAGAATGCTCTTGTTCCAGCTCTAGCTCTATGTTCTTTCAGTTTAAATCGGACTTGAGTCATCTGCAATCAGGTTACGTATGAGTTGTCCATGATAGGTATAGATTGCCATATTGCCTCAAATCGTACTATATCGAACATAATTTATTTGCTTTGAGTGAAAAGCCAACTGAGACTATGTATAACTTCATGAAACTAACTATCAAATAACACAAAAAAAAAACACTCTATTCTTGTTTCTTTATGTTCTTTTGTTTGTCTGTATTTAACAATTAGACTGGTTATCGACTCGCATAAACCTTGAGTACAAACAATAGTGGTAATTCTGTTTTGACAGACATCTCTCACACATCAGAAGTACATTATGAGATTGATTATTTAGTTATGAAGTTCTAGGGAGGGAGATAGACTATAAACTGTAACAACTTTAAAGTAATAGAAGATAGTTCATTCATTTCTTGGAAATTAAATTACACGTTGGGCAAGACGCCTTCTGAAGATACGCGACTTGCTTGCCAGTCAGTATTTTGATCAAATCTGGCACTTGAAAATATTACATAAAATATATATAAAATTCTCGTGTCACAGTGTTTGTTTCTTTACTCCTCCGAAACGGCTTTACTGATTTTAACCAAATTTTATATACATATTCTGTAGGTCTGAGAATCGGCTACTAGCTATTTTTCATACCCCTAAATGCCAAGGGTTGTTCACCCCAAAAATTTTTTTTTTAATTTTCGTACCAAATTTTTTATTTTTATTTTTTTATAATGTGTCGTTAAAAAATACATACAACCCTAAATTTTTACCCTTTTATCACCAACCCCTATTATTTAATAGTCATTTTAGTAATTTAATCATTTGACAGTGAACTCCTAAACGACGGGACCAATTTGAATGTTTTTTTTGTGTGTGTATTCGAAGATGGTTTAAATTCACAAATAAGCCCGGTAGATGGCGCTGCAGACAGTGTCTAGGTTATGTCCGAGCGAAGCCGGAACGGGCCGCTAGTAAAATATAAGATTCAAAAATTTCTTGTCTTGACACTTTTTTAAAATCATAACACTTCAAATTGAAACACTGTTTTGTTTATGCATCCATTATTGGCAAGAGCATAATAGGTGTAATAAAGGTATAAGTATTAAATTCTCAGCTGAACTTTGCAATAGAATCGTACCCTTACAATACAGAACGCGGTTCGCCTTAGCACGTAGCAAACCTTTCAGCAAGTTTTGCAATTTTCCTTCCTCCAAAACTCGATACGGAATCTATGCACCGCACGTATAAGCTGTCAAGTTGTTTTTGCGGCTTGGTGCGACGAGCGAAAGCTTTAGTAATAATTGCATGCACATAATTATTTGTGCAACGCCTGCTTTGTGCGGACACCCGAGAACAATGCACGACGCGAGATGCGAGAAAACCTCATTCTAGCTAGGAATATGTGGAACTGGAATAGACAGAGATAAATGTTGAAACTGTTGTGGTTGGAAAGATGTATTTAAGAAAACGTATCATTCTTGCGACCATTTGTGGATAAACTTTCGGAGCTCCAAGCAAAGGCTATGGATAAAATAAAAGGAATAAAATTTAAAATAATTAGTGTGGTGGAAATGCGTTTACATATACTCTTCCGACTAGAATTTTATTGATACCTTGAGTTATGTTGTACTCGATACCAGGGACGGACATGGTCCCCATACCGTCTAAAATAAATACATACCATCTAAACATCTTTGTCGCTTATGAAAAGCTTCAAAGTTTGAAATTACTACTTTACTGTATTATAATAATTATTGTATAGAAAACTGTCAAGCATTATATTATGAGTATATTATTATGTTTTTATTACAATTGTTCTGACCCATGTCAAATAATTTTTGTATACATTTTCATAGGACTTTGCCATCACTCTCTAAAAATTCGGTGTAACTATACAAAGTTTGATCGATAATCAAGCACTTAATCACATTTATATCGTACACCGGATCAATATATATCGGACTCGACACCCGAAGAGTTGTACACCAACTCAAACTCCTACAGGTTTCTCCGGCTTGGTTCTGGGGCAGAGAAGTGGGACCGCTATTGCATTCAACTGGAACACTGCCACTGCCATCGCTCTTAGGGGCCTGCCTCACGAGGAGACGGGCCCCCGCATTTGGGCGCTGGTTTCCGGCACATTACCACCTCGGCAGAGCCTATCTCTAGGTATTGTGCCGGACGGTTCTAAAGATCCGACGCTCCAGACTCTCCAACTCGAAACCGGGAGGGAGCCAGAGTTTCCCCCCATCGGGCTCGCCGCCGAGTCGGTTTCTGCCTCTTCTTATATACCAAAATGAGAATATGGTGTAAAACACCCTGAGACTAGCTGGAATAACGGTTTACATAAGTAGTAGGACAAGCAAGTCATGGAATAGATTAATTTGGGTGTCAACAATCAAAGAAGATGCCTATACTTAGCAATAGATTAAATGGCGTAAATATGAACGACATAACGGGCAAAATAAGTAGCACTGTCTAAAAAGTTTGTTACTCACTAAGAAAACTGATCAAAGAGACCACGTTTTGTTTCATATTGTCACATCCATTCCTCTATTTTCTTGTGCATGATACAGCGGAAACCGCAGGTGTTTCATTATACCGTTTTAATGGCGTCAGCACCATCGAGTTACGCGTCATACCGCTCAAGAGACGTACTATAAGTTCATTTGAAGTTTCTCGATTCATTTCTCTAAACATTTCGTCAACCGTAACTGCAAATCGTATTGCCAGGAAACAAAGTATGCGATGTGTTGAGCTTGAGTTAAATAATGAGCGCAATAAAGGTCATAGTACGGACTCTGAGGCCGTAGGGAATACAATACAATTTATTTACACGTGTGAGAGATCCGTGTTTTTGTCTAAAAATAAAAACAGCGAGGCGTAGGTCATCTACGGTAATCGTAGATCCCCTGTGGTGTGCGTAGACGTGCTACGACCTTTGAAAACAATATTTGTTTGATGAAAAATATTTCGCCTTTGTTATTGATCTTAGTATACTTTGGAGTTCTCAAAATAATATTCATATTTAAGAGCGGTTCGAATAACAAAACATAATTTAAAGTTAGAAAATATAACAATATTAGTTTTCAAGCCTCTAATCCAAATCCAATCGTAAAGTTTCAGTGAGGGGTACTCGAAAATGAAACAAACAAAAGTTTGAATAAAAATCAAACATGTGCGGTCTCTACATAAAATATGTATTTGCACAACAAAAACAGTGAATTCATATACGCAAATTGGTTTGTTATTCCCAAAACGGCAGTAAATTCTTAAGCGTACTAGTGCAGACTACTACAGTGATGGCTAGTGTTGTACTATGGAGAGTCTTATTTTAGTGTTTCCCAAGTACACTTTTTTATTTTTCTGTCGCCATTAAAGTATTATCGTTTTGCATTTCAAACACTTTTTTTTTTAATTGTGTTATTGTTACGTCAGCAGCAATTATTTATTAATATCAATCATTTACGATAAAAATACACATGACAAAACAAACTACGAGACTAAGGCATAATATGACTGAATATCTGTAAATCAATGAATTCTATGAATTATTAAAAAAATAGTACGAAAAATAACGTGGTAGTTTCATATATTTAATAAAATCATTGCCAAACCGGCAGCTACTTCTACTGCAGCGTGTACTCTCCTTAAAAAAGGCCGCCGGACGCGGCCTAAACTTCAGTTGCACTAGACCGACCATATCACACGAGAGTTACCCGTGAACTTAATTAAATATATTAGGTAATAAACTAGCAGTGACCCGCGGTTTTACCGACGTAGTTCCCGTTCCTGTTATTTTACTGGGATAACAAATAGCTTACGTGTCCTTGCGATAATCTGACTGTGTTCCAAATTTAAATTTCTGCGTTTCATGGCTGATGCTCCAAAGACAGGAGAAGAGATTTGACTCTACTTTTGTGATAAGAACGTCTAGGCTGTGGAATACGTTGCCTGAGTGGGTTTTCCCCGATGGTAACAATCTTTGTGTCTTCAAACAGAGAGTGAATCGGTTTATTCTATGTAAACACGCTCCATTGTCCAAAATGTAATTTTAAAGTTAATTTATATTGTGTGAGATAATTGTAACTGGAATTCCGTTTCTATCTCAATAAATAAATAAATAAATAAATAAATAAATAAATTGTAGACCGCATCGTTGCTTAACATCAGGCGAGATGGCGGTCAAGTGTAACCTATTTTTTAAGGTAAAAAAAATCAAAAAGATCCGTTCAGACTTTACGGCGTGATTGAGCAACAAACATCTAAACACTGACATGATTAGAATTATTATTCAGATCATGAATTGTTTGAAGTGTGCATTAGTTATTGTGTTGGTTTTGTTAGAATTAACGCTGTTTTACAAAACCTGCCATTTGTCTAATTCTGTGTCTTTTAATACCTTTGTAAACCTAGTCAGCTTGCCATAAGCTGCGGTTGATAGTTTAGTGTACAGAACGTCCCATTTTAATTAATTTCAGTTAATTGTCAAGTCTTACACTTTGTTTTAAATTCCACCTGCATTTTGGGTTTATCCCAAGTACACAAATTCAAATTGATCATAACTACTGAATTTATTAACAGCAAAGAAAAATATCGTGAGAAAAAGGGAATGATGAAAGAATAAAAAAATAACTGTTTCTGTTTCGTTAGATAATTACGAGTATTTAGTTGTAATTAATTTGTATACGGTCTTGCGGTAAATAAAGATCAAGACTGTTTTTGCGTTGGACAACACTGGCGAAGGACTGGTGAGGGAAATATCGTAACTGCAAAATGATAATACCATATTATGTAAATTGTTTACGCCCGCACTACCATGGGGGGTTTGCATACGACTAAAGCCAGAGACGTGGGGTTCACTGAGACAATGCTATCTATTTCAGAGAGTTATGACGCTACCGTATAAGCTTGTTTTATATGTGTGACGATGAAACTGAAATCAACTAACTTATCCAGCTCGGAAAAGTTTGGAAGAAAATTATATTTGAAAACCTAGAAGTTTTTTTTTATTATTAAATAGTGACATAAATACATGGCAAAGTAATCATAGTACTTACTAAATATTTAGTACCCGTAAAATATATACGTATAGCTGTGGAAGCAATGGACTGTTGAGGAAACGTGGTTAAGGATTTAATGAATGAGTTTGGTCACTAAATTAACGATAAAGGTAGTCCTGCTGATTTCTGGTCCCGAGGGTAATCATTGCAAATCATTATGGTATTGCTTGCAGTATTTTGGGCTTCAAATTGTGTAGGGAGGCTTATTTGATAAAACTTTACATGCTGTTTAAATGGCACTATTATTGTTGTTATGACATTTTTTGTTACTACTTTATTATAATTTTGTAGAAATATTTATAAACTAGCAACGATCCGTGGTTTTACCAGCGTAGTTATTTTATCTCTAATTTTTCTCGCAATAAAAATAGTATTTGTGCTATGCCAGACTATAATCTAACTATGTCTTAAATTTCAACTAAATTCCTAAGGCCGTTTCTACGTGATAGAAGAACATATTATATACTATCCAAACTTTTATATATTAATTATAAGTAAAATAACTACTATAATATATAATTATATATAATATTGTATGCAAAACACACAAAATTAAGACACATCAAAAAAAGAATTGTCATTAAAATTAAAAATATATAATTGTAAAACTCTGACATAGCACAAATATCTGTATTAAGTACACATATATAAATATTTGCCTTTCGGGAATGGAACATCGAAGCCACGACCTACGGATCCACGGGTTCAACTACTACCAAATATGCTAAGAGGCCAGTCACTCAGCAAGTCATGATAGAAGCTGAACAATGCAATACTCAAAACAAAACCATTTACAAATAATTTAAAATTCTTTTCACTGTTCTCCACCCCAATCCAATGTTTTCGCGTCGTGCAAACACGACAGTCATCGTCAATGCGAATCAATAAATTCAACCCTTTTTATGATTCAGTCATTCGGTTTTATTGGCCCTGTACGTGTTTCGGAACGTGCATCATTCGGTGACAATAAAAAATACCTAACGACTTTTATATCGCGTACGAAAAATAAATAAAAAAGTTGATGTAACAATATTTTTTTGCGATGCGCTAAACTCGTTGCGTTCGCATTTTTACAATGTCATTTGAGTATGTTGTTCCTGTATTTGTATTAGTATACGATTAGATGTGCTTTGTTGATTTTTGGGGTTCTTTATTTTTGGTGTTGAATGAGGTAAAAATATTGTAAACACTCCAACATCCAAAAGACAATACATCTTGCTGTATTCCAAACATCAAAGACTTACTCGAGACAAAAAAGGTATGAAATTATTGAATAAGGAAAAAAAAATGGCAGTCATAGGAACTGCCGATAGAAGTGAATTTCAATTCAATTCAATTCAATTCAATTCAATTCAAATTCCCATTGGCTCACGTATTTCTAGATGGCCATGCTATGATGGCGAGGCCACGCCCTTTCAGCATTTCCCATTGGCTGACGCATTTCTAGATGCCCAATCACCAAGGTCCCGAGTTTACCCGAAGATTTCTTATGATACCCGAGCATGACGGTAGAATTCAATTTACACCCCACGAAAAATTTGTCTAGGCGCGCGTAAAGAAGTTTTCACTTCAAAAACATTTTTTTCTAGTTGTAACGTCTGAATTTTATTTATTAATTTCAAAATATTTACCATGGTTTAACGATGGAAGGTGTCTCTGATATTTCGATGTAGTGTCTAGCACGATTATCAATTAACAAATAACCCTTGCTAATTTACTAAAATTATAAACGCGAAAGTTTGTGGGTATGTCTGTGACTCTTTCAAGAAAAAACTACTGAAAAAATCTGGATGAAATTTAGTACACAGATAGATAGATTCAGAATGAGCTATATCTTTATAAATAACTAATTTTATCCTTACAAAACAACAGGATCACATACTTTGTGGGTGAAACTGTAGGACACTGCGAGTTAAATTTAGACTATCGCAACGATGTTTCAAAAATGATTATTTCTATAATTTTATCTTCATTCAATTCTTTATTAAGCGAATGGGTCGTGTTGTAGTCACTATCATTTACACTATAAATAAAAACAATAATCAAGTTTTACATAAGAGTCTCGTTACAAGACCAACCAACTTCAAATCTAGAAAAAAAATTGCAGTCATAGGAACTGCCGATGGAAGTGAAAACTTATAACTCAGAATTAGCTTGCTTTGGAAACTACGAGGGTGAAACCGGCGGCCGTGGCCATGAACATGGCTTTCTAGACATGCTGACGTATTTTGAGATGGCCAATGGCCATGGTTCCGAATTTACCCGAAGATTTCGTATCATTCCCGAGCGTGACGCTAGAATTCAATTCACAGCCCACGAAAAATCTGTCTGTGGCGCGCCAAAAGAATTTTTCACTTTAAAAAAAGTTATTCATTACAATACTTTGAGACCAACAAACTCGGTTTTCGTTAAAACTTTTGATTTTCTGTAGTCAACAATAAAATAGCGAGCATTTCATGCCATAAAATAAATGGTTTATTGCAATTTTACATTTAAATTTCACATAATAATTGGCTTGAGCTATAAATTATAAAATTCCGCTGAGAGTTCCACCGTTCCTACTTTGTATGTTAATTTAGAGTGAAGGAATTGTTTAGGTGAAATTATAGCTGCGTCCATTACGCACTGACATCGCAAAATTTTTACGAAGCGTAGACAATTAAAATAAGGCGGGGCGCAGACTGACGGGGAAAAAGTGAGGGGATCTAAAAAAAGTTCCATTATGGCGGGGTTACAAATGAGAGCGGGCGGGCAAGTTATCCCGACTTATCTCCCTGGGAAGTGCCCGGTGTTTTCAGTGAGATACATTTGGTACATTGTAATTTCGTATGTTTCTTGTCTTGTGATGATTGATTTTTTTTACGAATATGTGTCACAGTTCCATTGTAACTATCGTAAAAAGACCCGATTTTTACTTTGGGTAATGAAAAAAATATCGAAGATTGTAAGGCTTGGATTACACTTTCGTTTTACTCTAAGTTCACGACGTGATGTCAACTCGAAAAGAACAAGAAGTTTTTGTGGCGGCTCATCTTTGGAGGAGGCCATAGTTGCCGCACTCAACATGCGTGCAACCGATGGTAATTTAGTGAATCATGTAATTTAATTTAATTTTAAATTAATAGCAGCAGCAGTGTTTTTAACCGCGTAGTTTTTGGTCCCGTTTTTTTTTTTGGGAAAAAATAGTGTATAAATGTTTTGTATACCAAATTTCATGCAAATCCCTTCAATAATTTCTGCGTGAAAGAATAACAAACATACATTCTTACACACTTTCGCTTTTAAAATATTAGTGAGATTGTCTCAATTTTACATTACTTTGGTGTATGACAACATATGATAAAAAATCGTCAAATTTGAATCGGGAGTTTGGTATGACTACGAATTACTCTCTAGATGTTGTTAGATTTTGTGATATCCAGCTTTTTGGTGGCATGAAACCGTCGGTACAACATGACGTCTCTATTTCTACGAAAACGTAATTTCGAAAAAAAAACTCGCGACTTTCCTACTCTTGTTCTACTTTGTTTCGTCCGATACAACATTGTTTGACGTTTAAATGTTCTAAGCATACTCTAATTAGAGTAGGCTTAGAAGATTTAAACGGACAAAATGACGGATCGAAGTAGAATCGGCTTTGGAAAGTCACGAGTTTATTCCGAAATTACGTTTTCGTAGAAAGAGAGTAGACGTCCTGCTCAACTGGCACTTGATCGTGTTCATTTTATTGACGTGCTAGGACTCCTAGCAAAATCGATCGGAGTAAATATATTGCAGTTGCCTTAATTATTGCAAAAAAAAAAATAAGCAACGTACCTAATGTTCTGGGACGCGGGACCTTCTTTCGCATGGAGAGAGTTAAAGTTATAGACTACAGGCCCGTGAACAAAATTTACGGGTCAAATGAACCACCAGGAGACCTATGTCGGATGATAGAAGGGTGTAAAGTATTAAGATTCAGCACTATGCCGTCACTTGTAAGCTGTCCAACTGAGTGTGATTGAAGAGGGGGGGTTGCAACCCTCTACCATTTCTCTTTGTCGCATGATTTTTGTACGGCATTGCGAAATAATGGATGGAGGCCACCGAGAAGAACCACCCCTCTTCAATTGCACTCAGTTGGACAGCTTACAAGTGACGGCATAGTGTTGAATCTTATTACTTTATACCCTTCTATCATCCTACATAGGTCTCCTGGTGGTTCATTTGACCCGTAAATTTAGTTTACGGGCCTGTAGTCTATTATTATTTACCACGCGGACCAAGTGTGGGTCACGCATGACATCGAAGGATTTTAGAAACGTGTCGGTTTTCACACACGATATTTTCTTTCACCGTTTTAAAGTTAGTGGCATTACTTACATGACTTCGAAAAGACAGTGCTGCTCGTGGGATTCCAATCAGTGGTTTGGGATTGGCAATTCCCGACTAGACCAGCAGTAACTTACTTTTTGCTAAACAGTCAATGATTTACAAACGGTTTTATTTTCCGATTGAATGGAACTGTTTCCAGATAATTTTTCAGATCTAAAGACTAAGCCGTATCTTATCTTTGGGTGACGATTTCAGTGACATGTTGAATGGTAATTTTAATCCTCATAATTATGTAAGCAGCTTTCTATACAAGCTATCTAGTACAAGTTTTATCAGAACAATTACAACAAATGAAAATATGCAATCTCATTACTTAAACGATGTTGAATTTTGCAATCCACCAAATGTAAAAGTACAATAGTATTTTAAACACTGAAACCTAAATTACGTCAATTAGCAATAAAATTAATTAAATTGCTGTTAATTAAAACATTAGTTTAAATGCGTGCGGTTTAGATAAGTTGTCTGGAGCTGGTATAAATAATTTTAATATCTTTTTTATTCAATTTACGAAAATTTATGAAAGTGCTGAAATATGTTTTTCATTCTATTTAAGAAAGCGCTGAAGCTATTTTGTTTTATTCGAATTTGCTGTTAATTGTAGTTTTTATTGTTACTGGGGGTTTCATTAAAATTCTATTTACTTAGAAAGAAGAACAGTTTATTTTAATGTTTCGTTTATCGTTTCGTTTCGTTATCACTAGCAGCGCTCTGCGGTTTCAAACCCCGTTACTTTCCCGGGATAAAATATAGCTTATGTGTAATTCCAGCAAGTTAAACGAGCGGGGCATGTGCTTGATGGTAAGCTATGCTGCATATGGCGCGTTTTCGACCGGAGGTATCGGTTGACCTTAAGTGACGCTGTGACCGCGCGCTCTCCGCCCTCTATCTCGAAAACCGTTCACCGTATAAGAATTGCTGTTGAACAAAATTTGTAGAGAATTTTGTATTCTACAATATTGATTAAAAATACATATAGCAAAAACCCATAGGAAATGAGATATTTACAAAGAAATCGCAAAAAACTGATTTTTGAAACTTTTGACCTTGAAATTTAATCGCTGCGTACACCCTACCATATGTAGGTTTTGAGACAACTTTTAGGATGGCATTATACAAGTATTTATAGATTTACAGCTGGGTATCGAATTCCGAGGTGAACTTACTATAATTACTGGACTATTACGGGATTTTGTTGGTTAAGCGAGTTCCCATTATTTCAATGTAGTTTCTAGCACCGCACCTTATTATCTCCAGCTCGCTCTTACCTTATTACCATTATTAGTATCACGTAATTTATTATACTCATGCAGTAAATCAACCGTAACTACTCAAAACTATGTTTTATTTTAATCAGCCTATCCTACTAAAATTATAAATGCTAAAGTTTGGATGTTTATATTTCTGGATGTTTGTTGCTCAATCATGTAAAAACGCCTGCACGGATCATATTTAAATTTGGAACAAACATAAATTATAGCTTGTAATCTTATAATATAAAATTCTCGTGTCACAGTGTTTGTTTCCTTACTCCTCCGAAACGGCTTTACTGATTTTTATCAAATTTTATATGCATATTCAGTAGGTCTGAGAATCGGCTACTAGCTATTTTTCATACCCCTAAGTTTTAGGGGTTGTTCACCCCATACATTTTTTTTTTAAATTTTGGTCAATTTTTTTTGTTTTTATTTTTTTATAATGTGGCGTTAAAAATACATACAACCCTAAATTTTTACTCTTTTATCACCAACCCCTGTTTTTTTACAGCTATTTTATATTTAATAATTTGACAGTGAACTCCTAAACGACGGGACCGATTTGAATGTTTTTTTTTGTGTGTGTCTTCGAAGATGGTTTAAATTCACAAATAAGCCCGGCAGATGGCGCTGCAGACAGTGTCTAGGTTATGTCCGAGCGAAGCCGGAACGGGCCGCTAGTCTATCTATATAAAAATCAATGCCACTTTTCGTTGTTATTGAACTCCTCCTAAACGGCTGGACCGATTTGAATGATTTTTTTTGTATACGTTTGGGTAGGGCCCTGGAAGGTTTAGATTCACAAATCAGCCCGGCAGATGGCGCTGCAGTTGATATCTAGGTTATTATTCGAGCGAAGCCGGAGCGGGCCGCTAGTAACACATACTTTTCATGCGAAAAGTAAAGGAAACGGGATCTACGCGGGTACAACCACAAGTTACTGCTCGTGTATAATTAAACAATTTCAATATGTTGTTTTTTAAGATGTTTGTTGGTATCAAATAACATTTTCAAAGTTGGTCTTAATACGGCTTGAAGTCATGTTCTGCTGAAGTTTCCTGACGAAGCAACGTAATGTGGAAACATTATTTTGTTCCAATGTAAATTATATTACCAACGGAATGTCTGTGTATAAATATATAATGTACTAGTAGCGCCCCGCGTTGTTACCCGCGAAGTTACCGTTCCCGTTGCTCCCGTTGTTTTTCCGGGACAAAAAGTATCCTATGTGTTTTTCCAGACTATATATAATCTGTGTTCCAAATTTCAGCCCGATCCGTTCATACGTTAGGACGTGATCGAGCAATAAACATCCAAACATCCAAAAATCCAAACATCCATACATTGACATTTATAATGTTATTAGTAGGAAGTAGGATTTTATTAGCAAAAGCTGAACACAGCGCATTGCTTAACAGTAATTTAAATGCATAAATGCATCGTTCTTAAAATATTACATACTGCAGTGGACTGGCGTGCTGCTTGCCGTCAGGAAGCCTGACGTTCTTGTTTTGTTACTCTATTTCTCAATCTATCAAGCACGAGTTGGACTCTCACACCGATGTTTACTTACCACTATGCGAGTACTAACAACTATATACATATACCTACTACTACTAATACATTGACTTCACCAGGTGGTGATAGGTAACTTTTAAAGCTAAAAGCTTAAAAAGCTTTAACTATAAAAGCTTTTATTTTTAAACATTAAGATGTACACAAAAGTTTCAAATTTAAGGTTGTAGGTAAGGATTTACTTCCAAGAAGTAAACCCAATTAAGGTCGATTCACGCATATCAGTGACGGCTCAGTGTCCGCTCAGTTCAGTATCAGTGCTTCAGTGTTGCGTCAGTGATTCAAGTCACACGTCAGTACTCAGTTCATGAAGCTTCAGTGAAAACGTGTCAAGTATCGTGGTTGCTGTTGTGGCTCTCTGTTCAATACTGCGGAGCTAGATAATATAATATAATACAACAAATACATACTTACATAAATAAAGTATTAAAACTATGTGACGGTATTTACCACCTAACTTTATTTCCGCTCCTATTTTGTTCCACAAATTGGTTTTGTATGTCGAATCCATGTACTTTGCTTGAGACAAATCACACAAATCCGTATGAAAACAATATGTAAGAATATTTCGTACTGTGCCGGTACTATGTCGGCACTGTGACTTCACTGATAATATGTGTGAATCAACCAATCAACCTTCCGTCCGTGATTGCTGGTGTCGCTGTCGGTACTGACACTGAGAGCACTGTGTAGTTACTGACACTGACAAGTGTGGATGCGTTCATAGAGAATGTATGAAAGAATATTACGCACTGTGCCGGTACTGTGTCGGCACTGCGCCATCACTGATATGTGTGAATCGACCTTAAAAACAGTGACTGTTTAACAAAAACTTATTTGAAAACCTTTTTTATTTTTGATTTTCCTGTTTGTATACTTCTATATATATTATCCTATATTTATGTATTTACCGAATCGCAATAAAATACACAGATATACACTCACAATTTTCAATTTCAATTTGGTAGGTAAAATTTTGAACTTTGGATTTTCAGTGTTTGAATTTTGGACTGAAGTGGGCTTAGTAATCATTTATTTAATTTATTATTCATCTAATTATAACTAGTGGAACTGTTTTTATTCAATACTATTGCAATCTAGTTTTTATTGTAGATACTTAATATGGTTTTACATAAATAAATATAACGTTTCTAACACAAATATTATTTAACGTTTGCCCAAATACGAAATAAGTAATTCCATTTTTAATCAAAGTAATGAAACATAATATAATTAAGTTATTACTAAATGACTAGTCTGAGTGCAGATTTGGTTTAGACATCAATTGTTTTAACCCCGAACACCCAAAGGGAAAGGTCACATCGTAATTCAGCGAAACACTTATTATAAAGTTTGGGTAATTAAACATAGTACGAACCCGTTTAGGTAGTAATTATAAAGTTATGTTTTACCTGAAATTTTATTATTTGGTTTTGCTCAAATTTGAATGTCAAAAGTCAAACTCCAACTGTGGTTATTATTACATGAAAGCCCATAAAAGGAGTGTTAATTTGGAGTTCATGAAAATTTGTACCTCTATTATATATACGTGAACTTACGTGCAATTTCCAATCCTAAGGGCTCCCCCCTCCCACACAAAACCACGAATTCGCATCGCATCGGAAATATCTGCCAATTTGCAAGAATGCATCGCAAGAACTTCCGATTTGGTGCGCATCGCGCATTCCTCCGATATTACGTCATACTGGTCATTATGGTGTAACCACCATTTTAGTCAACTCTGAGAAAGAAGAAGAGAAAGACGGTCTTCAAATGAAGATATCCCCATTCTAAAATAATCAAAAAAAATATCTTCTTCTATTCTCAACCTATAATACTTGCGAGTAAAATAGTTCCCATCAGGATTCATAATCTAATATGTGTATGAAACCATTTTTTTTTTCTTTTAATTTCTTACTTAACGATAACAACAGTACAACAATATTTTTGCGATCCATGTTACGCTTCCGAAAAACACGTCCAACACGGCTGACTACCGTTGAAGGTATGATTACTTGATTACCTTAGTTAATAGTCCGGATTAACACGTAGGCTGATTTCTATCCCGGTAAAGTAATAGGGCTCCCACACAAAACTGCGATGCAATGCGATGCGACGCCACATCGGAGGAACTTGAGATGCGAGTTGGCTAACCAACGGTTTGCCGCACGAATTCGCATCGCAGCAATTCGCAGAATTTCAGGGAAGGTCAGGGAATTAACCTTATTCTCGTGTTATTTGGCACATAGTATACCTAAAAAGAGTCTAACGTGCTTGTCTCAATACGGGGGGTATACCACCTAAGTTAAACGGCCATAACGCTGATGCTCTCTCTTTACTGTTAGCTTTAAATGATAGAGACAGCAATAGGGAAGCCAAAGCAGACATCCACCGCTGCTACGACGCTTCGCTGCTGCACTACAACATCAGCGGTCATGTCAGTGATGCGAATCCATCATATTATCCCTACCAAAATTACTCGACGTGACTACGAACATTTTCTTTAAAAAAAAAAAAATTAATACCTAGACTTTGCTCAAAATTTACAGCTATTTAAGTTAGCATAAGCAATCATTAAATTGTTAGAGTAAGTATTTAAATACGATGATTAATTTCAATAAAAAATATGAAGCGTTGCTGCAAAAACTTACGGTCTATTTTTGCTCAAAAAAGTTTCAAATCTATTACAACATTCACGCTACTTGAAATAAACTTCAGGTAAACGTGTTCCACGTCTTATTAAATAGCTTACATATGAAGCTATGAAAGTGTCAAGAAACCATTATTTTCTGAGTAACACCCGTAATAACAATATTCTACGTCTGTTAGGTAAGTATTAAGCACTTTAAGTTGGAGATTACGAACTCCCTAAGTCGACTTAAGCCAATAGTGACCCGTTGACATGTGAGTTCAATGTCAAAAGGTTTCTAGACCTACTCATGCAACATGAAACTATGATAAACGGTCACCAAATTGGTTGCGAAACAGTGTTGCCATCCAGCTGTACTTCGTCCAGTTTTTGCTAAGCTATCCTACTAATATTATAAACGTCAATGTATGGATGTTTGGATGTTTGTTGCTCAATCGGAAATTTAGAACACAGATAGATTATAGTCTGGAAGAACACATAGGCTACTTTTTACCCCGAAAAAACAACGGGAACAACTGGAACGGGATCTTTGCGGGTAACACCGCGGGGCGCTGCTAGTATTATATATTATGGATAGCTAATAAGCCAAGCTAATAAGAATAAAGCTAATAAGAAGTTATGGCTGGTCTATTCGGGAGAACGGCGGCTGCCGATCTGGAGAAACCGGGTTCAAAACCACGCGCACCACTGTCTTTCCGAAGTTATGTGCGTAACGCCGCTAACTTAAAACGGTGAAGGAAAATGTTGTGAGGAAACTGACC
The DNA here is from genome assembly GCA_963693475.1 of Ectropis crepuscularia. Lineage (NCBI taxonomy): Eukaryota > Metazoa > Arthropoda > Insecta > Lepidoptera > Geometridae > Ectropis > Ectropis crepuscularia. Next base: position 13,638,669 of record OY856359.1, read on the forward strand.
TGTATCTCGAACCTTTCGAAGTCATGTGTCATCCACCAACCCGCACTGGGCCTGATGGATTATGGCCTTGACTCTCTCCTTGCGAGAGAAGGCCCCGAGTCCCAGCAGTGGGAACATTTAGTGGGCTGTTTATGCGAATATGCCAAAAGTGTCAGTTTTCCTGCGTTACTTGGACCTAGGTCTTGATCGCGACTCTGTTCATTACTTTTTTGAAATTTTGTTTGATAGTTCTCAATTAACATCATCTAGCCCCAAACTCAGTAAAGCTTGTGCTATGGTAGGTAATTTTAGCTAAAGTCTCTCTCTTTCCGGGGGGTCTACCGCCTAACGAAAACGCTTTGACGCTTTGACATTGCCGTCTCTTTCCTTTCAAGCGAGAAAAAAAGAGACAGCAATGTCAAAGCGTCAAAGCGTTTTCGTTAGGCGGTAGACCCCCCATTCTATGTATAGGTACCACATGATGATGGGTCCACCTTTCCAAGTTCATATTCTTTTATATCATTACTAGCGGCCCGTTCCGGCTTCGCTCGGACATAACCTAGACACTGTCTGCAGCGCCATATGCCGGGCTTATTTGTGAATTTAAACCATCTTCGAATACACACACAAAAAAAAACATTCAAATCGGTCCCGTCGTTTAGAAGTTCACTGTCAAATGATTAAATTACTAACATGGCTATAAAAAAACAGGGGTTGGTGATAAAAGGGTAAAAATTTAGGGTTATATGTATTTTTAACGCCACATTATAAAAAAATAAAAACAAAAAAAATTGACCAAATATTAAAAAAAAAAAATGTTGAGGTGAACAACCCCTAACACTTAGGTGTATGAAAAGTAGCTAGTAACCGATTCTCAGACCTACTGAATATGCATGTAAAATTTGGTAAAAATCAGTAAAGCCGTTTAGGAGGAGTAAGGAAACAAACACTGTGACACGAGAATTTTATATATAAGATGAACTACAGTCTTCCACCTTGGGTTGAATTTTTAGACAGGGACAAACTTATCGGTATCAAATTTCCGACATAGCCGCGGTGTCCTTTTCTTTAAATGCGTATACCATCTCAAACTTATCTGCGTCTTGTCAGCGATGTTGTGCACGCTCAGGTCTTCTCACAAGGACTCCTTGCTGATCTTATAGAGTCTGGTGGCGCTGCATATTCATCTCAATTGGTATTTTTTACGTATTCATAATTTCTCGTATTTATAATTTTACTAGCAGTGCCCCGCGGTTTTACCGGGTTTTCAGTTCCCGTTCCCGTCGTTCCCGTAATTTCCCGGGATAAAAAGTAGCCTATGTGTTCTTATTATCTATCTATATACCAAATTTCAGCCCGATCCGTTCAGACGTTAGGACGTGATTGAGCACAAATATCCAAACATCCTAAATAAGACAATCAATGCCTAAGAAAGTAAATATTTTCGACGTTTTTAGAATTTAACCAAACTATAAAGCAAATTTGAGTGTTTAATCTGGCAGCCCTGCTATGGACGCGCCTTCATACAAATGTTATTTAAGAATGTTCATTGCATGCGAAATTCATTACGTGTGAAAATAACTACTTACTTTATGGTGTATGGATATTGAATCTAATATGTCTGCGTTGACATTTTATGACTATGAAAGTTTGTGTTTATATTCGTAAAAACATTATATTAGTTGTGGGCATTGAACTCTTAAAACACTAAGAAGCGGCAAGCGCTCATCTACGATCACAATGTAAAATCAGGTGACGTCTCCTGATTGAGTTTCAGTCGCAACAGGAGCCACAAGTTGAGTGGACGTTCGCTAACAATTCAAAAAAATCCGATATGAGCCGTAATAATGTCTTATTCTGCTTTTGCAAGGTGCACAAACAGTTCAAAGACCAAGAACAAGTTCCATGGTATCACTTTTCATGCGTAAGTACACAAAATCTTTAATTATTTCCATAACAGTTCAATGATTATCTTCTTCTTATATATAAAATTCTCGTGTCACAGTGTTTGTTTCCTTACTCCTCCGAAACGGCTTTACTGATTTTAACCAAATTTTATATGCATATTCTGTAGGTATGAGAATCGGCTACTAGCTATTATTCATACCCCTAAGTGACAAGGGTTGTTCACTAAGGCAAAACAACGTTTGCGGGGTCAGCTAGTTACATCTAAAATTATTTTTCTGATGGAAACAATTTTAGAATTGGCCATTTCTTAAAAGAGACAGATATACATACAGCGTAAGAGTGCAACACGACCGGCGATATGTTAGTTGCGGCTATTTTGTCTCTTTCACGCCAGTGCATTTGTATGTCTTTCTATTCTTGTCGAAAAAAATATCTAAACAAATGTGATGTATAGCTATCTCATTTGCACCTACTGCCTACTTGTCATGATGTCTTTGTCATTCATTCAACGTCTCTCACGATGCAAGTGAAGCTGTGTGCACATTGCGTATACTTGTGTGAGATTTTCGTTACATTATGCTGTCTTTATATTAGAGCGTACCTTATCTTCGTTTATTTAGTTTCACCAAAATAACTTAAAATCCAGTACCCGCCAAAGTATAGACGCAGCGACATCTTGTATAACACATTTACTGCAAATAACGTATTAATTTAGTACATAAACCTTTTTGGACAAAATATTTAACTCAAATATTATTGTTTTCAATCAACGCCAAAAATAATTGTTAAAGTAAAAACATGTAAACTAAAAACCCAACTGTGTGTGTATTGTATAGGTATAACCTCTTTCTTTATCTAACAATGTAACCTCTTTCATTTTTGAACTCGTTTAAGTCGAAGCCAACAAGCCACAAGAACGGGGGAGTATTCGCTAGAAAGTAAATATTTTTTTAGGGAAGTGTATTTAACCGCCGAAGGAAATAACGCAGCGGAACACCGCCGATTATGCTTCGAGATAATACTAACGTTCAGTAATTTATGGGCCTGATAAACCGGGCGATGATTTAAGTAACTCAGATAATTCACGATTTACAACGTCGAGTAACATGTTTACAATAAATTCTTATTAATTCGCTGGGGTTTTGGGGGTCTTTTCTTTCGGAAAAGTCGACGATAATCGTTATCTTTGTCTTGTATTATGTGTTGTTATCTTGTGCTTAGCCTAGTTTACTGTTTGAGGGATGACCTGGGTGAAATCTTTTCAACGTTTAGAAATTGCAGAAATAGGGGGAATGATTTTGTAAATTAAGTTGTAGGGGAATTAAGTTATTATGGTTGGTTATATGGTGAAACAAGTCCCCCAGATTTCGATGCAATTTTATGCACAATGTTTACAGATAAACTAAAGAATTATTCGTCAGATTGTGGAATTATTAAAAATAGCTTATTAGAGGGTGTTTATGTAAATGGATATATGAGTATGTGTTTGAAAATGCATGTAGGTACATTGTACTTCAGAGATGAATCTAAGTTCAGCCAAGATAAGAAGAGTCTTCTTCACTATGTAAATGCTTGTGAGCATTATGGTTCAGAAAAAGAAGAATAAAATGGCGAAAGAAGTTTATCCTATAGTGAGACATCTGAGGTTCCTAAAATCATAAAAAAGTGGACATGGAATATGAAATTCAATATAATATTATGTCTGCATAGCTAGTAAATGACTGGCTATGGGTTGGTAGCGATATAATTACGTAAAATGGAAATCCTTAAACAACAACAAAGAAGCCAACAACCAGTATTTTTTGTAATTAAAAAAATCCAACCTACATAGCCTAACAGTTTTGCAACAAATGACTTGTGCTGAGCTTGTGTGAAAACTAAACATTGAGCGATATTAAGCTGATAAAACCATCAAATACCGTATGAGAAGTTGAGCACATGTTGTAACCAAATAAACAATGTATTAACATAAATTTACTTGTCTACAAGGGCCAATTCAATAATATTTTTATGAATAGCTCAATGTGTCGCATCGTCAAAAAAAACTCCCACACAGTTGTAGTCATCACGAAAACGACTCTAACAAAAGATAGGCGGACCCTGGCTCGTTTATCAGACCCTTATGAGAGCTCATTGCGTACGCTCCACCCTTGATTTTTTTACCAGTGTCGTCACAGATAAATGCCAAGTTCAAGGCCCTTCGAAACTCGCTGTTCATGCCAAATAACTTTGTAAGTACCGTAATTGATGCGGAGTTGAAGCAAGAAACCAAACAAATGCAAAAACAAATGAGAACAAGTATTAGGCTTGTTTATTTTCTGTACATATTATGGAAGTCGTTAACTCAATTTTCCTTGATCTTCGAAATGTAAGTACATGAAATTGATTTTACTTTCAATGGGATTGTTATACTTCATCAATTTATCCAGTAAAGCAAAAATAAGTGTTATAGTTTTAGCTGTCTGAAACTATAACACTTCGCTGCGCTGAATTTAATTTTGATTGTTTTTGTGATACAATTTGTACTTATGGCTCGTTCTGACTTTGCACTTATAAAATTATTTAATTAAAATCAAATATTTGTGGTAGGTACGGGATGAAAAAAGGTCTCAAAATTATTATGTTACTTTAAACTAGTATTTTTTAATTTAAAAGTACAAATATAGTAAAGACGACACACAGTTAATTACAGATGTAATAAATTTAATAACAAAACTTCTATTGCAGAAAATGGTGAGTTCTACAAAGTAATGTTTTGTTCTATCATCAACAGTAATCTATTTGCATAAGTCACTGTAATTGTAATTTAAATTGTTAGAAATCCGCAACAAAAGACTAATTTTCTTAAACTTCGCACTCATTCATAACTACATCAATCATTTTATATTCAAGGTTGTTGAAATGACTGTAGATTACTTCTTGAATCATAAAAAGCAGTCATTACACTCAAAACAAATTCAAAATTTTCAAAAAATCCTAAACAAAATAATACTTGTGCAGCGAAAACGCAGCGAAAAACGGGGCACCGAAGTCCAGGAGAAGGTCGAGCACTTAAGAAATAACCTTTTATGTGCAGCGGCAGCGGACGCAACCGACATTGAATATTTTTACTTTTCGAAATCCCGTCATGACTTTATCCGATTTGAGTACTGCCGTATTTGTATTAATATCAGCATCCGAATAACATATTATGGTATCTCTCGGAGAAATCTTGCAAACTAAATGTAAGATTCATTAATATTGGTGCCGAGGTTCCGAATACCTGAGTCAAAAAAAAATTACAATTGACAAATTTTCCGTTCTCTGTAATAGGTATAAGATTTACAAATATAAAATGTTCTGGTCATACCGAAAGAAGTCGGAGCGGGCCATTACTATGTCATAAAATGAAGATGTAAACAGTACCTATTGTGATTTACACATACATAACATAGTAGGTATAAATATATTACTGATGCAGATAAAACAAAAACACAGAAGAAAATCTCCCAAAATAATCGCCGCGTCTCACTGTCCGAACGAATGAAGTCAAGCGTAAAAGCGTGTTCTTAAAAAATAATCTCACAGATTGCTCGAAAGCTTTTCAAAACATCATTTTGTTTCCTTTCCGCTTCACGGGAACGGATCATGCGGATTTTATTTCTTTGTTTAGTCAGGGGTGAAAAGGGCAAGAGAGTAACAAGAGCCAATAGAATTACTAGGGGATGCTTAAAACCGATTAGTAGGAAGCGGAAACAGCTGCCCGTAGTAGAATTAGGGGAATACTTTCAGGTAAAACCCGTCTGGGCGAATCTCTGGTAACATTGATGCTAATATGCCTCGCCGAAATTACTTTGCTTTTATTTTTCTTTTCTTTTTTGTCCGTACATAAGACTTCTTTAGTTTTTTTTTGAGATGCTTGTTTTAGTGCGAGATCATTCCTACTGATAACAAACAATCATGTGGTCTAGAAATATATATTTCTTTAAATCTTTTCATCTTGGTTTTTGTGACTTTTTCGTTTCACAAACACTCTGACGGTTGATTTGTTTTTATCTTATTTGAAATCCTTACAATTCACGTTTATTTTAAAATGTCAATTGTTTACAATCAAAGTCTGTTTAAATAGATTAATATCTTTTGCAGGTGAGACTGTACAAATTTTAAATACAACTAAACACATTTTCAAACACGTTAGTCTTTATTCATGTCTTGTAACTTTCTATAAAAATATTACAATGCAAAGTAAACAAACAAACTTACAATGTAGTTATAATAATTACCATAAACCATAATATTCCATCGTTTTAAATATTATTTAACTATTAGTTTATCTTATTTTATATTCTACGTTCTGTTAGATACCATAGAAAATATATGCAGATACTCATACGGTTCTGTGATTTTTCAATTCCTGACAAATTCATGTTCTAGATCATGTTACCGCTTCATGCCCAATGGTTTCCGGGTGACATTATTGGGCGATATTTACTCTAAATATAACCTGTATATCTGTAGGTTTCATATACTTAGGCTACATATATGAAAACGGTGCAGTCTCAGAATCGTAAAAAAAACTGTCGCCTACTTTCAGGCGGTTTTATGGTCAAAAACGTGTGAACAATGTGGCAATTTAACACAACATAGGTTTAAATTTTATTCATTCATTCCATTGTTGGTTATTTTATATCTGTTACGTACAAAATTACTTAGGTTTACTTTATTTAAATAATAATAAATAATATTATTTTATTGCGACGAGAGGCTGTGGAGCGTTCCATGCCAGACCTCAGTATGAGGGACCGAGTACGTGATATGGAAATCCGGCGAAGGATGAAAGTTAGTGACGTTAGTAACCGTATTTTGCGACTCAAATGGCGCTGGGCAGGACACGTAGTCTTACCGGCAGGTGGAGTAGATCTCTGAAGGAGTGGCTATCGAACGTCAATAAACGTTTCGTTGCTAGACCACCAGCCAGATGCGTTGACGACAATAGATCCATCAAGGGATTACTTTCTGAGATTGGCTCAGGATAGAAATCCATAGCATAGGGGAGAAGAAGCTTATACCCAACAGTGAGCTGAATAAAGGCTGAAAATGATAATGATGGTTAACGATGGTTCTCCAATTTCTTTGAACCATAAATATATCCAGTTTACTCAAAGCGTACATTCAAATTCAATTCAAATGTATGACCTCAAAGAACCTAATTCAATATAATTTCTGGTTTCGTCACAGTAACCACAAAAAGCCATTGCGTTTATCTAATGAATCACATTATATTGTTAGCTAATGTTTTTAATGCTGTAAATGTAATACCTATTCATTAGATAAAATTTTCTTTATGGCTTCCGAAAGCGATATTTTAACCCGAATAATTCCAACGTACAGGCAACGTTTACGCGGATTTCATTAAGATTATTTCCGTCGTAACAGCTACTAAATGGGTTTTGTTTTAATTTTGATAAGTTAAAGAAAGGATTGAATCTAATTTAGGTTCTACGAAATTATCCTCTGAACAATTTTCTTTTGTCATTTTTATATGTAATGGAAATTATCTGTGAATATATTCTTATAAAAAATGTGTCACTAACGTTGGGTATTAAAATCTGTATAAAGGAAAATTCATCGAAAGAATATGTATGGTTAAGAATTATTTAGCATTTATTTTATTCATGAGTAAAAAGCTTTTATGCTTCCAAAACTTACACTTATTGTATGTGAAATATCCGCCAATAGCAATAAATTAAAAACTGACAATTATGTTATCAATTTAACGTATTTTAGGTATGCTAAAAGTAAATAAAATTAACTTTTGGATAGGGCTATTTTGTAGTAAAACCAAAATTTTTAGTTGTAAATGACTGATCTGAGGAACTATAACTACAAAACACCGAATTTAAAATATTTGCTCAAAGTTTAGTAAAGCCAAAAAACTGTCGAACTTTTGAAAAAAGTCAAATCGTTTCGAAATTTGTGACGTCAAAAGAATAAAAAAATGTGTCAAATGGTTTTTTAGATTACGGCATAGACACAAATGAGCAGCCTATTTTATGATCCTATTGCTGGAGCCTTCTCGCACAGTGAAAAATCAAGATCATATTCCATAAATCTAACCAAACGCGAGTTGGCAAATCACGCAAGTCAGAATTTATAATTTTCTTGAAACACGCCAGTTTCCTGGCGATTTTTTTTCTTCATCTTCGAAGCAAATGATGATGACAAACTAGTACATCTGTAATAAGTAAAATATACAAACTGGACGCCACTGCAGCTTTTAGAAAGAAAAGTATCATCTAATAATATTTTATTATAATATAATACAATGATTATAATAAATTCGTTTCTGAGGCAGAGGATTGCCATCGCTTTTCAGCGAGGTAACGCGGCCAGCGTTTTGGGCACATTTGTACCAGGAACGGTTCGAAGCGGGTTATTCTACTTGATATGACTCTGTGGACGTCTGTTTTTGTTGATATTCTGAATTGATTAAATAATAAAACTTAATAAATTTATAAAATAAATTATAGAAACATTTTGAAATTTTGATTATAAATATTCATCGCTAAATTATGGTCATGAAACTGAGAACAAATCCTTCACGATTACGCCGATAACTTTTGTTTCTTCTGTGTTCTACATAACCTTAGCACTGTTGCGTATTTATGGACTGTTAAGCCCAGATTGCACTAATGCGACAAATGCTCAGCCGATGTGGCGATAACGAGATGATTTATGTATCGAAAATGAGATTATCTGGAAATTTAATACGGGTTTTAATTTATTCGTTAGATCTTGTCTTATATCACATGTCTCGATAGGAAATTTACCTTTTAACGCAAATCAAAATTGCGTAAAGCTAATTTATTTAATTTGACATGACTACTCATGGACGTATAAAAAAGTCAGACGTAGACTCTATGGACACAGTTTTTGTTTTAGCGAGACTACGTCCAATTTTTTTATACGTCCATGTTTGCAGTACTGTGTTCATTAAAATAGTTTAAAGAATGTGAAGGAAAACATCGTGACTAAACAAAAATATTTCAACGAGGACATAGCACGTTTGCTACTTTAAAGGATTATGGTTTATGGTGGGTTACAGTGTACTCTATCTTTGTGAAAGAATATTCAGAGTCTCAGCTGTGAGAAATGGGCTGCTTATGTTTACGCTGGGTATAGGTCTCTGTCTAGGTAGATCTCGTATATGTTATTTGTCTTGATACAATTTTTGATAGTCTCACGTCTCATTCATGCAACTAGTTTTTTTTTATTTTTTTTATTTGAAGCACAATAACTAAAACAAAGTATTAGTTCATTTATTGGAAGAACAAAAAAAATACAAACATCTCTTTTAACCCTTTAAAATCGGCCTTTAAGCCTTTTACAGGCGGAGGGGACCCCCGCTCCCCGCATTTTTCGAAAACACGAAAAATCGGCGAGACTTTACGTGTGCGCTCGGCGTGCGTCCTTGCGCATTATTTTATTTATTTTTATTTAAAACCATGTCTTAACGTAACAAGACATGACAATTAGACAGTTTCTGACGCGACGAATCGTATTGAGATCGTGGCTTAAGGCACTCGCAGCCCCACACTTGCGGCAAAGGGAGAGTAGCCGGGGCTCTCATGCGGCACTTACATCTCATTGAACGAGGCCTCGGAGCCCCGGAGCCCTAGACGGCGTAATGAGCCCCTTGCTTTATATATACTCACATTCAAGGTTATGCAGAACTTATTGTGCTAAAATTAAAACATACGCCAATCACTTTTCGTTGGTTCTTACATCCGAAGCTTTTTTCAAAGAATATTTTAGTAAATTCTTGAACATTGGCGCACAGTTTTTAACTTAACGGTTTTTATCGGATACATTTCGGAGAGTGTGCTTCTGATCTGCATGATTTAATACTACATTGCGCTATTTTCTCTCGGACTACTTGTAGCTCGAAAAAGCTACATCGTTTTATGGCTGATGTTCCAAAAATTCTAACAAAGAGGTTTACTCTACTTTTGTAATAAGAACATCTGAAAGTTGGAATGCGTTGCCTAAGTGCGTATTTCTTGATGGATATAATTGGAATCTCTTCAAGTCTGGAGTGAATCGGTGTCATCTATGTTAGTGTACTCCATCATAAACGCTTCGTCACATCACATCAGGTGCGATGGTGGTCCAATGCAAACCTCATTTAGCAAAAAAAAAAAAAGATTTTCGTATCCTTGAAACATCTAAGTAAAGTTTTGGTTATTTTTCTGTATCCCTGCATTGTGATGGCGATATGTCAAATTATGTGGTACGTATCGCCTGAGGATGGCTTACGCCAAATTGTTGCCTCGAGTTTTCCTCTTCGTAACTTTCCTTAGATGTTAGAAGTTTGATAAAAACATGGGTAAATTACAGTGTAACGCAGAATAAAGAGAACAAAGTCAATATTTATATATATTTTGTTATGAAACTAAACAGGTACCTACTTCAGTATTTCTTAGTATCACTAGTAGTAGCTCGTGATTTCACCCGTGTATTTTAGGATCTCGTCATTTTTCTTGGATCTATAGTAGACTATGTCTTATTCCAGACTATTATTTACATGTGTACCAAATTTCATCCAAATTGCTTCAGTAGTTTTTGCGTGAAAGAGTAACAAACACAAATTGTTATAAACTTACATGCTTAGAATATTAGCAAGATTTAGAAATACTACAATGTTTATTTTACTCGTAATAAATTTAAAATCTCAACTATTGTAGAAAAAATTGGAATGTTCATTTGTATGACACTCCAAATTTTTTTACAACCTGTAAAAAAACCTTATATTATTATTTTAATAAAGACCTGTCAAATCTTAGCTTGGATAAAAGCTTTAAACATAGTTGTAGCTAGGATTTGCCATGTCTTTATTGTCTTTAAAATTCAAACAATCGTTTGGAAAATCGCCATTTTCTAAGCCATACCATTGTGAACGAAGTTGTGATTATGTACAACCGCTACAATTCATAAAATTATATGCTTGTATAAATACTGATGAGACAAATTTAATAATGACAGCTAAAATTTCAAAAGAATCGTGATTTTAACGAATTACCCTCCAAATTTGACAAAAGTATAAAAATCATAACTTTTCATAATTCAAGTTAAAATAGTAGTAGTAAACTGTTACAAAAATAAAATAGAAGAAGCGAAATTACTTTCTAAAGTAAAAGTATCCTGGCAATAAACAGAAGCATTGTCTGACTTTTATGGAATCATAATAAAACCGTTTGCAAAGAAAAACTGTTTATAGTTGTGATAAACCGACTCGGAATTCTATTGCAACAATGTGTTATACATTTACAATTTATGCATTTACAAGAACAATTGCCTAACTGGCATTTAAAATATATTTCGTTCTAAATTCAAAAACATTTTTTTTTCTAGGAATGAGTGACGAGTCTAGTAGGACATGTGTGTGATGGTAAGCAACATGCCTGCCCATAACAACACAGTGTCAAGCTGATATTACAACATGAAGAAGCCAAATCATAACCTAGCACCGCACTGTGCCCGTCACTCAAAGATAATAAGAGGTTTTTTCTTTAAGCCCAGTAATTTATATGGAAACATTGCCCTACAAACCGGAACACAGTGATGTTTACACATAACTGCGAATAACTGCTTGGCTTAGCGAAAAAAGTGTGGTACTTTTTTATATTTAAATTATCCACTCCACAGACTCCGCGGTCCGTGATCTTTGTCAATACATTTTTTTACACATTTCTTGGATTAGGAGAAGAAAAGGAAGTCTAGTGCTCGTCTGTAGCGCCGATCACTACCGATTGGGATTCCGCTAGTAATCGACTTGACATCGAGTCTTTACCTAGTTGCCATTTGCCTAAGCCACCTCCTACCGGCCCAGAGCCTCCACTACGGCTCCATTTCTGTCCCTGATGGCCATCTGTAGGTTGAAATCTCGGATGGTCTTTGGTGATACAGCCAACGCTCGCCGCATGCACCTACCGATGGCGTCGCCGGTGTCGTCAGGTGTGGTACTTTCCCAGGCAGACTCTTCACACAGTCATACCGTTAATATGTACTAGCGACCCGCACTGTACAACATTATATTTTTGTATTCAATATCTACAGCTGTTTTATGAGACAATACAACTTCAGACAGTTTTGCGGTGGAATCTTTTCAGAGTCCGTCTGGGAAGAACCACAACTTTGCTAGTTATTCTACCGCCAAGCAATAAAGTGCAAATATTACTCTGGTCCGCTTCGGAGTCAGTCCCGCCTACAACACTGACCATATTTTCAAGTGAAAATGCACAACAGTTTATCGGCAAAGAAAACATTGAAATGATATATTTCATTGGTTGTTTCATTCGCTAACCTGCACTAGGCCAGAATAGTGTGTATGTTTTAGGTATTTGTTAGAGTAAAGCAACGTGGGAAAATAAAACGGGCTTCTTATTCCGAGTCATTATTTACTAAAAAATTCCATCCTCAAACAAACTTTTATACAAATCCCACTTTTATTTTATCAAAACAAAAACAATCAATTTTGCGTTCCCGTCGTTTTTCCGGGATAAAAAGTGGCCTAGTTCTTCCAGACTATAATCTATCTGTGTTCCAAATTTTAGCCCGATCCGTTCATACGTTAGGGCGTGATTGAAAAACAAACATCCATACATTGATTTATAATATTAGTAGTAGGATTACGTACAATAAAATTAAAATTTATCAACAATTAAATAATAGTTTAATCTAGATTACGTTAAATCCTGTGCGATGTTTTCAATAAAATAAAAAATGTACCTAGTGTTATGGACACCCGCCATTCTACCGCCTAACTAAATCGGCTTTCGCTTTGCAATTGCTGTCTCTATCATTTCAAGCGGAAAGAAAGAGCGAGCAATATCAAAGCTAAGACAGTTCTAGTTAGGCGGTAGACCCTCCGGTAGGAACGACGTTCCTTTGGATAACATAGAAACAATACAATTTGCAAAAACAATGCTTCATTTTATTGTTTATGGTACGATCATCTGAAACATAAGGCTAGCAACACTGATCACGTGCAGTTTCATGCGTCACCTCCATTATACCTATATTTTTGTTACGGTTTTAGCCTTACATTTTTTTCAATTCGGTCCCGCACCAAAATCCCTATAGTCCAAGATCCCAGAGCCGCCAGACGTCACGTATTTTCTGACGAACGAAATGTGGACGATTGAGTAGAATTAGTACGTACTAAGAACACATGCTTACCCGCTAACTTGCTTAAACGGCCAATTTTGAGATATGGGGCAACAAAGGTACATAAAAACACTGCTTACTTCACTTATTTTCTGACAACTGATTTTTACGTATGTTATAGGCAATCCTTACAAATAAGGCCCCAATACTCCCAGACATTTTCCGTCGGCCGTTTTGCTTAACAGACGCTTAAAACTCCTAAAATAATGACTGAAATTTGTCTGGCGGCCCTGGGATTTTACTCTACTATCTTTTCGGCTAGCTATCTCTTTCAAGCCTGCTGTAAGGAACTTCGTTCCAATAATCGCAGTATAATATAAGGTCATGTGAGTAATTCAACATTCTTACAATCAATTGGAACAGAAACGAGACTATTTCTCGTCCACTAACTTTAATATTTAATATCAAAGCGGAGCTATCGCAGTTTGATTGTGTAGTGGGCAATAAAGGGCCAATAAATAACCACAAATGCCTTCTATAGGTTATAAAAAGGTCAAATAAAGTGTCATAGATCGCGGTGGACGAGCGTGCAACTGTGACGCCACCCACTAATACGTTTTTACAATCGCCAATGGTAATAAAACAAGGATGGGTCTCGGATTAAGCTCGTTTATCATTCGCTTTGATGGCCCTTTTTGCTGTAATCATTCATTTTTCTTCCGTCGTTTTCTGCTCCCTTTACGTTTAAATGCCTTTTGTTGGTGCGGTAAACTCTTTTATCAAATTAACTCACCTCAAGTTTTTCGGATTTTATTTATAAGAGTCGTAACTAAAGTAATAAAGTTGCCAAGTGAGGGTCCCAGTCTCATACCAAGAGTTCCGTGCGAAGGAATTCAATATTAATAGAGGTTTTAAATAGGTACAACATGTATTATTTTATGTGTAAAATGTAATGTTGTGTTCATGTATGCATCCGCAGCCAGCAGCCGAGATTCAAATGGCACCTTTAATTGTTAAGTCGTAGGTTCAAATCCCGCCTTCCGCTCTGAGTAATTTTTATACAGAATAGAGTAATGAGACGAGCAGGTCATGTGCCTGGTGGTTATCAACATGCCTGCCCATAACAGCACAGTGACACACAGCTTTTGAAACGTTAAGAATCATTACCTAGCACCACACTGCGTTCGTCACCCGGAGATGTAAGGTATTTGATCTCTTGGCCCAGTAATTTCTCTGGAAACATTGGCCTTTAAACCAGAATACAGTAATGTTTGCACACTACTACTTCTACAAACTACAAATCTTTAGATGTCATGCGTCATCCTTCAATCCGCAGAGTCAGAGCCGCTCAAAGCCCGAGCAGTGGTGGGAACATTCAGTGGGCAGCTGATGTGTGTTTGTAACTAATAATATAATAAATATCTTTATCCATCACATACATAAGCCAATTAACATGAAACACATTTACACATTATTCCTTAAAATTTTTTTTTGACTTATACAATTAAAAGATCACAGAACCTGCACTAAGCAAAGCTTGTGTTGCAGGTTTCTGTATCTCTTCAAATGACTTTTCCAACAGACTGAACAAAGACAAAATTACAGTTTTTATGAATATTATGCAGTAAAGCGAATTTTATAATGTTAAAAATTAAATAACTGTCACATTCTTATATAGTTAGGGGTTAGTAAGTAGTGTGCATGTGTAAAATTTGTAGGTATGATATAGTTACATACACAATGAGTAGTTGATAGGTATGTTGAAATGTATTGTTAGTGCGTATAGTGTGAAATGTGTGTGAGTGTATTGTTGTGTGTTTTAGCGTATATACTTTGGTATGTGTTTGGGCTGTGGTGCAAAGTAGTTAAGAACCCATGCATGATCCATACATGGGTTCCCAACCACTTCACACCACAACCCAACATTATTATATACTGGGCATCATAAGTGGTAAGTTCCCCAAGGTATCTGCGTAGGAGTTCGCTCAGTAGATATCGAGAATTGTTAAGCTATTCCTTTTCTTTATCAGTCAAGCAAACATAGTAACTTGTATCAATTTATGCGAACTGTTGTAGCAGTTCAACTGTTTCAACATATGGGTTTGAGCAGTTTTTTAGTACCCTGATAGTTAAATTTTAGTAATAATAATTCGAATAAAGAGATTTTAGTATCATTGTTAGTTAGGTGAACAAAGTTAACTATATATTTATTTATTCTATTGTAAATGAGAGATCCCAGAAAAACTTTATGTTTTTGTGCAGATTGCGTTCTACATTTTGACGTACGTAGAACAATATCTTTCCGTCTTTTGTTTTTGTTAAAGTTAGGGCTATCCAAATTTACAGTTTTATGTTGTAACAATACTAGGTTGTGTATATAAAGTTGTCTCACAGTGAGAACTCCACAAGCCTTGTATAACTCTTCGGTAGGATAACGAAAAGGTTTTTTTAGAGCAACTTTAAGAACCTACAGGAGCGAAATGGCGAATCATCCATATTATTGGCGCCATTATCATGTTAAACCGATTTCATCTGCCTAGTCTTGTGCCCATATGTTTTCCGCGATAGAAAGTGTTGGATGTTGCTTTAGACCATACGCTGTCTCTTTACAAAATATCCATTCACTCACTCACTTATTCCAACACAAATTATTTTCTTCTCGTTTGTAATATCAATACTGGTTGAATTGACACATACACACACACACACATTTACACATTCTAACATAAACAACACGCGCACATACACACACACACTCTCACACCCTCATTTACATATAAATATCTACACATACCTACACCTATTACCTATGCATATATATTACCACCATTGTTACATTTGTTACGTAATACTGCCATCAGATTAATTTCAAAATATTTAGACACATCAAACACTATCCGTGTCCAAAAACAAATATTAACCTAAGAACCTGTTTTGATGTAATAATATTATCATACTCGCTTAATATGTATTGGACAACTATCGTAATAGTCACTCTTTTGCACTTGCAAGCTTGTACCCTACATGTAGAAATCTATAATCAAAAAGTAATATAATATGTATTTATTATGGTTATTCTTTGGCTAAATATATGTATATTAACACACTCTTTCTCATTTCATAATTATCTTCATCATACAATCACACTAAACTACCCTCAACATTTCATACATACGTCTTATTTGTTTTAGTCAGTAAGTACCTCCTTGTAATTAAAAAAATAAAATATATATATATATTGGGATAAATGTAATAAATCCTATGTAGAAGGAAAGGCACTGTATCCCACGACACAGGACCACCCTAGTGTGGGATACAGGGCACTCTTTAATTGTGCAATTGATTTTTGCTGAGATAAATAAGTAGTCCTACCTACCTACGATCTTAGATACTGCTGTAAAATGTTAAAAGGACTAACAACAAATCTGTTTTTAGCGTAAGTATTTCATGTTTTTTATTTTTTATCTTAAGCATTTGCTCAAATAAACGGTTTTTTTTTTTTTTTTGCTCGCTGAGCTCTCTCAAGCATCAACATGTGGGTCAGACATGCGCCACCCCATGCTGTGATACAGTATGATATTAAAGATCTACATAACGCGTTGTAAATTTTAAAGAGAAGACTTTTAGTCGCGACATCTCTCAGGTTCTTGAACACAAAGATCAACTTTCGGACACGTTTGCTTAGGAGGAGTATATGCGGTTTCCAAGACAAAGTGTCGTCCACCGTGATACCAAGATGTTTAATAGCTTGGGTTTGAGCTAATTTCTGTCTCTCGCAGTACAGTCAGTGTGAACGGTTATTTTTATTTTAGGCTTGATACTATGTGGAAAAGTAAACGTCATGAACTTGGTCTTGTCAACGTTCAGAGTCAGAAGATTGTTTCTTAGCCACTTTGCAACATCTTTTAGTCGAAGCTCAGCATATTCTCGAACTTAATTCCAATTATTGCCAACAAAAATCAAGGCCGTGTCGTCAGCATAGGAATATATTTTAGTGTGACTCAGTCTCAGGTTACATAAGTCATTTACATAACACAGAAATAAAGTAGGACCTAACACGCTGCCCTGTGGTACACCAAAGTTCACAGGTGCCTCCGATCTCATCAAAGTACCAATTCGTGTCATCTGAGTCCTTCCCGTCAGGTATTCTTTTAATAGGTTTAAAGTAATTCCTCTACTGCCCATTACCTCCAGCTTTTTCAACAATATAGGTATAGAGACAGTATCGAACGCTTTAGCAAGATCTAAGAATACCCCAATAAACTTTTTTTTATTATCCAACTGGTCTACAACATAATCAGTTAAACCGCTCACTGAATGCTCTTCTGTAGATTTGTCTTTTCTGAAGCCAAACTGACAAGATGATAAAATGTTGTATTTCTCCAGAAAAGATATAAGTCTTTTATTTATAATCTTCTCCAGAATCTTAGAGAGTGTCGTCAGCACGGATATTGGTCGGCAATTGTCAACACTTTCCCTATCTCCACCCTTGTATATAGGAGTAATAACAGCAGTTTTAAATACCTGAGGAAACTTCCCAGACGACAAGCACCGATTGCACGCAACTATGCCAAATACATTAAATTTGTGTAGTGTAAAATTGTAATTGTAAAAATTATTGTGTTACCACACGAGTAAATACTGTTACTTTTAGCAGTTTTACAATCATTTATTTTCGCTGCAAAAAATCAAAACCGACTTCTTTTAAAAATTAAATTCAGGCACCAAATTTCAAAAGAAGATATCTAGATAAATTACAGTATATTTTAGTTATTTATTCATATTTCTAAAACGGCGACACCGATTTCGATATAATACGACTACCTGTTGATCGACCAAAAAAAAAAGAACCATCAAAATTGATTTATAACCTACACCTTTTTTAATTCTGTTAAAAAATAAGCTGGATAATATTAAAAAGGGGTAGTATTTGTATGTCAATAAAGATTATACTCGTACACGTCGTAGAATAGCTCGTTGCAATCTTGTTTGTGGTGCGATTTCACGTTTTTCATTCAATTAATTCTTAACTAATTAGCTGTAACAATTAATTCCGTGAAAGTTTCTAAAAATCTTTTTATCACGGCTTGAACTACCAAGTAAAGAAAACAAAACAGGCCAAACACGGGATTATACATAGAAAACATTTATTCAACTGACTTACACAAACCAAAAACTGACAATCATTTGACACCGCGGCGAAGCAATATTCGACGTTTTTATATCAAAATGTGATAAAGCTTCAAAATTTAAAGAAGGATTGGACTTAATTTTGAATTACTTATTTAGTGATATTATATAGTATATTTTTCAATAAGGACCCCTAAAAATGAAATTGCTTCAGTAATTTCTGTGAGTTAATGTTGAGAGTCGCGTGCTTGATGGGTCTTAAATTCTGTGTCGCGTAGTTAAATCAATTAGTCGGTTGGGTCCGGGGGCGTCTTAAAAGCTTTAAGAAGTAGTGTAGGGGAGAGTTGCCTAGCTTGTGACGGAAACGTAATGAAATATCCCCGCTAAGTAGGGGGAAAGGATAGACGTGTATGTTAACTTTTCACTAACGAGCAAAATAGCTACCAATAAGACCGTATCCAGGCACTTATTTTAGTGAAACTTTGGTTAGTTTGCACGCTAACCACCGTATTGTACAACGTTTGCTCAAGGCTTACGCGAGCTACAGCCTATCAAATTATCGAGCAAAGTCAAATCGGTATGGACATTTTTGAACGTCTGCGTCTGTCAAAGGAACTGAAACGGTGGACTTGAAAGAGGAATAAAACAAGCTTGCCAATTGACCAGAAAAACAAATTGAGAAAAAGACTGATATTGTAATACGGCTTGTGATATTGTTACTGAGTTTATGGTCCATTCACAGCGCCTCGCAGTTTTAACGTGTTATTCCCACGATAAAAGCGGTCTATACATAATACGGCTTATTGCAGACCATAATATATGTGTTTTGTATAACTGTGCTAAAAATTTCAACCTGTTTCGTTCATCCGTTCTGACGTGATTGAGCAAAAACAAAGAAACATCCAAAATTTCAGATTTACAATATTAGATTCAGATTCAGATTTTTATTCATAACAAAATTATGGTACATGACAATACCAAAAAGAATAATGTCTCATATAGGTACAATGTCAAAGTATAAATTTCATGGTACAACAATTATGGAACAAAATAAATAAATTTAATTTCACAACAATAATAAACAAAAACAAACGATAGAAAAATCAACACAAAGAAAAATAATAATCGTACCCACTAATAATATCAGTCATACAAAAATTAAAAAGGAAAAATGTTTTTTTTTTATTTCTTAATTAACTAGGATAGGTAGACGAAGTGTCCAAAGTATTTTAGCTCCAAAACCGATGGGCTATTTTTAATGAGGTTTCTTTGCAAGCTGACCTGATCGAGATTGTTTGCTTTAATTGATATCAACAGTTACTTGTTTGTCCTTACATAACTTGATAATAAATGTTCTTACATAAATTATAAACATTCGCTGTTGATTGCTGTTACATTGTTTTGTTTATTTTTATCACAGAAATCTAAATAATTACCTTATTATTTAGATTTCTGTGATTGTTATCCTTCTGTTTTTCTTTTTTGTCCTTTGCTATCTTACTAATAATATCAACATCAACAACAACAACATCAACAGCCCACTAAACGTTCCCACTGCTGGGACTCGGGGCCTTCTCTCGCAAGGAGAGAGTTAAGATCATAATCCACCACGCTGGCCTAGTGCAGGTTAGAATAAAACGGTGCGTTTATTACTAGTCTATTAGGACATACGAATCGCATAATAGACATATTGAAATAAAATTTGTTGACGTATCGAATTAAAAATCGTATTTTCTGAGGATATTTATGAATCAAATATTGACTATGACATTTAATCTATTTCGAGTTTACAAAACATATCAAAGAAACTTTCTTTCAAAACAAATCTCATCAATCAATATCGACGTTCAAACTTCAAACCGAAATCCATTTGGAGGGGCAAAGTAAATAAAGAAGGCCGTATTGTCATTGTTAGCAAGGTCTGTAAATCAATTAGAGGCAAGAGACGTTCTGGGTTTAATAAGGAGCTACGGCGCCGGACAGGAGACGTAAAACGCTGACCAGTGCTGCGAAGGAACTTCAAATCAGTGATTCAACTTTGAACTTTACAAATATAGTGAAAAGAGCTTATTTTTGTTTATTAAATCATACAAAGTTTACGTGATGTTCATTATACTAAAACTCGAGTACTCACACAAAGAGAGAGTTTAAATCATCTACCTACACTGCAATACCCAAGTGCAGTCTAGCAGACGTCACATGTCTTCAAAAGATATTTTTCTCGGAACATTTTGGTTTAACATTTGTTTTCGTAGAAAGGGAAAGGCCAGATTGCGTCAGATTGCCAAACATTAAACAAGCTCAAAAAAATTAAGACACTACCAACAACAACTCACTAACTATACGATCACCACCATCATCAGCCCGTACTCGTACACAACTGGACAAAAGCCTCTTATATATTACGTCACTCAACCCGAACCCCGATTTTAGGTTACGATCACCACCCTCTCTCTGTCTTTCGAAAATCATCACCTCATCTAGTTTGCAAAATGTATTTTTAAAGTGTATTTTTGTTCAGAAAATGCTTCCCAATGTATGAAAAACCGCGATTGAAGTTAAATTTTATAAGTTTGTTTGTTATTGACGCCACTAACGTTAAATTGTAATAAAAAATCTAAATCGGTTTCACTGGACTCAACAATATTGCAGTATATTAGCTCGAGTAAACCATTATCTAACTATGTACCAAATTTCATCTAACCCCCTTCGGTAGTTTTCGCGTGTAAGAGTAAGCAAAATACACACATACCTTCATACAAACTTTTGCGTTTATAGAATACTATGTGGTTACTTATTAGTAGGAAACAAAGTCAAACTTATTTGTTGGAGTTACAAGTACTGTAAAACATAGTTCCGCATACGCTTGGCCATCAAACGTTTTTGCCTATAATTCTATGAAATCAGTGTGAATTGACTTTCTCTGTCTCTGTCTTCTATTTACACTGCAGCACCGTATCCTAACAACGGTCACACAACATAATGGAAAATTGTCTAAAGGGATGTTATGTAACGTACCTTAGGACGCTTTTACCTTGGGACATTGATTTTATTTCAAAAACTAGCCACATTTAAAACGCTTCATTCTACCATATGGGTAGCATTTTTATCATTTGACAACACTTGTGAGTCACGTGATCATTCCGGCGTTGAGCGAGTTGTGAGGACATCGTGAAGTTTTTTGGAGTCAAAAGTAAGATTTTTGTAGTTTTTTGACGTATGTTACCTTTGTAATGTATGCACATAATTGACAGAAAGATATGACATATATATAATTTGTTGTTTTCTTTCTACAATTCGATAAATAGCGAAACAATTTCCTATGCTAAAAATTAAAATAATCTTATTTTGTTAAAATATTGCTGTGTTTGTACCTTGGGACATGACTTTGTTTGTACCTTAGGACGCGTCCCAAGGTACCATCAATGTTTGTATCTATGAACAATGCTTAATACCTACCTTGTATCTTTACCAAAAAATATTATAAACGGATTCAACTCTACAGGAATTTATCCATTTTACGATAATACATACATTAACAGACGATGATTTTGCTCAATGCTTAGTCACAAAGCAACCAGAGCCACCAACAAGCAAAATTATAACTGCAGATGATTATGGTCCAGAAAATATAATAAACAACCTCTTAGTTCGGATATTGAGCGCATTCAAATGGATAAAGAAGAATTTCAGTCAAAAGAAGATTACAGTGCAAATATTTTGGTCACTCCAGAGATGGTACGACTGTTACAAAAATTTATAAGGAAAGATTAGTTCTTAAGTAAAACATAGTTTTGTTATTGAAGATGTTCATGTTAATGTTGATCTCTTTTGTAGTATTCATTTAATTTAAAGTGATTACAAGACTGCTCTAAACTAAATGTCTTTGTTTTATTTTGTCCCAAGGTACACACAAAGGTGTACCAAGGTACAAACATGTAACGTACCTTAGGACAAATGACCACTTTTAGAAATTATTTTATAAAAAAAACATCTAGTAACACTTAAGCTTCATTTAATAGCCTCTGTTGTTCCAGATTATATGCCCTAAAAAATAAAGTCTCTGTCGCTTAAATACCTTAATTCTATACAGAGATAGGTTAATTCAAAGTTGTAGCAGTCAAAAATGTCCGTAGGTACGTTACTCAACCCGAACCCCGATTTTAGGTTACGATCACCACCCTCTCTCTGTCTTTCGAAAATCATCACCTCATCTAGTTTGCAAAATGTATTTTTAAAGTGTATTTTTGTTCAGAAAATGCTTCCCAATGTATGAAAAACCGCGATTGAAGTTAAATTTTATAAGTTTGTTTGTTATTGACGCCACTAACGTTAAATTGTAATAAAAAATCTAAATCGGTTTCACTGGACTCAACAATATTGCAGTATATTAGCTCGAGTAAACCATTATCTAACTATGTACCAAATTTCATCTAACCCCCTTCGGTAGTTTTCGCGTGTAAGAGTAAGCAAAATACACACATACCTTCATACAAACTTTTGCGTTTATAGAATACTATGTGGTTACTTATTAGTAGGAAACAAAGTCAAACTTATTTGTTGGAGTTACAAGTACTGTAAAACATAGTTCCGCATACGCTTGGCCATCAAACGTTTTTGCCTATAATTCTATGAAATCAGTGTGAATTGACTTTCTCTGTCTCTGTCTTCTATTTACACTGCAGCACCGTATCCTAACAACGGTCACACAACATAATGGAAAATTGTCTAAAGGGATTTTTTTATTATAACCACACAGTATCCACTTTCGTGGGACGAGAATTTGCGGTGGTTCTCTGTGACCTGGATTTTAGCGCTTTGTAAAAGAAAACCTTTGGTCAGATTACTCAGATTTGTGTGTTATATGTAGGTAAGCAATGAATTTGGCTTAATAAGCTTTTGAGAATATTTCTTTTGTAGCAAAATAATGGTTTTCTTTTTGGGGAAATAGCTACTTAGTTTCTAGAGGTACGGTTATATCATAGCGGATATAAATGTCTTTTTGCTAGCTACGATATATACGAGTATACAAATAAAGTGTGTAAGGCCAGAGATGGTGGCTTTATTGATTCGGGCAATCTCTCCTTGCAGTGGGAACATTTAGTGGGTTGCTTATGTTCATGATTCAATTTCATTTGAAAGGAGTAGTGCATGGCGCTACAAGCAAAGTATAATCAAATAATAATTAAACAAATGAATATTCTTCGACGCTCTAAAGAAAAAAAATTAAACAATTCATTTTATAAGATAAAAGAGATATTATTTTGCCCTATTCCATTCACGTATTCTGTATAGAAGGCAATAAACTGGAATCTAATTTCCGAACTACACGTGGACTGTCCCTGCGACACATCAATACGTCTCTATAAAACCTTCGCTTCACACCCCGGGGACCACTGAATCACCGGAGCTATAAAAACCTGTATAATTTTATTCTGCCTGCAGGATTCGTGATATACAAGGTTAGCTAGAAAGGGCACATTGACGAAAACTTTTATTGAATAAAATAAATAAATAATTGTTGGACATTCGAATTTCACATGTTGAGTTCGCTAACACCGAGAATAACGACTTCAAGCACGCGAAGACATTAATTAAGAGTAATAACACTACTATTGGCTTACATTTTGGATCACTTACATAGTTCACCTTGCAAAAACACGCTCTCCAAAAACCAAATATACGTTTTTATCTAAAAACGAATAGGTAGATTGCCTATCATTTTGTATTTTTTTATTATTGATAGGATTATACGTTACCGCTATTTTACAACACAGGTCTTGGAGCCTAGGAGAAACGGATTCACTCTCTCAATTTCATTACACACGACTTGACGATAAAGAATAAGAATAATTAAGAATAAAGAACTTTGACTTTGATTGGACATAGACCAAGCTATGATGCATTATCTTTTTTCAAATCGATTGAAAATGGTTCGTCAGGTTAAATTGCAAAATAAAAGCAACAGTGGATTCGACTCAATTTGACAACGCCTGCCTTTTGGATTTGTGCTTATTTCTGCGTAATCCTTTATAATTTTATTTTACCTTCAGGACTCGTGATATACAGTCGCCATTAGCTATTAGGTAATTCAACACGAAACGTTCCCGGGACAAATTGCACTCCGTAAGTGGACAAATTGTAAGTGCATTAATTGAAGTAATTGCGTGTTTAATCATAGTTTATGTGGAGTTTGTACAAATTGTTTTGTGTTTTAGACGTTAATGTTATGAGGTACTAAAACACTTGTTCTAACAACGTCATACGTTTCCAACTCTCTCTACATAACTGTCGTTATTATACCCATAATACCTACTTATCAAATTTTTTTGTTGTACAATTTTTTTAAACATTTTTGATTTTGTCTAATGTATAGCGTCTCTTGAAACTATCCTTTTTTTTAAATAAAGAGTGACGAGACGAGCAGTACATGTGTCTGATGGTAACCAACATGCCTGCCACATAACAGCACAATGACATGCAGCTATTGGAACATGAAGAGTCCAAATCATTACCTAACACTGTACTGCGCTCGTCACCCAGAGATCTAAGTTGTTATATCTCTAAGTCTTGTAATTTCTCTGGAAACATTGCCCTTCAAAGCGTAACATAGTAATATTTGCACATTATTGCTTGACGGTAGAATAACTGGCAAAGGTGTGGTCCTTCCCCAGGCGGACTCTGCCAAGAGTCCTACCACTACAAAAGTAAATCCCTTAGTTAAAGATAAGGTTACGATTTCATATTTATCATAATTATATTATTGCGATTAAACATTAAAATAACAAAATGCGACTACCGTATTTGTTATTTCTTGCCAGTATTCATATTTATTAAAATATTTACCCATTCTACCAACTTCCCCCAAGTTGGTAGAATGGGTAAATATTTTGAAAACCAAACTCGCTGCGGCAGAGTCGAGTGGTAATAGTTTTTTTTGATGTCTTCTCGTCGACGGGAGAAATTTACTTTTCATTACGATAGAAGTTTGTAGGCAAACAGTTCAACAGTCGCTTCCATAAGTACCTCCATCGATAGTGTCGTCTTATTGAATGGAATTTCTTGACGCTGTTGGTCTTGGCACGACAGCTTGGAGTACTCGTATCTTTTCTGACATGACGCGTTGAAAAATATTAGGGTTATGTTATTGCAACGTATATTTTATTTTTGGAGTTTTCGACAACATTAATTATTATGAGAATGGGATAAAAATTCATACATCTTTGCTTAGCGTATTAGTTTTGCCACTCAACGCTATAGTTAGACGAGCATCTTTGGCACAGTTCTCACTACAGACTAGCGATTGCTTAGACTTAGTGTGAAAACTGACGTGGTATCTACAATTTTGCGTGCGGGTCGCACGCACCTTGTATGATTTTTGAAACATGTCAGTTTCCCCAGATTGTTTTTTCCACCATTAAACCTAGTGGCGATGTGAAACATGTAATCTACACTTGAAAGAATAAAGGTGCAAGCGAGACATTTTAACTATCAACCCTGCGTCACTGCTATTTCCATCCATGGAATCTTAATACTGTTGAAATTAAATTTTAAACATTATATGAACCGTGGTTTTATTTATGTTGGTGTGAGTCCCCAATTTTTTAAGGATGTCGAATGTCTCAGTACCAAACTTGTAGCACAATATAACCAGAAGAAAAGAATATCTTTTGAATAGTAAAAAAAACCCTTATTTAACGTTAGAAATGAAGGAAGTTTTATTTTTTGAAGTTTCTTTAGGTAAAAAATTGTACAAGAAGTATTAAGTATCAGCTAGTTCTTAGAAAAACCTACTTATCCAGTGACCGTTCGAAGAAACCTGTCAAGTAACACGTACGAGGAGTGCAATCATGTCTGCTTCCTTCAACACAATACACTTCGGGGTATTGAACCTTTACTACTCCTGGTATCATTACTTTAAACAGTTCACATTGAGTAAACAAAGATATCGAATGATCAGCTATCTGGCCGCCATCATACAAGCTTTGCTAAGTTTGGGGTCAGATGGTGTTGTGTGTGAATAGTCCACCAATTTTTTTTTAAATTCTTTTGTTGCCATTATTTACCCAAAACTATTGTAGCTGTATTTTATTTTTAGTTATTAGTTGTTTTCTAGTCTTTAGTTCTAGCTGTATTTTGCTTTTATTCCTATTCAAAACTAATCAAAAGTTTGTAAAGTTGTTGTTGAATTTGTACAATTAGCAGGGAACCTGGATTCCACAACACAGGTAGTCCTAGTGTTGGATCCAGTGCACGCTGGCAAAACATTGTAATTTGTCAGTCAACCTTTGTAAGCCCAAACAGTTTTTGTATAAATAAACGTTTTAATTTTTCATTTTGAAATTGTAGTCAAATAACTTATATATCTGTTTATGTATTTATTACACTACATATTAGTGAATTTATAGCCTTTGATATATTATTGATTTCGAATTTATTTATGATCATAACTCATGAACCTATAAGTTACATAACTGATTACCAACCAAGGGAAGATGAGAATGCGATGATAAACATTTTTTTTTACAATGTCGAATAAAACAATTTGTAATTATGATACGCAAGACTTTAGACTTTTTTGCAACGTCATTTAAAAAA
The DNA here is from genome assembly GCA_963693475.1 of Ectropis crepuscularia. Lineage (NCBI taxonomy): Eukaryota > Metazoa > Arthropoda > Insecta > Lepidoptera > Geometridae > Ectropis > Ectropis crepuscularia. The sequence continues at coordinate 13,665,429 of OY856359.1, forward strand.
AAACATTCAACATTACAATCATCTATCATTCAACATTCATAGAATTGCTTGAGCTAACACTTTGTACTGTTTGACATTTAAGGTTGTGACGTAATATTTTTCATACGATCAAAAATACTCGAGAATCATGAGACTTTGTTGCATAGCTTTATAATAGTGTAGGTGTAAACGACCTGTCAACGTGTCTCCTAGAATGAGGGCCCTTGCGACCCACCCTAAGTCCCTTCCGACGTTCAGGTGACGACCACTTAAGGGCTCGCTCTAAGTATATTTTAAGCATGTTAATACCTCGGATCTTACGTAATTAGGTAACAATGTATTATACAGCTTAGCTCACCTGCAATGTTTCAAAATATGAATAACTCATTTTAGTCTACGGTCACACCGATGATACTGGCAAGTTTTTTTAAAATAAAAACGTTATTTTATAATCTCGATTTTTTACTGTCGTAGTTTTGCAAATAGCTGTTATATTTAAAAAAAATGTAAGATTCCCATTCGTACATTTGGGATGGGTCGGCTAAGTACCAGTTGAAGGTTCTGAAATCGATCGAGAGACATGCAAAAAGGCTCATAGGCAACGATGGTAAAACACTTCAGAGTCTTAAACATCGCCGCAATGTTGCTATCTTTCCGGTTTTTTATCGGCAGTATTTTGGAGGTCGTGCAACTGATCTGTATGATCTAATATTGTCATGCTTTTTTTCTTATAAGACTGTTCGTAGCTCTAGGCCGTGTAGGTGTGGCAGTTGTGTTGTTTGACATCAGGTGCAAGTGTTGTTCACCGCGTCACTTTATATTGCCTAAAAAAATGTTCACAATATTCGCATTCAGCGCTCTTTTCGTTTAAAGCTCCTAAAATTTTTACAACGTATATCGTCACTCTATAATTATAATATATAATATAGTATATAATATAAAATAAGTATTACGACCTTCAAAACGAATTAACAAAAAATGGCTATGTAGTTAATTTATACGCTGTAGAAGTAGGAGCGAGAGGTATACCAGCAAAATCTCTCTATAACCTGCTTAAAGACCTTGGATTGTCCAGAATTGCAGTAAGTTCTATACTAGAACGAGTATCTAAAGCTGCACTAGTAGGATCATATCGGATTTGGCTGGGCAGGGAGAGAAATACGAGTAGTGAAGGTGAGTGTTGACGTACGTCAATAAAAGGGGCCCCTTTTAAACCTACGCCCGAGTCACAAGTCTCGGGGTCTATTCGAGATTTCTCTCTGCCACACGATGGACCCGGCACCCGCACGGTGAATCCATGGGATGCTAAGAAGTACGTCTCTTTAACTCTGTACTTTCGAAACAAACATTACCGTTATTCACAACGTAACTCAAATAGTGTCAAATTTATCCATATTTGAAATTGCGTTTCAACAATTTGATTCAGAATTGCCAATGACGAACTCACCGTAAACACAACGAGCTGATAGGCAGCACGTGCGATTTAATAGACAACAAATGACTAGTTCATATCGAAATATTTTAGCAGTCAAAACATTTCGATATGGCATTCACGTATGCACATACCTATTAAAATTTATTTTCCATTCCGTATAAAATAAATAACCGCACTTGTACAACGCATTAAGCAATATATTTCACAAGCATTTGTTTGGAAATGAGTACTGTTGACATTAAAATTGATATGACTTCCCTTGGTAACTGATCCATAAATAATATTACTGTTTTCAACCAATAATATCAAAATCATCATCAGTCTCTCTCTCGTATACCTCTCCCATGACGTATACGGTACTTAGTTTTCTTTTGTGACAAATACCAGCGATATTCCGTAAATTGTCACTGAATCCACTGTCACATCGTCCTGTGCAACGTTTTTTGATAACTGCTCACTTTACGTTTCTACTTTTGAGATTAGGCCTTTCTCTAAATCACAGAGAATAGAGATCATATTGCAGCGCCATAACCAAAAGCAAGTTGAAAGATAATTATTGGTGCATTTCATTTTAAAACGCTTTTATTTTGGAACGAAATTCCTTATGGCACGTTTGGAGAAGATAGGGATTTCGCTGCACGAGTGCACGACCGAACTGAAAAAAAAAGATTAGACTAAAACCGTAAGAAAAATATATAACGGATGTGACGTGCTAAAACTGCCCTTGACCAGTGTTTCCAATTTTATTTTCCAGATATATTTTTACTAGTGGTAGGACTCTTAGCAGAGTCCGCCTGGGGAAGTACCACACCTTTGCCAAATATTCTACCGCCAAGCAGTAATGTGCAAACATTACTGTGTTCCGGTTTGAAGGGCAATGATTCCAGAGAAATTACAGGGCTTAGAGACATAATATCTTAGATCTCTGGGTGACGAGCGCAGTGCAGTGCTAGGTAATGATTTGGACTATCATGTTCCAATAGCTGCGTGTTACTGTGCTGTTATGTGGCAGGCATGTTGCTTACCATCAGGCACATGACCTGCTCGTCTCGTCACTCTATGATATAAAAAAAAAAAGATAATCGTACTAAGTATAGTCGTAAATAGTAAAATTGAGCAATTTTTTTTGCTACTTTTTGTATGTTGCTTTTACGTATATGTATTATTATCCGAAGGAACTTCGTTCCTACCTGGTGGTCCATGACACCATAGCTTATTTACCTTTATGTTGTTTTCCTTCACAGTTAAAGGAAATAATAACGACAAATGTTCTACATCTGTCTTTGGTAACAATTTAAAAAGGAAGTTTGAGTTTACTGCCTAAGGCTGGTCTTGCTACTTGACTATCAAATACTGCTTAACCCAAAATAGCCGAATAGCTGAAGATACTACCTTGGAAGTAAATTTTGGTCTAGAGCAACATTTGAGACGGAAGCGAATGTGAAAGCTCAGCACACAACGGCTGACAATATATTAAGTTTCACTTGTTTATAAGGGGCTTTTATTGTGGTCGTGGATACACATGGAGACTCGAGCCTGTCTGCTTGAAAATGCTTTTTCGTAAAGTAAGTCTTTGTGGCTTGTGGAGTGTTTGCTAATGGGGTCTCTTTGATGTAGCGGGCTTCTTGACGATTGGTGATTAGCACTCTCGAGTAAATCTCGGGGCGGTGAGAATTTTGTACTTATATTACTGTAGCATAGGTATGTACTTGCATATTAGATTCGTGTCTGCTAAAAAATTGAATGTGTAAGTCACAGAACTAAAGAGCTGGGCTGGTTTGGCTAGGCTGGGAGGTGCACAATACACCCCTAGCGGGACGTCAGTGCAGGTCGATCACCCTCACCCTGAATTAAAAGTCACAGAATCAAAAGAACGTCCTCATCCACTTCAATGCTAGCAACCTATAAGGTATTATTAGTCTTAGCATAACTCTGATGTGAATTGTCTAACCAAAATTGGTATGGAAGATGAATCTTCCATACCTATACTATCGTTGGGACTAATTGGGTTTGATACATTGTAGTATAGACAGCGAAGGTTATGAGCTATGAGAGTTTACTTCCTGAGCTTGAAATTTATGATCTAGGTTCTCGATGCGTTATTTCTCAAACGTCTTCTCAAAATCTCTTCTTTTTCTCTCAAATCTCTTCTGGGATCCATGAATTTTTGCCGCATATATTGATTGTCTCTTCAGCTTCAGAAGCAGTAGTGGTAGGACTCTCAACAGAGTCCGCCTGGGGAAGTACCACACCTTTGCCAGTTATTCTACCGCCAAGCAGTAAAGTGCAAACATTACTGTGTTCCGGTTTGAAGGGCAACGTTTCCAGTGAAATTTCAAGGCTTAGAGATATTATATTTTAGATCTCTAGGTGACGAGCGCAGTGCAGTGCTAGGTAATGATTTGGACTCTTCATGATCCAATAGCTGCGTGTGTGCTGTTATGTGGCAGGCATGCTGCTTACCACCAGGTACACGTCCTGCTCGTCTCGTCTCTCTATACTATACAAAAAAAGCTCAGACTTGTACCGAAAATGCTTATTTCCTGGCATACGCGTGTCCTCCGCCAAGGCAGACTAAAATACAGCTTTTAGCAGTTGACTGTCTACCAAGTCCAGTATATAGTTCCAGAGGATCCAGTGGATCACGTACTATCGCGTTATAACTGCCACACCAGACACAAACTTAGAATCTGTGCAAGACTAAGCCGCTATGATCACCCTATGCCCTACCATACGCTATGATATACTCTCAGGTGAAATGTCTCATGTCGTGCCTTATAATATGACTTTGCAAAAATGCAAAGCAGAGCTGGAGAAATTCAATAATAATTTGCTGCTTAAAGTGAAGGGAATACCCTATAACACCTCTTTTAGACGCATTGTTATACATATTTCGTAAAACTAGGCTAATGGGCAACGATACATTACATTATGGGTGTTAATTTGCTCATTAAAAGGGTAATTTTTGTGATCAACTTTTTATGACACTAAAATTGTTATTTCAAAAAATTTTAGAATATAAGAGGTTCTACAATTGGCTGTAATTTATAAATTTTTATTTAGTTTCATCTGTCCCGATGTTAGACATCAATTCCACGTGCCACTTTGGCTCGCACTTTAAGTGGTGTCTAACCCGACATACCTCGCCATGACCCTGCATGATGGAAGATACGTAGATGTTATTTTCTACAAAAAAAGCATATCAACTTTTAACTACTCTTTTTTGTTTCATAATCAGAAAGTTATGTATGACATATATTATCGTTTTCCGAGATAGTTTGGTTCACTCCGTAACTACTACATTCTGATTTCATTCCACATTTCTATGCAAGGAAAGGCTATCGCCATAACTTATATTGAGAGCTCGGTCAGTAGCACTCTACCGGAAATTGTTATTGCTGCAGAGACTATTAAGAGATCCTGCATGGATAAAACACCAGGTAATACCACTTTCTCATTGTTGGACACAAAATCTGTTGTAATTACATAAGATCCATTGCTATTGTGCGTACAAATTGAACCATTGCTTTGACGTCACAGTGCTATTTTTGACTGACTGATTTTTTCCTGGTTTTCCTTTCATGATTCGTTTTGTTTCTTTTTGAGAGTACTTCTATTGTATTTTGGGCATCTTTGTAAACTAATGAAAAGAAAATGAAATTATATTTTTAACGCAACTTCACAAACTTTTTGAGAAATAGAATTATGTTTCACCACCAATGCGGTTACTATCAAAGATATAAGAGCTACATGAAAACACCTTGAACATCTTGAAAAATACTCACTTATCCTATTTTACGCAAATTTGGCTATATATTATTCGAGACTATACCAAATTTCAACCTTTAAACTTGGGCTAGTAGTTCCCGAGATCCTAGCGTTCAAACAAACAAACTATTTAGCTGTACAATATTAGTATAGATACAAGAATTGTCAAACTATGGTACTACCTATCTTATCAGAGTCAGGTAAAAACTCAAAAATATTATAATAGATAATGGCTCTTTTGGAAAACAGGGTGTGGGAAGGATGTGATTTGATGACCAGCAAAAACGCAACCTAGGCATTTGCATAACGTGAGTATAGCTGAAATGCTACATTTTGTGCATTGTATGTTATATTTTGTGTGACAGTAACGACTATGACTCATTAATTTCCCTGTACCTATATTTTTCCGTGTAGAATTTCGAGGCAGACTATCCACCTATCCAGGAATAAATATGAAAAACCAAGTAGCTCCATTGCAATGTAATGCGCTCGTCACTCATAGATACGATTATAACACGATATATCTCTTTACATTGTAATTTCCATAGAAACATTGCGCGTCTAACCGGAATACAACATTGTTTGCACATTACTGCTTGGCGGTAGAAATAACTGGCATGTATAGTATTTCCCCAGAGAGACTGCAATGAGTTTTACCAATACAAGCAAAAGGGTTTTTTCAGAAGTGAGTTTGTAGGAGAAAAATAAACGTGGACTCGAAAACGTTTTGATTAAAGTGATAACAATAGCTAAGAACATACTTTCACAGACCCACATCACTTCCTAGTACAATAACGTGAAATACCGCACTTTTACTTTTGCATCTTTACGTGCCATAAAATCTTTTCTTCGACCACTTTACATGGGTTTTCCGGACGAACGCTTTTGTCCGTATCTCCACTACTCGGTCTGGGCCCACAATATATCGCGCTTCTTTGTTAAAATGACCGGTTCGGATAACCGGGTACCCCCAGGATCTAATTGATTCATGAGCCATATGAGCAAGAGATAAGGCCTTAATAACTCCTGACACACTGCTTAATTAGTGACGATTTCAGCTAAAACCGGAGTTTGTGATAAGACGGACATAAAGGATATTATTACATTATTCAGCCTTTTGTTCCTGATTAATAAAAGTGGTCGTTACGTGGTAAAAAGGGTATTTTTATAGGCAGTTTTGGGAGTGTACCTAATGAGGATGAAACAAGTGAGGGTATTGTATATAAGCACTAACTCCATTTAAAACTAGTGTATTGGAAATAATGAGATACAATTATATCTCATAACAAACAAACAAAGAAAAAGGTATTGGAAATGTCGTCGTAAAATTGTAAAAACCGTCAGATTACACAAAATCTAACGACGTTAAATTATAGACTAACCTAACCTACCGTTTAGCTATTCTACTATGTACCTATATTATATTATCACCTTCATTTAATTTAACAAAAAGATAAAATACAGTTATTTACAGTATAGAAAAACTGAAGATTAAACACAAATCCAAAATAATAATAATAATAAATGACAATTAAATTTTATGTTACAAGTTACCACACAGTCCACAGTCCACTGTTCCTGCCGCAAAGGAGCCCAAAATGCTGGCAGCATTGCCCCGTTGAATTGCAAAACCTACCGTTATATTATAATCTCACGCATTATATTGTAAACTGACGGTGATTGCATTTTCAGTGACAGAAACGTTACACATGACTATCGGAGACTATCGTTGCACGTAAGTGTGCATAAGAAATATCACAACGCAATGATTTCCATGTTCATGTTTTTGAGTTTAAGCTCGATAAATCTCTATATTACCGCATTACGAGGGCGATAAGTGCCTCGGAACGTGTCATTTATCGTGCATAAAGTCGGTAATGCTGACATTGTGGTCTTTCGACGCAGTACGCTAAGTTTATACACTAGGTACTAGTAGCTAAAATGCATTAACTTAAGTGATTCTAGTAGTGAATGTGCAAATATTATGTACATCAGCTGTTTTCCTCTTTTGATTTTGTTTATATAATAGTAGTCATAAAAAAATTGTTAAATCATATCTTCGTTTACGCGGAAATATTGTTGTTTTATCGAAGTAGTGGATTTAGTTGGCACAATTATTTTACATGGTTTCATAAAAAATAATGAACGTAGTTGAGCATATTAGTTTATTTTTTTATATTAAAGTTGGATGATGGAAGCCAAAAAAGAATTATTTGAGAATAGTAAAAATACTACAACGCTAAACTCAGTAGGTAGGTATGCCAGTCGTCGGTGACCTTATTTTATTTTTGATAGTTTGAAAACTTGGTACTTTAAATAGCGTCATAAATGAAGTGTACCCTTACGCTACAGCTTCAAATAACTGTAGCTAACGATTGTATTCCACTCAGACTCAGACGGTTCAGCATGATTGACGTATTTTAAGTACTTATAGTTAACTATTATTAGTACTACTAATTGTACTCCCCGTCTTTCATTATTAATTTTTTTTAACATCCTACGGTTGCCTGGAAGAAATCGCTCTCAGCGATAAGGTCGCCAATTGCTACTTTATCATAAGTTTTTTTTGTGTATGTTTCTTTGTTATGTAAGTGCAATAAAAAAGAGTTTATCTATCTATCTATTTAAAGAAATTATCAACAAGTCCCGAAAATTTCTGGCGTAGACTAGTATACTGCATCCTACATCACACCATAACATTGTGGCTGCGTCAAGCATGATTCTGTGAAATTCTTCCCTCAAAGGTTTGTTTTTTTGCACGAGTATTTTTTATCTCTCCCTTGCGAGATAAGTTTCCAAGGAGTTATATTAACGACAGTTCGGAGTAGGGCCGGTGAAGATTAGGCCTTTCTATCATGTGGTGCACACAAGTAAGTTAAAGCCTTTTTGTGAGTGAACTAGGGTGACGCAGCGGTTTTATGACTAACTGATAGAGGGTGTTATTGATCCATTAATAGGGTGACTTGCTTGTTTGTTTTATGTACAGTAGAATTTAATTGACGAGCTGTTATTTTATTAAGTAGGTTGATAAATTAACTTGACTGATTTCATTATTTTAATAAAAACGTTAGTTTGTATTTTATTGTATTTTGGTAGATATAAAGTAAAACTACAATGTTTTTGATTGTGATACCAAATAAATAAAGCTAACTGACTTACCTATCTCTTAACATAATTAATATAAAAGTTACGAGTAAAATTTTATTGCAGGCAACGTAAAACCTATAGTAATGTTTTATGAGCAAGTAGACACTTTCAATTTCTAGTTACCAATATCGAACACTTTTTGATCGTCCATAAGCGTTTTTATTTTAGACATGCTTGTCTGATAGTAAGCAACATGCCTGCCACATGCCACATAACAGCACAATGACACGTAGCCTTTTCGACTGCCTGTATCTCTGTTTGCTTTTCTGGTGTCAATATTATACTCAAATATAATACGAAATATACTATATAATATATTATTATATATTTTAAATAATATATTATACGAAAATTTTTGAAATCTCCAAATTTGAACTGAAATAAGACATAATTCATTTATATATGTATATGTTGGGGGAACATTACTTTCTTTAGTTTCTCATTGACATCAGGAGCATAAATGAAAATCATTAAAGTCTGCACAGTTTTATATTGAGTGTCACAAGTCAGGATTACAGTAAAATTTACGAGCAGCGTGTTCGATGGTTCCATATCCATATTATTACCGTATCATCAACTGTATTAACGCACTTTAACATGTACTGCTGACCCAACATTCTTGTACAGAGAGTACTCTCAGAGATTACTGCAAAAATACAACTTATCGCTGCTATGTCAACCATACGAATAAATATGGAGCCACCACGACAACGCTCCAGACATAAGTCTTGCTCGATATTTAAGAGTGCGCCTAAAGCCAGGAAAAAATCAGATTTCACCCGCGCGACGCGTTTCTTAATGTGATGTACATAAAGTCGAGAATAGCATGACACAGTTTGGAGGAAAAATCAATATTTAATCAGGAGTCCATTTTTGACCAAGTTTTATTTAATTACTCAATAACTAAACAAAAATTTAAAAACGTGTTCGGTTACTTTACTAGAACGTACAAATAGGAATTTTATTACCAAAAAATAATGTGGGGTCATCGCTGATAATTTCGAGTACTCGAATTAAAACGGGTTTTTTCGGTGTCATTTTTATTTTTTTATTGTAAAAAACTCTGATCTATTTTTGAAATTCTATTCGGTGCTTCTTCTTGATTGTACCCACACGTCAATTTTTTTTTTGTCATAGTTTTTAGTTTCTTAACTTCAGTGAGCGGCGTCGAAAATGTCCTTATTTCGTTTTCTGGCTTTAGGCGCCCCCTTAAATGAATTGGTTTGAATGTAAGGTCCAAAGCTTAATGCTAAAGGAGATTGTGACACTATTACATGAATGTTATAAACAAAATATTGCATTATGCGTAGATTTCCCTCACAGGCTCTCTGTCATAATATATGTATGTATGTCTGTATGACATGTAGGGTAGAAGCTAAAGATCCTAATTATGTGCAAATACTTATTATTTAAATAAAGGTCATGAGAGGTATATACTCAAAAGTAACTTAAATATCTATTATAAATATTGGTATAATCATAAGCACAGTGCAGTGCTAGGCGGTGAGTTGAACTCTATATTTTTCATGTGGAATAAGATAGATAGATAGATATTCTTTATTATTACAAAAATACACAATTATCATTATAATATAATAATAAATGCTACATTCGTAACTCGTCAGTCTAATACATTTTATAACATTTGTTTACAATTTATAAGTACATAGATGTGTTGCTTAGTAAAGCTCGAAGTCTTACTCATTCCGTCTCTCTATCCTACTATCATATCATATTAATATTATAAATGCCAATGTTTGGATGTTTGGATATTAGGATGCTTGTTGTACAATCACGTCGTAACGTATGAACGGATCGGGCTGAAATTTGAAACCAGTACCTATAGGGTACCTACTTTTTATCTAGGGAAAATAACGGGAACGGGAAATACGTGGTTAAGCAGCAGGGCACTGCTAGTCCTACTAATATTATAAATGTCAATGTATAGATGTTTGGATGTTTGGATATTTGGATGTTTGGATGTTTGTTGCGCAATCACGTCCTAACGTATGAACCACAGAAATCTAAATAATAAGGTAATAGAAATGGCATAACTCTCAAATTACTTGCAAAACGCTTGTCGCCACATTTCCCCTACCCCCGCGGTCACTACTACATGCGCGTACTATTCAAATACAGATCCACACACACAGCAACAGCTGCACATTATCAACCTGGGTCTGTGATTGCACCACACACATCCATAAACGCTTATCAGTGAACCTACTAATACATTGAAAAATAAACAATTTTTCACATATACGCTAGTGATTGACAAAAATTAAAACATATCGATATTTCAAAGTACGGTCCAATTTTAACATTCGATAAAGGTAATTATTGATTTCATTAATTAGGTGTATTACACTACAACAAAGTCAATATGCCTACCTATAAAATAAGTGAGTCACATGGGGTATACTATTGTTTCGAAAACTGAACTATGTAATTCTGACACCACATGGGCTTAGGTATAGTTGAAGAACAAAGGTTGTTGTATATTTTGTACATCGAGCAACTCGATCTTCCGCGCAAGCACGGAAGGGAAGTAGCCTTAGCTAAAAATTATTGTTCAAATCTTTCTGTAATTTCTTGCGGGAGGGGACAGTTGCACACTAGCGTAAAGCCGCACTATTACGTACAAAACATACCTGTACCGATCCATTGCCGACCATACTCACACAGCCAAATCACTAACACATAAAAAATAAAGCACCATTCACAAATCTAGCCCCGCCCTCAGTGTATTCCACACCACAGTATATTATCAAACTCCATGGTCCACGCGGACTTGTACTTTGACAGAGGGGAAACGCTGTGTATGCCTACTCCCTTCCGTGTTGCTCGCTGATTTTGTAAGAAAACTAATAAAGTCTTAAAAATAAAAACTTACAATAGATAAATACTGCCTCAGTTATCTTAATATTTATTTTGCACGGACGAACAATCGCGCGTTATAGCCAGTATGTATATACTTTTGTTAATAATTAATGAATTATGAAGTAATGTTTACCGCGAATTAAAAGATTGTACGTACGGGTGTAATGTTAATTGCGTACAATTTTTTTTATCGATTTATTATGTTACTTTATCGATAAAACTATGTAAAATTTTAAATAAAATTTTCATCGTTTATTTTTGGGCAAGTAAAATTGGACCGTCACAGCACTAACTCACAATCGCTACCTGCGGTTGTACCATGGAAGATTAGAGGTTATGACGATATCTTTAATTTTACATTACATTGCTGTTTATGCTTGTACCACTTTAGATGTTAATTAATGTATGCAGCAATGGTATGCAAAATGACGATCAAACCAAAAATTTATAACTATCATAGTGAATCATTGGGCTCCGTTTATTTTATTAAAAAATACAATTAAAATAAAATAAAATACCTATCAGTGAAATGTAATCTCATTATTGGTATAATTGCAAGTTGTGGAAGAACTTCCACAGTTGTTTATGCTCCATAACACAAGTTTCAAAGATGATTCACGCCTGCCGGTTCGAACAAGACTAAACTACAATTCGAGCACTGGTGGCCTACAAGTCACCTGTGCGGCGACAATGTCACGCGGTCATGCGACTTCTAGTACCTTATTATTTAGATTTCTGTGGTATGAACGGATCGGGCTGAAATTTGGAACACAGATAGATTATAGTCTGGAAGAACACATAGGCTACTTTTGCTTATTATCCCGGAAACCAACGGGAACAAAGGGAACGGGAACTGCGCGGGTAACACCGCGGGGCGCTGCTAGTATTGAATATACAAATCGTTTTTGCCTTCCTGAAAATATCCGACATTTCTTTCAGAAGAAACTGCTTCGAAAACCATAGTTCCCTAATCTTAGCTATTAGTTTTCGCTCTTTTCTCTCCCTGCCCTCGTAAACTAATCTCATTACCCCTTAATTTGATTGGGGGTTGTTGTTACCCCACTTATCTTGAACTAGAGCCTAACAGAAAATTGTGTCTATAATAACGTGAGGTTGTAATGAAAAGTTTTTCCAACAACCTAGATTATTAAGATAACTTAAACATCGTCCTAATTATCCTACATTTTTAGGAAAATAAACCTATTACTTTTTCATCAAACTTTCTGAAAGAAATAAGTTTCTGAGCTTTGTTGCCTATTTTTTTTTATCAAAACTAGCTAAGAGATTGGGCCATCATCATTTATAATCATCTACTGTTGGGTCTCTCTTTTACTATGCTATCTGCCTCGTCCTTCTTAATTTATATTCAAGTCCAGATTTGTACTGCGATATTGAGTATAGTACTTATGTTGGGTAGTGATTATTATTTCCATTTGCTTTGAAAACAAATTGGTTGTTTTATTATCATTTCAAAAGTTTTGTAACTTACAAAATTCTCAACCGTATGTTAAAATCGTACATTTTTGATGGAAATAGAGAAGAGTATGTGAAAAAGAAAACATTGATGTACCAATTTGTCTATGTTATTGGAACGAAGTTCCTTAAGGCGGGTTTGGGAGAGATACTTAGGAATTTTGCTGCGCGAACGAAATGAAAAAAAAAGTGAGGCTAAAACCGTAAGAAGAATATACTAATATATGAAGTGACGCGTAAAACAGCCCGTGATCAGTGTTGCCAACTTCAATTTTTAAATGATCGTACCATAAACACGAGTTTTTTCAAATTGATACGCTTCTATATTATTCGAAGGAACTGCGTTCTTACCTGGTGTCCCATGCTCATCATAAACAGCCTACTAAACGTTCCCACTGCTGGGATTCGGGGCCTTCTCTCGCAAAGAGAGAGTTAAGGCCATAATCTACCACGCTGGCCTAGTGCGGGTTGGTGGATGACACATGATTTCGAAAGATTCTAGGTACATGTCAGTAGCCTCACGATGTTTTCCTTCCCCGTTTTAAATTAGCGGCACCCAATGCTACCTAATAATTTTTAATTAATACTACTATCATAATGTCACTGACAAAATCTATGTTGTGAAGAATCATAACTTCTTCCGTACACGTATAGACGAATACATATACCAACTCTGATGTGCAGGTGAAATGAAATATTTTATGATAAGTAATTTCCCAATAGTAAAAAGGCACCAAGCATCACAAAATTTTCTTACTAAGGATACCGCATGACGTCATAACATCGCCTCTTTTTTTTATGAAAGAGATCAATAGTTAGGTCTGTCAGTGTTTTGTATGTAAATTGACTATTCTTTTTTCAGTACAAGACGACAGAAAGCTGTAATACAATTGTTAACGTAATATGCTATAAACTCCCTCAAAAACGAACCATAACGTTGTTGGCATCCCTAATTGCAGTGGCAGTTCACTGAAAAAAATAAGAAATACATGAAACAGGAGCGCACGGCAACTAAGCTACAAATGAAAACTATAGTAGTCTTTGCTGTCGTTAAAACCAGCTAAGTGAACTTACCGTTTTTAAAACTCATGCATAAAACTTTCAAAGTTTCGGAATAATCAAAATTGGGCCGAAATTTTCAACATTGTTGACGACAACGTACTTAAAAATAAAAAAGCCCGACTCGCGACGCGGCCGGCGTAGTGACGTCACACAAAAAATCATTACTAAAAAATGAAACCAAATTTTGTGTGTCTGTAAACGATAATGTACTAATTAGTATAATTTGCTATCTCCTAGGCATCAAAATAAACTAATAATCGAGTGTGTACATCATGAAAAAATAAGGTTTTAAAGTCTCAAAACCGGTTTTGCCCAAATTTGGCCTCTTGGGGCTTGACTACTTTTTATTTTTAAACTAAAAGTTTGGCAGTTTAAAATACTAAGTGTCATATTCACTATGATAAAAAAACGTAAAAAAATAATGTAAACACTACAGTAAAAACATATTGCTCAATCACCACATTGAAGATGGTAGGACATATTATGTAAGTTTGATGTGTAAAATGCAAATTTGTCTTGACTATATTCTACGATTGAACTCTGTGATGATACCCGGTAGAGTAATATACTCCTGAGCTTATAAAGTGTAACTACCTAGGCGTAGATAAAGTAACAGCCATGAATCGTTGGTCGTAGATCATTTATCACGGCCCAATAGACGTTTTTACCTAACGCCCCTATTCTTTCAGCCTTTTTGTCGTGTCTACACTTTCACCTAGAATGAGGAATAAGCTAGGGCGGTGAAAGCTTCGGCTAATAGAGCTTTGACCTAAATTGAGGCTGTACCTTCTGAGGTACCTTTTTCGACGGTAGAGCTTTTGCAAATAAATAAGCACTCTTTAGTTTTCCAGTCTATTCTTAGTAAAAATAAATAATGAGATACACAAAGCTATGTATGTGAACATATTATGTTTGTTAAGGTAACTGAATGGGTGAATAGCCATGAAATAAAATGAAGAATTTTATTTTAGTCACCTCTGACACTGAAATTTCAGGCTGAGGATTCACCAAAATGTGTTTTTTTTTTAATTTATCTGTCGCAGTTCATCTCCACCAAAGACGTAATTGTAATTTTTTTTAAGTCAGTGATTTCCACGGCCTGCCAAATTTTGCACTACACTTAGTAATCTAACTCATTTACCTAAAAGCATTCATAAAGTATCAGTACCATACATCTTGGCGTTTTCAAATCGAGAGTGAATCGGTTTATTCCAGGTAGCTTCATCGTAGACCGCATCAGCGTTTAACAGCAGGCGAGATGTCGGTCAAGCGTAAATCTATAAACTTTATTATATTAGGTAGGACCACTGTGGTACATTTTTTTGACAGTTAAATGAATGATGACCTTCTGTGAAGGTACATTTAACTGTCTGATTACGACGACGATATTTATCCGGAAAATAGGCGTTAAACAAGATACCGACAATTGGTTAGGCTCTAAGTAACTACGCAACTCCCACTGAAAATGGAGCGTGTTGACCCCCACGCGCCATCAATGAGTCTTTACTACCTACAAACCATGTGGTAGGTACGTACGGAATTTAGTAAAAGGGTTATATTCACTACAGTTGTCCTGCACAAAGTGTCCATATCTACTCGTATGTGATATCAAAACCAATTTGGTTTTTTGTTAAATTCAAAATTGTACCTCCACGGACTCCTAGGTCCATGCCTTTTTTAACATGTGATACATTATTTGCTTTTGGTTATTTTCCTTTGTCTAATGCAGGAATTAATTAGATTTACATAACTTAGATTATGAAGAATAGCGGTGATTCCCGCTTCAGTTAAAAACTGATGTAAAGGATTAGCTATCGCCATTCACCGGGACAATGCCGTCAGCGTTTCAGACACCTATAAGCTGGGCACAGTTAGAAGCGGGTTGTTAATTTGATTGCATGTACTTGTACCTACTTTGTTTGTATCTAATATGTCAAGAATTGATTAGGTAAATTAACTATTTTCTACAAAAAAATTAACCGACTTCTAAACCTAAAATAGACACTCAAAGGCGAAAAATAAACTGATACAATTATTTTATGCACTACTCACTCATATGTTTGAATTTGGTGCCAGTCTAGTCAAAAAGCTAGTAGACAGATACTATGTACGTAGTATGGTAGTCAGTAGGCATAGGTAAGTAGTGTCTATCTACTACCTGTTAGACTTGTCAAAAAGTCAAGTAATTTTAATGATAAAAGTAAAGCAACTACACAGCTTTTAATTAATTTTTGACAATAAAATCGAAAAAGTTAAAAATAGTTTATTTAAATGTTAATATTTTATACATGTAAATGTCGAGTAATAAATGTAACTTATTTGTTAGTTGTTAACACGTTAGGTGCCATATCAGTCACAGGTGCCTGACATCACATGACCAAATTAAAATGGCCTCACCGAGCCTCCGTCACGTTTTAAATAAATACAACTTGGCCCGTAAGTTGCCTATGTGGAACTTGAGTTATGACATTGTTTCTAAAACAACACAATAAATTTTGGCAAAGGGATTCATTTTCTAATATATTTAATTATAAATAATTGTAAATACATAATTATCTTTCATAGATTCAGGATAAATATATTTGTATTCACCACACAGAAAATTGCACTGGGTAGGAATCGAACCCACGACCCTTGGCTTCGAAAGCAGACTTCCTACAAACTAAGCCCCGAGCCCCCTTTTATATTGAAACATTCCATTCAAAATGTAGTCCATTTGGGTGCGGCACATACACAGACTTGCTTAATTTTTATGCAGATATTCTGTTTACCGTTCGAAAATTTTTTTTTGTCTTATAACATCTTCAGAAGCAAACATTTGGAGATTTGAGTTTTTTGAAGTGAAAACTTCTTATGGCGTGCCACAGACTTGATCAGCAACGTAATAGTGACTGATAACGAAATGAGTTTACAGACGTAGTTACTCGTCTGCAAACTCACTTTGTTGTCCAAGAAAATAATACAATTTTTAACAAATAAAATATCAGTCATAGGAACTGCCGATAGAAGTAAAAACTAATAACTCATTAATTGATAGCTTTCTTTGGAAACTACGCGGGTGAAACCGGAGGGCGTGGCCATGACCATGATCATGGTCCCGAGTTCACCGGAAAATTTCTTATCATTTCCGAGCGTGACGCTCGAATTCAATTCATAGCCCACGAAAAATCTGTCTGTGGTGCGCGAAAAGAAGTTCCAGTTGAAGGCATTTAAAAAATCGTTGAGAATTTACGACGTTTAGACGTGATCCCTGTACATTATTGCACACAGGTGGAAATAGATCCAGCTTAAAAGTTGGCACGTACGTACGGGAATTAACCCCGCTAATTTAATTTTTCATGTCCAAGAAATTATAGCCGGCCCGAGGTTCCTGGCAATTTAGAAAGTGGGATCTTTCCAACACATGTTTATAATAAGCTCTTGCTTCCATGAATACATTACTTTAAAGTATTTCTTTAAGTATCCATGGAAATTCAGCAGATTTATTTTATTGAGATTTTAAAAAAGCTAGGAAATGCTCCCAGCTTTTTCCGATGCCGTCAAAATGTTTGATGAGGTACAATCAAAATTAAATAAAAAATTACAATACTGACGAGACTCTCAATAATATATATGATTTCTATGTAAAAACATTTTCATTGAATAATGTAACGTCATTGGAATAAACATTTTCTCTCAAAAACATAATTTTTGGTAAGCTTTTTATTTATTCTGTATAAGGCTTATAAATAACTATTTCAGATGACATATTGGCAAACATTTCAGAACTTTATTACTCTCTAGGTCTTGATCTTAATATTCTCTCGGTATTCTTCTGAGCTAGGTTTTATTAAATTTGTCTAGTCAATTTAGGCTAAAAAATATTTGAATGCGAAAAGAAACGTGACCACAAAAATGCAGCCAAATAAATTGTTTACCAACAAAATTAAGTTATTCTCCTTAAATACGACCTTATAGGAATACAAGCTTAAGCTGTCTGCTAGGTAGTAAGACATAATTTAATGGTAACAATTTCCAGACAAAACAATTACACCGCTGTTAGGTTTACGGGTTGTTGCATTCGCGATTGTTGCTAAGCGATGACGCGGTTTATGACGGATCAAGAAAGAATTAATGTTTTACCAATGATTTCAAAAGGACTATACGCAGTGATACCTATATATAAATAAGTCAATGTGTTTTACACTTTTTTTTCACATAACATCATCTTGCCCCAAATTAAGCAAAACATTGCTGAAATATGGAAGATAGAAACAAAAACAACATCCTAATTTGTCACACAAATGCTTCTCTCGAATGGGAATCGAAGCCACGAGCTATGGTTCAGCAAGTAGACTCACTGCCAACTAGCCTCGAAGTTAGTCGTTAAGCCAGTTGCCAGCTAGCCCTTCCGTTGTGGAACGTCCTGAGTTTGAAAAAATGTACACTTGTTGTAGTTGCGTGTTTCATGTAATCAAATAAAACAGTGTGAGGTTTTTTTCTTGAATGGGAGAAGATTTAACTCTTGATAAGCGAGTATAGAGCGCTAGTCTTTTTGCATTTGGGTCAATGTGAGGGATAATGACATCCTATCCTACTAATTATAAATGTGAATGTATGGATGTTTGGATGTTTGTTGCTCAATCACGTCCTAACGTATGAACGGATCGGGCTGAAATTTGGAACACAGATAGATTATAGTCTGGAAGAACACATAAACTACTTTTTATCCCGGAAAAACAACGGGAACAACGAGAACGGGAACTTTGCGGGTAACACCGCGGGGCGCTGCTAGTCTTATATTCTCGTGTCTCAGTGTTAGTTACCTTACTCCTCCGAAACGGCTTTACTGATTTTTACCAAATTTTATACGCATATTCAGTAGGTCTGAGAGTCGGCTACTATCTATTTTTCATACCCCTAAGTGATAAGGGTTGTTCACCCCTAAATATTTTTTTTTTATTTTTGGACATTTTTTTTTGTTTTTATTTTTTTATAATGTGGCACTAAAAAAAACATACAACTCTAAATATTTACCCTTTTATCACCAACCCCTATTTTTTAATAGCCATTTTAGTAATTTAATCATTTGACAGTGAACTCCTCCTAAACGGCGCGGCGGGACCGATTTGAATGATTTTTTTTGTGTGTTTACAAGTGGATTCAAGGATGATTTAGATTTACAAATAAGCCCGGCAGATTGCGCTGCAGACAGTCTCTAGGTTATGATCCGAGCGAAGCCGGAACTGGCCGCTAGTATCCAAATAAGAAACTCAAGCAGACCTGAGTTGGATGTCCATTTAGTGAATGAAAAGTAATAACTCCAATGACGAAGTACTTTTTTAAATAGAATGGTATGTAGGTAATTCCATTTATATGACCTAAATTAAAACGTGTTTGAAATTGAACCATAAGTACATACACTTGAAATTGGTAGGTGAACCGAATATTGCATGGACCGTAAAACCCAGGGAAAATATTTTCACAGGCGTATACCGCACGAATATGGTTCCGTACACATGGTCCCAAATATAACGTAGACCTACATAATTAGCTGTTTGCGCCCGAAAGGAAAGGTACCGCAAAAATGTTAAACTAACGAGTGGCCGGCCTAGAAACGGCCACACCGAAATTACTGCCGCCACCTAATGCCTTCGGAGGCCCAGGTGGCACAACACCGGAATGGAGGCTTAAACGATTTCCCTTCTGCGAAAGCACAGTGTATTGTTAATACACAGTATTAGAGCTCCTTTGACCAATCGATACGATTTTTTTATTAGCAGCTGTAACACAGGTCTCCAACCTAGCACGGCTGCTAATGGACTACTAACATAATATATTAAGTATTTCTTTGAATTTAGTAAGTAAGAATTTTGATGTTTTGTAAGAAGTTTTTAATCAATAAATAAAATAAAATTTGAAATAGGTTGTGCTAAATGATCAAATCAAAGTTAATTGAGTTCTAGAAGAGCCATGTTTTTTTTATTACACTTAAAAGCGACAACGTTTCATGATTAATATTCCAAAGACTCGACTGAGAAGGTTTGTTATATTGTTCCCGTTCTACGTTCCCATTGTTACTTAACATAAGGTGGGTATCGGTCAAGTGTACACCTATTATTGTTCTAAAAAAAGAATATCCAATACAAATTACATCTTAAAAAAGTTAGTTTTGAACAAAGTAAATCAAAATTATTATTCCCATAATGATACAAACAGACACACTATCAGACTGGTGCAACTTATTTTAAACATTTTTACATCGGAGATAAAATTATTAGTTTTACTTATTACTTACATTACACTAGTATGTTTACATTCACTCTAAAACATTGAATGAATTTGAGTTGAAATCACTCATATTATGATTTTTTTTTAAATCCCGACGTTGGAGTAAATTCCACAAATAATAATACTGCTAATAAAGAAGACAAATCTTACTACGAAAAGTTGTTGATTTATGCAACTTACCGAAAAAGTTGATTTAAATGGTATTTTAATGAAAATATTTTAAGATATTAACAGAAGTCAAGTCTATCAGACTTTTTAACCAATGACCTAAGAAATTTTGAAGACGAAAAACTTAGCCTTTGACTGTAGAATAACGTTGGTCCTAATAATTATTAAATTTGATTGCCCGATCGGGATATAGTTTAAAATCTTGCTTCAATATATCTTTGTAATCTTGTACACAATATGTAACGTAAGGAAACAGTAAATTATTGAGTATTGAGTACCAATACTTATGAGCACAACATCTTTCAAAGAAACAAATTTGTGTCTTTAAACCGCTAACTTCAAATAAAAAAGCTTACAAACTGTCGTTCACTCTATTTAAGGCTTACCATGTTGTAGTAATAAAGTCTAGTTTTACCGTAACACACCACACTTAGCTTTAATAATTCAGTGGTGTGCATTTTGTATGTGAAACCATCATGGTTTCAATGGAGAACTCACGGAGCAAGCATGCTTGTTGCTTAGTGAAAGTAGAATCCAAAGTAAATGACTGTGCAAAGTCTATAAGCGTATTATATTATATATGACATATATTAAATATGTCACGTGAAATTTTGATAATTACAGTTATTCTTTTTCTATGAAAGTTTTGACCTACCTTAGCTGGAGGAGTTACGAAGGAGTACTGACGGTTACCCTACCCCGCATTTAAAGCACTTGATGAAAATACCTAGAAATTTGAACCGAGTCAGTGTAATGTAAAGTACTTATAGATTTCATATTTTTTTCAGTGGTATGCATTTTTAATGTAAACCAGTAATGGTTTCAATGGAGAATTCATTGAACGAGCAAGTTTTTACAAATTACTAAATAGATCTCTAAAGTAAACGTATATGCAAAGACTATCATCAATACATTACCATTGCACACGCAATGTTTCGTATTTTTGTGAAATTTGTGTAATCTCCGATTTTTGCAGTTGATAATAAAAATGTTTTTAAATTTTGTTCTGCTTCAGCTACCGAAGAATAATATCTATAAAATAATATATACTATAAATATAAATATATACTAGTTTAAAATAGTTTACGGAAATACCTCGAAAATTGAGACGTTTGAAAACAGGTTCGTAACTACTTACAGGTTTAAAAAAGAAAGTATATCGAAGGTTGTATACTTGTTGAATGTATGAAGGTTTTCTCAGGTTTAAAATTATTGAAATGAGTAATCATGCAAAACAACCGTGTTCTTGGTATCAACTATCGATTAACAAAGCTCATAGCTTTGAATCCATATTTAGGATAGTTCAGTTTGTTTGCTAATTTCGTTAGAAGCATCACTTTCCAAACCGGAATAGACCAATTAACTGTGGTCACGTGGTCAAGTGACGCTTCTTGGCAAGCCCATCTGGATTTAGACCGCTGCGCGAGAACTACTGACAAGTTTACGAAAATAATATCTCCTTAAATGTTATTTATAAAGCTGAAAGTCTCTGTGTTTAGAAACAATGTTTTACTCATAACAGATAGGTATTTAAAAATTAAATTACATAAAAAATGGTATGATACAATCTAGAAATTTCCAAGGTTATAGTGAATAGGTACTTTCTAGGTCAACGTGCGTCATCTTCGATCACACCATCGCTTACCATCAGGCGATTTGGTGGTCAAACGCGGACTTATACGCGATAGAAAAGAATGATATATCCTGCTAATTTATTTTTAAAGTGGCGGCGGAAGTTGAAAGCACAAAAAAAAACAACTATTAAAAAGGTTATAAAATGCTAAATAACGTGTTTACGTCAAGTACTAAATTGCAGCGAAATAACTGAAGTGTGCTATTCCCCTAGACAGACTCAGCAGAGTAGTACTACCCACAAAACTTATATGTCTATGTACCAGGGAAGCTAGCGCATAAAATAGGAGTAGGGCATTTTGCAACTTCCTCTTGAGGAAGTACCACAACTGAGCCAGCAATTTTACTGCCAAGCAGTAATGTGCAAACTTTACTGTAGTCCGATTTGAAGGGCAATGCTTTCAGAAAAAATCCCGATCTAAGAGACTAACTATCTTATATCTCTGGGTGGGCCGGTGTGTTGCTTACCATCGGGCACATTTCCTACTCATCTCGTCGTTATACGATAAAAAAAATCGTAAAATAAATAGTTTCTTTGATCACTTTCCGCAAACAGCGATTCCAGTAACTTCCACGTACGTACCTACTCAGTTTTTGTTTGCTTTCTCCATTATCCCGCATAATAATAGGAGATCCTAAAAAAACATTTGGCCGTTGAACCTTACGTCACTGACCTTTGGAAACCGTCGCGAAAAATACATACCGGAACCCCTCATCAATTTATAGCACGAAACTTTTGATCGTGGTTGTCAAGTTGTCAATATACTGTTTCAATTGA
Organism: Ectropis crepuscularia; assembly: GCA_963693475.1. Classification (NCBI taxonomy): domain Eukaryota; kingdom Metazoa; phylum Arthropoda; class Insecta; order Lepidoptera; family Geometridae; genus Ectropis; species Ectropis crepuscularia. The sequence continues at coordinate 13,688,021 of OY856359.1, forward strand.
GGTATTGCAGATCATTGATAATCTGAAGCAGTTCTTGAGAAAACTGTGTAAAGTTTGGTATTGGATATCTTGGGTACGAAGTGACGATACAAGCAGCAACGAAAGCACAAATTTCCGTCACACTAAATCGGGTTCAGACCTAAGGATTTCCTTTATCTGAAGTTTCTATTGTTGGTTTAGTAGAAAGGAACTATCATGGGTAGTAAGTAAATGAAGTACTCAGTAACTAGTTGCTGTCCCGCGACTTATACACTTATAAATAATGATAAATCTAAATCCTATTAATAATTAATATTATAAATGTGTAAGTCTGCATGTTTGTTGGTCAATCACGTCATCCTATGAACGGATTAGGTTGAAATTTGGAACACAAATTGATTATGGTTTGGAAAATCACATATGCTACTTTTATCCTGGGAAATAACGGGGAACTACGCGGGTAAAACCGCGTGGTACTGCTAGTCTTGTACATAAGCAAACTCACATCTCATCTTTAAATTATATTTTAAGTGTCAATGCATTTTCTTATGCAGAACTCTGAAAGATCTACCTTATAACTTTATGGAACCATATAACATATTACTCGTACATACGAAATAAATGTACCTTTATGAATATAAATTATACTAAAAGTCTCGTAAAGTTCACGACAGCCAATTTTGAGCTTAGGAAGAAAAAGTATTGTTACACACATTGATCTAATAACAATTTATATAATATACTATAAATTATACTTTACTGCAACTTTATTTATGTCTATGATACGCACAAATAGCCCATTTTATAGTCATGTTTGTGGGATTAAAGGTTTTCTGTCGCAATTAGAAAATATGGGTCAAATCCCACCACGCTGGCCAATTGCACGTTTACGTATATATACACATAATTATATAATAAATAAATAGATACTAGTGGACATTACACACAACACCATCTGACCCCAAACTAAGCAAAGCTTGTTCTATGGCGGCCAGATTGCTGATATAATACTTATATAATTTTAAATACAAACTTATTATACATAGAAACACCCAGACACAGTGCAAACATTTGAATTCATCACACAAATATTTGCACTGGGTGGGAATCGAACCCACGACCCTTGGCTTCGCCGGGAGAGCTACTACCCACTAAGGCACGAGGCCAGTATATAATACACATAACTTTGAAAGATGTATTTCTTGAGACATATTAGTTTCCTCACGATCTTTTTTACATTTTACATATTTATTTGGTAACAAAAATTACTTTAAGAATAAAGGTTTTTATAGAGATACCGACAAGTGATAGGATTCTCGTAAATACGGCTTTAATAAGCCAATTACTTCCGAGCAATTTACTTTACTCATTAGATATTCATGTTGAATTATTAACATCAAAGAATACTTTCTAAGTAGCAGTTAGGAATTGTTCGACTATGTGGTAGTCAAACCACGTTTCAGTTCAGTTAGAATGTAGGAACGGGCCTGGGGAGTCGACTTCAGTTCATTGCATTACGCACCAGTGTGACACGTTTTAACTACTCTCGTCTCTATGGGTTACTGAGGCTCGAACGCAGACCTCGAGTTTCTCTCGTACTATACTGTCGTGTTACTGCCATATTGCATTATATTCTGGAGTATTTACACCGTAGTTACGCAAGCATATTTAGAGAGTTGCCTCTTTGTTTTCATCGACTGCATTTTGGCAACAGTATTGGCTCTCCATAAGATCTCACCCTCCTCCTTTTCAATACAATTAACCCTGGATTTCTTTTTTCCAATACCTTTGACGCTGAATGTTGGAAAAATATGTCACTGATTAATAGTAAGATTTAATTCTTAAAAGTATTTCCTTAGTTACAGCTTGTTTTGTCGGGATAACATCAACTGCCGATCCGGAACTCTTGGCTCGAATCTCACGCGCACCACTGTATTTTCAAAGTCGTGTGCGTAATACAGCTAAATTAAAAACGGTGAAGGAAAACATCGTGAGAAAACTGGCATGACCCAAGATTTTTCAAGATTATGGGTTATCCACCAATCCCCACTAAGCCAATTGGTGGCAAAGTGGTGGATTTTGGCCTTGACTCTTCTTGTGAGAGAAGGCCCCAGCAGATAGAAGTAGAAGCAAAAACGTCAGGATTGTCTATCATGTCTATCGTGTATAACCATCGTCAAGAAACCGGCATGTTCCAAGAAAGAAATATTTTGTAGACATAATATGCCATCCATCAACTCGCACTTCACCATCTTGTTGGACCTTTTCCTAGTGAGAGAAAACTCAGTCCGATTTCTGGGAACATAAAGTATTCGTGTGCTGCTTAAAAGCGTCATTTAATTAGACAAGTAACGTTGCGTTTAAACAATTAGCCTCCACAGTACCCAGAATAGCTAATCTTAGCATGCTTAACATGTGTGGCACGAGCTATGCGTTTAATCAACTACTAAATAGCGTCCAGATCCTGCTTAATGGCGAGACAGACCTCAGGAGGGTGACCGAATTGTCAAGAGTGACTGCAGTAATGCAAGCCGCTACTTACTCATTCACTAGAGGGCGTAAATTGATGTACAATGGTTTAGTCATGTACGAGTAAGTACAACACTTTAAACGTACTTTAGTCACTGAACTAGAAAACTTAAAGCTAAATTTTTACTCAAGAGATTGCAATGACACTTACTTTTCAAAAATTAAATTAGATATTTATTCAATAATCATACGCTTTTCAAATATTTTAAACCTTACGTATTTCAAATACGGCAGCCATGACAATGATATGACAAAAGTCACGGACCCCGGAGTCTGTGGAGTAGCAATTTTGAATAAAAAAAAAAAATACGGCAGCCGGTTTTTTATGCATAGCCCATTTTTCTCACAAGTGGAGCTCTGGGCCACCTTGCCACGCTACTAGGGTACCATGGCTTAGTTGAGAGGTATTCTATAAGAATAATCAAATATTCAATGAAGCAAATATATTTAGATTTTATCATTATTGAGTAAATACTTATTTATTTATGATACATTGAGGGATTAACAAAGATACACTAACTTTTAAGTTACCCATGAAACAAATTATAGCACTGAACTACATATTTCAAACAAAAGTTATTCGAAAACGATGATATTGATTTTTCAGTGAGAAGTAAGCTAAAAATAGGGTGATTTTTCGTAGATTGGAAAACCAATTTCTTCGACGACAAAGCCCTTAGAATCTTGTTTTACGTGGAACCCCAAGCCCAGGATCAAACGTGTCGAAATCCCACAGATTTCCCCAAAGATCATTTTGAAAAATATATTCTAAAATCAAATTCCGGGAACAGTGTTCCGATTATAATAATCGGAGCGGTGTTTGTGGCGGTCTCCGGCGTCTTGGAGGGATTCGCCGCGTTCCGACGAACATTCTCGCTGTATTTCCCGGGTGTAAAGCCACAGTGAACCAACTTCCTGTTCTGGAGAACTTGGAAATTTTGTGAACGCATGTTTTGATAAAAGATTGATTTAATGAAAATTTGGGATCGGAGATGTTACTAACTTTACATTATATTATAGGGTAATAACGGTACTCATCCATGTTTATAATTTAACTATGATTGTAGTAACTTGAGTGAAAAAATAAGCATTTAGCTTAACCTTTTAAAGTGCGACATCTGGAACTAATTAGGTCCGAAAAATGCCTCGTTCTTAACACCATTTTGAAGACCGTAACATAGATAATTATTTTAAACAAGTTTTGTTGACATTGCTTTTTGTGAAGCAAAAAATAACTAGCCTACGTTTATGTCTTTACTGTGGTGACTTCAAAGTTACGGACAAAGGACCCGCTTGTACCATCTAATACGAAACACGGCTTCGCACTGCGTCGACTCGGCCAATTCGCTCCGGCCTCGCTACACGCCACTCCGACTAGAGGCCAATTCTAGCCAACAACATTATATCTCTGAGCTAGAATAGATACGGCTTTAAAATAACGGCTGTATTTTAGTTGCAATAAATGTATTGTATACTAATATTATAAAGCTGAAGAGTTTGTTTGTTTGTTTGAACGCAAGGATCTCTGGAACTACTGGTCCGAATTGAAAGAGTCTTTCTTTGTAGGATAGTCCATTTATCGAGGAAGGCTATAGGGTATTTAACATTACGCTACTATCAACAGGAGCCGAGCATGAATGAAAAATGTAACAAAAACGGGGAAAAAATATTGCTTTTAGAGAGCTTTCGTTGCGTGACAGCATTTGTCATACGTTAAAGGCTGCGTCATTAGAACCTAAAGTAACCGAATTTGAACAAAATTTGAATTGGTACGACCAATTTTCGATAGATGGCGTAGCAACGCGCGCGCGTTCAGCTAGTTTTACTATATACTTATTATACAATGGGCCAAAAAAATGTTTGTGTTTCTTAAAAACATTTTATTGTAATTTTTGTACGAAAACTAAAGTGGTTATTCCTGATATTTAAAAGTTGTGGTCTCGACTTTGAGTGATGCTTCTTGGCGTAGCCATCTGGATATAGCGCGCTGTGCGATAACTATCGTCAAGATGTTAATTTGATCATATATGTGAAAACATCAATGTTTAAAGCCAATGTTTCCGCTGAAACTACAAGCCATAGATATAAAACATCTGATATCTCTGAGTAACGAGCGCAATGCAGTGACAGGCAGTGATTGGGACTCTTCGTGTTCCAATAGCTCCATGGTATTGTCATAGAATAGATAATACAGGTATTGTGCTGTTATAGGAAGATTGTTGCTTATCAATAGGCACATGACCTGCTCGTATCTTCATATACAATAAAAAATATGAAGGTATTTATATTACAATGAATCATAACAAATTTCATTCACTCATTAAGAAGGTAATTTAAATATGATTATTATATTTATACTGAAAAAATATACATTAAGAAAATATAAAGAATGTTCGAATGTTTGGCTAAACGCTGTTCAAAAGTGTTTTGTTATTCACATTGTAAAATTCTCCAGCATGTAAGTTTTAATACAATATTTCATTATGGTCTTTAAGGTAGTCGAGACATTGTACAGATTTGGAACTGAAAACTCTAGAATTGGAACGAATACGTGTAGTCGTCTACTTGTAATGCTACTCGTAACTTAACTCGCAATGCTATATATCACACAGCTTTATCTATTTAAACTAAGTTTAGCAGCTATTTAAAGGAAGTTAGTTTAATTCGCGATAGATTTCAAACTACTTATTGTTCCGCGAATACCTACGACGAATAGTTAGTTATCTGCTATTAGTAAAAAGCCTTGTATAGTCCTGAGTTTATAAACGATTACATAAATGATGCAGGGTGAGAAACTTAGATTTTTTAAATACCGACGGTAAAATACTAATTAAATAATTGAATATTAATTTAAAAATATAATACCTACTATTTTTATATCCCATTGCACATTATTGTATCTACTTTAATATTATTTATTGTGATATTGTCAAATTTTTTGTCTAGGTAATTCCATTTTACAGCATAGTTATTGTTATACAATATATAATTTCTGACTTGTAAATGTATGATTATGTACTTATCAATAAAATACTTTCACTTTGACTTTAGTATTTTGCTATGGAATAGAACGCTCAGTTTCTAGATTATTTTTAAATTGCAATACCCTAATGGAGACCGTTGTATTATGCGTCATCTTTGTACCAGTGAAGCTTGTGATCTGTGACATAACAAAGCAATAAAGGATTCATTGTTCGGTGAATTTAGGATGGGTTGGCTTAGTATCAGCTGAAGACTTTGGAAATCTATCGAGCGACTGCAGCGCCGATTAACATCAGGCATGACGGCGGTCAAATGCAAACCTATAATTTAAAAAAAAACGACCAAGTGCGAATGGGACTCCCGCACGAGTTCCGTATCTTAGCAAATAAACGGCGAAAACCTCTTTGGCTTTATTCCGAATTCCGTATATATAGACTATCACAGTTACCTCGGACGGGCTTTCATCCAAAAAGTTTTATTACAATTTTGATTTTATCTTACGATTCTAACGAAGACATCGATAGCGCGTCTTTTTTACTAGAGGCGCCACCTAGTTTGCTTGAGACGGACTAATCGAGCAAGAAACGGTAAAAAAACAGGTTTGTTGTATGGGAGCCCCCCTTAAATATTTATTTAATTTTTAGTATTTTTTCGTTGTTATAGCGGCAATAGAAATACATAATTTGTGAAAATTTCAACTTTCTAGCTATCACCGTTCTTGCGATACAGCTTGGTGAAAGACGGACGGACGGACAGGTAAGTCTCAGTAGTAGGGTCCCGTTTTTACCCTTTTAGTACGGAACCATAAAAAAGGAATTCAAATATATATTTAAATTCCAATGATACAACAGATCAGGTATCGTCCCGCAAACAACACAATATTATGACTCATTTGGAACTAAGATAAGTACTTAAATCTTTTTTATGTTTCCGTGACTTGCGAAAATATTTAAGTTTTTGAGTGACGTTGATGGCACTTCCGCATACAAACACGCTATTTACTAAAGCTGAAATTTCCACGATAACTTGTTGAACTACGCAGTAGCAGCGTGACGCTTTTCGTACATAACGCTAATATTCCGAGAGCTGAGAACACATTTTGAGTAAGTTTTTAAAGTAAGCTAAAATATTGCCACGTAGCTACCCCAAATGAAGTGCAGACCTGCCTGGTGAGTAGCGGGGCAAAATGAATCCACACATTTTAAATTTCTATTTTATTTTTTGTGCATTTATTTATTTTATTTTTTATGTTTGAGCTTAAATGCCACTTTGAACAGTGCCTATTGGAAAGTACAAATTCACAAACAAAAATAAGATTATAAATAGATTCTTGAAATATTTTCAGAATAAAAAATTAAATCTTAAATTACATATTAACTAAAATAATAATTAAAAAACTAATCTCCGAATAACCCACCTCTAACTGCACCCGGCGCAAAAGTGCCCATTATGCTCGCCGCGTTCCCACGCTGAATGGCAATGGCCAACCTTTGCTCCAGGAAAGCACCAGAGCGGGAGTCACCCGTATTGTCCTTCAGCCTGCGCCCCAATTCTGAGAGGAACCCTTTAGCCTCTGCGCCCCAACAACCCAAGGTCTCCACGGCAACAGGTACAAATTCGTACTGCGACACCAACATACCATACTTTCGCTTCTTATTATCAGCGGCATCCTCTGCCGCGGCCGATGGTGAGTGGATAGTGCGACCTAGGTGGCTGGCGGCGACAGTGCTGACGCAAGTGGCGTCCCAAATTAAGCACTTCCCGTTCTTCCAGGGCACCAGAGTCAACCCATCCGGTCTCTTGCCGTCCGATCTGCATAGGCCCAGGGGCTCAAGTACGCATGGAACTCCCGCCGACACTAAGGCTCTCCGAACTATGTCATTGAGTGCATGGTGTCGCGAGAACCTTCCTGCACACCGTCGGCAACTCAAAGCGTGATGGCCATTGGCTTCTACCAGGGAGCCGCAGGTGCATACGTGGGGTTCACACACCTTGCAGCCCAGGCGAAGAGCCACCGCAACGCGCAACGAGTTGTTATCCAATAAGGTGCCCAGGTGAGGAGAAGGTAGCGCCTGCAACCAAGCCCCAGATTCAGGCTGCGAGACGGCCCGGAGTCTGGCCATATCCGCTGCCGAGGCACATGCCCAAAGTTGTGCTTGGACCCGCTTGACCCCAATAGCATCCCACGCCCGTTGGCTTTGAGACTCTACGGGAGTTGACTCCCCGGAGTTGAGGGCACTCCAGACCATCAAAGCGTCAGAAGCATAAGGTAACCTTTCCTCGCCACCATTTGAATTTAGAATAGTAGCGGCAAGATCAGCAACCCCATGCACCGACGCAAGGAAAGCAGGCAGGCCGACATCTCGCGCACAACGCACTCCTAGACCCCCAACCCGAATTGGAAGAGCTGCCTGTGACCATTGACGTTCATCAAGGGCAACGTTAAGAATAGACTCAACCGCCGATTTCAGAGCCTCGTCAAACGCAGACACTTCAGCCGGATATTTCCAGGTGGGGGCCGTCCGCAACAAGTATGTTATTTTAGGAACGGCGAAGCACATTCGTAATAACACTATCGCCACGTGCGCGGAAATGTTTTTAAGGCATTCACGAGTGCTGAGAAGAAGCCTCGTACGAGAGATAATGGCCTACGGAACACCATCAGCAAAAATCGGGGACCCCAATAGAGTGAAATCCGAAGTCGACACTTCCTTAAGTCCTGGTAACATAGAACTGAAATGCGCAAAGTTTCCGCGCGCTTCCACACTGCAGGGGAAAAACTCGCATTTGGAAGGGTTCACCACGAGGCCGAGATCCTTGAGGAGTGGGATAAGTATCCCAAGGTCCTGAAATACCTCTTCCGGTTTACCTCCGATAGTGTCATCGTCTAAATACCATATGTTAAGAGAGGATTTTAGTTCAACGATGAGCTTGTGAATGGCCAAGCTAAAAACGAGTGGTCCTAGTGGATCTCCTTGCTAAGCTCCTACTTGTGAAAGCATGAAATGGTCATTGAAACAAAGTTTGGAAGGAGTTCTATAAACTTGGTGGAGGAAAGGGTAGATAGAAGGAACTTTTTCCTTTACTTCCCTAAACAGGACGTCCCTTTCCAAGGTATTGAAGGCATTAGCAATATCAATTTTCAGCACGACATTACCCGCATTGCTGGGGTTCATTACGTACGAACGCGTCGCGTGAATAGCTGCTTCACAGCCCAGACGCATCCCAAACCCTAATTGATCTGGTACCAAATATCCTGCTATCTCGTCCCTAACAGCGTGGCATGCCAGCTTAGCAGCGAGATGGCGAAAAACGCTGCCAACAGCAATAGGTCTTAAGCCTCCGCCCTTTTTTTCCAATGCGCATAGCGACGCACCGTATAGATAGGGAGTAACGGCGGGGTTCAGTTGACCGCTAAGCAAGAAATTTGTGAGGTTCACTAAACACCCCAGAAGACGTCGCCCATTTTCCCCAGCGGATACAGACGTTAACTCTTTAAGGCGCAATCCATCCAAACCCCCAGCGGCCCCACTGTAAAATGAACCAAGCCCAGATTCCACATCCGCTAAACTGATGGATAAAGGAGTGAGAGATTTGTCTGGCTCTGGTGGGAAGCTAAGGGGCCGGGATGGAGCTGGGTGCTTCAGCCTCAGAGCTGCCAACGTTTCGGGGTCCTGACGTGCATACGTATCATCGGATAACAAAAGACGAACCGCCCCTCTCAGGTCGCCCTCAAAAACCTTCGACTCGATGAGTTTGTTCGCCGAGCGCAATACACGGCTAGACGTCGTTCCGTCAGGATCATCACGATGATTCGACCCAGCAGACAAAATGTTGGCTTTAACTTTAGTCGTCATATTACCGGACTGATCCCTTGCCGGCACTTTTAAAGCCACATATGCAAAAATAAAGAAGAGAACACCAGTCGTCAACCTCATTGTTTTCAACGCAGGCATCTATAATCTGACACAGTTTTCCAGCAGCTTGATTGCGCGCACCCTTAGGGATATGTCGGAGAACCGGTATACATTCCCTCGCACGAGCTAGCCCCGCCAAAGGGCACGAGTCAGGCGCAGTAGAAGGTTGCACCTGGCTTACCGCTGGAGTATCTGCACCAATCGCATGTATTTGTGTCGCGGCAGCCAGACGACGCACATCCTTGTGTTTCCGACCGATGTGAATTTTAAGGCCCAGAGCAGTAAAGGTCCGTGTAGACGCTGGGCAGTGAAGACAACAGAAACGTACCGTTGAATCACCCATTTATGAATACTTATCAATAGTCAATAGTATCTGTATAGGTATCTAAGAACTTATAGGTAACAGAACATCAAATTATTACATAAATCAATAACGCGCACATGAGTCAGCGTATTACGTCACCTCGCAGCTCCGACTCTCGCCGTGTCCCACACTAGACTGTGTAGCGCGGGTTTTTTTTTTTTTTTTTAATTAACTTATGGCAGCGGGCCACGAGACGCCTGTACTACCGATCTTGACTATTCGGGTTAGCGCCTGAGGGCGCAGGACCTGCGAGCGCGTGGCTTATATAGATGCGGGCTGAGTCAGCGTATTACGTCACCTCGCAGCTCCGACTCTCGCCGCGTTCAACACTAGACTGTGTCACTTTGCCACTTTGATATATTGTAATTTAATGTATAAAGAAAAAAAATACCCAGATGATTTAGTTTTAACAATACCAGACGCGTACAAAAATGTTTTGCAAAAAATATGAAAAATGTATTTGAGGCAATTTGAAATTTAATTAGATTCATGTCTAAAAATTGAGATTCTCAAATAAGACAGATCATTTTGGTGGGACTTTCTACCTGCCAGGTGATCTAAAATTAAAATTTAAAAATGCGTAGTGTTATGTACGGACTCACTAGCATAACTCCGTTCGCGCAGCGCGAACTTGCGAAATTTATATTTAAGGCGTTACTAAGTTACGCCCGCCTTGAAAACTCCACAGCCGAAGGACGCTAGAGGAAAGACACTTTTCAGAAATTTCTCCCTTGGAAAAGTTGTCTCGGACGTTGGAAGACATAAATCATTGCTCTCACCTTCATTGTGTAGCGTAAACTTTATCAAGAAAGGACAGTAGAGTCTGCGCCACGAAGCAAGTTTGTACACGAACGGCGCCACTATCTTAAGTATTCTACGAAATTCATAAAAAATACCTCAGTTCAATTTTTTTTTCAAAAGGCTTGAGCGCTGCAACAGCATCTAGGTACGTAATTTCGTTGTTTACGGAGTTGGATGGTTTGTTTGGCGAATTTTTTATGAGGGTATTATGTTCTTGTTTTAAGCCAGGTAAGGGTGGAATCAGTGTTTTTAAGTCCTGTTTATATTTGAATATTTAGGATAACAATGAGTGCATAATCAAAATACATGCATAACTTATAAAAAGTAAATTATAATTGTATAACTAAACGTGTAAATGACTAGTTTGGTGATTTATTTTGCTTTTTTTTATTAAATAAATTTAATATATTAATTTTATCAAGTTTGTGGTTGTCTGTAGATATTATTTATACATTTTGCTGAAAACAGTAAATTTTATTCGTATCGGGATATATGCTTAAGGCTTTACAGCCGGGAAGTGTGATAAAAAAAATGTGAGTTCTCACTCGTAAGACCGCACGGCAGAAGTGAAAAAACCTATTAAAAACTATTGAATAATTTTAATTATTAATAATACACATTATTACATACAAATTGAATACATATAGCGAACATAGCAACACGACAGTTGTATAGTATTTATGCCAGAAATACCGACCTGGGGCCCATAGCAAGTCTCAAAAACATTATTTTGCGTTTATACCGATTTTAATATTTACCCCCTAATTGCAAACAAGGTACCGAAAAGAAATTACTTACATAGGGTTCCCGGCGTCGTCCAAAGTCCAGTTTGGTCGTTAGGAATAAGGGAACAGGGTCGGAAAAGAATTTGGAATACCAAACCAGACAGTAGTTTCGTAGACTTCCCGTTCCAGAACGATCCTGCGTTGTAGAAGCGGCCAATCCAGTAGCCACTTCACAATTAATAGTCCAGCACTAATCCAGTAGTCACAATTAATGTTAATAACGTGTTCCCGCACAATACTAAAGTTTTTATCCCGAAAAACTCGTCGTTCCCGCGAACTATAACACTTTTATCCAGAAAAGCACCAGTTATAAAAACTAACAAAAAAACCCGTGTCATGCCGGTCCCGCGGCCAGAGACAATGTACCAGACAGCTGGCTGTCAAACCATAGATACACGCTAATCGTCGGCCGATATAATGTTGCCCGATTATACGGAACAAAACCCCCGACCAATTGAACTCCAGGTCAATTTTAGAAAACCAGTATTTAGCAACTAGTATTTAGTAACTAGTATTTAGTAGTATCCGGACCCCAAATAAAACGAAATTCCCAACTTTGACCCGAAAGTGGAAATCAAACCAAAAAAAAACACTTTACCAAAAATAGTAATAAAATTAAATTAAATTTTAGCCACGAAAAATACGTATATCTAATAAAGAGGCAGGCGTGCCAGAGAGGACACCGCGCGCTGAAGTCTGGAACCAGAAACCAGAATCTCCGCCACGCGGGGTGTGCCATCAGTACCAGATATCAATTTTAAAATACGTCCCCTACGCCAGAGTAGGGGGGCCAAATTTGCCTCTTTTAATAATACTAAGTCCCCTTCCCGAGGGGCTTCCGTCCTATCTGTCCATTTTACCCGTTGTTGCAAAAGGTGCAAGTACTCGGCCGACCAGCGCCTCCAGAAGTCTTGACTTATTTGCTGCAATAACTGAAAACGGGACAGGCGTCCGGGCCGCTCATCCTTCCAGGGATACTCCGGCAACGCGGTTAAAGGCTGACCGATCAAGAAGTGACCCGGCGTCAAGACTTCTAGATCGTTAGGGTCAGGCGAGATTGGACAGAGAGGACGGGAATTAAGCACTGCCTCCACGCGGCATAGTACCGTGACTAACTCTTCCCAAGTTAACACGGTCTCCCCGATGACACGGCGGAGAGGGGTTTTAGCAGACTTCACCGCAGCCTCAAAAATTCCTCCCCAGTGAGGACAGGCCGGCACACTAAATTGCCAGCTGATTCCCCGCTGGGCGAGAGCCAGACTTAAACTATTATTACCAGAATTTAAAAAATTATTAACTTCGCGTAAATAATTCGCCGCCCCTCGATAATTTGTGCCATTGTCCGAACGTATTAAAGAGGGTACTCCTCTTCGCGCTACAAAGCGATCCAGCGCCGCGACAAAGGCCTCCGTAGACAGCGCAGAGACCAGCTCCAGGTGGACTGCTTTGGTGGCCAAACACACAAAGACGCACAGGTAGGCTTTAACGACCTTGGCGTTACGCAACGTTGATGACTTGACCGAGAAGGGCCCAGCGAAGTCCGTTCCGACCCCGTCGAACGGCCTCGAGGGAGAAATCCTATCCGGAGGAAGATCTCCCATCATGGGCTGCATGGTAGACGCCTTGAGCCTATAACAAGGGACACATCTAAACAGCACCTTTCGGACCGCCCTGCGAGCCGACAAGATCCAGAATTCACGCTGCAACACAGCGAGAAGCGCGCCACATCCAGCGTGCGCGTTACCGATATGCCGATCGGTGATCAGCAGGTCCACCAGAGGACCTCCTTTCGGTAGCAACAGGGGGTGCCTGCTGCCGTACGGCAGGTTGGCTTTCCGGAGCCGACCTCCTACGCGCAGAAGACCATCCTGATCTGTGAAAGGGTTCAACTTGGCGACCGCACCCTTCAAACGAGCGCGTCCGCAGCGCAGCGCCTCAAGTTCCGTCGGAAACCTTTCACCCTGCACCAGCCGAATAAGGTGCAGCAAGGAACTCCGACGCTCCTCCACAGTGGCGATCTGGTCACTCCTCCTCTGACGAGGGTGACGACAGTTGTGGATGAAGCGTTTAATCCAGCTAGTTACCCCCAACAACTTATCCAGCTTGCTGTAACGACCCGTCAACCAGTCAGGGTCCGGGGGCACCTCCGCCACAATCGCATGCACGCGGGCTCCGGGCAGCTCCGCTCGCTCCGAGTCCGCGCCGAGAGCTGGCCAGGAAGCTTCTGGCTCCCGCAGCCAGTCCGGACCCCACCATAAGGGGTGATCAACTAGCTCCGGCGCGGAACAGCCGCGCGAAGCACAGTCAGCGGGGTTCAACTCACCCGGGACATGTCTCCAAACCATGTCCAGTCCAAGGTTTTGGACTTGGGAAACCCGATTTCCCACAAAGGTCTCCAAGGTGTGAGGGGCTGCTCTTAACCAGGCAATCACGACCAGACTGTCAGACCACGCATAGACATTCCGGATGTCTATCGAGGTGGACAGTTCCTGATATACATGCTTGAGCAGCCGAGCAAGTAATGTGGCTCCGCTCAATTCCAGTTTCGGAATGGTGAGTCGTGTCCTGATAGGAGCTACCTTGCTCTTCCCCAATAAGAGCGTGACATTGACGTGGCCTCCAGCGTCAACTGTACGCAAGTACACAGATGCGGCATAGCCCAGCTCGGACGCATCACAGAACCCGTGCAGGCTGATCCGGCTACAGCCTGGTGGCAGAATGCGACGGGGCAACGCCACTCGATTGACCGTTTCGAGGTCAGATATTAAACGAAGCCAAGTGTTAAGCGAGTCTCCAACCAGGGGGTCGTCCCATGAGACCTTCAGAGTCCAAAGTCGCTGTAACAGACACTTGGCTGCGAACAGAACCGGACTGATCCAACCGTTTGGATCAAACATCCTGGCGATGGTGGACAAAACCGTCCGTTTCGTCCACGCGCGTGTGGCTTCCAGTGCCACCCGAAAGGTGAAGATGTCAGCAACCGGTTGATACTGCATGCCCAGAACCGCAATCCCGTGCGGATCGTCACCTTCCTCAAAGAGCCCGGGATCCTGCTGGTGATCGTCCGGGATACCAGCCAGGACGTTGGGTTCGTTAGAGAGCCATTTCCGAAGCTCATAGCCTCCAGATGCGAGAAGCTCTGTAAGCTCATCCCGGAGCAACAGAGCTTCCTCCACCGTCTGCGCGCCAGTGCAAACGTCGTCCACGTACAGGTCGCGCTCCAGAACTGCGGCTGCACGTGGGTACCGAGCCCGTTCTTGCTCCGCCAACTCCAGCAGTGAGCGGATCGCAATGAAGGGGCTTGATCTCAACCCATAGGTGTTGGTGTTCAACTCATACACCATCATAGGGTCCTGAGGACTTTCCCGCCAGAGGATCAACTGGAACCTCCTGTCCTCGGGGTGTATGACCGTTTGTCGGAACATCATACGGATGTCCGCTCCCAACACCACCTGATGCCTACGGAAATTCAGGATGATGTCTACAATATCCCGATGTAACTTCGGTCCAGCGTGGAGGCACTGGTTCAGTGACACTCCTGTCGAAGTCGGAGCGGATCCATCGAACACCGTCCTGAGTTTGCCTGTCGACGCTTTCAAAACAGCGTGATGAGGCAAAAAGTAGTGGTCCATGGTCGACCAGTCGTCGCGAGCCGGAGACATGTGGCCCAGTGCCTCATACTCCCTCATGAACTCGATGTACTTTTCCCGAAGTACAGGATCTCGAGCCATGCGTCGCTCCATGGACCTGAGCCTTTTCTCGGCCAATGATCGAGACTGGCCCAGACGCGGGGGGTTATCCCGGAAAGGCAGCCTAGTCTCCAATCGCCCAGAGACCATTCTCCGAGTGTGAGCCTGATAAAAATTCTCACACTCCACGTGCTCGGGATCCAGCCGAGACACGGTAGGCGGCTCTTCGATCTCCCAGAACCTCTGCATGATCTGAGCGAGGGCCGTTCCCGTAAAGGAAGCCTGATTCGACTGCTGCCACTCATCCACCATTCCCAAAATGGCGTATCCGTAGATGGTGGGCAGCGCCATCAGCGAAGACTGATCCAGCAGTCTAGGCTTGCCGTTCATGATGTAACCCAGTACATCAGAACCCAACAAAAGGTCTACCGGACCCGCCATCCCGAAGCGGGGATCCGCCAACCTGAGACCCTTAGTACAGGACAAAAGATCCGGATCTATGTCCGCCTGAGGAAGCCAACCGACAACCGAATCCATGACGGTGGCCCTGACCGCAATCCTTTCCGAATAGGAATGTACGGACGAGAAGGAGAGGCGGGTCTGTCCAGCCGACCGCACCTCTGTGTTCCCGACCCGCAACGGAGTCGGTGACGGAAACCTAGCCAGGCCCAGGCGATGAGCAACCCGGGTTGTTAAAATACACCCCTGGGACCCTGTGTCCAAGAGCGCTCGTATCCGGACGTAGTCGCCTCTTGGACCCCAAACCCTTAACCAGAGGGTGGGCAGCAGGACCACCGGTTGATCCTGTGCCAAGGGAACGGAGGCTAGTCAATCCCTCCGAGGCCCGTCCGAACCCGTCGGACTACCGGGCCCAGCCCAGTATGGCTGCCGAGTGCAAAGGGCCATCGGAGGGGGGGCATATCCAGCTGCCCTGCCGTACCTAAAGTAGGGTGGGTGGTAATCCAGCCTCGGATGTTCATGGAGGGGAGGCGTGTACGCCCTCCATTGCATTGGTCGCGGATCCAGCGGCGGAGAAGGATAACGCTGGGGAGGTGGCCCCCGTGGTGACTCCGGTATCACCCTTCCACCTCTCCAGTTTGCCCGCGTCCGTGCGGGCTGTGAGGTCGGTGACCGAGCCACGTGTAGGACGCCCCTTGTTGGGCTGCCCGGTGCTGCCGGGAGTTGGGGTGGAGGGGGTGTGCTCCACGCTGTAGCCACTTCATTGTTGTACAATGCGTGGCTCTGCGTGGGAGCGCCCCCGCCCGTGGAGGGCCCCCTCCCTGAGGGCTGTCGACCAGCACCATCGCTCCTGACGCACAAGAGCTGGTGGTGTGGTCCCCCACACCCAGGACACGGCCGTGCCGTGGGGCAGTCATTGAACAAATGACCCCCCAGGCACCCGTAGCACCGACGCAACCTCCGAACGATGCCTCGTCGGTCGGAAGTCGTCCTCGCAAGCAGGGCCGGACACTGCACCAGCGCGTGAAGCTGGCCACAGTTCGGGCACTCCTGCTCCGACGCACTCGTCACCGTCGCCGTCCGCTTTACCCCACCCTGAGTGCGGGGATTGGTAGGTCGCGGTCCTGTTCCGGCAGGGCCACGAGCTGAAGCGGCGGGCTGCGCCTCCTGCGGTGCCGACTCGACCATCCTCGCCTCCCACTCCAGGACCCGAAGCAGCTCCTCAAACGTGGGGAAGACCTTCGGGTCGCCGTAAAGGCCCCTTTCCCGCTCGAACCGGGCGCGCAACTCCAGCGGCACCTTGCCCAGCAGGATGTGGACCAGCAGAAACGACCAGTGTTCCACTGGCAGTCCCAAGCTGCGCAAGGCGTTGTACGCCACCTTCACGGGCGTGAGGATTAGCGGCCTCAACTGAGACCTCTCAGTCACCTTCGGCAGCCCCAGTATTTGGGACACGTGAGCGTCGGCGAGGAGCCGAGGGTTTTGGAACCTCGTCTCCAGCAACTCCATCGCCGTGCCGAAGTTGTCGTCGTCCAGCTCCAGGTGCTGGATCAGGGAGAGTGCCTCACCCTCCAGTGACGTGCGGAGATAGGCCAGCTTCTCCGCCCTCGTCAAGTCCGTGCGTGAATCTACGAGAGAGGCGAACATACTCCGGAAGCCGCTCCACTCTCGCAGGTTACCTGTGAACCTGGGCAAGTCCAGGGTGGGAAGGCGTCTCACTACACCCGAACCCGCATTCCTGATGACGGGTCCCGAGTTCGCCCTTCCCTGACGAGACCTCTCCAGCTGGCGAACCCCTTCGGAGACCTCGTCGTACAAATCCAGGATGCGCCGCATGTCCGCGTCGATCCTCTCCATCTGCTCCTCAGGTGGAGGCGGCCTTGCATCCCGCAGCAATCCTGTGCTCCTCTCAGCGATCTCCAGGCGCCTGTCGAGGTGTTCTGCCCTGTTTAATAGCGCCTCCTCCCGGTCTCTCCTGCCGACCAATCCTTGCAAGGATTCAAACCACCGGAGCTGGTTGGCCAAATTCGAAGCCATTTTAAATTTAAATTTAAATTTTAAATTAACCTAAAGTTCGGACAATGTCACAACAATTATATCCGCAACCTATTAAGCCGGATACCACTTAATACCAATTTCCCGACAGTTTGGGGAGAAATTATAAACTGGGAACCCCCAAATATCTGGCCTACCCGATATATTTTCCCAGAAAACTAAAAACAAAAAAGGGGTATTTACGGCTAACTACGCTCTGCTACCAAAAAATGTATAGTATTTATGCCAGAAATACCGACCTGGGGCCCATAGCAAGTCTCAAAAACATTATTTTGCGTTTATACCGATTTTAATATTTACCCCCTAATTGCAAACAAGGTACCGAAAAGAAATTACTTACATAAGGTTCCCGGCGTCGTCCAAAGTCCAGTTTGGTCGTTAGGAATAAGGGAACAGGGTCGGAAAAGAATTTGGAATACCAAACCAGACAGTAGTTCCGTAGACTTCCCGTTCCAGAACGATCCTGCGTTGTAGAAGCGGCCAATCCAGTAGCCACTTCACAATTAATAGTCCAGCACTAATCCAGTAGTCACAATTAATGTTAATAACGTGTTCCCGCACAATACTAAAGTTTTTATCCCGAAAAACTCGTCGTTCCCGCGAACTATAACACTTTTATCCAGAAAAGCACCAGTTATAAAAACTAACAAAAAAACCCGTGTCATGCCGGTCCCGCGGCCAGAGACAATGTACCAGACAGCCGGCTGTCAAACCATAGATACACGCTAATCGTCGGCCGATATAATGTTGCCCGATTATACGGAACAACAGTGATAGGCAGCAGCTGACTATCTTTCTAGCTCAGACACACTCGGTTGTCACGAGTTCCCGAACGAATCTTTCATTTCTGAACGTGACGATGAGCTGCCCAGTCCCTGTAATAAAAGGGATAGCAATATCGAACTAATACCCCGTTTACATTATTCCAGTCCAGCGACCGAATCCAGCGCTGGATTGCTTACTGGAATAATGTGAACCGGCACTGGAATGCATCAATCCAGTGCCAATGCATTCCAGTGCCGGTTCACATTATTCCAGTAAGCAATCCAGCGCTGGATTTGGCCGCTGGACTGGAATCATGTAAACGGGGTAAAATACAGTTTTAGTTTCAAGCGCTACCATAATACAACTTTTTTGTTTGTTTTTTAGGTGTTTTTTTTTGTAAGGTTATAAGATCTCAATACAATTAGTCTGTCATGTATATATTTTTGACACAGTCATCATCCCTAATCAAAAGGCAAGTAAAAGTGAGGTTAAAAGTACAAAGTATTTAAAATATGTAATAGTATATTATTTTCATCGTAAAAGTAAATTAGAGCGGAGAAATATTACTACTGGCCTGGTTTCAGAATTGAGTAAAAAGTTATTTCATAATTACTTTTAAAATAAATTGGTACAAGAGAGGTAAACCGGTATATTAATGGTTCTGTAGTTTTCATCTCGAGTCCTGAATTTTCATTTTCAAAATTTATCGCTGTATTCCGTATTCCAAACATTTTTGCTCAAATCTTACACGATACTAAAAGCTGTGATTTTTTTAGTTAATTAAAATTGGTACAAACATTTTCGAAGATTGTGAAGAAATGTGTTTTAACTAAAGTTTTGTACAAAGACTTCATTCATGTTTTAGAATTTTAGTTTACGAACATTATTGTAGGACCCGTTTCAGTCTCTGGTTTTTATTAACTTCTACTCACAATAATTTGTCAAAATATTATTTTTACTGTTTCGGTAATAAACTAACAACACTTGGTGACATTACAATTTTCAAGTAAAAACTGCTTAGAAAGAATTTGTTTTTATTACAATTTTGGCACGGAACCCGAAAAATAACAACGCGTGACATACTTTTGGCACCATAATGAAATGGCGTGGTAATGAGACATGGCTATGTGATACGCTTGAAACAGAACACGCTGTCTCATATTTTAATACCATTAAAACGAGCAGATTACAGAAACGCTGATTTTTAAAACTCACGGGAAAATGCGTAGGCAAGTTCAGTCGTCCCTGAAGTGGAAACGAGATGAAATATATC
This sequence comes from Ectropis crepuscularia, assembly GCA_963693475.1. Lineage (NCBI taxonomy): Eukaryota > Metazoa > Arthropoda > Insecta > Lepidoptera > Geometridae > Ectropis > Ectropis crepuscularia. The sequence goes on from OY856359.1 coordinate 13,707,619, forward strand.
TCTCGCTCTCTCGCACTCACATCAATCTACGTCGCATGCAACGTGAGATTGTGTTTTTACAACTTTTTGTTGGTTGACTTTATTATACGCAATGGAATTCGTTTTTACTATGAATGCGCTGAAAAATAAAAGGTTTTGTTTTATTTTTGTCTGTATTGTGTGCCAAATGGTTTATAAGAACGTGAGTAAATTCAAAAGTGCTTTTGTTTCATACTCGTAGTAGGCTGTCGACAAATAGGTGCAATTCAAATTTTCTACTGTAAAATGCATTTTCGGACTTAGGGCTCCCACACAATACTGCGATGCGACGCCGCATCGGAGGATTTTGCAATGTGGATTTTGCTGCGATGCGAATTCGTACGCCAAACCGTTGGTTAGGGTAACCATACTTTCAACGGTAGTCAGCCGTGTTGGACGTGTTTTTCGGAAGCGTAACATGGATCACAAAAAGATTGTTCTACTGCTGTTATTGTTAAAGTAGATATGAAAGAAAAAAATAATTTGGTTTCATACACATATTACAATTATAAATGCTTATGGGAACTATTTTACTCGCAAGTATTATGGGTTGAGAATAGAAAAAGGTTTTTTTTGATTATTTTAGAATGAGCATATCTTCATTTGAAGATAAAAGATCAATGACAATTTATTTGTTCAAAACATGAGTAAATTACAAACACACAATGCGTGATCTATACTTATAATAAACCTGCAGCGGGTCGAATTCTGTACATTGAAGATATTTTGAAAAAAAAAATTTGGGTGCACTCCATAGTCGATACTGATGGCGAAACTGCATTTTTTTTTCTTTCATGTCTGTCTGTCTGTCTGTCTGTCTGTGTGTATAGGAAACTCACATCACGCCGAAACTACTAATTCAGCTCAAATGAAACTTGACATAATTTAAGATCATACTAAGTAGATGGTAGCTGTCTACTTTTAATCCCTAAACTTTGCACGGTTTTCGTGCAGAAAGGAGTTAAAGTTAGAATGTGTTTTTGGTTGTAACTCATGTTTGCGTTGTTCAATTTCGTTAATTTTTATTTTGTTAGAAAGAACACATTTCTAATATAGTCTCATCAAAATTTTAGCATTATTGGTCGTGTGGTTCGGAAATAACATAGAAATTAAATAATAACGGAATTAATAAGTTCGGCACATACTAACTTCTAAGTATTCTGTGACAATGTAAACAACAGCAGCAGGTCTACTACGAAGTTTGATAAACGATATATCGGCCGAACTTATGAAGTTTCCGACCACGAAAGACAATCGGTCGGTTGATCAGATCGGCCGTTTCGTTCGATCCGACCCTCATCCGACCTAAGTCTATAACTTCCGACCCGAAATGTATCGATCCGAATGTTTTTCGTGGTAGGCTATAATCCGATTCCGTTGTCGGTCGGATGCGATCATTCGGAGTTTGTTTTCGTAGTAGACCTGCCTAGGATGTAACGGAGGTCATTTTATCGGATTCGAAGGCGGAGTCGGAGTTTTAAAATTTGATTTGTCGGAGTCGGAACCGAAGTCAAAGGCATAGGCAGGATTAGAAGTGGCGGCAGGAGATAAATTTTTATTAAGTATATTTTTTTTTGCCTAACACTTAGACACGATAAACATTGACGAGCAATTGATTTAGGAAGTTGGGATTTTGTATTTTAATTTACTATTCACCACAATAAAGGATTATCTGCAATATTTGTACACCTTACCTCCGATTATAACCTCCGTTTTAAAAGTTTCGGAGCCGAAGTCGGAACCGAAGGTCTAATAGTAATCGGAAGTTCCGACTTATCGGAGTCGGATTCGAGCTCTTTTCTGGTACACACACAGTACTCAAATCCGTCATCCGTCATCTATCGTGAGGTAATAATATGACAGTACCTGTCTTATGTTTTTTTACAAAATGGCAGCTCATGGTACGAAACACAATCTAAATATCAGATTGTGTTTCGTACCATGAGCTTAGAAAATGTGTAATGTAGTATTTGTTGTTGTAGCGACAATATGAATACATCATCTGTGAAAATTACAACTCTCTAGCTATCACCGTTCTTCAGATACAGTCTGGTGACAGACGAACGGACGAACAGCGAAGTCCCAGTAATAGGGTCCCGTTTTTACCATGTACGTAATTATATTATACGGAAAACAGGGAGGCGGTTTTTTGAATATTAACAAAAACTGGTTGACAAGATGTTCAAGCCCACTACCAGTCGGAAGCGTGCCCAGCATGCTGGCGGCAGTACCACGCTGAATAGCGATGTATATGTGTTGGGCCAAATAAACGCTAGCATTTTGGTCACGCGTTGCGTCGGCGAAGCTCTCGGAAAGGCTTTTGAAGATGAAGTCAGCTCCCGGCCTTCACACGCACGATGTCTCAACTCTCAACCCCAAAAAGCTTAAATATAAAACCACTACCGAGGGTTGCATATTTCCGCCGTTTGAGACGCTCAGCTGAATTAGCCGCCGCACTGACCCTACCATGTGTCTCTCGAAGAAGTGATGGTGCCAGAGTATCGACACAAGCTGCGTCCCATACTAGGGGCCGACTCAACTTCCAAGGCAAAAAACTCATGCCGTCAGGTCTTTTGCCATCGTCACGCGTAAGATCACTCCGGTTTGAGTAGGGCTGGGGCATTGGCGGTGGAAAAATCCAAAGTTTTGTGTGTGAATTGTTCACCAGTATCTATTTATCTGGACGACGTAGTCATAGCTTCTTAAGCGTCGAGTGAACTTTTTACTTGACTAGAAATTAGTTAGTTGACGTGAAATGATAATAATTGAAGTCGGTTTTTGTATTTTCGGATATTATTTCAATCCAAATACTGTACTAAATTTAGTGTTCAACAAGCTTCGGTGCAGAACCAAAGCAGAACGTTGTTTTTCTAAAATTGAATAAAATGTTATCTTACTAAGTATTTTTATGTACTTATATCTTATGTAAAGGTTTGATTTGGTTGAAATTTGAAACACAGATAGTTTATATAGTCTCAGATACTACCTATCATCTCGGAAAAAGCATGGGCCCTAACGAAACAAATATTAACGACAGAATGACATTACCAATTAGATTGACATTTGAAACACACATGGTTTAGAGTCTTAAATATTACATCGGCTAATAAGTCTTTCACCTACTACTTAGGATATCATCCTGTAAAAATGTACAAGTGGGTAAATATCAGATGACGCACATCAGCTACAGACTCTTTGTAATGTATCCTATAAAAATCCTACAAACTTAACACTGCGGCTATATATGTTCGATACTCCACAACCATACTACGAGTGTGTTTGATGTTGCTTAAAATATAAAATATGAAGTTGCTTGACTTAAATAAATATATTTTTGTGTGGAAAAACAAATCACTCTGTTTGTGTAATGGCCACCCATCCAAATATTTTTACGTAAGTACTACGAATGCACTAATAAGGTCGCAAGATCAACGTACGCGAACGAAGTAGCGGGTTCAGATAGTATATTATAATAATTACTTAGGTTATAAAATTTCAAAGTAGCTTGTCGTCATGTATTGCCTGATATGGTAGGCATACAAATATTTTTCCAATTCTTAAATGATTGATGACATAGTTTATAAGTCGTCATGTATTGCCTGATATGGTAGACATCCCCGGGGGGGCTCGGGCGTCCCCGCAGTCTCCAGGCTAGCTGCCCACTGGTGTATTCGTTAGTCGAATAGGGAACAAACTAGTTTCGTACCCTGCGGGCAGCAAAGCGTTTTGGTCCCTAGCTAAATCGGTCGAATTGAACTTCTGCCGCCCCTCACTACCTCCAATGCTGAAACCTGATGGGACACTGGCTCACACTGCAACGGAGAAAGCAAACTTGTTTACAACTCAGTTTGCGGAATCTTCTCGTCTAGATGCTGGTAGCGCGACACCTCCTAGTTCCACCTGGCTGTCCGACTTTTATGTCAGATATTCACATTCGCCAAATGGAGGTTCGCAAAGTGGTACGCAATCTGGACGTGAATAAAGCCAGTGGCCCAGATGGTATTCCTGCCCTAGTATTGAAGGCTTGTGCGCCTGAGTTGTCTCCGATACTGACGCGCCTATTTAGACTCTCTCTCCAAACTGGGCTAGTACCGAAGTCTTGGAAGCTTGCCAATGTGCAACCTGTGCCCAAAAAGGGGAGTCGTGCTGACCCTGCCAACTACAGGCCCATCTCGGTCACGTCCATACTCTGCAAGTCTATGGAACGTGTCTTAAACCACAGGCTCCTGACGTACCTAGAATCAAACGACCTCCTCAGTGACCGGCAATACGGATTTCGCCGAAACCGGTCCACCGGAGATATTCTAGCGTACGTCACTCACATCTATTTAAAACTATATAAGTATTATATCAGCTATCTGGCCGCCATCATACAAGCTTTGCTTAGTTTGGGGTCAAATGGTGTTTGATGGTGTGTGAATTGTCCACCAATATTTATTTATTTATTTATTTATCTGGAGTGAAGCTATTGAGAAACATGGGGAAGCACTTGCAGTCTCCCTGGATATCTCAAAGGCTTTCGACAGGGTTTGGCATGATGGCCTTTTAAGTAAGCTTTCTAGATATGGTTTGTCTTCTGGTTTTATTGCGTGGATATCGGACTTTTTCAGGGATCGATCCATACGAGTCGTCATTGATGGCTGCTCGTCTGATCAAATGGCTATTAATGCCGGAGTCCCTCAAGGGTCGGTACTCTCTGCAACGCTCTTCCTGCTACATATCAACGATCTGTTGAAGCCCGGTATCTTTGGGTACGCAGATGATAGCACCGTTGAAGAGAGTTACATATTGTAACGTTACATATTGGCTTTAAACAATATCTAAGCGTACATTTTCTCCCTATTTCATCCCAAAATCACCACTTATTCATAGGAGACTATGTGGATACCTACATACCAAATTTTCATACAACTAATATCTTTTCAATTGTGTCCTCACGATAAAGCATATTTTTCTTGTTATAATAGTAGTATTCTTTGTGTATTTATTTCACTTTAAACCTGTAAAAACTTAGTTTTTCTAAAATTGTATTTATTTACTTCATGTCATAATACTTCAAACATCAATCATCGCTAAGCAACCTCTACCATCTTCATAAGATTGTATAGTTTTTAGGTCTAATTCTCTCTGGCCGCTAATTATAAAATGAACTGTTCTCTTATTTTAGACTTGAACCACTGAAAGTTTTCATGTAAAATCTAGGAAACTGAGATGGTCAGACAACATTTGGCTTCGAAGAGAGTAACATCTAGATACCTTGAACTTTGTGTCTTAAATAGATTTTCAGTAAATACCGATAATCTCCGGACATAACGGAATCAACGGCTATCACATAATACTTCCTTCAAACTATAGTCAAGTTAACTTACAGTAGAAATTGTTCTAGTTTCCAAAAATTACATTGGTATATACCTCACTAAAATGAAAACAAACAGTCGAACATGTACTTAACTTCTAATCCTCGAACTTTCTACAGCTAAATTAAATTCCTAGTTTATCAAACTGGATTAAAATCGTTTTCTACGTAGGTTTAGGTTTGAAATTCACCTATCAAGGCAAATGAACGAGTTGGGTTCAGCTAGTAGATACTAAATAAATTAACGTAAAAGTAGGTACTGAATCAATTTTCTACTTTAGTTTAATAACTAATGAGATACTTATGTTTCTTGTGCTATTTACATATATTGGCACTTGCTACTCTCCGGAACATTCCATTTGTGACCGGATTTTACACCAAATTTGTTTTACAATTGTACCAGTGTTGTTGTCTGTCTGTTTGTATGTTTTAATCAAAACAAATGTTACTACGGTAAAACAAATTTGGTATAAAATCCAGTCACAAAATGGAATATTCTGAAGAGAGGTATTATGCATTTATGTGAAATTGCCCAAATGCAGCTCTACTCCATATTGCACGCAAGTGACTAAAAGTAAACAAATCCTATTAATATTACAAAAGGGAAAGTTTGCATGTTTGTTGCTTAAACACGTCAGAACGGTCACAACGGTCAGAACGGTCACGGACCCGGCTGCAATTAGGGACACAGGTTACAAGTCTGAAATAGTACAAAACCTATATCCAAAATATGAATGGAGTCATATAAACTGTGACTGAAAAAAAAAAATTTCAACGATAAGGCCGCTAGTTGTTAAAGTCAAAGTTCTCATTGATAAATGTACAATTTACACGTCAATTAATAAAAAATAAAAACAAAAGAAATAGCATACAAATTGTATACATTTTCAAAGTTATAAATGATCACTTCACTGTATTATAATAATAATTATCGTACAGAAAAATGTCAAGCATTATACTATGTTTTTAATTAATATAATAAATATGTTTTTAATACAATTCAATTACGATGTTGTTTCACTGGTTTTATACATTTCTTATATTGTAAATATAATTGAATGGTGTGTAATATTATAAACTAATAAATAATAATTAATCTATCAACTCCTAATTGAAATAGTGCGAATATTGAAATATACCTAACCAACGCAACGTTAGAAATGAACATTGTGAAACAGAAAAAAAACACCATTCACTATTTCCATTAGAACTTGACAACTTATTGACCTTTTCAACGAAATAAAGGTAAGTATCACTTATAACAAAATCCAGAAATAGTCTTACCAATCTACTTACTGACTCAAGTAGACAATCTATACAATTATGTTTATGAAATCCATACCTACATACTTGATACTGAAAATCGAGGTGTGCGTAGTTCAAGGATCTTGAGTGCTTATCGATTGAAAGTTTTGTCCAAATGCCATAGCATTGAATGTTATAATAAGTCTACAGTTTTTATAACCCCCAAACAAAAAGGGGTGTTATAAGTTTGTTTAAATTTAACATTGGCAGCACCTGGCGACTTACCTGGATAGTTTCTGATCCTTTTTTTTTTTTTTAAATAAAAAGTGACGAGACGAGCAGGACATGTTCCTGATGGTAAGCAATATGCCTGCCACATAACAGCACAGTGACACGCAGCTATTGGAACATGAAGAGTCCAAATCATTACCTAGCACTGCACTGCGCTCGTCACCCAGAGATCTAAGTTGTTATATCTCTCAGCCCTGTAATTTCTCTGGAAACATTGCCCTTCAAACCGGAACACAGTAATGTTTGCACATTACTGCTTGGCGGTATCCTGTATTTCCTGTATCCTGTAATTGTTCCATGATATAAAAGTTTTCTATGTACTATTAATCCAAGATATAATCTGTGTTTCAAATTTTAACCAGATTCGTTCAGACGTTCCAATTTAAAACTCAAATGTTACTCAATCAGGGTGGAACGCCTATACCGATTGGGCTGACATTTGGAACACAGAATACTGACTGGAATAGCTACTTTTTGTTGCGCTAAAATTACGGGAATGGGAACTGTACACTTATACAGTTCCCGTAAAACCAGTTCAGTAAAACCTTAGGATACCGCTAGTCTTAGTATAAAACAACGTTTCTTAAGCGTTACTGGAATCATGTTTATCCTGTCATTACGTAATTGTAAATCTCGAAGTTTCACAACGCTCTTTTCACACCAAACTTTACACTATCATTAGCTTACCTAGGACGGTGCCAGGCGGAAAATCACATTTTCGACCGAATGTAAAATTATATTGGAGTCAATTTTGCTTAATAACGCTAGGCTACCTCTCCTAGGGGTTAATTGGTACATGGTCGGGAACTTTGCAAGCCATGTGCGGTTTTCTAGATTTCCCTTCGCCCGAACGAATTTGGTAAGCAGGTGGGGTTGTAGCGGCCCAATTACTGTTTCTCGAGATACCTCGGCACTGCAATATGATATTATGTAGGTTTCTACCCCAATTGCTGTGAGATGAAATCGATTTAAGTGTGAATTAGTTTGTACAACAGTTTGTCCCTAATTGGACCCTTTGAAGGCCTTTTGAAGTGATGTAGGTAGTTTTATGAATAGTTGGCCTTTTTAGTCTATGATTATGATTAGAGGTTGGTTTAGACTATGATTTATTTTGCGTTTGAGTTCTAATATACAGAGTAACTCAGAAGACGTGTACTAGCCATAACAGACGGATTATATTGATATACTTGAACATCTTTTTAGAGGAGAACCTAATTATCACGAAAAAAATTAATAGTAAGTATATGAAAATTTCCTCTAGACTTGTTGAGACCAAATATTTTTCTTTGCGATTTTAGGATTGGTCCTACGATAAAAATACAACGCGAATTGTGAAAGTTTGTTTGTTTAGATGTATGTTACCCATACATTTAAATATTATTGATTTCAATGAAATTTGGTACAGATATTTATTATAGTTCGGGATGACATATACTAGGTATTGATCGCGAGAAAATGACGGGAGCAGGATCTACGAAGGTAAAACTGTTGCAAGATACTAGGTAGTAAAATGTACCTAAATGAAAACTTTGAATGTTTGTCACTCAATCCGTCGGAAAAGCTGAATAGAAATGAATACTGAAATTTGGTACGTTCACATAAATAAATCTGGAACACAACACATAGCTGCTTTCTTACCCAATACGCACTCGTCTTTTTACAAATACCTGGACAATAAAATCGCGAGTAAATGTTAGTGAGTCTACATAGGTAAAAGTAAAAAACTGTAAACTATCCTACTACATATATATCTAATATTATAAGCGCAAAAATTTGTAAGAATGTATAGATGGATGAATGTTTGTTCCTCTTTCACGCAAAAACTACTACAGGGATTTAGATGACATTTAACAAATAGATAGATAATTATCTGGAATAGCACATAGGTTATTTTTTATCCAGGGAAAATAACGGGAATGGGTACTACACGGGTTTTTACCCGTGTAGTACCGTTTCCGTACCGTACCGTTCCGTGTCCATTCCGCGGGCGCTAATACTAGTATCTAATACAAATCGGTAACGTCAACAATACCACCGTATAAAGTTTCGTTAATTAATAAAAAAATATGCGTTTCTAGTTTATACAAACTAGACATCTAAACTAGTTCATAGAAACTAGATTATTGTTTGTTTTGTTGCTTTATTTTCTTTGTTGTTTTGTTTTGTTTCTTTCGTTTCGTTGTGCCAACCAACAACAACAACAAAAGAAAGATAAATATTGCATAGAAAGCGCTTTATTGTGACACAAACATACAAAAACAATACAGTTAAACATTTGAACTAGCGCCACAAGTGGCAAGAGCAATCTCGTTCAGACAACCAAGGAGAACAAAATCAAGTTTACAGCCACGAAATTGGAACTCAAACCAAAAAGGAACAGAATTGACAATAGAATTTCCAGCATTTAAGCCTAAACAAGTATTCTTTCGCTTCCACACTGAATGAGCGCCCACTTTGCCGGTTCGCGTCAACTTGCACAAAGCAAATGAATAAAGGCTACGGACGTTGGTGATCTTTTAGGTAGAACTTTTAACGCTTTTTGGGACACTTCATTGTTGTTGTTTAAGCGTGTAAATACTCAAAGGCTACTAATTCTTATACCTGTATTGTTACTTGCATATTTGGAGTTTTAAACAGATATAAAAAAGAGGAGGCTATCAATAGGGTACAATCCTCAAAAACACTAAGTAGCCCGTTAGTTAGATTGCCAAAAAATATTGTACACGTATTTTTTCTTTTGTTTCACAAACAAAAACTGACGAAGATACAACGCTTCGAAGTTTTGTGTGACGTCACTTGTGAGTACGATTTTTGCTCACGAGTGACGTCGCGACCCCCCACTCTCGAAGTTTGATGGTCTATATCTTTGACGATTTTTAATATTATGAAAAAAACAAAAAATACGTGTCCAATATTTTTCCATGATCTAGCTGACGGACTAATTAGGATGGTGTACTTTAGACCCAGTCCGGTACCCTATTCGATTGTACGTTTTTTTTTGTATGTACCTCTACATTGTACATATCATGTTACCTACAGAATAACTCCGCCAATTCACATAATCTAAATAGCCAAATCTAAATAGATTTAATAGTATCAGCCGTAGATTTGGATGATTCTTTTTTTGTTTGGTAGTGATATATTAGAGATAGTTTCATATACCTACATTTTATCGATATCGATGTACCGGTTTTTAAAATATCAACAATACTCTAAAATTTTCTTACCTCGACGACGAATCATTTAACAGTTAATCAACTAAGTACACAAGTTGATTTCACCAAAAATCTAATGTTAAGTCGAGTGTCTAAGTTTTATTTTAAATGGAAGTACCTAACTGTTTAAGTATCCAAATATTAAGTATAGGAATAAAATAATGAAAAAGATTTGTTTTTTGTTCTATTTTAACGTAAACGTATACAAAAATATACAAAAAAAATCTACTAAAAACTGTTTTAGATAGTAGATACCTATAGTTTAGAACAACATTATCAACACGAATACCTATTAAATTTCAATATTACTTATTAGTAAACTAGCAGGGCACTGCGGTTTCACCTGCGTAGTTCTCGATCCTGTAAATTTCCCGTGATAAAAATAGCCTATGTGTTACTTCAGTCAATTTTCTAATCACGTACAATTTCATCTAAATCTCTCTGTACTATTTGCATGAAAAAGTAACAAATATAGGTACATCATTCATGAACGTTTTACATTACATTTTATTCATTACATGTAATCTCATTCTTACAAACTTTCGAGTTAATAATATTTGTGGGATGGACGTAACTATAATATTAACATTATTATTATTAGTTCATATTTCCGTTTTTCCTGTTATTTATTGTAAACTATAAATTATAAATCACTAGCAGCGCCCGGCGGTGTTAAGCGTGAAGTTCCCGTTCCCGTTGTTCCCGCTGTTTTCCGGGATATAAATCTATGTGTTCTTCCAGACTATAATATTATATCTGTGTTCCAAATTTCAGCCCGATCCGTTCATACGTTAGGACGTGATTGACCAACAAACATCCAAACATCCATACATTGACATTTTTTATAATATTAGTAGGATGATACGAGTGCTACTACCACTACAGTTTTTGCATTAGTCAGAGTTGACAACAAAAGCGCGACCGCCGGGCAGCGGATAAAAAAGAGATATACCTAAACATAAACTCAACTTTTATGCTCTGATTATTTTGTGTTCTACAGTGTTTTTCATAATAATATTTTTTATTAAACCATTACTATTAAGACTATTTAGTCCCGTAATATAATGTTACTAAAATTATCGCATAACTTGTAGACTTAGTATTATTTATTGTTTGGTTCAAATAACGTTCAATACTTGCATTACAATTATGAGCCGTATTGTTCTACGGGAAGGTATAGGTATCATGAGCTTAAAAACCTCTACGAAACTTTTCAAGTCAATACGCGAGACGACAAAAAAAAAGTAATTAGTCCGTCAGGTACGTTATAAAAAAATATTGTATACGTATTTTTTCTTATGTTTCACAATCAAATAACGTCGAATATGCTTAGAGGTTTCGAGTCACGTCACGATATGGTACGATTTTTAATATACATAATATATAGTGTGACGTCACCACCCTCTACTCCGAAAGTTTGATGATTTGTATCTTTGTATATATTTGATATAACAAAAAATTCGTGTCCATTATTTCATGATCTATCTGACGAACTAATTAAAATCGTATATTTTTTACCCTGTTGTCATCCCAATTGTCTGGTAACGTCATTGCAAATAAAGAAAGTAAAATAATACGAGTATATGTAGGCTGTTTCCTTTGTGCTGGTTGCCTGGAAGATATTGCTCTCAGCAATAAGGCCGCCACCTGTGGCACTAGATAATAAGTTATTTCTGTGTAATATTTTAATTTCTTTGTGTTACAATAAAGTGTTTCTATCTATCTATCTATCTAAGCCGTTATTTTACTTATTTTAACATTAACTAAGTATATTTAGAAGTGTTAAAAAACTTCACCCGTACAATTTGTGCGTACTATGTATGAATCGAGTTTGGTAACATTTTGATTCGACAGCTTTCGAAACAAAGCTAATAACCACGAAAATAGAAAGAGATAAAGTTTGTCATAAAACGGGACGCGAATTAAGCGCTCGCATTTTTCCTTCAAAAAGAGAATGAAAATATTGTCAGCCTATTATTTTCCCATTGACAAAACACGTTTTTTCCGAACAACGAACAACATAAAAAGTTTTAAGGCCGGTCCGCGACAGCCGACGGGCTTTTGCGGTCAATTAAAAGAGTGCTGAATTTTGAGTTTCCAATGTTGTTAGGAATTTTCGGAGGGTTGTTAATCGAGTAATCCAACTGTTAAACACGCATGAAGGGATTAAGAGGCAATTTGTTTACGTTCGTATAGGGCCGGGGTAGCCATGTTGACTAAATAATACTTTGGTAATTCTGTGGTCACGCGGACCGGTTTGACTGCTCGGGTTGAGGTCGCGATGAACTTGTCAGGGTCTGGAGGGTTTAGTTGAGTTTAATTTTGAGTTTTGCTAGCAAGGAATATATGAGCTTGTGAGTTAAAACAAGCGTATTGGAATAGTTTAAAGATACTTTAGCCAATGTATTATGAGTCGCTAAGTATTTTATTTAATACTCGTTTTTGGCATTGGACATTTAAATAACAGCATTTTAGACACTCGATTTATTTTTACATTAGTTTGCCAGTTGTTTTTGTCTTTTTTTACTTATAGATTGTATGAACGGTAAAAAAATGAGTGTAAATGTCGAATGAAACGTATTAATATTGCTCGACGGGGTTATTATGGACAGCATTTAGAGCAAAATTCCCACTGGCAGAGCACTTAGGAATACTTAGGTTTTATATAATCTGAATTACTAATATTATTTGTATTACTAATATGAAAACTATTTAATAGTGTTTATCTATTTTTTTTTAATTATGTAGGTACATACACAGGCTAACAAAGATTATAATTAAAACATTAATTGAACCAGTCTTGTAATGACTCACTAAAACATTGTTAGTCAAAATCACACGACAAAAATGAAGACTAAATCCATGTAAAACAGTACCTTACAAAATCAATTTCTCTAGCTTCTTTCACTATAATTTCTCTCGATAAAGTGAAGTTGTCGGGTTGATCGATGCGGCGGGAGCGAAGAGTCGGGTCGCATCACTAACGAACCATAGCTCCACCTGAGCTTGTCAGCTGCTAACGAGCCCCCTATGCGTGTCGCCGACAAACTTGGAGTAAGGTGCTGATGAGTACTGATATAGGTACCTCACGCACACAGTGATTGGTTTTAGACGACTTGTCTTTAAATTCTCAGGTTTTATAAGATATTATTAAGATATATTCTACCTAGCGTTTCTTTTACTCAAATGTCCGTATTGTCTATAATTAAATGTTTTTTTAAACAAAATTGGCTTTTCCAAACTGTTCTAGAGACGGAACTCTAAATAGTGTTGTCACCTGTATCGTTTGTAGTATATTTCGCTTATAGTATTATATTTAATACAGGGATTTGAGTCTAAATTTGTGTTATATAAAAGAATAAGTATCTGATTATTTAAAGAAATGGATATAAATGGTAAAATTTAGTATGGAGAGCGCCGGTGTAGAATCATCTACGGAATATTCGGGTAGAACCCGCCATCTCAAAAAGCGTTTTGGAGGGGTTGGGGGTTAGGGCTTTAAGTAGATGGAGCTAAGCCGGTAACTGGTATTCATTTTGAAAATTTGTAATAGAAAGATCCAACAGTTGTAAATATTCTTAGATTAATTTAATTGGTTTACATTTACTCTCAAAATAAAACAATAGAAAAATAATTGTATCATTGTCAAGCCGATGAAATAAATTTTGCGTACAGAGGTATTATTTTGTTTAGAGTACTCTTTTTATGGCAAATTATTAAAAATCGAATAGTGATCTTTACCCGAAATTAATGATTATTTTGTTTGAAAGAGAATCATAAAGATCTATTTAGGCATTGCGCGTCTTGAGTGACTGGCGTATCAAAAGAAGCCTATAATATGGGATATGGACTGATTGTGATATCACTATCTTATTCTATATCTATTATACTATTATCTTATCTTAAACATATATACTTACAAATGGATTGCTGTTCATTAATTCCGCAAAAACTCGAGAACGGCTGGACTAATTTAGCTGATTTGGTTTTGAATTATTTGTAGGTGTCCAGGGAAGGATTAAAAGGTGGCACAAAGTTAGTCAGGTCAGCTAGTTTATTATAATTATTTGTTTGTGACATTGCGTATTACAAATTATATAAAAAAAACACTAAAAAGGAGAGTTGTATGTGAAAGGTCCGGTTATGATAATGTGTGTGATTGTGTGCGAGTTGTAAAATTACATCAATATTATAAAGCGGGGTGTGAGGATGGTTAAGAAATTAAACTTACTTTTTCGCGCTATTTGGATGAATCTTTGTTTGTGCAGGATATGCAAAGACTCATCCAACTCGCGTCTACTTCTACCAAAGACGTCCATGTAACAAAAAAAAATCTTAGACTTCCACCATATTTTTCGATTGGCAAATCATTGTTAGAACTCTAGGATTGTCAAAATGGCATAGGTAGATAAACGGCTTATTACACTTGACTAAATTTAGTCGTTACTGAAAGTGTTTCGAAACATGGTGCATGGTGACTTTACTGCTTTGCTGTTTTGCTAAAAATATATTGAGATATAATACATCTAACGTCATATTTGCATAAAATGTACACTTAATTTATTGCGTTTTTAAATAGAGCCGAATTTCATCAACATCAGTTCAAATTGATTGAAGAAAGAAGTTGATTACTTGTCAGATTAAAATTTTCCCCAAAGCAATAATTTAACATGCCTTTTATTCGTAGCTAGCCAATAATATTTCTTTTTGTCAAGGTTTATAGCAACTTCAGAAGCAGAATTTAATTAAAATGATGCAAATGTACACCTTTACTGAGGAGCTCTCTTCGAGAGTTTCTTTCGAGGGAGATTTTATTAAAATACTTGGCACAAGCTTTGAAGTTTGAATGTGACAAACATTGTACGATAAAATAGATATTTTTGAAAACTTTCTCCAAATAAAAGAGTTACATTTAGTAAGTTTCAGTTTTGCGATTTTATATTTTAAAGTACTTTTTCTAATTAATATCATAGTTAGCACTTAATTCACATAATTAATTAAATATTATTTACTATGACACCAAGGTATTTTGAAATAGATTCAATACACTGCTAACTTGTGCTCGTATAAATAGTTTAAAACTTATCAGGCCCTTGAAATTGAGTAACATTTTGTTTATCAGTGTTATAGGTTATGCACACAATTTTTGTATGTAAAAAAGCGGGAAATTCTCCACCCAATCCCATTGTTACGCTTTTGACTAGCCTCTTATCTTATTAGTTGGCGGTGACCACCATATACGAACATTACACTTTCGAATGCGTTACCTGTGTAATTATTTATTTGGGTGGCTTTTTGTTTATTCTATGTACCTAAGCGTACACTACAATTACCGTAAGTTATCAAAAATAGGCGCACCAAAATTGTTTTAGTAAATTTAAATCAACATTAGTTGGCGGTGCCAAATGAACTCCAAGAGATAGGATATGTAATACTTACTTCAGTTTGTCTCCTTACTGTGTTGCTGTTTTTTCTGTGTCGGGGTCTTTATTCGTGACATAAACATGTTTTAAGAATGTAGTAGCCGATATGTTATCAATTACTGGTTATTATTAATTCATCTATTAATAGGTCGTCTTTATAATGATTTACATTCAATTCCAATAATCGAACATTGTTAACGATGAATGATGAATTATTATTATGGAAGGGTTCCATAACAATCATTCAAATGAACACTGCATATATAAATTTTGAAACAAAATTAATTGTGTCAAAATGATTTATTTGAAGTGCCGTATCTGTCACAAATTTCACATAATTTACATTATACTAATTTCATTAAGCGTGCTACGTACCTCATTATCTTTTCGCTTTATTAATTTGTATCGTTGGTTAAAATTATACAAAAGCTGCCATTACAACTTTAATATCGTGAAATGATGTCACGCAAAGTGTTGTAGGGATTGGCTTTACTGTATTAGGTAGTTTGTGACTTTCATTTGCATTAAGAATTATACAATTCCGAACTTTAGGGTCACTAGGTTAGTAGTTATTATGCAAAAATAGAAATAAATTGAAATTTGTCATATGACGTAACCGTTGTAGTATTTCTGAAACACTTAGGCCACCAATGACAGCTACTCTTGTTTTGTCTGAGAAAAAGCGGTTAATTGTCAAATTGAAAATGAACTAATTTTGAATGGATTAGAAATCATTAAAATTGTATTTTTATGCAGATAGTACATAATATTTTGTTTTTATTTTACGATGTGAACGAATTAAAACGAATGAAAAACGTAACGTAATAGACTACAGATCCGTGAACAAAATTTACGGGTCAAATGAACCACCAGGAGACCTATGTAGGATGATAGAAGGGATTTATTTATAGATATATAGATTCAACTTTATCTATTTCATTTACAACGTTTACCCAAAGCTCCTTTTTTATGGCTTTGTAGTCTCATAGCTTAGTTGATAAGGGGCTTGTAGTATGTAGTGTATGTAATTTACAGTCGGGGAAAACATTCATGTGATGATTTGAACATAATAATTTATTAACAATTGTGTAAGAATTAAGCTGTGTGATGTTTATAACAAGATTTATTACGTTACGTAGAGAAATTCGTAAAACCGCAATGTCGAAGGCACATGAAACATTACTACATAGATAAGACAGAAAATTTACAACGGAAAATAATACGGGTGTATAAAGCCAGTTGAATTTCAACACGTTGAACTATTGACCCAACAAAGCAAAACAAAGGTGCTTATTACGTACATATAGGTACGTATAATGCCGCATCGAATGAGGCGGCTCAAAAACGACTTCGATCACGCGATTGCTTCGATTCAAGTCCGAAATTCTTACTAGAAATACTCCACATACCGCAAACTTAACACTTATGCCTTACAACGGAATTATGGCCATCAATAACTGAAATCGTTTATTATTGAGAATATAATTAGTAGGGGAATTTAACTTGTATTAACCAAAAATTAAAGCAATCTGTGTATCAATAAGGAACCACCGTTTTACAAAATTTGATTCAAACTCAATTTTGTTTTTTTGAGTTTTACGTTATAACTGACGAAAATTTCTTTTTTCATAGTTTAGAAAGACAGAAAGCAGAAAAAGTATCCCATAACACCAAAGTGTCACGTCAGTTACTGGAACTTGAGATCCAAATCATTACCTAAGTACAGCTTTGCGCTTATAACAGAGATGTAAGACGATTAATCACTATATTTATTGTACATAATAATATGTATAATGTTCAAAACGAAGTATATCAAAACCACTGCTGTTATGTAGATACCAATTTGAAATAAATACTCTAAGTATTGGCAAGTTTTTGGCTCGTGCAACGCTTGAGTAAATATTTGGAGAACAGCGGTGAGTTATTCTTTATAGAAATGTCGTTCATTTCAAGAAAACTAAAACAATAGCTAACTATTTTTTCGTGCCAAAATAATTTTATTCCAAAAATATTTGTTTACAATGAGTACCTACATTACGCTTCTACTCACTTATTATATCCTTATACGAAAGCCTGTTATTTTAAATCAAATTTATTATTAGAGCCTGAAATGTCCAAATGCTGGGCAAAGGCCTCCCTACCCTCTTTCCACTGGTCCTTATCCTGAGCCAGTAAGCCAGTGAGCCAGAGGAGAGTACCAATCCTTGTAATGTTTGTCGAGGTCATCCCGCCCTAGCTTAGTTGGTCTACCGCAACGTCGTTTGCGATCTGGCTTCCATTGTGTGGTGATTTTGGCCCACAGATCATCCAGGATGCGGCAGACGTGTCCAGCCCAATTCCATTTCAAACTGGCATCTTTTGGGTCACATCGGCTATTTGAGTTCTGGAACGCAATATGGTGTTTCTTATGCGGTCAGTTAGCTTTACGTTTAGTATACTGCGTTCCATAGACCTCTGACAGATCGCAAGATCGGACATCTGACTTTTAGTCAAAGACAAAGTTTGCGCTCCGTAGGTTAGGATTGGGACGATGCACATGTCCATGAGCTTGAGAAATATTGGCGTGTTTCCTTTCAAAAGATTCTTCATGGACCAATAGCTCTTCCAGGTATTTTCAATGCAGCGAGCAATTTCGGCTTCTTGTATTACCTGGAAGGTAACTAATTGGCCCAAATATACGTAGCTCTGAACATATTCATAATATTCAATCTCCACATTGTCGATCAAAACCTTGTGCGCCGTGCTCTTGGTCATTATTTTGGTCTTTGACATATTCATCATCAATCCGACATCTCGACTTACCATGCTTAGGTCTTGTAGCATAATAATGCTCAGTTATGCTGTTGAAGGAGAAGATGATAATGTCGTCTGCAAATCGCAGATTTTTAAGTCATTTCGCTCTAACCAGAATTCCTTTTTCTTCCCAGTTTGAAGCCAGTTTGCGAAAAATCTCTTCTAGGGTGGCTGTGAAAAGTTTAGGCGATAACGGGTCACCTTGTTTGACACCTTTCTCTATCAGAAAGTTGGGACCAGTGGTATTTAGTTTTATTTCGGCTGTGCTATTACGGTATATGTTATGCAAAAGATGTCCATAAGTTTTCCTGTCGTCTTGTTTTCTTAGTGCATGGAAAATTTAAGAGTGCGTGATAATATCAAATGCTGTTGAGCAGTCCACAAAAGCAAGGTTAAAATGTAGATCAAATTCATAATGTTTTTCTATTATCTGGTTCACCGCATGCAAATGGTCTGTCGTAGAAAGGCCCTGATATTCCTGATATTCTAGTTTCTATAACTTTGATTAAAGTTTTATACAGGTGTGAAGTTAAGCTAATGGGACGGTAATTTTCGATGTTGGATTTGTCTCCTTTTTTATGGATAAGGATTATATCAGAATGACAATAATGATTCGGGAACTTGTCTGTTTGCAGTATTAAATTAAAGAGGTTTGTGATGTGTGGCAATTTCGTTATTAGAATGAGATGCTGTTAGGATTCATCTCGTATTCTAAATTTTAGAACTGCTACTTGTTCGGAATATGAGTAAAATGCTAAAATATTGTCTTTCCACTATTTTGATACCAGAAAACCTAGACCAAACATGCTCCCTGTTCCTGTATAGTAAAATATATCCTTGTTTCTTTCTGTCTTCACCTTCCCTTCTAATTTTTGTTTATCCAATAATATCTCATTTTACATCATCTAGAGCATTTTCTAGCTCAACTAATCGACTTTCTGTTCTTAGAGTCTGTACATTATATGTAGGTCAGTATTTTAAGTTTATCAAAGTCCAGTGCGTATGCCTTTGTTGTTTGACAGTTAGAATTTGCCACCCGGAGATTATCTGGTGCCGTGACGCCAGGGAATGCCACCGTACTGTCACCGGCAATATTTTCACTGGAGTCACCGTGTACTTGGGGCCTGGTTTTTGTTGTACTTGTCATGAGGGGTTAGATAATTAAATCAAATATTTTAAAAAATACTACACAGTTTTTCTTTTCAATTCAGTAAGCTGTTGATAAAAACGCAGTTTGGTTTTAAAATATATTTGGGATCATAATAATTAAACAGCAATAGTATTTTACTTTCAGTGCGGTACTAGTTAAACTAGCTGGTAATCATATTTGATTTTTATCTTCAAGAAATAAAAAAGTCCGTGTTTATATATGTATTGTATTATTAAATTGATGTCTACCGTTCTATGGAGTTCTGCTGACGATTATTGAGTTATCTTATTATATCAATTAAACATTTACCTACCAAATAGATGACAGCTGAACCGCGCCACGAATGAAAATAACTCGAGACGCGATTATCTAATTGGTTTGGAAATCGATTGAACAGAAATAGATGTCTAGAGGGGCGTCTTGCAATCGATTATTCAATTCGAATCCATCTCACGTTTGCTCGGAAATCGGTCAGCGGGTCCGCAAGGAGTAGACTCCCACTGGTATGACAGCACGTGATGTGACTTTATTTCGACTATACAGAATACGCCACAGCTCATATCCTTTGAAGACAACACTGAACTATGGGCTGCTTAAAACAAAACCCACCGTATGTTACTACGTTCGATTGTGGCTCCACTCAACAGTGGCTATAAGCATTGGCGGAGATACTACACCTTTGTTCTGTGTCGCACAATAGCATTTATTGCTTGTACATAGTTGCAGAAATCAACTTTCCCGGCGATGCCTTCGTAAATGTTTGGTTTACTTGTTAAGTTATTTGTGAGGGTTCAAGAATGTGTTTGTGCTTTCGATAAGTTTGTTTGTGTATCATCTACATTATTTATGTTTAAATTCTATTAAGGTGACCTTTTTCGGATACAGCTCTCAGTATTCGTTGTATAATATAGTTAATACTACAATGTCATTAATATGTAATTCAGATACATGTATTGTGCACATGACTGATGTGGTAGGTAGTATACTCTTTTTAGAGTCCGCCTGGGGAAATACCACACATTTTGCAGTTTTTCTTTCGCCAATCGGTAGTGCGTTCTGTCACTGTGTTCCTGGTTTGAAGGGCCATGTTTTCTGAGAAATTACAGCTACATTATATTTCTGGGTGACTAGCGCAGTGCATTGTTAGGTAGGTACCATGTACCAATCTCTCTCAATGACTCTTCATGTACCAATAGCTGTGTCATCTGCCATATGTCTTGCTCGTTTCGTCACTCTATACTACGAGTGTAAAAAATAAAATAGATGGAATAAGAAAGATTGAAGCAGTTATCATTTATTTTTATCACTTACTTATAACTTATATAAAATCTCGAATGTATTCAACAAAAAAATATAATTTAAAAACTCAAAAACCCGACTGCGTAAAAAGTGAAGAGTCGGGATCCATTATTATTCGACATACAATCTAATTGTTCAATGGATTCCATATTATTATTCGCCATACAATATAATTGTTCAATGGATCCCGACTGTTCAGTTGTAATGTTCTTTTATTAGAAAATATTGTATATATTTCAATAATATTAATACAATAACATATTATTTAATTCTAGACCACCAGAAATCTAAATGCTTGTTTTATTCTTTTCAGTTTTCTTTAGTATGCGAGTACGTAGTTTGGTTCACTTTTTACGCAGTCGGGTTTTTGAGTTTTTAAATTATAGTTTTTTTATTTTATACTTTTTAGTTATGAACAATGTTGTGAATGTTAATATGCTCAACATAATGCACGCAATCATGTCAACGTTGGGAAGAGTGAGCTCACTCTTTCCGTTGTAGTCGGTTGCAGGACGCAGTGAACGCCGGACGTTTCTACCTATCATTATTCGGTTTCAACAACCAAAATAAGTAGAACCACAGCAAATCTCGCCGCTAGCGATTATAGGGGTCAAGTAGATTGGTTGTTTGTAAACCACTTACGATACATATCTACAGAGACGCAGTTTATTACCAATTTCAAGGTGCTCAGGGCACATTTTTTTAATGATTTATATAGATGCCTACTAGATACATTAGTATATAATGTCCATCCACATTCACACGTACTACAGTTAGTTATACGAAGTTTTCTGCTACCTAAAAACCTATAAATGTGAGAATGGTTGTTACTCAACTTTAAATCGATAAACATCCTAAACGGTCAGTCAAATCGAAAAACATTGAGAGAAAGCTAAACATTATTTTTAAATACCTATTCAACGGGGTAATACCTAAGAGGGGTATCCCTCTTGACATATTTTGGTGATTTTCATTTTTTTAATTTGGACAATATGGCGTCCTGAATCCGCCATATTGGACTTACACTAATGTCATGTCTTTAGTGTCACTCGCCCGATTAAGAGGAATCGATTGACGTGTGAATCATAAAAATCGGCCCAGGCATTTGGTCTGTATAGTGCTTCAAAGGAACATACATACATAGACTGTTAAACACATTACCACTCCTTTGCGTCGCGTAGTCGGGTAAAAAGTATCTTATTCTACATATTTATCTATGAGTTATTGCACCGTAGCACATAAATAGTAGGGGTATAGCTGTAGAATCAAAATTTCACTACTCAGTTGATTTGGGTAATTTTAATATTCAAAAATACATATAATGGATAGGAAGCAATTTGTGTTTCACAGAATTTTCAACACAATCCGCCGTTTTGTAAAATTTGTTTACGTGTCAAACATCAAACATTTCCATTTTGATTTAACTTGTACTAAATTTTTTTGGTTTTGAAAAAAGAAAAGTTTTTGGAATAAGACAGCCAGAATCTTAATTATACTGTTATTCAGTCATTTATTACTTTTATTGTAAAGTGACATCTATAGAAAATTACTCGAACTAAACCTAAAGTGCACAACTCTTTGGCTCAAAGATCCATCGTCTCACCACTCTATTTACGGTATGACATAATCCGTAAACTCCAATATCCGAAACCGATACGCGGCATCCCTACAAGCTCAATACGGGTTTATTATAAAAGTATTTGGGCTCATAGCCTCACGTGCCGAACAGCATTATGCGGCTCTACTTCTTTCACCGGATACGTTATACGACCTGAGCGTAATGAGGATTTTATTTTGGGGGTACCTGTGCTGTAGACAGTTTAGACACTTAGATACGATCAGTAAATACATTATTGACGCATACTTTCCATTTATATTTTACACTCTTAGTGAATTAATCCTACTAAATGACAGACGGACACAAGATGATGCTCTCGCTTTACTCCACGAACTCTTTACGGCCTGCTTTTTTCTGGGCCTGTCCTTGGGGCAACAATCCAATCACTGGCTCCCAAGAACACCTATGAGCCTATGACCACTTTAAGAACCGCTAAGTGGATGCGAGATAGCCCAGCGTCTGGTTTTTTTGGTCCAGATAAGTTAAATTTTATTGCCGCATTTTATTGACGGGAAGAGTGATGCACCACGACACCGACACATCTTCTGCAGCCTTATTTTGTTTGTCGTCTCATAGTGCCAACGTTGTTACGACTTTGGTGAGTAAGGAGATTGGCATACCGTAATACTCTCATAGCCGAAATATTTCTTTCCCGACATTGCGGCCTGCTATCGTTACATTATATCGGCAATTTGCTATTTATGGATTCGCGATGTATGGGCATAGGTAAATCGCGCAGCTTAAAGCGCCGCAACGTATTTTCGAGGTGGAGACAAAAAGTGACTATAAGACTAGAAGTGGTCCCATCTGGGGTACCTCTTAGCTTCCGTGTCCGTGTATTACCAGCCCACGTCTACTAAGATAAAACCAACTTGCAATGCAACGATTTTTCTAAGTTTGGATATTTACATCTTAAATTATTAGAAGGTTCGGTTTCATCATAATTTTTTTATCAATTAACGATTAACGACAAAAGCATCTGCTTTGTCCGCGAACAAAAATAGTGAATAAACATATGTATCTTAAGTACTGTAACATTTTAAAACCATAATACATTCTTCAGTATGAAATTCATATAAAGGAAACACTGAATATTTATGGCATTGTTCCGAGGTGTGTTTAAACAGCTCGCCCCCTGAGTGCGGCCCTGATATACGGTACAAATTATCATAATGCATTCCGCGTCCCGCGTCCCGGCCCTGGCGTTTTACGCAATAAGGACGCTCGAGTAACGCGATTTGGAAGACATATTGACTGATGCGGTGGCATTTGCCAAGAATGCGAAGGAAATCTGACGATTTCATTTTGAGTGTGAGTTCCTCTGTTAGCTACGCGTAGGAATTGTGTGAAATGTTTTAAAGAAAGTCGTAAAATTAGAAACTTTGCATTAAAATGCGTTCTGTCTTAACCCCTTCAGGTTTCAGCATTTTGTGTTGTGAAGAAAATCGCTGGAGTAACGCTCAGTAAAAATACAAGTAGATTTTAACTGATGTTGTGGTATTTGTCAAGAAAAATATCTAATACCGAATTAAAATTAACAAACGTAAGTTTATTAATAAATTTCGGAAAAATCAGGACTTTCATTCGTCATGGACGCCTACATTTATAGAGTTTTGGAAAAGAAAAACTGCTGACGAAGGACGTAAATTTTTATTTGAAGCCGATCTTACAATTTTTCTGAGGAAATAATATTTTTCAAGTTATTCCTGGGCAGTCTTTGGCTTTTGACCTTTTATTTCTAATAATTTCAGATTCTATAGAGTTATCGGTACGTTGAAACGCGGTTTCTCCTTAGATACACGCCTACGTCTAGCCTAATTATTATTTATCGGTCCTTTGAAACATGTAGGCGGCCTATTATCGTTTACTTCTTGATTATTTCTTACGAGCTGTTCAGCATCTCAGAGATATTTCCAGAATTTTTGTGTTTAATAGTTTGCTAAAATGTTTACCTTAGAGTCAATCAGAAATGAGACTCAGCACACAAATAAATGGACCTAGGATTACCTAGGTTCATTTATATGTGTGCGGATCCTATTATAATGATCATTCTACTCCGAGTTAATGTTTTTTCGGAATTTTAATTTTGTGCGTTGCAGTGATTTATGAAATAGCACGATAATCGTATTTTTTTCAAAATGTCTCCTGAGAAATCTTCATACTTATTGTTTGCTATCAAATCTCATACTAAACGTACACGTCTAGCTATATATAGCGTTATATCTTCTTAAATAAATCATTGTCGTTCCTCGCCCTGTCTCATCTTTAGACTACAAAATGTGTGCAGGTGACGTGGTTAGTTTTGCATTTCCGTTATTCAGTCAAATCGTCAAAAGAAATCGCAACCCTGCTATTCCGCCGACGTGTATAAATGTAGGGAGGAAAAACACAGTGCCCCAATTAACTTAGCCGAGATAAATGTGGACCCTAAACTGTAGTCGAGTCAGAATACTCGCTTCATCCAACGTCATGGTTACGGATCTGGGGATCCTTTTGGGTTGAAGAAAAACGGTACGCTAATGCATCGCCATTTGGATAAATAACTCGCTGTGGAAGCCAATTATTTTTGGGAAAATTATGAAGTAGATGGTCTGAGTGAAGTTGTGAGCTTGGAGATAATTTAATTTATAGAACTTTTGTAATATAAACCCTTTTATAATATAAGCTTATATACATACCCTTAAACAATCAAAATAGAATAAAGGGGAAGTAAAAAAAAAAGTAATTTCATAATTAAGTGATTCATACAATGACTAAAGATACCAGGCTTACAGATAGGTCTTGAAGTAAACTTCAATTAAGAGAACATGATAAATTTACTTATCAGAAGCTCTGCGTGTAAGTTTGACTCCTGTTGATTGCTATGTTTTTTATTACTCAAACACACATACTATTTTGTTTGTTACAAGTTTGCATTTTATAACTTTAAGTTAACAAAAACACATTTACAAGTACATTTGTAAGTACTTTTATCTTGCCACCATGCTGTGAACAACTTAACTCACGCTTGACTCGTTACACTGAGAGATGTCGTTCGATGCTCTAAAATTTGATGAGATTTTTTTTATCAACTAAATTAAAACCAAGATTGTTCTGGAATCACAATAGCGATATCATCTATGAATTATTATAGTATTAACAGACTTTGAATATGCTGAATATGCACTTTAGACACAGCTTCAAAACGCGCGAAAAATGGCGGTAAAACGGGTGTCAGGTTACGTAAATGCGTTGTTTACGCTTCGGCTTATGAAGTGTCGCCTTACTTGTACTCATTTGAACCCATAACTTTCAAGAGCGTTTCAAAACGCTTATACCTAACTATATCGTTTGTTTGTAATTATTACATCGATATAAATCAACGGATGTGCTCTCCCAAACATCAGGCACAAGTTGGGAAGAGTAAGCTCTCTATTTCCGTTTTAGTCGATTGTAGGAAGCGGTGAACGTCGGACATTTATACCTATCGCTATTCGTTGTCAACAACTAAAATAAGTAGAACCGCAACATACCTCGTCGCTAACGATTTTAGGGGTCAAGTAGATTGGTAGTTCTCAACTCAACAACTCACGCTACACACATAGGCGCAGTTTGTTAACAATTTCAAGGTGCTCACGGCAGATTTATTGATTTATATCGATGAATTATTGTACTTAAAATGTAAGCAAACCGGTATGACACTTGAGCTGAACTATTGTTGATGTTTCGAGTGGTTTTCGACCTACTACATCATACATTATAAGGAAATCACAGTGATTTTATGTGTGCAATTCGTGCGGGTATCTCACCACTGCACTGTTTGGTGGGACTCTTAGCAGTACACGGTTATGAAGCCCTGTCACAGCTCTGCTTTGCTACCAGTGCTTGAACACGTCCTACGTCACGCCTTCTGTTTTATTTAGTACAATAAAATCACCTCAGAGGTACTAATACAAAAATAATACACAAACGACCAAGACACAATTTTTTAAAATGTGCGTACCGTTGATTACACACCGTGATTTCAACTCAACTTGACTCTGTGTTTGTCTGACGTTAGCGTAAAAAATCTTTATAGATTTGACTGTGCTAATATTTTGATAGGTTTTTGGCTCGGGTAAGTCTTAATTCAATGTGTAGAATACGGCTGTTTGCTGTTTGTCAATGTTATGTCTTTCACACAGGGTATGCTGTCCGACCCAGCTAAAAACGGTTTAAATGTAGAAAATCAAAAAAATACCAAACAGACCAATAGATAAATCTAAAAACAGTAATTAATGTTCCCCTTGAAATTAGCCAAAATTACGAGTATACATTAAACACTGTAGAGAATAATACAGTGGGATGGGGTGTCAATTATTTGTATTGTGCAATGTGCATACCTTATGAAAAAATCTACATCATTGTGCTCAATGCTTACCTAATGGCTAACGCAAATTAAATGTTAACACTGGCAGTGAAATGTTTCGACTCTTCATCGTTACTTACTTATAAAAAGCTACTGTTACAGTACTACAATTTCATTATTTGAAATAAAATTGCTTCTATAAGTTATTACTTCCTTGAAATGTAACAGAAATGTGCCTAATAATATAAAAAGCAACAAAAATTCCACTTCGATTTCCCATTGTCGTCTGTTCCCAGTAAAAATTATCCAGAACCCCATTTCACGTCAATTTCCTTGAACTTGGCCGACTTTTTCATTAAATTACTTTCGTAATGAATAAATGTATTACACCAGGGATTCCTTTCTTCACTTTTTGCTTCCTTATTTTATAAACCGAGGGAAGTGTCTTATGCTCCGAGTTATTTTTTTATCCTGGGTGTCATAAATTTTATTTTAATGTCCCCTTTTTGGATTAATTCTAAATGTAAATGGGGTGACCTCGCGACAGTCACCAGTCTTTAATGAACTGAATAAAAATAACAATGACGAGAATGCTCTTTCTGCTCAAAATTATGAAAAGCCTTTAGTAACGTAATTTGAATTTTCTCTTTCGTTTAGAACACGGATGCTCTGCAGCAGGGAGAATGAGAGACGTAATTAAGTCTGTTGTTGCTTTTGTACTGATTGTTAAATGAGCTAACTTGTTAAAATGAAATGCTATTTTAGTTAAATATTCTAGTTTGTCTTATTATAATACAAACCGATTCGATCCTATTCTTACCTGCATCTAGGATGTCTGAAGAAATTTTCCTCGACTAAGGTAAAGCGGTTAGAGGCATAAAATAAAACTACGTCCACAACTCCGCTTTTTTACCTTCCAAGTAAGTTAGTAGACGCTTATCTGAATTCCAAATAAGCAAGTACCTACACAAAAATGAAGGCACAGCCCAGTTTAGGAACCACCGTATATACTGCCGAACTACCTCAAAATCTAAATTTATAGTTTGCATATCGTTATTTTTACCCGACTGAAAGAAGGGTTATGTTTTTCGCGCGTATCTTGTATGTTTGAAAATTTCTTTATTCCCATGTATCTTCAAAACGGCTGGATGGATTTTGACGATTCGGATATCATTTGATTTGTCTCAAGTACCCAAGTGTCCTTAGATAGGTCTTAAATAAAAAAAACAACATAGCCGATTTTTGACGCTTAATTGTAAGTAGTTGAAAAAATTAATTTTATCAAGCATATCGAGTAGGGTATCAAAATAAAGGGAATTTAAAGAGCATTACAAGTATGTACATATGTTGTGTAGTTAAATGCCATTTGGAATAATTACAAGCATTTTAATTCAATCATTCGAATATAAAATTTGTTTAAACCTTAAAATCAATGAAATACAAAATAAAAATCTTAGTAATTTCTTTTCTGTTTTGATAGACACGCCATCAAAAGTACTTACCTTTAAGTAATTACTTAAAAATACCAATCAGTTTTTGCTACATTTACAAAGGGGGCGTCCATAAATTACGTGAGGTCTTTTTTTACATTTTCTGTCCCTCCCTCCCCCTCTGGTGAGATGTCGTGAGATTTTTTTCAACCCCCTCCCCCATCCCCCAAACTCACGTGAGATTTTTCAAGATGTAGGTTTCTTACGTAAACACGTTAGAATGTTTTATTCTTTGTGTTCTATTTGAGTATTCATTTTTTTTTTTGTTTCTCGACCCACAAAATGGTTTTCAAAGTCTGAACATATAAAACAAATAAAAATACTCAATAATTAGTTTATTTTGTATGCCTGAGATATAGGAGATATATCAATTAGTACATTGTCGTCTACAGACACATAAAATATGGTTTCGTTGTTGAGTAGGTAATGATTTTTTTTGTGCGACGCGACGTCGCGATGCCGACGGCGTCGATTCAGCCCGAGGGCGATTAAATCTTAAGCATGTACAATCTGGATTAAATGGACCAACATAGTTTTTTTTTTGTTTCAAGGAAAATAAATTGCGTGATATTTGCCGAGACCCCCCCCTCTCTCCAACGTAAGATTAGATGAGATTTGACTCGACCCCCTCCCCCCCTTAAACACCTCACGTAATTTATGGACGCCCCTAAATGTAATAAAACTATACGGTTTCGTTCATAGGAGACTACCGAAAGGATCACTAAAAAGTACGAAATAAAATAAATAATTAAAAAAAAAAACGACTAACAAACAACAGATGAAGAAAAACACTACAAAGACCGAAACAAGATTGACAAAATAAAGTATGTACTAAAACATTACTACATTATAAGCTGAAAGTCTAAGTTAAATAAATTAAAATATGCTTATGTGTGTGCTTAAGACCACACGGGAGAAAAGAAAAACAAAAAACGATTAAAAACTATTGAATAATTAAAAAATAAAAAATAGAAACGATGTAGTAGGAGCAAATATTGTAAATTGAAAATAGTTAAAACTGCGGCACGGCAGAGACACGGTTGAAGAAGTTTATGTACATGGCCAAGAATAAATAAATAAAAAAAACAAACGACATGTATTGTGTGATCTGTGGGGCGCCAAAAGAAGTTTTCACTGCATAAATCTTAACTTACCGTGAAGAAAACTTATTCATTCTCGACACAATGAAACTATCAATCTATACTAATATTATAAAGCTGAAGAGTTTGTTTGTTTGTTTGTTTGTATGTTTCTTTGTTTGAACGCAAGGATCTCTGGAACTACTGATCTGAATTAAACGATTCTTTCTTTGTAGGATAGTTCATTTATCGAGGAAGGCTATAGGCTATTTAACATTACGCTACTATCAACAGGAGCCGAGCAGGAATGAAAAATGTAACAAAAAACGGGAAAACATATTGCTTCTTGAGAGCTTTCGTTGCGTGACAGCATATGTCATATTTTAAAGGTTGCGTCATTAGAACCTAAAGTAACCGAATTTGTTCAAAATTTGAATTGGTACGACCAATTTTCGATAGATGGTGTAGCAACGCGCGCGCGTTCAGCTAGTAATATTATATTAGTCACATAATTATGTTTTACTACAATAAGTTCAAAAACAGCAATCATAAAGTAATTCTCTTTTGTTGCAGTGTCAACAGTGGACGTTGATGCGGTTTTGGGGAAAAAAGCGTCGCTACCATGTGACGTCACTCCCGACGTCACTGAAGACCGAGTTTATATGGTGTTGTGGTTCAGGAAAAGCGGCGGGAAACCTATTTACAGGTAAAAATCTAAATAAACATCCTTACACGTGGAATTTATAAAATCTCGTCACAGAATATTTTCTATTATCATGGGTTACAACTTACAAAATAAGTAAAGTCATGTAGGAGTAACAAACAAATAAGAATTATCATTATGTTAAACTCAAATCCATAATTTACTATCAAACATGTTTTGAAGTTTCTTTATCCCTATTATTTGTAGTTTAGTTTGTGTGGTGGCGCATGTTTTTCTTTACCCTATGCCATAAAAATCAGGAGATATGCAGATATTGAAAGCTAAATAATATCCTAAACATTCGGCATTTGTATTGGTAGCAACATCTGCTAAACAATTAGTTTAGCAAGCATAATTTAAAATTAGAATTGAAGTAAACATTTAAGAGAATTTTAAAGTGTGTTGTAAAGGTGGCAACTTCCCTATCTTCTTTACAAATTGTATTATTAGTCCATCGCATCAACATACATTAATGCGTTACATTATAATTATTAACATAAAAATGGTACAACGTTTATCCAACAGACAGACAGATATTTAGCGAGACACAAATAACGGAGTATTAGTAGTAGAGCAATATTAGTAAAATAGCCGTATTTTGAGGACGGGATTCTAAGTCAATATTGCTTCTAATCATCAAGTCTCCAGCTTTGAAATTAAACTTCCGTATTTCAAAACAGGCTTTACTCGTAAACGCAATTTTGTGTCTTATTTTAACGTCACAAAAGTCGGAAATACCTTCCCCGATTAGACTTTAGTCCTTGTCAGTCTTCGGCAAACGGAAGTATTGAGTTAATATCCGAAATAAGACTCTCGTTTTGAAAATATGTGGCATATAGAAATACTTTTTAGATACATACACTTAAACTTACATACATTTTACTGGCACACCAATACAAAGGTTAAATTAAGTAAATAATAAAAAAAACTACACTACGAAAGATACAAAAAAGTATACCAAAGAACTTTAAAATTTATACGACAGTATCAAGTGTTATCGTTGAAAATAATCTATTCAAGTTAAATTATAAATTACAAAAATAATACGACGTTTTCAAGCTACATTTTTTACACATTATTTTTTTAGAAATTCGTTTGAAATTACCATTTTTCTACCAATTCAGGTGAAGGAATCAATTCAGGTCAATTCAGGAATAATTTATTTTCTCTGAAAAAAAAACCGACTTCAATTTAAATTGAAATTGGGACACTCGATCAAATTCTACTCGTATAAGAATAGATAGATCACTATGTCGTCTAAATAAAGAAATACACCAAAGCAAGATTTGTTTTTTTGTTCAAATTTCGAAAACCGTCACACCTATTTCGATATAATATAGACTATGGGATCACCTCTAAACTATGATGTACCAAACAAAAAAATAACTCTCAAAATCAATTCATAATTAGCGGCGCTATCGCGTACAGTCCGCGAGGTATAAGCTGAGCTTTGCATTAGTGTGAGTGATCACATGCATACGCATCTATTACCAAAAGTACAGTCAGACAACAAACTCTTAAACAACAAGCTGACATTAACTATCCAGGATCAATATGGTCATTGCGAAAAGAAGTATCTCTTTTAGGATTCAAATGGTCAAGGACAGAGAATAACAGAAAAAATTTAATGGAAAAGCATGAGATCCGTCACCTTCGTATACCTTATTTACTTAAAATTTCCGAATACCGTATTCAGGGCAGGCCTATCGTTTATACCAATATAAAATTGACACCTTATTAAGAGAACATGGTCACAGCGTCCTGCGTCTGACTGTACTTTTGGTGATCACTCACACTAATGCAAAGCTTATACCTCGCGGACTGTACCATAGACACGTAAAAAAAATACAACCGAATTGAGATCCTACTCTTTTTTTAAAGTTGGCTAAAAATGGTGCAAATAGAATTGAGAAACTATATTAAACCATTCATGGAAAAATATATATTAAATATCTCAGTCAATAAGGGCATTTGGTATTGCAATTTTATTTATTCCATTCCATGACAGTACTGTGAAATATGAAATTCCAGTGTCTAGTCTGGAACATCGTGAGCACGTTACAGAATAGTGTGAGCTAGTATTTGGATTCAAGTATTTATTCGTGGTTACACGTTTCACACCCTAGGTCACAGATGTTCAAATAAGTAGGTACTGAACTGAATTCTCTACATAATTGGACTGCTAGAATTGAAATCAGTTGTGAAAGACACCTAAATCGCTAAAAAATTACAGAGTTCATGTACTTTATTTCATTTATATTACACTAACAGCCAGTTTATATTCCAGTTTGAAGGACAATGTTTCCAAAGAACTTACATGGCATAGAGATAAATCATCTTACATCTACGGGTGGCAAGCGCATTGCAGTGCTAAGTATAGAGTTTTGCGCTTCATGCTGCTTACCTTCAGGCATCAGGCACAAGTCTTGATCGTCCCGTCGCTCTTTACTGTAAAAAAGAAATGATAAATGGAAAGAAACGAGTCGAAATTTGGATCAGAGATCACATAGGCCAGTTATCATCGGAAAAATACAGTAACGGGAACTACACAGATGAAACCTTGGTCATCACATCATCATCACCAGCCCACTAAATGTTTCCACTGTTGGGACTCGGGGCCTTCTCTCGCAAGGAGAGAGTTAAGACCATAATCCACCACGCTGACCAAATGCGGATTGGTGGATGGCACATGGCTTTGAAAGATTCTAGGTACATGTCAGTTTCCTCACGATGTTTTCCTTCACCGTTTTTAATTTAGCGGCATTACGCACATGACTTCGAAAAGACAGTGGTGCGTGTGGGGTTTGAACCCGGAGTCTCTGGATCGGAAGGCACCGTTCTCCCGACTAGACCAGCCGTAACTTACTAATGGTATGGTATAAGTATTGCTGTATAATACAATTTTATTTTTATTATGATTAATTTTATAGTTTTACTACCTGTGTCCCACCTGGTTTCACCCTTGTAATTCCTGATTCGTTATTTTCCCGGGATTAAAAGCAGCCTACGTTACTTCCAATACCTCCAAAAATATGTGTACAAAGTTTCAGGATGATCAGTTAAGCAGTTTTCGCGTTAAGGCGTATAATATCAGAGTATTCCAGATCCATTACAGTTTTATTATGAGCATAGATGATCTTGAAGTACATTTTTAAAGAACCAGTGTCCATTATAATAATAATTGCAGTACCGCCACTCAGAATCACGAAAACAATGTCCTCTCATTTTGTCCCTTTTTTCGGAAAATTCTGGTGTAATATTTTTGTTCGTCGACAATATTGCAAGTAAAAAACCTTGATAAGAACCCCGCTGCTATTCGTGAAAGTAAATACCCTCTTAGTATCCCTTTGTGTTTGAAGACAACAATATGTTGTAATAATGTTTTATGTTACCCAATGGCACGCTATACAACACTACCGTACATGAGGACGTTTGGTATTGAATTATGTTGACAAATTGTGTACACCTTCTTAGTTTTTTTTTAACCTACTGCGTTTTTTTCGACAACGTGAAGTACAATGAAAACTAGCGGTGTCGGTAACGGTAACAGTTTCGAAGTTATTATTATGTACGTATTTATTTCCTTTCTTAAGCCTAAGTTTTTACAATATTTATATATAAAACAACATAAAAACATTATAAAAACCTAAACCTAGTTTGCCGCCAGCAGCGGGGCAGGGCCCAAGCTACCGGTGGTTAGGGCTGCAGACTGAGGAACCTCCTGACGATGCGTGCTGTGTCGAGGATGACCGCCTTCTGCATCTGACCCTTGATCCAACCGTCTAGCGAAAGTCTCTTGAGATGTTGGTCGAGACTTTTCGCTACAAGGCCGTTTGCTGACACGACTATTGGGACTATGATCGTCGAATCAACATCCCACATGGCGGTAACCTCGTGAGCCAAGTCAAGGTACTTGCTAAGCTTGTCCTTCTCGGCTTTCACGAGGTTCTCGTCATGTGGAACGGTGATATCGATGATCATAGCCCGGCGTTGAAACCGGTCTACCAGCACGTACAGCATATCAGGCTTATTGGCGACAATAGTCCTGTCCGTGATGATAGAGCGGTCCCAGTAGAGCAACGCACGACCATTTTCGAGAACTGGCAGAGGTGCGTACTTATAGTACGGCACCTCGGACTCGACAAGGCAGTACCGAAGAGCAAGTTGCTGGTGGATGATCCTGGCTACTAGGTTATGTCTGTGCAAGTACTCGCCGTTAGCAAGATGCGAACAACCGGAAATAACGTGTCGAAGCGATTCGCCTGGACGGCGGCATGCCCGACAAATGTCGACCCTACCGTCCTTCATTATGTATTTCCGGTAATTGTTCGTCTTGATAACTTCGTCCGCAATTGCACAGGCAAAACCCTCGGTTTCTCCGAAGAGGTCCCCGAAACGCAGCCAGTTCACCGACGCGAGCAGATTCACATCGGGTCCCATCAGGGCCCGATAGAATCGCCCGTGCAGCTCCTTGCTCTTCCATACTTCCTTGCGATCATCAGTGCTGAGCACCGATGGTTTGCGCCAGTTCTCGTTTGCCATTGAAAGAGGCGTGAGGCTCCTGTCAACTGCCACAACATCGCGATGCATCCCGGACTCGCTGTTTCGGAAGTAATCCCTGAGACTGCATACCTCGCGGTTGTGGAGGTCCTTGGCATTTAAAAAGCCTCGACGCCCCCATTTCCGCGGGATGTACAGTCTCATAACAGACGAGCGCGGGTGTAGCATGTGGTGTGTTGTGAGCAGTTGACGGACCCTTCTATCCAGGGCATCGAGCTCAGTCTGAGTCCATCTCAGTATGCCAAAGGAGTATATCAGCAGAGGCATTACCCAACCGTTGAAGGCTCGCGCCTTGTTACCGCCTGACAAAAGACTTTTAAGTACTTTTGTCAGCCGGCAAAAGAAACGCTCCTTCACCGATTTCTTAATGTCATCTGCTGATATACCCAACGACTGTGACATACCGAGATATTTGTAGGTCTCGTCTTCGGAGAGCGTTCTGAGAGTTATAGTCTCGGAAAGTTGTAAATTCTCTGAATTTACTACTTTCCCTCGCTGTACATGCATGACCGCACACTTGTCGACACCGAACTCCATCTTGATGGCGTTACTAAAAACCTCTGTGGTTTTTAATAGCTCCAACAAGTCTTGGCGTTTCGGTGCAAAGAGTTTGAGGTCGTCCATGTACAGCAAATGAGATATAACCTCACCTCCCCTACGAAGACGATAGCCTAACTCTGAATCTTTCAGCAGAGTGCTGAGAGGATTCAGACTTAGGCACCACCATAGGGAACTCAGACTGTCTCCCTGAAATATTCCCCTTTCAATCTTTGTCAAGTCCTCCGAAACAAACGAGCTGTCTACGCTACCTGGTTGACGAAGGACTGTGACCCACTGTCCCATGCATTTGCTTAGAAAAAATTTTAGAGTTGGATTTATTTTGTACAACTCTAAAACTCTTTCTAGCCACAAATGGGGCACCGCGTCATAGGCCTTCTTATAGTCAATCCAAGCAGCGGAGAGGGCTCCCTTGTTTCGTTTGACTTGTTGGCAAATGGTCGTGTCGATGAGGAGTAGCTCCTTAGTACCACGGGACCCAATCTTACATCCATTCTGAGAGGAGGCCAAAACGTTATTTGCGACAATATGCGCGTTAATTTTTGCTCTCAGAATGGATGTTATTATTATTATTATTTTCATCTTAAATAATAAAGTGGTCAAGTGCGAGTTGGACTCGCCCATGAAGGGTTCCGTTGCAGCAACATAATATACATAGTACACATAGTTCTTGTAGTTCCTTGTAACTTTGATCGAAGTTTCAATAATAGTGTATTTATGACGTACTAAAAAAAAACTACTCATCAGATCGAGTTCAAACTAATTTTCGTTGGTAGTTTACATGGTAATGTACATCATATATTTTTTTTAGATTTTTCATTCTCTTACTTTAGAAGTTAGAGGGGGGGGGGACACACATTTTACCACTTTGGAAGTGTCTCTCTTGCAAATTATTCAGTGTAGACGAAAATGATTTACGAAACCTCAATATCATTTTTAAAGACCTATCGATAGACACCCCACACGTGTAGGTATGATGAAAAAAAATTTTTTGAGTTTCAGTTCTCAGTATGGAGGGCAACCCTAATTTTGCTTTTTTTAATTTTATTATTCAAACCTTAATGCGGTTCACAGAATACATA
This sequence comes from Ectropis crepuscularia, assembly GCA_963693475.1. Taxonomy (NCBI): domain Eukaryota; kingdom Metazoa; phylum Arthropoda; class Insecta; order Lepidoptera; family Geometridae; genus Ectropis; species Ectropis crepuscularia. Next base: position 13,743,826 of record OY856359.1, read on the forward strand.
TACCTACCAAGTTTCAACAGTGTAGTTCTCATAGTTTCGGCAAAAAGTGGCTGTGACATACGGACGGACAGACAGACAGACAGACAGACAGACATGACGAATCTATAAGGGTTCCGTTTTTACGTTTTACGGAACCCTAAAAATGACCAACGCGCCTAAAGATTTTTTCACTGGAACAAAATAAAACTGACAACTAAATTGGTATTTACAACACGTGAAAATTGATTAATACATCGACTAAAACTAAATTCATCAAAGAGGATACATTACTTCATCTAAGCTAACCACCGTATACGGTGGCAACCAATAGTTTTGTACATTAGAGAGAGTATCTCTTCTGCCTAGTCTGTGCATTAAGAGTGACACCAGCTATGTGAATCTAATAGAATAAAATGTACACTGTTAAATAAATCACTAGAACCATCGATATAAGTCCTTGGATGTGTCCTCTTAAACTTCAGGCGCACGAAATTATGTCATCGTAGGAAAGAGTGAGCTCACTCTTTTCATTCTAGTCTGTTGCAGGAAGCAGTGAACGCCGAACGTTTTTACCTATCACAATTTTCATTGTCAACGACCAAAACAAGTAGACCCACACCATACCTCGCCGCTAGCGATACAAGGGATCAAGTATGTAGATTGGTGGTATCTAAACCACTTAAGCTACACATACAGACGCAGTATATTACCAATTTCAAGGTGCTTAGGGCACATCTTTCATCGGGCATTCGTAGTGGTAGGACTCTTGGAGTCCGCCTGGGGAAGGACCACACCTTTGCCAGTTATTCTACCGCCAAGCAGTAATGTGCAAACATTACTGTGTTCTGGTTTTAAAGGAAATGTTTCCAGAGAAATTACAGGGTTTATAGATAGAACAACTTAGATCTCTGGGTGACGAGCGCAGTGCAGTGCTAGGTAATGGTTTGGACTCTTCATGTTCCAATAGCTGCGTGTTGCTGTGCTGTTATGTAGCAGGCATGTTGCTTACCATCAGGCACATGTCCTGCTCGTCTCGCCACTCTTTATTTAACATAAAATAAAAACATCCAATGGTTTATATCGATGACTAAAACAACATAAATAAAGTGGCTAAGTGCGAGTTGGACTCGCCCATGAAGGGTTCCGTTGCAGCAAGTAACATAATATACATAGTACACATAGTTTTTTTAGTTCGTTGTAACTTTGATCGAAGTTTTCATAATAATGTACCTATTTATGACATACTAAAAAAAAACTACTCATCAGATCGAGTTCAAACCAATTTTCGTTGGTAGTTGCATGGTAATGTAAGTACTACATCATATATTTTTTTAGTTTTTTCATTCATTTACTTTAGAAGTTAGAGGGGAGGGAGGGCACATTTTACCACTTTGGAAGTGTCTCTCACGCAAATTATTCAGTGTAGACAAAAACTATCTTAGACCTCAACATCATTTTTGAAGACTTTTCGATAGACATCCCACATGTGTAGGTTAGACGAAAAAAAATTTTTGAGTGTCAGTTCTAAGTATAGGGGGCAACCCAAATTTTTCATTTTTTTAATATTTTTTTGTAAAAATCTTAATGCGGTTAAAAGAATACATCTACTTACCAAGTTTCAATAGTGTAGTTCTCATAGTTTCGGTAAAAAGTGGCTGTGACATACGGACGGACAGACAGACAGACAGACAGACATGAGGAATCTATAAGGGTTCCGTTTTTACGTTTTATGGAACCCTAAAAACCTAGTACTGAACCATACGCGCACGTACACTGAATACCTATAGTCTCCAACTGCATGAGGAACCACTTGCATACACCCATGTACATACATTATTATCATAAAATTATGTATTCCGTTGTACTATATTAGACTGAATACATTATATTTATTATGCAACACAGGTTTCAGCCTATTACAGTTTCTAGGGTACAACGTTATTAGACTTTAAAAGATCTTCAAAATATTAAAAAATCTCTCAGATCTTAAAAATGCAAGTTATTACGAAAATTTAAAATGAAAATAAAGTGGCCAAGTGCGAGTTGGACTCGCCCATGAAGGGTTCCGTTGCATCAAGTAACATAATATACATAGTACACATAGTTCTTGTAGTTCGTTGTAACTTTGATCGAAGTTTCAATAATAGTGTATTTATGACGTACTAAAAAAAAACTACTCATCAGATCGAGTTCAAAACAATTTTCGTTGGTAGTTTACATGGCAATGTACATCATATATATTTTTTAGATTTTTCATACTCTTACTTTAGAAGTTAGAGAGGGGGGGCACACATTTTACCACTTTGGAAGTGTCTCTCGCGCAAATTATTCAGTGTAGACGAAAATGATTTTAGAAATCTCAACATCATTACTACAACATAAATAAAGTGGCTAAGTGCGAGTTGGACTCGCCCATGAAGGGTTCCGTTGCAGCAAGTAGGTAACATAATATACATAGTACATTTAGTTCGTTGTAACTTTGATCGAAGTTTTTATAATAAAAAATTTTTTTTTGAGTTTCAGTTATATGTATGGGGGGCAACCCTAAGTTTTCTTTTTTTAATTTTTTTTTGTTTAAATCTTAATGCGGTTCACAGAATACATCTACTTACCAAGTTTCAACAGTGTAGTTTTCATAGTTTCGGCAAAAAGTGGCTGTGACATACGGACGGACAGACAGACAGACAGATAGACATGACGAATCTATAAGGGTTCCGTTTTTACGTTTTACGGAACTCTAAAAAAAAACGTTTATTGTGGCAAAAACTAAACAAAAACTCAAGAAAAGGTACAAGTGGTAATAAATACAATGAACGAGTACATTTTGTGTTAGTGTGCACTGGACCCACACTAGAGCGACCTGTGTTCCGGGATCCAAGCTGCTCATAATTTTGTACAAGTAATATTAGACTGCAGAGCTACTAAAATAGAAAATGTACAAAAAAAACTCTCATACTCCTTATATTTAAGATTCTTACTAACTAGATAAACTATATTTGATGTTTGCACTTAGTTTTATGTGGGTACAATTATTCGTTTCACAGTTTTCAGGGGGCGCCTAAAGCCAGAAAACGAAAAAAGGACATTTTCGACGCCGCTCACTGAAGTTAAGAAACTAAAAACTATGACAAAAAAAATATTGACGTGTGGGTACAATCAAGAAGAAGCACAATAACCGAATAGAATTTTAAAAATAGATCAGAGTTTTTTACAATAAAAAAATAAAAATGACACCGAAAAATCCTGTTATAATTCGAGTACTCGAAATTATCAGCGATGACCCCACATTATTTTTTGGTAATAAAATTCCTATTTGTACGTTCTAGTAAAGTAACCGAACACTTTTTTAAATTTATGTTTAGTTATTGAGTAATTAAATAAAACTTGGTCAAAAATGGACTCCTGATTAAATATTGATTTTTCCTCCAAACTGTGTCATGCTATTCTCGACTTTATGCACATCACATTAAGAAACGCGTCGCGCGGGTGAAATCTGATTTTTTCCTGGCTTTAGGCGCACTCTTAAATTACATAGTAGGTAGGTAGAAGAATTAATTGTTGATGAAGTAGTCGATGGAGTGTTGAGATAAGTAATGTGTGTGTAGCATATTAGTGTTGTAGTGTGTGTGATGAGAAACCGGTAAGTTAGGTCTGGATTGCTGTAGTGTGCAGCGACGCTAATTATGTTTTTTTTAATAAGGAGTAACGAGACGTGCAGGACATGTGCCTGATGGTAAGCAACATGCCTGCCAGACAACAGGACAATGACATTCAGCTATTGGAACATGAAGAGTTCATATCATTACCTAGCACTACACTGCGCTCGTCACCCAGAGATCTAAGATGTTATATCTCTAAGCCCTGTAATTTCTCTGGACACATTGCCCTTCAAACCGGAACACAGTAATATTTGCACTTTACTGCTTGGCGGTCGAATAACTGGAAAAAGTGTGGTACTTCCCCAGGCGGACTCTGCTAAGATTCTTACCAGAACAAATACCCAACCGAAATACATAAATCAAATCATTATTATATCACAAATGACGATAGTTGTGTCAAAGTCAAAATCAAAGTTCTTTATTCAGAAATGTACAATTTACACATCAATTTTAAAAACAAAAAAAGAGCATACAAAGAGTATACATTTTTAAAGTTTAAATTTAACATTTTAGTGTACGATAATGAGTGTCAACCATTAAAATTTTAATTTATGTATTTATTACAATAAAATTGTAATGAACAATGTCATTTTTTTTTACAATATTATTATGCGTTTACCATCATTCTTTCAAAAATCGCTGTTACTATAAAAAGTTTGATTGATAAGCCAGCTTTGGTTCTTGAAACTGCCCAAACTTGGGGCTGATTTAACTATTTTAGGAAGAGTGTTATCAACTTCCGGTCCCATAATGTGAGTCAGCTTCTCCGATCTTGTGAGGGAATGTGGTATACTATGCAGCTTGTCAGCGTTGCGTATATTGCAAGAATATCTCTCTCCTCGCGTGTTGTATGAGTCTAAGTTATTTCTGACATACTGTAATGTAGAATTACAGTTGTGATAAATAAAAGTGATTGTAAAATATATGTCCCTTTACTAAGGCGCCAATTGTAAGTATAATTTTACATTGGTTATAATAAAAGCGTTTGTTACATACCAATGGTGAAGACTAATACTTACCATGTATAAAAAAGGTCTTAGGAAAACATATTTATAAGTTTATTTCGAGCGCCAGTCCTCCTTCGGTTAATAAAGAATTTGCTAACGGATAGATAAAAATTTGGAGAGCAATGTCTAACTTTTAATCGAGAGCCTTTGGGGGCTATATTATTCTATGTAGTAAAACCATATATTGTTTGAATAATATTTATTGTTTGATGTTAGTTGAAAAGCCTAAGGTGTGTTATCGCTTATGCTATAGTGAAGTTATTTAATATTTTACTTTTAAATGTCCATGAAGTTATACAAGAAAGTTTTTAAGGTAATTTGTAAGTAGTTTATGTCTAATTAGAAGTTAGTCGATTAATTCAAACCATTAATTCAAAGAATTAATTCAAAGTATTAATTCAAACCATTAATTCAAAGAATTAATTCAAGTTGCCATAGAAAATAATCTGATTCAATAGATTACAGAGTACATAATAAAGTTTTTTGCTTATCTGACTTTATCCCGGCTCAATGATACAAGAAGGCGTCCTCCGGCATCATGGTCAGCGTGGGGCTTCAATATAGAATTCGGGGGTAGCGAATTGGGCCGTGGAATTGAGTCTTATTAGATTTTAAACCAAGTCTGAAAAATGCTTTCCAGGGAAATACAAATGAAGCATTTTCAGTTGTTATAAAAGTTGAGCTAATTTGGAATTTAAGCTTCTATATAAAATATATGGCCTTTTTTATATCAGGTCCATAGCTATAAGTAATTAAGTTCTATGTAGGAAATACAAATTTAGACTACATAAAAGAAAATAAAAGGATATTCGTCCTAAGCAGAGATTAGATCATGATTGACCCTAATCCACGCGTGCAGATAAGAAATGCCTTTAGGTTTTGTTCTTCCGATTAAACGGAAAACTCAGCCAAACCGGCAATCAGGAAAAAGAAACCCAGGATAAAGACGCCCATTAGGCTGTGAACAAATGAATCACAGTTCGTCATTCCTTTCAAAAAGATTTAAAATCGCGTAGGCCATGCTACAATGACCACGTGGTAGTTTACAAAAAATGGTAACTCACCGTTTCCTGGTAAGACAAATACGGGATTCGTATTAGCACAAAAGCATTTTAAGTTCTCTCCTCCCCTCAAGAAATGTTTCCACTGTAAAACAGGAAAAACAACGCTATTTCAATACAGAATTTTTTACAACCACACTTTCACCAAAAACTCGAAATATATTGGCGGGACATTCACGCACCTTTAGGAACTTGTTATTTATAAAGAATTATCCCATTTTTTCAAGGGATTGGGACTCTTTCGTCCGATTAATAAAATTTTACATCAGCCTTCAACAAAAATGAACTAATGAATTGCCACCGGCCGCCAGCGCGGCCGGCGGGAAAAGAAGACAACTCGTCCAAACTTCCCACCATAGACCAAACCAACTTGACAGCAACAGTTTCGATCTTTATTTTTTTTATTTTCATTTTGAACTGTCAAAGTCACCCGTCATATCGTAATTCCGAAACATTATAAATGTGTATC